>OX422214.1:530255953-531736786 GCA_949130495.1 Sambucus nigra
AGCGCCCCAAGGTGAGGTACTCCTGCGAATAAAGCCCTGACCTAACAGCTGCTCTATCTGATCTCGTAGCTCTCGCATCTCAGCTGGAGCCATACGGTACGGTGCGCGTGCTATAGGTCTCGTACTTGGTAATAGGTCTATAACAAAGTCTATCTCTCGACTGGGGGGTAGGCCTGGTATTTCCTGAAACACATCCGAATACTCCCTGACAAATGGGATCGAATCTAAAGGAATCACAACCTCCTTAGAGGTATCCTCCTCAATATAATACAGATGAGCGTTCGATCCTCCCTCTGGGCGAGGCATCGCCACTACAAACATCTCTTGCCCCGGAATGGCAAAAACAATGCTCCCGCTGAAGCAATCAATCATGGCCCTATAAGCTACGAGCCAATCCATACCGATAATCACATCGTGCACATGCATATCTAATACCAACATGTCTGTAGGTAATACCAAACCACCAATCTATACCCCCACTCCCCGACATATAAAGAAAATAAGTGACCCACTCCCCAATGGTGAGTTGACACACGTCACTGTGCTATCTGCCGTAGCTAACAATCCTAAGGCTTTCGCGAAGTGTGTAGCTATAAAACAATGTCTAGCCCCCGTATCAAACAATACCCGACCCATAGTGCCATGGATAGGAAATGTACCCTCAATCGCGGGCGGTGCCTATGGAACTGCTGCCTGGTGGACGTTATAGACACATCCATACTGTAGCTACCCCTGCTGAGCTGGGACTGCTGGAATGGGTGGCAATGCTGCCATCTGTGGCGGTGCGGGGAGAGCGGAGGGAAACATAGGCCTATGTTGCTCCTGGCGAGCACCCTGCTGCTGCTGCTGTGGGGCCCTGCCCCTATCAGGACAATTGTGTTATTTATGGCCAGTCTTGCCACAAACAAAACACTTCCCTGGGAAGTTCCCTCCTCGCTGCCCCTGCTGTCCCCGGCCCTGGTGGACGTTACCGTTCCTCCCTTGGCCCTGCTGGACCTGCTGAAATTACTTCCCATTCTGCCCCTGTTGGCCCTGATGGCCTTTTGGACCCTGATGGCCCTGACGGAAACCTCCCTGTCCGTGCCTGTAGTTCCCTGATCTAAACCTCTTCTGATCCACCTGCTGGGAACCCTGATCACCCTGTCTCTGCCCCTGAACAGATTGTGCCCCACCGGTACCATGTCCTCCAGTCCTGCCGTGATGGCTAGACTCTCCGGATCTCTTGCCCTCAGCCATATGAAACCGGTGATCCTGGCAGTGTAACAAAGCAGCGTTAACCACATCAGAATAAGTGGCCAACGAAAGGTTCCCTAACAGATGCTGACGGATCCTCCATGTCAACCCGTCGGTGAATTTCTCAATCTTCTTCTTTTCTGTCGGTATCTTATCCGGAACGATATTCAACAGATTCGTGAACTCGGCCTCATATTCGGCCACGGTCTTACCCTCCTGCCTCAGACTCATCAATTTCCTCCTCATTTCTGTATGAACAGCGGACAGAAAGTACTTGCGGTCAAACCCCACCCAAAAGTCCTGAATAGTGAGAGTATCCCTCTCCTCCACGGTGGTAATAGACTCCCACCACTGCAGTGCAGATCCAACTAGCTTGAAAGTAGCTAGCACCTTCTTCTGAACATCCGTGCACTCATACATCCTCAAGTGCCTCTGCATATCCTTCCTCCATTGGCTCGAGACTACCACATCTGAGCTACCTGCAAACTCTGGCGGATGCGCTTTCTGAAAAGCATCACGTACACGTTCCCAAGCAGACGGGAATGCATTTGCCTGTACTGGCGCGGTAACTAGCGCCTGAGGTGGTGCATGCTGAACTACGGCAATTGCAGCATTTACCGCTTGGGCTACTATAGCTGCAACCTCAGCGGCGTTCATCATGCCCTGAACTGGAGCGGGCTGGGGTTCGGGCGTTGCATCCCTGGGAACTCGTCGTGCACGTCGTGGAGGCATCTGAAATAAGAATGAAGTTTATAAGTTCGCTGTTTATAAACTTAAAATAGCTGAAGAATGAAGCATACACAAAAAGAGTACAACAGTCCTAAAATATAGGGCTCTATATCAAAGAAAATTTAGCGGAAACATAATAGCCGTACAGATCCTAAAGGACACTAGAACCTGATGCTCTGATACCACCTGTGACACCCCGACTAATTAAATACCGGGTAGCTACTCCTTTATTAAATTAAACCAAAATGCCAAGTTGGCTCAGTTAATAGCATCACTGTCGAAAACATTTTATTATTAGTAACCACCTAGTATTTAAAAAGTAAGTTGTCAAATTTTAATTTAAATCTGATTAACATGCAGTAAAAGATTTAAAGCCAGAATAATAACACCATTCACCATAACGAAGTAAATAGAATAACCATCACATAATGTAAATAAAGTCTGGAGGAAAACTCCTCACTACAATACCACAAACTGAAATAACTAAACTGAATACCGAAACAATACATGCCAAAGTCTGAAAAGCTGTAATGGAAAGATGTCTCTAATAGAAATGGGCAACATGCCCTACAACTGATAGATACTGAATCTGGAATCCAAATGAAAGAAGCGTCTAAAAGCAAATCCCTGTAGCTTCCACAAACAGCTACAGCTCGTCACCTGAATGAGTATCCTATGCATGGTGTCCTTGTGGCTGGGCACCTAAAATGGTTTTACAAGAAAAATAGATTTGAAAGAAAACGGGTCAGAGCCCGAATGTGGAGATATTTTAAAAACCTGCAAGTGCTTTAAAAACATTTAAAACATTAAATGCAAAGTACATGTTAGGACGTGCACTCACATGAAATTCTCACCTCTCGTCTAACTGTGCACTCCTAACGTAAGTACCCATATAAAATGACACAAACCACTAGCTGAGTGACATCATATCTAGCTAGACTGTCATAGGTTCTACCTTTATTTCTCGGTTCATTAACATTCTAACCTTATCAAATAATTAGAGGGCTTCACTTAAACTCAGATTCTCAATATGTAATATATTTCACTATCAGTTAACCCGTTATGTTTTTTTTTCTCAAAACAATGCCATAATTAGATTCACAGTATTAACATGAAGGTTCCCATTAATTAAGTGTATATTATTCACATCATAAATATACAATACAAGCACCCCGAGAACTAAGTTGCGGTGCACACATACTCTGCTATCCATCCCGGCACATCACGTACATAAGGATTACATATTCCGAATCTCTCAGGAATAGTTCACAGATAACAACATCACAAATAATGGAGGCGAACACAGTCACATCACATGGGTCACCCACATACCTACGCTCCCACGATCAGCGGACTTATTAACATCCCAATAAGTCTTTCTCTGACCTATGTTCATCGAGGTAACCAGTCTAAATCCAGGCAACACAAGGATTAGAGGGCCCTAAGCGAACGCAAACCTCCCGTGATACAAGTATGGTAGGTATGTCATACACACAAATCATATACCAATACTAAGTAAACACGCATCTTAGTAATCACCGTAATTAATTGTAGTACATATCGCATTCTCGTACCAACTTAATATATATATAACTTATATAATCCCGGTTCACATTTATACGCGCCATAATTTATTCTTACGTCGTAGTAGGCACTCACGTCTCAGCTTATATTTTCCTTTAGGTTCAAACTACACTTCTAGGTTTGACTCCTCATTATATCCCAAACATCCCAAATATACCAATTACTCATCAAGGGAAGGCTATCACTACCTATACACAAGGTTACGGGGCACTCAGGATCAAAACAGGCTAAAAAGCCTAAACTGTCAACTCGTTCGAAGTCTCGTTCGAACGAGGCTGTTCGAACGAGAGTTCGTTTGAACGAACTGGGTCTTCTAACGAGATATCGTTCGAACGAAAACTTCGAACGAACATCACTCTCGTTAGAACCCAGACTGTCAACTCGTTAGAAGCTCGTTCGAACGAGCTCGTTCGAACGGCCTGGGTAGGTCTTCTAACGAGTGGCCAGTTTCAAGCCCAGAAATTCCTATCTCGTTTTTCACCAATTTCTACCCTCAAATCTCAACCAAAATTCGTCCAATTAATGTTTTAAGGTCTCCAATCATCCTAAAACATACTAAGGTCATATACTAACATCTTTTAAGGAATTAACACATCCTAAACATCATCAAATCACAAGTCTCTACTCTTTTCTCCAATTTTTCAAGAACATAAACCCTAGAATTTATCATCATCAATTCCCAGAATTTAATCCATTTTTATAACACATAAATTTGTAATTCTCTTAATTCAATCTTCCAATAACGTTTCTACATGCAAACCTACATCCACCATTAAACTAACAACTCCAATTTCATGGGTTTTCCTTTATCTCTCAATTAAGAATGATTATCAAGATTTCTAACATGGAAGAAACATTTTACTGCATAAAAATGTAAATTAAACCACTTGCCTCGAGTGTCTCTGAATTTGGTGTTGATTTGATGAAGTTTTTCTGCAGAATTCCTTCTCTCTCTCTCTCTACGAGCCTTCTTCTCCAAAGGTGGCTAGGGTTTGTTTTGGGAACTTAGAAAACCTAATTCTAAAACTCCCCGTAGTCTTATGGGTCAATATGGTTGGTAGTGGGTTTAGTGGTTGGTTTCTTAAATCAGATATAAATCCTAATTTTCGTCATTATTAAATCCCAAAAATACAATATTACCAAACTACCCTTATAAGATGCCGGTATGGCCTAAAAATACCCCAGGACCCAAACTAAACCCCCGGCTAGTGTTTTCTGACTATCTCGACCCTTCCGGACGCGTTGGCTCACTCAAAATGACCATACGGTTAATAGAATTTAAATTCACTTTTATAAATAAAATAATTATATTCTGACGTAACTATCTCACGCGTCCCAATAAAATGTCCAAATTGCCGTATATCAATCTCACGACAAATTTCATAATTCAATATTCATATATAATCATATAAGCACATATAATCAAATACCAACTCGCATCTCGCTAGTATTTTAACCCGGATTAATTCCCAATTAATTCTCATTTAATTAATTAATCCCAAAAATAAATATTGCAAAAATACGGGGTATTACACATCGTGACAAGACAAATGACCCATAATAGTTCACTAATATGACATGGTGAGGCACATTTTCAGTCCAATGGAAAATCTGCCAAAATTATGACAAATGGGCACCAATCTATTCCATGGCTGTCAGTATCTAAATCTGATGATGTAATATGTTGGAACTTTAACGTGCATACATGGAATCACTGAAAACATTGAAATAACTACCGCCAATTAGATTGTCCCTGAGATTCTTTAAACAACTCACGAGGGTACAATCTAACTGGAAGAAACGAATCACAAACAAAAATGATTTGTGTTTCGAGGGGATAAAATTGATTTTCGAGTTTGCAACTCATCAATGCACAATATCCTCCTAACTTTCTCAATTAATGGATCCGTTTGCAATGATGAACATTATTCTTAAGTCTTTTGGTGAGATGAAAAATAATTAAGCTACTTTGTTGTCAATGAAGTTCAATGGGAATGGGCAGTGGCCCACATGGGAGCAACATTGCATGAAAGTAATCTTGCTCACCTTTTTCTCATCGACAAAGTATTTAATAAGTATTGGCAATGCGTTCAGCTCCAAACAAAGACGGGGTATTTTACTAAAGGTGTAAGAGGAGGGGTGACACCAATGGGAAATACAATCCCCTAATCTAAAGTGGGAGGTTCATTATATTCGGATATAGATTCAACAGATGAGTGTGACTCTTCAACTAGGTTCTCCCTTGTGTATTCCCAAATAATAGTGAAGTCAATTGAAGAATCCTCCACATTCTCTACATGACAAGCATTAGCACAAACCCCATCATTAAGATCTTGAGCATGCCAATAGCTTCCTCCGAGATACTTCAAATCTAATAATGGTTTTTACGAGGCACTATAGTGGTCCAGGGTTAGGGTTGCAAAGAGTGGTTGGGGATCTGTGTTGGTAGTCATATATTCAACAACCTCACAAGATGTGGGCTCTTCAAGTGAATACCCAACCTTATCTCCACAATTTTCCTCATCGGTATCAATATCGCGTAATTTCACCTGCTCAATATTGAAATTTAGACATTTTATAGTGGATGAAGAACGAAGGCAAAGAAAATATAAAACCTCATGGTTCCTTAGTAGCTTATAGAAATTCAAGACATTCAAATGTCCCACATATAAAGCATAAATCATCTAAATTAATGACCGAGACAAAAGCTCACAAATCAATTTAAGATATTCAAATATTCCACTAACATAAACTAACAATATTCGACAATGGATCATCTAAATGCATAAGTGAAACCCACCAAGAAAACTAAATTTGGGGCAAGAAGTCTATGTATGCTCGCAAACTATACAGGAAACCCACTTTTGTACCCCATGTTTTGCTTTGTCGTCCATTCCACCAAAAACTAATTAGTAATTTATTATAAAAAATTAAATAAAATGTACATTATATGTAGTTTATAACGGAAAATTAACAATTCCAGAAGTGTGCATTAACACTTATATTTGTTATACCTGAGAAAAAAAACCATATCCAAACAAAAAACCGCTAATAAAACACAATCCTCAAAACATAATTCAAAAGTAGAAAATCAATCAAGCCCAATAGCAAGACAATCTATAATGATCACAAATCCAAAATCATATAAGGAATAAAAAATCTAACCACAAATATCACAAATCTGTAAAAGCAGACACAGGCCCTACAGTGTTTTTTTTTTAAATTTGAAATAAACTAGTGAGAGGGAGATTGTTCTGATATAGTCTTTCTCCATTTCCGTGAAACACTTGTGAGATCCAGACATCTTGTGAGCATATGAGTGAGTTTAAAACAAATTTCAACCATATAGAAATGCAATGTTAGCATAATCCTAACCATTACGTATCGTTTGTTAAGAAAAGTAAAAACCTCTCTTTATATTATATAAATTTAATTCCTTGTATGATTTCATGAATAAATAATAAAGGCACACCTTGAAACTCCAATGATTCAATATTTATGAGCTTCAGCCACAAGCCAAGAGATTTGAATGCTTCATTTGAAAATATAAGCTTCTTATCAATATATAAATGAAAATCACTTTCTGGATTTATTTAGCAAGAAAATATTAAATTAGAGGATCTTCTCGAATTTTGTATTCATGTGCAGTACTACAAATGGTAATACAAAGAAAATGATTTTCAATTATAAAAGGCAATTTTGTATGGTTCTTTTTACTGTACGAAATTATGAACAATGGGTTGTGATATACAGTGCATTGGCATTGTGAACAAATTATATAACATCTTCCTCTGTTAAGAATCACAGTAGGAGAGCAACAGGTCCAAAAAATTCCTCCATGAAGTGGAAAAATATATAAAATAAACACTATTTACAAGCACATAAACCAAATCCAGTGTTCATATACTCCCTCCACCCCAAAATAAAAGTCCACATTTGGAAGTTAAAACATTTTAAGCAAAATTGACTTTTAACATAAAAATAGTCAAAATTAAAACTTAGTTAAATATTTGAAATTTGGTTCACTGATTTTCACAACTAACTCCTATTTTGGTATGTTGATCTTATATTACTTTGTATATTGCTCCAAGAGCAGCCTTCTTGTTCTCAAGTATGAACCTTGAATTGAAATTAGAACTTTATCATCCCCCCCACCGACCTAACCCAAGAAATAAACAAGTACATATATGAGGACATCAGTTGCTTTCCAAATTACAAGTGCTTTGATTCTCATGAACACCAACAACTACAGTTTATTATCCAAAAAGTATCTACAAATTTGGACAAACCAACTCCGATAAACAATAAGGCCGATTTAATTAACATAATTGACCCACGACCTTGACCCATCCAGAGTCTGCCAAATTAATCCTAACATATTTGATCCCGACATGAATAACTTTTGTTACTTCTTTATGGTCATACTGACATAGTACCAAAGTCTAGAGGATGATATATTTGCACCCTTTTACTTCTAAATGAAGAAATAGTTGCAACCAATTTTTCAACAATTCACTTTTTTTCTATATTTTTCATGCTAGATGTACCAACAAGCAAATATATTAGACTGACGCGTTACATCACTGATAAGTTCATCTTATTTAAAATCTAGCTCAAATGCCTATGATCCTTATTTGAGGTTATGAAATCTGCAATCATGCTTTCCAACTGATATATTAGTATTATCATGATGTAGGGTATCAACTCACAAGAAAACAAGAACAGTAGGCGTATGTATGTATAAATATATATATATATAGGTCATACCTTGGTGCGATGACAAGTGCCCTCGCCCAAGCTACGGTTGGTCTTGAGTTCGAGACATGCGAGTAGCCTCTCCATATATAGCGATAAGGCCGGCCGACATCTGCCTCTCTCAAACCCTGCAGTTAAGCGGGTGCCTTGTGCACTAGGTACGACCTTTTATATAATATATATATAAAAAAAAGAAAAAAAATGGCCATTTGAAAAACTTTCGAGATTGAATTAAACATAAAATTTAAAGGTCCAAAAGGGAACACATTGGACATATTCTATATGTGCACTAAAGGTCCAAAAGGGAACACATTGGATATATTCTATATATGCACTAAATCTCCAAAAGGGAACACATTGGATTTCTAAAGCATCATCAGCCTTAAAAAGAAGCGATTAGCCCACTAGGCCATACCTCTTACCTTTAGGGTCCAAAAGACCACAAAACTAAAACCACCTTAATGGACACCATGATAATAGATTTCTAACTCTTATGTAAAAAAAAGGGTTCAGCACTGAGAGGATCCCTTATCCTTTATATGCCCTTTGTTTTCTGAATTACAATTATGTCCTTTATAAAAAATTAAAATTAAAAAAACAAAGGGAATAAGAATAAAACAAATCATTAAACAATAAATGGGTAGTCAAATTTACTTTTTCATTTGTGTAATTATTCTATTTGGGCATACACACATTTGTCTGTTGTTGAAGAACTACATTGCCATATGCAATTGCATATTGCATATAAAGTTAGTAATACACAAAAATAACAGTTCCACTAGACACATAATGTAAAGTAAAAACATTACCAAATAGATTAACAATGACCATCCTAATACCCACCCGATGTATTTAACTGATGGCTAAGCTAAACTCCACAAAACACGAGGTGATGCATATATATATATATATATATATATATATATATATATATATATATATATATAAACATACACACACAGAGAGATATATACATATATGTGTTAAGAGATATATTAAATTACAGGATAAAAAACACTATTAAATTTATAGGGCAGGGAACACTGATAAGTTTCACTAAGGATTTCAACATAAAATTATTAGTGTATACAATCTTAAGGGAAATAGTAGGCTGCATCATCCGGCAGTTGTATCAGCCAGTCCTTCCCCATCGTACGTATAGAGAAGAATGTTACAGGTCCGAGATGATCTTGAGCAGAAATTGCTTTGGATTGTTGGGAAAGGAGAGTGAAATTTTTGCTATGAAGAAGCCTAAGCTAGAACCCCATGTGCAGAAGAAATGATGGAAATCGAAAGACTTGTGGTAATGAGTGGGATTAATCTCAGCTGAATTTTTACGTTAAGAACACGGATGTAGTTTTAATAGTCTGAAAAAGGTTGATACCTTATTTGGAAAGGTAATTCTTCAGGTAAACTCAAAATTAGAAATGATTGAGAGTTATTTACACAAATAAATATTTCCAGACTTCCGGATCGATTTTCACCATATGCAGGGGTAAGGCTGGAGGTCAACGGTTCAAGTCGCGGAAACAGTCTCTCTGCATATGCGGGGGTAAGGCTTCGTACATATAAACCCCCTAGTAGCCCGCAGAGGCGGGAACCTTGTGCACTGGATTCGCCCTTTTTTAATTCCACAAAAATTTTATCTTTATATGGCAGTTGATCGATGAAAAATTAATTTGGATGGTTGTACTATGAAGGCAGTGCTAGAATAGCTTCGAATTCGAAATGTAGAAATGGGGATATGGAGAACACTCGGCATGTTTAATATACAGGTGAATTTACTACCTCTGTTTGCGAGTACTTTGGGATAACCTCTGGTGTGCCAATTGTTGCCTGTAACTTGAACCTAAAGCTCAACTCTTGGCGGTTGGTTGACTACAAGGCTCAGACTATTCAATTTATATATACAATAATCCATGTTGAGATTTGTTATGTTTATGGCTGGTGTGGAAAGGAGTGTCAAATTTAACAACCTTATTTGGGTCTCATCTAAAACAATAGATCAAGTGATGGTTACATCGAAGATATTTTTATCTTTATCTGATAGCCCAGGTTCTCACATGGAGGGACAAAATGACGGTTGACCTATTACGACTAAGGAAACTTAGAAAGACTCGAATGCAAATCATCACAATCAAATGGGTGAAGCTTTGCAGAGGATGGTTCAAGCTATATAGAAATGTTTGTGCTTATGAAAATTCGTTGGGCCTAGTGGGGGAAGAGGTTAGATTCGTGATGAAATGGGACCTTAAGGTGGCATTTGTGAAATTTTATGGAGAAGGATCCAACATGAAAGGTGAAAGTCTAGACTTATACGAAGGTATTCTAACTGCCAAGAGACATGATATAGTTAACCTTCACATTAAGTCGTTTTAAAAATTGTAATTGATATTTTAAATGGATATATCCATCCCCTTGGCATATTTATCATACTTTATTGCGCAAATTGAACATGCCGTATTAGATACGACTTGTGTCACATCGCACACATCCATGAAATCAACACTCCAACATACTATTAGCACATTGCAGTTGTATAAAAAAAATATATTGAGATTGCATAGATATAAGTTAGTCAATTTTAAATTGTATAGGTAAGGGTATATCCTCCTTCCTCGTATTAACCGGTGGAACATTTGTTTCAATAAAAATTTTCAAAGGTCTTTAGAGATTGACCCACTTCTAAAAATAAAAAGTAAGTCCTTTTTTCTTATGGAATCAGATATGATCCCAAGAGCTCAACAACATGAGTAAGGAAAAACTAGGTGTAAAGATATTAAGATTGTTAACACGTTGAAGCAGAAAAATACAAAACTTGGTAACTGATTATAGTAGCACTATAACAGTTGTGCTTGCTCAAAGTCGATCTTCCAAAACTGCTTATGATTCTATTGACAAATCTCCTTAGTGGGACTTCAGTGGGACTTCGATCACATATCAAACCCTTGAGAGCAATCAATCAATAAAAAATGGCGGTGAAGCAAACTAGGGCGACCAAGAAAATAATGTACGACCAGAAGCTGTGTAAGCTTCTTGATATATATACTCTCAGATCTTGATCGTGGGGGCTGACAATGTGGGATCGAACCAGCTTCAGAGCATTAAAAAGGGATTGAGAGGTTACTCGATTGTGTTGATGGGTACGAATTCTATGATGAAGCGCTCAATTAAGATTCAAGCTGAGAAGACTGGTAACACTGCCTACCTCAGCCTAATACCTCTTCTCGTGGGTAATGTTGGGTTAATATTTACTAAAGGTGGCTTGAAGGAAGTAAGCGATGAAGTTGGGAAATATAATATTGGTGCACCAGCCCGTGTTGGCCTTATCGCTCCAGTGGATGTTATTGTCCCACCTGGAAACACTGGACTCGATCCTTCTCAGACCTCCTTCTTTCAGGTGCTTAACATCCCAACCAAGATTAACAAAGGCTCAGTGGAGATCATCACCCCTGTGGAACTTATCAAGAAAGGTGACATGGTGGGATCCTCTGAGTCGGCCCTTCTATCAAAGCTAGGAGTAAAACCATTCTCTTATGGTTTAGTGGTCCAGTGTGCTTATGACAATGGCTTGATCTTTAGTCCCGAGGTTCTCTATCTCACAGAGGATGATCTTATTGTCAAGTTTACTGCTAGCCTCTCCAATATTGCATCACTTTCCATGTCTCTCGCCTATCCAACCCATGTTCATCAACGCCTATAAGAATGCGTTGGCAATTGTTGTGGGTACAGAGTACTCTTTCTCAAACGCTGAGAAAGTAAAGGAATACTTGAAGAATCCTACAAAATTTACAGTTGATATGGCCCCGGATGCGGGAGGAGGTTCTGGTGCTGCTACAGCAGCTACTGCAAAGAAGGAGCCGAAGAAGGAAGAGACAGATGAGGAATCAGATGATGATTTTGTCAGTAATCTATTTGATTGACTGCTAACTATTAATTTTCGTTATATTAGGACCCTTTATTTTCCATACTTATAGAATTATTTTAGGGGCATTAAGTTTAACTTGAACTCTACGTTTTTAGCTTTAGCTAACTTGTGCACTAATAATATGCATTTTCCTATGCTCGGGTATGTTTCCTGTTGAAAAAAAAGAGTAACATATTGATAAAACATTCTTTGGAGAAAATAACAGCTATTTGGTTATTAACTAAGAAGAGCACCAAAAAGGCTCTTGAAGAAAATATAAACAAAAAGTGTTCCACTGATATTAACCTCTTAAAGTGATTTCCAATAATGAGAACTGAAAAGGACACGATTAAATTTTGCAACCACTTAAATAATTCGAACGATAATAGTTCAACTTCACTTGAATTGGTCAAAAAATATTGCATGTGTGCATTTTCTTACATAAAATTTATATCTAATATTTTTTATTAATCCCTCGATTTGTTGTATATAACTAATAAGGCAGTGGAAGAAAATCAAAGTATGTGATTTGGTAGATTGGCATTTTCTGGATGATGTTTTGGAAAGAAAAAGGAGGAGATGGGGGAATTGGACTGAAGCGTGTGAAAAGTCGGATACTTTTTCAGTATTTGTTAATAAAGACCAAGAGGACTTTCTAAAGCATCAAGATGTATTAGGAAAACGGATCCTCTATCTTCATTTTTTTGAGGAAAAAATCACTTACATTGTTCGCAATGAGTTTATGACCAAAAAAATCATCCAAGAGAAATCTAAAGAATGAGATGAGCCCAAGATGTTGAAGATAAAAGGTTGTATCCAGTGCACAAGGCTCCCGCTTCACTGCAGGGTCTGGGAGAGGTAGATGTCGGCTAGCCTTACCCCCATTTTGTTTTATAATATGAAGAGACCGCTCCCAAGTCTCGAACCGAAGACCAACCATAGCTTGGGTGAGTGCACTTGCCATCGCTCCAAGGTACGACCTCTAGTATCATTGTCTCCAACCGTAGCTTGGATATATTGATACTTAAATGAAAAAGAAGAGAAAAAATAAAAAGTAAAATACAATATTGACAAGGTCTACAATGGTACACGTGCACGGGCGGGGATGATGATCTAACTAATCCTCTACTGGTTAGAATTGAGCAAAACTAAATGGGTAGATGTTTAAAAAATTTATGTAATTAAAACATAATTATGAGTATGATAAATTTAAATTATTGACATCGTAATTAGGTTAGCACGGACCTGTCAATCATCTACAATTCATCTCTTTCAAATACTTCTACAATTATGTAATCAGTTGGTTTTTCAATCTGTGTCAGACTCAATAACCCGATATCATTTTTCGATGACTCGTTGAATTGACTATAATTCAACCCTTTATTGGTCCAAATAATAGCCATTACCAGCATATTGTGCCATTATCCAATGAGTTCAGACAAGTACTAAGACTTGGATTTTTTAAAACGTGAATTGCAAAAAAGAGGATTGCACGTATAATGTCACATAAGTAAATAAAATCATGCATTGAAAGTAAATTACCTATAAACTTGCAAGTAAGGCATCACTTACTCATAGGCATTTCCCATTGCCACATTCATAACACACTGAATGATAATCAATAAATTCCCTAACAAATTAGAGAAATACACCTCAATAATATTATCCATAAGTAGAAGTATGTCAACCTAACATACAAGCCCCTGTACAGATCTTAAAATGCATACGCATTACAGTTAAAGAATTAACAATTGAAATTTTGTAATAAGGGTCAAATCTATGGTGGTTCAACGACATGGTTCCGACCTCTAAGATACGACAAATCAGATGAAAAGTGACTTCCACTAATACTAATTAAGAGAGTTTTAGCTCCAAAAGGCCCAAGGCGAGCCTTAAGGACAGGTTATTTTGCTCCTTTTTACACACAACACAATGAAGAAACTTGATCCATGTAGCCACCGAGACCCAAGTAATTAGGAAAAAGCCTTGTTGAATTGAGTCGAGTTTCTGCATAATATATAGCAGAAATACTATTGGAATTTCCACCTTGAAGGGGGAGATCAGCTGTCGCTTACGACAGCAAGTGGTAAAATGACCTATGTGTTTTGGGTAGTATTTCGTTTCTTAAACACATTGACATTCTTGTCAAACAAATAAATGTATATTACCCATAGAGAAAAAAAAAATTAAATATGTTGCAATTTTTGGTGATGTGCCCAAAACAATACATATTGTGAAAAAAATAAATGTATTCAAGACTTTATGGAACCAACCATAAGGTTTCGCATACAATTACAAGGAGAATTTGGCATGAAACATTTCAATTCCTACCACGAGTTCTTTTTATCTTTAACCGTTAAAATTCTTACGCGAGTAGGCACTTATTTGTATATGTTTCGTGAACACAACTACTCTCTCTTGACTACAACATTAGTCATAACTGGTGAAGGTATTATTGCATATAACATTTTTTACCCTTTTTTTGTAAGCAATGTTTTTTTATTCTCCATTTTGTTTTAACAAGAACACATAATATTATTTGGTTTTCCCTTTTCTTTGTAACATGTGTTGCATCCACATTGCGTACGGTGACACAAATCCATAAATTCAAGGCCTTCAAACAAAATATTAAAAAATTGAGCTTTTGCAAGCCTGGTTCTTCCCTCCATACTCCATATATATTATTCTACACCAAAAATCTTCTTCTTCTCCTCGATAATAGCTCTTTCATCCCCCCCCCCCCCCAAAAAAAAAATACTTCAACAAGTTGTTTAGTCCATTCACACAATATTAGACCAAACAGCTGAAATTTACAAATAGAAAAAATCTATTCTTAATATCTCACAACAGCCCCTATTTAAGCCAATGAACTCTACTACATCAGTACATAAGTAATATAACCCTTTAGCATTCCCTTAACCTTTCATTTCAGGCCCTTCTTCAAAAGCTTAATTTTCACTAGCTCATTCCCAGGCTTGTATTTGGAACAACCGATGCATTAATGGTGAACATGGTTAAACCTCAACTTCAGTTCCTCTTTCGTAGTTGACCAAGGCTAGGGGGACTAGTTTCGATTATTGAATCTACTGTTCATCCCTATTATTTTGGTCCCTACCCAAAGTTTTGGGGATTAGTCGGTTGAAATCATAAAACGAGAGAGTCAATTGGGTGAACCCCTGAGGGCTTTTATCGTGGTAGGGGCGTCGTTCTGGCAATCCCATTGGTTGTGTGCTTTTATGCCTCTATTGCCTCGTTCGGCATTATAACGTCCAGAGTATCAAAGGCCTCGATGATACTTTTGATAGTCTTTGCTTAATTATGGGCCATTGGGTGACTAAACGACATCCCCTAAATCTCTCACCCCTCTTCCCTAGACTTGTGCGTGAATCCACAGGTCATCCCGATTCACTCGGTGTACGATACATGCCACACACATGCATTTACTTTGACACTGTTTTTTAACAAATCAAACACATACGATAATATAATGCACATATATATACATATAATATTTCAATGTTTAGTGAACATGTGTGACATGGCAAGTCTTAAACAAACTTGTACATCCCAAATAATAATAATATCTTCCAAAGTACCTAGTCAAGAAATCTAGTGTTCGGAAAAATTATAGATGAAAGAACATAAAACACACTTTCGTTCACATAAAGACACATATATTTGCACATATTTCGTCGTAACAAGTCTTCATACACAACGTGAAATGAAAAATAGAGCATAGTCTATTTGCGCAATTATCTTGACCGTGACAATCATTAATTTTTCAGTTCTAAATGAAACTCTCCTCTAGTACTCAAACTTGCATTGATAATCTCAAATTCCTCCAATAAAAAATAAAGATTAAAAAACTGATATGTGTCACGTAATAAAGGAACTCTCATGACATCACATTAAAGGGAAAACATACATATTTTGGTAGATGAATAATGAGATTCAGATATACAACAAATAACAGTTCAAAATTTAGTGAATTCTCATAATGTTTTACAATAATAAAAAACCATTAAAACATGTAATATAAGCATAATGCCGTAATTCAAAATTGTTGTTCTTATTTTGCATATTGGTATTCTGTAGAGGTGCAATGTGTACTTTCGGGCAAGTCTTTAAGGGGAAGTTCATTAATGAGTGCTTATAAGAATTCTATAAAGTTAAAATTTCTTCTCAAATTATCACATAATCATTTGAATTTCCATCGGCCTTCATTGCAAAGACCGTGGATTAATGAAGTGTATGTGATGACATTTGGCGTAACACCTTTACGGATCACTCTTGAAAAGAGGTCAAAAGCCTCATCGACTAGTTTGTCCTTACAAAGATTATTAATATTTGTACTATTCACCACAAGATTAGCCCCCAAATTTCTTTGTTCCATCTTCTTAAGCAATCCAATAGCCACGCTAGTATTTCCTGTTTTACATAAGCCATTTATAATGGTCCCACAAGTTATAACACTGGGTTCCTCCATTACATTAAACAAGTGTAGAGCCCCTGAGCAATCAAGGCCCTAATCAAAGTGGTAAGTGTGATACAATTCGGTTATTAACCAAGTTTGAAGATTATGCCCAAAAGAGAGAAACCCAAATCAACCCCATTGAGATGGCAGTGACAGTTGATCAAAATGGTAAGAGTATAAAGGTCGACCTTAATTATTGGTAATGACTGAATTTGTTTAAATAAAGAAATAACAGTGGTATAATGTTTGATCCGGACGATGGAGGATAGCAGCTGATTAAAATAAAGAATGGAGGGCAAGGTCGCATTTGGGTCATTTGATTAAACAAAGCTAGGGCATCTTCAAGAGTATTGAATCCAGATTTGCTGACAAAATTGTAAAAGCGTGTTGGAGTTTGAGAATAATGAGAATGGAAACAAAGCCTTACACTTAATTGAGAATGAGTTGAGTTTGTAGCAGCGTTGAGAAGACGATGACCCGCGTATTTCATTAAAAAGCTGATCTCTTCATCATCGTCATCCCCACTCTTGCTATTGTTATTCCTATTGTAGGAGAAATAAGTTATAACTCCATTATTTGAGACATAAACGGAGTCTCCGGCCTGGGACTTCAGCTGGGTTTGGGACGTTGGGCGGGTTTTAGTTACAGTGTGAAATAAGGGTTGGACTGTTAGAATAAGAGGGTGGACTGTGAAATACTACGATTCTTAAATATATTAAAATTTTACTTATTCGGAACTTGAATCTCAAAATTTTGCACTAAACTTGCTTGGGTCTTCAAATTTTCTTCCAAACGGGACTTAATCTACAAGTACATATAATTATATCATTTTTTATTTTCAACCACATTTGAACTTGGATCCCAAATTTTTATTTGGTATTTATTTATTCTTTTACATGTAATGAAAAGACAATTGCCTTAGAAAAAATGGGTTTTTACCAATTAGTCTCGTTTACTAAGTATGTAGTTTAGTAGATTCTAATATTTTTTTTTTGCTCCATCAGGTCCCATGAAATAAGATTTTTGTTCCAATAGGTCCTATTTGTAAACATACAGTGAATATTCACTTTATGTACAAATGGGACCTATTAAGAAAAAAATATTGTGATAGGACCTAATAGGAAATATCCCCTTCAAACAGGACTTAATAGAAAGATCCCCTAGAAAAAATAGGGAAAATTTGAGAAAATGCCCTTCTCAAATGAAAATCTAACTAAATTCGCGATTGTAAATTGTGATTTTAATTAAAGCGTTAACTATTAATAACTTTGTTAATTTAATGTGAATTCTCACTTGAAAAGTAAAAATTTAAATTTTAAGTCGCATTTCACAAATGTGCATTTAGGGAGTGCAATATTTTGTAAACTATGTTTAAAAGTGCAATATTTTTTGTAAAATGTATTTAAAAGTGCAATATTTTTGTAAATATATATTAAAACTTTATCTATTTTAATAAGAAAAAATTATTTAACATGATGTAGTTGTTGTAATGTAGATTGGTCAACGGCAACTCTAGATTTATGAAGAGCAGACTCATCTTCACATGATGTACCTGCTTGGTCAAAATAGGTATCCTAAAAAAAGGTAGGCGCTCCATTATTCTTGATTTATTTCAATTACGACCATCACATTAAGCGTGATTTAAAATGTCTAATGGAAACTCATCAGTTGTACCTCAAAAGGGATAATATGCCCATAAGAGGTCGATTAAGAAAAAAAAAGCTTGCCTATTTTCTTTGACAAAAAAATATTGGGGTTTAATTTTTTATCCTCTTTTTTCTGCAATATCTATTTATTGTAGCTCACCTTCTTCACATAGAAAGTCAATATGAGTTCCCAAAATAAAAATATATTTCTAAAGAATTTCCAAATAAGTTAAAGAATCTTTATTATGTTTTGGCTTAGACAATAATGGTTGACAATTTTCTATTTTTAAACAACTAGATGTTCCCAACAAATTAGAGAATATAAAATTGACGATCGTAAAAGTTTATTTGAAGCAAGACTATGTATTTAAAAAAAAGGTACATGCACCCATTATTCTTGGTTTAGTTTCTTGCACCAATTGATGATGACCATGCGCCCCATTGCAACCATCAAAATCATGAGCGTGCTTTGATTATCTAATGGAACCTATCAATTATGCCTCAAAGGGGATTTGATTAAGAAAAAAAAAAAGCTTGAGATATATTTAACCATTTTTACAACTACATGCTATATGTGGAATTTCACTCGTAGACACTTAGATTATGTTTTCCTCTTTTCCTTCACAACTTACTTTGAGGCATTTCAACCATGCTAACCAAGTGCACATATGCATCATTTGTATATAATCAATTTAATAGAAATTTAAATTAAATAAGCAAATGTGAATAAGATTAACTAATTGTGAGTATAATTAATCATAATAAGGTATTTTTAGAAAGCAAGGAATGAAAAGAATGTAATAAAATGCTCACGACATACAAATTTATGTGGTTCGAAAACTACCTACGTCCACGGAGAGGGTTCTCAGTTCTTATTAATTTCTCTCAAAATTCGAAATTACATTCCCCTTTGACCCTAAGGTGAAGGTTGTATTTATAGAAATTTAAAGTGGTTGAGTCGTAGATGGAACTTTCCTAGCGCGCTATTAGCTCGTGTGGTGACTCATATTCATCTCATTTGAGATATTACATAACCAACTAAGCCTTTCAATATTCAAATGATAAGTGCATGTATTTATCCACGTGATAAGTAGTCATATTCATCCACCTATCATTGAACTTGACTGATGCGGTGTGCCGATCCTGTTGGGCCTACTTGGACCATCAGAAATTGGGCTTTTATGATTTGGGCCCCATAATTGCCCTAAAATTCTTGGCCAAAACTGATCCAGAATTGGGCCAAAGAATTTTAAATATTTTGTAGGCCCAAAAGGTTGAACCAAATGATGCAGGAAACTTTTGGTCAGCCATACTTTTGATTAGTTAAAAACAGCGGGGGTACGTTGGTCATTGTTGGAAATTTGGACCGCCAAAAACCATTCTTAAGCTTTGTTCTATATGATTTCCTGCACATAGTTCGAACGTCTTTCACCTTCACACTTTGTACCCATCATTTTTTCTTCTCACCTTCACACTTTGTACCCATCATTTGTTATATATGATTTCCTGTAAAGTTCTTGCTTTCGTTTTCTTACTCTGTAAGTTCTCTAGCTTCCTTTTGCTTTCCATCTTCATAGATTTTCTTTATTTTTTCGTTATCCTTCTATCTTTGTGAAAATCGTGAGTGTCATTCATGGAAAGAACTTAGATGAATTTATGAGGACATATTCCACACCTTCTTATGTTACAATTGAGTGTGCCCCTTAACCAGAAATCCTATTGCAGTTGATGGGGGCCACTAGATCCACACATTAGTTGTGGTTTATGGAGGATTAACTTTTCCCCCAACCCAACTCTTTCTGGAATTTTGTGAATATTTTAAGGTCGTACCAACTCAATGTGTCGCCAATACTTGGCGTATTGTCAATGGGGTGCATAGAATTAATAAAATGTATGAGACCAATTTGGGTATCCTAGAAATTAAATAGTTTTACTCCTAGTCTCACACCAATAATGGTGTTGTGTACCTAAAGGCAAAGAAGGCCAACAGGGTCCTTATAGTGAACCTTCCTAATTCCAATAAGGGATATTGGGATCAGGTTTTCATTGTCCGAAATTGGCAACATTCGCCTCTCCTCGAGGGTGAACAGTACACTGGGTTCATATGCCCAGCTTGGGGGAGTGATATAGGTTGACACTTATTTCTTACACATTTCTTTGTGATTTCCATATTTTCAATAGCCTTGACTGATGGGATTTTTTTTGTTAGATTTGAACAGCTCGCTCGAAGAAGAAGGAACTTGCCATTGCCCACATCAATAGGGCAGAGTTATTAAAAGTTTGGAAGTTGAAGGAGCTCCTTACGGGTGGTGTTCATCACCGTTTGGCCTCTTTCCTCCTAGAATATAAAAACTCCACTAGTAGCTAAACTTCTCGCCCAGTAGACAGTATCCCCCACCTTTCTTTGCGAAAGGAGGAAGCTTTCATCTCCTCTTCCTTCGAATTTCTAGATGTTGAGTACATATTTGCTGACAAAGAGGAGTCCATGACCCCCGGTAAGAGAATTTTATTGATTGATAATGACTATATTGAAGTTGGTGCCTCCTCTCCCAAGACCAAGTCCTCAAAGAGGATGGAACACGAAGGCCCTAAGGTTGTTGACTCAGACTTTCCTGTTCAGGAGAAGAATAAGAATGACAAGGCTTCCTTAGTCCCCCAACCCTAAAAAATAGGTGATCTTCCTCCTCCTGTGAGTACTTCACAAGCGATGTCTGTGGCCAGGAATCCCTCCCTAGCTTATAGCCTTTTGAGGGGGGATGTGCTCACAACTGATCGAGAGAAAGTCATGCAAGTTTACCCCGAGCAGCTTTCATCTCGCACTGCTCAAACTTTGTCACTTATAAGATTTTTTTTTCTTTTTTACTCTTTACATGTTTTTTGTTTTGGGGTAGATATGACCAACATATCCT
Source organism: Sambucus nigra (assembly GCA_949130495.1). Lineage (NCBI taxonomy): Eukaryota > Viridiplantae > Streptophyta > Magnoliopsida > Dipsacales > Adoxaceae > Sambucus > Sambucus nigra. The sequence goes on from OX422214.1 coordinate 530,277,191, forward strand.
TTGTTTCTTCATTCGCAATTTATGGAAAATTTTATTCAGATCTTGGATGGTCGTTTGGACCAGTCTAAGATCAACGATGCGATCAGCAAGGCTTTTGAAAAATTACAAAAAGCCATGGGCAATGCCCAGTAGGCATATGAGAATGAGAAGAAGTCCACTAGCAATGCTATAAACGCATTGAAGATCGAGATCGACCAACTCAAGGTTGAGAATGCTCCACTGAAGGCAGAGCAATCTCGATTAATAAAGGAGGTGGAGTAATTCCCCTTAGTTAAATAAGAGAGCTTTAAGAGAGGCTATACTAAAGCCTTTGAGAATGACAAATGCCAGCTAACGTTAATCAATAAGTCCAATTTCAAGAAAGGCTAGGATGTAGCCTTGGTGAGAACTAATATCCCAGCAGAATTTGATCTCTTTGGTGAGCACAAACCTAGCTCTCCACAAAAAGTTCAAGAGGAGGCTACCACTAGTGTCCCAATCTACCAGAGTAGGGATGTGGCATCCAAGGACAAAGCCACAAAAGTTGAGGAGTAGGTGAAGAACCAGAGTGCTTAGTCTAGGACTTGTATTTTTTATACCTTTTCATTCTTCCCTGTTTATAAGGGCTTTGCATATTTTAAAGTTATTAATGTGGAGAAAACTTTCCCTTCATCGATATGTTGTTCAAGTGCCTTACTGAGTTTTTCCCTTTGTTTATGTTTACTTTTTGTAGTCTGTTGCTGAGGACGTCCTTTTTTTATTTGTGATTTATCTATCCTCCTTGGTCGGGATGCCAGGGCTCATGCCCATCGAGTATTTGTGTATGTTCACAAGGATCTTAAGAAGATGGTTGGTGCTTATAAGAACCAGTCAATCTCAATAGCTAAGTTGAAGGATGACAACTAGGGGATGTGGGAACCTTGATGCCAGAGGAAGTGAACAATTTGAAGGCCCATCTCGCTGGGGCAAAAGACATTGGCAATGTGTGACACCCTGCCCAATAAAATACCGGGTGATCAGTCTTATATCAAATTAAAACAGGAATTTCATCTGGTTCATTCTTAGCATCACTGTCGAAAACTTTTTAAAACTTACTAACCACCTAGTATTCAAAAGCTGATGTCAAAATTTAATCTTTTTATTTAACAACAACCATATAAATATCAATACGAGCCATTCACACAAACTATGAATCTAAAGCAATACTGAATCAATAAATGACCGACCGAATAAACCATCAGCAGAAAACCAACATCTATTAATATAATCCAACAAAGAATAGTAACCAGTACAAAATCCGACTGAAATGAAAACACACTATACCAAAATGGTCAAATTGGCACCCTTCAAGCGGTTAGCCTTGTCACGGTCATTAATCGTGATAAAAAAATACGCATTTTTTGTCACGATCATTGACCGTGACAAGTCTGTAATAAGTACAGTTGTCACGAACTTTTCACGATCAATGACCGTGACATGTCCATGACAATTATATCAGTAAAAAAACCCTCCCTCTTCTTTTTTCCCACCGATTCTAATTCCCTCCATTTCTCTCTCTCTCTAGCGACTGCACTCTCTCTCTACGATTTTGGTACGTTTTCTCTCTATTTATCCTCCACTTATGTATGTGTGTGCATGTGTATATATGCGTATGTAAATATACGTGCATGCGTGTGTGTATGTGTGGTGTATATATGCGGGGGGGTGGGGGGGATGGGGGCAGCGCTGGGGCGAGGGGGTTGTATATGTGCGCGTGTGTGTGTATGTGTGTGTGTAAATGTTCGTGTGTGTATATGTCTGTGTGTATGTGTGTGTGTGTGTGTGTGTGCATGTGTGGTGGGCAGGGGGCAGGGTGTGTGTGTATATGTGCTTGTGTGTGTGTTTTTTTAATTAATTTTTTATTGGTTTATTATATATTTCCCCTCATGTTATAGTGCCCCTTGTAAAAGAATTGATTGATTAAACTTTTAGTAGAATTACCCCTCATTCTAAATTAGTAAATTAATAGTTGTATAATTTAATTGCTAGTTTAATTCATGAAAAGAATTAATTGAGTAGATGAATTAGAAGGAGTACAGGATACACATTTGTTGTTGCCATTGCGGTTGGATTATAGTGGATCGATGTTGGGTTGGTTAATTTTAAAAGTGGCATGACCACTGGATTATAGTCCATATAGGGGTGGGATTTTTCATTTTTTTTTAAAATTACTTTGTATAACGAACAATATATATATATATATATATATATATATATATATATATATATATATATATATATATATATATATATAGTATGATAATTAAATGAAACATACTTGAAATTACATATAGTGCGCATAGATACTAGCCTTCTAGTTCTTATACGTACGCATTCAATAGCCCTTAGACCCGTTCCGAGAGTCATTTCCCCGGTAATGAGATCTCTCGAATTGTCCCGTTTGTATAGTTTGGGACTGCATAATTTTTGTATAATAATATTCTTAGTGGCTTAAAGTTATTACTTTTGGAGGAAGTTCTGCAGTCGTATCCTAATGTTCTCTGGGTACATACTAGATTGACAAGTGTGACTATTATTTCAATTGATCAATTGAAATAACACTGACACTTGCCAATCTACGTCGTGTACTTTGAGAACTACGGGGATATGCTGCCGAATTTTTCTCAAATCGTAACAATGTGCATGAGTTGTTAAGTATATTACAGAAATATGCGATCTTGAATGGGATAGGACCACTCACCCTTTTAGAGGAGATGGAGGAAATATGAATTTCTATTATAAATTGAATTTGAATTTGAAATTTAAAAATTGAATATAAATAAGACATAATTAAACGAAACATACTATAAATCTAAGTCTTGTTTATACTAATCCATGAATATACGCTTCTTACCTTTAATATGTGATTAGTTATGGTAGATGTGATGGGATATCCGAAATACAAAGAGTGAATGGATGAGGCAAATAGAACGGGGGATGTGTTTCGCAGAGGTGCTAATGAATTTTTAAAATACGCAAAGAGGTGTCATAATGACGAAGAGTTTTCGTGTTCGCGTGCTAGGTGTAAGAATGGTAAGGTGTTTTAGTGGAAAATAATTAAACTACATTTGTTAAGATGGGGTATGCAAGATATTTATCTATTTTGGAGTTTTCACGGTGAATTGAAAGTTCATTTTGTCCCCGAACAACCTTCACAACCTCACAACAACCTTCAATAAGTAGGATAGATGTAGAAAGAGATGACTTAGATCATAATATGTTAGAAGATTTAGTTGATGATCCGTACGGAGTTTATGAAGCATAGGATAATGAGGTTACTGATGATGTACAAGGTTCAGGTGTTTGTGAAAATATCACAATAAACCTTGACGATGACTACCAAAGTTTAAAATTTAAGGCGACCCAACCGTTATACTCTGGCTGTGAGAAAGATCAAACAACTTTACATGCCATGGTTGGTTTGCACAGTTTGAAGATGTAGTACGGTTTGTCTAACAATAGCATGACAAGAATTCTAAATTGGGTGAAGGGCTTACTACCCAAGGAGAATATGCTTCCAACTAGTTATCCTGTTATGAAGAACAGTTTGAAAGGTTTGGGAATGAAGTATAAATCGATTCATGCTTGTGTGTATGATTGCATACCATACCGAAAGGAGTATGAAATTCTCGATCATTGTCCGGTCTTTGATGAACCTAGATATGTCCAATCTACTGGCAATGAATGCACAAGCTCAACGGTGCCTTAAAAAGTGTTGAACTATTATCTTATTGGGCCTAGATTAAAGCAATTTTTCACAGTACCATGGATAGTGGAGGCAATGACTTGACATGCTAGGGCAGAAGTAGGGGGTAATCTCATGCGTCATCCTATTTATTCTACAGCTTGGAGGAGGGTGAATTATGAGTATCCCGATTTTGCTCGAGAACAATGCAACATTCGGTTGGCTATATCAACAGATGGTTTCAATCTATTTGGAAATCTAAGCAGCAATCAGAGTGTATGGCTAGTGATCCTATCCCCACTCAACCTCCCTCCTTCACAGTGTATGAGACCTGAATTTTCGATGTTGTCTTTATTGATACCTGGGCCAAAGGCACCAAGTGATGACATCGACGTCTACCTGGCTCCTTTGGTAGAAGAATTAAATTAGTTGTGGGAAGAGGGTGTGCAATCATTTAACTCTTTTAGAAAAGAAGAGTTTATGTTGAAATCTATGTTGATGTGGGCAATTCATGATTTTCTAGCTTATGGGACATTATCCGATTGTGTAGTACATAGTTATTTGGGGTGTCCTATTTATGGAGAGGAGGCTGAATCTCTTCGTCTCTTCACTAGCTCAAAAAATATATACCATTTCTATAGGAGGTTTTTACCCCCGGCTCATAGTTTCAGATTTGAGAAAGGTTCTAATTTTTTATCGGGCGGGGTTGAACATAGGCTACCACCGAGACAACTTTCAGGTTCAGAAATTGAAAGTAAATCTTCTGAATGTGTCCCTAATATTCTAGCCAAGAATCCCAAATTTAAGAATGTCAAGCATAAGAAGACCCCAACTGGGAATGAAACTGAGACAAGAAAGGCATGGTGTAGGAGGTCAATTTTATTTGACTTGCCTTATTAAAAGAATAACCCGATGCGCCGTGTATTGGATGTGATGCATGCAAAGAAGAATGTCGCTGAACATTTTGTGGGCGCTTGTCTTGGGGGGAGTCATTCGAAGGATGAGGAAAATGCATGAAAAGACCTTAATTTGTTGAAACTTAAGCCACAACTATGGTCGAAAGAATATAGTTGGGGAAGGACAATAATTCCCCCCGGTGCGTTTACTTTGACGAGTGGGGAAAGGAAGGTGCTTTTAGACACAATATATAATTTTAAGGGTTCATCTAATTTTTCGTCCAACTTGCAAAGGATTGTGAATTATGCTATGCATGATTTACATAAATGTAAGTCCCACGATTGGCATGTGATCATGCAATTGGTCCCTCTACTGTTTAAGCACTGTTTCTCCAAGCACAAGGATTTACGAAGAGCTATTATGCAAATTAGTATTACCTTCTCACTTTTATGTGAGAAGGTAGCCAATCGAGAACACATAGTGGCCGCAAAATTGGCGGTGACTGAAGCGATTTGTGTGTTAGAGAAGTACTTTCCCCCAACATTCTTTAATTTAAGTGTTCACTTGTTGGTACACCTATGCGATGAGGAACTTCTATGTGGTCTAGTTAGATATCGGTGGATATATCCGTTTGAAAGATTAATGAAAGTTTTTAAAGATTACATCAAGAATACGCGATACATTTCAGGTTCAATTGCATAGGAATACATCATCATGGAGTCATCAATTTATACTCGGTAATATATGCATGACTCGACCATCGTTGATGACACTAATGAGTTCGTCGATGATGGTGGTCATGTGATTAGAAAACGAGTGAAATTAACGAGTTTGGAACATGAACGAGTAGCTCGTTATCTATTTGACACACATGAAGATGTCGAAGAATGGAAAAAGTAAGTTTAAATTATTTTAAGTTTTACATTATTTTAGAATATTTTAGATTATTTTATACATGATTAATTTTGTAATATGCAGAAAATATGAAGACTGTGAGAATAATAAAAGACGAAAAATAATGGTACAATCAGACAGCGAATTTAGGCTCTGGTTGTCACAAGAGGTAATTATTGTGAAAATGGTCGTTATATAACGTTACATTACACTATAACTTTATAACTGACCTAATTAATTTATTTATATTCTCAACTCTTAAATGCGGGTGATGCGATATCAAGGCTTGCTCGTCTAGCCACTGGACCCTTGTTCATGGCACAAAAGTACAAAAAGTATCGATTGAACGGTTACGTATTCGGCACAAATGTGTACGAGGAAAGTACAAATGTACAGAACTCGAGCATTTCATACAAGGCTCTTACTTTCTTTCGAGCGAGCGCAAAAGATAAAAACATCGTTGAAGCTGAAATGACTTACTATGGTGTAATTCGAAATATATTTGAATTAAATTATATAAACTTCAAAGAGGTTGTATTTTACTGTGACTAGGTAAGAGTTGAGGATAAAAATGCTTGTAAAGTTGATATTGGCACCAATTTGATCATGGTTGACTTGTCCAAGTTGAAGAGCAACGACCACGTGAGCGATGAGTCGTTTGTTTGAGCATTTAAAAAGGTCAACCAAGTGTTTTACTCGGAGTATATCAACAACGAGTTGTGGTCAATTGTCCCACATGCGCCAAAGCGTCTAAATAGTAGTGTGGATGACTTGGCTGATCCTACCGAATATCAATCCATTTTTATGATAACCCGAATTTGAAACAATTTTTCAATTTGTAATAAATATTCAAATTTGTACTTAATGTATCAATTTTTAATGCTTTTAATTGATTTACATTTCATCATTTTCACTCTTTTTATCTTTGTCTCTTTCCTTTGTATATGTATGTGTGTGTAGTGTTCGTATGTGTGTTGGGGGGGGGGGGGGGGGCAATGTGTGTGTAGTGTTCCTATGTGTGTTGGGGGGGGGGCAATGTGTGTGTAGTGTTCGTGTGTGTGTTGGGGGGGGGGGGAATGTGTGTGTTGGGGGAGGGGGAAATGTGTGTGTAGTGTTCATGTGTGTGTGTGTGTGGGGGGGGGGGGGGGAATGTGTGTGTAGTGTTCGTGTGTGTGTTGGCGGGGGGTCGGATTTGGATTTGTAGTAATTGTACATATTTGCATGTCTTCTTCAAATTCATTTGGATTTGTACTAATAACAACATTTATTTTACAAAAAATGTCTCCTTCAGGTATTAAGGCGAGGATGATGATGTTGATTATGATGATGTCGTCTAGGCTTGGTGGTAGCGGAGGCAAGGAGGGCTCCTCGGCCCCTAGGCTCCCCAAATGGGGCAAATTGGGGATGGTTGTCGAGAACAAGACGGGGCTACTAGTGAGATCCCTCGAGCTGGTAAAGACTATTATCGGCCCAGGGTACACTAGTTGGAGGGAGGTGTCAAGTGATCTCAGGTTAGATGTTTTGGCGGCACTACAGGTAATGTATTTATATTTATATAAATATGAATATTTCAATTTCGATTTCAATTTCAAATTATATTTATATTTATTCGCAACTAACATTGTATTTGTTGGACAAGAAAAATTCAGCTTGGACCCCAATCTACGCAATGCCGTCTTGAAGCAGTTGAGGGAGCGACACAAGACGTGGAAGAAAAATATGCGAAATCGGTACTTTGGGAAGACCCGAGAGTCTGTTATTCGAATGTGTGAATTCGTCCCGCCGAAAGAGCCGATCTCATTGGCACAATGGCAAAAGTTCATTGACAATGAGATCGGGGAGCGACAATTGGCATCTCGCCAATCGGGGAGGGAAAATCGGGTGAAAACGATGGACGTGCACTACTCCGGCCGGACGTCTTACGCCGAGGTGGAGCATAGGATGAAGGTAAGATTTAATTTTCCTATAATCACATAAATATGTTATTCTGCATTATTTTACTTTGCGGGGCTGATACTAATTTTGCATTATTTTATTTCAAGGGACGGGGAGTGGACCTGGGGGTATGCCACATAGTCTCGATACTTATATGGCTATTCATACGAAGAAGGGGAAGGATAAGGAGGTCGCGTCCACGATTGTAAGTAATTCAAAAGTTTACTTTTTCTTAATTACGTTGTAATATTTTTATTTACTTATTTAAGTAATCATGTGCTTTTTGTCGTTTCAGGCAAAGCTTAAGGAAGTGCATGAGTCGCAGTCTGATGCTGACAAGGCATCTTTGTCCACAGGCGCACTCAGCCAAGTGCTTGGCACTGATCGCAAGGGGAGAACAAGGGGGTGAGCTCACGGGTGGCCAAATCTAGGATCATCGGACTGGAGATGAGCAACGCCGGGTGAACGATGCACTCACATGACACGAAGATGTCCCGTTTAGAGGTGACAGTCCAAGATATGTTCGCATTCGCGAAGCGTTCGTTGGGAGGAAACCGTAAGGGGAAAGGAAAAGAGAAGGTGGTGGAGGAGGAGGTTCAGGAGGACGAGGAGGTGGATCTCGCTGCTTCATCACCGACACGTGCGGACTTTGATGATCCAGTCCCCTATTTGTCTCCCTTCAACCGACAGATGTCGACACTTGGTTGGCCGAGCGTATTTATACTGGACATAATTAATAGCCAGCGGATAGGGCGGGGGTTGAGGGACCCGAATACCGTCTAGGGTGCACTAGTTCATGGACGTTCGCTTCAAGACATCGAGTCTAAGGTGCTCGTCACGCATGTGATATCCGGGAAGGAGAACTCCCCATTATGGTTGCACGAATAATGTGCCACGATGTATATTGTTGGGTGTGTCAATTCATATATTATGTGGCCTACTCACATCCTAAGAGCTAACATTACCCCATACATGTAGTCACGTTATTTGAATTGAATTGTTTTAAGTTGCTACATTTGAATTATATTTGGATTATACCGTGATGCATATTGTTTTGAATGTATATTTGCATTATCTCTATTTTTTTTGGATATATGATGTTTGAACAGGTACAACGTTGCTATAACAGGTACAAATATACTGCTGGGCAGTGGCAGTGGCCATATTGCCCACCAGATTTTTTTTTAATTCTGCCCAGAATTGTCTCGGTCAATGACCGTGATAATTTTTTAAAGATTGTCACGAGTTTGTCACGGTCCTTAATCGTTACAAAGCTTGTCAAGGATCGGATGCATTCTCTAAAGTGCTATCATCCCAGGTCTACCCAGTCCCACCTGGATTTCTGAGACAGCTAGCCATCGCCGAATTAGAACATAGAAATATAAACGTATTGGAGGCGGTCATATTCTCCCGAGTGTGAAGATAATCATTTCGATGCCCACCTCTATTTGGACGCTATGACCCAAGGATATAATCACCCTACTCCTCAACTAGGGGATTCACCCACGTGGCGTAACCTCCCCCGATAGCACTAGAACATATAATTCCAAATAAATACCTAGCCACGAGTATTTATGAGCACAATATATATACACACACACACAGTACTGCTCTTGTGCATACCAGTCCGCATTTTAAGTGTGAACCAGACATGTGTCACCTGGCGGTGAGCCCAGAAAAGAGAGAGTGTGTGCCTATAATTTAGGCAAAAATTTCTAGGCGCGCCATTACGTGACACATGTCCGGTTCGCATTCTTAAAATGCAGACTAGTTCGCACAAGAACATTATTATATATATATTTTAATCCCAATTTTACCGTGTACAAAGTCCGTAACACTAGCCAACATATTCTCGAGTCTATGGTCCGACTCTAATTTAATTAATTTATACATCAATTAATTAATATTTCTCCAAGTCTATGGTCCGACTCTAATTTAATTAATTTATACATTAATTAATTTAATATCTCCCCGAGTCTATGGTCCGACTCTAATTTAATTAATATGCCCATTAATTAACTTAACATCTCCCTGCGTCTATGGTACGACTCTAATTTAATTAATATGCCCATTAATTAACTTATTATATCCCCGACTCTATGGTCCGACTCTATTTTAATTAATATACTCATTAATTAATTTAATATCTCCCTTTAGTCACACAACCAATGTACCCGGACTCCCTCACCTGGCCCGAATTTTCATCTCTTAGAACGTACTCCTCAAAATTCCATTATAAAGAGAACGCTCCTAATTAAATAATATTTAACAATTTATTATATCATCCTATAATAAATTACTCCAGCTATAAGCTTTAATTAACTAATCCCCCATTAATTAATCTATTTTCATGGCGTCACTCAACCAAAATATCCGGACACCCCCTTAGTCTATGATACAATATCCCCAGTTAATTATTCAAAATTCTCCTCAATAAAGTTTGCACAATTATTAATCTGAGGTTTTCAATTTACTCAATCTGCCCAGATTTTTAAAATGTCGTTTTGAGGCATTTTGGGGCCGTTTTGGAAACAACGTATTAGAGAATGAAAGTTAAAAAATGCCATTTTCTGGAGGGCAGCGCAAACAAAATCGCCATTAACAGCTTCTGTGAAGCTTTTTACCCATAATTATCCACTAAAATCCTTACGAATTAAAACGAGTCCCAATATCTTAATTCCCAATTTCTATCTCCAATTGATAATAAAGATATGAATATATACTATTGTTCCCCAACTTGCAATCGATAAATTTCTCTAATTAACTTATAACTTCTTCATAGCATAGAATTCATAAGCCCTTATCATAACAGTTCCAAAAACTTGATTCGTAACTTCCCCAAATCAAAACCCAATTTGTATTAACCCAATCCAAAAATCATTTGTATAACACTTACTATGATATGAATTGAATATCTCCAATTTACATTGAAGTAATTTAACCACTTACCTTATAAATTCGTAGAGTCTTAATCCTTTGATGAAGATGATAGGTTTAGCACAAGCACCCAGATCTTCCTCCAAATTGGTTCCCCAAAAGGTCCTCAAATTATCCCTTTTCTCCTCTCTACATATTTAGGTATTCTAAAATGAGTTATGGCTGCCCCCAACTATCACTTTTAGGTTATAAAGTGTTAATCCCGTTTTTCCTCTTATGGGCTTAATTAAAATAGCCCAAATACTCCCATGTCAACTCGATCACGCATAAAAATACCCCGTGATCCATTTACCACCCCTGGGGACACTTTTTCGACTATCTCGACCTATCCGGACTTAACCGTGCACTCAGAATTGACATCTGAAATACGTTATAACATTCTCTAATTTAAACCTCAAAATACGACACATGCAAAATCCAAAGATGCTTAGAATTAATCAAATGTCAATTCACCAATTTAATAATTCTTCCGCCTTTTATAAATTCTCGAATTTATAAATTTTAATTCTCCAAATTAATTAAGTTCTACTTCTAAAAAAAAAATAATTAAATTCTAAGTCTTTAGAATTACGGGGTGTTACATACTTCCCCCCTTACAAAGATATTTCTTCCTCGAAATTAAGATAAGCTTAGTGCTCGAAGGTATGAATATCTCTCAAAACCCATCCCTCTAAGATGGCTACGCCTATCTCTCCCACATCTGATCATGAACTATGCTAAAATAACTTTAGTTGACCAAGGTGCCCATACACCCTGTACCCGTGCTTAATCGCACAATTGTTACCCGATTATACTAGTCTTAATCTCTAATATAACTTCCAAATTGCAGTTATAACAATATACATGTAAAATAACCGAGGTACCCAACCCATGTACAAATGACCAAACATCTCCCCACTTCCAACGTTGCGTTAAGCTTCATGCGTGGGACGTCTCGCAATGCGAAATCCAATCAAGGACCCCCCGATACACTAGTACCTAACTTTGTCAGTCGATGAGATCAATTCAGCCGGCAGTCCATAGTACATACCCTCAAATACCCGCCTTTTGTCATAAAGTATACACGCTCACTCTTATGCTACAAAAGACAACACAAAAATACCACGCCCTTACTGTTACTAGCTTCCTTGCGTAAAAGTAATCCTGAGCTATAACTCCCAACTCGCAAATAAGTCTATCCACCCTGAATGACATTAGTAACCGTCTCTACTCCCTGGGATCGAATTAACAACATAAGCATATCATCATAAGCCTATCATGCCACATTTAACGTACATACTCGTATATATAAGCTAGACCCTATATTAGGTGACACCTAGCGAAAATAATCCATACTTGGTACAACGAACAAAAATTCTTACTATAACTATCCACTATAGCTCCAGACCATCGCTAACCAAGCGAAACTTGGAAAATGTCCCACACCATCCTCATAACTCTCAAAAGTAGAAGTCTCTCCAGTAATGCAAACATCACAGGATAATATCGCTAACGTCTAGTACATAATAATACTTATCTCAAACTCAGCTCCACACTCTCGATGTGACTATATAATACAGGTATTCTCGATTACCCCACAATTTGTAATTTAATTCTTCTCGATACTCCCCTACATATTAACTTGTGGTACATAAGTTCTCTCTGTGCTTCTGTCACGGCACACCCCGGGTTCACTTCCCTATATCGAAATATCTTTCATTTTAAAGTGTATTCTCTACACGTCCAATAGTTTAACATTTAAAACTGCTGCACTCTCATCCCAAAACGTCTCACTACTTTCAAAGTTTATTAAGGTCCATGTGTATAACATTCCGCAACTAATCTCAAAAGAACGCTTTCCAATGCACTATTTCCTAGCATTGTCGATCATCAAAATGTGACACCCCGACTAATTAAATACTGGGTAGCTACTCCTTTATTAAATTAATACAACATGCCAAGTTGGTTCAGTTCATAGCATCACTGTCGAAAAACGTTTTAACAATTACTAGCCACCTAATATTTAAAAAGTGAGTTGTCAATTTTAATTAAATCCGATTAACATGCAATAAGTAGATTATGAAATGCTAACATAACCACCACAACATAGTCACAATAGAATAACCATAATAATAATGAATCTTGAGGAATACTCCTCACAATAATCCGAATACCGAAATAAACAAATACTAAGTCTACATCACTAAATTAATTACAACCCAAAATCTGAAATAACTGAATAGATAAAGTGTCTAAGAGAAATGGGGAGACATGCCCAACAGATGAGAGAATCTGATAATATAGAGTGAAGATTGGAAGTGGAGGCGTCTACTGTCAAGGTCCTGTAACTTCCACAACAGGTACAACACGTCACCTGAATGGAACTCCTATGCTTGGTGTCCTTGTGGTTGGGCACCTAAATGGTTTTTACAAAAAAATGGATTTGAAAGAAAACCGGTCAGAGCCCGATTGTGAAAATAGTTTAAAATATAGCAAGTGTTTTAATGACATTTAAACAATGAATGCAAAATACATGTTAGGACGTGCTCTCACATGAAGTACTCACCTCTCGACTATCTATGCACTCCTAACGTATCCGTAATTAAATCTAGTTATGCCCGTATCTAACTAGTCCAATATAAAATGTAACGTTACTATACGATTCACAATTTAATTCTCGACATCTTATTTTAAACAAAGTGTTTTCCTCTTCTATACAGTTTCCCATTTTAGTACTACTAATCACTAGAGATCTTCCATTTTAACTTTTACAAAACGTTGATGTTATAGATACTCACATTTATACATGACAGTTCATTTTAATTAACAGTATATTATTCTCATCATAAATATACAATACTAGCACCCCGAGACTAAGCTGCGGTTCGCACATACCCTGCTATCAAATCCCGGTACATCACGTACATAAGGACCACGCATTCCGAATCTCTCAGAAATCGTTCTCAAATAACAACAATCACACAAAATGGAGGCGAACATAGTTCACATCACATGGGTCACGCACATACCTACGCTCCCATGATCAGCAGACTTATTAACTTCTCAATAAGTACTTCTTTGACCTATGTCCTCGAGGTACCAATCTAAATCCCCCCGTAGGCACACAAAGATTAGATGGCCCTAACCGAATACAGACCTCTCATGATAGCAAGTATGGTAGGTATGTTATACACATAAAACCACATATACTAAGCATTCACACATCTTAGATATCTCGAATTATTAATATAGGTATACTTCTCGTTCTTATACTATCATTTAGTGTTATACGTTTACAAGTCCCCGATTCATGTATACTAACGTTGTCAACTCTTCTCACGTCGTAATTAGGTACTCGTTTCCTAATCCACAAATGTCATTCGATTTACTCAAAGATTCTAAGTTTTACTGCTCACGTACTCCAATCTCTCAATTATACCCACTGGTCAGTAAGGGTAGGTTATCACTCTATTAAATAAGTTTACGGGAACATTTGAAATGAAATTAGGCCTAAAAGGTCATTCTGTCAACTCGTTAGAAGTCTAGTTCGAACGACCTCGTTCGAACGAAAGGCTTCCAACGAACTACCAACTCGTTAGAAAGGATACTGTCATCTCGTTTGAATGAGGTCATTCGAACGACCTGGGCAGGTCTTCTAACGAGATGGCAGAATACGCCCAGAAATTCCAAAATCCATTTTTTTCTATAAATTTCTCTTCTCTAAATCCCTACTAAGATCATCCCAATTAAGTTTTAACGTTTTTAAACTACTCTAAGTCTTCCTAAGTCACTCTTTAACATATATTTGGGGTCAATGCTTCCTAAATTAACATGTAATCATCATAATTTCCAAACCTTGTCCCAAACCCTATAAACATAAACCCAGAATTTTAATGTCTACAATTACTCCTTATAAATCCGTTTTTAAATCATCAAAAGATATATTTTTTGATATGAAATTCATCCATAACCATTCTACATGGAATCCCTGTCTAAGATTATGAATTCTATCTCCAATTTCATGGGTTTTCATCAAACTTTCAATACAAGACCTATATTCAATTCTAAGTCTGGAGCAAACATTCGCTCAAAATTATGTAATTAAACAACTTGCCTTAGATTTTCTGATTTGATGTTGAAGGATGAAGATTGATTCTCCTCTTTCTCTCTACAGATTTCTCCCAAAGATGGTGATAGTGGCTAGGGGTTTCTTTTGGAACCTCTTATGACTCTCCCTTTAACTCCCGTAGCCCACTACTTGATAAATGTTGATAATGGACTTAATGGGTTCATTACTAATATAAAATTAACTCCTAAAATTCGTGGGTTTTAATTCCCCTACTTTTAAAATTACCAAACTACCCTTCTGGGTTACCGGTATGGCCCAAAAATGCCCGGGACCCAAACTAAACCCCCGGCTAGTGTTTTCTAACTATTTCACCCCTTCCGGACACGTTGGCGCACCCAAAATGACCATTCGATTGATAAAAATATAATTCACTTTTTAATTCAAATAATTACATTCCTGACGCGACTGACACGCGCGTCCCAATTAAATTTCCAAATTGTCGTATCTTTGTCTCGTGACAATTTAAATATTTTCAATACTCATGACATTTTAAATTTTAACATCATAATCAAATACCAACTCACATCTCGCTAGTATTTATATCCGGACTAATTCCCAATTAATTCTCATTTAATTCAATTACTCCCTTAAATAAAAATTAATAAAGTTACGGGGTATTACATACTTCCCCCATAATAACAGAATTTCGTCCCGAAATTCAGAACTAAAGAGTACCTGGTAAAAACAACTCTGGATAACGCTCGCGCATCTCATCCTCGCGCTCCCACGTGGACTCCTCTGCATTATGATGCCACCCCTGAACACGTACTAATGGTACTATCTTCGACCTCAGTTTCCGTTCGCTTCGGTCCAGAATAGCAATTGGTCCCTCCTCGTAGGAACTATCGGGCTGAAGATCGATGTCCTCTAAAGCAATGTGAGTATGGGCCAAATAGTCCCTAAGATAATTCCTTAGTGAGGAAATATGGAACACATCATGAATCCTATGAAAGTGCTCCGGTAACCCAAGTCTATACGCAATTGGCCCAATACGCTCGATGATAGGAAATGGCCCCACATATCTTGGTGCCAATTTCCCCTTCTTCCCAAAACGCATAATCTCCTTCATAGGAGATACTCTGAGTAAAACCTGGTCCCCCACTTTGAATTCTCTGAAGAACCTCTTGGCATCAGCATAGCTCTTCTATCAGTCCTGAGCTACCCGAATGCGGCTCCGTATTATCTATATCCTTGTCGAAGTATCCTGAATCACTTCTGGCCCAAGGAGTTTGTTGTCCCCCACCTCTAACCAACATGCTGGGGAACAACAAGGTCTACCGTACAACGCCTCAAATGGAGCCATGCCAATGGTGAACTGATAGGAGTTATTATAAGCAAAATCCACCAGTGGAAGGTACTGCTCCCAACCACCCCCAAAGTCTAGGATGTACATACGTAACATGTCCTCCAACATCTGATTTGTCCGCTAAGTTTGCCCATCAGTCTGCGGGTGATAAGCCATACTCAATCGCAACTCCATACCCATGGTCTCCTGAAAACTCTCATAAAATGGTGAAACAAATATCTTGTCTCGGTCAGACACGATATTTAGAGGTACACCGTGAAGTCTCACTATTTTCGTAATGAAAAGTTGAGCATACTGTCCCGTAGTGTAGTCGGTCCTCACGGGCAGAAAATAAGCAATTTTGGTCAACCTATCCACAATTACCCATATGGAGTCATGACCCCTCTGTGACGTAGGTAACCCCATGATAAAGTCCATGGATATGCTCTCCCATATCCACGTCGGAACCTCTAACGGCTGTAGAAGTCCTGCCAGTTTCTGATGGTCCACCTTTACTAGCTGACAAGTGGCACATTTAGAAACAAACACGGCGATATTTCTCTTCATCCCGCTCCACCAATACAGTCGTCTCATGTCTTGGTACATCTTATCCCCACCAGGGTGTACCGCGAACCGTGCGACTCGTCCATTACCTCGTGTCGCAAGTTTTCCCCTTCCGGAACAACCAGTCTGCCATTGAAGCGTAATCCCCCGTCTGAACTAACGGTATAGGACTCGGCTCCCTCTACTAGTAATCGAACTATCTGCTCCTGACAAAACGAGTCATTTGCCTGGGCCTTTATCACTCTCGTAACAATCTGAGGTGTAACAGTCATCACAGACATGAATGATCAGGCCACCGCATCCTGGTGTCCCAGCTCCTTCCACTTAGCTTTCCACACTTCAGCAACTTCATCTACTGGCCTATGGCTCAACGCGTCTGCTCCCACATTTTCCTTTCCCGGGTGATATTGGATATCAAACTGATAGTCCTTCACAAAATCAAGCCACCTACATTCATGCATATTCACTTCCTTTTACGTGAATAGGTATTGCAGAGACTTGTGGTCTGTGAACAATCGAAATTTCTCCCCCAGGAGATAGTGTCTCTAAATTCTAAGAGCGAATACGACTGCCGCTAACTCCAAGTCATGGGTGGGGTAATTTATCTCGTGAGGCTTAAGCTTACGGGAAGCATAAGCTATGGCCTGACTCTCCTGTTGCAACACACCTCCAAGTCCTTGTAGGGACGCATCCGTGTAGACTAAATACTCAAACCCCGGTCTGGGCAATGCTAACACAGGTGCTGAGGTCAACTTGTCCTTCAGCTCATCGAATGCCAACTCGTTCAAACGACCTCGTTCGAATGAGACTTCTAACGAGTTGACAGAATGACCTTTTAGGCCTAATTTCATTTCAAATGTTCCCATAAACTTATTTAAGATGATAACCTCCCCTTACTGACCAGTGGGTATAATTGAGAGATTGGAGTACGTGAGGAGCAAAACTTAGAATCTTTGAGTAAATCGAATGACATTTGTGGATTAGGAAACGAGTACCTAATTACTACGTGAGAAGAGTTGACAACGTTAATATACATGAATCGGGGACTTGTAAACGTATAACACTAAATACAGTATAAGAACGAGAAGTATACCTATATTAATAATTCGAGATATCTAAGATGTGCGAATGCTTAGTATATGTGGTTTTATGTGTATAACATACCTACCATACTTGCTATCATGAGAGGTCTGCGTTCGGTTAGGGCCATCTAATCGTTGTGTGCCTACGGGAGGGATTTAGATTGGTACCTCGAGGACATAGGTCAAAGAAGGACTTATTGAGAAGTTAATAAGTCTACTCATCATGGGAGCGTAGGTATGTGCGTGACCCATGTGATGTGAACTATGTTCGCCTCCATTTTGTGTGATTATTGTTATTTGAGAATGATTCCTGAGAGATTCGAAATGCGTGGTCCTTATGTACGTGATGTACCGGGATTTGATAGCAGGGTATGTGCGCACCGCAGCTTAGTCTCGGGGTGCTAGTATTGTATATTTATGATGAGAATAATATACTGTTAATTAAAATGAACTGTCATGTATAAATGTGAGTATCTATAACATCAACGTTTTGTAAAAGTTAAAATGGAAGATCTCTAGTGATTAGTAGTACTAAAATGGGAAACTGTATAGAAGAGGAAAACACTTTGTTTAAAATAAGATGTCGAGAATTAAATTGTGAATCGTATAGTAACGTTACATTTTATATTGGACTAGTTAGATACGGGCATAACTAGATTTAATTACGGATACGTTAGGAGTGCATAGATAGTCGAGAGGTGAGTACTTCATGTGAGAGCACGTCCTAACATGTATTTTGCATTCATTGTTTAAATGTCATTAAAACACTTGCTATATTTTAAACTATTTTCACAATCGGGCTCTGACCGGTTTTCTTTCAAATCCATTTTTTTGTAAAAACCATTTAGGTGCCCAACCACAAGGACACCAAGCATAGGAGTTCCATTCAGGTGACGTGTTGTACCTGTTGTGGAAGTTACAGGACCTTGACAGTAGACGCCTCCACTTCCAATCTTCACTCTATATTATCAGATTCTCTCATCTGTTGGGCATGTCTCCCCATTTCTCTTAGACACTTTATCTATTCAGTTATTTCAGATTTTGGGTTGTAATTAATTTAGTGATGTAGACTTAGTATTTGTTTATTTCGGTATTCGGATTATTGTGAGGAGTATTCCTCAAGATTCATTATTATTATGGTTATTCTATTGTTACTATGTTATGGTGGTTATGTTAGCATTTCATAATCTACTTATGCATGTTAATCGGATTTAATTAAAATTGACAACTCACTTTTTAAATATTAGGTGGCTAGTAATTGTTAAAACGTTTTTCGACAGTGATGCAAGGAACTGAACCAACTTGGCATGTTGTATTAATTTAATAAAGGAGTAGCTACCCAGTATTTAATTAGTCGGGGTGTCACACAAAATCCGTGTGTCCATAACACACACTAAGATAAACTCACCCTAAGATATCACTAATTTTGTCTCCCGACACATAAATCAAATCATCTATGACGATGTCTCTTAAGGCATTATATGATACGAATCTATCACTATCACTAAGTTCTCAGCGTATAAACAACAATGAGCTAAATCTCTCCACTCCACGGTAAACCCGACATTCCTGGAATAACATCTGTAAAGGTTCCTACGCACCGGGATCCAATATCCCTAGACCACTGTACCCTCTCAAGTCTATTTAATGAATAATATATATGTGAGCTCAACCCTCTTTCTGGTGAGTCATCGCAAAAGAATATGCATCTTGCCCTGGAAGCGCGAATACGATAGTCTTGCTGTAATCGCCCGCCATCGCTTACTGTAAGGACATATTTTCATTGGTCCGTTATCAATTTATTATGTCATATACCGTTACACTGTCGAAGAGCATTCAAGAGCAATCTACATCAAAGACGGATTCAAATTAATCATGTTCTTCATCAAAAAGGCTCCGCGAAGTTTACTTTGGTAAGGTTATGTTTTAAATACCTTTAGTTTTCACTTAGAGCTTTGGGGATATTTTAACAAAATATTTTCTAAGTGTTGAAGTGGGCTTTTCGTCAAAGTTTAAGAATGAGTATTTTTTCTAAGTTTTGAAGCGGACCTCGATTTTGATGCCCAGGTCATTCGCGCGAGATCAGCATCTCGTTCGAACGATATTGGAAGTCGTACGATGTCGTTTAAACGACATGCGTACTTTGTTCGACCGACATTTCGTTCGACCGAGCCCATTTTTTGAGGCGGTGTTTTTTTTGATCGGGCGGAAAAAGTGTGTTCGTGTGAGGACACAATCGTCGTGTGTCTCGCCGCTGCGATACAAAGATAAAACCTAAGCTACTACTACACTTGACAAGCAAGCACAGCGGTAAGTCGGGTATCGTAAGAAATCCACAGGGAGTTATTGAATTTTAGATGTTAATTGTTTAATTACTTCAGGAATAAAAGTGTAAAAGATGATAGGTTGGAAATGGTGATAAAAGAAAAGAATAAGTTAAGCCACATAAAAGTAAAGCGAGGATCGGGATCGCATTCTACCACACGGATCGAAACAACTACTAACTAGAGTTAAGGCTCGAAAGCAATTTAATCGAGCATATCCAATTAAGCATAAACATCACACAATAAGGAATTTAAGCCAAAGTTGCGAGATTAAACATTTAATGGAAAATGGTCGCACGCGGATTAAATTTGGATTGTCGCTATAAACACTAAAGTTGCGTGACAAATAAAGTTAAACGCATAACAATCCAACTTTAATACACGCGGTTTCAATTAAACGCGATTTTGCACGAAACCTAGTTTTCGGAGTTCGGGGCCCGAAAATGGCGAAAATGAAATCCCGACCCTATTTATCTAAGGGTGCATAGTGAACTAAACTAAATTATGTTAATTAAACTAGGAAAGCAAGAATTAAAGAAAGTAAACTAGTTAGAAAGCATGGAAACTAAATTACAAGGCAAGGAAAGAAGAAGAACAAACTATATTAATGGAGAGGAAGTGAATAGTTCAATCTTACAAAACCACATGGGTTGTCAATCCAAGAAGAAGAGAAAATGAACTCTCCAAAACCAAACCCTAACTAAAACTATCTATTTCAGAATATGAGAGTCTCTATTTATTACAACAAAAACTATCTTATATAGTAAGTTGGAATAAAAGAAAAGAAGAAAGAAAAGAAAGAAAATATCTGCAGGGGAAAAACAGGGGATCGATCGATCGACCCCTGTGGTCAATCGATCGACAGTGTAAATCGTGGAAAAAATAATAAGGCTCGATCGATCGACACTCAGGCTCGATCGATCGATCAAGCAGTGGCAGCCTGCAATTTCCCCTGCATTGGCGTACAATCCATCGTCGCTCAAATCGCCGTAACTATGTCATACGGACTCAGAATCTCACACCATTCGCGGCCACACGAAGCTAGCGAGGAGAGCTACAACTTCCGTGTAGATGTCGGGCCAGGTGCCCAACCTGTGAAATGACCGGATTGCCCTTGAACGTGCGGTTGCGTACGGAAATTGCGCGGAATGCGTCCGGATCCCATACTAAGCATCCAAATACCTACAAAAGCTCAATTAACCCCTGCAAAACATGTTAACATAGAAATCCGAGGTTGTCTGGTTAATGAGCATAAATATAGGGATTAAGATACCCGAGGGGGCTAATAACGCGTAGGTTAATGGGTGAAATACGCAATATTTATGCCGTATCACACCCCCTAACTTACACATTGCTAGTCCCTAGAAATAAAATAGGATGCAACAAGAAGAACAAGTAAACCAACACAGGAGAGAGTACAAAAGTATGGTATAAAAGTAATAAAAAGATAAGGCCACTTTCGCGTGCGATTCGATTGCATTTAGCGTATGCAATAAGCCGTTAAACCCCTAGGTTACCCTAGCGGACGAGTGTCATCTCGTGAGGGTTTTCAGGGATGAAACCCACAAACATCATAAAGTTTCCTCAAAATATGCCCAATCAAACATGCGACAAGCCCAAAAATGGCGAAAAGGATTTCATACGCATTATTAGCAAAGTGAAAGAATTCACACAAAAGTCAAAATCATTAACATTATCGAATGCACCTCAATGAATTGAAACTCTAACATGTGGGAGGGGAGTGAGCATATGAAAAGTATGATTTGGCGAAAAACTTAAATAACTCGGATACTAAATATCAAAGCATGCATAAAAGTCAATCCTCACGGGCATCACACTCATCAAATGAATTCACTTGAAATAGGGAGGTAACACACGGGCAATGCGGGCATAAGGAGTAAATGTAAATGGAAACTAGGCCGCACACATGTCACAAATGAAGAACGCTATATAGGAAATAAAAATTGCAATCTCAGTGAAAGGATACCGCACATATAAACGAGGCGAAATGCATTTTCACAGATTATCAACACTATTTAAACATTTGAATTACATCTACTTAAGATCACATAGGACTTGTATAGGGTTGTAATGTAGGCTAGGTTAGGGTACGAAATGAAAGGGAGGTATATACGGATTCAAAGTGTTTGGGGATGAAACTCGAAATAATGTGAAAAAGTGGGCAATATCAAAAGTTGGAGAAATATGTCCAAACGAGCATTAGATATAACAACCGAGAGAGTAATCAAAGCTTATTGAAATACTACAAACAATATAAACAACTTTCTCTTTCTTTTTCTTTTCTTCCTTTTTCTCACTTTTTCTCTTTTGTTTTTTTTTTTTTTTTTTTTTTTGCTTTCTCTTTTTCACTCTTTTTCTGACACTTCTTACTCTTTTCATACTCAAATTGCAACCACACAACAATAATAACATTCAATTCCAAGCAACAATCCAAACAAGGGTATGTAAGGTAATATATATGGTATAAAACTCCAATTTGGAGTTGGATATGGGATTTTGGGTAGTGAAAAGAAAGGCTAGTATTTAGGCTCAATTGGGTTGACTAAGGAACATATAAAAGGTGAGGTCAAGGTCATATGGGTGATATACAAAGATGGCCTATGATCATTTCACAAAGCATACGCAATTCTCGAGTCAAAACAATATATGAAAATCATGCTCAAGTAACACATTTCAATGATGAACTCAATTAATGAACGGTCAATGAAAGAATAAAGAGATTACCAACGACTGTAACGTTTTCAAAGAGGAAAGAATAGTGTATACACTCACAAATGAAGATAAGTCTCTAATCTCACTCGGTGTAAGTATATACAATGCAACAAAAGCATATCGATTTATAAAAATCTTAAACCAAATCAATATAACAAGAATGGTGCATGTGCTCACGGATTAAAGTTTAATTCATGAAGTTATTCATAATATCAATAATTTAGGGACTAAAATCTAATAACTTCTAAAATTGAGAACATGCATCGTTGAATTATCTATTTGATGGGGCAATTATTAAAATTTATCATCGGAAACAACGGCAAAATGCCCAATAAAGGAGAAAAAAGAAAGAAAATATTTTTGAAAATTTTCAAATTTTTAACAAAAACATGCTTTGTAACTAAATTGTAATCAAATCCAAGGACTAAACAGCAAAATGGATAGAATATCCTACACCCCCTAACTTAAATGTTGCATTGTCCCCAATGCGTCCATTAAAGAACACAACACAAAGCGAGGAAAAGAATGATATTACCCACATGTGGAGCGATCTCCATAAGTATAAGTCCAAATGAAGCTGCAAAACAAGTTAGTACAAAGCATATGAAGAATATGTACCGATGTATTAAGTTAAGATAATCTATGTCACATGTCACAATAATATAGAGGGGCTGAAGTGCAAATACTAGATAAATTGATGGTGAACTTTTTGATTTTATAAAATGGAAGGTCACACACATCAAAATCCAATAAACAACCACAAACTACATTTTCATTTCTCATTTCATAAGTTCAATACAAAATCGCTTAATACATTACAACTCCTGACATAAAAGAAATACAAATAAAAATAAAAATAAAAAGTACAATATACTATCCGATCCCAGAATACAAAAAAAAATAACCCAGTAAAACAACAGCCTAGTGGCCGGAACCACTAGGATCAGAGGGGTCCTGAAAATGAGGAGGCACCAGTGTGTTGGAATCACTGCGCTGCAGATAAAGATCTCTAATCATCCGCTGCATCATCCGGTAATCCTGTCTGTGCTGTGCCCTTGCCTGCCTCTGCACGGCTCACTCCTGCCGCTGTTCGACATAAAACTGCTCCTGCTGCTGGTCCAGGCGGGACTCCCAAGTCGTCCACCTGAGCTGGGTCTCCTCCCAGCGCTGGTCCTGCACGGCCTGGAATGCCGCAAAGCGGGCATCATCCGCAGTGTGTGGCGCGTGAGAACCCTCACCCATCTCCATCTCCCTGATCTCATCCTCCTCCTCGTCAGTCACATCAGCCATGCCCTCTATCTCTTACCCACCGATTGGCATTTTCGAGATGTTGTCCTTAGAGAGAAGCCCGAGTGGGTCATGCCTACGGTCAGGGTCCAACTCCGAGCAACCGTGAGAAGTACATATCCTCGTGATGAGGGAAGGAAAAGGAAGGGAATATCTCCAAGAGATCTCCTTCGCAGTCGCGCACATCATGTCTAGAAAAATACTGGGCAAGCTGATACTGCCCAATCCATTAATCATCGTGTAGATCAATGCAGCATGCTTGTGACGAACCTTAGACCGGTTGTTCGTCACCATGAAGGAATGAACATTGATGTAGTGCAATAATCGAGGCAAGTCCTCCATCGCAGCCGAGCGGAAAGAACCCTTCTTCCACGCCTCGCCCGGTGCAAGGGCCTCTATCAATATCCCTCGACCGAAAATAGTCCCATCTAGAAAACTGACTGAATCCGCGGGGAGAGGAACATCCATAAAATCTGCCAAATCTGATAAGCCGAAGGGAATCCTCACCCCACGAACCATGGCCTCATATGTAGTCGGCCCACTGTTTCCCTTTACCTCCACTAACGTCGCGTAGAACATTCAGACCAATTCCTCGTTGACACGCCCGTTAGTAGCAAGAAAGGGCTCTCAACCCTGACGGCGCAACAGAACCCGCGTCTCCCTCGGTATATCCTCAAGGACCTACGCAAAGTGAAAACCAAGCGGTCGCTCGGAGATATGAAAGTGCGCACAGAACCAATCCCGCTCCTGCTCGGAGCGGAAACCATCAACGCCCCCGGCGGGCACACACCTAGTAGAAGAGTATTTTTTTGGTGCCATTTCAACCTACAAAACACAAATTACACAATACAAAGCAAAGTGTAAGCACAATTTATGGTTAGTAGTGTAAAAGTTGAAATGGTGGTGCAAGTGCGCAAAACCGAGGTGAAAATATGCAACGTTGCGATGAAAAATGTCGGAATGCGACAAGGCATGAAAATCACCCAAGTGTGCGTCAAAAATTGGATAGAAATCTGTTTTAGGCATTTTGACGAACACTTGGCGTGCGCAATGTGCGTCAAGGTTTGAAAATACCGATTTGAACCAACGAAATCACCCCACTCATGAACAAACAACAATGCAGCAATATATACTTGTTCATGAGTGGATTTACAACAAGAAACATGAGAAAATACAGTTGGAACAATACAAAATCAGGGGGTAAACATCAACATTCAAACAATGTCAAAAAATGATTTAAACATGGAATTAGTGACATAATTCTAACAAAAACTACAAAATCATGGAAGAGTAATGAAGATTATACCTTGGATGTGTAGTAATTGGAAGAAAAAGAGAGAAATGTGTGTGGGGAAAAAAACTAGGGCAAAATCGGTTTGAGAGAGGAGAGGAGAGAATAAGAGAAAAGAGGGGAAAAAAGTAGCAGGTCTCGGCTTTAACCTGCTCGATCGATCGATCGAGCCTGGCCTTCGATCGATCGATCAAGCAGGGCCAGGCACACTGCATCCTTTTTAAATGGGGGGGGGGGGGAAATTGCAATTCAGGGATAAATATGGGGTCTAAATATAAAATAACTATATATATAGCATATATATATATATATACATATATATATATATATATATATATACATATATATATATATACATACAAATATGAAATAAAAATAGAAAAATAAAAATAAAAATAAAATAAAAATAATTACACATAGGCTTACATATACGCACAAAAAGGCCTATGCTAACCAAAAATAAATAAAAATATGTACAATGAGCAACACACACGCATGGTCACGACAAAATGAAAAATAAAATAAAATAAAAAAGAAAAACAAATGCAAATGCGTTAGAATGCGCGTGTGAAAAACAAAGGAAAAAAATTTGTTTTTGTAACTTTTTTGATTGTTTTCTTAAGAAATGTGTGCCGGGATGCATAGTCTCTGCAAATTCAAGTCCGTTGAACCTACAAAAGAGTTAGAACCAAGCATACAAAAAGAAATAAAAAGAGATTAACTAATTATACTAGGCTAAAATTAAGAAAAACAAAAATGAAGAAGTTAGTATATACAACCTACACTTAGGATGTGCAATTAACTATATACCAAAAGTTTAAACTTTTGAGGGTCCATCCAAAACACAATTTGAATTTGGAGGATCAAAGGTGGACCCTCCCGAACATGCATGCCTCCTGGAAAATAGGAATTCCGTTTGAACAACGGAAGGCATGTGGGCGGTGAAAGAAATGAACCATCGCCAATTTGAAATTCTGGGCGGACAATGGGGGATTTGGATAACAAGGGGGAAAAGTACACCTGAGGTCCAAGAAAAGTTAACTCATCTCCCAAAGATTTTTCAAACGGAATGGGAGATGGTGCACACGTCGGGATACCATCCATCGAAAACAAGTCCGGTAAAGAGTCCTCATCGGCAAAAAGTGTAGTTTTAAAAGTTTCTACCGACTCATAGGAATCAACCGGTAATTCTAATGGTTCAATGACGGAAAACGTATATGGTCATGAAACAAATTCAATCTCAATCGACTCATCGTCGGAAGGAGATTGAATTTCGAGGGAGAAAGATTCACATTCGATGAGAAATTCTCTGAAAAATTGAGGTGAAACAAAAGTTTCCACATCCTCGTTGTTTTGTGCATAAGAATTCATCTCATCGCAAAGTGCACCAAGTCTCATTCCAGCATCATTTAGGCTTTCCAAACCTTGGGAGTAAAGAAGCAAAGTCTCTTCCAAAGTAGGCTTCCTCGGCTCAAGAGCCTCGAACTCCTCATTTGGTTGAAACTCGTCTTCGAAAGTAATGAAATGATAATCGTTATTGGATTCGAATAATGAATCCAACTCAAGCTCCGAATAACGATTTTCATTCCGATAAATGTTTTCAATTCTTTCATTTTCAAGAAAATCTTGAAAATGAAAAACATGAAAACTATTCCCAAAGTAAGAATCATTAGAATGACCGCTATAACTATAAAAGTAGGACATGATTACCTCGTTGTTTGCAAATGGAGAATCCGATCAAGAAAGTGAGCAACCACGAATCAAAGTTTCTTAGCTCTCAAATATGCTATCCTGCAAAAAAGGTTAAAACAAAGAATACAAATACAAAAGGAAAAATACTACGAAATAATAAAACAATTACTATCTAAAACATACTCCCCGGCAACGGCGCCATTTTGATCGGGCGGAAAAAGTGTGTTCGTGTGAGGACACAATCGTCGTGTGTTTCGCTGCCGCGATACAAAGATAAAACCTAAGCTACTACTACACTTGACAAGCAAGCACAGCGGTAAGTCGGGTATCGTAAGAAATCCACAGGGAGTTATTGAATTTTAGATGTTAATTGTTTAATTACTTCAGGAATAAAAGTGTAAAAGATGATAGGTTGGAAATGGTGACAAAAGAAAAGAATAAGTTAAGCCACACAAAAGTAAAGCGAGGATCGGGATCGCATTCTACCACATGGATCGAAACAACTACTAACTAGAGTTAAGGCTCAAAAGCAATTTAATCGAGCATATCCAATTAAGCATAAGCATCACACAATAAGGAATTTAAGCCAAAGTTGCGAGATTAAACATTTAATGGAAAATGGTCGCACGCGGATTAAATTCGGATTGTAGCTATAAACACTAAAGTTGCGTGACAAATAAAGTTAAACGCATAACAATCCAACTTTAATACACGCGGTTTCAATTAAACGCGATTTTGCACGAAACCTAGTTTTCGGAGCTCGGGGCCCGAAAATGGCGGAAATGAAATCCTGACCCTATTTATCTAAGGGTGCATAGTGAACTAAACTAAATTATGTTAATTAAACTAGGAAAGCAATAATTAAAGCAAGTAAACTAGTTAGAAAGCATGGAAACTAAATTACAAGGCAAGGAAAGAATAAGAACAAACTATATTAATGGAGAGGAAGTGAATAGTTCAATCTTACAAAACCACATTGGTTGTCAATCCAAGAAGAAGAGAAAATGAACTCTCCAAAACCAAACCCTAACTAAAACTATATATTTCAGAATATGAGAGTCTCTATTTATTACAACAAAAACTATCTTATATAGTAAGTTGGAATAAAAGAAAAGAAGAAAGAAAAGAAAGAAAATATCTGCAGGGGAAAAACAGGGGATCGATCGATCGACCCCTGTGGTCGATCGATCGACAGTGTAAATCGTGGAAAAAATAATAAGGCTCGATCGATCGACCCTCAGGCTCGATCGATCGATCAAGCAGTGGCAGCTTGCAATTTCCCCTGCATTGGCATACAATCCATCGTCGCTCAAATCGCCGTAACTATGTCATACAGACTCGGAATCTCGCACCGTTCACAGCCACACGAAGCTAGCGAGGAGAGCTACAACTTCCGTGTAGATGTCGGGCCAACCTGTGAAATGACCGGATTGCCCTTGAACGTGCGGTTGCGTACGAAAATTGCGCGGAATGCGTCCGGATCCCATACTAATCATCCAAATACCTACAAAAGCTCAATTAACCCCTGCAAAACATGTTAACATAGAAATCCGAGGTTGTCTGGTTAACGAGCATAAATATAGGGATTAAGATACCCGAGGGGGCTAATAACGCGTAGGTTAACGGGTGAAATACGCAATATTTACGCCGTATCATTTTTGTATAAATACTCATTAAATGGTAACGTTTTCATTAAGAAGTCCATACGTTTTCCAGAACATAAACACTGCAAAAGTAGAATCCTTTTTGTATTCTTCCTTTAGGTGTTTAATCCCTTTTTGGTTTTTCAATTCACAAAAATCCCATATGCTTTAGTGAATTATTTTGGTGTTTAAGAACAACTTTGCTTTTGTTCAACCTCTGTGGAGAAGGCATCTCCATATTTGATCGGTGGATACCGAGCGTAGTCATTCTGCGTGTGGATGAGCTGAAGACAACGAATCGACACCAGGAGGGTATTTCGCTGTCTCTCGTATCTTTGAAGGTTTGTTGAAGGCACTGTGCATTACAAACTTGTGGGCGATTATCAGGTTGTATGTAAGTCAAAAGTCTTGTGAATTCTTCAAAGTGTTATAAAAGGTTTTTTACCCGAAAGGGTTTTTTCCCTATATCGGTCGTCTTTATTTTTCATGCAGGGTTTGAATGATTTATCATATTTAGATGTATGTTTAAGGGTTAAATTAATCTTGTTTAAAAATAGACTCTAATTAAATAAATGTGCCAAATTAGAAATTTGTGAATTTAATCAATTATCACACAGTCACGTTTTTTCACTTACCCATCGCTAACCAGTCCGTATCCAGGAAAAATCATACTCTCATAACACCTCTCAAATTGAGTTACCCTTGTAAAATACACCCTCTCAGTGTTCACACCTGCTCCCCTGTAGATAAAACTAAAGAGATCCCCATTACCTCGCGGTAAATATATATACCATAGTAATACTACGATACATCCACTAAACTCGTCTCCCACGAGAATATAGTGTTAGCAAGAATACTGTGACCACTCATGTCATACAAAATTCCTCCCATCTATTCAAGGGTAAAAACTCATACTTCTACTTGCCTACACACCGGCGGCCCAAATCGTTCCTGGACATAATATTCTCATCCAAACCGAACCAAAAACTTCCTATCTCTTATCCCTGGTGGGTATCCCGCTCCTATCCCCTGACTCACTATGGTCATAATCAATTGTTAATGGTCCTACTTTCCACACATAAGACACTTCCCTGTGTTAATCCCCTGTCTCTGGCCCCACTGGACATATAGGGGTTGTCCTTCTCACGTACTTGATAGACTTTACCCTGATTGCTACCCCCGTTGTCTCTTTGGCTTCGCTGGCCCCGTGGGACTTGTTGCTGGCCTCGACGACCCTGATTGAATCCATCATCACTCAGTAGGAATTTCATTGATCTAAATCATATAAATGGGTTCCTTGACTGGGTATCCCCCTTGTGGTGCCTCACTTGAACTGCTAAATACAATCTTGTCTTTCGGTCAAATTCTCCACCTCTGTTGGCTTTCTTCTCACATAATTATTGATCTCAAATCGTAACTATATGACCTTGATGACTATAGCACTAGTCATCTTAGCCGAATTTATCATCCATGCTTGTATATTACCAGTGAGTCCATCATTAATTTACAAACTTCTTGATTCTTCGAACCCCTTTATCGGGTACCAAGTTCGCTAAACACGTCACCTCTCCTTCGTGACCAACCACTTTGCGACCCTTTTATTTTTGAAACAAGTATTGAAATATCCTTTGCCTCTTTGGTTAAATAGCTGACAAGAAGATTAGCAGTCAAACCGCACCCCAAATTCCTTATTATTCATGGTATCGCTCCATGGTTGTGGTGACTAACTCCTACCACTACAACACCGCCCCATTGAGATAAAAATTTTGCCTGAAATTTAGTCTTAGGTGCCTCTCCACGCCACCCTACACAATTTCCTTTGGGTTATCTCCTTCCATTGGCTTATCACACCCTCTTTCACTCGAATCGTTGTAGATGACCCCTTCAAAAGTGTCCTTTCGAATTTCCCCGCCCCTTGCTGACTACGCTGGGTGAGTCTAAAATTTCACCACTATTATCTACAACAGTTCTTTGAAAGACTATCGCTTCGGAGTGATTATTCTATTATCACTTGCTTGAACAACAATCATGGTGACTCCTAACACGATCACCATTTCAAGAATACTCCAAGTCTTCTGGAGAGCCACTCCTCCTGTAATCCTCTTACGGCCCTCGTTGGTCGTCCCAAAGAATGTTCGGTGTACAAAGCCCAACCGAACTCGTATATAAATCACATCAACTATACTTTATCGCAGGAGAACGTAAATGCATGTATGTAAAGGGATACAATAATCCTACAATAAGGCTCTACATCAAACAGTGCTACGCTGAAATGTAAAAAGCCGCACATATCCTAAGGACACTAGAACCTGATGCTCTGATACCATCTGCGACACCCGCCCAATATCGGGTGATCAGTCATATATCAAATTAAAACAGTAATCTCATCTAGTTCATTCTTAGCATTACTGTCGAAAACTTTTTAAAACTTACTAACCACCTATTATTCAAAAGCTGATGTCAAAATTTTAATCTTTTATATAACAACACAACCATATAAATATCAATACGAACCATTCACACAAACCATGAATCTAAAGTAATACTGAATAAATCAATAAATGACCGACCGACTAAACCATCGGCAGAAAACCAACATCCACTAATATAATCTGACAAAGAATAGTAACCAGTACAAAATCCGTTCGAAATGAAAATAGCTGGGGCAACATTCCTGAAAGAAATACCAAGTTGCGTCCTACTCTAGGAATGAAATGACTGAAGCATCTATGTCCAAATCCTGCAACATCCACACCTATTGTAGCTATGCATCGCTGGAACAAATCTTCAAGTTTGGCATCCCTGTGGTTGGATATCTAAAAGGTTTTGAAAATATTTTGCAATTATGGGCCAGAGCCCAAAGTCCTTTTGGAAATATTTTGCAAGTGAATTAAAATGAAACAAATAAAATGTATGAATGCTCTTCGTGTTTAAGTTAGTGTCGCACTCCCTTGAGATACAGCTAACCCCTCCTCTAAAATGCACACCTAACGCTTTCTTCCTGACCCTCCTAGTTACACTACCCCGTCTAACTAGACTCGTTATGAAACTCCTTGAACTCTACTCTAACCCGAGTAATTTGTATCTTGACTTCGTAAGTTATTTATCGCATTAACTTAATAAATCATTTTCTTAAAAGCCATATAACATTCACTAGTTATATAAGTAATACAAATTCTTTTCATGTATTTAATTACCCGTATATAATTATCTACTCCATTATAACTATATTACACAATTATACATATGTTGAATATAAATAAAACCTCTCTTAAAAGCCATATAACATTCACTACTTATATAAGTAATACAAATTATCTTCATGTATTTAATTACCCGTATATAATTATCTACTCCATTATATACGTAGAACTATATTCCATAATCACACATATGTTGAATATAATTAAAATCGTCCTTCCGAGTAATACCTCATCAAATTCATTCTCTAAAGTGCTATCATCCCAGGTCTATTCAATCCCACCTGAATTTATGAGACAGCTAGCCACCGCCGAATCAGAACATAAAAATATAAACGTATCGAAAGCGATCATATTCCCCTGAGTGAGAAGACAATCATCTCGATGCCCACCTCTATTTGGACGCTATGACCTGTGGATATACTCGCCCTACTCCTCAAGCTAGGGGATTCACTCACGTCGCGCAACCTCCCCCGATAGCACTAGAGCATATAATTCTAAATAAATACCTAGCCACCAGTATTTATGAGCACAATATATATATATATATATATATATATATATATATATATATATATATATATATATATATATATATATATATATATATTAGTCCCAGCTTTACCGTGTACAAAGTCCGTAACACTAGCCAACATATTCTCGAGTCTATGGTCCGATTCTAATTTAATTAATTTACCCATTAATTAATTTAATATCTCCCCGAGTCTATGGTCTGACTATAATTTAATTAATATGCCCATTAATTAACTTAACATCTCCCCGAGTCTATGGTCCGACTCTAATTTAATTAATATACCCATTAATTAACTTATTATATCCCCGAGTCTATGGTCCGACTCTATTTTAATTAATATACTCATTAATTAATTTAATATCTCCATGGTGTCACACAAACAATGTACCCGGACTCGCTCACCTGGCCTGAATTTTCATATCTTAGAACGTACTCCTCGAATTCCATTATAAAGAGAACGCTCTTAATTAAATAATATTTAACAATTTACTATATCATCATATAATAAATGATTCCAGCTATAAGCTTTAATTAATTAATCCCCCATTAATTAATCTATTATCATGGCGTCACTCAACCAAAATATCCGGGCACCCCCTTGGTCTATAATACAATATCCCCAGTTAATTATTCAAAATTCTCCTCAATAAATTTTGCACAATTATTAATCTTAATCTGAGGTTTTCAATTTACTCAATCTGCCCAGATTTTTAAAATGCCGTTTTGGGCCATTTTGTGGCCGTTTTGGAAACAATGTATTAGAGAACGAAAGTTAGAAAATGCCATTTTCTAGAGGGAAACTCAGACATAATCGCCATTAACAACTGCTGTGAAGCTTTTTACCCAGAATTATCCACTAAAATCCTTACAAATCAAAACGATTTCTATCTCCAATTGATAATAAAGATATGAATACATACGATTGTTCCCCAACTTGCAATAAATAAATTTCTCTAATTCACTTATAATTTCTTCACAGCATAGAATTCATAAGCCCTTATCATAACAGTCCCAAAAACATGATTCGTAACTTCCCCAAATCAAAACCCAATTTGTATTAACCCAATCCAAAAATCATTTGTATAACACCTACTATGATATGAATTGAATATCACTAATTTACATTGAAGCAATTTAACCACTTGCCTTATAAATTCGTAGAGTCTAAATCCTTTGGTGAAGATGATAGGTTTAACACAAGCACCCAAATATTCCTCCAAATTGGCTCCCCAAAAGCTCCTCAAATTATCCATTTTCTCCCCTCTACATATTTAGGTATTCTAAAATGAGTTATGGCTGCCCCCAACTCTCACTTTTAGGTTATAAAGTGTTAATCCCGTTTTTCCTCTTATGGGCCTAATTAAAATAGCCCAAATACTCCCTTGTGACCCCAGTCATGCATAAAAATACCCCGTGACACCACCCCGGGTATACTTTTTTGACTATCTCGACCTATCCGAACTCAACCGTGCACTCATAATTGACATATGAAATACTTTATAACATTTTCTAATTTAAACCTTAAAGTGTGACACATGCAAAATCCAAAGGTGTTACGAATTAATTAAATGTCAATTCACCAATTTAATAATTCCTCCGACTTAAATAAATTCTCTAATTCATAAATTTGAATTCTCCAAATTAATTAACTTCTATTTCTCCAAAGAAAATAATTAAATTCTAAGTCCTCAGAATTATGGGGTGTTACACAATATTGGTGCCCTTCTCGAGTCCGAGAATGATGATCTCAAAAATAAGCTTGATGATTTCGTAGAAGATAGATAGAGAGTTCATGTTATGATCATGGTAGTCAGACGTGTTATGAACAAGCTTCATTATATGTTCAGGAGGGTCCCCCAAGAGGCATAATTGACAGGCTATAATGAAGGTTGGTCGAATGATCCTGTCAGACTTGAGGAGGCTAAGAGTGTGGCCTATAAACATGGTTTGTTAAATGACTTGGGGATTTTAAAGGTTCCGAAGGATTTTCAGCTTTGGTATATGTACCAAGTTAACTGCCCGACATATAGGCATCCTCCTTTTGCCAGCAAGGAAAAATGGGTCCTTTTGAACGATGTTTCCCTTCAACTCGCCAAAAGCTACTTGGAATCCTATGATAGTGATGATGAGTTTCGACTAGATCCCAACGACAAACGAAGAAGAGAGATTGCCAAATTTCTTGCTCGCCAACCATAACCTGTTATAATTGGTATCATTTGTGTTGGGATTTTTTTATAATTTATACTTTCAGTAACTTATAACCGAATGTTATAGTCAAGTTGATTTAATAACAACATCAAGAATTTTTCTATCCATTTATGCTAAGTACGTGTTATATTTGTCTCATCTTACGTTTTAGGTTATGTCGTCACACTACCTTAGGCCTAGAACAGGATATGGTAAAAATGCAATTGGCGTAAGGGTAATCCACCCGTTCAGGATTTTATCGGTTTCATCTAATGCCTGGGGATCCCCGTAGGGCATTTATTTGCCTGAGCAATTCATGAGTTCGATTATGTTCATAATGACGAAGACCCAATGACCTTAAGTTTGATTATAATAAAAAAATTTACATTTGTAATTAAGCTAAATTCTTATCAGCATTCGAAAGTTATTGCCAAGTGTGAGCATATTATTTTAAAATAGTACAAAGCAATTAAAAAGCTAAGCAATTGAGACAATACCTTAGATCTTTATTAATAACTTAAATTTAAATGGCTAGCATCATAAGTTTTGAAATGAAAATTTGTAAAAACGAATATGTTGGAAATAAAATTAAAAATAAAATCTCCTGAGGTTGGTCGCGTTTCATGCTCTGGTTATCTCTATGCCCTCCATTGTCTCCAAGTGATAGAATCCTTTCAGATCATCTCTGATCTATTTGACTAGACCTTCCCAGTTGGACCCTAGCTTTCCGTTTGAGGGCTTTTTGGCACTGCCGAGGACTTTCCTGAGGACTTAATCCTCGACTTGAAATTTCCTCGAGTTGACCCCTATGTTGTACTATTTTTGTTTCTCATAGGAGGCTATCTTGATCATGGCTTATTCCCTCCGTTATTCTGCTAGGAAAAGTTCAGCGCTAAGGGCTTCGCCGTTCACTTCTTGTTTAGAAATGTTTGTCCTTATGGTCGGCAGACCATTTTCGAGTGGAATCACGGCTTTCATTACATAGGTAAGAGTGAAGGGGGTTTCCCCAGCAGGTCTCCTCGACGTAGTGTAATATGCCCTGAGAACATGAGGAAGATCGTCCACCCATGCACCCTTTGCCTTTTCCACCCTCTTTCTCTAACCGTGGAGCATCATTTTATTAGAGGCCTTTGTTTGACCATTATTTTGGGGGTAGGCCACATAATTGAAGTGGTGTTTGATGCCATGATTGTCATAGAAACCTTAAAAACGTCCACTCTCATATTGTGTGCCATTATCCATTATGACTGTCGTGGGTACCCCAAAGTGAGTTATAATGTTCCTCCAAATGAACGTGATCATATTAGTATCTCTAATGTTTGCCATTCTGTATCAATCCACTTTGTGAAATAATCTGTGTCGGCCAACAAGTACTTGAAATTTATTGGTGCAATAGGGAGTGGCCCTACGATGTCTACCCCCCATCACGCGAATGTCCATGGACTTGTTAGGGGTCTCAGGTCGGTGGCCGGTTGATTAAGCATACGAGAGAACTTTTGGCATTTTCACACTTTAGGGCATAAATACTTGCATCCTTTTACATATATGGCCACCAATAGCCTTATTTAATTGCTCGAAAAGCCAGAGAGCTTCCTTCTGCATGGTTCCCACAAATTCCATCGTCTAATTCATAGGGACCTTGATCGATGTCTTTTGGGTGTAAGCATTGATGGTAGGTGCCTATGAAAGATATTCTGTAAAGTTTTTCCCCAGGTCCTAAATAAAAGTAAGAAAATTTCACCTTAATTTGATGAGTCTTCTTTTTATCGACTGGTAACACGTCGTTCTGTAGGTAAGCAATGATTGGATCCATCCAGCTTAGCCCTTTTTCAATGGAAATAATGTGCTCGTAGGCCACCATTTTTTTAATGCTAGGTTTTGTGAGTAAATCCACTTCAATTGTTCTTCTGAGATTGGAATCTACTACTGATCTTAGGGTTACTAAAGCATCAGTATGACTATTGTGCCCCAGGGGGAATTATTAAATGTGGACTTCCTTAAACTTTGATATTAGCTCGCACACCACTTTGAGGTATGTTGCCATCCTCTCATCCTTAGCATTGAAATATCCACTAAATTGGTTGGATACTAACTTTGAATAAAAATATACTCCAAGTTGATTTCCCCCAGTAAATGATACTTAAGCAGTCTGGCTATAAGTTCTTCATACTCGACTTCATTATTGGAGGCTTAAAACCTAACCTGATCTTTTGCTCGATCATGGAAATTTTTGCCATTATAAGAACAATCCCTACTCCTACTCCCTTGTAATTAGAGGCACCATCCACATACATTGTCAAGTTCTCTCATTGATCTGGCTTGCGATCTTTTAGCTATTCAACCATTTATTAAGTGGTAAGAGTGTCTTCTCGTGTTAATTCTGCTATGAAGCCAGCCAATACCTGCCCCTTGACTGTTGTCCTTGGTTGAAAGTGTGTGTAAAATATCCCAAGTTTTATTAACCATTTGGGCATGCATACAAATAGGTCGGCTTTGCAAAGAACAAAATTAAGAGGGAAATATGTGATGACAGTGATGAAGTGGGCCTCAAAATAATGCTTCAATTTTTGGGAGGCTAACCAGCGCGTAGGCCAATTTATCCAGTGGTAAGAATCGTTTCTCGGTATCCAGAAAAATTTTGATGACGTATTTAATGAGGAACTATTTTGCCTCTTTCTAGCAGATCAATGCCGAACTAATCTCATGGCTTGAGACTATAAGGTAGAGGTAGAGTGGGTCCCCTTGATCGGGAATCGCTAATAATGAGGGTTTACTCGAGTTGGATTTGATCTCCTCGAGAGCCTTTGAACATTAATTGTTCTGGTTGAGGACCCTTTCCTTCTTACGTAATTGAAAGAATGGTATGTAACTCTCGGATGATTTATAAATAAAATGATTTAGTGTTTCAAGCATCCCTGTGAGATTTTAGATTTCTCGTAGAATTTTCGAGGGATGAACGTTGTTGGTCGCTTCTATTTGATTGGGGTTTGCTTCGATTCCCCTTTTACTGACCAGATAACCTAGGAACTTCCCTGACTAGACCCCGAATGAGCACTTACTCGCATGGAGCTTCACCTGGTAATGCTTGAGGATTTCTAAAGTGTTGGTTAAGTCTATGAGGTGGTTATCTTTACACTTGCCCTTAGCGATCATATCGTCAATGTATACTTCCATCGTTTCACCCATTTATTGCTTAAACATCTTTGCGATCAGTCTCTGGTACATGGTTTCATCATTCTCAAGGCTAAAAGTCATTACCTTATAACAGTACAAGCCCAACGGTGTAATGAATGAGGTTTTGTCTTTATCGGGGCCGAATAGAGGAATTTGGTTGTACCCTGAGTAAACATCTAAGAAACTCATTTATTTATCGATTCCAGTGGTGTCGACCAGTTGATCTATATTTAGCAGGGGGAAACTATCCTTGGGGAAAGCCCTATTGAGATTAGTAAAGTCTATACAAACTCTCAAATTGTCGTTGCTTTTACGGGATGCTACTGGATTTGAGAGCCATTTCGGGAACTGAACTTCTCTGATGGATCTTGCCTCCAAAAGTTTCCCAACCTCCTTTTTCCACCGCCCTTGCCTTCTTTAGGGCAATGCGGTGAGCTTCTTATACGACCAACTTAAATGTCAGATCTACATGGATATGATGGCAAGTGACCGCGGGATCAATCCTTGGCATGTCGTATGGATCCCATCCAAAAAATATCTAGGTTTTGCTTCAGAAAGGTGATCAACTCCATCCTTCCGTTTTCGAACAGAGTGGTCTCGATTAGGAACTTCCTCTCTAGTTGGCCTTTATTAAACACCACTTCCTCCAGCTTCTCTATAACCCTATCATCGGGCGGGGGGGATCCTGATCTCCTCCACCTCTAGTCAGCCATGCCTTATTTGCTATTTGGATGGAGTAGACCCATCATGGGGCTTCTCGGGGAGGACTTCCTTATCTTTCTTATTTTTTTCTTGGGTCTGATAGTGGCGATGTAGCA
Organism: Sambucus nigra; assembly: GCA_949130495.1. Taxonomy (NCBI): domain Eukaryota; kingdom Viridiplantae; phylum Streptophyta; class Magnoliopsida; order Dipsacales; family Adoxaceae; genus Sambucus; species Sambucus nigra. The sequence goes on from OX422214.1 coordinate 530,315,480, forward strand.
TTTTCTAGCAATGGCTTGACCTCCTCTCATCTCTATTATGTCCCGATCTGTGATGCATTTGAGTTTCTAGTGGTAAGTTGAAGGGACTGCTCTCATGGCATGAAGCCACCCTCTGCTGAGGATGGCATGATAGGGTGAATCAATGTCAACCATTAAAAACTCAATGAGTTTCAAAATATTCCTTGCCCTCACTGGTAGGACTAACTTTCCCAATGGCATTGTCATCTTTCCTGTGAAGACGACCAAAGGGACAGTTACTTCCTTCAAATCTGACATCTTCAATTTGAGTTTGTGTAAGAGTTCTAGGTACATTACCTCTGAAGAACTCCCTTGATACACCAGTAGCCTATCCACATCCTTGTTCACAATCCTGAGAGTGATTACCAGTGCATCATGGTGTGGGGTCCTTACCCCGACCGGATTGTCTTTCGTAAACACTATGTGTTTGTTATAATCCACGTCCTCCGATTACCTATGCTTGCGACTTTTGGAGGGGTCTATCTAGAAGGCCTTCATCACTGTTGTGACCTTCTTGAGTTCTATCCGAACTAAATTTCCTTAGATTTGCTTGAGGTTGGACTCCCCGTGTATTACGACAAACTCATGCCTAGGACTGTGAATCAGGGTGGATGAGTTGGGCTTGGGGTTGCTCAGGCTCATCCCGAACTACCTTACCTAAGCTCAAGTTCGAGATCGGCCCGAACTAATTTTTTCCACCTAAGCCTGATCTCGACTCATAAATATTACTAAATTCGGGCCCGATTTTATTTTATTTTGTTAAATAATTTTGCATTTATGTTTTTTTCTTCTATTTCCATCATGGAAAAAATGTACACACTAAAATCTAATTGATATTCCATAAAATAAAATATATAATTATGAAGTGTATTAAATTAAAAAAAGGAAAATTAAAGTGAAAACCTACAAAGACCAATTAAACAAGGTGCATATAAATTATTTGATCACTAACAAAGGCCTATTATGACTTGAGAAATTATTAAATAAAATGTCCACAATAATATTGATAATAAAATCACAAAATTGAAAACCATTTGTAATCTAATGGATTATGACAAATGAACCTTTATTTTAAAAAAATAGTAAATGAAATAAAATAGTGAAACCTAATTAAAAAATATTAAAATAAATATGTTATATTATATAAAACTATTTATTTATTTATATATCCAAAGTTCGATTTGGAAAGGTTTGACTCAAGCTCGACCCGAAATTCATTCGGGGTTGAAATTTTGGCTCAGCTCAAACTCAAATAAAGATCGACCCAAAAATAATAGGTCAAATGAGCGGGCTTTAGGCCTACCCAACTGTAATACCCCGTATTTTTATGCTTTCTAAATTTGGGGATTTATTAAATTTAATGTGAGTTATTAATTTAATATAAATTCGGAAATTAAATATTTTTAATTACTAACGTGAACAGAGTAAGTAATCTTTGAAAACTTGTTGAATATTACTAATGAGTAAAGTAATATAATATTGGTACTATTAAATGTCACGAGTGAATCAAATGACAATTTTGGAAATTTAAGTCGGGACGCGCTCGTGTCGCGTCGGGACTAAATATTGATTAATAAAAGTGAATAAATTATAAGTCACTCGTATGGTTGTTTTGAGTGCGCCAAAGTGTCCGGAAGGGTCGAGATAGTCAGAAAAGTGTACCCGGGGGTTTAGTTTGGGTCTCGGGGCATTTTTAGCCCTATTTAGCACCCCGGGAGGGCATTTTGGACATTTTGCATTTTTGGGTAATTAAACCCACGAAATTTATTAGGTTATATAAGCCATTTGGAATAGTCTTTTAGGGTTAGCAGACTCACAACCTTAGAACGACCGTTAGAGAGGAAGGTAGAAAGCTTTCCAAGCAATCCAAGGCCAAAAATTCATCCGGTTGCACCGCCACCACCAACAACGCGTAGATCGCGCGACGGGGAACGCAACCACACCAAATTCATCCACAAATCAGAACCCTAAAATCTACAGGCAAGTATTTATCTTGCTGAATTCTAGTTAATGTTCCTCTCATGTTAGTCTAGGAATAAAATTTTCGTATTTTGATTGAAAACTTATATCTTTTGGAAGAAGAAATCGCATGTGTTGTAAGGAGAATTTGTGTAGCTTGAACCTTGATCATATGTAGAGGTTGTATAACGAAATTTGGAATTAATATGGATGAACGAATTGATGTTGATTAGGTTCGTTAATTGAAAATTTGGGAATTAGGGTTCTTAAGAATTAATTTGGGGATTTCATGTAATCTAAATGATTTTTGATGAATTAATGATTCTAGGAAGTTATTAATGTTATATAATCATAATATTATGGATTGGGATTGAAGAGGAGACGTTTGGGATTAAACTATAGAGGTTTTTAAGCTTCAAAATGGTGAAAAACGAATCTGCAAAAGGTTGAAGACGAAACAGTGCAGTTCGCGCGATGTCGCGCGAAGTAGTTCGAGCGAGATGTCAATGTCGCGTGAAGTCGTTCGAGCGAGATGGACAAGTCGCTCGAAGTGGTTCGAGCGACACATGGAAGTCGTTCGAGTGAGAACCATTCTGGTTCGAGCGAGATTTTTAATTTTTAGGGAAATTCCTATTTTTACCCCTATTTTAGAAATCGGTTAATTTGAGTGAGGAAAACCAGTATTCGAGGAATTCAGATTAGTACAAAATGTTTGGGGTTATGTAGGTGTGACGATTTAAGTATTTGGGACGATGAGGTTACTTTAAAGATCATGAGAGGGAGATAACCGTAATAAATGATATGAGTCCGTTATACGGGATAAGTGAGTAAAATGTCTTCAGAACAAGAAGTTATAATTATAGGTTTTGGGTACACTAAATTGAGAAATGTGAATAAGTGTTGTATATATATGACTATGTGATTGTGCATATATTATAAATGTGTAAAAACCATGCCCGTGTTACTTGCTATCCCTGAGGTTACCGCGCCGGGACAGTCTTATCTCGATGGGACCTTTATGGGGGATATTGACTTGTACCCTAGAAGATAGAGATCCTTTGGTACTGGCTAATCGGATCAATAGTCAGACGGCCTAAGAGACGTGGGGGCATGTGCTGACCTCTTAGAGACCAGGACTCTATGCTTCGCCTCAATGTTGTTTGTGTTTGTGTTAATACAGTTCGAGAGTGCTTCCGAACTTGTATTTCCCATAGTACGAGTGATACGGGGACTGGATAGCAGAGTATGCCCGCACCATAATTTTTATGTGGGGTGCTATTAGAATATATATATTATATGAGTATTTAATATATATATTTAAATTCTGAAATTTGAGAACTACCTCCTGTGTTTATAGTAAGTAAGAGATGATAAATGATTTCAATTTGGAAATACTTGTTTGAAAAATATAATGTGATATTGGAAAATTTTATTAGAAAATAACGTTAAATTGAGAGCTTTGTTATTAAATGAAATTTACTTCTTAAACAGTTTAATTGCCAGTTTAAATCTTACGAGTAACCTAAGATAAGACAAGTTTAACCGTTGGGAAGGTTAGTGCGATAGGTGTGCACATTAGAAGAGAGGTAAGAATTTCTCAAGGGAGTGTCGCACTAATATGTTGTTGCATTGGCCAGTAAACATTTTAAATACTTACTAAACAAATTTTAAATCGTTCTTACAATCAGGCTCTGACCCGTTTCCATTTTCTTTTACCTCTTGTATATATATGTATATATTACTACTGCCCAGCCACAGGGGCGTCTTGCATAGGATCCTTTGGAAGGAACGCGCTGCAACTTAGGTGGGAGTTGCAGGCCTCTTTCTTAGACGACCTCACTTCTTGATTCCTCTTCTAGCACTATTATTTTAGTTGGGCATGTGTCGCCATTTCCATTATTCATTTGTTTTATTGAATATTGTAATCCATTTATTTCCCGTATTTCCACTTTGGGTTTAGTATTGTCAAGATGTTTTTCATTTAAGTATTAAATGTTGGATTCAATTAATTGAATGTTTGGTTATTTGGATTTATATAGTCTAGGATAGTTGTTGTGTGATTCTTTATCTATGAATGATGTCCAGTTTAAATGTTGGTTAATATAAATAAAATTTGGAAAGTAATGTCTAAAATGGTTTTGGCACTTAGCTTAATTATTTAGGGTGTTAAATTGGTACAGTTATTTTTAAGATAGTGATGCTAAGAATGAACCAACCGTCACCTTGATTTTAATTTAATAAAGGACTGATCACCCAGTATTTAATTAGGCGGGGTGTCACAGGTGGTATCAGAGCATCAGGTTCTAGTGTCCTTAGGATCTGTACGGCTTATTTCGCTTTCTGCTTAGCATTTTTGTTATACAGCCATATTTTAGGATTTTTGTATTCTTGCTTTTACGATTACGTCTTCAGTTATTTAAGATTTGATAATAACTGTAGACTAATAAATTTCTTTACGTTTCAGATGCCTCCGAGACGTGCACCAAAGGATAGGTGTGCCCAAGCCGAGCAGCCAGCAGCTCCGACTCAGGGAACGATGAATGCTAATGAGGTAGACGCTATTGTTACTCAGGCGGTGAATGTCGCGTTAGCGGTAGTATAGCAGGCTCCACCCCAGATTTAGGTAGTGGCGCCAGTACCTGCACAACTTCCATCAGCATGGGAGTGGGTTAGGGATGCCTTTCAGAAGGCGCATCCCCCTGAGTTCTCGGGTAGTTCAGATATCACTATCGTCAGCCAATGGAAGAAATATATCCAGAGGCATCTGCGTATGTATGAGTGCACGGACGTGCATAAAGAGTTTTTGGCTTCCTTTAAGCTAGTGGGGGCCGCTTTATAGTGGTGGGAGTCCACCACCACCTTGGAGGAGAGGGATACTATTTCGATTCATTCATTCTGGGAGCGGTTTGATCGCAAGTATTTTCCACCCGCCGTGCAAATTGAGATAAGGCGGAAGTTACTGAACTTGAAGTAGGAAAATTCTATTGTTGCTGAGTATGAGGAGGAGTTCACGAGACTTCTCACTATAGTGCCAGATGAGGCACCCACTAAGGGTAAGAAGATACTGTTGTTTGTGGACGGGTTAGCTTGGAGGATCCGTCAGCACCTTATAGGGAATCTGTCTCTGAGTACTTTCACCGATGTACTCAATGCTGCTTTGCTACACTACCAGGATCACCGCTTCCATCTACAGGGAAGCAAACGGGCAAGTGAGTCCAGCCAGCAGGGTAGGACAGGTGTAGTGGCGCTAGTGGAACACCGACATCTCAGGGATAGACTTGTCAGCACGAGCAGAGTTCCCATCAGGGGGACCCTGCCAAGCGGTTCCGATCAGGTGATTCCCGGCAGGGATTTGGGGGATATAGGCAGGGTCAGCAGGGCAAGCAAGGCCAACACCACCAGCAGCAGGGCCAACAGCGTTTTCATAAAGGCCAACAGGGCCAGTGGAGGGGCAATAACCGCCAACAGGGCCGCGGTCAGCAGGGTCAGAGGGGAGGAAATTTCAGAGGTCGATGTTTTGTGTGCGGTAAGAATGGCCATAAGCGCCAGGATTATCCAGAGGGTGATAGGGCCCCACAGCAGCAGGGTGCCCGTAATGAGCCACAGAGGCCACTTTTTTCAGGTGCCCTTCCAGCACCAGCTCAGGTACTAGCCCTACCGGCCATTCCAGCCGCTCCAGTGCAGCAGGGGCAGTTACAGTACGGACATGTCTATAACATCCACCAGGCAGTAGCTCCGCAGGCACCACCCGCGATTGAGGGTATGTTTCCTATCCATGATACTATGGGTTAGGTTTTATTTGATACTGGGGCGACACACTATTTTATAGCTACCCATTTTGCGAAGGCCTTAGGGTTATTAACCACAGCAGAGAGCACTATGACGTGTGTAGACTCACCACTGGGAAATGGTTCGCTTATTTTCTTTATATACCGGGGTGTGGGGGTAGAGATTCGTAGTTTGTTATTACCAGTAGACATGTTAGTCTTAGATATGCCTGAGCATGACATTATTATCGGTATGGATTGGCTCACAGCTTACAGAGCCATGATAGATTGTTTCGGTGGGAGTATTGTCTTTGCCATCCCGGGGCAAGAGATGTTTGTAGTGGCGATGCCTCGCCCAGAGAGAGGCTCGACCACTCATTTGTATTACATAGAGGAGGATACCTCTAAAGAGGTTGTGATTCCCTTAGACTCGATCCCAGTTGTTCGTGAGTATTCCGATGTATTTCAGGAGATACCAGGCCTACCCCCAGTCGTGAGATAGACTTTGTCATATATTTATCACCGGATACTCGACCTATAGAGCGCGCTCCATACCGTATGGCTCTGGCGGAGATGCGAGAGTTACGAGATCAGATAGAGCAGTGTTAGGTCAGGGCTTCATTCGCAGGAGTACCTCACCTTGGGGCGCTCCAGTTTTGTTTGTGAAAAAGAGAGATGGTTCACTGAGGCTATGTGTGGACTACCAAGAACTGAACAAGGTCACGATATGGAATAAGTATCCGTTGCCTCGAATCGATGATCTGTTTGACCAGCTGAGGGGAGCAACGTTCTTTTCAAAGATAGATATAAGGTCAGGGTACCATCAGCTACGTATTAGGGAGCAGGATGTTTCAAAGACTTCTTTCTTGACGAGGTATGGGTCCTATGAGTTCAGAGTGACCCCATTTGGACTCACAAATGCTCCAGCCGTATTCATGGACTTAATGAACCGAGTGTTCAGAGAGTTCTTGGATCAATTTGTCATCATCTTCATAGATGACATTTTGATATATTCACACTCCGAGGAGGATCATGCCGAGCACTTGAGGCAGGTTCTTCAGACTCTATGAGAGCATCAGCTGTATGCTAAGTATGAGAAATGCGAGTTCTGGTTGCGGGAAGTACAATTCTTGGGGCATGTTATTTCTGAACAAGGAATAGCAGTTGACCCGAGTAAAGTGTCAGCGGTGAGGGAGTGGGGACAGCCCACGACACCGATAAAAATGCATAGTTTCTTGGGATTAGCGGGATACTACAGGATATTCATTCGGGGGTTCTCCAAAATAGCGGGGCTATTGACGAACCTGACTCGCAAAGGGGTTCCATATGTTTGGGATGATGCTTGCTAATTGGCTTTTAACGAGCTGAAAGACAAGCTTACTTCAGCACCGATCCTTGCTTTACCTAAGTCGAGCGTGGAGTACCTGGTTTACACCGATGCTTCCTTACGAGGACTTGGGGGAGTACTTCAACAAGAGGAGAAGGCTATAGCTTTTGCCTCCCGCAAGCTTAAGTCGTACGAGAAGAACTACCCCACTCACGACCTAGAGTTGGCAGCGGTCGTTTTTGCATTGAGGATTTGGAGGCACTATTTATTGGGAGAGAAATTCTGCTTATTCATAGACCACAAATCACTGCAGTACCTGTTCACTCAGCGAGAACTGAATATGCGTCAGCGCAGGTGGTTAGAGTTTGTGAAGGACTATCAGTTCAACATACAGTACCATCCGGGGAAGGCTAACGTAGTTGCTGATGCATTGAGCCGTAGACAGGTAGACGATATAGCAGACGTTTGGAAAGTAAAGTGAAAAGAGTTGGGCCACCAGGGCACAGTAGCCCGTTCCTTCATATCTGTCATGACAGTGACATCCGAGATTGTTATGAGAGTGATACAGGCACAGACCGCAGACCCATTTTGCCAGGAGAAGATTGTACGACTTTTAGCCGAAGGTGCTGAGTCCTATTCTATTAGTTCTGATGGGGGTTTGAGGTTTAATGGGAGATTAGTGGTTCCAAAAGGAGCAGACTTACGTCATGCGGTGATGACCCAGTCCCACGGGTCCCAATTAGCAGTACATCCTGGGGGAGATAAGATGTACCAGGATATGAGGCGGCAATACTGGTGGAGTGGGATAAAAAAGGATATTGCTGAGTTCATATCCAAGTGTTCTACCTGCCAACTAGTAAAGGTGGACCATCAGAAACCGTCAGGGTTGCTTCATCCATTGGAAATACCCGCGTGGAAGTGGGAGAGTATTTCCATGGATTTTATTACAGGGTTGCCTACATCACAGTGGGGCCACGACTCCATCTGGGTGATTATGGACCGTTTGACCAAGGTGGATCACTTTCTGCCGGTGCGAACAGACTATACCACAGGTCAGTATGCTTAGTTGTTCATTGCTGAGATTGTCAGATTGCATGGGGTGCCCCTGAATATTGTGTCAGATAGAGACAAGATTTTCGTGTCGCATTTCTGGGAGAGTTTTCAGGAGGCTATGGGTACAGAGTTGAGGTTGAGTTTAGCTTATCACCCACAGACAGATGGACAGACATAGCGTACTAATCAGATGTTGGAGGATATGCTACGCATGTGTGTTCTTAATTTTAGAGGAGGTTGGGAGCCACATCTTCCACTGGTAGAGTTCGCTTATAATAACTCTTATCAGTTCACGATTGGCATGGCTCCATTCGAGGCTTTATATGGAAGGCCTTGTCGTTCCCCAACTTGTTGGCTAGAGGTGGGGGATAACAAGTTGCTAGGACCAGAGGTGATTCAGGAAACCTCCGCGAGGATTGAGATTATCAAGAGTCGAATTCGAGTAGCACAGGATAGGCAGAAAAGCTATGCCGATGAGAAATGATTCTTCTGAGAGTTTAACGTGGGGGACCAAGTGTTACTACGTGTATCTCCTATGAAGGGAGTGATGAGGTTCGAGAAGAAAGGGAAATTGGCCCCGAGGTACGTGGGACCATTTCCCATTATCGAGAGGATTGGGCCGATGGCATACAGATTGGGACTGCCAGAGCATTTACATCACATTCACGATGTATTCCACATCTCGTCATTAAGACGATACCTTCAGGATGACATGGCTCACACCCACATCGCGATAGATGAGATAGACTTACAGCCTGTCAGCTCTTACGAGGAGAGACCAGTGGCTATCCTAGACAATAGTGAGAGGAGATTGAGGTCGAAGGTAGTTCCACTTGTACGGGTCGAGTGGGAGCATCATAATGTGGAGGAATCCATCTGGGAGCGCGAGGCAGATATGCGTGAGAAATACCCAGATTTATTCTTACCAGGTATGCCTTATTTTTTGAATTTCAGGACAAAATTCCGTTATTAGGGGGGAAGTATGTAATACCCCGTATTTTTATGCTTTCTAAATTTGGGGATTTATTAAATTTAATGTGAGTTATTAATTTAATATAAATTCGAAAATTAAATATTTTTAATTACTAACGTGACGCGAGTTAGTAATCTTTGGAAACTTGTTGAATATTACTAATGAGTAAAGTAATATAATATTTGTACTATTAAATGTCACGAGTGAATAAAATGATAATTTTGGAAATTTAAGTCAGGAATGCGTCTGTGTCGCGTCGGGACTAAATATTGATTAATAAAAGTGAATAAATTGTAAGTCACTCGTATGGTCGTTTTGAGTGCGCCAAAGTGTCCGGAAGGGTTGAGATAGTCAGAAAAGTGTACCCGGGGGTTTAGTTTGGGTCTCGAGGCATTTTTAGGCCTATTTAGCACCCCGGGAGGGCATTTTGGACATTTTGGACATTTTGCATTTTTGGGTAATTAAACCCAAGAAATTTATTAGGTTATATCAGCCATTTGGAATAGTCTTTTAGGGTTAGCAGACTCACAACCTTAAAACGGCCATTAGAGAGGAAGGTAGAAAGCTTTCCAAGCAATCCAAGGCCAAAAATTCATCCGGTTGCACCGCCACCACCACCAATGCGTAGATCGTGCGACGGGGAATGCAACCACACCAAATTTTTCCACAAATCAGAACCCTGAATCTACAGGCAAGTATTTATCTTGCTGACTTCTAGTTAATGTTCCTCTAATGTTAGTCTAGGAATAAAAATTTCGTATTTTGATTGAAAAATTATATGTTTTGGAAGAAGAAATCGCATGTGTCGTAAGGAGAATCTATGTAGCTTCAACCTTGATCATATGTAGAGGTTGTATTACGAAATTTGGAATTAATATGGATGAACAAATTGATGTTGATTAGGTTCTTTAATTGAAAATTTGGGAATTAGGGTTCTTAAGAATTAATTGGGGGATTTCATGTAATCTAAATGATTTTTGATGAATTAATGATTCTAGGAAGTTATTAATGTTATATAATCATAATATTATGGATTGGGATTGAAGAGGAGACGTTTGGGATTAAACTATAGAGGTTTTTAAGCTTAAAAATGGTGAAAAACGAATCTGCCAAATGTTGAAGACGAAACAGCGCAGTTCGCGCGATGTCGCGCGAAGTAGTTCGAGCGAGATGTTAATGTCGCGTGAAGTCGTTCGAGCGAGATGGACAAGTCGCTCGAAGTGGTTCGAGCGACACGTGGAAGTCGTTCGAACGAGAACCATTCTGGTTCGAGCGAGATTTTCAATTTTTAGGGAAATTCCTATTTTTACCCCTATTTTAGAAATCGGTTAATTTGAGTGAGGAAAACCAGTATTCGAGGAATTCAGATTAGTACAAAATTTTTGGGGTTCTGTAGGTGTGACGATTTAAGTATTTGGGACGGTGAGGTTACTTTAAAGATCACGAGAGGGAGATAACCATAATAAATGATATGAGTCTGTTATACGGGATAAGTGAGTAAAATGTCTTCAGAACAAGAAGTTATAATTATAGGTTGTGGGTAGACTAAATTGAGAAATGTGAATAAGTGTTGTATATATATGACTATGTGATTGTGCATATATTATAAATGTGTAAAAACTATGCCCGCGCTACTTGATATCCCTGAGGTTATCGCGCCGGGACAGTCGTATCTCGATGGGACCTTTATGGGGGATATTGACTTGTACCCTAGAAGATAGAGATCCTTTGGTACAGGCTAATCGGATCGATAGTCAGACGGCCTAAGAGACGTGGGGGCATGTGCTGACCTCTTAGAGACCAGGACTCTATGCTTCGCCTCAATGTTGTTTGTGTTTGTGTTAATACAGTTCGAGAGTGCTTCCGAACTTGTATTTCCCTTGGTACGAGTGATACGGGGACTAGATATCAGAGTATGCCCACTCCATAATTTTTATGTGGGGTGCTGTTAGAATATATATATATTATATGAGTATTTAATATATATATTTAAATTCTGAAATTTGAGAACTACCTCCTGTGTTTATAGTAAGTAAGAGATGATAAATGATTTCAATTTGGAAATACTTGTTTGAAAAATATAATGTGATATTGGAAAACTTTATTAGAAAATAACGTTAAATTGAGAGCTTTGTTATTAAATGAAATTTACTTCTTAAACAGTTGAATTGCCAGTTTAAATCTTACGAGTAACCTAAGATAAGACAAGTTTAACCGTTGGGAAAGTTAGTGCGATAGGTGTGCAAATTAGAAGGGAAGTGAGAATTTCTCAAGGGAGTGTCGCACTAATATGTTGTTGCATTGGCCAGTAAACATTTTAAATACTTGCTAAACAAATTTTAAATCGTTTTTACAATCGGGCTCTGACCCATTTCTATTTTCTTTTCCCTCTTGTATATATATGTATATATTACTGGTGACCAGCCACAGGGGTATCTTTCATATGATCCTTTGGAAGGAACGCGCTACAACTTAGGTGGGAGTTGCAGGCCTCTTGCTTAGACGACCTCACTTCTTGATTCCTCTTCTAGCACTATTATTTCAGTTGGGCATGTGTCGCCCTTTCCATTATTCAGTTGTTTTATTGAATATTGTAATCCATTTATTTCCAGTATTTGCACTTTGGGTTTAGTATTGTCAGGAAGTTTTTCATTTAAGTATTAAATGTTGGATTCAATTAATTTAATGTTTGGTTATTTGGATTTATATATTCCAGGATAGTTGTTGTGTGATTCTTTATCTATGAATGATGTCCAGTTTAAATGTTGGTTTATATAAATAAAATTTGGAAAGTAATGTCTAAAATGGTTTTGGCACTTAGCTTAATTATTTAGGGTGTTAAATTAGTAAAGTTATTTTTACGACAGTGATGCTAAGAATGAACCAACCGTCACCTTGATTTTAATTTAATAAAGGACTGATCACCCGGTATTTAATTAGACGAGGTGTCACACCAACTCAATTTACAGGCCTACTCATGTCCTATCTCCTTATCGAGTATGTTATCTGGGTTTTGGTCACCATTGATGATGACCCGGACAGTCTTCTTCTTTATGTATTCGTTTAAATTCCCGGCATGGGTCAACTCTTCTAGGTGAGACTTCAGAGCTTTGCAATTTTCTATCTTGTGTCCATTTTCTTTGTGGAAAGTGCATCGAAGTGTGTTGTTTCTTCTGGTTAGATCTCCTCCCATCTTCTTCGGCCACTTTAGGAACTGCTGGTCCTTGATCTTCCCTAGGATTTTATAAATTGGTTCTTTAAAAACTATGTTAATGGCTTGAAAACTTTGAAAGAATATGATTTTCCTTCGTTTCTTGGCTCTATTTTTCTTTTTGTTCCCCTTTTTAGGGGCGTTCTCCTTACCGCTGACTTTGTTCGCTTTAGCACGAGCGGTCTTTGTTTGACTGGTATTGACCACGTCCTTTATTTTGAAATAATTTTGTATAGGCAACACGAGATCTTCAATGGTGTATGCTCCTTCTTAATAAGGGACTCGTGCAACATAGAGGTAGGGGCAAGTCGATTTTGAAAGATACTATGACTTCGAGCAGTCTCCCACCTCTTTGAAAGTTTCCCAATAACGCTTGGCATACTCGGGGGTCTCATGTGGATTTTTCCTCATCGTGAGTAGAGAATCCATCCTCTTCAGATGCGAGTTGTTAGTTATGAAGCGAGCAGTGAATGCCTCAGGTAGGGACTTGAGCTCTTAATCGACTTGTGAGGCATCCTCTCAAACTACTTATGGGCGACGTCTCCTAAGTTGGTTTAGAATATACGACACATAAGAGCTTCATGATGAGTCCATAAAGGCAGGTCTTGCTTATATTGGCAAATATGATCTATGGGGGCATGTCTTGCCATCATAAATCTTGAACCTTGGGGTTGTAAATGTAACACCCCGCCTAATTAAATACCGGGTGGCCAGTCCCATACCAAATTAAAATAGAATATACAGTTGGCTCATTCTTAGCATCACTGTTGAAAACATTTACAACTCACCCAATACCCAATTAAGTTGGTGTTAAAAACTTTCCAAATTTAAATTTCAACAAAACCATTTTTAGTTTTCAGAATAACACAACACATTTTATTCTACAACACCGATCACCAAATAGATAACACAAAAGAATTTAAATGCAATTGGAATAAACATTCCCAAATAATATTAATCCATTACATTAATCCCATCAATAACAACTGTATTAAAAAGACCCAAATACAATAGTATTTGACCTCGATAGAAAAGATAACTGAAATCCTTTGGGCGACATGCCCTAACTAAGAATACTGTGAATCAAATGAAGATAGGCGTCTAAGCAAAACTCCATAAATTCATAGCCTGTCAAAATCCACTAAGGTTGGCGTCCCTGTTGCTGGACACCTGATATAGAGATACAATAGAAGAGAAAATATGCAAGGAAACGGGTCAGAGCCCGAATGTGTAGATGATTTTCAAAACAGCAAGTATTTAACAAGTGCAATAAAGCATTTATTATGTACATGTTAGATCCAACTCTCACTTGCTATTCTCACCTCTCAACTAGAGTGCACACTTAACGTTTCCTATTAACCTCCTAGTTAATGGTTCCTCTTTTCTAGTCTCCATATTATAATTCCATTCCCATATCATAATCCCCGTATGTCCCGTACCATACGTCACATTATTATTCATTTACATTTCTCCTTTATATGATTAGTTTCTCATTAACATGAATCATTACTCATTAATATGAATCGTTTCTCATTAACATGAGTCATTACTCATTAATATAAATCGTTTCTCATTAACATGAGTTAAGCTTTTCAATTCTATAAGCATAAACATTCATTAACTTAATTCCATTATCTTTCTCTATTCACCGTTATCTACAATTATCACCGTAGATAGATTTAACCACAATATATCCATTCAATCACTTAATCCATTATATATATATATATTCATATATAATACGGCACCCCGAGTTACAGCTGCGGTGCAATGCATTACTCTGCTATCATGTCCCATCATCGCAGGTCGCCGAATAGGGGACTAAAGGTTCGGTAAGATTCCACGAACCACAAATAACAACAAACAAATTGGAGGCGAACATAGTTCTCGTATCCATGGGTCACGCACATACCTACGTACCCACAGTCAGTGGACTTATCAACTCCCCGATAAGTCTTTCATAGACCTATGTTCTCGAGCGACAAATCAAAGATCCCATGGATTCATCAGGATATGACTGCCCTCACGCGCAAACCTCCCACCGATAGCAAGTAAGATAGGTATGTCATACACATAAATCATCAATCAATCCAATAGGTATTATCATACCTATAATATAATATCAATAAGGTAATATCACTACCCTAAGATATTTCCCATACGTAGCATTATATCCCTTTAAAATTCCACGTATTAAAATATCATATCTTTACTTCATAATTTAATTATCCTCGCATCCTATAACATCTCTCCACTCCCGACGTCGTTAAGGTTCATGCGTGGAGCATCTCGCAAAGCGAAATCCAAACAAGGAACCCCTCCAATACACTACTACTTAACCTTGTCGATCGAGGAGGTCCGACAACTTCCACTATGCGATCGGGATAACCTCATACCTTCTTTCAACCAAATGTGTTCTAAACTCCCATCTCTATCCAGGAGACACACCACTACGCTCTTGTATTACAATCAGTCCTTGCGAAATCAATAATGAGTTTAAACTCAGTCCTTAATGTTCAAATTGTAACCCTAAGGCTACCTTCACTCAATACACAATATTTAAATAGGTTTTTCCTCAACATATATTCAGTAAGAATTCACTAATATCCTACTCGTCCATAACATCATTTCTCCCGAGTTACTACGAGTTTAGTTCTCCTTTTAATTAAGGTTAAAATCGATAGTTTCAAATCTCTTATAAACACATCTACTTTCACTTTGGATTAAACCCTCTTGTAAACTTAAGGATACCCAGGTGTTATATTCAATCACCCCTAGTGGTCCTATCCTTAATACTCATACATCTCCATTTAGAATTTAACAAATGAATCTAGCAACCGAAATTCCATTCGATATAATTTTCAACATTTTAATCACTTGAATCCAAATCAAATTAATTCAAATCTTATCAAGGGTTTACTGATATTTTCTAAGTCCCATAATATCCAAATAATAATCATCGAAGATCCACAAAAGGTTTGGGATAAGAATCAACATTTAAAAAGAAACAACTTTACATATTCTGGGGAGGTCGATCGATCGATCCCTCAGGTCACAGCCTGGTTTTCTACATTTTCTACAACTACGGGTTTAGCAACTTATGATCATTTAAACCTTCATCTAAACATCCCAAATGACTTATAATCTTTACTACATGATATATCAACATATATGAACGATTTCCAATACTCTAAACATCCTAGAATCATCAAGGGATTGGATTAAAAAGCATGTTTATCTCCTTATTTCCATAAATTTATCAATATATCATCTTCAAGAACACATCAATGGTTTTCATAATTTCTTCAACAGATTCATGACTATTTCGTGGATTATTATCAACCTAAAACATGAGTTTAATTCCTATATCATTTCAGTTTCCAGAAATCCATTTAATCACTCCATTATTTCTTCCAAACATGAATAATCTTCTCTTTTCATACTATTCTAACATGGACAATATACGAATTTAAATTGCCATTATCAAACATTTGCCTTTACTGAAGGTCTGATCCTTTGGTGTAGTATATCTCAGTTGGTTGTCCCTTCTCCGGTTAAACTCCGGTGGTGGTTGGTGGTGGTGAACCTTGGTTCTTGTTCTTCTCCTTCCCAAGTAGGCTTTTCCCTTCCCAAGCACTCTTTCACTCTCTCTAGGAAGATGGCTTCTCTCTTTTGTGTAGAGGAGATGAATAACCCACATACACTTAATCTACCAATACTTATAATAGGCCAAAATCTGAAATCACTATTCATCCCCCCTAGAAAAATGACCAAAATGCCCTTTCGGGTTGTCTATTCATTTCCAAATGACCCGAGACTCAAAATTAACATCCAAATAAACTTTTCTGACTATTTTGAACCTTCCGGACGCAACGACGCAGTCGAAATGACTATAAGGTCGATAGAAAATAAATTTCCTTTTTAATTTAATAAACTAGTCCCGACACGTCCCATACCGTGTCTGACTAAAAATATAAATTACCGAATTTATATCATACAGTCATATCAATGACATCACATTCATATATTACCTAAATATCTTTAAGTAATATTCAGAATCATCCATTTTAATATCCACCGTCCGGATAAAACCCGAATGAATTAATTAATAATAAAATCCAATTAATCCATTAATTTAAAATATAACCCATTTTAAAAGTCATTTAAAATTACGGGGTATTACAGTAAACTTTTTTGGGGGTTCCACATCCTCAATGGCTCTTGAGAAATGGGATTTCATTTGTGTGATTAAGGCTCTTCTCTCTATTTCTTTCGTGGGCATGGCTCATTAGTGTGTTGCGTGCTGGTCACCTCTCTCCTAACCAAACTCCTTATATCATTCTTGTGGCACTCTCCGTCTCAGTTCATTAGGCACAAATATTCCATATTTATTCCCTTAATTTTGGTATTTTTATGGTCCCGAACATTGTATTTATCCTATATTTATCTCATATTTGTGCTACTAACCTTTTGGCGAGTATTTCGTGTTCTGTGTTTTTCTTTTATGTTTTATAGGTAAATCGTGTAAGTGGATGGAAGAGAAAAGTCAAAACAGTGAAAAAATTACGATAAAGGAAAGTCAAGGGAAAATCGATAATTTTTTTAGCAAGAAACTAGAGGAGGAGACAATAGGAAATTTGAAGATCTCTAAGTAATGAGAATACTAAAAGAAACGACACCTCAATTTGAGCTATGGTGAAGAAGTTATGACCATTTTAGTTGAGAAGAAATCTAGGGGTAAAATTGCAATTAAGGAGAAAAAGAATAGAGCTGAGATAGAAGCTCCGAACAAACCAGTTCAGTCAGCGGACTGATTCACCCTTGTGGGTTCGCTTAAGGGTTCGGTTGGGCTATGGGCTTGGTCCCGGGTGAGATTTTTTATCTCTTTCTAAATTCTTGCTAATGTAATTTGGGTATATCTAAACTACTTTGGACGAATTTTGGGACATATTTTAGGCCATCAGGAGTCTAATTAACCTAAGTTAGAATCATAGTTAGGCAACTTATGAATAAGAACTAATTGGATAACAAGTTTTACTTTTTTCATCATCAATTCAATCCAAGATTCATTCTTTTTCCGATTTTTCTTCAATTGGTGTGTATTCATTCCATGAGATTGATTTGTTCAAGTTTGGTAATATTAATTCATCTCTTCTTTCCTATTATTTCAATCATGCTTGCTTTCACAACAATGATTAATTGCTTAGAGATCAATTTCATGTCTAGCTAAACTCATAGTGAGTTAGGGACCATGAGCCAACCTAGGATTTTGATGTTAAATATAAAACTCGAAATAATTGTATGATTAATTCTTAGGGTTTGATATTTTCATTGGGACTAATATCGTAGATTTATCAACTCCGTATGTCGAAGGAAACCGGAGAGTTTGAGAATACAATATACATGTCAATAACTCTATCATTCGCGTAAATCAATTTCTTGATTGAATATTGTGAGTATTAACACCCACACATGTTTGGTAGTTCAAATTAGTTTATGATTTCTTTTCAATTAATTAAATAGTTTCCGAGAATTTTGTAACTAACGGAGATATCCTACGGTTCGGGGGATTGGATCCCAACCCCATTTTTTTGAAAGTTTTCAAAACCAAAAATTTCAAGCTATTTCTTCTTTTTAGTTTAAATTACTATTGCTTAATCTAAAGTTCCGTAGTTAAATAGAATTTTCTCAAAAACAAAAATCACCATTTCTTTCTTTCGTGAGTCGATACCTAGATCTTAGAAGCCAACACTACTTTCGTCAATCAATTTATGACCAATTCCCTTAGAATTCCCATGCTTTAAATGATCCCTATCGCGCCCATTACTACTTCATCGGTTGCGTGTTTTACTTGCCTGAGGGCTTGGAGTCCGACCAAAATATTTTTGTTTCTCTTGACGGAGTTCTTTCTCAATCTTTTCCAATCATCATTGTAGGAATGAATTATCCTATATTTGGAGGCGAGTTGCCCCCTCTTGCGATTAAAGTCGCGTTTCATATGCATCGACTAGTCATGAGATCTAGGTTCCAGGTGGATCTCCACAGAGAGCTACTCCTCCGAACGAAATCTCGTATTCCCATCTTAGGGAACTTCAGATCTAATCCTGAGTGGATCTAGGTCAGCTCGTAGGTCTCTAGCTTGGGGCGCACTATTTGGATGGTGAGACATTTGTGGTTACTCTTTTGAATGGGTCGCTTTAGTAGAAAAGAAGATTGTTTCCCATAAACGGTGCCAATTTTGATATAATTAATCATAATAAGGTATTTCTATAAAACAAAGGATGTATAGAATGTAATAAAATTCTTACGACACACAGATTTACGTGGTTTGGAAACTGGTATGTCCACGGGGAGGGTTCTGAGTTCTTATAAATTTCTCACAAAGTTTGAAAATTACATCCGCCTTTGACCCTGGGGTGAGGGTTGTATTTATAGCAATGTAAAGTAGTTAAGTCGTATAAGGAAATCTCATAGCTAGTTATTGACTCGTGTGGCGACTCGTGTTTATCTCACCCGAGATTTTAGGTAACCAACTAATCCTTTCAATATTCAAATGATAAATGCTTGTATTTATCCACATCATAAATATTCATATTTATTCACCTATCGTTGAACTTGACTGAGGCAGTGTGTTGATCCTGTTGGGCTTACTTGGATGTCCAGAAATTGGGCTTTTATGTTTTGAGCCCCACACTAATTTAGAAAACAATAATGTTAATTCCATCTAAAACTAAAAAATGTATATATCTCGGGACTTCAAAATGGGGCATAGAATTAAGTTTCTAGTTAATTATCTTGCTCACCACACAATTGGACCAAAGGTGACTTATTTTATGGAAAATAAGATACATGATGTAGCTCCTTATGATTGAACAAAGATCCTCATTATTCTTCAAGATTGGGATAATACATTTATTACATAAATTTTATAGTGATTTAAAATGAAGGTACATAAAATTATTATTTAAAGTAATTATTTATTGTAATATACCAAACAATTAGTGAAAAAAATATTTCTCTTTCAGCTCCACATTTTTCTTTTCTAAATTATTAATGTACTCTACAATAATTTGTTCAAACAATGATTTAAAGAATTAATAACACACCACCAAGAAATTAATATGAGGATGAAAGGCAAATGATTTGAACATTTTATCTTTATTTTCATCATTATACAGTATATACTAACAGAGTGATGCTGTGTGTACCAAATTTTTGCACCGAGTTTGTGTAGCAAGTGCATTAAAGTGTTGTAATACATTAGGTGTATAATACTTTAAGGTTGGTCTTGAATGTAAAAACTTGGTGTAAAAACTTGGTACACATAGGATTTCCATACTAATAATGAGGGGATAAAGTCAAAAGGTTGGTCTTGAATTCATGTCGTGTTTGATAAATAATAGAAAAGGATGAAAATAAATAAATATATA
Organism: Sambucus nigra; assembly: GCA_949130495.1. Classification (NCBI taxonomy): domain Eukaryota; kingdom Viridiplantae; phylum Streptophyta; class Magnoliopsida; order Dipsacales; family Adoxaceae; genus Sambucus; species Sambucus nigra. The sequence continues at coordinate 530,335,218 of OX422214.1, forward strand.
GAGTACACATCAAAATTTGTTGAAGTACATTTGAAAAAAAGTAGTACACATTCATATTTTACCTACGTATTTATAACGAGGAGATGAAGTAAAAATTTACGATACGAGTTAAAATTGTGCTTCATAAAATATAAAATAAATAAAGAGAAAATAATGTTTTCATATTGTGCCAACTTACATTTAAAAAAAATACCATATTAAGAATTCATGCACTCATCTCATACCCATGCATCTTCCCTAATCTCAACACCCAATAGCTATCTAATTTAAAGAGAGATAATAGAGATACACGATTTGGGGAGCATGCATTCTTGCGTTATTGGTAAATACCTTAATGGGTCCATTGTCCTTAAATCACGTCTCCATAACTTTTAACAACTTTAAATTGATTTATTTTTGTCAATTATTACTCATTGTGTTCCAAATAAATCTTACTTATATAAAAGTATGTGTGATTTTGAAAGTTACAAATCCGAACAACATCACCAACACAACAATCATCTAAATTCATGACCTAGATTCATTGTTTTGTAATCAAGACATTCATTATTTAAGAGGTTAATTTAGAAAAATATTTTTTCCTTTTTTTTCAAAATAATGGGAAGCTTCATTATCATAGAGGTACTATATAAGAGTGATTACTTCTGGCTATCATAGGAGTAGGAATATTACAAAAACAATTCATTAGAGAGTAAGATAAAAAAAGTAGGAGGTCGAGAAAACATATTATAAAAACCATATTATCATGCCATTAACACATGAATTAGTTTCACTATAACAAAAGGAATGTCTGATGTGTTGAAAGTTGTACAGCTGATCACGGAACTCCTGGATCAAAATTTAGCGACGTTGATATGCTTCCTCGTTCTTGTAAATTATATTAAAATCAAGATGGGAATCCGTTTCAATCTTAATATTTAAAGACATTTTTTGTAATGCAATATCAATGCCCATTTTTATTGCCCAAACTAAAGTACTGTCCAATATCAATTTTTAAACCTAAATCATACAATTGTTTTTCCAAATGATTAATCTGTATTCCTTGAATCATGATAATTACATATTATTATTATGAGAAGGATCTTGAACTAAAGATTGAGGTATAACAACATTATCTATGGATCATTGATATTCTATCACAATATATGGTGTCTCGTTTTAACCCTTTTGCGCAATTGTTCCCAACTTGGGTTTCTTATATAAAGTGTCACAATCCCCCTACCCCCTTCCCCCCCCCCTCCCCCCCCCACAAAAAAAAATATCAATGACTCAAAATACTAGGGAATTATAAACTAACCTTGAGATAGTTGTTATGCGGATACCTGCTCGAAGGACTGATTCATGCAAGACCAAGATCTAAAATGGGAACAACCCGAAGAGATAATTGGAGAATAAAAAGTAATGAGAAAACAAGAGAAAACAAATACCAACAAGAACAAGATAAAATGTACATGGTTCACTAATATGACTATATCCATGGACGGAGAATTTTTTTCTTATTCAATCAACACGGGTTATAACACATTCAAGATCCTAAATCCTCTTAATGTGTATTCAAGAGAAAAAACAACAAATTCTAGTTAATTGATGCTTTAAAACTTAGGGTTTAAAGACCTAAATTTTATGAGAAAACATGGGATAAATGCCCAAAAAACCATCACTTAAAACCCATTTCTTTCTATTTTATGATGTTAGTTCACAATAACGAACTTGGCTTCGCTGGTTACAATCTCCACCTCAAAGTTCCACAAAACGCTATGCAATCTTGTGATCTCGATCGCTACGGTGAAGAAATACTTCACTGCAGTGAAAACAAGGTCACGCATTTGGGAAGCAGGTTCTGAGACAAAACTCCACAAATCTTAACCTTGGAGGATGAAAATATTCAACCCCATACATCAACTCAATCGTCTAGGAATACCACCACCAAACAAACCCAAAGAGCCTAAAAAATGTAAGATATTTATCAATTTTGAACAAGGCTCAAATGTAACCACTAATAATACCACACAAACTCATTCCTCACTCTATAATACAATCAAGTGGGCTAACCATTATTCAAACATAAAAAAAATTCATTTGTTAACTTTCCCTCCTTCTATATAAACCTCATAACCTCTCAAATTATAAACATCTAGACCTCAAAAGCTTTAAGAGCGACATTAAATCATCATTAACACTAATTTAATCAGGTTGGTACTCAACATTATTAACATCATCAGAAGTAAAACGTATATAATTTATATTCCTAAGGATTTTAGTTAAATACATGAGAAAATTTTGTGAAACTTCAAAACAAGGAACCCTAACTTGATTAACACTAAGCGCAACATTTTTAATCAATATGAACATTTTATGGACATATATGAACTTTAGAAAACCCTAACTCGATACACAATTGATGATGTTTTTAAAGTCGTGAACCCCACATCAAAGTTCACCCAAACAGGGCACAATCTCATGACCTCCATCGCTACAGTGAAGAAAATCTTTGTTGCAGTGAAAATAGGGTCACACGCTTGGGCAAAGAATTTCTGGACATCAAATTCTAAGATAAAATTCCACAAATCTCATCCTTGGTGAACGAAAAACTACATCCCCATGCATGAGCTCAATCATCTAAGAATACCACCATCAAAACAAACCCAAAAAGGCTCAACAATGTAGGACATTTATGAAGTTTTAATAGTGCTAAAACATGACCACCAATAGTACCACACAAAACATTTTGCACTCTACAATACCACCAAGTGGGCTACCCATTATTTAAACTTAGAAAATTTCATTTGTTAACCTCCCCTCCCTCTAAACATCATAACCTCTCAACTTCTAAACATATAAACCACAAAAGCGTATAATAACCCCCATCAAATCATCATCAAACTCATTTAACCAGGTTGACACTCAACATCATTAACATCACAAATAATAAAATTTATATAATCAGTATTCCTAAGATTTTTAGTTAAATACATGAAAACATTTTGTAAAACTTCAAAACAAGGAACCCTAACTTCATTAACACCAATTGTGGAACATTTTCAAACCAATGTAAACATTTTGTAAACATATATGAACTTTAAAAAACTAAAACTAGATACACAATGAGTCGATATCTTGACTCCGGATTAAGAACAAAACCCTTGTATAATATCCAAACTAAAGTAAAATTTTGGAACAAGTTGAAAGGGTTTCATTTAGGCCGAAACCGCTGAGTTTTTATTATTTCTACTCGTTATAATCCCTATGAACCAAGTACAAGAAAAAGTATATGTATCATTTGGGATTAAGGCCCCGGGTTTTAATTATGAAATCATCATGTTTCTATGGAATCAAATTACGATTAAGGGAACAGTTATATTCATTATACTTGCCTTGAACCATTGTTGCTTACTCATTATCTTTATCAAGAGTTTTTATTTTTCTTCTCGGCATTATTTCCCCTAATGAACAATGTGATAACTTGAACTTTGTGTGTATCATTGTAGTATAAGCCAAGGTAATCAAAATACCTTGAATTACTTACAAAAATTGTCATATAACTTGTATTGTGGTAAGTATGAGTATCAATCCAACTTTAAAGAGTAACACTTGCTAAAATGAGAAGATAAATGCAATTCACTTTCAATTATTTTTATTTTTATTTTTTAATTTTCTTTTAAAATAATTTTCAAGGGTGAATGAGACTAAGTGAACAAACAAGAACAAAATCAAACACTAAAACAAGAGATAAGTGAGGTAAATAAATGTGAGAACAAACAAGGGATGGGACTACATCACATATTTTAGTTATTCTAACTAATCAATTCACTTATTTGAAATCTCCCAAGTTAGTATTGAAATTACAAGTCAACTCTCATCACAAGTGCAATTTTAACAATAACCTTTTAGAGAAATAAATTTAAATCCCCCACAACTCTAAGAAAGTAGACTTACAATCCTTTTAATAAATCATCCGCTATGATCGATTCACCAAAATTCATATAAACCATATAAAATAAAATTATAGTTGAAATTTAAGGAATAATACCACACTTGAGAAACCCCTATCTCTAGTTCGATTATAAAATGGGTATTATATCTTGAATTTCTATTTCCTCTCGAAAATCATCTACCCTCTCTCGAGGTGTAAATAGAAAAGTGAGAGTTCAAAGTTACTATTCAAAGGGATATCACAAATAATTAAACTAATTAACTACAACAACATTAAACGTGGGTTCATCCCACCCCTTCAAAGGGTCTTTTAACCTAACATAATATGAAACATGACAATCAAATGAACAAAGGCAATAAAATACGACGAGTAAAGAAGAGAATAATCAAACCAAATATCTTTAAATGCAATCGTATTCCAGTTCTTGCAATAAATTATGATCCTCAATTTGAATGTCTAAACAAATATCAAATGGGATCTCTCACACTTAAATTGATTCTCACTAATATTTATTTATCTTAAATTAAATTTTAAAAAAGAAAATAAAAAATAACTACCTAACACTATAATTTATTTCTAACCCTACAATTTCTCTCTACTTTATTCTCTAGCCAATGGTTCTACATGTTCTCGTCAAATGAGCCTTGGATCTTCTTTTATATGTGACAAATGGAGTTATGGGGTACTTTGGGCATAAGGAGGTTTTATGGGTTAAAATAGATATTTGGTGTAATAAGGGTGAGGGTAAATACGAGATTGATAAGTGTGCATGTGGGAAGTGGGGGTGTGAGAGTATTTTGGGAAAGTAGGAAAGGACATTTAAAACATGTGAGCTTTTGGGTTTATGTTTTTTGGCATAATCGAAGGGTTTAAGATGGGTTAGCTGGGTGTTGGATCATGTATATAGGTATGGATTTGGGTTGGAGCTTGATTCTGGATAATGGTGGTGGGTTAACGAGTTAGAGGTTTGGAGTTGGGTTTTGGCAATCGGGTATGGAGCTTGGATTTTTTTACCGAAGGTGATGGGGGATATGGGATTGGGGTTCCATGGCAGCAGGTTGTGGAGGTATAAGGAGCAGGTTGTGGATGTATAAGGAGCGGCTGAAGAGAATAAGAAGCGTCAAGACTTATGAGGATCGAGTCATTGAGTAAGACTATGATCTTCCTTTGTAAAACCGTATCATAGTGATTGTCTAGCTTGGGTCGTCTGAGGTTTTTTCCCGTTGTAGTGTCTTCGTACATCGATGTGTTTTGTGAGCATTATATACTTTATCTTGCTTAATCACACTAGATGCATGTTTAGGGTTAAGAAGATAAAATTGGCTTAATTAGTTTGATTCACAAAATTGGTGCTTGATAAAATTAAAAATGGTTTATTGAAAAAGAAAAATTGTTTTCACCTAAAGGACATACATAGAGGGACCGTCATGTTTTCAAATTGGTATCAAAGCTACAAACACTATTTTACTATGTAAGTGTCTCACGTGTCTTTCAGTGTGAATTTCGGTATTTATGAAGGTTTTAGAATACCTATTTTTTATGGGCTGAATTATGTTTATTAGAAGATGCGTATGAATAGTGCACTTAACGCCATAGATGGGCGTGTTTGCTTAGCGGTAGAAAAAGGGTGGACACCACCAGTCATGAGAGAATGTGAGGCCACATGTTTAAAACCTATTCAGTTATGAACCGAAGATGAACATAGACTTGCACAATACAATTCCAAAGGTTTAAATGCTGTCTCCTCGCCTGTCAGCCCAGAGGAGTATAATCGTATTATGATGTATGAAACGTCGAAAGAGGCTTATGATGTCCTTGCACTTACTCACAAGGGAACTAGCACGGTTAGGGCGTCTAAACCTCACCACCCAATTTGAGACGATTAAAATATTTGAGAGTGATATGTTTGATGAGTTTTACGCTAGATTGTCCCTTATTGCCAACTCATCATTTAACTTGGGAGAGAAAATACCTGATGATCGAGTCATAAAGAAAATCTTAAGGTCGTTGCCTAGTAGATTTGATCCAAAAGTGACCATTTTAAACTCTTTGGGTTTACTCAACTTAACTAAACTAGAAGATAGGTGACCTACAAACCTATGAGCTTGACCTGTTTACCTCCAAGAAAGTTCCAAAGATAGAAAAGGGCATTACTTTAAAAGCCCGTAAGGAGGAAACAAAAGTTTCAAAGGACGATGAATTCGACACCAATTTTGAAGATGTGGCCTTGTTGGCAAAGAAGTTCAAAAAGTTTCTTAAGTTCAACAAGGTCGATCACGTCTCGAAGAATCGAAGTGAGAATGATAAGAGGGATGAGTCAGATTGGTGTTTTGGTTATGAGGGTTATGGCCATAGGGTAACGGAATGACCCACTAGACTTAAGAAGGATGGAAAGAAACCGATTGCATATCATGTCCTTAGTGAAAATGAATCGAAAGAGGGAGGAGATTCCCTCAGTGAGCGCAACTACACCGCGTTCATGGTTTTCCATGTGAGCGACGATGGTAAATCTTCCCATGAGGATACTCATGTGAATGACACTTACGAGGCCATAATTTGTGAGTCTCAAGTGAGTGAGGGTGAAGAGAGTGAGGATGAGGATGTGAAGGAAAGTGAGTTATAAGTTACCTTTCGTGTATTGTATGAGGAAATGGTGAAGGTGAAGAAATCAAACTTAAAGTTGTATGCGAGGTTGAAAGAACGTTCCGTAGAAAATAATGATGCATTGATTGAGGATCTTAGGTCACATGAGAGGACTCTTCGAGAGAAACTAGAGTACGTTGAGGGTGAGAGAGATATTTTTCGTGGTTTGATAGAGGCGATGAAGAAGAAGATTCTAGAGTTTGAGGAGTTTAGTCATTTGTTTAAGTCTAGAATTAGTGAGCTTGAGGAGAGATTAAGAGATTCGAGTATGGTTAAGTTTGATTTAGAGGCTAGGTCGAAAAAGTTGGATAGGATGTTAGGCACCGTCCAAATCAAAGATGATAGGTGTGGTATAGGCTTCGATGATCGCATTGCTACCATTCCCAAATCCAATACCAATTGCGTGAGAGATTCAACTAGGAACGTTAGAAGAGGTCCACATTTAGGTAATATTCCTCGTCGTGTTTACACTTGTACTCATTGCGGTAGAAATGGTCATCTTAGACGTTTTTTCTTTGACCCTAAAAATGCTTCTAGAAAGTTTAAGAATAAAGTCATTTTGGTTCCCAAAACCCCCATTCGTTGTTACACACCTACTTGGCTTAGGAAATCAGACTTAAAGGCTTTAGGAATTAAACTCCGTGACTCTCATTTATTTACCCATGATACCTCTCGTGATATTTATTACAGATGATTGTGTTAGCATGTTTGTCATACTATAGTTTTGCTTCATGATATTTTCTCTCTAGTGTTATGACATGTTTATCTATTTTTATTATATTTTTCTTTATTTGAGTCTTATTGGAAAATTACAAAAATATTTTTGGTTTTATGTATTTTTGAAAATTACAAAAAGATTTTATTTTTGGGTCAAAAATATTTTTGAAAAACACAAAAATATTTTCGATTTTGTGTCGTGATTTTACGCTTGATGTAGCATATTATTGCGCTTGGACCCCCATAATTCCATATTTCCACGTGGCTAGTACATTTGGCAATGATTTTGGATACATAGATTGATCTTAACCGTTGGTTAAATGGGGTTGTTTCGAAGTTGACTTAAATTTAGATTTGACTGTATATACGCCATTGAACACAAGCACGAGCTTATTTGAATGTTTAACTTCTCATGCATGTTTGTGTTTGGTGAGACGTTCTCCTTTCGATTTTGTCATCTATGTGCATATTAGAATTATAAGGAGTTGTGCATGTAAGAACCGTTTCCCCGTGAGGATTTATATTGCATATTGAAAAAATAATGAGTGTGCACAGGAAAGGTTTGCGAGAGGCATGTGAACTCGTCGTGAAAGCCACCGTTTAAAAGAGCCCAAGAAAAAATCGAGGCAATAAAAAGAAAAATATGCCAAAAATGGGTCCAGTTGGAAATCTCTTAAAAAGAAAAATTTGAACCTCAAAAGAAAAAGAATTATCAATTATGAGGGTTTTTGGTTGGAAAATACAACGGGTTTGCGCAAACAAGTCATATGTTGAAAAAGTCGTGTCATGACGCTATTGTTTGGTAGAATTGTTAAAATTCTAGACTTGTGTGCGTGAAGTTTGTTTAGTCCATTAAGTTCAAAGTTTAATTTTCAAATATGGATACAATGTAGTTTGATGATATTTAGCGATCAATTAGAGATTCTTGAACATATCTTTGTGTTTAAATTGTGATTCATTTGTGTTAGTTACACCCCTTTATTCCATTCCTTGTTTAAGCACATTGATACTATGTTAAGGTGCAACTCAGATGTTTATTTTTGAGTTTGTTTAACTAATATTTTTCGTACTTTAAATGGTTTTATCAAATAATTTTTCGCTGGGCAGATGTTACAAAAATTTTGAGCTAGAATTGAGAAATTTTGAAGTCATTAGAATGACATGTCCATGTCGTTAGATGGATGGATCAAATGACGTATCAGACGAGCTACAATCGACGTACATGTATGGTCATTAGATGGTTCGTTAGAAAGGAGTTTCGAACGAGGTGCTATTATTTTAGGTCGTTAGTCGTGAGATCATATGTGGTTCGAACGACATTCACTTATCGTTTGAACGACCTTATATATCGTTCGAATGACCTAGTTGGTTTTTAACATTTTCGATCTGTGTCAGTACCTGTTGGATATATGTTACTCTGATATTTTGATATGGTAATTCTGGGTTATTTTGAACAGTTTACATGAAGTTGATTTTAATTATTCATTCTTTGATTCTTACACTACATTGATTTTGTTTAGTCACATCATTTGGTATTGATGATTATTCCTCTTGACTGTTTACTAGCTATGATTTGACATATTATGATTATTTTTACCTAGTTCATCGTGTTTATGAAGATATGATTCGTGTTATATTATATTAGATATTCGTTTATATGTTTACTTTTCTCACTAATTATCTATTCGAGACAAAAAGAGGGGGAGATCGATATGTGATGTAAGGGGAGATTTTTCTACTATTTTTAAATTGGTATCATATTGTTTGTTCCTCCATACTTCACTTGGTATTTTTTATTTCGTGTGCGTAGTGATTCTTCAATAATTTGAGATTTTGAGGCTACATCACATTCAGACAGTTTATGCTCGCCCGTCGTCCTACATTTGATAGTCCATGTCTTGTATTTTCTTTTTAGGTTTATGGGATGGGATTTAGGTCATACGGCTTAATGGCCCAGCTTGGTCGTTTCACTTTTTTGGTTTTGTCCTGAAATAGGCAAAGGGGGAGATTTGTAAATATAAATTTCCAAATAGTGTCAATTTGTATGTATTGGCTTCTCGACAAAAATCACTTTAAGTCGATATATTTTATTTATCGTGATTTCCATTAAGTCTATGACGTTGTGTTGAAGACATAGCGACCGAGCTTCAAAGATAGATCATGTCGTAGTTTTGGTGCATGTTTCACATCTTCACGTTTGTATTAAGAGATTTTCTCAAGTATGAATTGATATTGGTTTATGAATACTCAGTAAATTTTTCTAAGGATGTTGTTTTATTTAAATTAGATTTTAAAATGTTTTTAAAATTATTTTTCTGATTTATTTCGAGTTTAAAGTCGTATAAAATTTTCCCTTGAGTTTATGTGGTTCAAATGACTTTTAAAGTCGTTCAAACGACATGGTGGAGTCGTTTAAACGACATGGCAACCTCGTTCAAATGAGATGTTATGATTGTTCAAACGACATGACGATTTCGTTAGAACGACACGCCGCCTCAAGGTTTTAATTTAAGGAATTTTTTTGCTTAGAAAATCTGGAGGGGGAGAACATACAGAACTAAACAGAACGTATAAGTTTTCTCCATTTGTTTACCAAAGGTTTACAAAGATAAAAACATCCTTGGTGGTTACAAGATTCAAGTTTTACATAACCATATGTTACAGAGATCTTGTGGTTGCACCATTTTTTCATTATTCTTTATTCGAAGAACCTGTTTTCTGAGGTGGATTATGTCTGGACTCGTGTGTTGTGGACCTGGCGTAGATGGACTCCTACGTTGCACTGTGGAGGAGCGGTTTAATAGAAGAAGAGGTGTCAAGACTTGTGTAATACCCCGTATTTTTGGCGATATTTATTTTAGGATTAATTAATTAAATGAGAATTAATTGGGAATTAATCCGGATAAAATACTAGCGAGATGTGAGTTGGTATTTGACTATATTGAGTATATATGATGATATATGAATATTGAATTATGAAATTTGTCGTGAGATTGATATACGACAATTTGGACATTTTATTGGGACGCGTGAGACAGTCGCGTCAGGATATAATTATTTTAATTATAAAAGTGAATTTAAATTCTATTAACTGTATGGTCGTTTTGAGTGCGTCAACGCGTCCGGAAGGGTCGAGATAGTCCGAAAACACTAGCCGGGGGTTTAGTTTGGGTCCCGGGGTATTTTTAGGCCATACCGGCAACATAAAGGGTATTTTGGTAATTTTGTATTTTGGGAAATTAAAAGTGACGAAAATTAGTAAATTATATCTGATTCAGGAAACCAACCACTAAACCCACTACCAACCATATTGACCCATAAGACTACGGGGAGTTTTAGAATTAGGTTTTCTAAGTTCCCAAAACAAACCCTAGCCACCATAGCCATTGAAGAAGAAAGCTTGGAGAGAGAGAGATAGAAGGAAATTCTGCAGGAAGAGAGAGGGAACTTCTTCAAATCTTCATCAAAATCAGAGATTGAATCAAGGCAAGTGGTTTAAATTCAATTATTATAGAGAATGCTTCTTCCATGCGTAGGAATTTACATAAATCAAATTGTTCTTGGGAGTTTAATAAAAACCCATTTTAATTGGACTTAGAACTTAAATTTTGAGAAGAAATTGCATGTAGAATCGTATAGAGATGATTACCCTGATGTTAATATATGTTGGATGTAACAAAAACGGATCTAATTTGAGTAAATTGATGATTATAAATTCTAGGGTTTATGTTCTTGAAAATTTGGGGAAAAGTGAAGAGACTTGATGATTTAATGATGTTTAGGATGAATTGATTTCTTAAAACACGTTAGTATGTGACCTTAGTATGTTTAGGATTGATTAGAGACCTTAAAACATTGTTGGGACGAATTTTAGAGGAGATTTGAGGAGTAGAAATTGGTGAAAAACGAAAATAGGAATTCTGGGCACGAAACTGGTCGTTCGTTAGAAGGCCTCCCCAGGTCGTTCGAACGAGCTTCTAACGAGTTGACCAGTTGCTTCTAACAAGGGGGAATTTCGTTCGATACCTTTGTTCGAACGAGATGTCGTTAGAAGGCACAGTTTGTTCGAACGAACTGTCTCGTTCAAACAGCCTCGTTCGAACGAGACTTCTAACGAGCTGGAAGTTTAGGCCTTTTTGGCCTGTTTTGATTTTGGGAGTCCCGTAAACTTGTTCGAGGATAGAGGTAACATTCCTTTGATGATTTATTGGTATACTTGGGACATTTGGGATATAATGAGGAGTAAATTATAATGGTGGAACGAATCAAATAGACACTTGAGTCGAGACGTGAGTGCCTACTACGACGTGAGAATAAATTATGGCGTGTATGATTATGAACCGGGATTATATAAATTGTATAAATTATAAGTTGGTACGAGAATGCGATAAGTACTACAATTAAACTACGGTGATTACTAAGATGCGTGTTTACTTAGTATATATGTATTGATTTTCTGTGTATGACATACCTACCATACTTGCTATCACGAGAAGTTTGCGTTCGCTTAGGGCCCTCTAATCCTTGTGTTGCCCGGATTTATACTTGTTACCTCGATGAACATAGGTCAGAGAAGGACTTATTGGGATGTTAATAAGTCTGCTGATCGTGGGAGCGCAGGTATGTGCGTGACCCATGTGATGTGACTGTGTTCGCCTCCATTATTTGTGATGTTGTTATCTATGAACTATTCCTGAGAGATTCAGAATATGTGATCCTTATGTACGTGATGTACCGGGATGGATAGCAGAGTATGTGTGCACCGCAGCTAGTCTCGGGGTGCTTATATTGTATATTTATGTTGTGGAAAATATACACTTTATTATGGGAACTTTCATATGGTATTGTGTGTATAAATTTGGAATATATAAAAGGGATAATCTATAATGATTTGTGTTGCTTTTATGGGAGAAACTGAATTTACGTTAAGCCCTATTTAAATGAGATCGTTATAATGTAAATGGGGACCGAGTAATAAGAGTAGGACCTATGACAGTCTAGCTAGATATGATGTTACTTAACTAGGGATTAGCATCATTTTAGATGGATACTTACGTTAGGAGTGCACATTTAGTCGAGAGGTGAGAATTTCATGTGAGTGCACGTCCTAACATGTACTTTGCATTTAATGTTTTAAATGTTTTTAAAGCACTTGCAGGTTTTTAAAATATCTCCACATTTGGGCTCTGACCCGTTTGCTTTCAAATCCTTTTTTCTTGTAAAACCATTTTTAGGTGCCCAGCCACAAGGACACCATGCATAGGATTCTCACTCAGATGACGAGCTGTAGCTGTTTGTGGAAGCTACAGGGATTTGCTTTTAGACGCTTCTATCATTTGGATCCCATATTCAGTATTCCTCAGTTTTAGGGCATGTTGCCCAGTTCCATTAGAGATACATTTCCATTTCAGTTTTTCAGACTTTGGCATGTATTATTTCAGTATTCAGTATTTCGTTATTTATTTCAGTTGTGGGATTTGTTGTGAGGAGTTTTCCTCCGGATTTATTTATATCATGTGCTGGTTATTCTATTATTTCGTTATGGTGAATGGTGATATTATTCTTGCTTTAAATCTTTTATTGCATGTTAATCAGACTTCAATTAAAATTTGACAACTTACTTTTTAAATACTAGGTGGTTAGTAATAATAAAATGTTTTCGACAGTGATGCTATTAACTGAGCCAACTTGGCATTTTGATTTAATTTAATAAAGGAGTAGCTACCCGGTATTTAATTAGTCGGGGTGTCACAAGTGGTATCAGAGCATCAGGTTCTAGTGTCCTTTAGGATCTGTACGGCTATTATGTTTCCGCTAAGTTTTCTTTGATATAGAGCCCTATATTTTAGGACTGTTGTACTCTTTTTGTGTATGCTTCGTTCTTCAGCTATTTTAAGTTTATAAACTGTGAACTTATAAACTTTATTCTTATTTCAGATGCCTCCACGACGTGCACGACGAGTTCCCAGGGATGCAACGCCCGAACCCTAGCCCGTTCCAGTTCAGGGCATGATGAACGCCGCCGAGGTTGAAGCCATTGTAGCCCAAGCGGTAAATGCCGCAATTGCCGTAGTTCAGCAGGCACCACCTCAGGCGCCGGTCGCCGTGCCAGTACAGGCAAATGCATTCCCGTCTGCTTGGGCACATGTACGTGATGCTTTTCAGAAAGCGCACCCGCCAGAGTTTGCAGGTAGCTCAGATGTGGTAGTCTTGAGCCAGTGGAGGAAGGATATGCAGAGGCACTTGAGGATGTATGAGTGCACGGACGTTCAGAAGCAGGTGCTAGCTACTTTCAAGCTAGTTGGATCTGCACTGCAGTGGTGGGAGTCTATTACCACCATGGAGGAGAGGGATACTCTCACTATTCAGGACTTTTGGGTGCGGTTCGACCGCAAGTACTTTCCGTCAGCTGTTCACACGTAAATGAGGAGGAAACTGATGAATCTGAAGCAAGAGGGTAAGACCGTGGCCGAGTATGAGGCCGAGTTAACGAATCTGTTGAATATCGTTCCGGATGAGATACCGACAGAAAAGAAGAAGATTGAGAAATTCACCGACGGGTTGACATGGAGGATCCGTCAGCATCTGTTAGGGAACCTTTCGCTGGCCACTTATTCTGATGTGGTTAACGCTGCTTTGTTACACTGCCAGGATCACCGCTTTCATATGGCTGAGGGCAAGAGATCGGGAGAGTCTAGCCATCAGGGCAGGACTGGAGGACATGGTGCCGGTGGGGCACAATCTGTTCAGGGACAGAGACAGGGTGAGCAAGGTTCCTAGCAGGGGGATCAGAAGAGGTTCAGATCAGGGAATTACAGGCACGGACAAGGAGGTTTCCGTCTGGGCCATCAGGGTCCAAATGGCCATCAAGGCCAACAGGGGCAGAATGGGCAGCAGTTTCAGCAGGGCCAAGGGAGGAACGGTAACGGCCACCAGGGCCGGGGACAGCAGGGGCAGAGAGGAGGGAACCTCCCAGGGAAGTGTTATGTTTGTGGCAAGACTGGCCATAAATGACAGGATTGTCCTGATAGGGGCAGGGCCCCACAGCAGCAGCAGCAGGGTGCTCGCCAGGAGCCGCAGAGGCCTATGTTTCCCGCCGCTCTCCCCGCACCGCCACAGATGGCAGCATTGCCACCCATTCCAGCAGTCCCAGCTCAGCAGGGGCAGCTACAGTATGGACGTGTCTATAACATCCACCAGGCAGCAGTTCCACAGGCACCGCCCGCAATTGAGGGTACGTTTCCTATCCGTGGCACTATGGGTCGGGTATTGTTTGATACGGGGGCTACACATTGTTTTATAACTACACATTTCGCGAAGGTTTTAGGGTTGTTAGCCACAGCGGAGAGCACAGTGACGTGTGTCGACTCACCATTGGGGAATGGGTCACTTATATTCTTTATATGCCGGGGAGTGGGGGTAGAGATTGGTGGTTTGGTATTACCTACAGACATGTTGGTATTAGATATGCATGTTCACGATGTAATTATCGGTATGGATTGGCTCACTGATTATAGAGCCATGATTGATTGCTTCGGTGGGAGCATTGTTTTTGCCATTCCGGGGCAAGAGATGTTTGTAGTGGCGATGCCTCGCCCAGAGGGAGGCTCGATCGCTCATTTGTATTACCTAGAGGAGGATACCTCTAAGGAGGTTGTGATTCCTTTAGATTCGATCCCAGTTGTCAGGGAATATTCTGATGTGTTTCAAGAGATACCAGGCCTACCCCCCAGTCGAGAGATAGACTTTGTTATAGACCTATTGCCAGATACGAGACCTATAGCATACGCACTGTACTGTATGGCTCCGACAGAGATACGAGAACTACGAGATCAGATAGAGCAGCTGTTAGGTCAGGGCTTTATTCGCAGGAGTACCTCACCTTGGGGCGCTCCAGTTTTGTTTGTGAAGAAGAGGGACGGTTCACTGAGATTGTGTGTGGACTACCGAGAGTTGAACAAGGTCACGATACGGAATAAGTATCCATTGTCTCGAATCGATGACCTATTTGACCAGTTGAGAGGAGCTTCTTTCTTATCGAAGATTGATTTGAGATCGGGATACCATCAGTTGCGTATCAGGGAGGAGGATGTCTCGAAGACTGCGTTCTTATCGAGATATGGTTCTTACGAGTTTCGGGTTATGCCTTTTGGTTTGACCACTGCTCCAGCAGTGTTTATGGACTTGATGAACAGAGTGTTCAGGGATTTCCTAGATCAGTTTGTCATTGTCTTCATCGATGATATTCTAGTTTACTCCCAGACAGAGGAGGAGCACGCCGAGCATTTGAGGCAAGTTTTGCAGACACTACGTCAGAACGAGTTGTATGCAAAATATGAGATATGCGGGTTTTGGCTGAAGGAGGTCCAGTTTTTAGGACACATTATTTCCGACCGGGGGATATCTGTTGATCCGGGGAAGGTATCCGCGGTGAGGGAGTGGGGACAGCCCATGACACCGACTGAGATTCGTAGTTTCTTGGGCCTAGCAGGATACTACAGGAGGTTCATTCGGGGATTTTTGAAGATAACGGGTCCTTTGACACATCTGACTCGTAAGGGTGTGCCATTCATCTGGAGTGATGCCTGTCAGTTGGCATTCGATGAGTTAAAGGACAAATTGACCTCAGCACCTGTGTTATCATTGCCGAGATCGGGAGTTGAGTATTTGGTTTACACCGATGCGTCTTTGCAAGGACTTGGAGGTGTATTGCAACAGGAGAGACATGCCATAGCTTATGCTTCCCGTAAGCTTAAGCCTCATGAGAATAATTACCCCACGCATGATTTGGAATTGGTGGCGGTGGTATTTGCCCTACGGATTTGGAGGCACTATCTTTTGGGGGAGAAGTTCCAATTGTTCACGGACCACAAGTCCCTACAGTACCTGTTCACATAGAAGGAGTTGAATATGCGACAGCGTAGGTGGCTTGAGTTTGTGAAGGACTACCAGTTCGATATCCAGTATCACCCGGGTAAGGCTAACGTGGTAGCAGACGCGTTGAGCCGTAGGCCAGCAGATGAGGTGGCAGGGGTGTGGAAGGCAAAGTGGAAGGAGTTGGGACACCAGGATGCAGTGGCCCGATCTTTCATGTCTGTGATGATCGTTACACCGCAGATTGTCACGAAGGTAGTACGGGCACAGGCTAATGACTCGTTCTGTCAGGAGCAGATAGTTCGATTACCAGCAGAGGGAGTCGAGTCCTATACCGTTAGCTCAGACGGGGTATTACGCTTCAATGGGAGATTGGTGGTTCCAGAAGGGGAGGAATTACGACACAAGGTGATGGCAGAGTCGCATGGCTCACGGTTCGCGGTACATCCCGAAGGGGACAAAATGTACCAAGACATGAGACGCCAGTATTGGTGGAGCGGTATGAAGAGAGATATTGTTGAGTTTGTTTCGAAATACGCCACTTGCCAGCTAGTAAAAGTGGATCATCAGAGACCGACAGGACTTCTACAGCCGTTGGAGGTCCCGGTGTGGATGTGGGAGAGCATATCCATGGATTTTATCACGGGGTTGCCTACGTCGCAGAGGGGTCACGACTCTGTTTGGGTAATTATGGACAGATTATCCAAAGTCGCTCACTTTTTACCCGTAAGGACTGACTACACTACGGGACAGTATGCCCAGCTCTTCATTTCAGAGGTTGTGAGACTTCACGGTGTGCCCCTAAATATCGTGTTTGACAGAGACAAGATATTTGTTTTGCGGTTTTGGGAGAGTTTCCAGGAGGCCATGGGCACGGAATTACGGTTGAGTACGGATTATCATCCGCAGACCGATGGGCAGACAGAGCGCACAAATCAGATGTTGGAGGACATGCTACGCATGTGCATTATTGACTTTGGAGGTGGATGGGAGCAATACCTTCCACTGGTAGAGTTTGCTTATAATAACTCCTACCAGTTCACTATTGGCATGGCTCCGTTTGAGGCGTTGTACGGTAGCCCTTGTCGTTCCCCAGCATGTTGGTTAGAGGTGGGGGACAACAAACTACTTGGGCCGGAAGTGATTCAGGATACTTCGGCAAGGATTGAGTTGATTCGGAGTCGCATTCGGGTAGCTCAAGACCGGCAGAAAAGTTATGCTGATGCGAAGAGATCTTTCAGGGAGTTCCAAGTGGGGGACCAGGTTTTGCTCAGAGTATCTCCTATGAAGGGGATTATGCGTTTCGGGAAGAAGGGGAAGTTGGCACCGAGTTATGTGGGGCCGTTTCCTATTATTGAGCGGATTGGACCAGTTGCGTATAGACTCGGGTTACCGGAGCATTTACACCGGATTCACGATGTGTTTCATATTTCCTCGCTAAGGAAATATCTCAGGGACGATTTGGCTCATTCTCACATCGCTTTGGAGGAGATTGATCTACAGCCGGATAGCTCCTACGAGGAGGGGCCGATTGCTATTTTGAACCGAAGTGAGAGGAAGTTGCGGTCAAAGATTGTTCCGTTAGTGTGTGTTCAGTGGCGACATCACAATGTCGAGGAGTCCACATGGGAACGCGAGGATGAGATGCGCGAATGTTATCCAGAGTTGTTTTTATCAGGTACTTTCTAGTTCCGAATTTCGGGACGAAATTCTGTTATTAGGGGGGAAGTATGTAATACCCCGTATTTTTGGCGATATTTATTTTAGGATTAATTAATTAAATGAGAATTAATTGGGAATTAATCCGGATAAATTACTAGCGAGATGTGACTTGGTATTTGACTATATTGAGTATATATGATGATATATGAATATTGAATTATGAAATTTGTCGTGAGATTGATATACGGCAATTTGGACATTTTATTGGGACGCGTGAGACAGTCGCGTCAGGATATAATTATTTTAATTATAAAAGTGAATTTAAATTCTATTAACCGTATGGTCGTTTTGAGTGCGCCAACGCGTCCGGAAGGGTCGAGATAGTCAGAAAACACTAGCCGGGGGTTTAGTTTGGGTCCCGGGGTATTTTTAGGCCATACCGGCAACATAAAGGGTATTTTGGTAATTTTTTATTTTGGGAAATTAAAAGTGACGAAAATTAGTAAATTATATCTGGTTCAGGAAACCAACCACTAAACCCACTACCAACCATATTGACCCATAAGACTACGGGGAGTTTTAGAATTAGGTTTTCTAAGTTCCCAAAACAAACCCTAGCCACCATAGCCATTGGAGAAGAAAGCTTGAGAGAGAGAGATAGAAGGAAATTCTGCAGGAAGAGAGAGGGAACTTCTTCAAATCGTCATCAAAATCAGAGATTGAATCAAGGCAAGTGGTTTAAATTCAATTATTATAGAGAATGCTTCTTCCATGCGTAGGAATTTACATAAATCAAATTGTTCTTGGGAGTTTAATAAAAACCCATTTTAATTGGACTTAGAACTTAAATTTTGAGAAGAAATTGCATGTAGAATCGTATAGAGATGATTACCGTGATGTTAATATATGTTGGATGTAACAAAAACGGATCTAATTTGAGTAAATTGATGATTATAAATTCTAGGGTTTATGTTCTTGAAAATTTGGGGAAAAGTGAAGAGACTTGATGATTTAATGATGTTTAGGATGAATTGATTTATTAAAACACGTTAGTATGTGACCTTAGTATGTTTAGTATTGATTAGAGACCTTAAAACATTGTTGGGACGAATTTTAGAGGAGATTTGAGGAGTAGAAATTGGTGAAAAACGAAAATAGGAATTCTGGGCACGAAACTGGTCGTTCGTTAGAAGGCCTCCCCAGGTCGTTCGAACGAGCTCATTCGAACGAGCTTCTAACGAGTTGACCAGTTGCTTCTAACGAGGGGGAATTTCGTTCGATACCTTCGTTCGAACGAGATGTCGTTAGAAGGCACAGTTCGTTCGAACGAACTGTCTCGTTCGAACAGCCTCGTTCGAACGAGATTTCTAACGAGCTGGCAGTTTAGGCCTTTTTGGCCTGTTTTGATTTTGGGAGTCCCGTAAACTTGTTCGAGAATAGAGGTAACATTCCTTTGATGATGTATTGGTATACTTGGGACATTTGGGATATAATGAGGAGTAAATTATAATTGTGGAACGAATCAAATAGACACTTGAGTCGAGACGTGAGTGCCTACTACGACGTGAGAATAAATTATGGCATGTATGATTATGAACCGGGATTATATAAATTGTATAAATTATAAGTTGGTACGAGAATGCGATAAGTACTACAATTAAACTACGGTGATTACTAAGATGCGTGTTTACTTAGTATATATGTATTGATTTTCTGTGTATGACATACCTACCATACTTGCTATCACGGGAGGTTTGCGTTCGCTTAGGGCCCTCTAATCCTTGTGTTGCCCGGATTTAGACTGGTTACCTCGATGAAAATATGTCAGAGAAGGACTTATTGGGATGTTAATAAGTTTGCTGATCGTGGGAGCGCAGGTATGTGCGTGACCTATGTGATGTGACTGTGTTCGCCTCCATTATTTGTGATGTTGTTATCTGTGAACTATTCCTGAAAGATTCGGAATATGTGATCCTTATGTACGTGATGTACCGGGATGGATAGCAGAGTATGTGTGCACCGCAGCTAGTCTCGGGGTGCTTATATTGTATATTTATGTTGTGGAAAATATACACTTTATTATGGGAACTTTCATATGGTATTGTGTGCATAAATTTGGAATATATAAAAGGGATAATCTATAATGAGTTGTGTTGATTTTATGGGAGAAACTGAATTTATGTTAAGCCCTATTTAAATGAGATCGTTATAATGTAAATGGGGACCGAGTAATAAGAGTAGGACCTATGACAGTCTAACTAGATATGATGTTACTTAGCTAGGGATTAGCGTCATTTTAGATGGGTACTTACGTTAGGAGTGCACATTTAGTCGAGAGGTGAGAATTTCATGTGAGTGCACGTCCTAACATGTACTTTGCATTTAATGTTTTAAATGTTTTTAAAGCACTTGCAGGTTTTTAAAATATCTCCACATTCGGGCTCTGACCCGTTTGCTTTCAAATCCTTTTTTCTTGTAAAACCATTTTTAGGTGCCCAGCCACAAGGACACCATGCATAGGATTCTCACTCAGATGACGAGTTGTAGCTGTTTGTGGAAGCTACAGGGATTTTCTTTTAGACGCTTCTATCATTTGGATCCCATATTCAGTATTCCTCAGTTTTAGGGCATGTTGCCCAGTTCCATTAGAGATACATTTCCATTTCAGTTTTTCAGACTTTGGCATGTATTATTTCAGTATTCAGTATTTCGTTATTTATTTCAGTTGTGGGATTTGTTGTGAGGAGTTTTCCTCCGGATTTATTTATATCATGTGCTGGTTATTCTATTATTTAGTTATGGTGAATGGTGATATTATTCTTGCTTTAAATCTTTTACTACATGTTAATCAGACTTCAATTAAAATTTGACAACTTACTTTTTAAATACTAGGTGGTTAGTAATAATAAAATGTTTTCGACAGTGATGCTACTAACTGAGCCAACTTGGCATTTTGATTTAATTTAATAAAGGAGTAGCTACCCGGTATTTAATTAGTCGGGGTGTCACAACTTGTTGGGATCGAGTGGTTGAGTAAGAATGTAATCTTCCTTTGCAAAACGGTATCATAGTGATTATCTGGCTTGGGCAGTCCGAGATTTTTTCTCGTTGTGATTTCCTCGTACATCGGCGTGTTTTCTGAGCATTCTTTACTTTATCTTGCTTAATCACATTAGATGCACATTTAAGGTTAAACAGATAAAATTGGCTTAATTAGTTTGGTTCACAAAATTGGTGTTTGATAAAATTGAAAAAAGTTTTTTGAAAAGAAAATTTGTTTTCACCTAAAGGCACACATAAAGGGACCGTCGTGTTTTCAATTTAGAATTTCGAACACAATTTTTCTCAAAAAAATAATGGATGGTAATGAGTGGAAATTATATATGGATAGTGTGGGAATTGTTCAAGGATAAAGAAAATATGGGAAGGTAATGGGTGAAGTGAATTATAATGTGATCAAGACAAAAATTTTGGTTAAGAATAATGAGATCATACAATGATTAAGTGCAGACCCAAAGGAAATTGAATCAACTTATGACTCGGAGATTGCGTAAAATTCTCTAAAGGTGAAAGGCACGAGTCTCACAAGCTAAAGTCTCCAGTGGTGATCCTTAATGTTTTCTTGAGAATTATAGTACTCTTCAACTCTAAACCGTAGTGACGTGATAAGTTAGCAAATTTTGTTGGGTTTAGAAATTCCTTGTGCAAAATGCCTTGGTACGTATTGCATAAGCTATTTAGAAAAAATATCCTCTAGCTTGATTCCTAGACTTGAAAGATGGATGATAGAAAATTCACGTCAATGAGTGAGATGAAAGAAATTTCACAAAAATTTTAAAAATAAAATATTGATTATGAAAATTTTGCCAAAAGAGGTACGATTTTGATAAATTTCTCCACCCCCAAACAAAAAGGAACATTATCCTTGATGTTATATAAAATTATTTTTAAAATTAAAAGGAGAAGTTAGGAAGGAGATTACCATAATTAACCGCTAATAATGTGGACCATATGTGTCCAAGATGAAAACTGAATAAGTAATGAGATAAAAAAACATACAAGTCTATACACATGGTAAAGCATTGGGTGATATGAAACACCACCCCTAAACAGGATAAGACTCATACTCAGAAACAATGGAATGCCTCTCGATAGTGCTAAGTTTAATGTCTTCAATCAAACCGAACCATTCTCCCCCTAAAGATAAGAACTATGAAATCATGGGGTGACAGAAAAATTGGGTGACGATAATCACCCCCAAACAAGACTGAAGTGTTCGTCTTGTTGGATAAAGGCTACAAGGTCAATGTGCTTGTATGGAAAAGTGTTTCACGCGATGCAAAGCGTCGATGGACCAAGGGTGGGTGGGTAGGAGTGTATAGGGAAGAAATGAAAGGGTGAGGGTGAAGAAGCACCGATCACGGTCCTCATTGAGCGTAAACGTGAGGGCAACAAGGGCCCTATAAGCATGGTGCTCCAATTTCATGGGAAGGTAATGTGGTTTGGCAATTGGGATGTGGTGGGGCTCATATAAATCACACGATCGTTCTATAATGGTCGCACCGTGACACGTCAATGAGTTGACGGGAATAAAAATCACCACGACGGGAGAGTGGCTGGCATGGAGAAATAAGCTATGTGTCACCTTGAGTGGAGAGTAGCACCACAAACACTCACATGGATGGTGAGGGGATAAAGAACACACGAATGGGATCGTGGAGCACTATGGTGGAGGATGGGTTCAGGTGAGGACCTAAATACATGGATGGTAAAATGCAAGGTACAATAGCAAGGTCAACATCAGGTGGTGGGGTGGAAGGGACAATGGATGGGTCGGGTGTAGGGCTGTGTTTTTTTTTCGAACTTTCGATTTTTTTGAAAAAAAATCGGATCAGAAATCGGAAATAATTCTGAATTTCTGATTTTTTGATTTTTACGAAACTATTTCGATCCTATTTTTCCAAATTTTTCCAATTTTTTTCCCAATTTTTTGAAAGTTTACCATATCCCGCATCGGTTGGGAGTAGGGGTGGACAAAAAATAGACCGACCCGAATGGACCGAACCGAACCGAAATTAAGGCTATTTTGAAACTAGTTCAAAAATCGGTCCACACAAACTAAAAACCGATTAAATCGATCCGGTCCGCGGTTCACTATATTAAAAGACTGGTTTGGACCGGACCGAACCGATTCCCGTATATATAATAAAAATAATATTATTATTTTTCTTATATAGAGTTTTTGAATTAATGTATATAACTTATGAATTTAATTTAGAACATTTTATATATGTATAGACATTTTTTTATTTGGGTTAAGAAAACCCATGTAAATATCACTTGGGGTTTCGAGCATTATTATTTTTTTAAATTTTGTATATATATTTGTGAAAACAATAAATAAAAACATTCATAATATATATATATATATATATATATATATATATATATATATATATATATATATATATATATATATATATATATATATATATATATATATATAATGGGGCTAGGACCGAATTTAACCCGGATCGAAAAAAGCTAGGACCGAATTAATCGGCCCGATCTCGGTCCAAAAAAATTTAGGATCAAATATTCGGTCTGGTCCAAAAAATAGGCAAAAATCGGTCCGGACCGGACCGTGCCCACCCCTAGTTGGGAGAGGGAGAGGGCTGCAAAATGTGCTTTATAAACGGAGAGTATTCTCATAACTTCTACACAAATGAAAAAATGGATCAAATCCTCATGTAATTACATGTTGGGTAAGCCATTTTTTTTGTTTCTTTAAAATGAAAATTTTGAGTAATCGTAAATCCATAATTTATTTTTTTTGAAATTTTGGAATTTTTCGAAATTTCTGGATTTTTAATATATTATGTGAATTTTTGATTTTTTTTTCAATTTTTGCCAATTTTTCGATTTTTCCAAATTAGGATTTTTTTTTAATTTTCCGAAAAAATCGAATCGGAAATCGGAATAATTATTTTACTTCTGAAAAAATCGAATTTTTTTCGAGGAGACATTTTTCGATCCGATCCTGCCGAAACACAACCCTAGTCAGGTGGGACAAAGGGTGGGTCGAGTGGGACAATGGGTACGAAAAGATGATCCAACTCGAGAGTAGGGGACACACACTCCTCATAAGGCACAAAGTGATCCTCAAAGGAACTCGCAGGAGGAAGTGTGGAAGTAAACGATTGAGTGATCAACTTATCCACCCGTAAGTCAACATCCGAGGTGGTGGGAAAATCTAACGAGGCATTAAGATCCGAGATATATGAATCAACATTAATATATGACCCAAAGTGAGCTAAGCATGTTTGGGCATGATCCATATCCAGAGAGGTAGGAACCATCTCGGATGTAATCTCGGGGCTTTGGTGCCTCGGGAACACACACGGTGGGATCAAATGGTGTAGACTCGGTCATATTTTTGGATTCCTTGCGAGGGGAAATATGAACCTTAATGATGGGTTCTTTAGGACAAGGTGGGGTTTGATCAGTCTCATAATCTTTGGATAAGTCAACACCATTGTGAACTTGAGGCCCAAACCACGAGGTGGTCTCAACTTCGAGATTCTCGGGGTGATATGGTCACACTCAAAATGCATGTCACTAGATGACTCATTATCACTCCATATGGGTTTAACAATGGGTTTACTTGGGGTGAAATCCAACTTTCTCGCACATTCAAATTCATTTAACCTTTGTTCATGTCGTTGAAGGGATTTAATTTGATATTGAGTAGATTGTTCTTGTTCGAGGATAAACTTTTGCAAGAGGCTTTCGAGAGAGGATGTGGATTGTGGTCTTGAAGTGTTGGAGGGTGGCGGAGGTGGTTGAGGTGGACACAACATGCTATTGACACTAGGAAGCGGAGAATACTCATATGAAGTGTGGGGAATAGGTTCAAGTGTATCATACATAAGAGAAGCGTATCCGTGAGAGGCAAAAGGTCGATAATCATGAGGAGCATAGTGAGATGACTGATTGGGATGGGGTGCTCTAGGATACCATGATGACTGTAAAAAATTATGAGGATCCATAACACGGGGTTGTGATTCATATTGCGTAGGAGGGTGATCAAGCCTCCGCGAATATCTTGGGTGCTCACACCAATCAGTATTGGATATGTCATGACAATAGGCCGAGGGTGGTTCCGAAATAGTGTCATATGGATACACTTGGGCTATGGTTTGGTCGGATGGATACAAAAGGTAGGGGCACTTATGGGGAAAGTGATCGTCTAGAAAGAAATAGGTGCACGACGAAGCGTTGGACGCGTTGACACTCATCGACAAAGACAATGTAATTGGGGATGCATGCATGGGCGACGCAAGAGTATCAACAGTTTGTGTGATAGAGTTAAAGCTACGAAGTAAAGTATGGAGGTTGGATTTGGGCTCAACTTCAAACATGCTTTGAGACAATGGGAATTGGCCAATGTAGTCCCTTAAAGGACGTTCTTCAACCATAACAGGAGTAATATTTTTTGGAATTTTTAAAAAAAATTTGAAGGGAAATAAAATAGTTTTGTGATTTTTTTTAAAATGAGGGAAAGAAAATATTTTTGGATTTTTATAGAGCTACAAAAAAGAAAAATATTTTTTTTTCTGATTTTTTAATTTTTAGAAAAAGAAAGGAGGAAAATGTTTTTGTGATTTTTTTGGAAAAAGGTGGGAGAAAAAATATGGACTCTTGAATTGGACGAACTCACTAAAACTATCTACTTAAAGATTGAATTAGACATACACAAATCAAGTATAAATCCAAACTAGCACGTAGCCAATTTATATAATCAAAATTAGGGAAAGGGTAACAAAATTTTAATTAAATCCACATGTGACAAAAGTCACGGAATTTATCTTTGTGATCGCCTTTGTAAAAATTGTGTTCCTGCTTGACTAGCTAGTTGATTGATTTTGGATTTAGTGATAGTTAGGGTAGCACAGAATGGATAAGCGAGTGAGTCGGGTGATGAAATCCCTTCTCGTTTCATTGATCGGGTATAGGTCTTAGGTTCATTAATTCATCAAACCATCCAAAATAAATGCAATGCGATATTAAAAATCACATTGGAGCAAATAAGCACACAAAGAATGGACTCGCTTGCGGGAGATTTGCGAGTGATAAAGAAATGTACCTCCTACAGCTTTTACACACGTGGGGTGAAGACCGATTTGAGTCAACTGGGGGGAGATCGCATATCTCAGTCGGCCCCGGGAGTCCTACCGACCCAAAGTAGAGAGACTTCAAAATCCACTCCAAAGGCGCTCTATCTATTTTTTCCCATTTCCCATTTCCCGTTTCCCGTTTCCCTTTTGCCTTTTTATTTTTTTATGAATAATTATTATAATTAAATTGGGGTCAAAATGCACCCAAATAAATACAAAGCTTCAATAATCCTAATACAACCAGTCTAATGAATAAAAATAATTAAAAACTATACTGCAAATGAATTACAAGTCTTCAATTTGTCTCCTTGTCAAGAAAGCGGCAACGACACCATTTCCCCGGCAATGACGCTGGTTGCTTTTTCCCTCTACCTTGCTATGAAATTAGTGACAATTTCTCCAGGGTTTTGCTTGAGAAGTTCATAATCAAGGCGTGTAACCTCCAACTCCTCATTGTATTTGTACTGTGAGATGAATTCATGGGCAACATCCTCCCAACTGCAAATTTTGGATTCTTCGAGGGAAATGAACTAACGAAGAGCCTTGTCTTTCAGAGTTTGCTGGAACATATGGACCATTTTTCATCGGAGACACCTAAGAGAGCCATGGCTCGATGATAGCTTCGAAGGTGAACATTGGGGGCCCACTACCCCCGAAGTTCTCAATGTTGGGCATCTTGAATTTTTTTCTTCAACCTTTCTTTGGGTAGACATATGGGTGTAATACATTCAATTCCTAGATATTCGAATGGGTCAAACTTCTTGCTTAACAACTTATGGTTCTCCTTGACCTTGTCTAAGTCTTCTTCCTTCGGATCAACAGGTACCGGCAAGTTAACCCCTGGCTGAGAAAGATTTGGCATAAGGAGATGAGCCGATGGTGGACCATTAGTAAGAGTTGCATGTGGAGCATGCAAGTATTCTTTCGGGACCCAAATAGGTTCAGGTGAGGGTGGAACCATAGCACGGGGAAATGGGACCTCGGGCTTTTCAGGAACTGGATTTCAGTTTTGCTGCATCTTGTGAAACTCGATTTGAAGGTTGTTAATCTTAGCAGTAAGTTGGACTAGGACCATCATCAAATCAGGCTGCACATTCGGTACTGGGTCTGTGTTCTCCGTGGAGAGTTGGTGAAGGTGGATTCCAAACTCCGAGGAAGTAATGGGAAAGATGATGGTGCCTCGAGGTGGTTTGATAGAAGACGAAAGCCAATAGAGAGTCAGGCCAAGGGTCAAGTATGCGATCGTACCGAGAAGAAAAATGTTTCAAATTTATTATTAAAGGAAAAGAAGAAAAAACCTTTATTATTGAAAAAGGAGGAAAATATTTTTGACACTTTTATTTGGAAAGGGAAGGACAAAATATTTTTGGTATATTTTTTATAGAAGGAGGAAAAATGTTTTTGGTATTTTGACAAAAGAGGGGGAAAATGTTTTTGAAATTTTTGATAAAGAAGGAGGGAAAAGCGAGGGAATGGTGTCAACATGATTATTATTATTATTATTATTATTATTATTATTATTATTATTATTATTATTATTATTATTATTATTATTATTATTATTATTATGTCTTCACTTGTATTAGGTTCATATAAATGCAAAAATAAATGCCGGACGGGACTCGAGCCTAGGAAAATTGGGTTTGAAAAATATATAAAACATGGTTTGACTTGTTGCCAGGTCATAAAAAGGGTCCCATTTTGGAAAAAAATAAAATTGCGCAAAATTTTAGGCGGGATGCCAACCCAGCATTTTGACAGAGTTTTGGATAGTAACCCGCGAACTAATTATAATTTCCCTAGGTTTGACACCCATATGAAGGTATGCAGTTGTTGGGTTAGTGGAAAGGTTCCCCCCCCTTTGGCATAACTTCCACGATATACATCTTGCTTTTGAGGGAAATCGGTACGTGTGGACAAGCCATTTGATATGCCTGAGTGTACGTGAATTGCCTCACTATATACCTCGTGGGGACAGTATGTGTGAGAGCGAATTCGATATACTCGATGTACGTGAACGAGTTCCCTGTTATATACCTCCCACCATGACTTCGATCAAGCGATACGATGAGGGGGGAAACATTCGATATACATTGAAGGTACTAGGCCAATAGAAGGTGATGTTCATATTGCTCAGGCTAACTGCAATCTGCCGGACTAGCGCCCATCGCGAAGTGACCCCCTAGTATCGGATAATTTTTGGTCAACAGTCGTGCTCTTGGTGATGTAGTGTGCAAAAATGCATGATTCTTGATTATTATATTATGGAGAGTGTATTTTATTTGGCACGATGAGCATTAATAAGGAAGAATGTACACAAAAGTAAATCTAGCATGAAGATTACACTAAGCATGGATTCGTGAGAGTGTGTGATGTGTGAATATCTACAAGTGAGTGTGTGGTAGTCAGCGTAAGCATGGATCAACTACAAGTGGCATGTGATAAGTGTAAGTGAACATGGATAAGTGTGGTAATTGGAGGTGTGTGCTGGTGACCCCTCTGCATGGATATTCTAAGTGGCGTGTGAAACATGTGGATATAAGTGATCCTACGTGTAAGTAGTGTGAGGTGTACATGGAGAACATATAAAAGTGTGTGAGTGAGGAGTGATACAAACATGAGGTATATATATATACAAAGAATAATAGAGGAGAAAAAATGGAACACACAGGTCGGTGCATATGCACACAAGCTGAAAATGATAACACCCACGCAAATAGAGTCTATCCCTCTTATGACTAGTCTTTTCCCAACGGAGTCGCCACCGTGGCCATCCTGAGATTTATCTCCACCTCATCCGGGCACTTCTGAGGGGGATAAAGGGGGAGGAAATAAATAAAGGTCCTGCACCCTGACACTTATTCAAAGGAGGAGCACTTCAGTCATAGTCTGTATGGGGTGATGTAAAGAGATGGAGTCGCTAACCTATTTTTTACAAAATAGGAAAAAGAGCATGTCGGTGCCTCGAGAGAACGGCATCAAAGACTAACTGATGCTTACAAAACCAATAGTTTAGAGGTTCATGGGATAAGTTACGGAATGGGAAGGTGTTAAGAACCCATCCCTCCCTTTAGGTCTCTCATATGCTTGTGTTACTTTGTGCTTTACAAAAGAAAGATAAAAGTCGCGAGTCATTTTTTCCAAACCGATGTAAATCAATATAAGCAGTGCCATTAGGAGAACTATCCTCGGATTCCACTTTTAGACCCTCAATGATGCTATTGCAATATCCTTCCAGAATTATGTGGTTCCAGACGTTAAAACCCATAAAAAATAGGGTTATCCATTACCGTGTTGACCTTTTGTACCTTTGCTTCTATAAATATCTCGTTCCAATTCCAATACACAATTATGTCTTCTACCTACCACTGAATCAAAATTAAATTAATATCCTCTTTTAAGAGAGGCACATTATATTCCTAGATTTCCACTTTTGCTTCCATATGTAATAGTATCATCAACTGAGAATTTTGTATAAGTGCATCATCACTTTTTTAATTTGGATTGGGTGAGATGAAGCTTCATCGTGTCATACTTTATCCAGTTATGCCATAGACTCCATGCTGCCATACCGAAGGACTCAAATTGAATATTTGAAAATGACTCTACTACTGCCCTTGCCCACGTGTGCTCGAATATACACCTCTTTTCTCTCATCCAATGGAGGCAACTTGTTAGACCTCCATGTCTCTTTAACTATTGAACAATCTCTACGTACATAAATTAAGGTATCGCTATGTCTTTTACGATCTCAGTAGCCTCCGTCAGCCATGACACGAATGTCTGACAGAAGTCTTTAATGTGATCGACCATTTTTTTGCTCTTGATGAGCATGTTATCCACATACACTTCCATATTTTTACCAATTTCATATGTTCCTTCAGCATTTTTGAGCCTAAAGGGCATAATGGTCAGTAGGTACCTCGATTGGTGATAAATGATGTTTTCTCTTTGTCCTTAGGTGTGACACCCCGCCTAATAAAATACCGGGTGATCAGTCCTATACCAAATTAAAACAGGAATCCCAGTTGGATCATCCTTAGCATCACTGTCGAAAACTTTTTAAGACTTACTAACCACCTAGTATTCCAAAAACTGGTGCCAATTTTAACTTTTTAATTTAACAAAACAGTACATGCGGAATTAAAATATAAACCATTCACACAACTGAATGAAAGTAATTAGAATAATAATTACACAACTTGTCGAACAAATCACCGGCCACCAAATAATAATCCAAATACAAATATTCAACACCTGAATAAATTACACCTGAAAACTGTACCGAGAAGTCTGGGCTACAAGCCCCAAATAAAACTGAAACTGATACAAGATTCCTACTCTAGGAATGAATGAATGATGCGTCTAATCCAAACTCCTGCTAGAATCCACATATGCCGCAGCTCCGTGTCCCTGGAATAGAATATCAATCCTGGCGTCCCTGTGGCTGGACACCTAAAAGGTTTTGAAAATAGTTTTATAGCAAGGGTTAGAACCCAAAACATTTTGAAAATATTTAGCAAGTGAATTAACTGCAGTAATTTAAAATGCATGAATGCGCTTCATATTTAAGTTAGTGCCGCACTCCCTTGAGGACATTCTCACCCCTCCACTATTGTGCACACTTACCGGTTACCTTAACCCCAACCTAGTTGTGCTACCCCGTCCAACTAGTCCTGGTATAACCTTCCCTTGCCATACTACTCTAACCCGAGTATAATGATTCTTGAATTATAAGTTATCTCACAATTAACTTAATTAATTCCTCTCAAATGGCAGCATATAACCGTGTCACAAGTTATATAAAGTACATACATCACACATTGTATTATTCCCACAAATAATTAACTTAATTAATTTCCCATTAATTAACTGCATATAACTATAACCCGAGTTATATAAAGAAAATACATCACACACTGTATTATCACCTACATATAATATTTACTACCATATTATACGTACCTTTACTAACAACCACACATATATCATACGTATATCCATCCTTCCGAGTTTACCCTCACCGGATGATTCACTCTAAAATGCCATCTCACTAGGTGTGCTCACAAAACCTAGTTTTCCAAGTTGAACTCGCTCACCAACCTGGTCTACTACATAACGAATTTGGAGGCGGTCATATTCCTTCCTGAAAGTGAGATAATCTCCTCACCCATGTACCAGACGCTATGACCTGGGGATATACTCGCCCTACTCCTCAAGCTAGGGGATTCACCCACATCGCGCAACCTCCCCTGATAGCATTAGAGTATTTAAATTGAATAAATATCTAGTCACTGATATTTACCATCACACACAATATATACACGTATATATATACTATCACTACCCGTATATATATAATATGAACCCCGATTTTACCGTGTACTCAAAATCCCATACACTGCCTGTAATCCTCGTACACTACCTGTAATTTAATGTCACACACAATACATACACGTATATATATATACTATCACTACACCGTATATATATATATATATATATATATATATATATATTAATAACCCCGGCTTTACCATGTACTCAACATCCCATACACTGCCTTTAATTTCCTGAGTCTGTGGCTCGATTCCAATTAAATTAATTAACACACATATTAATTTAATATCTCCCCGAATCTACCACCCAACTCTAATTAAATTAACTAACACACATATTAATTTAATATCTTCCCGAGTTTATCGTCCAACTCTAATTAAATTAACTATCACACCTATTAATTTAATATATCCCCGAGTCTATCGTCCAACTCTAATTAAATTAACTATCGCACATATTAATTTAATTTCTCCCCGAGTCTATAGTCCAACTCTAATTAAATTAATTATTACACCCATTAATTTAATACTTACCCGAGTCTACAATCCGACTTTTATTTAATTAATTTACACATTAATTAATTAACACATATCCGAGTCTGCAATCCGTCTCTAATTAAATTAATTATCACATTTATTAATTTAATAACTTGGTGTCACCCAACCATTATCCTCGGACTCTCTCACTTGGCCCTTACCTCCACATTTCCGAGTCAATGTTCCGACTCCAAACTAATTACTTTCTCTCGATAATTAATTTAATGCCTTGATGTCACTTAACCAACATACCCGGACTCGCTCACTTGGTCCATTTTTACATCTCATAATTTCTTGTCCCACATTTTTCGCCCACAATGTGTCACACATTTATTTCTATAATTTCTCAATTATATTTACCTATAATTACCAACATACCCGGACACACCCACTTGGTCCATAATTACATATATCACCTAAATCCCTTTAATAATGTAGTGTCACCCAACTACAATACCCGAATGTCATTCATCGGCCTAATATCATTAATTGAATTATTTCTCCAAATTCATTCATCTCATGACATACCGTTCATACCCTCCTAAACTCAATTATATCACCCAATAATTTTTAAGGAAATATGTGTCCCATACAAATTTATCACCAAATAAAAGTAAGGAATTAAAACTTAATTAAAACCCTTATTGTAAACAAACTGGCCGAATTGCCAGATTCCTGAGACCCTCGTTCGATCGAGCCCCCGGGTCGATCGATCGATCGAACAGGTCATTGTCTTCCTCGGCTTGCTGTTTCAGCCATGGCCGAATTTCCAAGGTTTTACCTCTCCATTTTCCAACCTTAAATGATGATTTTAACCAATTAATTACTCCCAAAACCAGTCTCAATCGTCTATAACTGTTTTAGCATCCTTGATTCATACAATATCTCACTATATTTAAAGATGGGTTTTCCCATTAAAATCCATCAATCTTGTTCTACAACCAATTTCCAAATTCAGATTTTTTCCCAGTTTATATTCCGAATTCTTATTCCAATCAAATCCCGTTTTTCCTAATCTCCCCATTAGGTTAAAAACCCTTAATCCCGTTTTTCACCTAATGGGCTTAATTAAAGTGGCCCAACTCACCCCGTGTGGGCCCGGCTATGCCCAAAAATACCCCGAGACCCAATTACTACCCCCGGGTACTCTTTTCTGACTAACTCGACCCATCCGGACTCAACCGCGCAGTCAGAATTGACATCCGAATTAATTTATAAAAATACTTATCTCACACCCCATTAAGTCTATACCGACTCCCGGCTGGGATAAGTGTATACCGCGTCATTAATACTCGAAATGACGTAATTAAATTATTACTATTCACTTAGTAAATAAATTTTCCTAAACATTAACCATTCACTCCCCGATTAATATTTAAATAAATATATTGCCATAATTAATTCAATTAAAATTACAACACACAAGTAATTTAAAATTTCCGAATTAATTAAATATTAAATGTACAAAAATACGGGGTGTTACATTAGGTTTCATCTTGATCTGGTTATACCATGAATAAGCATCCATGAAACTGAGTAATTCATGTCCAGCGGTGGCATCGACCAGTTGATCAATCCTGGGCAAGGGGAAATGATCTTTCGGACAAGTCTTGTTGAAATATATGAAATCAATACATATACACCACTTGTTATTCCTCTTCCTTACCATTACTGTGTTAGCCAACCATTAAAGATATTTAACATCTTCAATGAAACTTGCTCTCTACAGTGTGTCCACCTCTTCCTGGATGGCCGTATTCTTCTCTGGGCTAAATACACGCTGTTTCTGTTTGATGGGCTTGGCAACCTTGATAATTTTCAATTCATGGAACATGAATCCTGGGTAAATCCCTAGCATATCCTCGTGGCTCCAAGCGAACACATTCTTTCGTTGTTTAAGAAACTTTATTAATTCATGTTTGAGGAATGGATCCATGGATGGGCCAATCTATGTTGTTCTTTCTGGGTGATCATCGTCAAGGATGATGGTCTTCGTTGCTTCTACAACTTGTTCTTTAACCAAATCGGCCTCTTCGCGAGGGTCTAGGGTCTCAATCGGTTAAGTGGTAGTGAATTTCTTTACTTCTTCTTGGTCAGCTGAGGTGTAATAGCATTCCCTGGCTTCATCTTGATTTTCAGTTACAACGTCGACCCATAGTGCATGGGTAATTTCAGGTATTGGTGGACAGTAACTGGAATTGCTTCAAACTTTTTCAAACTGACTATGTCGAAGATCATGTTATAAGATGATCAGACGTTCTTATCTAGATGAAGAAGAAAATCCTCTTAGTTCGGCTGATTAGACAAGTGCCAATTAATATTTCCAAATTAACAATTTTCAAAGGATACGCCTTTTTTTCTAAGAAACCTATAAGGGGTTTGTGATATGGATCCAACTTGATATCACGTAGGCCCAGTCCTTGGAGGCAGTAGTAAAATATGACGTTGATTGAGATACCGCTGTCCACCAAAATTCTCGTAACTATTGCTTCATGTACTCTCATAGTGATGACGAGAGGGTCATCATGTGGATATAGTACCCCAGATAAATTGTTCTTGGAGAAGCCTATCACCAACCTGTCTTTGTTTACTTTCCTTGGGTGACCATCAACGTCATCAGACAAATTGATTTATCGAATATATGAACATGTTTTGGTTTCATTTAGGTATGCTTTTCTCTCGTCTATTTTGTGGGACACCCCTCCTAATTAAATACCGGTTGATCAGACTTTTATTAAATTAAAACATAATTTACAAAATGCTCCATTCTTAGCATCACTGTTGAAACTAAATTAATTACTAATCACCTATTTGTTAATTAAGCCAGTGCCAAATTTTATCTTTCATTAAACAGACAATTAATAATATGCGGAAACTAAATTACAACATTCACATAATACTAGAGTCCAAACCATCTCAAGTAAGTAAATAAATAAAGTCTTGCCGACTAAACCATTGGTAAAATCCCAAACCACAATAATGAATCCAACTAATATGAATATCTGAATATAAGTTTGAAACTGCAATACTAAATGAATAAAGTCTCAAATGGGGCCAATATGCCTAGACGGAAATCCTGGAAGAAACTCCTACACTAGGAATGAAATGATAGACGCAGTAAAGAAGCTTGGGATACCCTCCATCTCACTCATGAGGGAACCAACGCAGTAAAAGCATCCAAGCTACAAAATTTGACCACCCAATTTGAGACCATAACGAGCTAGAGTCCGAGTTTTTTGATGAGTTTTATACATGTTTATCGAACATAGTTAATTCTAGTTTTAATTTGGGTGAGAAGATTCCTCAGACGAGAGTCGTTAAGAAAATTTTGTGGTCGCTCCCTGCCCACTTTATTCCTAAGGTCACCCTGCTAAATTCGTTAGTAATCCTAGATACTCTTAGGTTGGAGGAACTTGTAAGAGATCTTTAAATGTATGAGATATATATTTTCTAAAACTATTAAGCCTAAGGAAGTAGGGATTGATTTGAAAACTCAAACTAAGAAAAAGAAGAAAGAAAAAGATTGTGAGTCCGAATATGAATTTGATTTTTAACCAGATGACTTAGCCCTTTTTGCAAAAAAAAAGTCAAAAAAATTCTCAAATTTTCAAAAGAAAATTCTTCCAAAATATGATTTTTGAGAAAAATAAAAATAGGAATGAAGGCACGAAAGGGGGAAATAAAGAGGAATAAATAAGGCGTTGTGAGTGTGAAGGTAAAGGACACAAGGCAGATGAGTGTCCCACTAGGCTTAAGAGAAAGGGAAACAAAGTTGCTAATAAATCCACTCTTAGACGCTGAGTCAGTTGATTAAGGGGGAGAATTACCACATGAATCGTGTGTTGTGTTCATTGCTAGTCACGTGGGAAGTTCTAGTTTGTCCCACGCCGATGAGGACATATCTAAACTTAATAGCCTCAATGATGTTTCAAGTCATTCTAATGAGGGTGAGGATGGAAATCTAAGTGAGGGAGATGGTGATCTCCAAAAGGCGTTTAGTGATCTTTACAATAAGAGCTTGAAAATGAAAAAGCTTAATAAAGATGTATCTCTTACGGTGTTAGATTTGGAGAAATAGGTGAAACTTTTTAGAGAGTGTGTCATGTCGGTGAGTCAACTTGAGAAGGTGAAAGTTTCTTTGTGTGAGCAATTTATCATTTTTAAGGAGGGAAAATACCAATTTGATAAATACCATGGCTAGTCTTACAAAAGATCTTCAATCTTCATGAGAGACTTGTGAGAAACTTTAAGCCCGTGTACCCCAACTCGAGAGTGGTCTTGAATATGACCGAGAGGTCAAGGTAACTTAAGATGAAACATCTAAGAAAGTTGAAAATATGCTCCTCAGTCCCGTGTTAGGTAATGTTGAGAGGCAAGGAATAGGTTACGACGGCGAATACAGTTCCCATGCCGCACCAGATCCGGATTCAAGTTTGTGATGGATCATTATGGCCCTCGTCTTAACCCACCAAGGCGACCTAACCCACCTAGGAAAGTTCGGCCTAGACATTTTGATAAAGGTGGACCCAAGCCCATTTACGTTTGTTCTCATTGTAAACAAATAGGTCACCTTAGAGAATTTTGTTTCAAACTAGGGAGAGTTTCTCATATGCGTGTTCCCCGGTATTGTGACACCTCGCCTAATTAAATACCAAGTGATCAGTCCTTTATGAAATTAAAATCAATGTGAACGGTTGGTTAATTCTTAGCATCACTGTCGCAAAATAAAATTTCCAATTTAAACACCCTAAATAATTAAGCTAAGTGTCAAAACAATTTTAAAACCTTACTTCCATTTTATTAAATCCAAATATGAAAACCTTTTTAAATAACCAACAATTTAAGAACTCTGACATACTAAAGATGGATAATAACACACAAGAATTAGATTCATCCACATAAACCAAACCAGTTTAAACTATAATTAAAATCGTCCTGACATTAATTAAATCCCAAAGAGTACCAACTAATGAAAATGCAAAGGAACGTAAATATCTGACAAAAATCCAAAATGAATAGAGAAACGGGCGACACATGACCTAACTAATAAGAACTAAGCGTAGGAGTAGAATCAACAACGAGGTCATCTAAGCAATGGCCTGCAACTTCCACATAAGCTGCAGTGCGTACGGTCCAAAGAACCTAAGCATGAAGCCCCTATGGCTAGGCACCTGTATTATATACATATATATACAAGAGAGAAGAAATAACAGGAAACGGGTCAGAGCCTGAGTGTAAAACAGTTTAAAATTAGTTTAGCAAGTATTTAAAATGCTTACCGACTAATGTAACAACCATGTTAGTAAGCGAAACTCTCTTGAGAATTCTCACCTCTCATTCTAGTGTGCACGCCTACCGTACTAATAAATCTCATAAGTTTCTCTAACCTAATCTCCATAAGGTTTTATCAGGTGAAAAGCGAGGTTATGATATTTACTTTAGGAAATCATTCTCTTCAAGATTTCTACGTTATTTAGAACAACTCATTTCCCTTATAAATTTCATGAACACTTATAATAAAATTGAAGCAATTATTCATTACTTATCTACTTATACGCACAGTAGGAAGTTCCCATATATATATATACGTATATATATTAGTCACGCATATAATATATATACTAACAGCACCCCACATAAAACCTATGGTGCTGGCATACTCTGCTACCAAGTCCGCGTATCACACACACTAAGGGAAATACTAGTTCAGAATCACTCTCGAACTGTATTAACACAATACACAACCAAATTGAGGCGAAGCATAGTTCCAGGTCCTAAGAGGTCAGCACATATCCTCACGTCTCTTAGAACATTTGATTATCATTTTAGGATAGCGTGTATCGAGGATACTATCTTCTAGGGTACGAGTCAATATCCCCCATAAAGGTCCAATCGAGATAACACCGTCCCGGCGTGGAAACCCCCATGATAGCAAGTACCCCGGGTATGATTTTTACACAGATATATAATATGAACAATCACAGTCATATATATAAATATTCACATTTCTAAATTAGGTGCGCCCACAACCCATAATTATAATTATCCGCTCTTAGCATATTTTTACTTGATTATCTCGCATAACGAATTTGTCACTTTTATTCTCATATATATAAGTTACTCCATACCTACTTCTCGTCTCTCGAAGTATTCTATCTCCCGAAGTATAATTTCAGTAGGCACTCTCACTTACCTTCTAGTCTGAATTCCTTACAAGTCTCGACATTTTATTAAACGTACGCATGACTTCATATGTATGAATAACTCCCCGTTAACCCTTAATTTCATCTTACATTAAGTTCTCACTCAACGGAGTTTACCTAGACCCTACTGGTCCTATTTTTATCCCATTATGCTATAACAATGATAATCAAGGGTTACTACGCATTTTAAATCGGATTAAGCCAACATGAGGGGAATATGCAGTTTTCCAGGAGGGTTCGATCGATCGAGGAAATGGGGTCGATTGATCGATCATCGATTGATCAATGTTCTTGGGTCGATCGATCGATCAAGCAGTTATGACGAAAACTGCATTAACCCAATTATGGGTTTGCCTCTCCAACCTCAACCAAATCTCCATATATCATTCCCAAACTCCCAACCAACTTTACTATAAGTACTATATACCTAAACACATGATTTTCTACGTAAAATATGTCCCAATTCATCAATTATAACAATTTAATGGGTAAAATTACCTAAACTTCAAGAACCCTAATTTTTTTCTTTTTTTGTCAATTCTTCCAATTCTTTTCCAGATTTCCAACTTCTAAATCCATACAAATTCGTGGTTTATCCTCTACATGCGATTTAGATGTCCAGAATATGATTACTTCTTCTACAACATGTGATTTTAAGCCTCAAATCTATACTTTCTTTCATGAAACAAGTTCTAAACAACCCTAGACTAACATGATTGATACATTAACTAAAAATAAATCGAGATAGATAATTGCCTGGAATTTGAGTTTCTGATTTATGGACGAAAGAGGTATGGTTGTGTTCCTTGTCATGCGATCTACGCTTTGGTGGTGGTGGCGATGCAAACGGATGAGTTCTTGGCCTTGGATTACTTGGAAAACTTCCTATCTTCTTCTCTAATGTCCGTTCTAAGGTTCTGTGTCTGTTAACCCTAAAAGGCAACTCCTAATGGTTGATATAACTATTGGAAATTCGTGGGTTTAATTAACCAAAAATACAAAATGTCTAATATACCCTCTCGGGATGTCAATTAGGCCTAAAAATGTCCCAAGACCCAAACTAAACCCTCGGGTACACTTTTCGGACTATATCGACCCTTCCGGACATTTTGACGCACTCGAAATGATTATACGGGCGACTTATAATTTATTCACTTTTAATAATAACAATTTAGTCCTGACACGACACAGGCGCGTCCCGACTTAATTTCCATAATTGCCATTTTATTCACTCGTGCCAATTTTAATAAAATCAATTCTACATATTACTTTACTCAATAAGTAATATTTAACAAATCAACCAATTTACAATAATTACTAACTATTGTCACGCTAGTAAATATTTAAAACAAATTTTCGGATTAATACTAAATTAATATCTCAATTTAAATTTAATAATTCCTCAAATTTAAAGGCCATAAAAATACGGGGTATTACATGTATGCTACAATACGAGTTCCTACACATATTCTCGCACGCACTCCCACACATGTTACTTCGTATGCTCTTGTACATTACTTTAGAGATTTTGAGAGTTTTTAGATCAGGTAAAGTATTTAGTCAAAACTTCAAAATATTTGATAGAGGAATTTCATAGGATGTCATCTCCTTTGGAAAATCCTTCGGGCCTAATGATTGAGGTTGAGACTTGTTTCTAGAATAGGGTGCTTATCATGTTCATATCTTACATCTCTATCACTACATTGTATTATCATTGTATTTATCCTTTTTATTTTGATATTTTTTTAAGAACATAAAAAGATTTTTGACTTTTATGAAAAGATGAAAAAAGGCAAAAAGATTTTATTTTTGAAATTTTTTTTGAAAAAGACAAAAAGAGTTTTGTTTTTTTGTTACTATATATGGATGAACATTTAAGATGTTCGAATCACCCATTCATTCCATTTTTACCACGTGACTTTTTCCTAGTGTTTCGAGATATGACATCATTTCATTTATGTTCTTAATAATGTGTGGAGTCATTACGTTGAGATTTGATGATTACTTGCTACATGTTTGACTCCTAGTCACCATTAATGCACACATGTATGAGCTTATTTGAATATTGCACTTACCTTTCACTTATCTATCATAGTGTCTTCATCTCAATTTTGCTTTAAAAAGAACCAAATGTAAAAAGGAGATAAAAAATTGTGCTTGTAAGAACCATTGCCTGTATTTTACATCATTTTTTCAAGCAAAATTTGTTATATGTTAAGCAATGGAAAGGGGTTACGAAAGATAAAATGTCTTTGCGTTAAAGTCACCATTTGCAAGAAAAGTGCCTAAAAGGATTAGAGGAACATAAAAATAGAAGTGCCAAACAGTTTTTTAAATCATTGACGCATCACTAGATATGAGCTTTAATTCTTTCACAAATAATTGAGAGTATACTTAGTTATGTGAGATTTTGAGGGAGTTTAGTTAAAGATCAATGGGTTTGCACATACCATATGACTCTCGAAAAAAATTAAATAGTTTTGGCATCTTTGGTGTGAGAATCACTTATGTTCTTGATTTGTTGATTAGGTTAGGTCAATTTCAGATGAGTTCACAACTTTTACACCTAAGGTAGACTTTGAGATCTTTCGTTAGTGGTGTCTCAATTCTTCGTGCACATGTGTTATGATTGTCTATGTTATTTAACCTATGGAATATGTTCACATCCTTACATTACGCTTTCATGATTCGGTTATTTTTGTGTTTATTCATGGTGTGATGTATTTATAAAATCTTATACTTGAGAAAACTTTTTAAAAAATCAAAAATATTTGGTTGCCTTTGAGATTATCATTACATGTGCGTCATTTCTATCTTTTTATGATGATATATTACTTCTTATATGTGATTATTTTACTTCATGTTTAGTTTCCACTCCTTTGTCTATTTCGGACAAAAAGGGGGAGAACAATTTAAGGGGGAGATTTGAGGAGTTTGATTTATGGGGGAGAACGCATTACTAGTTTTTATTTTCTATTTCAAACTCTATGCATCACTGTATTTTGTTTGCTTCATGTGTGTATGTAGAAAGATGAAGAACATATTACACTGGATGAAGACAAAGTTGCCTAAGGGAAGAACAAGATGAGATTGAAGACATAGTTTCACTATGACATTCTATTTCTAGGGTTTGGGAGGGTACTAAGATTTTTTTGTCATAGAGGGGTTTTAATGTAATTTGGGTTTCGATTTAGGTTTTTATATTTTTGTACCGGAATAGCCAAAGAGGGGATTTATAGGAGAAAATGTTCTGAAGTTGCTCATAGCTTAGGCTTGTATTTATATTTTGGCATATTTGGTGTATCCCGTTACAAATCGACTCGCACTAACATGTCGAACCGAACTCCAACATCTCCAAGTTCAAGACACCTCTACATGTCATGAACGTATAATTATTTTAGGAGTTCTTAATTATTCATATTTATATTTGGGATGTATTTTTTTTATAAAAAGCGAGGCTATATTTTTTTAAGATTTAAAAATAAAATTTTATTTGACCTCGTTTAAATGAGTTTGAACCTTAGTCGTACGAAATAGCCATTTCGTTAGAAATTCGTTAGATCTTTACTTTGAACGAACATCAAACGAGGGTGTACTATTTTACAATAAACTTTCGTAGAAGCTCATTAGATGTAGACATCGAACGAACTTCCTTTGTCGTTTAAATGACACGGCTTTCGGGTTCGAACGAAATGACATTCTCGTTCGAATGACATTAATTTTCATTTGAATGGTCCATCACCTCGAAATTTGTCTCAGGTCAATAAATACTTGTTTTGAACCCTTCTCTATGGGACTTTTGAAAATATGTGAACAGAAAATCAAAACCCAAGTTTTTCATATTTTGTGTTATTAAAACACTTTTTATTCACAAACTTTACAACCCCAAATATTTTGTAAATCCACTTGCAATCCTTGAAAGTTTCTATCTCTACATATACCTTATGGAGAGGATTCTCTATGACTGAACTTGTGACCCGAGAGATCATCGCTAAAGGAAGAAAAAAGGCCGATCGGTGGATACCGAGGGTGGATCGCCGCTTGTGGACGACTCTGGACTGAGCTATTTTCTGTAGAATTTTTGTGAAAATTATGAGTCATACTTAGTTATTCTAAGTAATTTGTAAGTCGGTTGTCTTGTAAAACGTTCTAAAGTGTTGAATATAGGTTTTTCCCTGAAAAGGAATTTTTTCTCATATTTTGTGATTACATGCATAGTTAATTTATTTGTTATTTGGACTTTGATCGTATTAGCACTATATTTAATTAAAGATTAAAATTGGGTAAAAATTAGATTCGTGTGTTTGGGGCATTGAATTAAGTAAATTGATCCATCAAAAGGTTGTCCTACATCACACTCTATATATTACACCGTACATCACACCTAGTTCTAGGACCTAAGAAATCTTTTTCCAAATTTTTATTTTTTTATTGAAATTAACCTTTTAATCAACACATGTTCAAAAAATAGTATAAAAATACATTTTCTAGCTATTTTTAAAAAAAATTCAAAATTCTACTCCAGAGACCCTTATATTTTGAGCAGATTTTTGTTGAATTTTTAAAAAATAGCTACAAATTTTAATTTGACCTAATTTTTTAAACATGTGTTGATTGAAAGGTTAACTCCATGGGTAAAATAAAAAAAATTAAGGCCTAAAACTAAGTGTGATGTATGGGTGATATAAGAAACATGATGTATAAGAGCCTTGCTTTCTCTCTCTCTCTCTCTCTCTCTATATATATATATATATATATATATATATATATATATATATATATATATATATATATATATATACAACATGCACACACACTAATCTAAACTACCTCAAACCAAGCCTTGCAAAAATCGGATCCTACCCCAAACAAAACCACCCAACACCACTCTCTCTCTCTCTCTCTCTCTCTCTCTCTCTCTCTCTCTCTCTCTCTCTCTCTCTCAACCCACCACCTTATACCCACCAACCCAGATACAACCTCCTAGATCCGAGCCAGCACCATGCCTATCTACCCCGACCGACTCCAGTCTTAAACCAAACCCATACTAACCCAAACACGAGTCAACCCACCATCCAAGACCCAAGCCTATCCAACTCGCCCACCAAACTCCA
The DNA here is from genome assembly GCA_949130495.1 of Sambucus nigra. NCBI lineage: Eukaryota > Viridiplantae > Streptophyta > Magnoliopsida > Dipsacales > Adoxaceae > Sambucus > Sambucus nigra. The sequence goes on from OX422214.1 coordinate 530,378,418, forward strand.
TACTCGAGACCCACCAGCTTCACAACACCTCTCTACCTCAAATCTAATTACCTACTCCCCATCCCACTCGTAAACCAAGCAATGGTGTCCCCCAAGATGCACAACCACCAACACACACATATATATATCCTACACCTAGTTGTACCCCATGCTTCCATCTCGAAAAGGAGAACATAATATACAAAGCAAGATGTGATATCTAGTGGAAGACGGTGCTACCTAGAAAATATAAGGAAGACATAAAACGAAATAAAAAGAACATATGCATAGGAGATGAGAGGGTTTGGATAGTCTTTTCACAAGACAATTTCACATTTTTTTATGTAATTTTAGGAGTAGTTTAGTGTGTAAATGTTTATTTTCTACTTTTACAATTTTTTTAGTGAGTTGAGTGTGGGACAGAATACTCTTGTGAGATACAAAACTCGAGTTTGCGCTTTAGAGTTTTGAGTGTATTTCATATTGTTAAAATCATATTTGTTGGGTGTTATTCATGTTCAAACTTAGGTTCTTTTATATTTTTTTTAATGAGTTGAGTGTGACAGAGACATTTTCTGAGAGATAAATAAGTTTTAGTGAAAAATTTTAGAATAAAGTGTGAGAGCCGTGTATGTTACTCTCATTTTCTTTGGTGTACACTCATTTTTGGTTTGGAATTATATTGAAGTTAGGAGTTATTTTGTTCAAGGAATCTTATTAATTTTCCTCATCTTTTATATTCTGATTTTACCTTTTAAATATATTGTTCTTACATTTTGTATGTAAGAACACCGGAGTGAGAGGCTAAATACTCCCATTCAAGGGGTGAGATGAAACCCTTAGGTTAATTATTTTTATTTACTATTTATTTATTAATCCCCTTCAGATATTTATATCGATATTTTACAATTTATATTTATGCCTCAAAATACCTAGAAATGACCATTTTCGTTATTTAGGATCGATTATACAAAAAGATGGAGATATTAGTGATGATGTTACGCATAGGATTAGAGCAGGCTGGGTTAAGTGGAGAAGTGAGACCGGCGTTCTGTGTGATAGGCATATACCTTTGAAGTTAAAAGGAAAATTTTATAGGACGGCCATTAGACCCGCCATGTTATATGGGACAGAGTGTTGGGCAACCAAGAAACAAAATGTGCAGAAAATGAGTCTGGCGGAAATGCGAATGTTAAGATAGATTTGTGGTAAAACTCGAAAGGATAAAATTAAAAATGAACAAATTCGTGAAACGGTAAAAGTAGCTCCTATAGAAGATAAATTGAGAGAAAATCGACTTAGATGGTTTGGACACGTCAAGCGTAGACCAATGGATGCTCCTGTAAGGAAGAGTGATTTAGTTAGTATTGATGGTAACCCAAGGGGTAGAGGTAGGCCTAAATTAACTTGGTGGGATATTATAAAAAATGACATGATATCATGTGGTTTAACCGAAGATATTGCACTGGACAGAATGGAATGGAAAAATAGGATTCATGTAGCCGACCCCAAATAATTGGGAAAAGGCTTTGTTGAGTTGAGTTGTATATTTATGCCTCGAAATAGGGTTAATTATTTTCATGAGAAAATAGTAAATTCATATTACAATATTTATTTATTACTTAAACTAGAGATAGATAATTTTAAATTATATTGTCGTTTGAATTTCTCAACTTTAAGGCTTAATTTTTAATGGTTAAAATTCTTCTAGTGAATTTTCCCTAGCGGGTGATTTATTAGAAAATATTTAAATCTAATTTTTATAGAGTTTGTGAAATTTCAATATTAATCTTCTAAAAAGACTATGTTTAATTTCACATTTGCAATGAGAGTTGATTTTTGGATTTTAGTATGTCTTGGGTTATTTGAAATAAATAAACTAATTAATAAAACTATATAGGCTAAATGCTGAAATCCATATTTTTATTATTTTTATTATTTACTTCATTTATTTATTATGCTTCGTTGAAAATTAGTATTAAACTTTCATCTTTTTAACTTATGCTTCGAGAGAGGGTATATAATTTTTGAGAGAAAAATAAATTTAAGATATAATTTTCATTATATAATCGAACTAGAGATAGGTTTTGCTTTAGTGTGACATTATGTTTTGAATTCAAAACTCTAAAACTAATTTTCCTATGGTTTAAACAAATTTTAATAGGTTATTCCTAGCGGGTGATTTATTAAGAGGTTTTGTGAAAGTTTTAACATTAATTACCTAAAAGGATAATATTGAAATTACACTTGTGACGAAAGTTAACTTGTGATTTTGAATCTAATTTTGGTCCATTTTAGATAATTAAACAAATTAATTAAAATAACTAATATACATGGTAAAGTCTCGTTTATTGATTTGCCTCACATTTATTCACCTCAATTCTATCTTACTCTATCATTTTATTTATTTATTAGTGTATTCTAAATTTCATCTCATTAATTAGCATAAATATCCAATGAAAAATTGTTTTCAAAATCATAATTGTCTTCATTTTGCGCTTCGCCTCATTAAGAAGTTGGATTGATACCCTTACTTTCAAATATACATGTATTTAGTGTATTTTGTAGGTTCAAGAAAATTTTGATTGAAAAAGCCTTATAAAAACGACATATATAAACAAAAGACTTCAATAATAACCTATTGTATAACTCCATGAGGAGGTAGATGTAGCGTCATTTCCTTCCTTGACATCTTTCTTAATTGGAGCATTCAAAGAAATATATATATCAATCTTCATGAGTTCATCATGCATCGCATGGTGCATTTTATGAAAGGATTCTTAATGTATTAATTTTGGGATGGTTCTGACAAAGCTTTTTAAAGCTAAAAATATATCACTCTCCCACACACATGACTCCGCACCTGTAACTACAGCACTCCACTTAACAGGACACATCTTAAACCTCTTGGGTCTCATGAAAAACCTGTAACACCCCGCATAATTAAATACCGGGTGGCCAGTCCCATACCAAATTAAAACAGAATATACAGTTGGCTCATTCTTAGCATCACTGTCGAAAACATTTACAACTCACCCAATACCCAATTAAGCTGGTGTTAAAAACTTTCCAAATTTAAATTTCAACAAAACCTTTTTCCATTTTTAAGAATAACACAACACATTTATTATACAACACGGATAACACAATAAGTAACACAAAATAATTTAGATGCAACTGGAATAAACATTCCCAAGTAATATAAATCCTTTACAATAATCCCAACAATGTTAAATGTATTAAAAAGTCCCGAATACAATAGAATTTGACCTCAATAGAAAAGATAACTAAATCCTTTGGGCGACATGCCCTAACTAAGAATACTGTGAATCAAAAAGATGATAAGCGTCTAAGCAAAACTTCCATAGCTCCATAGCTTGTCACAATCAACTATGGTTGGCGTCCCTGTTGCTGGACACCTGATATAGAGATACAATAGAAGAGAAAAATATGCAAGGAAACGGGTCAGAGCCCGAATGTGTTGAGTATATTTAAAACAGCAAGTATTTAACAAGTGCAATAAAGCATTTATTATGTACATGTTAGATCCAACTCTCACTTGCAATACTCACCTCTCAACTAGAGTGCACACTTAACGTTTCCTATTAACCTTCTAGTTAATGGTTCCTCTTTTCTAGTCTCCATATTATAATTCCATTCCCATATCATAATCCCCGTATGTCCCATACCATACGTCACATTATTATTCATTTATATATTTCTCCATTATGATATAGTTTCTCATTAACATGAATCATTACTCATTAATATGAACTATTTCTCATTAACATGAGTTAAGCTTTTCAATTCTATGCATAAACATTCATTAACTTAATTCCATTATCTTTCTCTATTCACCGTTATCTACAATTATCACCGTAGATAGATTTACCCACAATGTATACATTCAATCATTTAATCCATTATATATATATATTCATATATATTACGGAACCCCGAGTCACAACTGCGGTGCAATGCATTACTCTGCTATCATGTCCCATCATCGTAGGTCGCCGAATAGGGGACTACAGGTTCGGTAAGATTCCACGAACCATAAACATCAACAAACAAATTGGAGGCGAACATAGTTCTCGTATCCATGGGTCACGCACATACCTACGTACCCACGGTCAGCGGACTTATCAACTCCCCGATAAGTCTTTCATAGACCTATGTTCTCGAGCGACAAATCAAAGATCCCATGGATTCATCAGGATATGATTGCCCTCACGCGCAAACCTCCCACCGATAGCAAGTAAGCTAGGTATGTCATACACATAAATCAACAATCAATCAAATAGGTATTATCATACCTATAATATAATATCAATAAGGTAATTATCACTATCAAAAGATATTTTCCATACGTAGCATTATATCCCTTTTAAATCCCACGTATTAACATATTATATCTTTATTTAATTATCCTCACATCCTATAACATCTCTCCACTCCCGACTTCGTTAAAGTTCATGCGCGGAGCGTCTCGCAAAGCGAAATCCAAACAAGGAACCCCTCCAATACACTACTACTTAACTTTGTCGATCGAGGAGGTCCGAAAACTTAAACTATGCGATCGGGATAACCTCATACCTTTTTCAACCAAATGTGTTCCAAACTCCCATTTCTATCTAGGATCCATACCACTACGCTCTTATAATTTAATTATTCAACTAACACCACTCCACTCCCGACGTCGTTAAGGTTCATGCGCGGAGCGTCTCGCAAAGCGAAATCCAAACAAGGAACCCCTCCATTACACTACTACTTAACTTTGTCGAGCGAGGAGGTTCGTCAACTTTAAATACGTGATTGGGATAACCTCATACCCTAAGGCTACCCTCTCTCAATGTACAAGATTCAAATAAGATTTTCCTCAACATATATTCAGTAAGAAGTCACTAATATCCTACTGGTCCATAACATTATTTCTCCCTAACTACTACGAGTTTAGTTCTCCTTTTTAATTACGGTTAAAACCGATAGTTTCAAATCTCTTATAAACACATATTCTTTCACTTAGGATGAAACCCTCTTGTAAACTTAAGGATACCCAGGTGTTATATCAAATCACCCCTACTGGTCCTATCATAATTCCTCATACATCCCTATTTGGAATTTAACAAATAAATCTAGCAACCCAAATTCATTTTCGGGGTTTCTAAACTACCCCAAAAATTATCCCGAACATCTACGACATTAATTGTAGCCGTAATTTTCCCAATTCCCGATTTGATTTCCGAGTTGATGATTTCAACCCGGAGCTATCATCTTGTAAAAATCATATCAAATCGTAGAAAAATCAGAAAAATATACGGTCGGCCCCCACACGACCGTATCGAAAAGATCTACAACTTTCATGTTTTGGCCGAAAGCTAAATCATTTATCTTCTTGGCCGAAAATGACCCCAAAGGCTACGGGTTACTATTCATTATCTCTCCCAAAATCCCAAACTCCATTTTTCTCCATTTTTACACATTCAAACCTTCATATTAACCTCCAAAAGGAGTTATGATTATTTCTACATGATATATCAACATATATGAACGATTTCCAATACTCTAAACATCCTAAAATCATCAAAGGATTGAATTAAAAGGCATGTTTATCTCCTCATTTTCAGAAAATCATCAACATATCAACCTCAAGAACACATCAATGGTTTGCAGATTTTCTTCAACAGATACAAGGCTATTGCGTGGATTATTATCAACCTAAAACATGAGTTTAATTCCTATATTATTTCAGTTTTCAGAAATCCATTTAATGGCTCCATTATTACTTCCAAACAAGAATAATCTTCTCTTTTCATACTATTCTAACATGGACAATATACAAACTTAAATTGCCATTATCAAACACTTGACTTTAGTGTAGGTCTGATCCTTTGGTGTAGTTTATCTCAGTTGGTTGTCCCTTCTCCGGTCAAACTCCGGTGGTGGTTGGTGGTGGTGAACCTTGGTTCTTGTTCTTCTCCTTCCCAAGTGGCTTTTCCCTTCCCAAGCACTCTTACACTCTCTCTAGGAAGATGGCTGCTCTTATTTGTGAAGAGGAGATGAATAACCCCCATACACTTAATCTACCAATACTTATAATAGTGCCAAATCCGTAATCACTATTCATCCCCCCTAGAAAAATGACCAAAATGCCCTTTCGGGTTGTCTATTCATTCCCAAATGACCCGAGACTCAAAATTGACATCCAAATAGACTTTTCTGACTATTTCGAACCTTCCGGATGCAACGACGCAGTCGAAATGACTATTAGATCGATAGAAAATAAATTTCCTTTTTAATTTAATAAACTAGTCCCGACACGTCCCATACCGCGTCTGACTAAAAATATAAATTACAGAATTTATATCATACGGCCATCTCAATGACATCGCATTCATATATTACCTAAATATCTTTAAGTAATATTCAGAATCATCCATATTAATATCCACCGTCTGGATAAAACCCGAATGAATTAATTAATAATAAAATCTAATTAATCCATTTATTTAAAATATAACCCATTTTAAAAGTCATTTAAAATTACGGGGTATTACAAAACCATAGTAAATGGCAGGCCGAAGAAGAAGAAGAAGAAGAAGAAGAAGAAGAAGAAGAAGAAGAAGAAGAGTTTGGAGAAACCCCCTATAACATTCCCCGACAAGTTCCCCATCACATTTCTCGAAGTGTTCCCCATGAAATTCCCCAATAATATTTCAATACGACACACTCACTTGTAGAGGACTTATCTCGTAGGTTCTCTACCATCATAACTATTGTGGAAGAAGAAGTCCCCACATCTAATGCACGCATTGATCGTCTTGCGGGTCAAGTCGACACCCTTAAAAACATCGTCATCTCCCTCTCACATAACCATCGTCAATGGTGAGAGAAAGTTGATATACGATTGGATGGACAAGCAAATAATATCCAAATGTTCCAAATGCCGAAAATCTTTAGTCCCAACCATTGATCATTTGGTCAACATAACAAACACTACACCAAAAGCATCAATTTGGTAAAGTTTAAAACTATGCCAGATCAAATCTAGCACGATTTTGAACTGTGCCAGAATTAGGTGTTCCAAAATGGCCTTTTTTTTTGCACGGTTTAAAAGTGTCCCAGATTTGACCAAACAAGAATACTTCTGGCACACTTCTAAATAGTGCCAGAATTTGATATTTTCGGTACACTTTTGGCACAGTTTATAACTATGCCAGATTAAGTACAGTTTGGTAAACTTTTGATAAAATTCAAAATCGTGCCAAAATTTGATACTCTTTTGGCACGGTTTTGAACTGTGCCAACTTTTTGGATTAAAGAAAAAATTAATTATTTAAAAAAAATATGGAAAATCATTAAAGTCCAAATCTGGTAGGAAAATATTTATTATTTACAAAAAAAATCAAGAAAATTCACAAATTACGAATCTCGCATGTTGTTGATAAACTAATGTACATAGAAACTTCAAAATATTACAAGCCTTATAGTTTAGAGACCAAAAAAATTGGGCAGAGTTTTCTCTATTTTCAGGACATTCTAAAACCTTCTAATATAAAACATGTGCAATGTAAATCCCACAAGGCCATAAAATACAACAATAAAATTGGAAAAGTCGCACAGCCAAAAAAGTTAACAATAAAATTATAAAAGCCCGCACGGCCATAACACATTAAAAAATAAAATCTTAAACATTAACGACATTACATAAACAACCCTCTTTTTGTAAGCTATTGACTTCTTCGTGTGTTCCACGTGGATAAAAGCTAATGATAAAATGTTATCCTACAAAAAACTAAGATGCAAAAAGAGATGATATCACTACGTAATTTTTAAAAATTGTATTCAAAATGAAAAAATGAATATATGAGTTATAATTATCATTATATTCTCAAATTGGGAGTTCATGACCACACGGTCAGTTCCTACGAGTTACATTGGTCATGTGCGAGGTGTTGGTGCTTCTGACGGGGCCATTTGGGGGCTGTTTTGGGTTTTTTCCCTCTGACGCTAAGTTTTTAAGCCCAGGTTTAGATATTTTCAAATTATCATCATATTCTCAACCAAGGAGTCTCGTAATCACGTGATCAATTCCTACGAGCTACATTGGTCCCGTGTGAGGTGTTCATGCCTCTCACGACGCCGTTTGGGGTCTATTTTGATTTTTTGCCCTCTAGTGACATGTTTTTAAGCCCAACTCTATATATTTTAAAATTATCATCATATTCTCAAACTGGGAGTCCCATGAATAAGAGATCAGTTCCTACGAGTTACACTGGTCCCGTGCGAGGTGTTCGTTCTTCTCACATAGTCGTTTAGGGCCTGTTTTGCATTTTTCGCCCTCTAATATAATGTTTTTAAGCCTAAGTCTAGATATTTTTAAATTGTTGTCCTATTCTCAAACCAAGAATCCCATGACTATGGGGTCAGTTATGACGAGTTACATTGGTCCCGTGCACAGTATTCATGCCTCTTACGGGGCCGTTTGGGGGCTGATTTGGGTTTTCACCATTTAACGACATATTTTTAAGCCTAATCTATTTATTTTCAAATTATCGTCATTTTCTCAAATTGAGAGCCCTGGGACTACGCAGTCAATTTTTACGAGTTACATTGGTCTCGTGTGAGGTGTTAATGCCTATTTCGAGTCCATTTGGGGCCTGCTTTGGGGTTTCACCCTCTAACAGTGTTTTTTTAAGCCTAATCTAAATATTTTCAAACTATCGTCATATTCTTAAATCGAGAGTCCCATGACTATACGATCAATTCCTACGAGTTACATTGGTCCCGTGCGAGGGGTTAGTGCCTTCTACGGGGTCTTTTGGGAGTTGTTTTAGGCTTTCACCCTTTGACGACATGTTTTTAAGCCTAATCTATATATTTTCAAATTATCATCATATTCTCAAATCGAGAGTCTCGTGACTACACGATCAATTCCTATGAGTTACATTGGTTCTGTGCGAGGTGTTAGTGCCTCCTAAAGGGCTATTTGGGGTTTTCACCCTTTGACGGCATGTTTTTAAGCTAAAGTCTTGATATTTTCAAATTCTCATCATATTCTCAAATCGAAAGTCCTGTGACTATGCTGCTCGTTCCTACGAGTTACATTGGTCCCGTGCGAACTCTTACGGCATCGTTTGAGGGTTGGTTTGGGTTTTCACCCTCTAACGAAATGTTTTTAATCTTACTCTAGATATTTTCAAATTATTGTCATATTCTCAAACCTGGAGTCCCGTGACTACGCGATCAGTTCCTACGAGTTACATTGGTCCCGTGCGAGGTGTTCGTGCCACCTGCGGGGTCATTTGGGGACTTATTTCGATTTTCAACCAATGAGCATGTTTTTAAGGTTAAGTCTAGATATTTTCAAATTATCATCATATTCTCAAACCGGGAGTCCCATGACCACGCCATCAGTTCCTACGAGTTACATTGGTCCCGTGCGAGGTGTTTATGCTTCTCACGGGGTCGTTTGGGGGCTATTTTGGATTTTCATCCTCTAATAGCATGTTTTCAAGCCTAAGTCAAGATATTTTCAAATTATCATCATATTATCAAACTGGGAATTCCATGACTACGCGATCAGTTCCTATGAGTTACATTGGTCCCGTGCAAGGTATTCATGCCTTTTTTGGGCCGTTTGGAGAATGGTTTGTGTTTTCACACTTTAGCAGCATGTTTTAAGCACAATATCTATATATTGTCAAACTATCATCATATTCTCAAATCGAGATCCCCGTGACTACGTGGTCGATTCGTACGAGTTACATTGGTCTCGTACGAGGTGTCAATACCTCTTACGAGTCCATTTGGGGGTTAATTTGGGGTTTCACCCTCTAACTGTGTATTTTTAAGCCTAATCTATATATTTTGAAACTATCATCAAGTTCTCAAATCGAGAGCCCCATAACTACGTGGTCAGTTTCTACAAGTTACATTGGTCCCATGTGAGGTGTTAATGCCTCCTACGGGACCATTTGGTGGTTGGTTTGGGTTTTCACTACCTAACAACGTGTTTTGAAGTCTCCTCTAGTTTTTTTGGAAAATTGATAAAAGCTACTCACACCAAAAATACTTTGTTTACCTGGACATTTGGTAAGCAGCAAAACTTCCTGCATGATATGAAGGTAAAATGTTTCCCATCTGGTGCAAAAACAAAACAACAAGATAAAAGAGAGAATTTTGATGAAAGAAAAAATTCAGTGACTACCATTTCGATGAAAGAATTTTTTTTGATATATCATCAGTTTCATTTGAGCTACCCTCAAACTCTGGGACTAGCACAAGTTTTTTTGCAATAGATACTGGAAAGATAGATCTAAAACTATCTTATTCTCCTTCAGAATCATGCTCAGTGACTACCATTTAAAGGAGTGTCATTATAAACTTCAAAAATATCAACGTTGGATGAAGCTTATGCATGCCTAGAATATTGAGGTATTGCATCCTAGGAAGAAAGAACACAGGCAATATTAAGTAAAGAAACAACTCAACACTTAGGACCAAAATAAGGTAAACATAAAAAATAACTCTTTAAATTGGATTAATGATGGTCAATATAGGATGATCAAAAGTAGGTGCATCCACCAATTAATCACCTAGATTGATTTCCAGAGTATGTCCAGATGACTTTGAAGGAGTACGAGTAAGATTCACATCACATCATTTTCAATTTTGTGTAATATACACTACATAATTCTAACCTTGAGTGACTCATCAAATTTCATTATGAAGTAACTGTTGTACCACCTTCTAGTCATCGATTCTTCTCGAAGGCAGCTACTAAATATTGCATCTCTTAGCATGTTTGGAATGCAACTTCAGAGTGCATCACATGTCACCGACTGTACAAAGGTAGTTAAAGAAATAATTTCTTCAAGAATTATTCAAAAGTCGCACACCCCTTGAAAGTGTGATTTAACCCATAAGGATCCATTGTGCTTTGAGTCTTATTGGTATGGATGTCATTTACTATATATGTCATACTATAGAATCTAATTGGTAAGATAAAGATATTGAACTGTGACTGATACATGGGAAAATTTTATAACTTTAGGAAACATAAATATTGTACATTGGTTTATTAAGTCATATATACATACCTTCTCAAAAAATTGGAATGAATTTTCACATTAAAATTGTAGCATCAATAAGCTACACACCTTCTCAAAAAGATTTAGACAATCTTTATTGTCTTCAAAATCCACTTTTTACACTCAATCCCATCTTGGATATATTTCTGAAATAGAAAACTCAATTATCACATAAAAAAAAAAGTTGGCTTATGCCTACATGATGAAACGAAACACTGATGAATAATAATTTCAATCAAATATAGTTCAAATTATGGTAAAAGAGATTAATAACATCACACCACCATCGTTGGTTATATACATAAAGAATTCCATGCCACTGACTCCACCGTTAGCAAGATCCAAATTTTGTAGGAAAATTCGAGTTGAAAAAAAAAGGCAAAGGGTCTAACTATTAGGTATTCAATTTGATTCTATAACTCCAGAAGGGTGCCACCCTATCTCCTAGCCTTTTCATCATTGTTGAACAGGTACTAAGTAGAGGGTTGGCAAGGTTAGTGTCAAAACTGGTGGGGAGGACTTGTATGATAAAAACATGTCTTTATTTTCCATCACTTTACAGATGCTAGCTGGTAGAGCTATTCTGAAAGGTAATTTATCCCCAGATTTAACACTAACCTTGTCAACCCTCTACTTAGCACCTATTCAACAATGTTGAAAAGGCTAGGAGATGGGGTGGCACCCTGCCTGAGTGACAGAAGGACGAAGATCCTCAATCGGAATTTTTTATTTAGTTTTTAAAATCAGATGTTTCTAAACAATGATTTGTAACTCAAGCATTCGGCGCAAATTTCAAAGCATAATATGTATGTATTCCTATTAATATCAAATCGCGTTTGAAAAAATGATTTAATTCACATAATCAACAAACTATTGCAGTTCCAGCTACTGTATCCAATTTATAAAAGACAGAATACTCCTATCTATGCAACTCAAAATCCACAACAAACAAGACATATCAAGTTGAAACTATTATAACCATAAAGGTGCAAAAGACAAAAATGGATTCAGGCATTCCTGCGCAAATACGATATATTTCTCACATAAGTATACATTTGAGTTTTACATTAAGAATGTGAGAGATTTATATTCCACATAGTCAATTTGAGTATTTGCTATTTTTGTGCAATGTTTTTCACTTAAATCCTATGTAGGTATCATATGTATATGATTATTTTTCCTCAATAAATCTAATCCCTAAATTTAACAGTCCGCACAGGCCAATAAGCTATACGTATGGAAGACAAAAATAATTGATCATATAAAAGAGACAATGTGTACAAGAAATTCTAACCTCCGGGTTAATGCGAGTCAAAACTATGTTCTTCTCTGGTAACATAAGAAGCGACCTCACAACCCCCTCCCGACTATCCAATTTCCTCGGAACCTTCTCCAATTGAACCTTATACACCTTCCCATCATCCACAACAAAATCACTTTCAATGTAGTGCTTCAACAATGCTCCAACGTCCATATAATGAAAGTTTCACAAGAAATCATAGTCTACAAATAATAAAATTATTTTTTTTATTTACAAATCTCTTAAAAATTGCATATAACATAAATGCCCTTTTCAAAATACCCCCACCCTTTTTTATAATGACAAACTGGGAGAAAAATGATATAAGAAAGGATCACAACAAAAGGGTAGAAAAATAATTTTTCTCAAAACAAAGTTTTGACATAAACCAAGTCTCGTACAAAGGATGAGACTTTAAAACATTTTCTCAAAATAAAGTTTTGACATAAGCCAAGTCTCGTACAAAGGGTGAGAATTTAAAAATTTTTTTTCAAACTATATCAAATGTATTGTCATCATTAGAAAGTGGGAGATTCTGAAACCAATATATATTTAAAAAGGGTTTTGTTTGATGATAACACAATTGATATAAGAACATAATTCACTATCTTCCCTCTAGTATAATATAGATTAAAATAAGCACTCAATATATTGTGAGATATATAACCGGTAGCACTACATCTATGCATCCATGCAAACATCCCATGCAAGACAATAAAGCCCTCAACCAAGATAATGAAGACCTTTAACCAAAGATAATGAAGATCATAAGATTTATTTAAATATTGCATCAAAACCATTAATGAAAAGACTCATGAAATGATCAAACATCAACGAATTCAAAGAATCTTGTTCCAACACATCCCACAACCTATGATGATCTTACTCATACAAGCACTACATCAAGAATGTTATGCGTGCAAGCCCTCTATTGATGTTTCATGCGAGTCAAAGAAATCCTCGAAAGCCTTCACACGTATTACTTTATTTTATTGTATTTTAGAAACCATTATACAAAAGTAAAGTAGCTAGTTTCAATATGTATAAGCTCAAAACTACTCACCTAAACCCACCTTAGAACACCCCAAACCTTCCTCAAAGCTTGGACCCAAACTATATATAATTTTGATTAAAACCCAAGAGTTTTAGTCGACTAAACTCATGGTTTAGTCGATTAAAATTCCAAGGTAAATGTTTAGCTATCTAAACTATATTTTAGCCATCTTAAACTTTGAAACACGACAACTAAAGAGGTTTTAGTGTACTAAAAGTCCACTTTCAGTCGACTAAAAGTGTCAGATTTCAAAACTTGGAGTTTGGCAAAATCCTCTAAACTTTTATCCTAAAAACCTAACTTTCCCAACTCTCTACCAACATTTATATCCACCTTTGACTGGCTCCTTCCTCATCCTAACCCTATAAATATAACCCTCCATAACCATTCCAAAACACACAAGTTTATAACAACATCCTATTAAGAAGAGCTCCATATCCTAGATTCTGTCTTCCCATCCGTGAGAGAGAAACCACTTGTCAGTTTTAAACCCAAAAACTCCATTAAACCCATAGCATTAACAAAACCCACTTTAACCTAATCCCTTATTCCAAATATCTCCTTATTCCAAGTTTCGATCCCATTACCTACTTACCTAATAACCATTTTTGCCAAAGTTATACCCATAAACCAATTTAAGCTATATAGTTATGATATTTGTTTACTTGCCTTTTAAGAGAGAGAAATTAAACATATTATTACATTGTTTTAGTAAAAATACTTGACTTTATGTTTTAGTTACAAATTTCATTATTATAACGAACGGTTAGCTTCATTGTATCTTCTCGGTCGATAGTGACGTTATTATGGTGTGGGTGCCTCTTGGTCAAGGAAGATTTAAGCATCTGGTTGGTTTGGGTTTGCCAGGTAGCATTCCTCGTGATATTTTTGTTCTCTCATAAGTGAACCGGATTTAGTGAAGTTCTCCAGTACCATCTCAAGCCTGGACGTAAGCATAGGCCAAACCACGTTAAAGTCTCAGTTTGTAAAGTTTCATGAATCCTTCTCTTTTAGCTACTTATATTTATTGTTGACTAATATCTTTCCCATATTTAACTTTATCATATTGCAATTAATTATTGTATCTAAGTTTAGAAAGTTTTAAAATTTTCATTTATCTCACGTACCCAATTCACCTACACCCCATCCCTCTTAGGTATATTTTTGGGCCAATAATTGGTATCAGAGCCTAGCTCATAAATACTTATTTTGAAAAGTATATTTTGATTATAAAGATCAAAAATTATAATGGCAACCCTATCCCATAAGTTTTGAACATAAATGGCATTCCTATGTTTTCAAGGGGCTATTTTAAACTTTGAAAAGCCAAAAAATGTAAATGATTTAATCCCTTGATTACTTTGCTTAGAAAATAACTGAGGAAAAGAAATCATATATCCTTAATAGATTAAGTATCAAAAAGAAAAATTAAATAAATATAGAAACCATGATAATTTGATGTTGTTCTATAGAAAATATTTCTTCGGGATTGGTAGCGGATTGCAAAGATGCAACTAAAATTTGGAATATTCTTTCAAATGAGTACTCGAAAGAATCAACCTCAAATAACAACGAAGATCTATTAATAAAATTTCCACATCCAAATGATTCATCAACTATCAAGACATGTGACTATTCAAAAGAAGGAGAAACATTGGAGGAATCACCAAGTTCCTCATCGAATGAGGAAGTTCCTTATCAAAAGATGAAGTTACTCTTGTAGATTGGACAAGGTCATCTTTCGAAAAAAACTCGAAATATCCTTTTTGTACACATAACAACAAGGAGGTAAAATCAACACTCCTTGATATTGAAACACTCTTTAAAGAAGAAATGATTGATTCATACAATAAATTAAATCATCTATATAAAATGTTAGTAAAAGGCTACAAAAACCTAATTAATTCTCACATAATAATATAAAATGAAAGTATGGATTTGTACATTGAAATTAAAAATACAAAGAAAGAAAATGACACTCTAATCCGAAAAAATAACCAACTTGACTCTATAAACAATGTAAAATACCTACCATATTTACAAAGTGAAAATAACTAATTACGAAAGGAAGTTCATCTTCTTCGAAACTCTTTTGGAAAATTGAGTAAAACCCAATTACGCCTTCTTTTTGGAAAATCCAAAACTAATGAAACAATTACATCAAATGAGTCTTATTTGAAAACCAAAAATAGAAATCCCAAAAAAACATTTCAAAACATTCACTTTGTTAAATGTACTTTCTTCAAAAATCAAGGTCACACTTCTAAAACATGTAAACTCATATTAAGAACAAATGTATTCTTTTGCATTGCTTGCAAAGAAAGAAATCACACTTATGCTCAGTGTATATTATGATATCCCTCCAAATATTGTACATAGTGTGGCATAACCAATTATACAATCAAGTCATGCAAAGAGAAGGCTTTGCACAATCATAAGACAATTAAAAGACGTAGATATCCTTTCGACACTAAATTAAAACATGATATACCGAAATCCTCCTAATCAATGAATCCAATTTTCAAAGATTCAAAAGTTCAAAACGAATTTAAGAAGAAACAAATTATAAAAATAAAGCAAGAAACAAAATTCCTTTAATCATAAAAGACATTATTTACTAATATAAGAGTTTTTCCCACTCAATTACATTATCAAAACCTTAAAACAAAAGTTAAAGAAATGCCTCACTACATGGAATAATAAGGAAGAATATGACACTTCAAAATATAACTTCGGATAAAAAATGTTTTATCATGTTCCCAAAATAAAGCCAATGGTCATGTCATATCACTTTTGTCCTCTTCCCTTTAACTCATTACTCCTTACACACTCTTACATTCCTACATTCTTACACATTTACACTCTTACACTCTTCCTTTTATCATTTACAACAACACCTTTCCTTCCCAATATAAAGCATATCAACACCCACTACCATCCGAAGTCATAAACTTCAAATCATGGGAAAATAAAAAAAAAATTAATCTGGTGGTTTAGTCGACTGAACTAGTCAACTAAAACATTTCAGTAAGTGCCTGACCCGACCAAAAACTCTGAGTTACATCCTAAATGTTAGGCATTCTCCAAATCTCTATACACTATAAAATGCTAAACAAGCATTTAATGACAGGCTCTTCTAAGACTATCCACGTGGCACATTCGTATTAATCTCCTCATTGCTAAGGATGTCCACGTGGACATCTATTGAAATGTTAATTTTCTCTCTCCATGAATACTGATATGCTCTTATCTCTCTTCTCCGATGAATTTTATCATTCCCAATAAAGAACATACCTCTCTCTATGTATTTATCTATCTCTCTGTCATTTTCAACGTTTCAATTATGATTTGTTGATATTCTACAGCTAATATATTTATTGATGTTGCACAACGTTTCAATCGTCTGTTTCCTCATCCTCCACTCTCTTCTCACGATCCTTCTCTAAAAGGTAAAATCACATCAATGGATACAAACTCTCTTCCAATCGTACAGGTATAATATAATATAATGCTAATATCTTTCTATATTGATTTTTACTTACTTATTGTTGTTCATATTTATAAAAATAAACACGACATCGATTGACGATTTTGGAAGATTTGTGGAGATTTTCAATCATATATATAAAGGCCTTTTTTAACATATGGGTTGTATTTTGGTCTTATTATTTTATGCAGGTATCAAAATCTGGTAGGACAAGGAGATGGTAATGGGTCTTTGGGTTTTTGGGTAGCCAAGGTTTTCGATTATGGAGGTAGGTGGTCTGATCGGGTTTTTAATCTCGGGTCAAGGTGTATTATGTTGGACTCGGGTTAAGAGAAAGCTGTCAGATCTAGGATGAAATGGTAAATGGGTCATAGGTGGGTCGTTTGAGAAATCTGGGTAGGGGTCTGATTGAATGGGACTGGTTTGGATGAAATCGGGTATGGGGTTTTCGATAACCACCTGCTAAGTTCGTGAATCTGAGCAAGACGTGGGGTTTGGGGTTCAGGTGGGTTAAGCATCGGTTTGAGGCAGGTGATGCAAAACCGGGTTATGGATTTGTGGAGTATAAGGTCGGAGTTCCGGGTATGAGAGTGTCTGCAATGGATTATGGATTTTGAATCGGATATGGGTGTTGGTAGCGGATATGAGTTTAGTCGGGTTTAGTTGGGTTGCGATCTGGGTTTGGAGAACATGGGTCATGGGTCTGCTTGGTTTTCTCAGGTGGTTTTCAGATAGAGTAGTGCTATGAGTCCCAAATAACTCCCTCAAAACTCCTTCAAAAATCAATTAATGTGGTGCCCTGGCGGGACCCCATAACACAAGGCAATACTTAATAGGTAGGTGAGAGAGTAAGTGGAATCCACATCAGATTTGGGGGAGATTTTGGGGGAGATTTTTGTACCTATATCATCTTTCAGATACGCGTATAGCTGGGTAGTTAAGGATATTGCCAGGTTGAGGTTATGAGGTTAAGCAGGTCAGGTAGGTCATCGGGTATTGGGGTTGTTGCTTAGGTCGGTTTCAAGGTTTGTGGGTTATGGTGGCCTGGAATTGGATGATCGGGTTTGAGTTTAGAGCATGTAGTAAATGGTGAGTTGAGTTTTTTTTTTTGTTAATGGAGGTGAGAAGAGACAGAAGATGATGATGGGTAGACGGAAGAGATGAAAGAGAAAAGAGAAAGTCAATTCAGATTGGATGTTTATTAGTGGGGTGTTTTGACATGTGAGTTTTGGGATGGTATTGTGTGTGTAGGGTGCATGGGGGTAAGAGTGGAGGTGAGGGTATGTGTAAAGTGTATGATAAGAGGTGTGTGTGTGTGTGTGTCATTTGTACCAAAAAAATTTAAACTATTTAATTATTTACAACTAAACTAAAAAAATCAAAAAAATTAAATCAATTAAAAATTAAAATCCTAACATATTAATAAAAGACTTAAAATAAAATAGAAATTAAACTAATAAGAATAAAAATAACCAAAAAGAAAGTCTAATTAAATGCACAACTACATATATACAGATACAGACGTAATGACACATACATAGTATATAATATTTATATAAAATAAAAATACTAAAAATAAAGGCCCTAAAAAAATAAAAAAAAATAAAACAAAAAAAAATGACACAACCATACTCACGCATATTATATTTACATAAAACACTAAATAAAATAAAATAAAATAATAAAAATGACTCAAAAAATATTTGAATATATAAAATAATAATAGAATAACACCACACACACACATGACAATTTTAGGACAGGCTAGGGGGTCTGGATTCGGTTAGGGAAAATGTTAGAGCTCTTTACGTGTATTTGAATTGAATTAAGGCTTTTAAAATTACGAAAGAGGCAATTGACCTACAAGATAAACATGAATGCGCATAAGACCAATTTTTATCGAGAATTAGAAATTGAAACCGTTTATTTGAAATTTTATTTAAACACTTTTGAGTGCCTATCAAGCGATACGGCGCTTGAGGAACTTGCAAGATATCAATCAAATTCGGCTTCATCGAAAAATTGTAGATTTTGAAACGGCATTGTCACTATTCTTTGGTTCTTCACTTCTCTCTCTCTCTCTCTCTATATATATATATATATGTATGTATGTATCTATATCTGTGTCCATCGCCAAAGTTTCACAATTACGACTCTGTCGGCTGAGCGGGACTCACACGTGTATCTTCTTCGCGTTTCGTGAAATAAAAATTGGCGCGTGTGCATATATATAACAATATTTTTCATATACGAACATGATTTTGGGTTATTCTACTGCAAATCATGATTTTGGCTTGTACAAAATCCTATAACCACGGGATTTACTTCGTTGAACATTTTAGAGAAGAAATAACCCAAAATCGTCAAATGAATTTATACCCAAGATTGGCCAACCTTTATCATCATTACATTTGTTGGGGCTGAACTCAAGGGCCGTAAAGGTAGTCTATCCATTCTTATATGGAGATCTTTGAGCTCAGTTGGTCTTGATGAACATTTGTTTAGTTCAGATATTTTTATTTCACCGTGATCGATTTGATGGTTTAATATTGGCGTCTTTCTTGGTCAATTACTCTGCCCGATCTAAGGTGGTTTCAGCTTGTGGGTACGATTGAAGATGTCGAGGCGACCATGAGGGTTTTGTTTGGATACAAAATCTGTGAAAAAATCTCCACGGTGGATTCTTTGATAAATTGGACAAAATCCAAAGGTCAGCCAAATGGGTTATCGGATCCTTCTCCTGATGGATCTTTATTCAACCATAGAATAGGGTTTCATCTTTCTCGGAAACCATTTACCGTGTTATCGGACCCAAGCTTTAACCAGGGGAAGATATCAAATGGGCCAGACTTTTTGGAAAATGGGTTTGATCTGGAGCTCAATTTTGGAATTACTTTCAGGAGAATTGTGAGTATTGTTGTTTATGTTATTAAGAGTTGTTCAATATATATATATATATATATATATATATATATATATATATTGAATTACTTTGCAAAGTTTGTGTTGTTTTTTAATACTTTTTATTGGGGTTTGGTTATTTTAATTGAGATTTTTTTTAGGTTTCAAGTTAGTATGGCACTATGACATGCAACCTGAAATGTTATAGTATTTCCAAAAATAATATTTTTTTTGGACATAATATATTTGCCAAATTCCATTATACATAACGTGGCTTGAATTGGCCATCGATTGAGTTGCAAATCACGACTATTAATTTGGGATGGAGGTTGTATATAAAACAAGGTAGGATTACAATGTCTCATTAATCTCTTTATCACCAATGACATTATAATTGCCTATTTGCATTTAGAAGAATCGTTGTCACCAACATCGGGGGCACCTTTTCAAAAAATATAAGTGATATTGTTGTTGATTGACGTTGTTAGAAATTAATATTGTCGATCAATTTGTTCAAACTCTGTTTTGGACGGTTAATGGGATTTTCATTTTTTAAATTTAATGCTTTTTAATATTTTTTATACTCGGATTTCTAATTCATGTGTGTATTTATATATCGACTCTTTTTAATGGATCCAAATAACAGGTCATTTTAAAATTTAGAAATATAATTGAGTTGATTTTCTGTATGGGTTTTAAACATTTAAACCACTATAAACTAAAATATAATTAATTCATTTTGTTACAATAGTAAGAAAATTAATTTTGAGCTTTTCTCTCTTTCATTATATATATATATAAAAAGAAAATGGCTTTACTATTAAATAACTTGAGATATGCCACCTAAATATTGTAGTAATCAACTTGATCCCCAAAACATTAGGTACATCTCCATGGAATTCAGAGCATGTCTTTCATGATGATAGCATCGAGGAAAACGTCGTTGTTCACCGTCGGACCGCCGGCTACACAAGGAGGCTGTTGTTGGCATGGTTTTAAATTTTTAATTGATTATTTTATTGTTCTCCGCTATCTAACTCTGCAGACGTAAGCGTGTGTTCAAATCTCAGAATTGTTGTTAGATGGCTTTGTCGTTTGATATTTGTAATTGATCCTTTAATTATCTATCCAAGACGTATAGTTTATTAACATTTTTAAATTCTCGATCTTTATAATTTTCTTATGTTATGTCTTTATCCTCGCATGTCATGCGTTGCCAATTCACATATGGAGCATTTGCTTTTATATGTTTTCAGGCTATACATTAGATAGATTTTAGGAAACTTAACCAACTTTTTGACAAATTATATAATTGATTTTTCTTTGACAAATTGTATTGTTCACAATCGGTTTTAAATTGTCACTACACTACAATGGGACTTACGTATATTTTTGTAAAGGTTTTTTATTCTTATTTTTTCATATTACAATATTATATCACTACAATTTGTTATTTCTCATTATTTATTACTACGAATGACAATAATCTAGAGTACACATAAACAATTTAACGTGACGAATGACTATCATAATTGTCGAGTCAGTGCATCGCGCTGGTTTACACCTAGTGACCTCTAAAACATGTTATTTACTCTACTTAAATGCCTTTTGTACTAATGAACCCTTACCAACACAATTCTTGCATAAAGACATGGTCTTTCGTATCATTTATACCCCACTCACTGTTATATAAAATACTACCATTTTTCTTCTCTTCACCATCTCAAATGGCCTCCTCCTCATGACCCTTATCCAAAAGATCAAAAAATGACAATGACAATATTCCTCATTTTAATGCAAACTTCCATAAATTTCCAAGTCACATAGAAATATTTTTCTCTGCATTATCCTCTAGAAACATCACACCCAGGACGGTTGTCCCCCCAACTTTTCTTGAACTTGAACATCCTTAACAATCAAGGAAGGCTGAAATTCCTCGAAACATCGAACCAACATATCTAACCTTTATTTATGTTTTCTACACAAACCTTTCAAAAGGAACAATACCATATATTAATACATCCCTCAAAATTACCCTCAAAGATATCTCCACTATACTTAAAATTCCAAACACTGGGTTTGGTAACTACTTCCTCAAAAAATGGATGGACTATCCCGGCTTCAACCTTGTTATTGCAATGAACTTTCTTGCCAAAAGAAATTTTTCCACCACCTACTCATACCATCTCTCCCTCAACGAACTAAACGCTACCTCCAAAATCATCCACAACCTTACAACCTATTGTGTCACACCATGAGGAGGTAGATGTAGATTCATCCCCTCCCTTGAAATCTTTCTTAATTGGAGAGTTTAACAAAATATCCATACCAACCTTCATGCATTCATCATGAAACACATGATGCATTATCCAAAAAAGGCTCGTTCACATATTCGTTTTGTGATGATTATGAAAAATCTTTTCGAATCTAAAAATATATCATTATCCCCCGCGCATGATGTCTCACCTGTAACTGTAACATTCCACTTGACTTGACGCATCTTAAAACTCACGGGTCTCATGAAAAAAAATAGTGAATGGTAGACTGAAAAAGACGAAGAGGAAGATGAAGAAGAAGGATAGGAACAAAAATAATAGGACGAAGAAGATTTTCAAGAAATCCCCCATAACATTCCCCAACATCTTCCCCGCGACATTCCCCGAATTTTTCCCCATGATATTCCCCAATAAGATTTCAATGCCACACACTCACTTGTAGAAGACTTATCTCGTAAGTTCTCTACTTCCACTGCTTGGTTGAAAGAAGAAGTTAATGCATCCAACGCACAAATCGACTATTTAATGGGTTGAGTCGACACCCTTGAAAACGTCATCACCTCCCTCTCACATGACCATCGTCAGTGGCGAGAGAAAGTTGATATATGACTAGACGAATAAGCAAATAATATCCAAACGTTCCAAAATGCCAAAAATCTCTATTCCCAACAATGTACCACTTTTTCAACAGAACAAACCCATAATTCCAACATGAATTATTGTAACACACAAGAACTTCTTCATCGCTCCTCACCCTACATGGACATGCCCATGGAAGATATCCAACCATCCCCTCCAAATAATCAAACAAGTAGTTACTTTAATCCCAACTATTCTTGTTATCCTTGGCAATCAAGTACCTTGTAACCCATTTTCAAGTAATGAATAAAGTTTCATATTTCATGTCCCAACCTTCTCTCTTATAAAAATTGTTAAATGTCATTAAAAATTCATCAAATTGTATAATATGCGCATATTCCCACAAAATTTATCACCCAACTTAAAGACATATTAAATAATTATTTCATCTATGTTTTCTATGAACTAACCCACTTGTGCAGAAAAGGGAGGAAAAATGGATCCAAATATCTTAAAATTTTCATACAACAGGAAAACACTTTTCTAAAAGACTCCCACCCTTTTTGATAATGACAAAGGGGGGAAAATGATGCCACAACAAGGGGGAGAAAAACATTTTTTCAAGTCTCGTGAAAAGGAGGAGACTTTAAAAACATTTTCTCAAAATAAATTTTTGACATAAATCAAGTCTCGTACAAAGGGGGAGACTTTGAAAACATTTTATGGAACTATATCAAATGTATTGTTATCATCAAAATGGAGAGATTGTGGAACGAGTATGTATTTATATGAACTTTTTTATGACAACACAATTAATATAAGGACATACTTCACTATCTTATATCTAGTATATTTAATATTAAAATAAGCACTCAATACATTATGAGTTATGTAGCCAGAAACACTTCATCCAAGTAACAATGCAATCATACCATGCAAGACAATGAAGCCCTCAACCAAGACAATGAAGATCTTGAACTAAAGACAATGAAGATCACAAGATTGATTTAAAGATTGCATCAAAAGAATTGATCGAAAGAATTATTAAATGATCAAACATCAACCATTCAAAGAAGCTTGTTCCAACACATCCCACAACCTATGATGATTCTAATCATACAAGCACTACATGAAAAATGCCATGCATGAAAGCCCTCTATTAATGTTTCATTCAAGTAAAAAAAAATCTCAAAAGCACTAACACATGTTACTTTATTTTGTTGTACTTTAAGAACCATAGTACAAAACAAAGAAACTTGTTTCAACATGTATAAGCTCAAGATTACTCACCTAAATCCACCCTAGAACAACCTAAAAATTCCCCAAAGCTTGGACCCAAACCAAATAAACCTTTTGACTAAAACTAAGAGTATTAATTGACTAAACTTGTGGTTTAGTCGACTAAAAGTCCCACGTAAAATTATAGCTTAGCTAAACTATCTTTCAGTTAGCTGAAACTTTGAAATAAGACAACTGAAGGAGTTTTAGTTGATTAAGGTCCACATTTCTACCCACCTTTAGTTAACCTTTCCCAACTTTTACCGAAATTTCTACCCACCTTTAGTTGACTTCTACCTTATTCTAAACCTATAAATACAACCCTTCCCCCCACAACCATTAGAAAACACACATGCTCACAACAACATCACATTGAGGAAATCTCCATATCTTAGATTGTGTTGCCCCATCCTTAAGAGAGAAACCACTTATGAGTTTTAAACCTAAAATGTCCATTAAACCATAGCATCAAGAAAACCTAGTTGAATCTAATTCGTTATTCCAAATCCGTCTTTAACCCAAGTTTCAATCACATTACCTACTTGTGTTAAACCCATTACCCAATAACCATTTGTGTCAAAGTTATACTTATAAACCCATTTGAGCTATATACTTACAATACTTGTTTACTTGTCTTTTTATAGAGAGAAAGTAAACATGTTATTCCTTTGTTTCAGTAAAGATATTTGTCTTTACATTTTAGTTCTGAATTCCGTTGTTGTGATGAACATTAACTTCATTGATATTGAAACAGTGTCTAAAGAAGAAATGATTGGTGCATACGATCAATTATATCATCTATATGAAATGTTAGTAAAAAGATACAAAAACCTTATTCACTCTCATGTAATAATACAAAATGAACACAAGGATTTGTGTATTGAACTTGAAAATACAAAGAAAGAAAATAACACCCTAGTCCGACAAAATAACCAACTTCATAAATAACTTGACTCTATAAAGAAAGGAAAATACCTACCATGTTTTCAAAGTGATAATAACTAATTACTAAAAGAAGTTGATCTTCTTAGAAACTCTTTTGGAAAATCGAGTAAAATCCCTTTTCACTTTCTTTTTGAAAAATCCAAAACTAATGCAACAATTACATTGAATGAGTCTTATTTGAAAACTGAAGATAAAAATTCCAAAAGAACATTTCAGAACATTAACTCTATTAAATGTACTTTATCTAAAAATTAAGGTCACAATTCTAAAACATGTAAACTTATATTAAGAACAAGTGTCTTCGTTTTCATCACTTGCACAGAAATAAATCACACTTATGCTTTGTGTAAATTAAGATATCCCTCCAAGTATTACACCTACTGTTAACCAATCATACAATCAACTCATGCAAACTTAAGGATTTTCACATTCATAAGACAATTAAAAGATTTAAATATCCTTTCAACACTAAATTAAGACATGATATACCGAAGCCTCACCTAATCAATAAATCTAATTTTCAAAGATTCAAAACGTCAAAACGAGTTCAATAAGAAAAAAATTATAAAAATAAAGTAAGAAACCAAAATTCTTTTAATAATAGAACCCATTGTTTTACAAATATAAGAGTTTGTCAATCAATTACATCATCCAAACATTAAAACCAAAGTTAAAGACTACATGGAATAAGAATGACGAAGTATGAAACTTCAAAATAAAACTTAGGATAAAAAATGCAATTTTATCATCCTCCTAATATAAAGCCTATGGTCATGTCACGTCACTTTAGTCCTCTTCCCCTTAACTCATTACTCCTTACGCACTCTTACACTCCAACATTCTTACACAATTACACTCTTACACTCTTCCTTTTATCATTTCCAAAAACACATTGCCTTCTGAAGATAAACCTGTAACAACCCTCGCTTACGAGAACCTATTTT
This sequence comes from Sambucus nigra, assembly GCA_949130495.1. Lineage (NCBI taxonomy): Eukaryota > Viridiplantae > Streptophyta > Magnoliopsida > Dipsacales > Adoxaceae > Sambucus > Sambucus nigra. The sequence continues at coordinate 530,404,254 of OX422214.1, forward strand.
ATATTTACTTACTATGTAAGTTAATTGTATATAAGATGTTAGAATATGGAGTAATTATTAATTTAAGGAAGAAACGTTAATATTTACTAACTTGTTGTATATTTACTGTATGAGTATGTAAATATCCCCATGTTGAGCTTTATAGTGTCAATAGACTTAAAATGACATTATGATTTAAAAGGGAACCGGAACTTAAAATGAATCATAAAATGTCCAAACGATAATTTGGAGGCTGTAGTTGGTTCCGGAACATGCGAGATAGTCAAAATATGTGCCATATTGTATTTTGAGATTTTGGGCACTTTTGACTGGTTTTAACATATATGTGTAGTTGCGAACCATTTAATGTGGTATTTACCACTTAAGTTGTAAATTGTAAACTAAAGGCACGATTTATGTCATGTTAAGTCTTCTATTTTCCCCTAATTATATTCCTAAACCTAGAGAGAAAGAGAGAACTAGAGAAAGAGTAGAGAAAGGAGAAGAGATTGAAGATTGAGGAGGGATTCTTGCTACTACACAAGGAAAATATGCATTTTCTAGATTGAGGCAAGTTTTCTACTTGCTATATGTGGTTTAAGATGAATGATTAATTGTGATAATGGTGTATTGATCATGGTTTAACTATTTTGGGGTTTTTGTGTATTTGAGGGTCTTGATCATTAAAGAATGATTTGGATGATTATTGATGGTTATGGTAGTAGTTAGTAGTATTTATGATGTGTTGGTGACAGTAAATGAGTTTGGTTTGAATGGTTTTGTGTTGGGGTGAATTTGGAGTCCAAGACTCCATAGCCAAAATTGGCAAAATTCGCAGGGCCGAATCGATTCGCCCAGGGACAGTTTCCAGGATTAGGTGAACCGAATCGATTCGGCCTAGTCCGAATCGATTCGGCATTTTTGCAGAAACCCAATTTCCCTGACCGAATCAATTCGGATGGTCCGAATCGATTCGGCAATTAGGCAGAATCTCATATCTTCTGGCCAAATCGATTCGGCTAGGCCGAATCGATTCGGAAATCCTGCATTTTTCATTTGTTTTCTTTTTCATTTTTAACCCCTTTTCTCTAGTCTTAGGACTTAGGAACCTTCTTATATGAAGTCAACTTAGAGTCCTAGAGTTCTAGGTGAGTTAGTTTGCTACCCTAGATGAGAATTGGGATATATGGGAATCAGTTCGAGGGTGTGCAAAGTGATGTTCAGGCATTACTTTCCTTTACAACTAGTAGGAGTCTAACGGATTACGAAGATGTATATGGAGACTTTAGAAGTTAATTTGAATTATGATGGTTTACTATGAAGCCCAAAAGGAGACTTTGGAAAATAACTTGGGAGTTTAAACATTCCTCGAGGTTATTATGATGATGCGAAGAACGTATAGTTCTGGATAACCATAACGCATTTGATAAAATGTAATTTGATAAAGTAAATGATAATTTACTAACTCATATCATGATGACTAATAAAATGGTTGGAGCACGCCTTCTCTAAATGCCATCTTAAGGGAAGTTCGTGTGTAAGGTGAAGCCCCCCTGACTAATTAATGCAGGGTGGATATAGTCCTAGTCCATATGAGCGCTTGTTTTATATTTTTCTGCAATGGGTAGGTAATTCTGGGTGTGGTTACGACTACCCCGCAGGCATATGGACGCTTCTCGACGTTTCAATAGGATCCCAGGTTGTCTTAATGGTAGGCCCTGGAAGATGATGGTTATTTAGGGGCGCGTACAGTGGGAAAACCCGGACGGGCGGTCCTAGAATCGTTATATATGTATATTTATAACTATTCTATCATCAAGTTGGACTTGATGGATATTAATGCCATAAAGAGCATAACGCAATTGCCATAAAGAGCAAAGTACATGCCATAAAGAGCATACAAATGAGATACGTGACACAAAGAGCACATGATAAAATTTGTATTCCTGATAAGGAATGGAAAGATAATAATGAAAATGGCGAAAGATGAAAAAAGGCTTAAGTTTATTCCTATACTTGTATATAACTGGCTTCGATTTATAATCATTTAATTGTATTAGTTCATTTTATGACGTCACCATGTTAGACTATCATTTTTATCATCCATGATTCACTGTTCATTATTGTCATACTTGTCATTTATCTGGTGATCACATAAAACCGGGCCCTGACCCGTTCTTCTTTCTTGTTGTGCATATATATATTAAGTCCGCTCAGGTGCTCCACCGCAAGGTCGCCCGTAATGACCTCCATTCCAGTGTTTTTGAGGAGCCGTGATATTTTGCGGATATCACAGGATATTTTATGTAGACGCGTTCATTATTGTCTTCTAGTTATGCTCGGGTCTTTATTCGGGCAGGTGGCCCAACTGTTGTAATTGTATAATGGATGTAATATGTAACTAATGGAACTTGATATTCATTGTATGAGACTCTGTTGACCGACATTATATTCGGTCCTTTTTATTGCATATTGTTGTTGTTGTTATATATGTACTTTTCCACCTTCTTTTCTATTATGGATTGTCGACAATGTTTTCTTTAATTTACAAAATAAAATTTTTGGCAACCCGTTTTCTGAAATACTGTGCGGTTATCCCGTATACTCTTTATGTTGTCACGATGCTGAGAATGATTTCATCCATGATTTCTGTATTATTGGAGTATCGAGCTGGTCACCCCTTATTTCGAATACCGGGTTGTCACAAAACCATAGCCATCCAAATTCACAAACTTCAAATCAAGGGAAAATAAATAATTTTTTTAAAATCCGGTGGTTAGTCAACTAAAATAGTCAACTAAAACATTTTAATCAGTGCTTGACCTCACAAAAACATCGAGTCACACCCTATATGTTAACCACTCACCAAATGACCTCTAAAACGTGTTATTTACTCCACTTAAATGCCTTTTGTACTAATGAACACCTACCCACACATTTCCTCCATAAAGACATGATCTTTCTTGTCATTTACACACCACTCACTCTAATATACAATACTTGCATTTTAATTCTCTTCAAAATCTAAAATGGTCTCCTTCTCAAAACCCTCATCCAAAATATCAAAAAATAACAATGAAAGTGTTCCTCACCTAAATTAACACTTCCATAAATTTCCAAATCATATAGAAATATTTTTCTCTATATTCTCCTCTATAAATATAATACCCGGGAGGTTTGTTCCCTCAAATTTTCTTGAACTCAAACTTTCTCAACAATAAACGATGGCAAAAATTCCTCAAAACTTCTGAAGCATTGTATCCAACCATTGTTTATGTTTTCTACAAAACGTTCCAAAAAGGAATAATACCATGTGATCCTACGTCCTCAATACTTCCCTAAAAACCACACTCAAAGATATCTCCACTATACTTAAAATTCCTAATACCAGGTTTGGAAACTAAGTCTCCCACAAATGGATGAAGTATCACGGCTTCAACCCTATTATTGCAATGAATTTTCTTTCTAGAAAAATCTCACCACCACCAACTTATACCATCTCTCACTTAACGAACTCAATGCTACCTCCAAAATTAGCTATAACCTTATAACATGTTGTATCACTCCACAAGGAGGTAGATGTAGTGTTATCACTTTACTTGACATATTTCATAATGGGAGAATTCAATAAAATATCCATATTAACCTTCATACATTCATTATGCACCACATAGTGCATTATCCAACAACGGCTCGTTCATGTATTCCTTTAGGATGGTCCTGACAAAGCTTTTTAAAGCAAAAAATATATCACTCTCTCGCGCACACGATGTCGCACCTACAACTACGGTACTCCACTTGAAGGGACCTATCTTAAAACTCATGGGTCTCATGAAAACCCATGGTGAATAGCAGACCGAAGAAGAAGAAGAAGAAGAAGAAGAAGAAGAAGAAGAAGAAGAAGAAGAAGAAGAAGAAGATTTTATACAAATCCCCTACAATATTACCCGACATGTTCCCCACTACATTCCCCAAAATATTTCCCAACAAGATTTTAATGCTACACACTCACTTGTAGAAGACTTATCTCATAAGTTCTCTACTTTCACTGTTTGGATGCAAGAAGAAGTTCCCACATACAACGTATAAGAGAATAGTATCTAAATGTTTTGAAAAGATGAAACCCTCTCTACCCAATAAAGGACCACTTTGTCAACACAACAAACCCATTCCTCCAACATGACTTATTGTAACACCAAAGAACTTCTTCTTTGATCCACCCATTACCCGGACATTCCCATGGAAGAAGTCCAACCACCCCTCCAAATAATCAAGAAAGTGTTTCCTTTAATCCCAACTATCCCTATTATCCTTAGAAGTCATGTACATTGTAACCCGTTTTTATTTTATGAGTAGAGTTTCATATTTTATGTCCCGTCCTTCTCTGTCATAAAAATTGTTAAATGTCATAAAAACAATTCACCACATTGTATAATATGCGAACATTCCCATCAAATTTATCACCAAACTTAAAGACATAAAAATATTGAGGAACTTACTTTCTCATATTAAACAATTGTTTCACCTATGTTTTCTATGAACTAACACACTTGTGCAAAAAAGGGAGGAAAGATCGATCCAAATATCTTAAAAATTTCATTCAACAGAAATACACTTTTTAAAAAGACCCCTACCCATTTTGATAATGACAAATGGGGGAAAATAATTTAAGAAAACATTCCACAACAAAAGGGAAGAAAAAAAAAATTTCAAAATAAAGTTTTGACATAAACTAAGTATCGTACAAAGGAGGAGACATTTAAACATTTTCTCAAAATAAAGTTTTGACATAAACCAAGTCTCGTACAAAGGAGGAGACTTTAAAAACATTTCCTCAAACTATATTAAATGTATTTTTCATCATCAAAAAGAGAGATATTATGAAACTAATATGTATTTAAAAGGGATTTTGTTTGTTGACAACACAATTTATATAAGAACAAACTTGACTATCTTCTCTTTAGTGCACTTGAGATTAAAATAATCACTCAATACAATATGAGATATCTAATTAGGAACACTTCATCCAAGAAAACCATGTAATTATCCCATGCAAGACAATGAATCCCTCAACCATGAAAATGAAGATCTTCAACCAAAGACAATGAAGACCACAAGATTGATTTAAAGCTTGCATCTAAACCATTGATCAAAAGACTCATGAAATGATAAAACGTTAACCAGTTCAAAGAAGTTTGTTCCAACACATCCCACGACCTATGTTGACCCTATTCATACAAGCACCACATTAATAATGGCATGCATGCAAGTCGTCTACTGATGTTTCATGCAAGGTAAAGAAATGCTCAAAATCCTTGACACGTAATACTTTATTTTGTTGTACTTTAGGAACCATTGTTAAAAAATTAAAGTAACTCGTTTCAACATGTATAAGGTCAAAACTACTCACCTAAACCCAGCCTAGAACATCCTAAACCTTCCCAAAAGTTTGGATCCAAACCAAATAACTTTTTGACTAAAACCTAAGAGTTTATTAGACTAAACTTGAGGTTTAGTTGAATAAAAGTTCCAGGTAAATGTTTTCCTAGCTAAACTAACTTTCATCCAGCTAAAACTTTCAAATAAGACAATTAAAGGAGCTTCAGTCAACTAAAATTCCTCTTTTAGTTGACTAAAAGTGCCAAATTTCAAAACTTGGACTTTAATAAAATTATCCAAAATTTTAATTAAAGATCTAACTTTCCCAACTTTCTGCTGACATTTCAACCCACCTTTAGATGACTCTTACCTCATGCTAAGATCAATAACACCCTCTATAACCATTCCAAAACACACAAGCTCACAACAACATCACATTGATTAAAGCTCCATATCCTAGCTTGTGTCTTCCTATCCTTGATAGAGAAACCACTTGTGAGTTTTAAACCCATAGCTTCGAGAAAACCCACTTCAACCTAATTCCATACTCCTAATCACTCCTTAATCCAATTTTCAATACGATTACCTACTTGTGCTAAACCCATTACCCAATAACCATTTTTGCCAAAATTATTGTGACACCCTGACGAATTAAATACTAGGTATCTACTCCTTTATTTAAATTAATACAAAATGTCAAGTTGGTTTAGTTCATAGCATCACTGTCGAAAGCATTTAATTAATTACTAACCACCTAATATTTAAAATAATGAAGTGTCAAATTTTATTAATTACATTAACCATCAACCAAATAATTTAAACCATCATTCAATAATCGAATGAACAATCTCATAAGGGTATCCAACATAATGAAATAAATTATGTTAGGAGTAAACACTCCAATAGATAGTAGCAAGGCTAAATAAACCCAAAACAAAGTCTGAACAAAATAATTAAGTCTGACAATTGAAATGAAATAAATTTCTGAACTATTGTCTCTAAATAGAAATGGGCGACATGCCCTAACATATGTAAATAAATCTCTGAGTAGAATCAAAGCGAATTGTGGACGCGTCTAATACCGAGATCCTGTAACTTCCACAGCAGCTACAGCACGTCAACGGATCGAAAATCCTATGCTTGGCGTCCCTGTGGCTCGGCACCTAAAAGGTTTTTACAAAAAATAGATTTGAAAGTAAACGGGTCAGAGCCCGAGGTCAAAATAGTTTTAAAGTAGCAAGTGTTTAAATTACAAATTTTAAACAATACATATATTAAACATGTTAGTCACGCACCCTCACTTGAGATCCTCACCCCTCAACTATTTGTGCACGTCTAACGCATGTCCTTAATTCAATTTAATTATGCCCCCACCTGACTAATCTGATTTAATCCTACCAATACGGTCTTATTTTAAATGTCCACCAATAATACTCAAAAAAATCATGCACGTAACTCACACGTTTATTCATTTTATTTCTTATCTCAAGTATTAATTAAGTTCACGCCATTCTTAACCCATTTAAATCTCTTAGTTAATTGGATCTACTAAGAAACAGTGAACTAGGCACAAGTAAATATATAAATTACTTTCAGTACATATATACATATATTTCACCACTAGGCTAAGCTACGATGCACGCATACTCTGCTATCAAATCTAGGTACATCACGTACATAAGGATCACGTGTTCCGAATCGCTCACGAACCGTTTCAACACAAATCACACATATTGGAGGCGAACATAGTTCACATACCCATGGCTCACGCACATACCTACGCTCCCATGGTCAGCTGACTTAACAACTCACAAATAAGTCTTCGCATTCCTATGTTCTTAAGGTACCAATCTAAATCCCCCCGAAGGCACACAAAGATAAGATAGTCCTTTTCAAAAATTTACCTCCCGTGATAGCAAGTATGGTAAGTATGTCATATACATAATCATCCATATACTAAGTATTCACACAACTTAGATAATCATCAGATTAATATAGGTATAATCCAGCCCTATACCTTAAGTTTCATACATATTATAGTATCATCCCGATTATTCCAAGTAATATGTTTAGCGCGACAACTCTTGTCGTATAATTTCGAGTACTTAAACCTATCCCAAAAGGTTACAAAGCCTTCCACTAGTCTCTAAGATTATTTCAGTAATTAAGGTCCCCCTACCACTGTCTTTAACCTTAAGTTATTCTTTGTGAAAATTAAATACAACTTCTCACAACTTACCATTGCAATTCACTCGTCAGGCATTCGTAAGCTCACCGTTAAATCCCAAACTAACCCAATATTTTTCGGGCTTCAATTACACCCCTACTAGACTTCCCTAAGTATCAACATGCTAATTCAATCTTCACTAAAGAGTTCTAAAGGTTGAGGTTCAATCAATTATTTAAAGAGAAAAAGTCATAATTTCTAGAGAGGTCGATCGATCGAAGAAATGGGTCGATCGATCAGTTATTTGCCTAGAATTCCTTTAATAGTTATGATTTCTCCCATTTTTACACCTCCAATTCTCCATTACAAGGTCCCAAACTCCAAAATAAGTATACTAAACATTACACCAACATATCTACACTAGTTTTAACATTCAAGATTCATCAAATCATCACATAATGTATATTTCTTGGATCAAAAGTCATGAATATTATTACAGCCCTAATTCTTCAATATCTCTTCAATAATCATCATAAATCTAAATTTAATTTCGTGATTTCCTAACCCTTAATTTAAAAATTTGTTCATTTAATATTTCCAGAAAATCCACTACATGCAAACTTATCCAAGTTCAATAATTTAGTCTCCAATTTCACATTATTCCAATTATTCTTAATTTGTCTTCAAATCTAAACTATCATGTAAATTATATTCCTTAAACAATTGCATGATAAATCACTTGCCTTGAATTAGAGATTCTGATCCTTTGGAGCAGATAGTATGGGAGTAATCCTCTCTTCTCGGTCTATCCGGTGGTGGTGACGGTGGTGCAAAAAGCCTCTAAGTGGTGGTTCTTATTTGGAAACTTCCTCCTCTTCTTCTCTAATGGTCGTTTGTGAAACCCTAAGGACCCTAAGTTTTGGTTGATATAATCAACCTAAAATTCGTGGGTTACTATTCCTCAAAAAGTCAAAATGACTAAAATACCATCCCGTGTTGCCGATTAGGCTTAAAATGCCCCGGCACCCAAACTAACCCCCCGGCTAGTGTTTTATGACTATCTTAACCCTTACGGACACGCTGGCGCACTCAAAATAACTATACGAGTGATATAAAAATAATTTACTCATAATTCCATTAAATTGGATCTTGACACGACTGACACGCGCGTCCCAACTTAATTTTCAAAGTTGCAGTATTTTTAGCTCGCGACAATCTTAATAAATCCACAATCATATATTACCATATTCACTCAGTAATATTCAACATAATCGTTATAATCAACTAATAACTCTCACCTCACTAGTATTTAAATTCGGATTAATTTGAATTAATTATCCCATTTAATTCAATTAATCCCAATAAATAAAATCAATAAAAATACGGTGTATTATAGACTTCCCTTCTAATAACAGAATTTTGTCCTGAAATTTGGAAATAAGATATACCGGGCAAAAATAACTCTGGATAATGCTTGCGCATCTCATCCTTGCGCTCCCAAGTAGACTCCTTGGCATTATGATGCCGCCACTGAACAGGCACTAGCGGTACTATCTTCGACCTAAATTTCATGTCGCTACGGTCTAGGATAGCAATCGACCCCTCCTTGTAGGAACTATCAGGCTGTAGATCAATATCCTCTAAAGAAATGTGAGTATGGGACAACTCATCTCGAACATATCTCCTCAGCAAAGAAATATGGAACACATCATGGATCCTATGCAAGTGTTCCGGTAACCCAAGTCTATAAGTAACTGGCCCAACCCACTCGATGATAGGGAATGGCCCCACATACCTAGGCATCAACTTCCCCTTCTTCCCAAAATGAATAATCCCATTCATAGGAGACACTTGTAGCAACACTTGGTCCCCCACACTGAGCTCTCGGAAGAATCGCTTGGCGTCGGCGTAACTCTTTTGCCGATCCTACACAACCCGAATACGGCTTCGTATCAACTATATCCTTGCCGAAGTATCCTGGATTAACTCTGGCCCAAGTAGATTATTGTCCCCCACCTCTAGCCAACATGATGGGGAACGATAAGGTCTAATTTATAACACCTGAAATGGAGCCATACCAATAGTAAACCGATAGGAGTTATTGTAGTAAAACTCCACCAGTGGAAGATACTGCTCCCAACCTCCACCAAAGTTGAGGATGCACATATGAAACATATCCTCTAACATTTGATTTGTTCACTCGATCTGTCCATCAGTCTGCGGGTGATAGGTTGTACTCAACCGCAACTCTGTACCCATATCTTCCTGAAAACTCTCCCAAAACTGAGACCCAAATATTATATTTATGCCATATATGATATTAAGAGGCACCCCGTGAAGTCTCACTATCTCAGCTATAAAGATCTGGGCATATTGTCCCGTAGTGTAGTCTGTCTAGGCTGGCAAAAAGTGAGCCACTTTGGTCAATCGATCTATAATCACCCATATAGAACTGTGACCCCTCTGTGATGTAGGCAATCCCATGATGAAGCCCATAGAAATTCTCTCTCATTTCCATATAGGAATCTCTAATGAAGATCTGGGCATACGGTCACGTAGTGTAGTCTGTTTAGGCTGGCAAAAAGTGAGCCACTTTGGTCAATCGATCTATAATCATCCATATAGAATCGTGACCCCTCTGTGATGTAGGCAATCCCATGATGAAGTCCATGGAAATGCTCTCTCATTTCCATATAGGAATCTCTAATGGTTGTATGAATCTCTGATGGTCCACCTTTACCAGCAGACAAGTGGCACATTTCGAAATAAACTCGGCAATATCCTTCTTCATCCCGCTCCACTGGTACGGTCGCCTTATATCTTGGTAGATCTTATTCCCACCGGGATGTACCACCAATCGTGAGCCGTGCGACTCTGTCATTACCTCGTGTAAAAAGTCTTCCCCCTCTGGGACAACCAATCTCCCATTGAAACGTAAGCTCCCATCTGAACTAACAGTATAAGACTCGCCCCCCTCTACTAAAAGTTATACAATTCGATTCTGACATAACGGATCAACTGCCTGTGCCTATACTACTCTTGTAATGATCAGGGGCGTAACTGTCATCACAGACATGAATGATCAGGCCACTACGCCCTAGTGTCTTAACTCCTTTCATTTTGATTTCTACACCTCGATCACCTCACCTACTAGACTACGGCTCAACATGTCTGCTACCACGTTAGCCTTCCCAGGGTGGTATTGGATATCGAACTAATAATCCTTCACAAACTTAAGCCATCGACGCTGACGCATATTTAGCTCCTTCTTCGTAAAGAGGTACTATAGTGACTTTTGGTCCGTGAATAAGCAAAATTTCCCCCCCATGAGGTAGTGCCTCCAAATCCTAAGTGCAAACACGACTGTTGCTAACTCAAAGTTGTGGGTGGGGTAATTCCTATCATAAGGCTTAAGTTTATGGGAAGCATAAGCTATAGCCTGATCCTACTGCTGAAGTACACCCCTAAGTCCTAATAAGGATCCATCAGTGTAGACTAGATACTTTACTCCCGGTCTTGTCAATGCAAACACCGGTGCTGAGGTCAGCTTGTCTTTCAATTCATCAAAAGCCAACTGACAGGCATCATCCCAGATGAATAGCACCCATTTGCGAGTCATATGTGTCAATGGACCCACTATCTTCGAGAATTCTGGAATAAACCTCATGTAGTATCCTGCTAGGCCCAAGAAACTAAGTATCTCTGTCGGTGTCGTGGGTTGTACCCACTCCCTCACCGCTGACACCTTTCTTGGATCTTCGGATATCCCCCTGTCAGAAATAATGCGCCCCAAATACTGAACCTCCTTCAGCCAAAACCCGCATTTCTCATATTTTGCATACAACTCATGATGACGCACTGTCTGCAAAACCTTCCTTAAGTGCTCGGCGTGCTCCTCCTCAGTCTGGGAGTAAACCAGAATGTCATTTATGAAGATAATCACAAACTGATCCAGGAATTATCTGAACACCCTGTTCATCAAGTCCATAAACACGGTTGGGGCGTTGGTTAACCCAAAAGGCATAACCCTGAACTAGTAAGAGCCATATATCTTCAAGAAGGTAGTATTCGACACGTACTTCTCCCTGATACACAACTGATGGTATCCCGATCTCAAGTCAATCTTTTAGAAGAAGGCAACTCCTCTCAACTAATCGAATAAGTCATTGATTTGGGGAAATGGGTACTTATTCCGTATCGTGATTTATTCAACTCTCTATAATCAACACACAACTGTAAAGATCCATCCCTCTTCTTAACGAACAGAACGGGAGCTCCCTATGGTGAAGTACTCCTATGAATAAACCCCTGACCCAACAACTGCTTTATCTGATCCTGTAACTCCCTTATCTCCACTGGAGCCATACGGTAAGGTGCGCGGGTTATATGCCGAGTGCCCGATGTTAAATCTATAACAAAGTATATCTCTCTACTAGGTGTTAATCCCGAAATATCCTGAAACACATCAGCGAACTCCTGAACAATAGGAATCGAATTGAGTGGTATCACCACCTCTGTAGAGGTATCCTCCTCTATGTAGTATAAATGAGTGGACGATCCTCCCTCAGAATGAGGCATCGCCACCAGGAACATCCCCTAACTGGGTATGGCAAAAATAATACTCCTACTAAAATAATCGATCATGGCTCTATACGCAATAAACCAATCCATACCGATAATATCATCGTACTCGGACATATCTAATACGAGCATATCAATAGGTAAAGTAAACCTCTCAATATCTATACCCATGCCTCTACATATAAAGGAAATTAAAGAACCTCTACTCAATGACGAATCTACACAAGTAACAGTACTCTCCGTTGTATCTAATAATCCCATAGCACGTGCAAATGTCATGGAAATAAAGCAGTGTGTGGCCCCCGTGTCAAATAAAATACGCCCCATAGTCCCTTCAATAGAAAACATACCCTCAATCGCGGGTGGATGCTGCGGGACTTTGGCCTGGCGAAGATTATAAAATCGTCCATACTGAAGCTACCCCTATTGAACTGGGACTACTGGAATAGGTGGTAATGCTGGTATCTGTGGTGGTGCTGGGAGGGCGGCAGGAAATATCGATCTCTAGGGCTCTTGTCGAGCACCCTGTGCTACTGCTACTGTTGTGGGGGTCAGCCCCTCTCAGGACACTCATGGCGCTTGTGGCTAGTCCTGCCGCTTATAAAACACTTTCCAGCAAAGTTTCCCCCTCTCTGACCCTACTGCCCTCAGCCCTGATGGTCGTTACCACCTCCTCCTTGGCCATATTGGCCCTGATGACCGTGCTGACCCTACTAGCCATGCCTAAAACCTCCCTGGCCATGTCGAAAACCTCCTGATATAAATCTCTTAAAATCCCCCTGCTAGGAACTCTGATCACCCTACCTATGCTGACCCTGAGCTGATTGTGTCCCATTGGCACCATTACCTCCTGTCCTGCCCTGCTGGTTGGACTCCCCTACTCACTTACCCTCTGAAAAATGAAAGCGGTGGTCGTGGAAGTGAAATAATGTTGTGGTAACCACATCTGAATAGGTAGCCAATGAGAGACTCCCTAGCAGGTGCTGGCGAATCCTCCAAGTCAACACATCCATAAACTTCTGGATTTTCTTTTCTTATGTGGGTATCTCATATGGTACTAAATTCAAAAGGTTTATGAAATTTACCTCATACTCTTCCACTATACTCCCCTCCTGCTTAAGATTCATCAATTTTCGCCTCATCTCTGTCTGAACGGCAGAAGGGAAATATTTGCGGTTGAACCGCACCCAAAAGTCTTGAATGGTAAGAATGTCTCTCTCCTCAGCAGTGGTAATGGACTCCCACCATTGTAACTTTGCTCCCACAAGCTTAAACGTAGCCAGTATCTACCCCTATACATCTGTGCACTCATACATCCTCAAGTGCCTTCAGATGTCCTTCTTCTATTGGCTCGCTACTACAACATTAGAGCTCCCTTTAAACTCTTAAGGATGTGCCTTCTAAAAGGCATCTCTAACACGTTCCCAAGTAGACAGGAATGCATGAGCCTAGACTGGGGCCACTACCGGTGCCTGAGGTGGTGCTTTTTTCACAACTACTAACGCTGCATTTACTGCCTGGGCTACAATAGCGGCAACTTCAATGGCGTTCATAGTACCCTGAACTAGTGCAGCCTGAGGCTCGGGCTGGGCACCCCTGGGAACTCGTTGTACACATCGAGGAGGCATCTAAAATGAGAGAGAAGTTTTTATAAGTCTACGATCAATATCTCAAAATAGATGAATAATGTAAAATACGGAAATAATACAACAATCCTAGAATAATAGCTTTATATCAAAGGATGCTATGCGGAAAACAAAACAATCCATAAAGATCCTAAGGACTCTAGAACCTGATACTCTGATACCACCTGTGACACCCCAACTAATTCAATACCGGGTAGCTACTCCTTTATTTAAATTAATACAAAATTTTAAGTGGGTTTAGTTCATAGCATCGCTGTCGAAAACATTTAATTAATTACTAACCACCTAATATTTAAAATAGTGAAATGCCAAATATCATTAATTACATTAACCATTAACCATCAACCAAATAATTTAAACCATCATTCAACAATTGCATGAACAATCTCATAAGGGTATCCAACATAATGAAATAAATGATGTCAGGAGTAAACACTCCAATAGATAGTAGCAAGGCTAAATAAACCCAAAACAAAGTCTGAACAAAATAATTAAGTCTGAAAATTGAAATGAAATAAATATCTGAACTACTATGTCTAAATATAAATGGGCGACATGCCCTAACAGATGTAAATAAATCTCTGAGTAGAATCAAATCGAATTGTGGAGGCGTCTAATACCAAGATCCTATAACTTCCACAGCAGCTACAGCACGTCAACGGATCGGAACTCTTATGCTTGGCATCCCTGTGGCTGGGCACCTAAAAGGTTTTTACAAAAAATAGATTTGGAAGCAAACGGGTCAGAGCCCGAGGTGAAAATATTTTTAAAGCAGGAAGTGTTTAAATTACAAATTTTAAACAACACATATATTAAACATATTAGTCACGCACCCTTACTTGAGATCCTCACCCCTCAACTATTTGTACACGTCTAACGCATATCCTTAATTTAATCTAGTTATGCCCCCACCTGACTAATCTGATTTAATCCTACCAATACGGTCTTATTTTAAATGTCCACCAATAGTACTCAAATAAGTCATGCTCGTAACTCACACGTTTATTCATTTTATTTCTTATCTCAAAAATTAATTAAGTTCACGCCATTCTTAACCCATTTAAATCTCTTCGTTAATTGCATCTACTAAGAAATAATGAACCAGACATAAGTACATATATAAATTACTTTGAGTACATACATACATATATGGCACCCTTAGGCTAAGCTACGGTGCAGGCATACTCTGCTATCAAATCCAGGTACATCACATACATAAGGATCATGCGTTCCAAATCGCTCAGGAACCGTTTCAACACAAGTCACACATATTGGATGCGAACATATTTCACATACCCATGGGTCACATACATACCTACGCTCCCATGGTCAGTTGACTTATCAACTCACAAATAAGTCTTCATAGTCCTATGTTCTTAAGGTACCAATCTAAATCCCCCCGAAGGCACACAAAGATAAGATGGTCCTATTGGAAAATCAACCTCCCGTGATAGCAAGTATTGTAGGTATGTCATACACATAATCATCAATATATTAAGTATTCACGCAACTTAGATAATCATCATATTAATGTAGGTATAATCCATCCCTATACCATAAGTCTCATACATATCATAGTATCATCCCGATTATTCCACGTAATACGTCTAGCGCGATAACTCTCATATAGTTTCGAGTACTTAAACGTATCCCAAAAGGTTACAAAGACTTCCGCTGGTCTCTAAGATTATTTCAATAATTACGGTCCCCCTACCACTGTCTCTAACCTTAAGTTATTCTTTGTGCAAATTAAATACAAGTTCTCACAACTTACCATCATAATTCACTCGTCGGGCATTCGTAAGCTCACCGTTAAATCCCAAACTAACCTAATATTTTTCGAGCTTCAATTACACCCCTACTGGCCTTCCCTAAGTATTAACATGTTATTCAATCTTCACTAAATAGTTCTAAAGGTTAAGTGTCAATAAATTATTTAAAGGTAAAAAGTCACAATTTCCAGAGAGCATTCTTGAGTCGATCGATCGAACAATCAGTTATTTGCCCAGAATTCCTTTAACAGTTACGGTTTCTCCCATTTTTACACCTCCAATTATCCATTACAGTGTCTCAACCTCCCAAATAAGTATACTAAACATTCGACCAACATATCTATGCTAGTTTTATTGTTCAAGATTCATCAAACCATCACAAAATGTCGATTTCTTGGATCAAAAGTCATGAATATTACTACAACCCTAATTGTTAAATATCTCTTCAATAATTATCATAAATCTCAATTTAATTTTGTGATTCCCAAACCCGTAATTTATAAATTCGTTCATTTAATATTTCCAGAAGATCCATTACATGCAAACCTATCCAAGTTTAATAATTTGGTCTCCAATTTCACATTCTTCCAATTATTCATAATTTGTCTTCAAATCTAAACTATCATGTAAAATATATGCCTTAAATCATTTCAAGATAAATCACTTGCCTTGAATTAGAGATTCTGATCCTTTGGAGCAGATGGTATGGGAGTAATCCTCTCTTCCCGATTTATCCAGTGGTGGTGACGGTGGTGCAAAAAGCCTCTAAGTGGTGGTTCTTCTTTGGAAACTTCCCCCTCTTCTTCTCTAATGGCCATTTGTGAAATTTGGGTGTGAAACCCTAAGGACCCTAAGTATTAGCTGATATAATCAACCAAAAATTTGTGGGTTACTATTCCTCAAAAAGTCAAAATGACTAAAATACCCTCTCGGGTTGTTGATTAGGCCTAAAATGCCCCGGGACCCAAGCTAAACCCCCAGCTAGTATTTTCTAACTATCTCGATCCTTTCAGACAGGTTGGCACGCTAAAAATGACCATACGGATGTTATAAAAATAAGTTACTCATAATTCCATTAAATTGGGTCCTGACACGACTGACACGCGCGTCCCAACTTAATTTCTGAAGTTGTCGTATTTTTAACTCGCGACAATCTTAATAAATCCATAATCATATATTACCATATTCACATAGTAATATTCAACATAGTCATCATAATCAAATACTAACTCTCGCCTCACTAGTATTTAAATCCGGGTTAATTTCAATTAGTTATCCCATTTAATTCAATTAATCCCAGTAAATATAATCAATAAAAATACGGGGTGAAGAGTGCCCAATATGTGTGTTTTTAAATAAAACCAATTTTCTCTGAAAATTATCCAACTTTTAATTATGCACCAAACCAAGTTGTGAAAACACAATTCTTACTTTAAACCGATTTTATCTTGATTAATCGTATACATGCATCTAGTGATTAAAGAAAGTAAAATAAAGTAAAGAATACTCACAACGCCGGATGTACGAGGAAAAAAAACAAAACGGGAAAATAACCTCGGACGGCCCAAGCCAGACAATCACTATGAACAATGGTTTTACAACGACAGTTTAGCCTTACTCAATGACTCGATCCCCACGAGTCTTGATGCTCCTTCTGATCTTCTATCGTTCTTCAATAGTGCCCATGCAGAAATTTCATTTTCCACGATACTTGTCCACAACACACGCGTCCACATATGTCTCGGTGTCCACCGAATGGATTTGATTCGTCTATGATGTCGAACAAGAAGTCCTTCTCTTTTCTTCACCGCAAAACCCTTTAATGTTCAATGATAGAACAGACTTCTTTTGTTATGCAAGATCACTTAAACATATAAGAATGATATCTCGAATATTTGCAAACTATAAGGATGTGTTTATGCTTTGTAAACCTTAGAAAACATGTGCAAACAAGTTTCTGGTTCGAATACTATTTTCCAGAATGCACACTTACGAAACTCTGATAGAAACGCGCTTTAAATAATAATTCAGCACTGCCTCAAAATACATGTCATTCGCGTGACTTAGGCATCTCGTTCGAGCGAGATCCTTATGTCGTTTGAACGAGCTGATATGGCAGTTTGACTTCTTAACTTTTAGTTCAAAACGTCTCTTTTAAATGAGATCCAAATAAGTCAAACTCTATTTCGAGTATATCAGAATAAAACGCAATGTAAACCTTTAAAACACTTTTAAAAACATTTTAAAATATTTTTTTATAAAAATACATCCTTATCTTTTACAAAAATAATTCTGAGCACCATTAATTATACGCATTCATACCTGGGTGATCTCGAATGTGACACCCCGACTAATTAAACACCGGGTAGCTACTCCTTTATAAAATTAATTCAAAATGCCAAGTTGGCTCAGTTAATAGCATCACTGTCGAAAACGTTTTATTATTACTAACCACCTAGTATTTAAAAAGTAAGTGCCAAATTTTATTAAATCTGATTAACATGCAACAAGAGTAATGAATAACTAAATGACACCATTCACCATACTGAAGTAAAACGAAT
The DNA here is from genome assembly GCA_949130495.1 of Sambucus nigra. NCBI lineage: Eukaryota > Viridiplantae > Streptophyta > Magnoliopsida > Dipsacales > Adoxaceae > Sambucus > Sambucus nigra. The sequence goes on from OX422214.1 coordinate 530,422,339, forward strand.
AACCATCACAATAGAGTAAATAAAGTCTGGAGGAAAAACTCCTCAATACAAATCCCACAACTGATAAGTAAACTGAAATAAATAACTAAAACTGAATACTGAGCAACACATGCTAGAGTCTGAAAACTGAAATGTAAAAATGTCTAATAGAATTGGGCAACATGCCCTACAACTGATAGATGCTGAGACTGGAATCCAAATGAGAGAAGCGTCTACATGCAAATCCCTGTAGCTTCCACAAACAGCTACAGCTCGTCACCTGAATGAGAATCCTATGCTTGGTGTCCTTGTGGCTGGGCACCTAAAATGGTTTTACAAGAAAATATATTTGAAAGCAAATGGGTCAGAGCCCGAAAGTGGAAATCATTTTAAAAACCTGCAAGTGCTTTAAAAACATTTAAAACATTAAATGCAAAGTACATGTTAGGACGTGCACTCACATTAAATTCTCACCTCTCGACTAACTGTGCACTCCTAACGTAAGTACCCATCTATATCGACCCATCCTACTAGCTAACTGACAACATAACTAGCTAGACTGCCAAAGGTTCTACCCATATTACTAGGTTCCATTTAACATAACAACGCTTGTAATTAAATAGAGGTTTAACGTAAACTCAATTACTAAATATGCCATTGATATAACTATCAGTTAACTCATTATATATCTCGAAACAATACCGTAATATTTTCACAACATTAACATGAGGATTTCCGTTAATTTAATGTATATTATTCACATCATAAATATACAATACAAGAACCCCGCAATCTAAGCTGTAGTGCACACATACTCTGCTATCCATCCCGGTACATCACGTACATAAGGACTACATATTCCGAATCTCTCAGGAATAGTTTACCGATAACAACATCCCAAATAATGGAGGCGAACACAGTCACCATCACATGGGTCACGCACATACCTACGCTCCCATGGTCATGCAGACTTATTAATATCACAATAAGTCCTTCTATGATCTATGTTCATCAAGGTACCAGTCTAAATCCCCCCCGTAGGCACACAAGGATTAGAGGGTCCTAAGCGAACGCAAACCTCCCGTGATAGCAAGTATGGTAGGTATGTCATACACACAAATACTATATCAATACTAAGTATACACGCATCTTAGTAATCACCGTAGTATAATTGTAATACTCTACATCATTATACCATTTCCAAATTTATATATTTTTCAAGTCTCCCGTTAATATAAAGTTAAATTGCCGACACGTCTCACGCCGTAGTCCCTTATCCTTAAAACCTATCTTGAATAGACTTTTAAGTTCCCATAATTCCCACATATAACATCTTTATTCCTAAGGTCTTTACTTCTACTCTAAACCTTATTTCATCAACTTATTCAAATTTGTACTATTAACCCAAATATCAACTCACATAACGAATTTCATTTATTTAGAATAATTCCTCAAATTACATTCTGATTAAAGTCCCACTTCATAATCATGCCTACTGGTCTTCCTTAAAGCTAAGGGTATTCACAAAGTCTCCAAACATATTCTCCGAGGGTTTCCATCGTTAAAATCATATTAAGAAAAATTTCACTCATTCTGGGAAGGTCGATCGATCGACCTATGAATATCGATCGATCGATCTAGTCGATCGATCGACTGATGAATGTCGATCGATCGATCGAACAGGTATGGCTACGGACTGCTTCGTTCTGCAGATTTGAAAACGTCCCAAAACTTATTTCTAACGTATGATTCTCAAATATAACGTTATAGTAATGTCATACAACAATCCTACAATATTACTAACGTCCATAAATCAATATTTCAACAACTATAGGCTACATATGGATCAATCTTCATCAAAAACCTAGTTTTTCTGATTTTTCTAAAGAACAGTCATGAACCTCATCTTAAATCCGTTTTTGGTATAACAAAAGTCGATAATTCTCTTAATATAATCTTCCAGTAACATTCTACATGCAACCTATATCCCAAAATTTAAACTAATAACTCCAATCTTATGGGTTTTTCATTATCTTCAAAGAACATACAAAATTTATGAATAATCTAACATGGAAGAAGCATTCTCTGAAATTTAAATGGAATAAATCACTTGCCTTGGTTTGATTTCAGATTTGGTGTTGATATGGTGAAGAATCTCTGCAGAATTCCTCTCTCTCTCTCCTTCTCCAAGCTTTCTTCTTCCAAAGATGGCTATGGTGGCTAGGGTTTTCTTTGGGAGAGTTGGAAGACTAAATGATAACCTACGTAGCTTATGGGGTTAATAAAGGGTTGGTTGGGTCAATTCCTTATCAGATTACAACTCTTCATTTTCGTCACTTTTAATTACCCAAAAATACCAAATTACTAAAATACCCTTTAAGTTGACGGTATGGCCTAAAAATACCCCGGGACCCAATTTATACCCCCGGCTAGTGTTTTCTGACTATCTCGACCCTTCCGGACGCGTTGACGCACTCAAAACGACCATACGGATTATAGATTTTAAATTCACTTTTATAAATAAAAATTTATACCGTGACGCGGCGGTCCCACGCGTCTCAACAAAATTTCTAAAATGCCGTATATAAATCCCACGACAAATTTTATAATACCAAGTTCATATATAATCATATATGCACATAATCAAATACCAATTCGCATCACATTAGTATTATTAACCCGGATTAATTTCCAATTAATACGCAATTTAATTAATTAATCCCAAAATAAATATAGTCAAAAATACGGGGTATTACATACTTCCCCCCTAATAACTGAATGTCGTCCCGAAATTTGAAACTAGAAAGTACCTGCTAAAAACAGTTCTGGATAACGCTCGCGCATCTCATCCTCGCGCTCCCATGTGGACTCCTCGACATTGTGATGTCGCCACTGAACACGCACTAACGGGACTATCTTTGACCGCAGTTTCCTCTCGCTTCGGTCCAAAATAGCAATTGGCCCCTCCTCGTAAGAGCTATCCGGCTGGAGATCGATGTCCTCCACAGCAATGTGAGAATGAGCCAAATTGTCCCTAAGGTATTTCCTCAGCGAGGAAATATGGAACACGTCATGAATCCGATGCAAATGTTCCGGCAACCCAAGTCTATACGCGACTGGTCCGATCCGTTCTATAATAGGGAACGGTCCCACATACCTCGGTGCCAACTTACCCTTCTTCCCGAATCGCATAATCCCCTTCATCGGAGATACCCTGAGCAAAACCTGGTCCCCCACTTGGAACTCCCTGAAAAATCTCTTCGCATCAGCATAACTCTTTTGCCTGTCTTGAGCTACCCGAATGCGACTCCGAACTAACTCAATCCTTGCCGAAGTATCCTGGATCACTTCTGGCCCAAGTAATTTGTTGTCCCCCACCTCCAACCAACATGCTGGGGAACGACAAGGTCTACCGTACAATGCCTCAAACGGAGCCATGCCAATCGTGAACTGATAGGAGTTGTTGTAAGCAAACTCCACCAGTGGAAGGTACTGCTCCCATCCACCCCCGAAGTCAATAATGCACATGCGTAGCATGTCCTCCAACATCTGGTTGGTGCGCTCTGTCTGCCCATCGGTCTGCGGGTGATAAGCCGTACTCAACCGCAATTCCGTGCCCATGGCCTCCTGGAAACTCTCCCAAAACCTTGAAACAAATATCTTGTCTCTGTCAGACACGATATTTAGGGGCACACCGTGAAGTCTCACAATCTCTGAAATGAAGAGCTGGGCATACTGTCCCGTAGTGTAGTCAGTCCTTACGGGTAAGAAGTGAGCGACCTTGGACAACCTGTCCACAATTACCCAAACGGAGTCGTGACCCCTCTGCGACGTAGGCAACCCCGTAACAAAATCCATGGATATGCTCTCCCACATCCACACCGGGACCTCCAACGGCTGTAGCAATCCTGCTGGTCTCTGATGATCCACTTTTACAAGCTGACAAGTGGCGCATTTCGAGACAAACACACCGATATCTTTCTTCATACCGCTCCACCAATATTGCCGTCTCATGTCTTGGTACATTTTGTCCCCTCCGGGATGTACCGCGAACCGTGAGCCGTGCGACTCAACCATAACATCATGCCGCAATTCTTCCCCTTCCGGAACTACCAACCTCCCATTGAAGCGTAATCCCCCGTCTGAGCTAACGGTATACGACTCGGCTCCCTCTGTAAGTAATCTAACTATCTGCTCCTGACAGAACGGGTCATCGGCCTGTGCCCGTACTACCTTCGTGACAATCTGCGGTGTAACGGTCATCGCAGACATGAAAGATCGGGCCACTGCATCCTGGTGTCCCAATTCCTTCCACTTAGCCTTCCACACCTCTGCCACCTCATCTGCTGGCATGCGGCTCAACGCGTCTGCTACCACGCTAGCCTTACCCGGGTGGTACTGGATGTCGAACTGGTAGTCCTTCACAAACTCAAGCCACCTACGCTGCCGCATGTTCAACTCCTTCTGCGTGAACAGATACTGTAGGGACTTGTGGTCCGTGAACAGCTGAAACTTCTCCCCCAAAAGATAGTGCCTCCAAATCCGTAAGGCAAATACCACTGCTGCCAACTCCAAATCATGCGTGGGGTAATTCTTCTCATAAGGCTTAAGCTTACGGGAAGCATAAGCTATGGCCTGTCTCTCCTGCTGCAAAACACCTCCAAGCCCTTGCAAAGACGCATCGGTGTAAACCAAATACTCAACTCCCGGTCTCGACAATGCTAACACAGGTGCTGAGGTCAATTTGTCCTTAAACTCGTCGAATGCCAACTGACAGGCATCACTCCAGATATATGGCACACCCTTACGAGTAAGATGTGTCAAAGGACCTGCTATCTCCGAGAAACCCCGAATAAATCTCCTGTAGTATCCTGCTAAGCCCAAGAAACTACGAATCTCCGTTGGTGTCGTGGGCTGTCCCCACTCCCTCACCGCTGACACCTTCCCCGGATCGACAGATATTCCCTGGTCGGAAATAATGTGACCCAAGAACTGGACCTCCTTCAGCCAAAACCCGCACTTCTCGTATTTTGCATACAGTTCGTTCTGACGAAGTGTCTGCAAAACCTGCCTCAAATGCTCGGCGTGCTCCTTTTTTGTCTGAGAGTAGACCAGAATGTCATCAATGAAGACAATGACAAACTGATCGAGGAAATCTCTGAACACCCTGTTCATCAAGTCCATAAACACTGCTGGAGCGTTGGTCAAGCCGAAAGGCATAACCCGAAACTCATAAGAACCATATCTCGACAAGAACGCAGTCTTCGAGACATCCTCCTCCCTGATACGCAACTGATGGTATCCCGACCTCAAGTCAATCTTCGAGAAGAAAGAAGCTCCTCTCAACTGGTTGAATAAGTCATCGATTCGAGGCAACGGATACTTATTCCGTATCGTGACCTTATTCAACTCTCGGTAGTCCACACACAACCTCAGTGAACCGTCCCTTTTCTTCACAAACAAGACTGGAGCGCCCCAAGGTGAGGTACTCCTACGAATAAAGCCCTGCCCTAACAGCTGCTCTATCTGATCCCGTAGCTCTCGCATCTCAGCTGGAGCCATACGGTACGGTGCACGTGCTATAGGTCTCGTACCCGGTAGCAAGTCAATAACGAAGTCTATCTCCCGACTGGGTGGTAAGCCTGGTATCTCCTGAAACACATCTGAATACTCCCTGACAACCGGGATCGAATCCAAAGGAATCACAACCTCCTTAGAGGTATCCTCCTCTATGTAGTACAGATGAGCGGTCGATCCTCCCTCTGGGCGAGGCATCGCCACTATAAACATCTCTTACCCTGGAATGGCAAAACAATGCTCCCGCTGAAGCAATCAATCATGGCCCTATATGCTACGAGCCAATCCATACCGATGATCACATCGTGAACATGCATGTCTAACACAAACATATCTGCAGGTAATACCAAACCACCAACCTCTACTCCCACTCCCCGGCATATAAAGAAAATAAGTGACCCACTCCCTAATGGTGAGTCGACACACGTCACTGTGCTCTCTGCCGTAGCTAACAATCCTAAAGCTTTCGCGAAGTGTGTAGCAATAAAACAATATGTAGCACCCGTATCAAATAACACCCGACCCATAGTGCCATGGATAGGAAACGTACCCTCAATCGCGGGCGGTGCCTGTGGAACTGCAGCCTGGTGAACGTTGTAGACACGTCCATACTGTAGCTGCCCTTGCTGCACCGGAAAAGCTGGAATAGCTGGTAATTCTGTCACCTGGGCTGAAGTTGGAAGAGCAGGTGGGAAAGGCGGCCTCTGCGGCTCATGTCGGGCACCCTGCTGCTGCTGCGGGGGTATTCTGCTCTTATTAGGACAATCCTGACGTTTGTGGCCAATCTTATTACATTTGAAACACTTCCAATGGAAGTTTCCTCCTCGCTGCCCATGATGACCACGACCTCGGTGAGCGTTATCATTTCTGCCCTGGCATTGCTGACCCTGTTGAAACCGTTGTTGACCATTCTGCCCCTGTTGTACTGGAGCTACTGGAAAGGTTGGTAGGGCTAGTACCTGAGCTGGTGCTGGGAGAGCGATTGTAAACAGTGGCCCCGATGGATCATTACGGGCACCCAGCTGCTGCTGCTGTGGGGCCTTGCCCTTATCCGGACAATCTTGGCGTTTATGGCCATACTTGCCACACACAAAACATAGGCCCTTGAAGTTACTCGGGACTTTATTCCTCTTTCGAAACTGCTTCTTTTCACCACGTTGTTGGCCAGAACTGACTCGGTCTTGGGTAGTTTGTTGTCGCAATTTCGGGGTCTTCGCACATTTTTCAGCTTTAGTCACTTGTATATGGCTAACCTCTCTAGGTCTTTTGCCTCCTCTAAGTCGTATGTTGCGTTCTTGGTATTGTAAAACTGCAGTGGTGACTGCTTGTGCCACGATACCTGCTAACTCGGAGGTTGACATTCTCTCTGGTGATACCGGAGGTGTGACTCGATCTTGCTCGCTGGTTCCCCTAACCGTTTTAGCCAATTCTCCATGACGACCCATCTGAAAATTTAAGTAAATTTGGATGAGTTCATCATTCAAATAAACAAATCGCAGAAGTACGAATTCCCAATGTATAGAGATAGACACAGCATTCCTAGGAATCCGTGGTACCCCTTTATGAAGACATCTCTGAAATAAGAGTAAGGTCTTATAAGTTCACAGTTATAAACCTTAAAATAGCTGAAGAACGAAACGTACACACAAAGAGTACAACAGTCCTAAAATATAGGGCTCTATATCAAAGAAAACGTAGCGGAAACATAATAGCCGTACAGATCCTAAAGGACACTAGAACCTGATGCTCTGATACCACCTGTGACACCCCGACTAATTAAACACCGGGTAGCTACTCCTTTATAAAATTAATTCAAAATGCCAAGTTGGCTCAGTTAATAGCATCACTGTCGAAAACGTTTTATTATTACTAACCACCTAGTATTTAAAAAGTAAGTGCCAAATTTTATTAAATCTGATTAACATGCAACAAGAGTAATGAATAACTAAATGACACCATTCACCATACTGAAGTAAAACGAATAACCATCACAATAGAGTAAATAAAGTCTGGAGGAAAAACTCCTCAATACAAATCCCACAACTGATAAGTAAACTGAAATAAATAACTAAAACTGAATACTGAGCAACACATGCTAGAGTCTGAAAACTGAAATGTAAAAATGTCTAATAGAATTGGGCAACATGCCCTACAACTGATAGATGCTGAGACTGGAATCCAAATGAGAGAAGCATCTACATGCAAATCCCTGTAGCTTCCACAAACAGCTACAGCTCGTCACCTGAATGAGAATCCTATGCTTGGTGTCCTTGTGGCTGGGCACCTAAAATGGTTTTACAAGAAAATATATTTGAAAGCAAATGGGTCAGAGCCCGAAAGTGGAAATCATTTTAAAAACCTGCAAGTGCTTTAAAAACATTTAAAACATTAAATGCAAAGTACATGTTAGGACGTGCACTCACATTAAATTCTCACCTCTCGACTAACTGTGCACTCCTAACGTAAGTACCCATCTATATCGACCCATCCTACTAGCTAACTGACAACATAACTAGCTAGACTGCCAAAGGTTCTACCCATATTACTAGGTTCCATTTAACATAACAACGCTTGTAATTAAATAGAGGTTTAACGTAAACTCAATTACTAAATATGCCATTGATATAACTATCAGTTAACTCATTATATATCTCGAAACAATACCGTAATATTTTCACAACATTAACATGAGGATTTCCGTTAATTTAATGTATATTATTCACATCATAAATATACAATACAAGCACCCCGCAATCTAAGCTGTAGTGCACACATAATCTGCTATCCATCCCGGTACATCACGTACATAAGGACTACATATTCCGAATCTCTCAGGAATAGTTTACCGATAACAACATCACAAATAATGGAGGCGAACACAGTCACCATCACATGGATCACGCACATACCTACGCTCCCATGGTCATGCAGACTTATTAATATCACAATAAGTCCTTCTATGATCTATGTTCATCAAGGTACCAGTCTAAATCCCCCCCGTAGGCACACAAGGATTAGAGGGTCCTAAGCGAACGCAAACCTCCCGTGATAGCAAGTATGGTAGGTATGTCATACACACAAATACTATATCAATACTAAGTATACACGCATCTTAGTAATCACCGTAGTATAATTGTAATACTCTACATCATTATACCATTTCCAAATTTATATATTTTTCAAGTCTCCCGTTAATATAAAGTTAAATTGCCGACACGTCTCACGCCGTAGTCCCTTATCCTTAAAACCTATCTTGAATAGACTTTTAAGTTCCCATAATTCCCACATATAACATCTTTATTCCTAAGGTCTTTACTTCTGCTCTAAACCTTATTTCATCAACTTATTCAAATTTGTACTATTAACCCAAATATCAACTCACATAACGAATTTCATTTATTTAGAATAATTCCTCAAATTACATTCTGATTAAAGTCCCACTTCATAATCATGCCTACTGGTCTTCCTTAAAGCTAAGGGTATTCACAAAGTCTCCAAACATATTCTCCGAGGGTTTCCATCGTTAAAATCATATTAAGGAAAATTTCACTCATTCTGGGAAGGTCGATCGATCGACCTATGAATATCGATCGATCGATCTAGTCGATCGATCGACTGATGAATGTCGATCGATCGATCGAACAGGTATGGCTACGGACTGCTTCGTTCTGCAGATTTGAAAACGTCCCAAAACTTATTTCTAACGTATGATTCTCAAATATAACGTTATAGTAATGTCATACAACAATCCTACAATATTACTAACATCCATAAATCAATATTTCAACAACTATAGGCTACATATGGATCAATCTTCATCAAAAACCTAGTTTTTCTGATTTTTCTCAAGAACAGTCATGAACCTCATCTTAAATCCGTTTTTGGTATAACAAAAGTCGATAATTCTCTTAATATAATCTTCCAGTAACATTCTACATGCAACCTATATCCCAAAATTTAAACTAATAACTCCAATCTTATGGGTTTTTCATTATCTTCAAAGAACATACAAAATTTATGAATAATCTAACATGGAAGAAGCATTCTCTGAAATTTAAATGGAATAAATCACTTGCCTTGGTTTGATTTCGGATTTGGTGTTGATATGGTGAAGAATCTCTGCAGAATTCCTCTCTCTCTCTCCTTCTCCAAGCTTTCTTCTTCCAAAGATGGCTATGGTGGCTAGGGTTTTCTTTGGGAGAGTTGGAAGACTAAATGATAACCTACGTAGCTTATGGGGTTAATAAAGGGTTGGTTGGGTCAATTCCTTATCAGATTACAACTCTTCATTTTCGTCACTTTTAATTACCCAAAAATACCAAATTACTAAAATACCCTTTAAGTTGCTGGTATGGCCCAAAAAATACCCCGGGACCCAATTTATACCCCCGGCTAGTGTTTTCTGACTATCTCGACCCTTCCGGACGCGTTGACGCACTCAAAACGACCATACGGATTATAGATTTTAAATTCACTTTTATAAATAAAAATTTATACCGTGATGCGGCGGTCCCACGCGTCTCAACAAAATTTCTAAAATGCCGTATATAAATCCCACGACAAATTTTATAATACCAAGTTCATATATAATCATATATGCACATAATCAAATACCAATTCGCATCACATTAGTATTATTAACCCGGATTAATTTCCAATTAATACGCAATTTAATTAATTAATCCCAAAATAAATATAGTCAAAAATACGGGGTATTACATCAAAATGAAATTAACTTTGAAGACGATTAAACTTGCACCAATTAAACATCGGCATGATTTAATTCTTTAAAGCTTTTCTGCAAAGTCTTCAATTTTCTTCAATACGCCATAGACCAAGTGGGATCGGGACAAAATAAAAATCTCCCTATGACTTATTACAAATAAGTTTTGTTCACGGAATTAAGTCAAAACAATACAAAGACTCAATTGGAAATTTATGTCCTTACATGGGGTATTACAGTTATATCCAAAAAACCATTTGAGATATATATTGTTGATACTTGTTTACATGTATTTTTGGACAAAGAAAGTAAACATAATATTCTACTATTTTATTAAAGATACTTGGCTTTAATTTTTTATTATTAATTTCATTGTTGTGACGAACAGTTAACTTCGTTGTATCTTCTCAACCGGTAGTGTCGTTGTTGTGGAGTGGGTATTGCTTGGGCAAGGTGGATTATATCATCTTTTTTGTTTTGGTTTGCTAGGTAGCATTCCTTGTGAAGTTTTTGTTCCACCATAAGTGAAATGGAGATAGTGAAGTTATCGATTACCACCTCGAGCATGGACATAGGTAGAGATCGAACCACGTCAAACTCTCTATTTTCAAAGTTTCATGGATCCCTCTCTTTTAACTACTTATATTTATTATTGATTAATTTCTTTCCCATAACTAACTTTACCATATTGCAATTAATTATTGTATTTAAGTTAAAAACATTTTAAACTTGTCATTTATCTCGCATACACAATTCACCCCCCCCTGGGTAGATATTTGGTCCATCAGAAGCCATACAATATGGTGCTCTTGCTATAGGCTTCATTCCTAGCACTAAGTCTACCATAAATCAATCTCTTAGCAATGGGGTAAACCCGAAATATCATCAAACACATCAATGAACTCTTGAACTACTATAATCATATATAGGGACACTATGGTCTCCCATCAATAAAGTACAAGTGGGTAGTAGCCCCACCCTCACGTCTAGGCATAGTAGCTAAATATATCTCCTGACTTGGTATAGTAAACATGATGTCTCTACCTATGCAATATATCTGATCCCGATACGTACATAGCCAATACATCCCTAATATAACACCATATGTGTAGGTATTTAAAACCAACAGGTTTGATACAAAGCGTAGCCTACCAATACTAAGGCCTACCCCATCACAATTCTTGATAATAAGAGTAGATATGCCTAAGGTATAGCTATAGATAAAACTCTAGTGCATGGAATCAGGATCATCCCTGATATTCCCATGAAGTGTAGTACAACAAATGAGTATTTGTCTCCTATATCAAATAAAACTCTAGTTAAAGTGACATGAACATAAAATATACCATTAACTGCCTAAATAGGCATTAGCTCATCCTTAGATCCCACCTGATTGACCCGACCATATTGGGTGGTGGTGGAAGTGTCATGGTTTGTCCCAGGGCTAGAATAGTAGGCATTTGTTATTGTATATGTTATAGCTGATAGCTAAGCCTATAGACATTCTTACCTAGGCCTTGTTGGCCCTATTTATATTGTCCCTGACCTTATTGGCTCAGCCTATATTAGCTATGCTGGCCCTGATTGAAGTTTCCCTATTGGTCGTACCTCTGGCCCTACTACTAGCCTTGACCCTGTTTTATTTATTGAACGACCTTATAATCGGGGCATGCACTAGCCCGATGTCATGTACCTCCACACATGAATTAAACTCCCATGAATGGATTAAGATAGGTCCTCACTTGTTACTGCTAGTGGTGTAGTTACTACTGGCCCCCACCTGCTTGAGGGGGGTCCCTGCTTCTACTGTAGCCTATACTGATTGGGTTAGAATAGTTTCCACTGCCCTTGGCCCATCTAGCCCTACCCTCCCCTCCTATCTCTACATGCTCCTCCACTACACCAAAAATAGCAATTTAACACACCTTGATATTAAAAATAAGGCACAGTTTAAAACTGTGCCAAATTCTGGCACGGTTTAATGACAATTTAGCACACTTTGAAACCGTGACAAATTTTGGCAATATTTAAAAGTGTGCCAAAATAGAGTACACTTGAGTAAAATATAAAAACCCTAAAAAAATTAGTCATCACGTTGTTTTTTGTCTCCCTCCATCTCTCCTCCCTCACTTTGAGGTCTCCCGCTTCCTCTCTCTCTCACACGCTCTCTCTCTCTCTCTCTCTCTCTTTCTCTCTCTCTATCTCACACATCTGCCCCTATTTACAAACCCTAACTCTAGCCTTCCATGTTTCTGCCTTTCAGATCCTAGGGTTGAGGTGTTCAAAAATGGGTGCGCATGGTTACCGCAACATGGATTGATGATTATTATTTTTTAATAGTGTTGATTTCGATCGGAGATCAAAAATCTAGTTTCAACAACAATGAGGTCAACTACTCTGTTGGACTCTACTATTTTTCATCTCACGCCTACTCGAACATGGTAATTTCCTTATTATTATTATTAATGCTTAGAATGAGTTTTTGAATTGTACAATTCAAGTTCATGTTTCTTTAAAATTTAGTAAAATATAGTTTGTATATCGAATTTGTTCATTTTGGTTGATTTTGTTGGGTTCATTTGAATTTATGCGTGATTTGATATTATTATTTTTGCGGTGAACATGCGCATGGTTACCACAACAATCAAAGGGGGTTCCCTTGAGGTTGAATGATATCAACTGGGGAATTAATCTGCTAGATTGGAGAAATTCTTTGTAAGTCTTTATATTGCTTATATTAAAACATTTGCGTTATCTTTCTTATTGTATTTTACTCATTGTTTTTATATATCATGCTTTATTTTTAGGCCTGTATTATTTGGTAATGAAGTTTCTAGGGCGCTTAGTGGTGTTCTTGCACCATGCACTTTTCATTCTTATATTCTAGTGTTTGTGATGTGGCCAAAATTATTATGGGACTCTCTTTTGGGTGGATTGATTAGAGATGAAGATAGATAGAGATAGGTTGAGGGTTATTATGATTAATCAAAAGTATGTAATTATCCTTCCATAACTATTAGCCATATTTATTGAAAAGTTAATTGTATATTTTATCAAATGAACTTTGTTAATTTCAAATTTTGACAATTTCAACAATTTTCGGTTCGATTGAATTTGTTGGGATTAATCTCAATTTAGTATTTAGACGATTCTATTAATTGAATTCATTTTCATGGTGATTACAAAGTGATAAATTCAAGAAATAAATGCAATTTCATGATACAGAAATTTAACAAGGAAGCCCTTGTAGGAAAAAGTCCACTAATACAATAAAGCAAGTATTACACAAATTCAGACGTGATTTACATATTCGGTAACCCATGAATCTCTATTGGATTATGATTTTAAACTTCTAATGAGAATTGTTGAATCCTTGGGTTTCTCAATTTGGTTTATTTCTTTTGTTTCTTTAAATATCTATTGAAGAACGTGCATCGGTTAATATGTACTGGAGAGACCTGCACTGCTTCTAAGGGAGATCACTGTGAGAAATTAGCATCATTCTGTCATCTTTTATCCTTCCTTTCTTAATCACATTTTATCTTTTGGGAAACCTACTATCATCTCGATCTCAATCATATTATTATTATTATTATTATTATTATTATTATTATTATTATTATTATTATTATTATTATTATTATTATTATTATTATTATTATTATTATTATTATTATTATTATTATTATTGTGAAAATTCTAATGAGAATTAGTGAATCCTTGTGTCCCAAAGAGAGAATAATTCTAATTAAGTTTTAACGCAACCCATTTTCACTGAGCCCATCATCGACACTAAGGTTTCCAGGGTTTTTCTCATTGCTGCCACAATCTCGATCCTTTCCATGACTAAGGCTGCCTTGGTATGTGTGCATAGAGTATACATAAAATAACCCATGAACAAGCATATATGCATGTATGGTTTTATACGTATCGTCTGTATTTATGTTGTGGTGTAATTACTAACTTATTTATCTAAAAACAGTAGGAATTGTATATATTTAAGTTGTTTTGGGTAATCATTTGAAACTAGCAATTTCTGTTTCGATTACACATAAATAGCTATGGGAATTTTCATTTTATTTGATTATGATAGATTATTATTTTGCATTAAAATTAAAGGTAGGAATTCCATGTTTAGGAGTATGGAATTCATTCCTTCAAATTGTAATCGAAACTATATTAGTTCAAAATTTTGATGGAAATGTATGATGAACCTTTGGTTGTAATATAATATAAAAAATGATGACAATGTATGATTATGTAGCGTGTTTTTAATGGTTGCTCACTTTTATAACATAATAGGTGGTATGATTGGTGTTAATGATGTTAACTTGCATAATTATGGATAATCAAGATATATTTTTTTTTACTTTTAATTTATGGTATTCTTTAGGATTTGAATCGATCATCAGAGAGAAATATTATGGATGTGCATACATTGGAATCCAAACATGATCCATTATGTATTTTGTATTGGAAATATCTGATTAGATTATATCCGGCTTTATTCCAATTGGATGCCTTCCATGTTGAATAGTCCTTGCGTATACCAGAATCATTTTTTTAAAGCTTCCTCATGCTTAAAACTTTTGAAGCTCATGCTCAATCTAATTCTCTGAGGTTCTCAGATATTAAAGGTAAGGAGTGTGTAGAAAGACTACATAACTTCTTTGTAGATCTTCAATTTTCAATATTCTTATATGATGCAAGTTGTTGATTGATGTGTACAGTTCTAAAACATCACAAAAGGGAGAGTCAGCTGTGCATTTCCCTTCTTAAAGGTTCAGTTGGTGTTCTCCTTCATTGTTTGGAGATGGTAGATGTGGATCTAGACACACACACAGTTAAATTTTAACCTCACATCTTTAATGAGTCCAATAAATAATTTAACATTATCAAATATTTCATATCAAATATTCAAATCAAAGTTTAATGTGTAGGGAGAAGCAACTACTACTGCTGGTCATATGTGTAGACAGAAGGGGTGATATTGTATAGTGTAGGCAAAAGTTGATGTTTGATGTTCTCTTATTATTATTAAAGCTTGTGGTAAGCATCCCTTTACTATAAATTTTCTCTTAGGCAAGTTATAATCTAATTTACTTCATCATTATACAGAACCAATAGCAAAATCAGGGGGACTATCAGATCATCAGATGTATGTTGGCCCTAATTATAAGCATTCCTTCAAACTCCATCATATACAGAGAAGTAGATTTGTGGTTCTTTAGTTATGCTGATAAAAATGATAATTTATTACATGTATCAGTTCAAATATAGAAAAGAATACATGGTATGGAATTTTAGTTTCAATACAATGATTATTAATATTTTGAGTTACATGAGTAGAATGCTTAATTGAAGTAAAACAAACATAATGTACCTCATGTACAGATATTAGAGGAGAACAGTGGATTGCACATGCAGAATCAAAAATTATCTAAAGAAGCTTCTTATGAAAAAGAATTGGTGGCGATTGAATGGTATATTATACTTTCAATGTACATGAGTAAAAACTTAATCTGTCCATACATTATATATTATCAAAATTTAATCTGTCCATACATGTAGACAAGTACACAATGTATATTGTCCATACATTGTGTACTATTCTATATGATATTCTTATCTTCTGATTTCCTATATGTAGTCATGGTCAATTCCACTTACTCTTCATAATTAGAAGCATCAAAATGTGTCATCTTTCCTCAATGGGTTAAATTTGGAAAGATATGTTTGAAATGGATATCAAATTTCAAAAAGTTTATCTATTTAAAGCTTAGGCAATCTTTCAAAAAATTTACCTATCAAATTTCAAAGTTTGTAATACTATGTTCTAATTTCAGAGTGCAATTTCAAGTATTTTGATATAAGTTTTTATGAATTAACTTGAATTTGTGGAGTTTTGAATTTGTTCATTCTCCATTCATCATAATTGAAACTGACACTCGATTTGCAATCATCATTCCATCATAATTTGAGATCGCTTCACGCTTGTTAGCTTATATGAGTAGATCTCGATCGTTAGTATAGGTAGCAGTTTGGGTTCTCTATCTGCCAAGGATGAAATAATGGAGAGGATTGAATGCGGTAAGGATATGTGATTCCAATGAATTGCCTTTTAGTTATATGTGTTACTTGGCACACTGTAGGTAAGTTCATCAGGAGTATTTTTTGGCCCTTACACTTGCACATTTGATACGCGTTGAATGTTTGAAAAACATTCAGCTATGACCTTAGGCACGTGCATCCTAATAATTCAGCCGTGACCTTAGACAGATCATAACAGAACGGAATCATATCAGTTTGCTTGTTAGAATCATTCCCCTGCTCAACATTGTTTCTGTCATCACCAAACAAACTCTAACCACACAAAGTTATGCCTTATGAGGTTTATTTTCACTTTTCTACTTGCATTTGTGTCCACTAGTAAGTGTATAATTTGGTTATGAATGTACTGTAGTTGCAATTCATATTATATCTAATCAACATTTTGCTATTTTCATTATTATGTTCGCTAAATAATGTATGAATTCTTCGATTTATGTGTTGTAATTTGAATTCAATGTCTGAAAGTTCAGTTTTGTTGTTTAAATTCAACGAGATTTAACTTCATGTCTTATGTATTGTTTTATTATAATATTTATTTAGGTTTACTCGAGATTTAAGAGTACATCGCCCCATGAATATAAGACAAACAAGGAGCCGAACATGGCATTGATGTTGCTTCTTATAGAGAAGACTACAGAAACCACAGAATCTTTCGATCATCCATAATTCTTTATTTTTCCTTATAATTACTCTTCGTGGGTCATTTTATAATCATCTCATATTATCTTGTTTAGTTCTAATAGTAAGCAATCTTTTGAGGACACATCTCTTCGCTCCCTTGGCCCGTACTTATCTTTCAAACAGCTATATAACTATTATACATACTGCCTATATATATATATATATATATATATATAATAACTATAACAACTATATAGTTGTTATATATATGGAGCCATAGGTAATTAGTCCCAATTTTTAAGAATCGTTAGTTGTTGATCCCAAGAATTTTAGATTTTTGTTGTTAGTCTTATTCATATAAATGCCACCAATCACAATGAACGTTAACTTATAGTCCTATTCATATAAATTCCACCATTTCTTTCTACCAGTAGCCTATCCTTATAATTAGTTGGAAACATGAAACAATGGGTACTTTTAAGTTTACATAAGTTTATCAGTATCTTATCATGCATCTCAAGTAGGCTTCTTAACACACATTTGATAACAGGTACTTTTAAAGTAACATAAGTTATTTGTTTTTTAAATGGATATTGACAAAAAGAACATTGACTAGGTAAGTCCATACACCTTGTAGATATTTTCCATAAAAACTTATATGTGAATGCATGTTTGAACTTACATGGTAAGGCACTAAGTCCCGGTATCTTACAGGCAAAAAACTCCTGGTTGTCATATTGATTGCAGCAGCTTCAAGGGTGTACAAGGGAATATTTGTGGAAATTTCTTATACATGAGTTAAAATAGAAACTATTCATGCCCTCATAAACAAAGGAACACTTAATACTCACTACAACTTTTTAGTTTACTATACTTTGTGTTTGTAAAATCTGCGTAGAATGTAAAACCTGAAATGCACTATATTGGTTATATGCCTAAGGGTCTATATAGTTTTACATTTGCTTAAATATTACAAACTCTTTGGGACTATTCAAGTATTCACGTTCTCTGATTAAACATGGATAATTGATGAGGAGGTTTAAGAAAAGAAACCACTACCAATGAGCCCCTCTTTATGCAGAAGTCCTTTATAATGATCCAGTGATTACGATGGCCTTATTTAAACTAATATTATACCTAATTACTTAGAGTCCTAATTTTAGTAATTAATTGAAAGGAGAAACATAGATAAACTAGGTAACAAAAAGACGACTCGTATCTAATCCTAAACATCATAACTTAAAACCAACAATTAAATAAATCGTAAGCACAGTAACAATGAAAATGGTAAGAAATATAGTATCTTCCTATTTTTGAAAATTGGTTAGGGTCCTGCACACCAGCACTTAAGAAACTCATCCCAAGAACGGAAAAATGAAAATACATTATCATCATAGCAATAAAATTCTTATTTAGCTCCTTTTTTTGACAAGGAAGTATTCCAAGAAAACGCCTGGAAAAGAAAATATCAAAGTGAAAGTTGCACACCAGCCAAACCAATATCTAGACTTTGACTTAAAAACATGCTATTAGAGGGTGAAAACCCAAACCAATCCCCAAATGGCCCCGTAAGAGGCATGACCATCTCGCACAAGATTAATGTGACTCACAGGAATTGACTGCGTAGTCGCGGGACCACCGGTTTGAGAATATGGGCTCCCGATTTGAGAATATAACGATAATTTGAAAATATCTAGATTAGACTTAAAAATGAGTCGTTAAAAGGGTGAAAGCCCAAAACAGCCCCCAAATGGCCTCATAAGAGGCATAAACACCTCGCACGGGACCAATATAACTTGTAGGAACTTATCGCGTAGTCACGGGTCTCCCGATTTGAGAATGTGACAATAATTTGAAAATATCTAGATTAGTCTTAAAAACATGCCATTAGAGGGTTGAAACTCAAACTAATGCCCAAATGGACCCGTAAGAGGCACTAACACCTCGCACGGGACCAATGTAACTCGCAGGAACTGACCTCGTAGTCAGGGTACTCCCGATTTGAGAATATGGTGATAATTTGAAAATATATATACTTTGGCTTAAAAACAAGTCGTTAAAAGGGTCAAAACCCAAACCAATCCCCAAACGGCCCCATAAGAGGCATAGACACCTCGGACATGGCCAATGTAACTTTTAGGAACTGATCACGTAGTCATGGATCTCTCGCT
The DNA here is from genome assembly GCA_949130495.1 of Sambucus nigra. Classification (NCBI taxonomy): domain Eukaryota; kingdom Viridiplantae; phylum Streptophyta; class Magnoliopsida; order Dipsacales; family Adoxaceae; genus Sambucus; species Sambucus nigra. Next base: position 530,441,521 of record OX422214.1, read on the forward strand.
TTGAGAATATGATGATATTTTGAAAACATTTAGATTAAGATTAAAAACAAGTCGTTAAAAGGGTGAAAATCCAAACCAGCCCATAAACGGCCCCGTAAGAGTCATGAACACATCGTACGGGACCAATATAACATGTAGGAATTAACCGCATAATCACGGGTCTCCCAATTTGAGAATATAATGATAATTTAAAAATATCTAGATTAGGCTTGAAAATATGTCGTTAGAGGGTGAAAACTCAAATCAATGCCTGAATGGCCCCGTAAGAGGCACTAACACCTCGCACGGGACCAATATAACTCGTAGGAACTGACTGCGTAGTCATGGGACTCCCAGTTAGAAAATATGACGATAATTTGAAAATATCTATATTACGCTTAAAAACTAGTCGTTAAAGGGTGAAAACCCAAACCATCCCCCAAATGGCCCCATAAGAGGCATGGACACCTCCCACGGGACTAATGTAATTTGTAGTAACTGATCGCATTGTCACGGGTCTATCGATTTGAGAATATGACAATAATTTGAAAATATTTATATTAGTCTTAAAAACAAGCCATTAAAATTGTGAAAACCCAAACCAGTCCCGAACGGCCTCGTAATAGGCATGACCAACTCGCACGGGACCAATGTAACTTATAGTAACTGACCGCGTAATTACGGGTCTCTCGGTTTGTGAATATGGTTATAATTTGAATATTTTTAGATTATTCTTAAAAACATATCGTTTGAGGGTGAAAACTCAAACCAGTCCTCAAACGGCCCCGTAAGAGGCACTAACACCTCACAGGGGACTAATATAACTCGTAGGAGTTGACCACGTAGTCACAAGACTTACGGTTTGAGAATATAATAATTGTAACTCGCATATGTAATTTTTCATCTCGAATAATATTTTTTTTATAAATTACTTAGTTACTAATATAATCTCTTTGTGTATCCTTTTTTTTGCAGGATAACATTTTATCATTAGCTTTTATCCATGTGGAACACACAAAGAAGTCAATGGTTTACAACAAGGGGATTATTTATTTAATGACATTATTATTCAGGATTCTATTTTTTGTGCTATGGTCGCGTGGGCTTTTGTAGTTTTATTGTTAACTTTTATGGCCATGCTGGCTTTCGTAATTTTATTGTTATATTTTATGGTCATGCGGGCCTTACATTACGCGGGTTTTAGAATGTCTAGAAAATAAAAGAAACTCTGCCCATTTTTTTTTGTCTGTGAACTATTAAGACTTGTATTTTTTTGAAGTTTGTATGTACATTAGCTTATCAACAACATGCGAGCTTCGCAATTTGTGAATTTTCTTGTTTTCAAACAGATCCACAAATTTAGCACAGCTCAAAAATGTGCCAAAAATGTATCAAAATTTGGCTAGGTTTTGAACTATGTCAAAAGTGAACCAAAATGTACTCAATTTGGTACAGTTATAAACTGTTCCAAAAGTGTGCCAAAAATATCAAATTCTGGCACGATTTAAAAGTGTGCCAGAAGTGTTCCTGTTTGGTCAAATATGGCACACTTTTAAACCGTGCCAGAAAAAATAGCCATTTTGGAACACCTAATTCTGGCAGAGTTCAAAATCGTGCTAGATTTGATCTAACACAGTTTTAAACCGTGTCAGATTGCTATTTTTGGTGTAGTGCTCCATTAGCTTGGGCCCGGTACATTGGTTCACCTTATCGAACTTCTTCTTATGTTTAGTGCAGTCTGGGTAAAAAGTGAGCACCCCATACACTATTTGTGTACAGATAACATATGATGGGTTTGCCATCAGAAGTTGGCGAATAGGGTAAATAATGTCCCTAATGAAACAAATAATTTTCTTCTTTTCGGTATTCACGTCTTCAGGGAAAATAAGGATAAATTAGTAAATTATTTCTCGTACTTGGCAACAGTACGAGTCCCTTAATGAAGTGCTATAAATTCCACTTGCTTCTACGTACGGATGAACTTTATCAAATACTTGTCATTAAATTTCGTAATGAACTTATCATGCCCCACCCGATCTCTCTATCTGGTTGTGGTTAATATCTCCCACCACTGAAGAGCGTCCTCTGTCAAACGAAAGGTAGACAAAACATGTTTCGTCACCTCGGTGTAGGATAGAATTATCAAGTGATGCTCGATGTCCCTACACCACTTTAGTTCCACCAACAGATATGTGGACTAAAAAAATGTTGGTTGGTTATTCCTTATAAATGCCCCTATGACCTTTTCCCACTTAGTTATGGGAGCTTGTATCGTTGAATGCAGGCCCTCAGCTAGCCTCCCATGTCTCCCTGTAGCTAGACCTACCTAAAAGGCCTATGAAATCAACTTTGAGAGTTGTTGGGCTCTGAAGTGGAACTTTCCTTGTGCGTCCGATGGAACTTCTGCCATGGGCTGAACAGGTGTTGCTGGTACTACAAGTTGAACGGGTGCCACAAGTTGTTTTGTGTAGTGCGTGCTGCGGAACGGGTCTTTCTCTTTAGTGCCATTTTAAATATGACACGAACTGGCTATTAATATTACACATCTTATGACAAGAGTACAAAGAGAATTACGTGTCAAAGAATGCGATGTGGATGACTAAGATGGACCTATGGAACCTACGTTGCCTATGATCATGCTCTGATATCAATTGTGACACCCTATAATTTTTAATAAGATTGAGCCTATTTATTTAAAAAAATAGTTCGTAAAAATAAATAAAATATCATTATTAGCCTGGCAGAATTCAACCGAAATACAAAATACAAATTGAATGAAATAAGATAAATCCCATAATTTAAATGACTAGAAGAGATATCACCACCAACTCTAATATAATTACTAAAATCCATACATCCAACATAAATCCAAACGAACATACTAATCAAACTTCTACTAGACAAAACTAAAAAAATGATCCCAATTCAATAGAGTACATGCTAGGAATAAAATCATAAATCATCACATCTCTCTAATCATAAAAAACGAATAAATAAAATAAGACCTACTTCCTGCTAGTGTTGATGGAAATGGAATAGGACCCAAATCAGCAAGACTGGGGACCTAAGTAGAGAACTCACGAACACCTAAAAGGGGGGTTCAACAACGGCAGTCAAGCCATCGCAAGAAACAAAGCTACACCACCCAATAACAGTTATCCAGTTAAATAATAACTCTACAATTGATAAAGTTTAATCTCACAATGAATATCGTACCTCACAAGTATATAATCAAGTTAAACTTTCATTTTAATTTATAATTAATAAACATTGCATGTAAGAGTAGAGTATAGGCCAAAATGTAATAAAATCCCATCACAAACATAATAGAATCTCCACCCCTTATCCACCCCAATACCCCATCAACAAACCACATAACATCACCTTACCCAATCCACCCCAAAACATCATCAATAAATAATAATATCTTAATCAAGTCTAGCCCCCATTCCTCTTTGGGGTCACCAAGCACCACGATACGTTTCGACCTTATCCACTGAAATATACACATGCCATTGTTAAATAAAAGTGGCCTAAGCATAAGATCAATAACATAAGGGTTATGTTGTGTACACTCCCAACATAAGTCTACAATGGAACCCACACATCACTAATATATTTTAATATATTTTATTCTTGACTTTCAAATCTCCAAAGTTCACTTTAATCCTTTTCCAATAATTCGACAATTTAAAGTAGAAGTTATTTTATGGAGAATAACTCTAATTTGTCATAATTGGTAAATTACGTAATCATTGCATACTTTACTGATAGAATTTAACTTTTATTTAAATTAATCAAATTCTAAATTATATGGTAAATTCCTACGTAACATAAATATAATGAGACTTAATTAATTTCAACATACATATAAGGGAAAGTCATGGATTAAAAATATAACCATTTCATGAAATTTTATGTCTTTATTCTCAATTTATGTAGAATGATACCAGTTAGACCAATTCTCATCATTTATCAAGAATATCATTTTATAGTAATCCATTTCTAAAGTGAACATATAACATTAGTTCCTTGAATAACATTAATTAGGTTCAAATTATTCTTATTTAACAATTTATAAAAATTACCAAATTATCACAATTTCCAAACTAATCAATTTATCAAAATTATAATTTAATTAATTTACAAATTATTAAAGATTTTAGGATTTCATTAAGAATTTGAGATTTTATATAATTCAATAATTTACAAATTTCAATCCTAGTTATCTCTATTGAATTTTAATTACCACAAATAATTAGTGGATGTAGAAATCATAATTTAAAACCATAAAAGGAGAGGACTATAATGTTACTTGCCTCTTGGAGAAATTCAACAATTCTAAATAAAAATCATTGTAGAAGAAAGTCCCTTAAATTGTATGTTGAGAAAGCCCTCCAAAAAGTCTTCTAAAATTGATCCAAAGTTGTCCCAATAATTTATTCAAAAATATGATTTTTAGCTCAAATGTAAGGATATATTTTTAGGGTTGGAAATATATAATTTTTTCGGATTTGGTTGAGGTTTAAGGGTTAACTTGTATACTAGAATTGGGGCAACTGGGTGTTTTGGTAATGTCGTTTTGGATAGAATGCAATAATGAAATTAACTTTCGTTCATTCTTATAAAGCATCGCCGCCAGATTTTTTTTAATTTGTTTATAATAGATTAAATAATTAAATATGTTTTTTATTCTCTCTCTTTCTTTTAATTTGGCCTAACCCTAAACCCTTGGCCAAGGAATCTTCCAAAATAATTTTAAACCCTTATCCTTATACATTAATTACTATGATGCCAAACCTCTTCACTTACCTTCCATAATTACAAATTTAATCCTAACTTTAATTTAGCTTTAATTTACAAATTGAGCACCACTACTTTATAAATTTGCCAAACAAATTTCACAATTCATCAAATATTTTTTATAAGTTTAGTACCTTCCATACTTTTATTTTATTTACATTTTAACTTTAAATTAACATTTGAACTTTATTTTAATTATTTAAAATTATATATAATATTCATGGTTCATATTAATCATATATAATAATCCCCAATTTTCGTAATTAATTATTAAATAAAATATCACTAAATAATGGGGTATTGCGTAAACTTCCCATATAGCAGTGTGGTGCTCAATTGTTCATGAATCCATAAGTAAATTTATAAGTAACAACACTTTATCTTCTTCCCCAACATAAACATTTAAGCTTAATAAATCATAGAGAATTTTATTAAATTCCTTAAAATGTTCGGACATCAACATACTTTCATTATAATCAAATCGAAATAAAAAAATTTAGCTAAAAATGATTGTATACACTCTTCGTCTTATATTTGTCTTCTTGTTTCTTCCATTTCCCTGTTGATTTCTCCTTCATCACATAGTATACCACATTTTACGTGAGATTTAACCGTATAGTGATACACACTTGAAGTCGTATTCTTTCCAATCATATTTCGATATATCCACGGGTTTAGTCGCAATTTCCTTCAATACTTTATGAAAACCTTTTTGGATCAATACATTTCTCATTTGACATTGCCACGTGTCAAAATTAATGGTTTTACCATCAAACTTTTCCAAGTCAAACTTTAGTGCTGACACCTTAGCAACCTTAGATGTAGTTATTCTCTAATATCCAAAATAAGTATTTAATAAGAAAAAATCGGTCCAATACTGAAATCTCATTTAAGAATTTTATCATACACCTTGAATGCATATAAAGCAAGGTCCAAGACAAAGCTCTGATACCAATTTTTATTTATGTGGATACTCACTCAATATAGTGATTCTTGCACACTCAAGATCCAAGATGAAGAATAACCCAAATATAAAATATAATCTAAATGCAAGGTAATAGGAAAGTAAAGAAAAATCACACATGAACAAAGAAGAAGGTAATATATACATGGTTCACCAATTTGGTTAGGTACACGAATGATGATGAGTTTCTTCTTATACTAAATCAATAAGGTTTCAACTCTCACAAACCTCACAATCCTCTCAATGTATATACAAGAGCAAGAACAATAACATGTCTTAAACTTAAGTTTAATTACCTAAAAGTTGTTATTTATTCAAGGAATAACAAGTGGGGGGGTGACTGAAGTGAGACTTACTTTAGAATCAAATTACACAAATCTTAGGTCGTTCCCATCAACAAACCTATCCCCACACTAGTCTCAAGTTTCTAATCAAACTCACACAAAAATTATGGTTAAATTTGTGCCACCCAAGCCTCCCTTTATTGCCTCAAAGTTTCCATTTGCTTCAATGAAGGTAAGTATCTTTTGGTCTCTCACATGGGTAGAAAACCTGAACTTGTGCTAATCTCCACATCATATTACCCACTGATGATGAAATTTTCTCAACTGAGTTCATATGATCTTAAAGCTTTGGTTATAAAAAGACACAAAAAAGAAGAACAGTCTCATAAAATATAGGTGTCACAAACTATGAGTACAGAAAATATCATAATAAAGAGATTCACGAAAACAATCCCAGGGAACAGAAAGTAAAGATCATACACATCAAAGATATACGTGCTTCGAAAACTTGCCTACAACCACGGAGAGGTTACTATTTATTACAGTGTATCTCAACAAAGTTTGTTACATCCATTTTCCCCGGATCAGGGTGTACAATTTATAGGTGAATCATCATAGAGTTTGAGTTGTACAAGGAACTCAAAATAACACGTGGATATACCAAGGAGTACCTGAATATCTCTCTCAAAATTATTGTTAATAGTTTTGACTATATTCGTAAGTGTTCTAATATATTTACAATACTCGTGCATAAACTAACTCATGATTTGGATCGGGCGGCATTTTAATCAATTTGGGCTCGTCGACTACTTTCATGAATTCTATTAAATGGGCTCCCATAATTTCCCCTTAAAAAATTGGTCCTTGTGGACTTTGGGCCAATAATTTTCAAAGGTCCCATAACTTGAAATATTCATGACTTGATTCTGAAATGGCATTTTTATAAATACAAGAGACATACAGGGGTACGCTCGTACTAAATAGATCTTCATGGCATACTTGTGATATGTTTGAATGGGCGAGGGTGCTGTGGACTGTCAAGGCATTTGAAGTGCCAAAATCGTTTAGGAGATTGTGTTCATTATTGACATCGATTTTCAAATTGGAGATACATTCCCTCTCGTCAGTTCAGTTCAGTTTCTTACTTGCTTGCTAAGCTTTGCAATGTTCGTCTTCTTTAGTGTCTTCTTTTTCTCTAGAGCTCCATTAATTTTTTTAAGTCTATCTCTTCCCACTTCTAAGTTCTTCTTGGAACTTATTGTGTAGCTGTAGTTAGGGTTTTCTTCCTTGTTTGTATAATTATAGCGATGTTAGATAACAAAACAGTAGATGAATTTAGGCGCCAGTACAATATTCTTGACTGGGTGATCATCGATTGAACCCCTCTTACACGAAATGTTCGTGACGTTGAGGGGGGCACTGGATTTACCCTGATAACCTAGGGGGGCTTAACATTTCCCCCAAACCAATTTTTCCTTAGGTTTTTTAGATATTTTAAAATTGTTCCTGCCTAGTGTGCACCCAATGTTTGAAAGATAGTTAATGGGGTCCATAGGATAAACACCCTTTATGAGACAAAACTAGGCATTGTCGAGATCTACTACTGCTACATGTGGTCGCGAACCAAAGAAGGTCTTTTGTATTTGAAAACCAGGAAGGCTGAGAGGGTTTCGATGGTAAATCTTCCAGATTCCCATAAGGATTACTGGGAACATGGTTTCATTGCTAGAAACTGGCAACGTCCTCCTGCTGGTGTGGGCAAAAGGTAATGAGGCCCTATAATTTTTTATTATGGAGAGGCCCAAATAGGTAGCTTCTTCTTTTCTGTTCTTTACTGTGAACTTCTTGTTATTTTGCCCTCTATCCTTTTAGATAATGTTTTTCTCCCTTTATTTTTATAGCTCATGTCAAAAATTAGGAGCCTGGTATAAGCGCGGTTGATGCTGATGAGCTTGTGAAAGCCTGGAAAATCAACGAAAGATTATCAGACGACGAGCACCCAAGGTCTACGGCCTTCATGTTGGAATATAAAAATACAATTACTAGTTTTATTGCTCGTCCATTCGATAAGGTTCCAACCTTAGAATCTTCAGAGGTCGGTCCTTCTGACCGTATTGTGATAGAGAAGGAGGAAGAGAGATTCAAGGAGGAGGGATAAGGATATAAAAGGGAGGAGGAGGAGGAGAAGAAGAAGAAGAAGAAGAAGAAGAAGAAGAAGAAGAAGAAGAAGAAGAAGAAGAAGAAATCCTGATGATGATGATAATCAAGCCGTCATATTTGATCTGCTTAAGTATTTAAAGACATCTGATACTAGGTACCTAGGATTAGTGGATCTATCCCGTTACACAAGGTAATAGAGGAGGAGAAGGAAAAGAAGAGGGGTTAGAAGAAAGGAAGAGAGAGAGAAAAGGAAGAGGATAAGAAGAAAGAAGAAAAGAAGAGGGAGGCCAAAAGAAAGTTGGCTCTAAAAGCCTCTAGATTTCCCCCTCATATCGCATCTACTTAGGGGAATAAAGTGCGTGATGCCCCTACCTCACCCCTGACCCGCTGAATAAGGCAGTGCTCGCTACTGATTATTTACATTATTCGGGGTTGGGGTCGTCCCAACTCACCCTCAAAATTGTTCAGGGGATGGACCTAGTAAGTCTTCTTCACAATTTATTTTTTTGCACTTCCCTTAATTTTACACTTAACTTATTGCTTTATTTCCTTTCATGTAGTTATTATCCGATTTCATAACTCTTCTGGATGACCATGCCAGTAAGTCCAGGATCGAACAAGAGCTGAAAGAAGCTCTGAAATATGAGAGGAAGGACTTTGTTGAAGCTCGCTAAGCGTGGGACCGAGAGAAAGAGAATATAAAAAAGTCCTATTATGAACTTGGGGCCTCCCATAAGGTGGTGGTCACTGAGAAAGCCAAACTAGTCGAGGCAAATTATGCCTTATCCAGCAATATTGTTAAGTTGGAGGAGGAGCTTCCCTAAGAGAGATATGCGAGCTACTGTGAGGGCTTCAGTAAGACCTATAATGACGCAGAGTAGTTATTGGCCTATGGATGCAAGGTCTCCTTCAATAAAGGTTGGGACTAGGCCTTGAAGTCCATCGAAACTCCTATTGAATTCGAGCTTTTCATCCTTCACTCGCCTGGTCCTGACCCTTTCGAGGAGGATAAAGAGGGGGATGGCCAACCTAATGATTATACTGAAATCATCCCACTTGAGGTCGGGTTAATGATGATTTTGGCAAGGAGTAGCCCGCTATTGACAAGGGAAAGGCCATTGCTGAGGATGATCAGGTGAAGGACCAAGACTCGTAGAATAGGATTTTTTTTCTTTTTCTTCCTTATGTGATTATACCTGAAAACTTGGTGTATTGGCCCTTGTAAGGACACAAATTTTCAATTAAGTCCATATATAGTTTTGGCTCAATTTCGGACAAAAACATTTATACATAGGATTGTATTTAATTGTAATATTCTCAAGCATATGAAAAGTTTGTTGAAGACGTAGCGACAAAGAGTATAAAGCTTCATAATCATGCCGATTTCGTGCCTTGTTTATACGTCATCAACCATAGTTCCATGCTCCCAAGGTATGAATGCAATCATATATATATAGGAACTTGGAGCTTGTTTATTGGGTGTTAGGTTTAATTAAAACTGTGTTTTATTTTCAGAAAGAATTAATTAAAACTTTAAAATAAGTTTATAAAGTTTTCTGGGCTAAAATTTCTGGGCTAAAATCGAATTTTCCAAACTTTCTGGAAGTTTGTTCGATATGTCGTTCGAACGAGATTGTCGTTCGAACGAGATTGCCAACGACTTCCCATTAAGGCATACTGGAACTTCGTTCGAAATGTAATTCGAACGATATTTTCGTTCTAACGAGATTTCCAACGAGTTTCTAACGGTTTCATACTGGAACTTCGTTAGAAGACTCATTCCAACGAGATGTCGTTCGAATGAGATGTCAGGCGGGAACAGTTTTTGGCAGTTTTAAGCAGTTTTTCTCCCACTTCCCCACTTGTTTCTTAACCAACTTTTCTCAGACTTTATTATGTACGGGAATAACATTTTCTAAATAATATTTTTCATATCTTACTAACTCCTAGAGAGTGTTTTGAGAGTAAAATAAAAAAGGGAAAAAGATCATGTTTTGAGTGATTTTTACATAGAGAAAAATATACACCACTCTAGTTTATACACAATTGTTTGGTTATCCAAGTTTCAATATATATACATCTTGCTTGGAGTTTTGGCACCGGGTTCATCTCTTTCGTTCAAAGAGAAGTTTTGGGTTTGCTTCTACATCCATCAAAGAAAGAAGAAGTTGTTTGTTGCGGCATTACCCACTTGGAGAAAGGCTCCTTGTTCGGGTGATGGTGACCAGACAAAGTCCGATCGGTGGACTCTGAGACCGCGGTGGAGCTCCGTGGTGATCCGCTAGGAAGAGGTATCTACAAGAAGAAGCGTCGAGTGTTGAGAGGGATCGAGTCGTGTGTTGTAAGATTTATGTCTTGTATTTGTAAATTCCGTACTTAGTGGATTTGTGGCTAGGGCCGTCCGAGGTTGTTTCCCGTTGTGGGTTTTTCCTCGTACATCTCAGCGTAGTGTGATTGATTTATTTTTATCTTGCATAATGAATTAGAACTCATGCTTAGGGTAATTCAAGATAAAAATGGTTTTAATTGTCACACTTAATTTAATTGGGTGCTAATTAAATTTGAATAATTGTTTATTTAATTCAAGTCATTTGCTAAAATTAGTTTGGCCTAACTTTGGAATATTGATAATTATGACTTAGGAAAATTCTAGGACTTGAATTAATTGGTTTAAGTGAAATTTAATATTTGCGCATGTTTAATTAATTTTCACTTTGGTTTAATTTGAAATTGAAACTAAAATTTTGTTTTAACTGAACCATCACCTTTTACGCTTCCGCATAATAAACAAGCAAAGGAAATATAATTTCAAAGAGTCTAAAATCTGGGGATCCGCATTTATTTTACAAATTGGTATTAGAGCCAAAGCGATAAATTATTTCGTTAAAGATCCTTTAAATAATTTTTGGCTAGAATGGAATTTTCCCCATTTTCAAAATTTCCTATTTTCGATGGTTCTAACTACGCGTATTGGAAAGCGCGAATGAAATCGTCACTTAAATCTATCGATGAAAGGGTTTGGATGTCTGTAGTTAACGGGTGGTCTCCACCAATAAATTTAGTTGAAAATGAACGTGTTCCCAAACCGGCCGATAGATGGACTGAGAATGAGTTTAAACTTTCTAATTTTAATTCCCGTGGTTTGAATGCCTTGTTTAGCGATGTCACACCGGATGAATTCCGACGTATTATGACGTGTGAAACCGCTAAAGAAGCTTGGGATATTTTACAACTAACTCATGAAGGAATTAGTGTCGTTAAAGCTTCGAAACTCCAAAACCTCACCACTCAATTTGAAACTATCAAAATGAACGATAATAAAAAATTTTGATGAATTTTATGCTAGACTTTCCGATATTGTCAATTCATCTTTTAATTTGGGAGAGAAAATACCCGACAACCGAGTTGTAAAGAAAATTTTAAGGTCCCTACCCGATAAATTTATACCAAAAGTGACCGTGTTAAATTCTTTACCAACTTTAGCCTCTACGAAATTAGAAGATCTTGTAGGTGATTTACAAACCTATGAACTGGACATGTTTCCCTCTAAAACTGAAAAGAAAATAGAAAAGAGCGTTGCTTTAAAAGCTCAAAAAGAGGTCAAACAAGTAGTAGAGAGCGAGAGTGATAGTGATAGTGACTCAGAAGATATGGCTTGGTTTTCTCGTAAATTTAGAAAATTTCTTAAATTTAACAAAGATAAATTTAAAAATGACTTTAAGAAATTTGAAACTTCTAAGCATGACAAAGCCGAGAAGATCCCTAAACCTATTAATGAAAATTTAAATAGGGACGAGTCTAATAGGTGTTTTGGTTGTGAGGGTTATGGACATAGGGCTTTTGAGTGCCCCACTAAACTAAGGAAAAAGGGTAAACGACCCATTGCATATAATGCGAACCTTAGTGATAGTGATAAGGAAGAGGGACCCGATTCCCCCACTAAGCCTAATTTTGTGGCTTTTATGTCTAGTCATGTGAGTGATAGTGAGAACTCATCGATTGATGAAACATTAACACATGACACTTCCAAGGTTATAGTTTATGATTCTCTTTTTTTTTATGATAGTGAGAGTGGAGAAGAAAGAAAGAGTGAAAATGAAGAAGAGGTTAATGTGAGTGAACTTCAAAATGCATTTCAAGAACTTTATAAAGAATCTATTAAATTAAAAAGGGCTAATTTGAAGTTAGAAGCTTGTTTGAAAGAACGTGTCAAGGTCGTTGATAATAGTATGTTGGTTGAATACCTTAGGACACGAGAGAAAGCTCTTCTAGAGAAGCTTGAATATATAGAAGGCGAGAGAGATAGCCTTAGGGGTTTAATGGAATCCTTGAAAAAGGATCTTCTTGCTTTTGAAGAGCGAAATGTTTTATTAGAGTCTAATATTTTAGAATTGCAAAATAAATTAAAAGACTCTAGTAATGTCAAATTTGATTTGGAGTTTCGTTCGGAAAAATTAGATAAAATCTTAGGAACGGTTCAAATTAAAAATGACATGTGTGGTTTAGGCTTCAATACTTGTAATGAATCTACTCATAAATCCAAAACCAACGTTTTAGGAGAATCGTCTAGGAAAACTTTTAGAGATCACTCCATAGTTAAATCTTTTCGGCATGTTTTTACTTGTACTTATTGTGGTCGAAAAGGTCATCTTAGGAAATTTTGTTTTGATCTTAAACGAATTCCTAGAAAATCCCATCGTAAATTAACAACGGTAGTTAAAGTTCCTACACCCCAAGATAGTCATTCTTCAATAATTTGGGTTAGGAAATCAGACTTGGTTACCTTGCATAATAGGGTTTTTGATTCTCATTTACTATCACATGCTTCCTCCCTTGCTAAATCGAAAGGATGAATGTGTTAGTCTTTTGCATACATTAGATTTTGTACCTCATGTTATATCATTATGCTATTTGTATGCTTGTTTAATCATTTTGTAGTCATTACTTTATTTCATACCACATGCTAGAATAATAATTTTTATTTATCTTTTGTATTTTATTTCTTCATCTTGATTGCATTAAATGAAAAATACAAAAAGATTTTTGTTTATCATTTGGGTTTTTATCTCTTGATAATTTAAGCTTTATGAAAAGTTCAAATGATTTTTGTTTGTCTTTTGAGTATATATTTTTATTTTTGGTTAAAAAAAATGTCCAAAACTCAAAAAGATTTTATTTTTGTGTGTATTTTGTTTTGACACACTTTAAGTGGCATATACTTGTGTTTGAATCCCATCTTTTACGCTCTCATGTGTCTAGAACTTTTGGTTTAGATTGTCAATCCTTATTATGTTCTTTACCATGCTTACATGGAGTAGTTGGATTTTGTGTTGTTTAAATGGATTCTATTTTTATATGCCTCTATTCACACATGCACGAGCTCCTTTGAATTTTTAACTTCATATGTATATTTGAGCTATGTGAGGTGTTCTCCTTCCAATATTGTCATCTACATATTTGTGACTTAGGAGGACTAGTGCATGTCAAAATCCGTTGCACGTGAGATTTGTGTGAAAAATAAAAACATGATAAGTAAAAATGTGCACGGGGAAGGGCTCCGAAAGGACTAAGTGATCCTTTGCGATTGTAAGCCACCGTTTTTGAATGGACCTAAAAGAAATACGTGGTCCAAAGGCCTAAAAATAGAAAATATGGCTTTAAAAGAAAAGTAATTTCCAAGGCCTATGTTTAATTGATATAGTCATTCAAATTTAATATAAATTCTTATAGAGGGAGATTGGATGGTATATCAACGGTTTGCACAATGTCCATTTATCCTAGTTGCGTATTTCATGTCATGACTCTATTGGTTTGTAGAATCATCAATATGCTAGGCTTGTATGCATTGTGTATGTTTGTTCATTGAGTTCAATTTATATTGTCACATGAGGTTATATTCAAATGTGATGAAGTTTGCAATCAATTGAGAACTCCGTGAACATGTTTTTAAGTGATTGGGTCTAAATTTAATTGTTACTAGTTCACACCCCAACACTTCCGTTTCCATATGACACATTTTTGCCATACGAGTGTGCAATCTTATTGTATTTTGTGTCATGTGTGTGTTTATATCTATATATATATATATATATATATATATATATATATATATATATATATATGTGCATGTGCATTATTGATATATTTCTAGTACATATATATATATGGTATTTTATTTTGCCTTTGCCTTGCTTTCTAGTCCTTCTATGCTTATACTTTAGTTTCGGTATCTATCTTGGATTAGTTATTCTTTTGTTGCTCATATGCTTTCATGTCTTATTGCTTTAAGCTTCAACATGATTGGTATCTTATCCTATTATAATCTTATCGATTAGGAGATTTAACTTAGGGGGAGTAGCTAACTTCTTTGGTTAATCATTTTGATAAAGGGGAGAATTAATTTTGGGGGAGTATTTATTTTAATTGCTTTAAATACTTTGATATTCCCCATGCATTTGATGAGTTTGCTTAAGTGTGCAGGAATTCTTCTAAAGCGACATATTTCAATGGCAAAGCGTTTGATCCTTGGGTTGAGTCAAGTTTGGGTGGGTTATGTTTTGAGTCTAGTGAGCTTCACGGCCCTTTAGGATTTTTGTTTGGTTTTTGTTTCGGAATAGCCAAAGGGGGAGATTTGTAAGGACACAAATTTTCAATTGAGTCCATATATAGTTTTGGCTCAATTCTGGACAAAAACATTTATACATAGGATTGTATTTAATTGTAATATTCTCAAGCCTATGAAAAGTTTGTTGAAGACGTAGCGGCAAAGAGTATAAAACTTCATAATCATGCCAATTTCGTGCCTTGTTTATACGTCATCAACCATAGTTCCATGCTCCCAAGGTATGAATGCAATCATATATATATAGGAGCTTGGAGCTTGTTTATTGGGTGTTAGGTTTAATTAAAACTGTGTTTTATTTTCAGAAAGAATTAATTAAAACTTTAAAATAAGTTTATAAAGTTTTCTGGGCTAAAATCGAATTTTCCAAACTTTCTGGAAGTTTGTTCGATATGTCGTTCGAACGAGATTGTCGTTCGAACCAGATGTCGTTCGAACGAGATTGCCAACGACTTCCCATTAAGGCATACTGGAACTTCGTTCTAAATGTCGTTCGAACGAGATTTTCGTTCTAACGAGATTTCCAACGAGTTTCTAACGAGTTCATACTAGAACTTCGTTAGAAGACTCGTTCGAACGAGAATGTCGTTCGAACGAGATGTCAGGCGGGAACAGTTTTTGGCAGTTTTAAGCAGTTTTTCTCCCACTTCCCCACTTGTTTCTTAACCAACTTTTCTCAGACTTTATTATGTACGGGAATAACATTTTCTAAATAATCTTTTTCATATCTTACTAACTCCTAGAGAGTGTTTTGAGAGTAAAATCAAAAAGGGAAAAAGATCATGTTTTGAGTGATTTTTACATAGAGAAAAATATACACCACTCTAGTTTATACCCAATTGTTTGGTTATCCAAGTTTCAATATATATACATCTTGCTTGTAGTTTTGGCACCGGGTTCATCTCTTCCGTTCAAAGAGAAGTTTTGGGTTTGCTTCAACATCCATCAAAGAAAGAAGAAGTTGTTTGTTGTGGCATTACCCACTTGGAGAAAGGCTCCTTGTTCGGGTGACGGTGACCATACAAAGTCCGATCGGTGGACTCCGAGACCGCGATGGAGCTCCGTGGTTATCCGCTAGGAAGAGGTATCTACAAGAAGACGCGTCGGGGCTTGAGAGGGATCGAGTCGTGTGTTGTAAGCCTTTCTGTCTTGTATTTATAAATTCCGTACTTAGTGGATCTGTGGCTAGGGCCGTCCGAGGTTGTTTTTCGTTGTGGGTTTTTCCTCGTACATCTCGGCGTAGTGTGATTGATTTATTTTTATCTTGCATAATTAATTAGAACTCATGCTTCGGGTAATTCAAGATAAAAATGGTTTTAATTGTCACACTTAATTTAATTGGGTGCTAATTAAATTTGAATAATTATTTATTTAATTCAAGTCATTTGCTAAAATTAGTTTGGCCTAACTTTGGAATATTGATAATTATGACTTAGGCAAATTCTAGGACTTGAATTAATTGGTTTAAGTGAAATTTAATATTTGCGCATGTTTAATTAATTTTCACTTTGGTTTAATTTGAAATTGAAACTAAAATTTTGTTTTAACTGAGCCATCACCTTTTACGCTTACGCATAGTAAACAAGCAAAGGAAATATAATTTGAAAGAGTTTAAAATCCGGGGATCCGCATTTATTTTACTGCCCTTGGCCTCCTTCCTTTTGTTATCAATAAAGATGAAAATTTTCTTCTTTGTGAATATGTTTACTTAATCTTCTTGTGCTAATACTTTGCTCATGATTTGATGTATGTAGTCTGTCAATTTAAACTAATACATTCCTTCTTCCTCCCGTTTAGGGCAGATCCTTGGGAAAAATATTAGTGTGAATGCTCATAAAGCATTTGCGAAAATCTGCAAGTCCTTAAGTGCGAGGAACGAGAAATATAAGAATCAATATAAATTGGTTACCAAGTTAAAGGAAAGTCTTCAAGAGATGAAGGAGAAGGGCGCCTCAGTTTAGGAAAAGGTAAACTCTTTGAGGGCCAAACTCTTAGATAACACCAAGGTTAGTCAAGTTGGTGAAGTTATTCAGGAAGATAACGACGCTCTGAGGAATGAGGTAGCTGGGCTGAAGTTTAAGGTTACTGGGCTCAACGAGCGCGTTGTAAAATTAAAGAATAAATTCAAAGTGGGGCCTCGAGAAGCCTGGTCGGAGGGATATAATGCAGGCTAGACAGATGCCCCAGTAAAGCTTGAAGAGGTTGGAGATGCAGCATTTTCTCATGGATGGCTGAGCGCCCTTAGGGAGGCCAATACACCCAAGGAGTCCGAGCTGTGGTATAAATACCAGGTTGAGTACCCCGCCTACTGCCATAATCCTTTCTAGAGAGATGGTAAATGGATCCTAGCTAATGACATTCCTCCCCATCTCTTGGATAAGTATCTAGACAGTGATATGGAGGATCTTGCTCCCAAACCAAATGATGATCGAAGGGAGATAGTTATTGAATATCTTGATCGCCATCCTAGGCCATCTTAAGCCTTTGTATACTTTTGGTCTTTATTGTCTATGTATCTTCTCAATATAGTAAATGAAAAGTTGTATTTATCAATTTCTGATGTTTTGAACCTGTGATGACTACACATGCATGTTTGCTGGCCAAATAATATTGATTGACTAGATAATAATGATCGACCACCTTGGGTCCTTTTTTGTTTAAGTTTTATCATTTTGCGCTTCTTAGCTCACTAAATGGTATTGAGAAATAGTGTTAGCCACACGTTTTGTGTTCGAACATTCTCCCAGTCTAAGATGCCTTAGCAATGTCATTGTATCTACTTTACCCTTTAGGTTTTGTCATCACACTCCCTTAGTCCTCAGTGGGATGATGACGAGAATGCACCTGGTAACTAGGCCATCCGCCCGAGTAGGTTTTTGTGACCAACAAAGTTGGCTTTAGTGCCTAAGGATCCCCGGTAGGGCTTTTGTTGTTGTCGGGGAAACTCATGAGGTCTCTTGTGTTTATAACAAGGACCTTAGGGATATAGTAATTGAAACTCTTTTATTGACTTGTTATAAATACTACGAACCCTGCTCGACATGTGAAGTTTTCCGATTAAAAACATGTTGAATAGCTTATCGTAATCCTAGGAGTCCATCCATGCACGAAGGAGTTGTCATTTAGAAAAAGGTTCTTATTAATGAGATGCAACCAAGAAAAATTAAGTAGTCAATGGATAATATAAAACTACAGGGGCTAACTGGCCTTTATTCATTAAATTTTGTCTGTCGGGCAACATAAATTTAAAAATGAAACTTTTCTTAAACTAATTGTGCTTAACAAAAGATAAAAAAGGAAAAAATTAGAACTTATTGAGATTAGCTTCATTCTAAGCTCTTGGTATCTCCCTGCCCTCTAGCGTTTCCAAGTGATATGCACTTTGAAGGTCGTCCCTAATTACTCTGAAGGTTCCTTCCCAGTTTGGTCCCAATTTGCCATCTGATGGTCTTACAACACTACTGAGGACTTTTCTTAGGACATAATCTCCTATCAAAAACTTCATTGGGTTAATTGTTTGGCTGTATCGATTGTCTATCCACTATTAGTAGGAAGCCAACTTGATCATGGCTTTCTCTCTCTACTCGTCTGCTAAGTCAAGTTTAGTGCATAAGGCATCATCATTAAGGCATCGGTCGACCAAAGCAATCATCGTGGTAAGGAAACTTTCTTCTAGTGGGATGATAACTTCCAACTTGTATCCAAGCATGAATGGTGTTTCCCCATTATTCTCCCTGGGGTGGTACGTAAGCCCGCAGAACATGAGGGAGATCGTCCACCGAGACACCATTGGCTCTTTCCAATCGCTTTTTTAGTCCATAGAGCATGGTTTTGTTGCAAGCCTCTGCATGTCCATTACTTTAGGGATACGCCATAAAGTGGTGTCTAATACCATGTTCATCCCAAAAAGCTTAAAAGAAACTACTTTCAAATTCTGTACCGTTGTCGGTGATGATTGTCCTTGGTACCCCAAAGCGTGTTATGATGTTTCTCCTGATGAACCTGGTCATATCTGAGTCACGAATGTTCTCCAATGGTTCTACCTCTACCCATTTAGTGAAGTAATCTGTGCCCACCAGCAGATACTTTCAATTTTTAGATGTAGTGGGTAGTGGTACCACTATGTCTAACCCCCACTGCATGGACACGGGCTTATCAGTGATTTCAGGTCATGGGCAGGCTAGTGGATCATAGGAGAATGCTTTTGATAATTATCACACTTGCGAATGTAAGTGTCTGCATCGTTTAGCATATAAGGCCACCAGTAACCCTCCTTAATTGCTCAGAAGGCCAGAGATCCCCCTCCTGCGTGACCTAATAAATACCCTCATGAAGTTTGTTAAGTACTTGATCAGTCCCATGTGGGCGGATGCACTGGAGATAAGGAACTGTGAATGACTTCTTGTAGATCTTCCTTTCTGGGGAGAGATAAAAGTGGGTAGCCTTGACCCTTACCTGATGGGATGACCTCTTGTCATCGGGCAACATATCTCTCTATAGATAATTGATGATGTGATCCATCCAACTGGGGACCTTATCTGTGAGGATGACTTGCTAGACTGCGACTGCATGGTCAATTCTTGGTTGTGCGAGGAATTCTATCCGGATAGTTCTCCTTAGGTCGGAGTCAATTGTTGAACTAAGGGCCGCTAAGGCATCGGCTTGATTGTTCCGCCCCTGGGAGCTGTTGAATGTCTACTTTCTCAAATCCTACCATAAGTCCTCTTACCACAATAAGGTAGGCTTCCATCCTATCATTTTTGGTGTTAAAGTCCCCGATCACTTGCTTGGAGACTAGTTTGGAGTCACCAAATACGTGAAGTCACTTTGCCCCTAGCAATTAGGCCTTACGCAAGCGAGTGCTTCATACTCAGCTTCGTTATTGGAGGCCTCAAATACCAATTTGATCCCTTGATCAATCAGAGTATCTTCTGGAGTGATGACAACGATACCTACTCCTTCCCCTTTGTAATTAGAGGCTCCATCAACGTATAGGGTCCAGTCCTTAAACTGTGCTTCCTCATTCGTTGACTTCTCCATTCCTAGTTGTTCGATTAATTGTCCCTTGTAAATTCGGTAATAAAGTCTGTTAACACTTATTCCTTAATCACCATTCTTGGTTTGAAGTGGATATCGAATATCATAAGCTCTACCGACCACTTAGAGAGCCATTCGGAGAGGTCAACTTCTCACATATTATCTTTAAGGGGGTAGGAAGTCATTACGGTTATTGAATGAGCTTTAAAATAATGGTTCAACTATCTCGAGGTGACTACCAGCGCATAGGCGAGCTATTCGAAAGGTTGGTACCATTGTTCAGTGTGCAGAAGTGTCTTGCTGGCGTAATAAATAGGGGGCTGACCTCCTTCCTTTTCACACAGTAGGGTGGATCTTATAGTGCCATCTGATACTGCAAGGTTATAGTGGGTCTCCATTATTTAGAATCACTAGAAGGGTTGGCTTACTAAGATAGGATTTGATCTCATCCAGAGCTCATGAGTAGTCGTCGTTCCATGTGAGACTTTTGTCCTTTTTTACAAGCTGAAAGAATGGTCTGCAGCATTCTCAAGACTTGGAGATCTAGCGATTAAGTGCCAAGAGCATACCAGTGAGCTTTGGGACATATTGCAACGTCTGGGGAGGTTGGGATCTAGTGATAGCATCGATCTAATCTGGATTGGCCTCAATTCACCTTTTACTGACTAGGTAGCCCAATAACTTTTCTGACTATACACTAAATAAACACTTACTCGCATTAAGCTTCATCTGATATTTCTTAAGGATCTCAAAAGTTTTGGCTAAGTCTATGAGGTGGTCGCCTTTATTCTTACTTTTGAATACATATCATCGATGTAAATGACCATCGTGTCTCCCATTTGTTTCTTAAACATCTTGGTGACAAATTTTTGATAAGTTGCCCCTGTATTTTGTAATTCGAAGGACATTACCTTGTAGAAATACAACCCAATGGTGGTTACCAAGGAGGTTTTATCCTGGTCATGTTTGAATAAAGGAATCTGATGGTATCCAGAGTAGGCGTCAAGGAAGCTCATCCTTTCATGCATCGTTGTAGCACCAACCAACTGATCTATTTTGGGAAAAGGGAAGTTATGTTTCGGGAATGCCCTATTGAGGTCCGATAAATCGATACAGATCCTCCAACTATCGTTTCTCTTTCTCACCACCACTGGGCTGGACAACCATTTGGGGAACTAAACTTCCCTAATGGAGCCAGACATTATTTCCAATGCAAAATAATTTGATGATCTGATTCTGGAGGAGAATACATGTCCACAGAATTTTCTCAATATCTTATTTCCAGAGGCACTGTTCATCAGAGCTCTTGTGCGTATACTCCTGGACTGAGAGGAAAAAGAAATATTTATTGGAAACGATTAGAGTGTCACGAAAAGTCTCATGATTGGAATGATCAGTCACGTGGGGAGGAGCTCCTTCACTATGATCGATCCATGGAAGTTGCGAGTCGAGGTAAATGACAGATCACGTGTGTGTGTGTGTGTGTGTGGTGGGGGTGGGGAGGGAGGCTGTTTGTGTGTGTGTGTGGTGGGACTTCCTGCATTTTTCCTCGTCACACTCCCCTACACAATCTTCCAAATACTTGTACTATTTCTCTTTCTCATTTTTTAGGTGAGAGACAAATGTACAATATTCATGGTTATGTTGTGTTTTTTAGGTGTGTGGGCATTAGGGGTAGGGGTGGGGATGTTTCGGATTCTTAGTAATTGTACATATTATGAGCTAGATGTTGTTGTTTTGGAATTCATTTTTATTTGTAATAATTGTACATATTTGCATGTCTTCTTCTAAGTCATTTTGATTGTACTAATAACATTTTTTTACAGCAAATGTCTCCTTCAGGTATTAAGGAGAGGATGATGATGCTGGTTATGACGATGTAGTCTGGGCTCGGTGGTAGCGGAGGCGAAGAGGGCTCCTCATCCCCTAGGCTCCCCAAATATGGCAAATTAGGGATGGCCATCGAGAACAAGTCGGGGCTATTATGAGATCCCTCGAGATGGTAAAGACAATCATCGGCCCGGGGTATATGAGTTGGAAGGAGGTGCCATATGAGCTCAAGTTAGCTATTTGGGTGGCACTACAGGTGTAGAGGGGGCTTGAAAGTAATCCTGAGATTATGGATAATTCCCCCATTAGCAATAGTGTTCGGGATTACGAAGCCGAGGCAGCTTAGCGTGGCAACTCAGCGAGGCAGCTTAGCGTGGAAACTCATACGTCAGCTTGTTGTGTTAGTCATATTGTATCTTTTTTTATATTGACTGTAAGCTATAACGGTTGTAATGATGTAACGAGAATAATAATGAGTTTTAGTGTGAGGTCAAACGGTACCCGCGAGAGACCAGGCTTGGCAGGGCCTGGGAGAGCTTTCATGCTTTATCGAATGGCCTCGCCATGGGAACTTTAGAGGCACTTGGTTTGGAGGATTTAGAAGTGAGTCACCGTTGGGGTTTGTCCTTACCATCTTAGACACACCTGGTAAAACACCGAAGAACCCTGACCGTGGAACCTCCGGTGGAGCAGCTTGGAGTTCCATCGGGCGTTGAGTTGAGAACCAAACAACCCTCTACTAAATGTCACATATACTTTATCTGATGCCACTAACCAGCTAGGAAATGTCAGACTTGCACTTGAGTAAACCACCGTGGTATTTGGGGCTGTCAGACAGTTGGTGAGCCACCTCTGTGACAACAACCCCCTAACACATAGTGGTTAGGTAAAAGGCATGTCTTGGCATTTAATGTTTATGACGTGGAGACAACTAGTGGATCAGGTATTTCATGTTGTGACATAAAGTATGAGGGATGTCTTTCACAGGCATTGATGACTGAGTTGCCTCGGGGGTGGTGTGGGGGGCTATTTAAGGACCCCAACCACCTTTGAGGAGGAGAGATCTGCCTGAGAGTTCAGCAGTTATTGCTAGAGATAATATGCATTAGAGAGAGTTATTACAAACCAGAGTTTTTTACTCACCCACGATTGTCATTTATTACGAAGCTTTTAATATTTGATAGAGACTCTTGAGGGTGGTTGGTGTGTTTGGCTACCTGCCAAGGTGTATCTAGGGTGCTTACTTCTCTCTCCCTCTAGCTAAGTTACTTCTATGTTCAGTACTACCTTCTGAGTTATACATGAGATATTTGGGAGTTTAAACTGAGTTCATCTTCATTAAGTTTGTGTTTGCATGTCCTATAAGTAATCCAAGGTTTTGGCTAATTAACTTATCATTATCGTACTCAAAAGGGGTTACGCCTCCATCTTATCTAAACTACCCTCTTACATTTGACGACTCTGCTGAGGAGGCATTCTTCTAAGTAAGGAGTATGGCACAAGATAATGTTCATCGAAGGCTCAATTTTGATGACATCCAACACAATGAATAACAAGCTGCGAGATAACTAGAGGCTCTAAGAGACGGGGTTCCTCGAATAGGTACCTCCAGTTCAGGCGAAGATAAGCGGTCCAGGGGTGACACAAGCCTCCACGAGTGCAGGGTTGGGACTCACTCAGGTGGCACTACTCATGAGTAAGTTTTATGAGTTTTTGCAAACTTCGGTAGCTTCAACGGTGTTGGGAAGATTTGAAGCCAATTCCTTCGTAACACTAGGGGCAGCCCCAAGGGCCCCACCGAGTGCATGTGTAATGGAACAGTCCCACTGAGTGTACCCTCTATTGTGAATCTAGTCATGGGAACCTCAGGAGTATCAACGGCCCCAACTGTGACGATTGTTTCAGCTGTAACGGGCACTTAGCCCATGGTCCCGTTAGTTGTTGCCCCAGTAGCATCACCCATGGAGGAAATGAGAAAGGAGATGCATAAAGAGATGCTGAAGTTCATGCAAGCCTCCTCGCAATCTGCTAGCGAGGTAGCTTCAATTTACGATGACTTTCTGACACCCTATCCCCAAGAATACAATGATGAACCCTATCCAAAGGACTATATTCCTCCTATTTTTGAAAAATACACAGGGAACGGTGGGAACCCGAAGGAGCATATTAAGCGCTTTGTTGAACACTTGGGAGCGCATTGCAATAATAAGAAACTTAGGTTGAGGGAGTTTTCCAAATCCTTAACCAATAAGGTATATACCTGGTATTCTCACTTAGCTCCCAAGAGTGTGTCTACGTGGGAGGAGATGCACGTATTGTTTGTCCAAATGTCCTTTCTGGCAGAAGATGAGTTTACTTTGACCCAACTGGGGAGGGAAAAACAGCGACCGGGGGAAGACGTGGTGGCATACGTTTAGAGGTTTAGGGAAAGGTCCCTCGATGTGAGGGAGGAAGACAAAGAGTCCAAATTATTGCAGATTTGTGTGGAGGGACTGCTTCCTGAATACATCTGTCATCTCATTAATGAGACGCACAAGGGGACTTTTTCGGCATTTTTAAAAGCAGCAAGAAATATTTCCTTGGTGGTGCGGCCCAATCCAGTGGTGGTGCCCATGATGTTTAGGCAGCCGATACAACCTGTGTGGGGAGATCTCAGCCCCCACGGGTAGGGTACACCGAGGGAGGAGATGGAGGCAAGGTACCGAAGAAGGATAATGAGAGGAAGTTTAGAAGAGATAGGGAGGACCCACCACCATTGCCTTGTACAGTGGAGGAAGTTGTCAGCTGTTACAATGCGATGGTCCAAGGAGGAACGGTCTATTAACCAAAGGTCATTCCCGTTGGGTAACCCGATGCGGCAATAAGGGAGGATCTCAAGTATTGCCAGGTCCATCGGAAGATCCAGCACCCAACAGAGAGTTGTTTCACGCTGAGTAGAATCATCGATAAGTACGTGAAGGCAGGGACGTAAAAAATCCCTCCACAGAACGTCAACAACAACCCACTGTCAGCACATGGGGCCAATCTCGTGGTGGCCTATGATGAAGAGGCGGAGAGAGGAGAAAGAGAGTCAACGACGAATCAAGAAGAGTACAAAAAAGCTCCGAAAGATTGTACGAGGGGAATGGCTAATATAGTACTGGCCTACGATGAGGCAAGCGCCAAAGACGTGGAGGATGTGTACAACATTGAAGGTGAGGAAGCAGACCCAGTCCTAGAGTACTGTGCAGTTTTGAAATCCCTGAAAGTCACCTGGTTCTTCGACCAGGTGGGGATACCGAAAGAGAGTAGGTTAGAGATAACCTAGGCAATACTTGACATTACGAGGAAGAACGCAGATCCTTCGCTAAGATGGAAGGGACCCATGGCCAGGTTGGTTAGGAGATTTCTTGTAACACCCCACCTAATTAAATACCGGGTGGCCAATCCCATACCAAATTAAAACAGAATATACAGTTAGCTCATGCTTAGCATCACTGTCAAAAACATTTACAACTCACCCAATACCCAATTAAGCTGGTGTTAAAAACTTTCCAAATTTTAATTCAACAAAATCCATTTCTAGTTTAAGAATAACACAACACATTTTATTCTACAACACTGATAACCGAATAGATAACACAAAAGAATTTAAATGCAATTGGAATGAACATTCCCACATAAAAATCCAATACAGTAATCCCAACAATATTAAATGTATTAAAAAGACACGAATACAATAGTATTTGACCCCGATAGGAAGAGATAACTGAATCCTTTGGGCGACATGCCCTAACTAAGAGAACATTGAGAATCAAATGAAGATAAGCGTCTAAGCAATACTCCATATCTCCATAGCTCGTCAAAATCAACTAAGGTTGGCATCCCTGCTGCTGGACACCTGATATAGAAGATACGATAGAAAAGAAAATGTGCAAGGAAACGGGTCAGAGCCCGATTATGAAAATGATTTTTAAAACAGCAAGTATTTAACAAGTGCAATAAAGCATTTATTATGTACATGTTAGCATCCCACTCTCACTTTCTATTCTCACCTCTCAACTAGAGTGCACGCTTAACGTTTCCTATTAACGTCCTAGTTAATGGTTCCTCTTTTCTAGTTTCCAAAACATGATTCCATTCCCATATCATAACCCCGTATGTCCCATACCATACGTCATATAATCATTCATTTACGTTATTCATTTATGAATTAAACTTTTCAATTCTTTAAGAATAAACATTCATTAACTTAATTTCATTCTACGTTCTCAATTCACCGTTATCTACAATTATCACTGTAGATAGATTTAATCACTATATACATTCATTCATTTAATTCATTATATATATATATATATATATATATATATATATATATATATATATATATATATATATATATATATATATATATATATATATATATATATATTCATATATAATACGTCACCCCGAGTCACAGCTGCGGTGCAATGCATTACTCTGCTATCATGTCCCAATATCGTTGGTCGCCAAATAGGGGACAAAAGGTTCGGTAAGGATTCCTCGAACCACAAACAACAACATACAAGTTGGAGGCGAACATAGTTCTCGTATCCATGGGTCACTCACATACCTACGTACCCACAGTCACCGGATTTATCAACTCCCCGATAAGTATTTCATAGGCCTATGTTCTCGAGTGACAAATCAAAGATCCCATGGGTTCATCAGGATATGACTGCCCTCACGCGCAAACCTCCCGTCGATAGCAAGTAAGCTAGGTATGTCATACACATAAATCATCAATCAATCAAATAGGCATTATCATACCTATAATATAATATCAACAAGGTACTCACATTAACCTTAGATTATTCCCTTACGTAGCATTATATCTCTTTTAAATTCCACGTATTAAAATGTCATATCTTTACTTCATAATTTAATTATCCTCTTATCCTATAACATCTCTCCATTCCCGACGTCGTTAAGGTTCATGCGCGGAGCGTCTCACAAAGTGAAATCCAAACAAGGAACCCCTCCAATACACTACCACTTAACTTTGTCGATCGAGGAGGTCCGTCAACTTCAAATACGCAACCGGAATAATCTCATCCCCTCTTTCAACTAAATGTGGTCTGAACTCCCATCTCTATTTAGGAGTCGTACCGCTAAGCGCTTGTACTAAACTCAGTCCTTCATATTCAAATTGTAACCCTAAGGATACTCAGGTGTTATATTACATCTTCCTTACTGGACCTATCCTTAATCCTCATGCATACCAATTAGAATCCAACACGTGAATCTAGCAACCGAAATATCTTTCAATTTAATTATCATCATTCTAATCAATTAAATCCCAATCACATTAATTCAAATATTATCAAGGGTCTACTGATCTTTTCTAAGTCCCATAATATCCAATTAATAATCACCAAAGATCTACAAAAGGTTTGGGATAAGAATCAACATTAAAAAGAAACAACTTTAACAATCCTAGGGAGGTCGGTCGATCGAAGGCAGGGGGTCGATCGATCGATCACTCAGGTCACAGCCTGGTTTTTCTACATTTCTGCAACTACGGGTTTAGCCATTTTTTATCATTGAAACCTTCATATTTTCAACCCAAATGACTTAATATCCTTACTACATGATATACCAACATATACAAATGATTTCTAATCATCTCAACATCCTAGAATCATCAAGAGATTGGATTAAAGGCCTATTTTTATCCTCTTTTTCCAGAAAATTTATCAACATAATATCTTCAAGAACACATCAATGGTTTTCATAATTTCTTCAACAGATTTAAGATTATTTCGTGGATTACTAACTATCTACAACATGAGTTTGATTCCTATATATTTTCAGTTTCCAAAAATCCATTTAAAACTCCATTATTATCTTCCAAACATGATAAATCATCTCTTTTTATAACCATTCTAACATGGACAATATGAAAACTTAAATTGCCATTATCAAACACTTGCCTCTAATGAAGATCTGATCCTTTGGAGTTGAATAACACAGGTGGTGATGGTGGTGGTGACCTTTGACCTTTGGTTCTCTTCATTTCCAAGCAAGCTTTTTCTTTCCAAGCAACCTTTCACTCTCTCTAAGAAGATGACTTTTCAATTTTGTGTAGAAAAGATGAAATGGACCTACGTACACTAATCTCCAAATATTTATAATAAGACGAAATCCGAAATCACTATTCATCCCCCTTGTAAAATTACCAAAATGCCCTTTTGGATTGTCTTTTCATTTCCAAATGACCCGAGACCCAAATCCAACATCCAAATAGACTTTTCTGACTATTTCAACCCTTCCGGATGCAATGACGCAGTCGAAACGACTATAAGGTTGATGTAAAAATAAGTTTCCTTTTTAATTTAATAAATTAGTCCCGACAGGTCCCATACCGCATCCGACTAAAAATCCAAATTACTGAATTAATATCACACAGCCATATCAATAGCTTCACATTCATATATTACCTAAATATCTTTAAGTAATATTCAGAATCATCCATTTTAATATCCATAATTCGGATAAAACCCAAATGAATTAATTAATAATTAAAATGCAATTAATCCATTAATTTAAAATATAACCATTTTTAAAAGTCATTAAAATCACGGGGTATTACATTTGTCTCAGAAGTAACCTTCAGTGATGCAGATAGGGCTGTAAGGTTCCCTCATAACAGGCCATTGTATGTGACCGCCAGCGTCAACGAAGTTAGCTTCGCAAGGACTCTTATGAATGGGGGAGCTTCCATCAATATCATGCCAAGAAACTCTTTCCATGCAGCCAATATTCCAAAAGAAAGGTTGGTCCCCATGCCCTTGGCGATTTCGGGGTATGATAACCAATCTTCCAAATCCATTGGATATGTCAATATTGGGATTATGATGGGAAATTTGAGTTCCCATATCAAGTTCCACGTAACAGAGAGTGAAACTTCCTATCATCTGCTAATAGGAAGGGTGTGGATGCACAACCAAGGGCTAGTTCCTTATACATACGACCAATGCACTAAGGCGAACATCAAGGGGACAGAGGTGACCATTAGGGCTACGAAGAGACCCTTCGCTATCGAGGAAGCTCACTTGTTAGACGCGGCATTTTACACTGAGTTGGAAGAGGTTTTCCGGGTCCTAACAAGAAGAATGGAGGGAGCATGGGTTCCCTCGATCAGAGAAAGGATGGGGCTTTTGAATGAGAAGGATAAATAGGTTTCAAGCAGCGCAAGAGTAATGACCGAAGAAGCTCATCAGGTGGTCCCTCGGCCCCAAAACATCTCGAAGCAGCTCAAAGACAAGATGAGGCCCAGAGTGGATCCGATGGAGCATGAGGTTCAACGACAAAGCGTGCTGAGTCACTTCTTAGGAAAAAAGAGTGGTCGAGGCTTCTAGAGAGAAGAAGAGGAAGGCAGTCACCACTACCAGTAGACAGTGCAAGAAAGTCATTACCGAGGAAGGAAAAGTGGTATATCGATTATAATGGTGTGAGCGAGCGGTCGAAGAAACTGATGATGAGGTTGACCCGATATATGAATACTTTCTGGTAGATCAATGGGGACATTATATGGTGATAGACAACTCCAACATACAGGAGTTCGTAGAGGATGTCGCCAAAGAACCATACTACATGGCAGATCAGCCGAAGCCACAGGCACAAGAGTTGGAGCAGTTGAACCTGGCGAAAGAAGGGGAATATCCCAGGCCTATCTTCATCTCGAAGGATCTCAGTGAAGAGAAACGAGAGGCCTTGGTTAAATTGATTCGGGAGTTTATAGACATTTTTTCTTGGAAATACATAGAGATAAAAGGGATGGATGAGGAAGTGAGCTGCCACAAGTCAAACATAATGCCTTCAGCCATTCCAGTGAAACAAGCAAGAACGTATAAGACTGAGCTGGATTTGAAGATCAAGGAAGAGGTTCAACGCTTACTAATGACAGGGTTTATCATACTGATACAACACCCACTCTAGCTATCTAGCATTGTCCCAGTGGGAAAGAAAGATAAAACCCAAATAAGGATCTGTGTGGATTTTAGAGATTTGAATAGAGCTTTTCCCAAAGATGAGTTCCCTCTGCCCTCCATCGATAGCCTGATAGATGCAACGGCTGGTCATGAGATGTATAGCTTCATGGATGGGTATGTAGGGTACAACCAGATCAAGATGGACCCCTCGAATGCAGAGAAAACAGCATTCAGAACCCCATTGGGTAACTTCATGTATAGGGTGATGCCGTTTGGACTCAAGAATGCTGGGGAGACTTACTAGAGAACAATGATGGACATTTTCCATTACTTCTTCCACAAATTTGTGGAATTTTATGTGGATGATTTGGTCATCAAATCGAGGAAGGAGGAGTCCCATCTGGGTGATTTGAGGAAGGTTTTCACCCATTGAAGGAAGTTTAAATTGAGGATGAATCCACTGAAGTGTGTTTTTGGAGTGATAAGTGGGAAATTCCTAGGTTTCGTGGTTGATCAAAAAGGGGTGCCGATGGACCAGGACAAGCAACGAGCGATCTTAGAGATGCCAAGCCCTAGAACGGCGAAGGAGATGAAGAGTTTCCTTGGTAAAGTCTCCTACCTTAGGAGATTTGTGCCTGGATTAGCTGAAATGACACATCCGTTGATGCAGCTGTTGTGAAGGAACACGAAGTTCAAGTGGGAGGAGATTCACCAGGAGTCTCTTGACAGACTGAAGAAACTACTCATTTCACCACAGA
The DNA here is from genome assembly GCA_949130495.1 of Sambucus nigra. Lineage (NCBI taxonomy): Eukaryota > Viridiplantae > Streptophyta > Magnoliopsida > Dipsacales > Adoxaceae > Sambucus > Sambucus nigra. The sequence continues at coordinate 530,471,916 of OX422214.1, forward strand.
CCATGGCTCCCCCAAAGGCGGGAATACCATTGCAGCTATACCTCACATCCACCATGAGGTCTGTGGGAGCTTTGTTGGCATAAGAGATCGACATGCAAGAACGGTCCGTCTACTACCTCAACAGGATCATCCATGGCCCAGAAGTAGGATATAATTGCTTGGAAAGGCATTGTTTAGCCTTAGTATTTGTAGCGCAAAAACTTAGACATTATATGCTATCTTTTACAATTCATATTGTAACTAGATGTGATCCTATTAAGTATTTGCTAGCAAGAAGGATATTGATTGGTAGAGAAGCTAGGTGGTTCCTCATCCTCTCTGAGTATGACTTGAAATGTGTGGTTCCTCGCGCGATCAAAAGCCCAGTGTACGCCGATTTGTTGGTGGTTTTCCCCTCATAAATGTTTGAGCCACCCAAAGAAAGTATTCCAGGAGACGATTTGCAGGCCAACCACCTAGATACAACGGATGAGGAATGGACAATGCAGTTCGATGGATCTTCAGTGGAAAAGAAAGGAGGAGGAGGGGTTATTCTCTCAAAAGGAATGAAGGAGATTTGCCTTTCCTACAAGTTAGATTTCCCTTATTCTAATAACGAGGAAGAATATGAAGCATTGGTGCTGGGGTTACTAGAGGCTCTTCGGACGGGCATTCGTTCACTTTACATCAAAGTGGATTCAAATTTAGTGGTTTAGCAAGTTAATGGAGAGTACGCGTTGAAACAAATAAGCCTGGCACCATATAAAACAATCATTCGGAGGCTCTTCTGCCAGTTCCATCAGACCAAGCTTAAGAGACAGCCCAGAATGATGAATCGTCACCCAAACGCCTATGCCACCATTGCCCAGAAGATGGTTATGAGGAACGATACAACTACCATCATGATCCAATGAAGAACAGCTCCTTCAATGTTACAGTTAATTCTACCAATGGAAGAGGACGCGGATTGGAGGGGAGAGATCAAAAGGCAATTGGAATCTGGGGAAGGAGCGATGGGGCTGAGAGAATTAGCCCAATACTTCATGAACTAGGGAAACCTTTACTTTAGGAACCCAGGAGGATGGTTATCGAGGTGCATTAGTCCAAAAGAGGCAGAGTGAAGATTGAAGAAAACACATGAAGAGCATTGCGAGACAACTGAGATACCCCTCTACCGAATAATGCAAAGGGAGGGGTATTTTTGGCCAAGAATGAAACAGGACGCGGCGGAGCTACAACGGAAGTGCGACAAGTGCCAGTTATTCTTCGAGGCGGATGAATGTCATTTTATGGAGGCTTAGGTTGACTTGAGACAGTCTTATATTGACTTCATTAAAGATGGAGTTATCCCGACAGAGAAAATTAATGCGATGGGACTCCGACGAAGGGCCCCGAGATTCTACGTTCAAGAGGGGCAGCTCTATCGAAGGGGATACTTTAACAAGACGTTGCGTTGCATCACGAAGGAAAAAGCAGCCGATATTCTCAAACAGGCACACTATCCAGCTCACATAAGAGGGGCCAAGTTGTATGACCAATTGATGACTTTGGGATACTATTGGCTAACGATGGAGAAAGATTCTGCTGAGTTCGTTTGAAGGTGCAAGGCTTGCCAACTTCATGGAAATATGATCCATACCCCATCAGTGGACCTACACTCCCTGGCAACACCTTATCCTCTTCACACTTCGGTATTCGACCTGGTGGGGGAAATACATCCTTCTTCGAGGGGAAAGATATGGATACTGGTAGCAACAGAGTGTTTCATAAAGTGGGTTGAAGCGATACCACTGAGAAGGGCAACAGCGGGGGTGGTAAGCAACTTCATCAAAGAATACATTATTTGCCATTTTGGGATACCAAAGGTTACTCTTTCAGATAATGGAACCCCTTTTGTCAAGTCAGAAGTAACGATGCTCACAAATAAGTACTCCATTGTCCATCATACGTCGACGGTGGCATACCCAAAGGGAAATGGTCAAGCCAAAGAAACTAACAAAACTTTGGTTAATATCTTGGCTAAAATAATGGAGGATTTCCCAGGATCGTGGGATGACAAGGTACCAGCCGTATTATGGGCCTATCGAACAACTAAGAGAAATCCCACGGGGTATACACTGTTCTCTCTTATTTATGGGGCAGAGGCGATTCTCCCAGTGGATCTAGAAGTTCCCTCTGCTCGATATGACTTACGAAGTAGTATGCTCCCTCAGAATAGACATGTGCAACTGGAAGCGTTGAACGAACACAGAGATAATGCGATGTAGCACTTTCAAATGTATACAAAGTAGCTCTCCAGGGTATATGATAACTTGGTGAGACCAAAAAAGTTCGTGGAATGAGACCTCGTGTTGAAAGCAGAGATAAAGCACATTAGTGGATTGCCCCTACCTAAGTTTGCAGCCAATTGGGAGGTACCTTTTATTGTAAAAGAAGCTCATGACTCATGTTATTGCTTAATTTCTAAGATAGAAGAAGATAGGTTATTCAAGATTAATAACAAATGGTTAAAAGTCTATCATGTGTAAGCAATTATGTTTGGGGCCACCGATGTATCTAACTGTTATGCAAGTTCTTTTTTTTTTACGATAAATATGCAAGTTCTCTTTATTATAACCCAAGTAGAGATGAAAGAATTATATAACTTCATAATGTGCTCAAACAGTTATAACACAAGGGAAAAGCATGAGAAAACATATATCTTTCTTCATTCATAAACCTTGGGGCATTACAAAATTGGGAGCTATTGCCCAAGAATTACATAAGAAGGAGAGAAAAACAAAAAATATATATACAAAAGATCATTGGCCTAGGAGGAAGCACAGATCTGGGGAGGAGAAAAAATCTCCAGGAAGGCCCGAAGAAGCTTCTTGGCAAGACTGTTGAGCATTGATAGAGACCTCCAACCTCATTTGCACCTGTGTGCGCTCGATAAGGAGTTTCTCTCATTTCAGCTTCACCAGACGTAAAGCTTCTTCGATGTCCTCCACCTCCTTATCAACATCTTCTAGAAGAGGTGCTAACTCGGCCAATTTAGCCTCCTTGGCTCGCTGATCCTCCTGATGTTTTCGCAAGAGTTCCCTCTGGCTGTCCAGTCATTGGCTCTTCAAGGTCTTCAAATGCATGATAAGCCAGAAAAAACGGAAGCCGTCGTGACCTAATTCCCTCAGATAACTCAGAAATTGGTTAAGGAGGGGTCTGATAGCGTTTGAGGTCGGAGTGTTGGCAATTTCAGCAACGATGGTAGCCATGTCCTGAAGCCTATAACTCATAACGGAGATATTTGAACGCAGGCAATCTACCGTGAACGTCTCAGGATGATGATTTATAAGTTGTTCAATGACGAGACGATGGTTTGTAGGCATTTGAGGAGAACGTCGAAGCACCATCAGGTAGAACGTGTGAGGAGCTAGGTCAGGCAGAGGAAGCTCACAGCCAGATTCTCTCTCAGCAGCGGCACCGATCGTAGAACCTTGATGATTATGGCTAGAATCTTCTGAAACGACAGGTTCCTGGTGGGGCGAGGCAATGGACAAAGGAGCTAGTGGAGAATCCTCTCGAGCAACCTGAGAATAGTTAGAGGAAATATGGAGTTTATGAAAAAATCTTAACAAGTGTTTTCGTTGTTAAGTCACCGATATAGGTGGAGTTTATGAAAAAATCTTAACAAGTGTTTTCGTTGTTAAGTCACCGATATAGGTGGAGTTTTTGGAAAATCTTAACAAGTGTTTTCGTTGTTAAGTCACCGATATAGGTGGAGTTTTTGGAAAATCTTAACAAGTGTTTTCGTTGTTAAGTCACCGATATAGGTGGAGTTTTTTTGGAAAATCTTAACAAGTATTTTCGTTGTTAAGTCACCGATATAGGTGGAATTTTTAAAAAAAAATCTTAACAAGCATTTTCGTTGTTAAGTCACCGATATGGGTGGAGTTTATGCAAAAAACCTTAACAAGTGTTTTCATTGATTAAGTCACCTACATAGGTGAAGTTTGAGAAGCTGAGAAATGCAAAGAAATTAGCGAAGTACCTCAGCAATAGTAAGAGAGAGAACAAGAGTCACCACGGGGGCCATAATGATAGAAATTGTTGGGGGTGGGCTCATTGCCTCAGTAGCTTCAACGGGGCCCTTGGCTGAAGAAGCCTCAACGGTAGGCAAACTTCCCTCGCCAACAAATGGTACCAGCGCCAACAATGGTGGTTCGTCGAAAGAACACGAGGGACCTCCAAGCAATGCCCCAGCATGGGCAGGCACTGAAGAATCACTATGTGAGACAGCAGCATCAACCTGGGCCCTGGAAAAGAAAAGGCCACTAAGAGCAAAGGGTGGAGAGAGACTTGGAGAAAGCTGCAGCAACAAAGCTAAGTGTTAGAAATGACAAATTAGTACTCAAAAAGAGAGAAATACTTATAAACGTTACTTAACCCCGTTATGGAACTAAAGAGGGGAATTGCAGTTAGAGGTCTCGTCAGTACAGGGGGAAGAAGGATTTTGGCTATCAGAGATGCCATCTCAACCTGGGGCACCCCAACATGTCAAGGTTTAGCATATTACACAGAAAGAAAAGGGGTGGAGTAGAGAAATGTTGCCAGACCTAATAGGTAATAGATAATATGTTACCTCGGGGTGCAACTGGAATAAGGGGCAGAAGAGCCTTGGGCTGAGGTTCTAATGAAGAAGCTGGGGGTGGGCTCATTGCCTCAGTAGATTCAACGGTAGTAGCCCCCACAGCAGCATCTCTAGCCCGTTGGGAGGATGAACGACGAGAGTAAGTAAGACTTATCAGGGGGAACGGGGAAGGGTAGTGTCTACTAGAGAGATACCGCAATCCCCCCCCCCCCCACGAAGCGGCTTACAGGGGGACTGGGAGGACTGGGCCTTTCTTTAGCCTCCAAAGGAGTTTGTGCTTGAACTTGGAATTTAGACTTCGAGGACTTGGATTTCTTAAAATTCTTAGCAGGTGGATGAGAAGGCCCTTCTCCAATTACAGCTTCGATCGGGGGGAGGTGGTTTAGGGGTTGCAGTGGCCTTAGGCTTGGGTGTGGCAATGGGGATCATGGGGCAGTGTGGAGGAAATTATGTGGGAAGTACTTTGGGGGTCTGTCTTAGAGGGAACTCAATCCTAAGAACCGAATTACCCTTCAACCCCAACTCCAAAGCAAAAAATGAGAGAACTGGAGGGTACACGGGATCCCCCTTGATGAACTCAGAAATTAGGGTAAGTTGCCTCGGTCAGTACTTTGTTGCAAATAGAGGGGTCACGTCCCCTTGCCGGGTGATGCTGGGAATGGTAACTCGCCTAGCCATTGTAGAACTCACTCCCCACGCAGCAGTTGAGGAGAATAGGGAACATGCCTCGCCAAAAGAGACCTTGGGGTTAGATTTAAAAAACTGGGCAAGGAGCCCCTTGATCGAAACCGAACTGACGGCTGCATCGGTTGGGATTGTAGTGCTCACTGGTATATATCCTTTCGGTGTAAGAGGGCAGGTATCCTGGCGAAAATATAGAAGGACCACAGCCACTGAAGGGTCCTCAATAATGAGATCTAGAGTAGTTGCCCGGACCACTCTTGCTTCGTGTTTGAAAAAATCACAAGTATGGAGAAATACGTCTTCTTCATAGGGCCTCATCACAAAATTGGAAAAATCATCGATGATGGAGGTCAGCTCCTTTAGGCTTTGTCTCTTGTGATAAACAAAGGAGTGTGGGGGCATAATTGTTTCCCCCGAACGAGGGCCGTTGGTTATGGCTGCTACGATCGGGAAACGTACATAGAGGAAGCCTATTAGGACGACACAGTTGAAAAAGTTGGCTAAGTTATAACGACCCAGAGATCGTTCCATGTCAAAAAGGGTTATATCAAGACATGTGTAGATGGATCCCAAGGCGATTGCAACTAGAGGAAACTTGATACTCTGGGCCAAACGAAGGGATAGGTTGATGAAGTCCCTTCGCGGTTGGTCGTTGGGTTTCCCCGTTAAAAGAAAATGAGAAAGAACGACAAGAGTGAAGGCAGGAAGTTCTAGCGATGTACCTTGACCGGGGCGGCCTCAGAGGCACTACCTTCAGAAGGATCCTTGAAAAAGTAGTTGATGATTGGAGTGAAAGTCGCTTTGTTTGAAGTACCGATGCACCTTCGATATATACGGTCTAACTTCAAATGATCAGCAATCTCTTGGGCATCTAGAGCTTCATCATAATAGGGCTCATGACCTGTTGCCTCAAGGCCTAGGAGCTCGCACACGTCCTTTAACATTATTGCAAATTCACCCCATACAACAATAAAGGTATGAGTGGTAACGTTCCAGCGAGATATCAGAACGGGAAGGGCAGCATTATTCTTGGACGGGGTGAACTCACCAAACCACTTGGACCGATGAAGCCCAATCTTGGTGAGAGTATCAGCATGGGAGCTCTGCATATGGGAGTTCCAATCAGCAAAGTGAGCAGGAGAGCCCCTAAACCCTTTGAATTCGATGTGGGACCATGGGAAGTCCCGACGCTCAAGATGAAATCAAAGAGTCCCCTATGGAGGTAGAAATCCCCAGTTATCAGCACTTTTATCTTCATCACCAAGCGTCAGGGCATCATACTTGGCATTAAAAACGCAAGTCCTACAAGACCCAGCAAAGTCATCACTCTTGCCGAATATGGAGGACCGGCGGTAGAAGTGCAATTTGTCCTGGCGGATAGCAGTCAATGAGGCGGCAGTAGAGGTGGTGACAATAGGGGTGGCAGGTGCAGCACTGGTGGCAGGTATGGTAGAGTTACTTAAGGAGGCCATTGCAAACAACAATGAAGTACGAGAAAAATCTTGGTAAAAGAAGGGTTGGGAATGAAGATGGAGAAGCACAACCACAGGTGGAGGTGTAAAAGATGAGAGAAGGAAGAAGCTAGGTAAGAGCTTGGTAAATAATGGAGTTCGCACAAAGTTTCTCTCTCTAAGGAATACGGGAGATTGAAGAAGAAGAAGAAGAAGAAGAAGAAGAAGAAGAAGAAGAAGAAGAAGAAGAAGAAGAAGAAGAAGAAGAAAAGAGAAGGGTTTGAAAAAAGAGACGTTTGAAGCCTTTTAAACCTAACTTTTGAGTTTCCCACCACCGTACGTGCAAGGCCCCCTATAATCATTTTAAATGAACACGTGTCACTTCGAGAAGTGTTTTGACAGCTGAAAAGAGAGCGCTACGTCATTTACGAAGCAACGCCTGGGGAATGGAAGGGGTTTCCTTCTTCAGTAAGTTTGAGTTTTGACGCCAGAATTTTTGTCAGACATATCCAATAACTCCCAACGAAAAAGATGTCTCAACGGTTCAAAAAAGCTACGATATCCCCTCGCCACAAGTCCAAACGTTGTTTAAATGGTAACTCGACTGCATCGGGGAGAATTTCTGCTTTTTTGATCATAGCAAAGCATTACAAGGGAGAATTTCAGTTTCCAAGAATCAAAACGAGTATTTGAGAAGGTTAGTAGGCCTTTCGGGAGAATTTCAAATAATAAAAAGCTAGAAAGGTTGAAGCTCATTATAAGGAAAAAGTGGTGATGTCCCTTCGTCAAAGCCCCAATAAGTCGTGGTTCTTTGGCTTAGGTACATCGGGGAGAATTTACTTTTTCCTAAAGATTATAACACTGCGGTTCTAACGAAGGAAAGGAGGCCATAATTTTTACACACAGAGAAGGTTCATCCGATTGAGAAGTTTTCGCGCAGACATTTCTTGTTCCAACAACAAATCTCACCATGAAGGGGAAATTATAGAGGGGCTTGAAGGTAATCCTGAGATTATGGATAATTTCCCCATTAGCAACAGTGCTCGTGATTAAGAAGCCGAGGTAGCTTAGTGTGGCAACTCAGCGAGGCAGCTTAGCGTGACAACTCATACTTTATCTTATTGTGTTAGTCATATTGAATCTTTGTTTATATTAACTGTAAGCTATAATGGTTGTAATGATGTAACGATAATAATAATGAGTTTTAGTGTGAGGTCAAATGGTACTCGTGAGAGACCAAGCTTGACAGGGCTTGGGAGAGCTTTCATGCCCTATCGAATGGCCTCACCGTGGGAACTTTAGAGGGACTTGGTTTGGAGAATTGAGAAGTTAGGCACCGTTGGGTCTTGTCCTGACCATCTTAGATACACCTGGTAAAACACCGAAGAATCCTGATTGTGGAACCTCGGGCGGAGCAGCTTGGAATTCCATCGGGCGTTGAGTTGAGAACCAAACAACCCTCTACATAATATCACATCTACTTTATCTGATGTCACTAACCAGCTAGGCAATGTCATACTTGCACTTGAGTAAACCACCGTAGTATTTGGGGATGTCAGACAGTTGGTGAGCCACCTCTATGGCAATAGCCCTCGACACACAATGGTTAGGCAAAAGGCATGTCTTGACATTTAATGTTTATGACATGGAGACAAGTAGTGGATCGGATATTTCATGTTGTGACATAAAGTATGAGGGATGTCTTTCAGAGGCATTGATGACTGAGTTGCCACGGGGTTAGTGTGGGGGGCTATTTAAGGACCCCAACCACCTTTGAGGAGGAGAGACCTTCCTGAGAGTTCAGCAGTTATTGCTAGAGATAATATACATTAGAGAGAGTTATTACAAACCAAAGTTTTTTACTCACCCACTATTGTCATTTATTACGAAGTTTTAATATTTGATAGAGATTCATGAGGTTGGTTTGTGTGTTTAGTTGCCTGCCAAGGTGTATCTAGGGTGCTTACTTCTCTCTCCCTCTAGCTACTACTACCTTCTGAGTTATACACGAAATATTTGGGTGTTTAAACTGAGTTCATCTTCATTAAGTTTGTGTTTGCATGTCCTATAAGTAATCCAAGGTTTTGGCTAATTAACTTATCATTACTATACTCAAAAGGGGTTACGCCTCCATCTTATCTAAACTACCCTCTTACAACAGGTAATGTATTTATATGAATATGAATATGAATATTTCAAATTCAATTTCGATTTCAATTTCAATTTCATTCTATATTTATATTTATTCGCAACTAACATTATATTTGTTGGACATGAACAATTCAGCCTGGATTCAAAAGTACGCGATTCTGTCTTGGAGAAGTTGAGGGAGCAACACAAGACGTGGAAGAAAAATATGCGGACCCGGTACTTTGGAAAGACACGAGAGTCCGTTATTCGAATGCGTGAATCCGTCCCGCTGAAGGAGCCGATCTCATTAGCAAAATGGCAACAGTTCATTAACAATGAGATTGGGGAGCGACAATTGGCATCTCGCCAATCAGAGAGGGAAAATCGGGCAAAAAAGACGGACGTGCACTACTCCGTCCGGACGTCTTACGCCGAGGTGGAGCATAGGACGATGGAAAGATTTAATTTTTCTATAACTATAGAAATATATTATTCTGCATGATTTTACTTTGCGGGGCCGATACTAATTTTACTTTATTTTATTTCAAGGGACAGGGAGTGGCCCTGGGGGTAGGCCACATAGGCTAAATACATGTGACTCTTCGGACGAAGAAGGGGAAGGACAAGGAGGTGTCCCTAAGCATCGTGGCTAGGATTGTAAGTAATCCGACAGTTTACTTTTTGTTAATTACGTTATAATTTTTTAGTTTACTTATTTTGCTAATCATGTGTTTTTTGTCATTTCAGGCAAAGCTTAAGGAAGTGCATGAGTCGCAGTCTGATGCCGACAAGGCATCTTTGTCCACAGACGCACTCAGCCAAGTGCTTAGCTCTGATCGCAAGGGGAGGACAAGGGGGTGAGCTCGCGGGTGGACAAATCTAGGATCATCGGATTGGAGACGAGCGACACCGGGTTGGCTCGAACGATGGACTCGCATGATGCGAAGCTATCCCGTTAGGAGGCGACAGTCCACGATATTTTCTCATTCATGAAGCGTTCGTTGGGAGAAAATATTAAGGTAAAAGGGAAGGAGAAGGTGGTGGAGGAGGAGGTGTAGGAGGACGTGGTACAGGATGATGAGGATGTGGACCTCGCTGCCTCATCGCCGACACGTGCGGACTTTGATGATCCACTTCCCTATTTGGCTCCCTTCAATAGACCTATGTCGACACTTGGTTGGTCGAGCGTGTTTATAATGGACATATTTGATGGCCAGCGGATAGGGCGGGGGTTGAAGAACCCGAATATCGTCCAGGGTGTACTAGTTCATGGACGTGAGCTTCAAGACATTGAGTCCAAGGTGCTCGTCACGCATGTGATACCCGGGAAGGAGAACTCCCCATTGTGGTTGCACGAATAATGCGGCACGGTGTATATTAGTGGGTGTGTAAATTCGTATATCGTGTGGCCTACTCACCTCCTCAGAGTTAACCATACCTCGGACATTTATTGACATTGTTTTAAGTTTGAATTGAATTGTTTTAAGGTTGAATTAAATTACTTTAAGTTGTTACATTTGAATTATATCGTTATGCATATTGTCTCTATTTTGAATGTATATTTGCATTATCTCTATTTTATTTGGATATATGATATTTGAACAGGTACAACGTTGTTATAATAGGTACAAATATGCTGTTGGGCAGTGGCAGTGGCCACACTGCCCAGCAAATTTTTTTTCAATTCTACCTAAAATTGTCATGGTCATTGACCGTGACAAGTCCGTGATAAAAAAAGTTGTCACGGACCTATCAAGTCAATGAGCGTGACAATTTTTTAAAGAATGTCGCGGGATTGTCACGATCAAGGACCGTGACACGACTGTGACAATTCTAATGAACTTGTCACGGTCAATGACCGTGACAAGTCCGTGACAAAAAAAAGTTATCACCCCAGGAATTGTCACAGTCATTGACCTTGACAAGTTGAACTTGTTAAGGTCAATGACCGTGACAATTCGGCAGATTCGGATGTTCCATGAGAAGATTAAAAGTAAAGATTAAAAAATTACATCACCAAAATGCATTTTCGTATTATGAAGAGTCTTTGGGAGTTGAGTTTCAATTATGAGATAATGATCGGAAAGGATGGATCATCTTATTAGTCGGATGAGAGAATGGACTATTTTTGTTGAAGATGGATTTATAGATGGAAGAGGACACGAAGAGTTTCTCTCATTATGAGGAGATGGAGAGTCAAGAGTCTTATTTAGTAAGTTGTTTACGCTAGTTTGCATCTTTGTTTGTTGAGAAGAGACTTTACTTAACTAAGCATTAATGGGAAATTATGTCTAATTCTATATATATATATATATATATATATATATATATATATATATATATATATATATATATATATATATACACTAGCATGCAACCCGCGCGATGCACGGGCGTAATACAATACTTGTTTAAAATATAATAAAAAAATTAAAATACTCAAATAAAGAAGTATCTATATATATGAAATAAAAATACAAAAATAAAAATGAGGTAGTTTCATAAAAGACACTTTTAGGGAAAAAAAATTAAATTTGAAAATTATAAAAAACAATTTTTAAAATCTGAAAATCACAAAAAAAAAATTATAAAAATTGATTTTTTTTAAATAAGAATGACGTTAAAAATATAGATGTGGCGTATGAAAAGAAATTTGTACTTGTATGTTAATTCACCTAGCAATATGAGATTTGTACTTGTTCCTTATTCACCCTAAAATATGAGAATTTAACTAAAATTACATGATATTTAAAATCTAACTGAACAACTTGATTCAAAATTCAAGTATACAAACAAACTAATGCTCAAACATGCTTAATCAAAAAATTAAAGTAAATAATCATAACTACATGTTTTTTTAAGGAAAGTAACTTTTTACTCAAATTTGAAGTACTAAGTGGCTACTACGTCTACAAATTCAAACTCCAACAATTTATATAACAACATAGATGATAAATAAAATCTTTTTAATTCCTTGAAGTCACTAACCTGAATCCTCTTGTTTATCTTCATGCCTAGCTGAGGATCAATGGAATATTACCTTAGTGTGAGAGAAGAGAGATAATAGTACATGCAAGTATGATTTTCATACTTCAATTGATACACAAATCTCTAACAAAGGATTTGGAAGCCACCTCAACCCAATGTGTTTTACCTGTAAAAATAGGGAAAAGAGAGCGTAATAAATCCATGCTTGAATAATTTTCTTTTTGAACTTTTCTTCATCATAAATAGGTTACATCTCAAGATATGAGTAAACGATCTCTTATCCTGCTAGTGTCGACCGGTGGGAGCGATAAATTAACTACATGTCTTGTAAACCAAAATTTATAAAAAACAATTTACATACAAAAACAAACTTAAGCAAAAACTCTTATATAACATAAAAATTAAAGGAAAAGTGATTTCTAATCAGTGTTAAAGGCTCACAAAGCATCCAAAATATATCGGGATCAAATGAAAATTTATTAAAGTTTAATTCTAAAATGAGGAGTGAGACGAATCTATAAAAATTTCTTAATATCACCATTCCCAGAGCTTTTGAAGACAATGTTGATGTAGTAATCACGACTATTAACGTACGTGCTGCATATCTTGAGCTTGTAGTACAATATGTATTTATTTATCTTCCCTAAGAACTCAAGGGTCAAATGCACATTATAGACACTGAAAGCTATTTGTCTTTTCAAGATAAGAAAACGGATGTGAAAAAGAAGAGTCGGTGTCCTTTGGCTTCCATAGACGTAGTGATCTTTAACATTTAAACTCTGTCATAAATGGTAATACTACAAATAGAGTTATTATATATATAAAGTACTGCTCTTGTGTTCGCATTTTAAGAGTGCGAACCGAACACGTGTCACCAGACGGTGAACCTAAAAATTATAGGATAAATTATAGGCGCACTCTCTCTCTTCTCTGAAAATTTTAGGCTAAATTATAGGCACACTCTCTCTCTTCTCTGGACTCACCGCCAGGTGACACGTGTTCGGTCCGTGAATTAAAAATAGTTCATGAGGTTTCATGTAAACAAAGTTCAAAGTTTTTTTTTTCCTTTAAAAAACTTTCTCCTACATCAACTAATAAAGCTAATTCTAGGTGAAAAAGGGACTTCTAAGTTAATCTATTATTCATGATAGGATAAAAATAATTAATCCCAAATAGGAATATTAAGCAGAAAAATATAGGCAGTGCAGAACCCAAGAAGTGGAAAAGTATCCTTACAATAGCATTGGCGGCTGTTGTGATAACATTTAGCTCGGACATGTCTGCATTGGCTGATCTCAACAAGTTTGAGGCTGAAATTAGAGGAGAATTTGGAATTGGATCTGCTGCTCAATATGGTTCTGCAGATCTCAGGTCCATTTTCCTAATAAAAGCTAATATCTCAAATGTATATATATGTACGCAAATGCTCATATGCAGAATTAGGGACTTTGTAGTACTTGGATTTTCGGACAGTTCATTACATTTTACATCTGTTAATGCTTATGCAGGAAGGCCGTTCATATGAATGAAAATTTCAGGTAACCCTTCATCTTCTGGTTCAAAATTTCCTTCCTTGGAATAATAATGTACTCTACCATTCGGCTTGTTATCACTTTATGATCCATTTATTTATGTTGATCTTCTAACCACCAAAAATTTCACTTCCTGGCATTTAACCCCCAAAAATGGTCTTTTGGAATACTTGATCAATCTTTTATTTTTTATTTTTTTCGGTCCTAAAAAGCCATTTTTAAGGTCCAAGCCTAGGTTAGCATAAATGAATGATGGCCAACGTTAAGATAACCCTAAATCTCTGAGCGGTTGCAAAGAAAATATAAGCAGGGCAATTCATATTTTTACAAACAATAACTATAGTGCAAAAAAAAATGAACAATGCAATCTTTGCAAGAAACTCCCCTAAACTTTTTTTAATGCAAAATACCCCATGAACTAGGCATTCTATTATGTAGACTCCCTTTGCAATGCTATACAGTATACACAAAAGGGTGTCAGCTTATTTAGATTTAAATTGATTCAAGGGGCTTTCTTGTAAAATTATTTAGCTCAGGGCTTATTTTGTGCTATCACACCAAAAAATCATGCTCCATGTACTTCACTAGATATCAGAGTTGTACACATAAATCAGTTCATCCTGTTGGATAGGGCTAATCAACAAATCTCTAGTATCACTGAATTAAGATAAACAATGTTTCTAGTCCATCTTGAATTCTGTAAATAATCAATTTAAATGGCTGGTGCAGACGAGCCAATTTCACATCTGCTGACATGAGGGAATCAGATTTCAGTGGTTCAACATTTAATGGTGCATATCTTGAGAAAGATGTTGCATACAAAGCCAATTTTACAGGTAAATCACCATTTTATTTGTAGAGAAATACTACCAGATGATATAGCTAATGTTGTCAACAGCACAAGTAGGAAGTAATAAAATTTTGCGGGGAAAAAAAATCCCTTTTGGGCATTAGCAATTTTGCCCCTAAACAGTAGTAATATTCCTCATTATTACCTTTCTCCTAACACTATTTGGGGCCAGATTTAAAACCCTTTTACTGTCTCATAAACACAACCAACCCCACTCACCCCCCCACCCCCGCGGGCGGGGCGTCTGTTGAAACTGATCTGCATTATTGGGTTAAAGTTGAGGTTGAACATTTTTACCTGATATACCCTTTTCAATTTCGTTCTTCACTTCAGCTTCCACAATGGGATATTTATTATGAAGACGTCTAGCATTTCTGCCACATTTTGGGGGGAAGCTTCTAATACCCCTGACTCTTCTTCGTGGAAAACAAATTTTAGTAAAATTATCAATCATTTTATGCTCTAAGGTTTGCAATGTATCACCGTATTCTGCATAATCCAGAGTCTTCAGAACGTCAACACCCACAAGAAAAGATTCCTTCTGATTATGAGCAACAGTTTTTTCAAGCCCAACAGAATCAAACTTGTCAGATATATCAAGAATTTCATTCTGAATAATATTTTCCTGAGACCCATTAGATTCAGAAGTTTCCAAATCATCCTCAAATTTACCAGTACTACCCTTCAGATTTACCAGTTCAGCGGATTTTCAACTGCACCATGAGAAGTCAAACCTCCATTTGACTTCCAGTTGCCTCGTACGAAATGCTCAAACGCTTTAGGGAAATCACGTACAGCAGACACCTTATATCGTGAAAAAATAGTTTTGGTAACCAGATTTTCTTGAGACTCAAAATCAAGTTCAATAGGTTCGCTATTTTAATATTCCTGATCACTAACACCATCAATTTTCTGCAATAAATAATCACATGTACCAACAAAAGTTGTGGAGTTTTCCTGGTTGGTATGTGTAGCCAATCACTAAAACGCCTTTCGAAAATCACGAACTCCGCACACTTTTCTTCGTTTAAACTTGCATGGTACATCAGAAGAAGCAAATTTGCTATGAAGTGATAGCTGCCTCTTTATCGTTTCCCCCACAGAAGCATTACTAGTATTTGAAACCATTTTGGGTCCACTCACAGCATAAAGCTATTCTCAGATTAAACCAAATTCAATTGCTACAACAAAGAAAGAATTATTCAGAAATAAACACGACTGCAATAATGATATCGAATCACATACCCTAATCAAGAATGAGAAATATATAAAACATAAATGCTGAATACCCCATGGTATGTTATTTCAATTTCAAATATGATACCCTCATTTCTGATTTCTTTATCAAATTTTACATATCCACCATTGTACGTCGAACAGATACATAAGAAAAATACAAAAATCTAAAGTAAGCTCTCATCAAACTTCAACATAAGAAGAGGATGGTACAAAATAATGATTTGCTTATTACTTTCTTTTGTAATGCATAGAACAAAATAATTTTAAATCTATATTACATTATAGGTTCTATTTAAAGAATGTCCCAAAACATTTTCCCATTAAATTATTTCCACAATAGTCACTCAGTTAGGCAACCATTCTCCAGCCCAGTCCAGTCAATTTACACCTGACACTTCCCACCCAATCAGACCAATTTTACATAAACCTACCAAAATTGATCAACACAATCCAATTTAGCATGTGGTAGACATGACGTAAGGGTATGTCCTAATCCTATCGTAGGCATCAATACGCTTGAAATAAAATTATGACCATGCATATTCTAGTTTTTCTTATAACTTAAAAGTTTAAACGACCCTGTCTTTAATCTATCCGGCATATTTCAATAATTCCCAACTAGATTTTAAATATTTCGAATAAATATTTCTAAGAGGGTAGTTGAGGTTGAATAAGTTTTATGACGAATCTGGGAGCTCAAAGAGCTGACGCGTAGCCCTCTAGTCATGAAGGAAGTAACTGGAAGGTTAGTATAAAGGAGGGACTAAGTTCTTGAAGTGATAAACTAAGATGAACAAGAAGTCAGAAGTTGAGCAATCTAATTAAGTTGAAAGACAGAGAGAGATACCACATGGTGAAATCAGGAAGTCTTGAAGAAATCATTCACGTACCACATGAGTTAGGGAAATGAGAAACTCGGATACGATCAACATAAAATGGTAATAATGATAGGCACAATGTCAGATCAAGGAAGTTACATTACAGTTGATTAGGCAGTTGTTAGTTACAAATTAGTTACAAGCTGTTTTGGAAGTTAGTTAGAATCTTGTTAGAAGTTGTTGCATCATTTTCTATATAAACACTGATTGTAAACGTATTAAGCAGCTAATGAAATATTACAAATTCTTCTCTCTCTCTCTCCCTCTGTTCTATCCCTCATCTCAATCGTCTCTCAAAATTCTATTCCATTCCTTAAATTTGTGAAATCCAATTAATCCAATCAGGTTGAGAACCTGACAATTGGTATCAGAGCTACCAATCCTGGGAAATTCAAGGAAAAACATGGCTGAAACCCGACAAACCCAGTTTAAGAAGAACATCGAAAATCGCATTCAAGAATGGCAGAAAAAAAGGATCAAAATGACTCATCTATGAAGTTATGGATGGAAGCTATGTTCAAAAACTTGTCAGATCAGATCAAGAAAATAGAAGAAAGGGTGGATCATCAAGAAATTATCGAAGAAGTCAATAATAGAAGGTTATTGGGATCTCAACCCAATGGTCCTGTACACGGTAGTCAATTCAATGATGGAGACAGAAGAAACAGTTTCAAGGATAACTTTGGGGGTAAATACAAATTACCCAAAGTTGAATTTCCAGGTTCCATGGAGATGATGTCAGAGGATGGATAAAAAGATGTCTGAGATTTTTTGCTGTTAACCCAATAGAAGAAGAAGAAGAAGAAGAAGAAGAAGAAGAAGAAGAAGAAGAAGAAGAAGAAGAAGAAGAAGAAGAAGAAGAAGAAGAAGAAGAAGAAGAAGAAGAAGAAGAAGAAGAAGGGTAAGGTTTGTATGCCTTCATTTGGAAGGAAGGGCTGAAGCATGGCTACATCCCAATATGAATCTCTTGAAGTAGTAAAATGGGAGGAATTTGTCAAAGCAATTTGTGCAAGATTCACTGATCCTGGACAAAGATATTTGATTGAAGAGTTCACCAAACTCAAGCAGTCTGATACTGTGGAAAATTACCGAAATAAGTTTGAAGACTTACAACCCCTAGTCCAAACAGAGAACAAAGGACTCAGTGAGAGTTATTTTGTGTCCAGCTTCATAAATGGCCTCAAGGAGGAGATCAAAGTGCAAGTCATGATATTCAAACCCCAAAACCTCAATGATGCAATCGAGTTAGCCAAACTTCAATAAATTGCATTAGACTTTCAACCCAAGAAAAACACCTATAAAAACTATCCTACAGTTATACCACCAAGAACCCCTACAACAATTCTTCTTTCAAACCCTCTTACCCTAATCAAAACCACAATACCAACAACAAACCTATCAACCCCACACCACCTCTAAACCAAGCCAAGAACCCAAACTTCAATAACAACCACCTTCCTATCATCAAGAAACTAACCCAAGCTAAAATGCAAGCCAGGAGAGAGAAAGGGCTTTGCTATAACTGTGATAAACCATACAAGTGGGGTCATAAATGCAAAAATATGAGCATCTATATGCTAAATATTGAAGATGAAGATCTCAATGAGAAGGGCGACGATCAAGAAGGAGAGGCTATTGAGTTAGGCTTAGGCTTAGACATAGCCATATCAATACAGGCCCTATCTGGAAGTTCCACACACCAGACCTTGCTCATTAAAGGAAAATCCAAAAATCATCCAATAACTATCCTAATTGATATAGGAAGCTCTCATAATTTTTTGGACCCTAGCACAGCTAAACAAATTGGTTGTGGCATCACCAACACCAATAAACTCATAGTCAAAGTGGAAGATGGAAATCAGACCTGCACTAAAGCAGTCTGTCCCAATTTTCAGTGGACTATGCAAGGAGAAGAGTTCTTGGCAAGTGTGAGACTACTTCCTTTAGGAGGGTGTGACATGGTGTTGGGAGTTCAATGGTTGAAAAGTGTTAGTCCTATGGTTCTAGACCTCAACAAACTCATACTAACTCACCTTCAACAAAGATGGAAGAAGGTTAAAGGAGTGAACAATGAACAAGGGAAACTCAATTTTATCAAGGGAAAGGCATTGATAAAATGTTGCAACAAAGTGCCCGAATTCATCATTGGTCAGCTTTCTTCAATCACTGCAATAGACAACGAGGTAACCACTCCACCAGAACTACTTACATTATTGGATGCTTATCAAGATATATTCCAAGAACCTAAGGAACTTCCACCATCAATAAATCAAGATCAACATATCCCACTTAAAAGTGGATCTGAACCAGTTAATGTCAGGCCCTATAGGTACCCTTTTGTACAAAAAAATGAAATTGAAAAGATTGTTAATGGCATGCTAGATAGTGGAATCATCAGACCATCATCAAGTCCCTTTGCCTCACCTGTGTTATTGGTGAAAAAGAAGGATAACTCTTGGAGACTCTGTATTTATTATTGAAAAAGAAGGATAACTCTTGGAGACTCTGTATTGATTATAGAGAGCTGAACGAACTCACTATAAAAAAAACAAGTTTCCTATCCCTATTATAAAAAAATAAGTTTCCTATCCCTATCCCAACTCTTCCTAGACCACATTCATAAATTACATGGACTAACCAAAACAATCACCTCCAATAGAGACCCTATTTTTCTCAGCCAATTTTGAACCCAACTTTTTAAAATCCTTGGCACCAAACTCCAACACTCTACTGCCAACCACCCCCAAACAACTGAAAGATTGAATCAATGTGTAGAGAACTATCTAAGGTGTATGACTAGTGACAAACCTACCAAATGGTCTCAGTGTCTTTCCTTAGCTGAGTGGTGGTATAATTCCAGCCACCATTCCACCATTCAGTGCTCTCCATTTGAAGCCCTTTATGGCTACCAGCCCCCACACCTTGCTATACCCCAACAACCTAAATCTCGACAACTAGACATCAACACTTTCATGGAGGAGAGGAAAATGACCATTCAACTATTGAGGGAGAGATTGCAGAGAGCTCAAGAGACGATGAAATAATTTACGGATAAGAAAAGGTCTGAAAGGCAGTTCACGGTGGGAGAATGGGTTTATCTAAGGTTACAACCCTATAGATAGACTACAGTAGCACTTCGCCGAAATCACAAGCTTTCTCCTAAGTTCTATGGGCCATATCAAATTATTTCTAAGATAGGGCAGGTGGCTTACCAACTAAGACTACCAGAAGAAGAAATGGTACATCCCGTATTTCATGTGCCCTTGCTGAAAAAATAGGTCGGCCAGTCTATCATCCCTCAAGATCAACTACCTACTATGACTGAGGACGGCCATACAGTCCTAGCACCAGTTCCTATCCTAGATCGTCGCATTGTAAAGAAGCACAACAGACCGGCGGTCCAAGTTCTCACACAATGGTTAAACGATGATGCACAGGCTTCCACATGGAAATATTATGAGTCCCTCATCAAAAGATTTCCTGAGATTGATCCTTGCGGACAAGGATTTTTGAAAGGGTGGCGATTGACAGATCAAGCAAGTTACATGACAGTTGATTAGGCGGTTGTTGGTTACAAATTAGTTACAAGATGTTTTGGAAGTTAGTTAGAATCTTGTTAGAAGTTGTTGCATCATTTTTTATATAAACACTGATTGTAAACGTATTAAGCAACTAATGAAATGTTACAAATTCTTCTCTCTCTCCCCCCCTCTGTTCTATATCTCATCGCAATCTTCTCTCAAAATTCTATTCCATTCCTTAAATTTGTGAAATCCAATTAATCCAATCAGGTTGAGAACCTGACACACAATAAAGGTGCAAAATAGGTGAGACAACAAGAAGAGCATGAAGATATACGTGGTTCACCAATTTTGCTATGGAGAGGCCCAATTCCACTATATTTGAAGAAATTACAAGTACAATAGAAAATAATACCAAGGATAAATCACATACCCTATATTCTCCTATCAGATCCCGTATAGCCATTGTACACCAACTCTCCCCCTAAGTGAATCCAAGTTATAAGCCAAGAACCCTCTCAATCTCTCGCTCTCAAGGTGTTCCCCATGTACCCAATCTGGTGTATCCCGCTCCGCATGTAAACCCGGTGAGACCCCCCCCCCCCCCATAAACAATACAAATAGAGCACACCTAGCATATACCGAACCACTCACGCTCACCGCTCTCTTCTACTTTTGAGAAATCCAATGGGTGAAGAAAAATCCCTCACCTCTCACCCCTCACCCTAATCCTTAAAGTTCTAACCCCCAAATGATATTTTTATTGGTGGAAACCATTTGTGGCAAAATGTCCAAAATACCTCCACTTAAAACCCATTATTTCGCAATTGATGCCCATTCGTTGCAGCGAATCTAACCCTTCGCTAGTCACAGATTTTTCAAATCCAATTATCCCCCAAGTGGTGACCCCTCTCGCGACCTGCTTCGCTGCAGCGATGCTCACCTTCGCTGGAGTGAACAAAAATGGGCTTGTGTATTTTGAGAGAGCAGAGATGGGGTAAAAAAATCTGGGATTTCGTGAAATATGTATTGGCATCCAGCATATGGTCCCTTTGGTGCAGCGAAAGCTCCGTTGACAGCCAACAAAGGTTTGTTTCTTAGCAACGAAGCGCATGGCTTCATCGAAGAGGTTGTTGTATTCGTAACGAACGAGAGTGACTGCAACGAAGAGGTTGTCGTATTCATAATGAACGGGGGACAAAGGTGTGAAAGTTGAGTTTAAGTGGGTGCATTTTGGGTGTTTTCACATGTAACACTTTTTGAGCTATAATTGAAATGTTAAAATAGGTTTCTCATTATGGTTTTATTGATATTGAGAGAGGTATTCAACAAAGAGAAGAGAGGCTAGAAGTGAGAGAGGTTTAATGTTTCTAAACTTGATTCCAAGGTTAGATTTGGGGTGTATGCAACTCACTCAATTTTATCATTGTAACCTAGTTTTCTCAAATAGTAGAATTGTTCTCTTTGTGGGATATTATAAAAAAGGGCATGATATCACGTGGTTTAACCAAAGATATTGCGCCGGGCAGAATGGAATGGAAAAATAGGATTCATGTAGCCGACCCAATACAATTGGGAAAAGGCTTTGTTGAGTTGAGTAGAATTGTTCTCTCTTTTGTGGATGTAGATAACCTAAGTTTGCCAAACCATGTTAAATCTCTCATGTTCATCTCTATTTTTGTGGTTTGTTTCTATTTCCATCAATCTTGAATATATATTTTGTTGTTTTAGTTGGGTGATGTGACATTAGTGCACAATAGTGGTGTTTCAGAAAAATAAGTGAGATTTTGGTGTCCACTCACTAGTGTTTGGAAATCTTTGGTTTGTTGCTTACATTCAACCATGTACAGAAGCTAGATATTTGATGGAAGCGGTAGCTTGAGTGAAGGATGTCCTCATTCAACAAGGTTTAGCAAGGACATTGAAAGGGATGAGTGAGAAGCCAAAAAAGATGGAGGATGATAATAGAGAGGATGAGTATTAACTGACTCTACCGGTAATAATATTATCAACAATGTCAATGATGAGAACATGACGCCAAAGTTGTGAGGGAGGCTTTATATAATGAAGAGTCTCAAAACCAAGCTCGGACTCAAGCGGGAACTTTACCATTTGAAGATGGAGGAGAGAAGGAACCTCATGGATCACATGAGTGTATTTTATGGGATTGTGGATCAGGTCAAAGGTTTATGTGAAGATAGATGAGGAAGTTATGGCATTGTTGCTTCTTACCTCTCTTCCGGATTTATATGAGAGCATAGTCACTAACATTTTCTATGGTAAAAATATAGTTAAAATGGATGAGGTGAAGTCAACTATCCTAGGAAAAAAATAAGTTTTCGGGGAGGAGATTTCAAATTCGGCTTTGTATGCTCATGGTGGGAATCGGGGAAGGAACACCAAACACTAATTAAGTGAAGGTAATAGTTGGTCTAGATTAAGGGGTCGTGAAAAAGAAGTAGGGTCACATATAGCGGGTGTGTCCTTCGAAAAAGTATAAAGGGCTCCGATAATTCATTGGTGACATATATGCGGAGGATAAATAGTTTGGAAAGTCTCACTTTCTAAAAGTAACTTTCCATCTGTGAATGGATATTGGATTTGGTATCTTCAAATCATGATTGCTCATATCGAGTATTTTGAGACGTTTTAAGATAAGGAGAAAGGTTTCTTGTCTTTGCTTAACCAGAAGATATGTGTCGTTGCAGGGGTGGGAACGATGTAAATCAAAATGTTCAATGGGGAAGAGCGCATTTTGGGGGATGTGGACTATGTATTAAAATTGCTGACAAACTTGATACTCACTAGTTAATTGGATTCAGGGTTGTCGAGTATCAGTAGCCAGTGGAGTTCGGAGAGTCAAAAATAGCCGTGTATTCGTAGCAAAGGGAGAATATAGAGGATGTTTGTATTATCTGAAATAGACTTCAATGGTGATAGGAAATCAACGTTCAGAAGTTATCGAGCGCTCAAGGCATGTCTCATTTGAGGATAAAACATAAACATCGTTGCAACTTCCCCTGCAGACAATGGGAGGAAAAATCCTACTAAGGGAGGGATGCCTTGGGGTTCCCTTCCAGGGTCAACGAATGATTTTGAATCAGGGTAGTTGCACACACACATTGATCGTTGATGAATCAAGGAGCGGTATGACCGTTTAAGTTGAGGTGTGTGTAACTAAAACAATGAAAGCTAATGGTGAACCGTTTGTGGATTTGTAAAGCATAGAGTCTTTTTTCAATGGAGTAGTGATGTTTTCTCTTGAGGCGAAGATTTGTGAAGTTTGACTTAAATTACATTTTTCATTAGACGTTTTCTGCTAAAACGTGGCTTGAAAATATGGGAAATCAAGTAGTAGGAGTTGGCACCGAGCAAAGGGTCACTTCGCTACAATGAGGGTTTTTTCGCTGCAGCAAAGAGGTCACTGTCTTCGTAGTGAATAAATTACAAAAATGTGAAAGTTGGGTTTAAGTGGGGTATATTGGGCGTTTTCATATGTAACGCTTTATGTATAAATGAAATGTTGAGAGGGGTTTCTCATTAGTGTTTTATTGGCACCGAGAGAGGGAGGCAAGAAAGTGAAAGGTTTAGGAATTATAAACTTGATTCCAAGTTGAGACTTTGGGTGTTTTGGGGGCTTGGGTTGAGTGTGTGTATAACTCTTGTATGATCCCTTTATTGTAACCTATTTTTCTCAAATTGTGGAATTATTCTCTGTTGTGGATGTAGACAAGGTAACTTTACCGAACCATGTTGAATCTCTTATTTTTATCTCTATATTTATGACTTGTTTATATTTTAATTAATATGGCACGTATATATTTCATTATTTTGATTGGGTGGGGTGCCATTAGAGAACAACACGTGCGCATTGAGTTTCTTTCGCCATACCAAGTATTATTAAATTTTGAAAAACATTATATGACTTAAATGATGGGTAATGTACATGTGAAATACATACTTGGTGATCCAGGATTCGGACTCTATGGTATACAATGTGTTATGCTTGGGTAAATGCTCGAGGATGGATTTGTAATGGTTGGGAATTTTGATGCTCCTCTCCTGGCATTAATGACAGTTCACCCCGCATTAAAGTGAATGTGCTTTCTCGAGGAAGTACTAGGAGAGGAAGTACCCCTTTGATCCATATAGAGGTCGAGGGTCATATCTTATCATAGAGCAAACCTAGGCTAATCTTAACAAAACATAGAAGATTAATTAAGACCTTTTTAAAAGCATTAAAAAAATCTTTACAGATTTTTAGCAAATTTATTTTTAAATTGTCGCTCCAATTTAAAATTTCAATTCGGGCCCTGATCTCAAAACATCTTAATATCTGTAAACATTTGTTGTTACATTCACTGGCCCTTTTACAATATTTCTCCTAATATTTAGCATTATTTCCCCAAGTTACATCTAAACAATGAATTATTCATGTGCATTGACCAATACACTTTTCTCGTATAAGCCTCTGATTCAACAGATTTAAGAGTTCATATACAAACTAATTAAATTTAAAGTAGTTTCACAAATAAGTCTTGTTTACATAAGACATTTCTTAATTGGTCATATTCTATGAAGCACGGACACTCTTCCGGAAGCCACGAGTCAACTTCGACCCGAGTTGGACACACGACACGCTTCGACACGTTGCTGACACGCTGGGACACACGAGTCCTTTTTTTAGAAACGTTGGGACACATCCAGACGACGCTAGGACACGCTGGAACGCCTAAAAGGACACGTGAAATTGATTTTTTAATATTTTTTTAATTCTAATCTGATGGTGATTCTACTTTATTTATGATTTTCAATGTTAAAGTGTGTTTGGATTTTATTTTGCATGGTCCATTTTTTTAATTTCACGTTAAGAATGTTCTAATAATGTATATTATGCAAACAATCTATTTTATTACATTAATATATATATATATATATATATATATATATATATATATATATATATATATATATATATATATATATATATATATATATATCCTAGCTTGTCGTATCCTAATTTTTGAAAAAATCACGTATCGTATGTCGTGCCGAAACACGTATTACGTGTCGAGTCCATGCTTCATAGGTAATATCAAAACATTTTTTTCTCAATAGGTCGTATTTATAAATGCAGTAAATATTCACTACGTGTTTTCAAATAGAACTTTATTTTCTCATAAGACCTATTGGAGCAAAAAAAGGTGGTAGGACCAAACATGACTAGTCGGTAAAAAACCCTAAATTTAAACCCAATCAAATAAATAATCTATACTAATATAGAATACGAATTGTGAGGTTGGACCAATTTTTTGTATTCCAAAAATATCCTTAAACTCTATTCCAAAAATATCCTTAAACTAAAAAAATCAATATTAATGGTTTTAAAAAGAAACTACCCACTAAAATCAAACTACCCATTAACCACCCATACAGAGCATGTGCATAATGGTCTATACAAAGAGAAAAATAAAAGAAAACTCAAGACAAAAGTAGAATTATTAGACTAGGGTTAAATAATGGCCACATTTATATATGTTTGTTGGGTTTAGAATTCAAGCAGAATGGCAAAAATGAATCATGACACAATCTTGTACAATTGGCACAAGAAATTGGAACCCCAATATTAATCACATATTCATCAAACGTATATATATGTACACAAATAATATTATTCAAAACCACAATCTACGAAAAGAATGAGAACCCGTATTTGGATTATAATTGATGTTGTTCAAAGAATTTTACCCGTTATTCTCCGTCTTGCGTTCTGCAGACAGATACCAGTAGGGGTAGAGTTTTCTTCCCCTTTATAAAAAGAGCAATGCTATACTAGTACATGGAGGGGATTTTTGTTTTCATGGTTTCTCACATGATTTATTAGGATTGTATGATTTATTTTTATTTTAAAAAAAGTTGTTTTATTAGAAAAGAATATTTTTTATAAAGTAAAAAAAATGTATTGTTAAAAACCACTATATTCATTATTTTAATATAAATTTTTCTTTTTTTGACAAAAACTGTTTCAAAAAATAAATGTTAGTTTAATATAAATAAAAAAAACTTTGTTTTTACATTTTTAAACAGTTTTAAAAAATATAAAAATTATATTAAATATTGTAAAAATGAAAAAAATAAAGTTTAAAAATATGGGGTGCCGCTGGCGCGGACCTTTAAAAATAAGAGAATATTGGATAAATGGATGTTTAAGGGACTAAATGAGTTAGAAATAATTATAGAAAAAATAATTTCTTATTGGAATAGTATTTTAACGCGGACCTTTAAACAGTTTTAAGAAATACAAAAATTGTTTTAAATGTTCTAAAATTTAAAAATAAAGAGTAAAAATAAATGGTGTAGCTGGCACGGACCTTTAAAATTAATAAAATATTGGATAAATGGATGTTTGAGGGAGTAAATGAGTTAAAAATAATTTTAAAAATAATTTTAAAAAAAATTATTTAAAAAAACAAAAAAAATATTTTAATAGAAAGTTATTTTTTTTCAAAATAGGTGCCAACTAAACAAATGAGAACAAAGAAAGTTGTCAACTAGACAACCCGATACTAACCCGGCACTAGCTCCCGCGTTGTCTAGTATTATTCTTATAAACAACGTATTTAATTCAAAAATTCCAAAAACTAGAGTAATTTATAGAAAGTTCCATTTTTAATAGGGTTATATACCAAATAATCCCTCGAACTTTTTTTAATACACGTTTAGTCCAAGCTTTTTTATTTTCCACCAAAAAGTCAATTCACCGTGCCAAAATAGCTTTACCATGTTGCTGGCGCGGACCTTTAAAGATAAGAGATTAAGGGATTTTTTGGTACAAAATAAAATGCTTGGACCAAATGTGTATTAAAAAATATTTGAGGGACTTTTTGGTATTTGATCCAAAAAAAAATGTTAGGTGTATCAAATACCAAAGAGTCCCTAAAACATTCGTTAATACACATTTAGTCCAAACATTTTATTTTGTACTAAAAAGTCCCTTATTCTCTTATCTTTAAAGGTTCGTGTCAACGGCATAGTAAAGCCTTTTTGGCATGGTGAATGACTTTTTGGTGCAAAATGACTATACATGTATTAAAAGAAGTTCGAGGGTTATTTGTTATATGCCGATTTCTTTTCTTTCTTTTTTCTTCTCTAATCTACGTACATATTTTGCACTAAAGTATGTGTTGTCTCGTGTATTTGTGTCGTGGTCGTTTCAGCTAACACATCATGTCATGTTAATGTCACCAAAAACACGGTTTCAAAACTATGAATTGTCACCCCTACACAAACTTAACACGTGTATATTACAAAAATTCGTGTATACATTGTAAAATTCCACTTACAAAGTACAAAATTTTACAAAAAAATTACAAAAATTCATGTGTCTATTTCTAAATTTAATGTATACATTACGAAGAGATCGGGTATACAAAAATGGAGTCCTTAACCTGAAAAATTTACGGACTAGTGAGTTAAGCAAAAAAAAAAGTATTTTTTATTGAGAAAATATAAGTTATATGAGATATTAGGTTTTGGTCTACTTATCAGAAAATATCTCATACAAAAAATGAAATATACAATATTTTCAAAAAATAAAAGATTGTTGTAGTGAAACATTTACGGATTGTTAGCTTATTTTTTATTTGTTTCATCATAATATTCTAGGCATTTGTATCTTTGTTTGGAAAAAAGCATTGTAGTTTACCAGTTAAATGAAATTTAAAAAAAAATAATTTCATATAAATCTCCGTTTTCATTTTGTAACTAATCCATGTAACTGAGTGACGAGGGATAGGCAAAAGATATTACACTTGAAAGAAAAAGTATTAAACAAAATTGTTAGTTATTAATATCATTATTACGTTTTTATATTGTTTTGGAAATGGTACTATTGGGCCTTAAGCACAATAGCATTTTATAAAAATAAAAAGTGGCAAATTTGAGACTAATTGCTCTCAAATTTGTCATTTCAGGTGTGACATTTTTTATAAACACGTGACATTCCAAACCTGATGGCAATGTTCCTTGTTGTAGTTGGAATGTCATACTACTTATGTGTTAATTTTTATTTTTTTTGGTCCAAGTAATAGATTTTGATAAATTAATTTTGTTTAACAACTAATAAATGTCTTGAGCAATATGATTAAATTTTATATAAGTGAAAATGGCGTGCGAGTTGTGGCTGATATATTTTGTTAAATAATTAACCCCCAAAGACAGTTTCAATTAACAACTTTATATGAACTAGCAATGTAATTACATTTAATAAAATAGAGAATTTTCTTAACACGACAATGTAAGAACAAAATCACCATGTAACAAAAGATGAAAACAATACTATTATAAAAAAACACAAATTTCATACATTTTCAATAAACTACAAAGCAAAGTAATCTATGAGGAGCTGACAGGCTATCGATCCCCAATTTTCCCCTCCTCGAATGGGTTGATGAGACCCGAATGGAATTGTAATTCACCACTAGAGAGAACACTTTATTGTAATCAACACATTCCCTTTGTTCAAAACCTTTGGCTACCAACACATTCCATCTGTACAAAATACCTGGCTACTAACTTTATTTTATATGAAACGTCATAATTTGGAGCACCGCATTTCTTAGCATAAACCCATTTGCATTCGGTAGACTTTTTTCTCTAAAGAAACTTTAAATTCCCAAGTTCGGTTCTTTTGAAGAAAATCCAACTCCTCACCCATGACCAAATTTTACTCGTGGTAATGAGTCTACTGGCCAAAAATGATTATTCTTGTTGTTGTTGACTAGATCCCTCATCTGGGACCTCCACCTCTCCACGTGGTGATTTGATTGGAGTAAACACATCCAATTGTACGTTTTCGCTCTCATTTTCCTTTTGGAGAATCTTCACTTTCAACCTTTGGCATCATCATCATATTTTCCTCAATCCCATCACTTGAGCATAAATGCTTAATAACATGTCATTTCCATATTGACCACCATTTTCTTATTTTCAGGGCACCATAACTTGTACCCTTCGACCCCAATACTTAAATCCATGAAAATTTCCTTCTTAGATTTAAGATAAATTTTACCCACACTAACATGAAAGTAAGTACGACATACGAATACATGCACCGTGTTGTAAGTAGGATGTGAACCCGATCATGATTATCTACAATCTTTCCCATTTAAGAAACACCCCAAAGACCTCATCCTTTTATTTCTTGGTGAAAACATAAGTCCTCCGAGAGTAGTCATCAAGAAACGTCACAAAGTTGTGACTACCTCCTAAAAATGGTATTTTAGAAGGAACCTCAATATCTGTGTGATCGTAATCAAGTTTTCCTTTATAAAATGAATTCTCATGCCATACAGAAACCCTCGTTTTCTTGACAATCACACAATGCTCGTAGTAGCTCAACTTGTAACTCGTTGCGCCCTTTAATGCTCACGTAATAGTGTTATGGTATTCGCCATAACTTGTCCCTAACGCATATGCCATAGCCTAGTGGAATTTATCTTTACATCTTCTTTCTCATCAACGATCATGGCATAACATGATACCATGATCCTTTGAAGAAAATATATGTTTCCTTCTTTTTTTCCTCTCATGACCACCAAGGCACTGAAGACAACCTTTAATATTTTACCATCGAGTACAATCATGCACCTATTGGAATCTATTACACCCAAAGAAATCAAATTCTTCTTTATATACGAAACATGTCGAACATTTGTGAGAGTAAGATTCACTCCATCATGCATCTTCAAATTAATTGTGCCAATACCCTTTCACCACCAAACATGATCATTATTTATAAAGACTTTCCCTCCATCCACCTCCTTAAAGGTACAGAATAAATCTTTATCCATGCACATATAGTAGGAGCACCACAAGTCTAACATCCACGCACTCAATGAGTTTTGTTGTGAAGTTCTTTCATCGTGCTCCCAAATTCAACATCCTCGAAGTAAGAATTACTGGACTTCGCTATAGGTTTCTTATTGTCTTTTGCCTTTAGCTTAGGGAAATACTTTTTGAAATGCCCCTTCTATTTGCACTTGTAGCATATAATATTAGCCAAGCCCTTGGTTAGAGACATGTACGTACAACTTTCACTCCCATCATGGTTCCAATCCTCAATCTTATCCCACGCAACCAGTGCATAGGAATGAGAATCACACTTCCCAACAATGTTGAAGAGACCTCATCAAACTCTCTTCCTCTTTCCATATAGCAACGTGGTGCTCAAGTATTCATATGAATCTGAATATAAATTGAGAAGATATAAAGCTTTATCTTTATCATCACTATCAACATCTAAGGTTAATAAACTGGAGGCAATTTTATTAAACTCATTAAGGTGTTTGGGCATCAATATAATCAAATCGAAATAACTTCTCCAGGTAGAGACATTTTCTATGCTCTTTCTTATGTTATTGTTTTCCAATTTCTTCAATTGATTTCATCGATCCCTCCTTTCATCACATAGTATACAATATTTTATGTGAGATTCAATCGAAGTGTGCGACATTCTTACAAGTCATATTTTCCCAATCATCATCGGACATATCCGCGGGTTTAACTGCAATTCCTTTCAATTCCCTATGAAAATCTTGTTGGGTCAAAACATTTCTCCTTGGACATTGCCACATGCAAAAAATGATGGTTTTCCCATTAAACTTCTTAAGTCAAACTTGAACATTGACACCTTAGAAGATGAAAGCATTGGTTCACACAAAGCAAATACCCTATAAGCGAAAAAGTTCAGATACTAATTTGTATTGTATCATGGATACTCACTTAAGAATGTGATTCATGCCCGCCCAAGATCCAACATGATACAACACGAGATGACCAAGGGAAATACAATCAAAGTGCGGCATAAATGAAAAAGTAAAGAGAAATACAATCAAAGTGCGGAGTAAATGAAAAAGTAAAGAGAGAATGCGCATTAACAAATAGTAGGACAAGATGTACGTTATTCCCCAATTTGACTACATTAAGGAATGATGATTGGCTCTTTTTATGTGATTGAATTAACAAATAGGGTTAC
This sequence comes from Sambucus nigra, assembly GCA_949130495.1. Lineage (NCBI taxonomy): Eukaryota > Viridiplantae > Streptophyta > Magnoliopsida > Dipsacales > Adoxaceae > Sambucus > Sambucus nigra. The sequence continues at coordinate 530,502,830 of OX422214.1, forward strand.
AACTTCTCTCAATCCTCACTCTCTCTCTCACTGAATGATTGAATTCTGCTCATATCCTCCCATTTAAATAGGGTTACAAATCGGTCTGAACAAAAAACAAAATAAATATACATATAAATCGACTTGAATAAGAAAATAAATAAATATTTTAGTTATACTACTAATACTATGTGAATATCGTCAAAAATCTCACTTAAATTGCGAAAGTCTCGCTTGGCACCATTGAACTGCCATGCTGTAATGGACACTCGCGCAAAATTGACGAACTTTCAGAAATCTATCAAATGAAGTAAGGATGGGTAGTGGGTGGAAGGTGCTGGCAATCCTGTGCTACCCTGGGTTATAGTCTCAGATATCGCGTACTAGGACTGGTGGTCACTACAACTCTTCCTATTGGTCTTCTGACTGTCCAACATCTCCATGTAGTGTTCTACAACTTGCCTTGCATCACACTATAAGTTTGACCAATTTGTATATCTTGTTGGGGGTACCTGTACACTAACTTTGTAAAAGTTACTTAAAACATTGTGGTGGGGATTCCATAAGAAGACTTACTAGGAAGGAAAATCCTCTGCTTCAACTCTGAAGAAGTTGCTATTATATTTTACTGTATACTATTTGTAGATGTATAGGAATAAAAAAGTTCTCCAACGACAATATGCAATACTGTCTATGGATGTTAAGGATGCTGAAGAACTTATTTTAATGAAGGCTTAGTCAGTTGAATAGTATTGTAGCTTGAGAAAGTAAAGAAGTGGGATATTCTAGTCAGGATACTGGACTTGAGTGTCACATAGGTTTCGCCTAGGCGTGCCTAGGCTTAAGGCTTGGGAGAAATGCTCCGCCAATACTTACACTGACCTTTGTCCGTGGTAAGCCAACACGGTCATGGGTTGTCCGGATGAGGGTGCGGGTCCCCATTTAGCAACATAATTGGAAAGCAACAGATTTTTTCACTCCTTATTTTGTTTCAAGTCCCATCTATTGGTTTAATACCTCTACAACACATTTGTTAGTTTGTTCATTCATTCATTCATTGTGGTTGCTCTTAGTGGATACATTCTATTTTTTTGTTTATCATTTGAATTGTTGATGTTATATCACAAGTCTCTTATTCAAGTACTCATTAAAAGTCGCTACAAAATTATTTCTTTAGAAACAGATTTCATTGATTGAACTTTACCTCCCCCTTTATATCTTTCATTTTAATATTCCTACCCTTATTTTTATAATATTATATATGTTGATGTTGTTACTTGTGACAGGTGCTGATTTGAGCGACACCCTGATGGATCGCATGGTAAGACTCAAAGGCGGATACAGGGGGCAAGGGGTGGCCTTGGATCCCCCAAACTTCAAATTTTAACCCTATAGTTTTAACATTTTATGGAAAAAAATTATATTTTTATAGTTTTGGCCACTACAAAAATAGATATTTATTGTTTGCCCCCCCCCCCTACTCACATTTCTCAATCCAAGACTGCTCAGACCATACCTATTTGGTATTCATTTGGTTCTAGTTTTTAGGCCTCGTTTAGCTTGACGTGCGTGATACATATCTTCGCCTTTTAGAAATTATATATTTTGTTCAAAACCACATAATATAGCACTTATATGTATTTACAATTTTATTTATAATACTTTTCACCTTCCCATGGGAGCTATTACTTTCATGGAATTTTAGACTCTGATTAAGGTTCAAAATTTATTAAAAAATCTTAAATTCCATTCCTAACATTGAAATCAAACGAGCACTCGACATAAATTAAGTTCAAAGGCCCATTGAAATAGCCTTATGATCAGAAAGATTGCTCCTCTCAACTGCTTATAGTCTAAGATTACTTCCATTCCGCTGAAACTGATATTGTTCAATCACTCAAGATTTATATTAAGATTGAGGTAACACGCTGCTATCCCTATAGGTTCTGAATGAAGCTAATCTCACAAATGCAGTCTTGTTTAGATCAGTTCTCACCGCAGTGATTTAGGGGATGATGTTATTGAAGGCGCTGACTTTAGCAATGTTGTTTTGGATCTTCTTCAGAAACAGGTACTCTATACAAATACCTAACTATGATGAGTATTAGTGTGTGTGCGTGTGTGTGTGTGTATATATATATATATATATATATATATATATATATATATATATATATATATATACCAGCACCTCTAAAAGTAGCGATTTGCACATGCTTCAAGTAGATTTTGCAAAATTTTTGTATTGGACAACGTTTAAAATATGTAAATTATGCAATCAAATCTAGTGCGACAATTGAGATGTTTTGCATAAGAAATGTGAGCATTGCTGATCGGACACCACGTATGAAAAGCAATACCTTAGTTGCCCTGACGTAAATGACGTCAAATGGGAGTAAGAAAAGATAAATCACTCTAAACTCTCTTAAATCACTATATCTCAAAATGGAAGAATACCTCAAATGAGGCTACATGTAAATATTTATAGGAAGGAGGTTGCTTGACCTCTAAGCCAAGAATCTAATTACAATTATGTCCCTAGGAGCCAATAACCTTCCTTCTTCTAAATACTAAACAAAAGAAAAAATACAATGAATACTAAAAATAAAAATAAAAATAAAAGACTAAAAAAATGATAAAAAGGCCCTTATTCACATGACTCTCTCCCCTGAAAGAGTTCGTCCTAAAACTCAGAGGGAAATGCCTTCAGTGTCACCATCGAGTATAGTAACGAGAGCGGCCGGGGTGGAATCTCCGGTGTCTCCTAAAGATACTCAGGATCTCCCGAAGCTAGGAGAGTGCGACGTGGGGGGGAGCAATATGAGGATCTGTAGCTTATCACCTCACAATTGTAACATTGGAATGTTACAGGGTGAGTGGGTGTAGGAGGAGGAATCATGGGGGTCAGAGTAGCTGATGTAGACGTGGTCACGGAGCAGTAAAAGTCACAAGAGCTGGCGTAGAGCAGCCACGGGGAGGAGGAGCAGACGGATGGAATCACTCAACTTTAGTGGCGTACTCCACCACCTATGGTAAAGAATATGACATCACGTAAAGTGAGACCGCATTGGATAGTGCTCTGAAGACCGTGAATATACCGACTGTTCTGCTACTCCTCACTCTCACCGAGTGGGGCACGAATACAAAGAAGCTGAAAGCGCTCAGTGTAGTCTAAGACTGTAGTGTCCTGCCAAAAAGACTGGACCCGCAATAAAAGATCACGCTCGTACATAGTGGGAACAAAAGCGGTCATCAATTGTGCATGAAACTCTGCCCAAGTCTATATAGGAGGCTGACCCTCAAGAAACGGCTCTGCTCCAAATCATTCTACGAGACACTACCGTAGCCCTGAAATTTAGTGGCTACTAACAGGATACACCGATGACCTTTCAGGCGCTTGTACTCAAATATCCTTTCCATGACGACAAGTGAATCAGCAACGGCATCGGGATGTAAGTGGCCATCAAAATCAGAATATTTACCCGAATGTCACCCTGCATACTCCTCGATAGTAACTGAAGTGCTAAATGGGTAATGTCGTCACCACCCTGTAGGGCCAGGACATCCTCATCTAGGTCAACATCGCCTGGCGAAGGCTCAGTAAGTAATGCTCTCTATGGTCGTCTTCGAGGCGGTCGATGAGGAGGATCCGGAGCTGATGATGGTGGCCTCTCGTGGTGGGGAAGGGGGTGGAGCGAGAACCAACAACTAGCGGTAGGGACAGTGATTCATCTGGTACCCCTTCAGATAAAACAAAAACAAATGTCGCTCAGAGAAAGGTATATATGAATTGACTTTCGGACCCAGAGAATTAAACGGAGAGACATTGGTGCGCCACTCAGTAGGAGGGGGAGACTCAAGCTCTGGAGCAGAGTGGGGTCGGGGCGAAGGGGGGCATCATGTGGGGGTAGACTAATCCACTCCCGTACCCGCTCATGGGAGTCAAAAGGTGCGGAATGGACGGAACGGGCATCTCATGTAGAATGAGAGTGGGGTACATGTGTCGAGTGACCGGGTGGTGGTGAGGTGTGTAGAATATGTGGGGGTGGAAGCGTGGGGAAGGCTATATGGGGTGGGTGAGGGTGTGTAGTAGCGGGTGGAGTTGGGGGCTTGGAGGGAAGATGTTGAGGTTCGAGGTATTTTTGTGGATGATGGCGAGGGTAAATGGAAATGTGATGTAGGGGGTGGTCATGTTGAGGAGGGGTGGGGTAATTGTGGTAATTTTGTGAAGGTGAAATGGGGGAAAACAAGAATACGAGGTGGAGGATGGTGTGGTGGGGATACATCGTGGTGTGTTGATATTTTGGGTGATGGAGGGGTGTATATGGGAGGTATTTGTGAATTTTGGAGAGTGGGGGTATTGAGAATGTGCGAGGATTGAAATTCTAGGGTTTGGTGTTCAAGATTTGGGTTATGATGCATGTATGATTCATTTGACACTGGAATTATTACCTTTACTTGAGGACGAATTAGATTTGAACCATTTGCGTGCCGAATTGTCACGAATAATCTCGACAATTGTTGGAGAGTATGTTCCAATCATGGGGGGTATTGTTTGAACACATAGTGGAGAAGAAGTGGTAGGAAAAGTATCGGGATGAATTGGGTTGGTGGGAGACCCTTGGTGGGCTCACCTGAAGGGCTTCGTCCAAGGCAGGCGGTTTGATCTAGCCCATTTGGCCTTCGATCCGGGTCGTCCGACTTCGAAGATGATAACCAGTGGCCAAAATTTGATTTTCGGTGGATTGAGGATGATTTCGGGTTGGATCGGGCTAATTTTGGGGATGGACAGGGGTGGTTTGATGTTTCGGTAGGTGATGGGGCTATTTCGGCAATCCTGCTTGGTCTAGTTCTTTTTTTGGAATTCCGGCCATTGGTTTGTGGTGGTGGGGATCCATCTACAGTGGTGGTGCCCTCTTGGATGTAAAATGGATTAGGGGCGTGAGATTTTTTTTTTGTGGGGGGTGCGGTGGGGTGGGGGGGTAGAATGGGTTGATTTGGGGGAATTAGGGTTAGAGTTTTGAGATATTATCGGGGCAGTGCGAAGGCGGTCAGTGATGGATGCTGGTGGAGGATTTTGCGCGTCGATCTCATCCACTTGGGTCATCAATCGGTTGATAGCCTCTAAGATTTTATCGTGAGGATTTGCCGCGAAGGTGTTCATCTTTCTTGAACCCACCTTAACATTATTAACGAGTTTTTGTTTTATGACAACAACAACAACAACAACAACAACAACAACAACAACAACAACAACAGGTAGAACCGACTAGGCTCTGATACCAATTAACGTAAATGATGCCAAATGGGAGCAAAAAAAATATAAATCTCTCTAAACCCTCTCAAATTACTATATCTCAAAATGGAAGAATACCTCAAATGAGGCTACATGTGAGTATTTATGAGATTTCTTGACCTCTCTAAGCTAAGAATTTAATTACAATTATGTCCCTACGAGCCAATAACCTTCATTTTTCTAAATACCAAATAAAAGGAAAAATACAATGAATACTAAAAATAAAAGAAAGACTGAAAAATAACAAAAATGACCTTATTCATTTCATGCCCAGCTATTGGAGTAATGTGCGTGTCTCCATTTTACTGTTTCAGCACTAAGGATAGTCTAAATAATATATGTAAACTTGGTATAAATTAAGTATTTTTATGGATTTTTAATGTTAGTGTATTTAGATTAGCAATACCATTCAATTGGCTTAACCTATTAAAAATTAACTATTTCATGTCTTTTGAAATGATTTTTTTATTAGCGTTAAATACAGAAACTTCATTGGACATGGTTAGCTCAGGTAAATAGAAAATGTTGGGCTATCTTACATCAATGAAGACTCTTGCATATACCATTGATTGCCCCAGATGGCAAATTTTTACCATCTCAACTTAAGTTGCTAATAGGTGTCCTTTTATTGTCAACTTTTCCACTTATTTTCACCAGATGAAAAAATTATACAGTCTTGACTTAAGTTGCTTATAGGTGTCATATTATTGTAAACTTTTTCAATTATTTTCACCAGATGAAAAAAATATAACATTCTACTTTTCTCCCTCTATAGGTTTTCACATGTTACACTTCCTAGGACATTTTGGCAATGTTACGAGTGTTCATTAGAAGTGGAATGTTGGAACAAACCCCCTGTGTAATTAAAATGGGTGTCCTTGTTCCCCTCTGTGGATTGTCCTATTGAGTAAGGGTCAGTGTTTGCAAATATGACGAGCATGATTCAACGATTCAATCATATAATAACTTACATTGTAATAGCAACGAGATTTGGCTATTTCGGAAGAAGAAAAGTTACAATTCCTCTCAACAAATCCTCACTCACAAAAGACAGTGAGGCTAATTCAATATGCATGTACCTAGGAATCCGACAATACAAACAAAAAAACGGTATCATGAACCTAATATTCAAAGCAAGAAATTGATCAATAAATTGCAAAATTAATGAAAATAAACAGAGATAACTGTTTGCAAATTGTAGTTTTGAAAACTATAATATACTAGTACTAGTAGTAATTTTGCAAAAGTTTAGGGTGCCATCATCCCCCACCCCACCCCACCCTGAAACGAAATCAGTTCTGAGTCTGGTTTTTATCGAAATCAATGTTACGAAAAGAAATCAGTAAGACGAGAGAGAGAGAGACGAGAACTTACACTGTAAAAGATGAAGACGAGCGAAAGAGAGACGAGATATGGCTGCTGCTGTTAGAGAGAGACGAGATATGGCTGCTGCTGTTAGAGAGAGAAAGAGAGAGAGAGAGAGAGAGAGAGAGAGAGAGACGAGAGATGGCTGCTGTAAAAGCTAAAGGATTTAAATGAAAGTAACCCTAGGTTCTAAAATATAAAGCTAAAGGACTAAAATGTCCGGGTCATGTTTCGGTTCTACGTACCGGTTTTCGGTTCGATTTTTTGGTTTGGGTCTATGGTTCGATTTTCGGTTTGGTTCGATTTTGTTTATATACGAAACCGAGAACCGAACCATGTATATCGGGTTTTTTGGGGGGGAACCAGAACCAACCCATAAATAAAAAAATCCTAGCAAACCCGAACCATAGAGGTCGATTTGGTTCGGTTCTTTGAGTTTACGGTTTTAATGCACAGTCCTACACAGGATATCAAGAGTTACACAGTAAATACCACTAAGGTAAAAAATTGCCCTACTAATCCAAACCCATTATATAAAAAAAATATAGAAAAAATGCTCATAAGAAACGTGCATATAAATCCAACTCAAGAAATCATATTGGGTCAAGGGATCTTATGAAAAAATCTTAATAAGAATTGGTGGATGCTAAAGGCACCCCAAAAATTACAACACTAGTGTTCTTAAAAGTGATTTTGTATCAGGTTTAAATAATTGTGTCATGGTGGAAGGAATAATATTTTGGGGTATATTTAGTAGCCCCAAGAATTTAATTGACAATTGAATATATGACATTGAAATATTTTTTTTTTGCTTTCTTTTGCTTATTCTTGTACTTATGCAAGGATATAATGCCAATGTTTATACGGACTGTATTATAAATGTCATGTCATTGGTCTGTTGGTTCCAAACCTTTGGATGTATAAATGATCCTTTCTGACTTGTCAGCGTATTATTTTAAAAAGGTTAAAAATGTTGAAACCAACAATTATAGCTACGAGCACTAGGATAGGACCACATATTGGCACAGGGGACAATTGCACCCTTAGTTTATAATTATAAAATTGTGATATCTATGAATAATAATAAGACCAGACTCTAATAAAATTAAGACTTAGCAGTTCTTAATGCCAACCTTAACAAGAAGTTCTGACTCCGTCTCTAATTCTTTACTTGCTAAATTTTGCCATTTTTATAGAATATGGTATCAATTTTCTTGTTGTAATTTACATGTTTAATGTTTGGGACTTCACGTAGGCTCTCTGCAAGTACGCATGTGGCACAAATCCTGTAATAGGTATAAGTACCCGAGCAAGCCTGGGTTATGGAAATAGCCGACATAATGCTTATGGCACCCCATCTTCCCCATTGTTAAGTGCTCCACCTCAGAAACTGCTTGATAGAGATGGGTTTTGTGATGAAGCCACTGGCCTTAGTGATGCTAAATGTTGGCAAAAAAAAATTCTTGTATCTAACGTGAATATATGACACATGGATGGGTATGTAAGAAGAAGAAAAGGTGTGAAAAGATTGTTATGTACATTAACATGATTTGTCTTTGTTTTGTCTTCTTTAGTACGAATCAAATTAATTTCAAAAGAGACACTATTATGTTATGTGTACATATTTGCACTCTAGAAATCTAATATTTTTAATTTTAAATGAAAATGATTCTCAACTAAAGTTATATTTTTATTAAAAAAAATTAAGAGAAAGTACACAATTAGAATAAACATTCCCATTTTAAAACAATCACTAACGTGCCTCTCACCACTGTGTGCTTATATTATTTTATTTTTCTTGACTACCATTACCGCAACACCATTGATGCTACCATTGTCATGTCGGTCTTCCTCGTTGTTGTGGCATTACAAAAACCACAACATTGTTGTTGTTGATTAACTTTCGATAGATGGTGGTTCTTTTCAAAGATACGCTTGTGAGGAACACTCTTCTTAAGTGTATCGTCCAGACGAGACCACACTTATGTATATCAATCACTCCTACACCTTAATGGATGTACAACGGTTATATCAGGCTTGGCAGAAATGTCACTTCGCACTTATGAGGAGTAACACATATGTCGTCTATTGATGGGCTTGATCAGTATGAGGATAACTTACTAGGCATCTTGAGGTCATGCGCATAGCCAAACGTCGTGTTTAGAATTTTGGGATGTGAGCCCTAATGATGAGAAACCTTTGAAAGATGTACAAACAACTTTAGGCGGCAAAGCATCCCAGCCTTTCATTTCTTCACAAAATATCTTCGAGAGGAAACAACCCCCCTTTCTCTCTCTAGACTTCCTTTCTTATGCAGTCTTATTGTTTCTCCCTTCTCTTTCCTTTTCCTTTTTAAGGTACATTTTTCACCCATCCTTTTGTTTCTTTCGATTTAATCAAGTTTTCTATATTTTTTGTTTTCCAGTGAGCTTTTTGATCACTCCGATGACTAGATTATGTTGGTTTGCATCCCTTTTATGGTGGTTTGAGAAAGTAGGAGTTAGATAACGAGAGGTTTTAGGTTATGTTTGAAAAAGAAGTTCTTCAATGAGCTTTAGCTCGAATACCAACATCGGCTCTCTTGCAGACCCTGCTTGCAAATAGAGATCAAACTTACCATTAAAGGCTTTAGACGCACACTTGAAAGATAGCCCAGAAGGTCGAGGGAATGATTGGATAATTGGTTTATATAGACCCTTCCTGGTTGAAACCACAAGTAAAAATGACATTGCCAAAAATGGAGAAAGTAATATTTCCATTTATTCATCAACTCTACTGGGGGTTATTACTCATTTTTGTACTTGTTGTTTTATTTTCCAATTATTTCTTCAATTAAGAAAACGAAAGAGAATAATAGAATCATAATTCTAAGCATTCTCTCTTAGTCTATTCGGAAGGATCTCATCTAATAATTATCTTCTGTCATTGTTAGAGTTTAGCATTGATTTTTTGGTGTCATCTTCGGAAGGAGTTACTTGACCCCAGAACTAGTGTTCCTAGCGTTCTTGAGAAAAAACATTCAAAACTACCCAACTAACTTAGTTTAATCCTTAGCAATTTTCACCCTGGTTCCCAAACATTTGCTCATGTACAGTAAGATCTATGAGCTTGCCCAAGAGCTCTGTAATCTACACAATCGCGTGAGATAAGAGGTGGAAGAGGCCGACGCATAGTTACGTCGACCTAGGTCTTTAATACATTTTACCGCCATTCCTTTAGCTTTAGAACATCCAATTTTACTTCTAATTTATCCTACCATTACTGAGACTACAATTAAGCCTCATGTGGTCATTACCATTGGTAGTGATTCCATGTCTTCCTCTAAGGGCTATAGCCCTTCTGAACGAGTTTTAATAATGACCCAGTGAACTCTGAGGACGATTTATTTGATGAGGCCATGAGAGTAACTGTAGCCCGTCCCAATGAGGTCGAGATGGAAGATTGTGTTGAATCGAGCAATAAGGGCCATCTTGGCTCTTCCTCTCGTCCCCCAGTACATCTCCTAGTTGGCCTAGGGAATCTGAGCCCCGGGTTTATGACATCTCAGATGATGAGTCTGAGAACGAGGCAAACAACAATGTTTCCCCCACCTCCCCTAATACCCACACCTGTTTTTGGATGGATTAATTTGTATTTAGTTTCTTTAACCCTTTAGTGAATGGTTATATCAACTTGTTACCTTGGTAATTTTACCCTAGACACTAGATGATGTAGTAACCTTATTATCCCATGGTGACAAAATGGGGGGATCCTCTCATATATCTTGGGTATGGGTCCATATGATTAGTGTGAAGGCGTATTGATTATCCCCTATTGATGTTTTTGGGTTAAACGTGTGGGGCTGCCTAGTACGCACGAGAGATCGCCAAAGGCATTATAGTAGACTTTCATTATGTGAGACCTTGAGTGTAGCCCATTTATTATGTACATGTGTGGGATCGTACTTTTATGTGGATGTTAGACCTAGAGATTATCTTTCTCCTACTATATGGGAGTATGCTTTGTGGTACTAGAGATAGTTATATCGGTTTATGTCTTATAATAGATATGTATATGACTTATAATAGGCATGTGTGTGTGTGTGTGTGTGTGTGTGTGTGTGTGTGTGTGTGTGTGTGTGTGTGTGTGTGTAAGTATATATACATACTTATGAATCGAGATTTATGTATCACATACACTAGAGACGTGTATAATGCATTAGTGCAGTGAGATAACCCTAAACATATGAACTTGAGATATATGATTAAAGATCGTTAGTAGCACTTCAATCAGTTACCAAGATGTACCATAAGTATGAGATCATCGTACACTCACTACAAGAAAAATGAGTATTAGGGACAGTAAAAATCCATCCCTAAAAGTACAAAAAAGTGCAAAAATAGTATTTGGGAAGGATTTTGCAACGACAAAAATCCGTCCCTTATACTAGGCGTCGCAAATATTTAGGGACGAATTTTACCGTCCTAAATGTTAATTCATGGACACTCTACATTTGGCATTAAGGGACGGATTTTTTCATCCCAAAAAGTGTTCCCGCGAAAAAATTCCTGCTCCCGAGAATAGTATTAGGGACGGATAAACCGTCCCTAATACGACTCAGATTCTAGGAACCCAATTAGGACGGTAAAAACCGTCCCAAAAGGTAATTTCAATTCATGCAAAAATGGGTATTCGGGACGGTAAAAACCGTCCCAAAAGGCATTCTCAATTAATACAAAATAAGTATTACTATAAATAAAAATTACCATAAATAATTATATTATTATATGCTTTGTGTTGCAATAATAAATGACATTTAATTTGCATTATAAATCAAATCATCCAATTATAAACGCAATATATCAAATGCATTCATTGAAGCACGTATCCAATAACAATTTCTTCCATTAAACTACATTCAGGTCGAAATATTTAAATGAGTACAAAATCATATTAATTAATAAGATATACAATTGTCAAAAAAAATATCATCTCTAAATTAAGATGATAAATATGGTTGTCACGCTTCAAAAACTTCTCTTAGTGTCACATAGAGTAGACACACCCAAAAACATGTCTCTTTAACTTCTTGTGCACAACCTACGATCAATAAATAACTATTTTATCAAAATAATATTATAGTAAAATAAAATATCCAAATATATTAGGGCATGTTTGGTTGTCCCCAAAATTGTAAATTAGTTCATTTAAAATTAACTCATTCATGAATTGCTTTATTATTAGTGTTTGGTTACAAGAATGAACAAATTCAAAAATGAACCAATTCATGTTGATTCACAAAAACTTAAATTAGTTCATTTCACCAAAAACTTGAAATTGCACAATTTATAATTACAACATGAATCTTAAATGCACCACTCCCATAGAGTACCTCTCACCATACTACTCTCTCTCTCTCTCTCTCTCTCTCTCTCTCTCTCACACACACACACACACACACACACATCACAAGTAAATAACTACATTTTCTTTTCCAAACACACCACATATTAGATTTAAACCCATTTAAAATTAATACATCTACAATCTATTCATTTCAAATTGATTACGCAACCAAACGGGCCCTTAGTTAATCGTATCAACAACTTTTTACAATTTAAAAAAAAAATCGACAGAGTCTCCTTTGTTTATACATGCAAATCAACCTGTTTAATCAATACAAAAGCCCACACGGCCATAAAAAAAATTGAAAATAAGAATCTCGCACATCAACAATTCTTTACAATTTAAAAAAAAATCGACAGAGTCTCCTTTGTTTATACATGAAAACCAACATGTTAAATCAACACAAAAGCCCGCGCCGGTAGTAAAAAAAATTAAAACAACAATCTCGCATATTAACAACAATAATAAATAAACAATCTACCTGGTGCGAACCATTACTTTGTTCATGTGGTCCACGCGAGTAAAATATAACCCTAAAATGTTATCCTGCAAACAAAAATAAGACACAAAATAAAAAAGATATCAGTAATCAAATAATGTTAAAACCTAAGTCCAACTGTTTATAAATTCTAGTCAAATACACAAAACGGGAGTTCCGTGACTATGCGATCGGTTCGAACGAGTCACATTGGTCCCGTGCGAGGTGAACGTGCCTCTTACGTGACCGTTTTGTGGCTATTTCATGTATTCAACCCTTGACGCCTTGTTTCTAAGCCCAGCTCTAAATTTTACAAATTCTCGTCGTATAATCAAACCGAAAGGTCGAGGACTACACGGTCAATCCCTACGAGTTACATTGGTCCCATGAGAGGTGCTCGTGCCTCTTACGGGACCGTTTTGTGGCTGTTTTACATTTTCACCATTTGACGCTAAGTTTTTAGGCCCAAAAGTCTAAATTTTGTAAATTTTCATCGTATACTCAAACCGGGAGGCCGGGGACTACGTGGTCGATTCGTAAAAGTTACATTGGTCCCATACGAGGTGCTCGTACCTCTCACGGGACCGTTTCATGGTTGTTTTACATTTTCACCCCTTGACGCCATGTTTTTAAGCCCAAGTCTGAATTTTACGAATTCTCATCGTATACTCAAACCGGGAGGTCGAAGAGTACGCGGTCAGTCCCTACGAGTTACATTAGTCCCGTGCGAGGTGCTCGTGCCTCTTACATGACCGTTTTGTGGATGTTTTACATTTTCACCATTTGAGGCCATGTTTTTAGACCTACAAGTCTAAATTTTGCAAATTCTCGTTGTATACTCAAATCGGGATGCCGATAACTACGCTGTTGGTTTTTACGAGTTACATTGGTCCCGTACGAGGTGCTCGTGTATCTTACCGGACCATTTTTTGGATATTTTACGTTTTCACCCTTTGACGACATCTTTTTATGCCTAAGTCTAATTGTTTGCAAATTCTCGTTGTATACTCAAACGGGGAGTCCGGTGACTACACGATCATTTTTACGAGTTACATTGGTCCCGTTTGAGGTGCTCGTGCGTCTTATGAGAGCATTTTGTGGCTGTTTTACGTTTTCACCCTTTGACGTAGTGTTTTTAAGCATAAGTCTAAATTTTTGCAAATTCTCATTGTATATACTCAAACCGAGAGTCCGGTGACTACACAGTCGATTCGTACGAGTTATAATGGTCTCGTGTGAGGTGCTCGTACCTCTTACAGGACCGTTTCACGACATGTTTTTCAACCCAAGTCTAATTGTTTACAAATTCTCGTCGTATACTCAAACCGGGAGTTCCATGACTACGCAGTCGATTTCCACGAGTTACATTGGTCCCGTGCGAGGTGCTCGTGCCTCTTACATGACCGTTTTGAGAATTTTTTTATATTTTCACCATTCGACGCCATGTTTTTAGGCCTAAAAGTCTAAATTTTGTAAATTCTCATCGTATACTCAAATCGGGAGGTCAGGGACTACGCGGTTGGTTCGTACAAGTTACATTGGTCCCGTGCGAAGTGCTCGTGCCTTTCACGGGGCCGTTTTGTGGCTATTTTACATTTTCACCATTAGACGGTTTGTTTTTATGCCTAAGTTTAGCATTTTCCTAATTCTCATCGTATACTCAAACCGGGAGTCCGATAACTACGCGATCGGTTCATAATGGTCGCGTGCGAAGTACTCGTGCCTCTTACGGGAGTGTTTTGTGGTTGTTTTATATTTCACCCTTTGACGACATATTTTTATGATTAAGTCTAACTTTTTGCTAATTCTCATCGTATACTCAAACCGGGAGTCCGATAACTATGCGATCGGTTTCTATGAGTTACATTGGTCCCCTGCGAGGTGCTCGTGCGTCTTACGGGACCTTTTTTTACTGTTTTACATTTTTACCCTTTGACGACATGTTTTTAAGCCTAAATTTATCCGTTTCCATATTCTCATTGTATACTCAAACGGGGAGGCCGATGACTACACGATCATTTTCCAAGAGTTACATTGGTCCTGTGCGAAGTGCTCGTGCCTCTTACGGGACCATTTTGAGGATTTTTTATATTTTCACCATTCGACGCCATATTTTTAGCACTAAAAGTCTAAATTTTGCAAATTCTCGTCGTATACTCAAATCGGGAGGCCGGGGACTACGTGGTTGGTTTGGATAAGTTACATTGGTCCCGTGCGAGGTGCTCGTGCCTTTCACGGGGCTGTTTCACGGTTGTTTTACGTTTTCACCCCTTAACGCCATGTTTTTAAGCCTAAGTCTGAATTTTACAAATTCTCATCGTATACTAAAATTGGGAGGCCGATGACTATGTGGTCAGTCCCTATGAGTTACATTGGTCCCGTGCGATGTGCTCGTGCCTCTTACAGGACCGTTTTGTGGCTGTTTTACATTTTCACCCCTTGACACCATGTTTTTGAGCTTAAGTCTAAATTTTACAAATTCTCGTCGTATACTCAAACCGTGAGGCCGATGACTACTCGTTCAGCTCCTACGAATTATATTAGTCCCGTGCGAGGTATTCGTGCCTCTTACGAGACCGTTTTGTGGATGTTTTATATTTTCACCATTAGACGACTTGTTTTTATGCTTAAGTTTAACTTTTTCCTAATTCTCATCGTATACTCAAACTGGGAGTCCGGCAACTACGCAGTCGATTCCTACGAGTTATAATGGTCCCGTGCGAGGTACTCGTGCCTTTTATGAGACCGTTTTGTGATTGTGGCTAGAGGAAGCTTGATACGTCGGGCCAAAAGAAGGGATAGGTTGATGAAGTCCCTTCGCGGTTGGTCGTTGGGTTTCCCGTTAAAAGAAAATGAGAAAGAACGACAAGAGTGAAGGTAGGAAGTTCTAGAGATGTACCTTGACCGGGGCGGCCTCAGAGGCACTACCTTCAGAAGGATCCTTGAAGAAGTAGTTGATGAGTGGAGTGAAAGTCGCTTTATTTGAAGTACCGATGCACCTTCGGCATATACGATCTAACTCCAAATAATCAGCAGTCTCTTGGGCATCTAGAGATTCATCATTATAGGGCTCATGGACTGTTGCCTCAAGGCCTAGGATCTCGCACACATCCTCCAACGTTATTGTAAATTCCCCCATGCAGCAATGAAGGTATGAGTGGTAACGTTCCAGTGAGATACCAGAACGGGAAGGGCAGCATTATTCTTGGACAGGGTGAACTCACAAAACCACTTAGCCCGATGAAGCCCAATCTTGGTGAGAGTATCAGCATGGGAGCTCTGCATATGGGAGTTCCAAGAAGCAAAGTGAGCAGGAGATCCCCCAGGACCTTTAAAGTCGATGTGGGACCATGGGAAGTCCCGTCGCTCAAGATGAAATCGAAGAGTCCCCTCTGGAGGTAGAAAGCCCCAGTTATCAGTACTTTCATCTTCATCACCAAGCATCAGGGCATCATACTTGGCATTAAAAATGCAAGTCTTACCAGACCCAGCAAAGTTATCACCCTTACCGAATATGGGGGACCGACGATAGAAGTGCAATTTGTCCTGGCGAATAGCTGTCAATGAGGCGGTAGTGGAGGTGGTGACAATAGGGGTGGCAGGTGCAGCACTAGTGGCAGGTGTGGTAGGGTTGCTTAAGGAGGCCATTGCAGATAATAACGAAGTACGAGAAAAATCTTGGTAAAAGAAGGGTTGGGAATGAAGATGGAGAAGCACAACCACAGGTCGTGGTGTAAAAGATGAGAGAAGGAAGAAGTTGGGTAAGAGCTTGGTAAACAATGGAGTTCGCAAAGAGTTTCTCTCTCTAAGGAATACGGGAGATTGAAGAAGAAGAACAAAAGAGAAGGGTTTGAAAAAAGAGACGTTTGAAGCCTTTTAAACCTTACTTTTGAGTTTCCCACCACCGCACGTGCAAGGCCGCCTATAATCATTTCAAATGAACAGGTGGCACTTCGAGAAGTGTTTTGACAGCTGAAAAGAGAGCGCTACGTCATTTACGAAGCGACGCCTGGGGAATGGAAGGAGTTGCCTTCTTTAGCAAGTTTGAGTTTTGGCGCCAGAATTTTTGTCATACATATCCAATAACTCCCAATGAAAAAGATGCCCCAATGGTTCAAAAAAGCTACGATGTCCCCTCGCCACAAGTCCAAATGTTGTTTAAATGGTGACTCGACTGCATCGAGGAGAATTTCTGCTTTTTTGAACATATCGAAGCATTACAAGGGTGAATTTCACTTACCAAGAATCAAAACGAGTATTTGAGAAGGTTAGTAGGCCGTTCGGGATAATTTCAAATAATAAAAATCTAGAAAGATTGAAGCTCAGTATAAGGAAAAAATGGTGATGTCTCTTCGTCAAAGCCCCAATAAGTCGTGGTGCTTTGGCTCAGGTACATCGGGGAGAATTTTACTTTTTCCTAAAGATTATAACGCTGCGGTTCTAACGAAAGAAAGGAGGCCATAATTTTTACACACAGAGAAGGTTCATCGGATTGAGAAGTTTTCGCGCAGACATTTCTTGTTCCAACAACAAATCTCTCCATGAAGGGGAAAATATAGAGGGGGCTTGAAGGTAATCCTGAGATTATGGATAATTTCCCCATTAGCAACTGAGCTCGTGATTAAGAAGCCGAGGTAGCTTGGTGTGGCAACTCATCGAGGCAGCTTAGCGTGACAACTCATACTTTAGCTTATTGTGTTAGTCATATTGTATCTTTGTTTATATTGACTGTAAGCTATAATGGTTGTAATGATGTAACGATAATAATTAGTTTTAGTGTGAGGTCAAATAGTACTCGTGAGAGACCAAGATTGGCAGGGCTTGGGAGAGCTTTCATGCTCTATCGAATGGCCTCGTCGTGGGAACTTTAGAGGGACTTGGTTTGGAGGATTGAGAAGTGAGGCATCGTTAGGTCTTTTCCTGACCATCTTAGATACACCTGGTAAAACACCGAAGAATCCTGACCGTGGAACCTCGGGCGGAGCAGCTTGGAGTTCCATCGGGCGTTGAGTTGAGAACCAAACAACCCTCTACATAATATCACATCTACTTTATCTGATGTCACTAACTAGCTAGGCAATGTCAGACTTGCACTTGAGTAAACCACCGTGGTATTTGGGGCTGTCAGACAGTTGGTGAGCCACCTCTATGACAACAGCCCCCGACACACAATGGTTAGGCAAAAGGCATGTCTTGACATTTAATCTTTATAACATGGAGACAACTAGTGGATCAGGTATTTCATGTTGTGACATAAAGTATGAGGGATGTCTTTCACAGGCATCGATGATTGAGTTGCCTCGGGGGTGGTGTGGGGGGCTATTTAAGGACCCCAACCACCTTTGAGGAGGAGAGATCTTCCTGAGAGTTCAGCAATTACTGCTAGATATAATATACATTAGAGAGAGTTATTACAAACCAGAGTTTTTTACTCACCCACTATTGTCATTTATTACGAAGCTTTTAATATTTGATAGAGATTCTTGAGGGTTGTTTGTGTGTTTAGTAGACTGCCAAGGTGTATCTAGGGTGTTTACTTATCTCTCCCTCTAGCTACTACTACCTTCTGAGTTATACACGAAATATTTGGGAGTTTAAACTGAGTTCATCTTCATTAAGTTAGTGTTTGCATGTCATATAAGTAATCCAAGGTTTTGGCTAATTAACTTATCATTACTATACTCAAAAGGGGTTACGCTTCCATCTTATCTAAACTACCCTCTTACAACAGGTAATGTATTTATATTTATATTTATATGAATATTTCAAATTCGATTTCGAATTCGATTTCGATTTCGATTTCAATTTCATTTTATATTTATATTTATTCGCAACTAACATTGTATTTGTTGGACATGAACAATTCAGGCTGGATCCAAAGCTATGCGATTCTGTCTTAGAGAAGTTGAGGGAGCAACACAAGACGTGGAAGAAAAATATGTGGACTCGGTACTTTGGAAAGACACGAGAGTCCGTTATTCGAATGCGTGAATCCGTCCCGCTGAAGGAGCCGATCTCATTAGCAAAATGGCAACAGTTCATTAACAATGAGATTGGGTAGTGACAATTGGCATCTCGCCAATCGAAGAGGGAAAACCGAGCAAAAAAGATAGACGTGCACTACTCCGTCCGGACGTCTTATGCCGAGGTGGAGCATAGGATGATGGTAAGATTTAATTTTTCTATAACTACTGAAATATATTATTCTGCATTTTTTTACTTTGCGGGGCCGATACTAATTTTACTTTACTTTATTTCAAGGGACAGGGAGTGGCCCTGGGGGTAGGCCACATAGGCTCGATACATGTGACTCTTCGGACGAAGAAGGGGAAGGACAAGGAGGTGTCCCCAAGCATCGCGGCACGATTGTAAGTAATCCGATAATTTACTTTTTGTTAATTACATTATAATTTTTTAGTTTGCTTATTTTGCTAATCATGTGCTTTTTGTCATTTCAGGCGAAGCTTAAGGAAGTGCATGAGTCGCAATCTGATGCCGACAAGGCATATTTGTCCACAGACGCACTCAGCCAAGTGCTTGGCTCTGATCGCAAGGGGAGGACAAGGGGGGTGAGCTCGCGGGTGGCCAAATCTAGGATCATCGGATTGGAGACGAGCGACACCGGGTTGGCTCGAACGGTGGACTCGCATGATGCGAAGCTATCCCATTAGGAGGCGATAGTCCACGATATTTTCTCATTCATGAAGCGTTCGTTGGGAAAAATCCTAAGGGAAAAGGGAAGGAGAAGGCGGTGGAGGAGAAGGTGCAGGAGGACGTGGTACAGGATGATGAGGATGTGGACCTCTCTGCTTCATCGCTGACACGTGCGGATTTTGATGATCCACTTCCTTATTTGTCTCCCTTCAATAGATCAATGTCGACACTTGGTTGGTCGAGCGTGTTTATAATGGACATATTTGATGGCCAGCGGATAGGGCGGGGGTTGAAGGACCCGAAGATCATCTAGGGTGCACTAGTTCATGGACGTGAGCTTCAAGACATCGAGTCCAAGGTGCTCGTCATGCATGTGATACTCGGGAAGGAGAACTCCCCATTGTGGTTGCACGAATAATGCGGCATGGTGTATATTAGTGGGTGTGTAAATTCGTATATCGTGTGGCCTACTCACCTCCTCAGAGTTAACCATACCTTTATTGACATTGTTTTAAGTTTGAATTGAATTGTGTTAAGGTTGAATTGAATTGTTTTAAGTTGTTACATTTGAATTATACCGTGATGCATATTGTCTCTATTTTGAATGTATATTTGTATTATCTCTATTTTATTTGGATATATGATGTTTGAACAGGTACAACGTTGCTATAATAGGTACAAATATGCTGCTGGGCAGTGGCAATGGCCATACTGCTCAGCAGATTTTTTTTCAATTCTGCCTAGAATTGTCACGGTCTTTGACCGTGACAAGTCCGTGATAAAAAAAAAGTTGTCTAATGCCCATACAAATCTACCCTTCCATGAATCCCAAAACTGAAAAGGTACAATTGAATAAGACTTCATCGTTTGTTCTTCAACTCTTCAGGAATCTTCAACGCTTTTCTCATCAGGGTGTGCAAAAAGAGATCTTTAATGAAGTGCCTACACACATGAGACAAAGCATACCAAGTGACATTCGAGTTTGAAATGAGATAAATAGAGATACCAATTTATGATAAAAGCATATGTTATCAAATCTCAAAAATTCAAAACTCCCCCATAATATGATAATTCTTTCTCTCCCTTTTTATGATGTCCCCAAATAGACAAATGAGAGAAAAAATTCAAATGAGCAATGACGGGGTGTCACAAGGACTAAATCATACCATGAATGAACACAAAACAACCAAGTCGGTGATAGCTTAAATGAATGGGTGTGATCTAATTCGAGAGGAAAATCAATGCATACAACCATGACATATGTGCACGATGAATATCGGATACTCCTAACGAATGAACTCAAAGTCTTCCTTTGGTGTAAAAAGGTGGAAATATAGGACATTGACTCAATCAAATCAGCAAATCAAAGCTCAAAGTGATTTCCACACCAATAACGTCCAAAACTATTTCATGCTTTTTCAGGACTTTCAAGGAAGTGCAAACCCGTTTGAATTCTCCAACCAAACTCCCTCAGATTTTTATTTTGAATAGAGGGTTTCTAAATTCTCAAACTTTGGAGAATTGATTTTGCAGGACACGGAACTTGGTCATTAAAAACTCTACAGCATCGACTTTCTCTCTCAGAAAACCTACGATAGAATATCTAGAGAAATCGTCCACCATCACGAGAATGTATCTCTTACCACCCAGACTCTCCGTACGAGTAGGACCCATAAGATCCATGTGAATCAACTCAAGAACACAGGAGGTGGTAATGGAATGCAACTTCCTATGAGGACTACGGATTTGCTTTCCCAATTTACAGGGTCCACAAACCGTGGAAGTTGACTTTGCAAGCGATGGTAAGACACGTACTAGGTCCTTTTTAACTAAATGAGATAATTATCTAACGTTCACGTTGTAACACCCCGTATTTTTGGTACATTTAATTTAATTAATTCGGAGATTTTAAATTACTTAGTGTGTTGTAATTTAATGAATTAATTAGAACAGAATAATATATAAATATTAATCTGGGATTGAATGGTTAATATTTAGGGAAAACTTATTTACTAAGTGAATAGCAATAATGTAATTATGTCGTCTAGAGTATTAATGACGAGGTATGTACTTATCGCATCCGAAAGTCGGTATAGACTGTATTAGGTGGGGGATAAGTATTTTTAGAAATTAACTCGGATGCAAATTCTGAGGCTACAGTTGAGTCCGGATGGGCCGAGATAGTCGGAAAAGTGTACCCGGGGGTAGTAAACGGGTCACGGGACGTTTTAGACATAGCTGGGCCCACTTGGGGGAATTTGGGTCACTTGGGCTTGGCCCATTAGTCAAAAAACGGGATTAAGTTAATTAATCTAATAAAAATAAATAAGGGGGTGGCTGAACTTAATTAGAGAAAACAAATTAAGGGTTAGGAAACCCTAACAGCAGCCAAAGCCAAATTGGGGATCAAAGAGAGCCATCAAAGGTCATCTTCAACCTTGGGATTTAGCTCCAATTCAGACTCTACGAACCTTGAGGCAAGTGGATAACTTGCAATAGCATTAAATCTGTTTTCGATTCATATTCATGTGTAGTGATTATGTAGAAATCCGTTTTTGAGTGTTAATGGAATGAACATGGGATTTTAAAAACAACAATTCTGATTTACGAAATTTGGGGTGATGATTCTTGTAAAATCTGATAATGGTGAGTTATTGTATATCTGGTAGAATGTTATCTGCATATTTGGAAACGAATTTGATGATGAAATTTGGGGTATAAATGGACCTAGGGTTTATGATGAAACTTTCCCCAAATTTAGAAATTTGAGTTAATGGACGAATTATTGATGTTGATGAATACTCTGGAGATCCGTAAAGAGTTTCCTAATATGTACAAATGCTAAAAGAGACTTAGTTTCAGTGTAGAAGGAAATTAGGGTTTGCAGATTTCCGCCCATGGCTGTCCGTCTTCGCGAAGAAGGCGAGTACCTGTTCGATCGATCGATCGACGCCATGAAGTCGATCGATCGACGGTCGGCAGAAACGGACAGTTCGCCCAGTTTTATTTACATAGGAAGAGATTATATAAAAAGTTGTTATGCAATTAATTATTGTTGAGAAATTAATGCATGGGGTATACCTAATTAAATGTGAGTGAATTAATTAGGAGATGGGAGGAGAAATTTGGATGACACGTCAAAATTTGGTTGAGTGACATCGAGGTAAATTATATTACGTAGTAATGGACTAAGAAATTTAAAGTCGGGATTTAGACTCGGGTGAGGTTAATTCGGGCTATGAGATTGAGTCCAATTAAATGGTGAGGGCAACATCAAAAGCAACTGAAATTATTAATGTGCAAATTAATTAATAATTCGAGTTGGGTAATAACCTCATAATAAAAATGGAATAGGCTTGTGTCACGGGTTTGGTACACGGTGTAGCTAGAACATTTTTATATATGTATATATATATATACGGTGTGTGATAGTATATATATATAGTGTATGCCTTAATATCAGTGGTTAGATATTATTATACTCTAGTGCTATAGGGGGAGGTTACGCGCAGTGGATGAATCCCCTAGCTTGAGGAGTAGGGCGAGTAGATTCCCAGGTCATAGCGTCCGTTACAGGGGTGAGGGGCATCTCACTTTCCGGGAAGGAATATGACCGCCTCCAATCGTATACTAAACCAAGTTAGTGAGAGATTCTAACTTGGATAACTAGGATATGTGAATATACCTAGTGTACTAGCACTTTAGAGAAATTATATCCGGGGAGTACTTTTACTCGGGTGGATATTAGTGGTTTATGTATCCCAGTATGTGTGTGAATGCTGCTATAAATTCTAAGTATATAATAGGGTGATTATTATATACGGGCTAAATAATTACAAGCATGTGTTGTTGTATATGTATAACGAGTGGAGTAGTTATATGAATTAAGAAGGGAAATGATTTAATTAAGTTGATGTTACTAATGACTTTAAAATCATAATCACATTTTACTCAGGTTAGAGTAGGGGGGAGTATAAGGAGATTTTAATAATTATCTAGTCATGAGATAGATAACTAGGTGATAATTAAAGCGTTAGTGGTGCACATTAGAGGAGGGGCAAGGAAGTTCTCAAGAGAGTGAGACACTAACTAAAATATGAAGAGCATGCATATTTATTATTACTGCAAGTTAATCATTTGTTAAATGTTTTCAAATGTTTTGGGTACTAACCCTTGCTATAAAAACTTTTTTTTAAAACCTTTTAGGTTTCCAGCCACAGGGACGCCAGACTTGACTCAATTCCAGGAACTCCGTTGCTGCAGCATATGTGGATGTTGCGGGACCTTTGATAGACGCCTCTTTCTTTCATTCATAATGTAGAGACTCATTATTATTTATTCGAGCATGTCGCTCACTTTCCATTTATTTGTTTCTTAGACTTGATGGGATTTTATTCTTGTCGTTATGAGATTTTTATTTGGACCGATGGTTTATTCGGTTAATTAATTTTTACTTGTGGAATGAGTAGTTCAATTATCTGTGATTGTTATATTGTTTTATTTTCCGCATGGGTTTTAGTTTACTTAATGAAAGATAAAAATTGGCACTAGTCTATTTTTCTCACTTAGGTGGTTAGTAATTTAATAAAACGACAGTGATGCTAAGAATGGACCAAATGAGAAACCTGTTCTAACTTGATTTAGGACTGATCACCCGGGATTAATTAGGCGGGGTGTCACACACGTGACCTAGACGTTGGTGCCACAGATCCATAGGAGAGATCGAGGCGTTGTTGCAAACAAGTGAGGATGTGGGCTCAGTCCCATAACAGTTATCCTCTGTCCTCACCCCTTGCACTAAAAGTTTCCCAGCTTGATTATAGACCTTACAAGATTCCCGGTCAAACTTTACTGCAAAGTCATCGTCGCACAGCTGGCTAATGCTGAGAAGGTTTACTTTCAATCCTTTGACGTACAAGACATTTTCTAGCTTAGGAAATCCTGGTAACTCTATTGTACCTCGTCCTACAATGCTAGACTCACTCCCATCTCCAAAGGTCACTCTCCCATCATCATAATCCTCAATGTGACTAAAAAGAGAGAGACAACACCTGTCATGTGTCTGGAGCATCCACTGTCAAAATACCACTGTGAGGTATTATGTGCCTTGAGAGCAACATGAACAACTAAGGCCTTTTTATCTTTCTTAGGTACCCAAGAGAAGGATACCTTTTGTTTTCCCTTGTTGTTGTTGGTTTTAGCTGGAATGTGATAAGCATTTACTAACGGATAAGACATCCGTCGAAATTCCTCCATTAAACTCTGAGATGTGGCAGCTAAGAACTCAACTCGCTCTCTCAGACTAGAAAACTCATCAGTATGACGTGGTGGAGCAGTAGTACGTCGTGTCCGACCCATGCTATAGCAAAACTCCCTGAGGTGGCCTTTTCTTTTGCAATAAGTACAAAAGAACACAGTCAAAGGCGGACCTTGGTTTGCTTTTCTTGGTCGAACTCTCCTTTGAGGTTTTTGACGATGGCCATAAGGAGTCATAGTAAACTCAGGAACTGGTCCAGGTGAAATTTGGGATGTGGAGGCACCATCATAACCTATTCCCTGCCTATCACCAAAACCTAAAGTGGGGCCGAGGAGCATCTTTCCCATCTTCCCAGATCTATCCTCGATTTGTACCTTGACTTCCCGTGCTTTTTCAAGATCATGAGTCAGCTGGGCAACAAGGGCTTCAAGTTTCTTTCGAGTCTCCACGGAGGAATGGAGCTCACTCGTAAGACTAGCCACTTGTTTAGTCAAGTCCCCTCTCTCTTTCTCAAAAATATTCTCTCTCTCTAAACCAACTCTCTTTCTCAACACAGGCAGATTCTCTCTCTCTCAGGGCGGTGCAGGTGGAGGACTCTCTCTCTCTCTCGCTTTTCTTAAATCTTCCTCTAAGCCGGTGATCTTAAGAACTAACGCTTTGTTACGCTTTTTAGTTTTAAATGACTCAGAATATAACTCAGCGTAGGCGCGTTGAATATCACTCTCGCTCTCACTTGAGTCATCCTCCCCCTCACTCACATCGGTCTCACTGTTGAGGAGTCCCTGTGATGAAGCATCCTCATCGTCGTGAGAAGTACTCAACGTGCTCACATGACTAGCCATGAATGCGGTGAAGTTACACTCATGCGGTGACTTATCTCCTGAGTCCACCGACTCGACCTCACTGTCGTCGCTAAGGGTAGCATTAAGGACCGCTTTCCCTTTCTCTTTGTTTAGACGTGTGGCACACTCAAAGGCTCTATGACCCCTATCGTCGCACTCAAAGCACCTCTCACTTTCTTTCTTAGGAGGATCTTTAAAATCTTTTTCATTTTTCTTATTTTTCACAAATTTCTTTTTATCTTTAAAATTGCCATTTTTCTTAAATTTGAGAATCCTCTTGAAATTTTTTGCAAAAAGAGCCAAATCATCTAAGTCAAAATCACAATCAGAGTCTGACGTGTCAGTCTCTCTCTTTCTAGATGACTCTATCCTCTTTTTAGCTGATCCCTCACTCTTTTTCTCATTGTCATTAAGTGCAATTCACTTATCTTTATACCTAGCATTTTTAGGGAACATATCAATTTCATAAGTTTGCAAATCTCCTACAAGTTCTTCCAATTTTAGCGTATTTAAATTACCCATAGAATTTAGCACAGTGACTTTAGGGATAAAACGCTTAGGCAAAGAACGGGGAATCTTTTTAACAACTCTTGCATTAGGAATATGTTCACCAAGATTAAAGCTAGTATTGACAATATCAGATAGCCTAGCATAAAAATCATCAAAACATTCTGTTTCAAGCATGGCGATGGTCTCAAATTGAGTTGTTAAAGTTTGCAATTTAGATTCTTTCACAGCATTAGTTCCTTCATGGGTAAGTTGCAAAACATTCCATGCCTCTTTTGACGTGGTGCACGTCATGATACGTCGGAACTCATCAGGAGTGATAGATCCGAAAATAGCACTCAAACCTTTAGAATTAAAAGAAGACCATTTAAATTCATCTTCAGTCCAAGAAGTGACAGGTTTTAAATTGGTCACATTTTCAACAGTGACGGAGGGAGGTGTCCACCCTCTTTCAACTAGAATCCAAACACATTCATCTATGGCTTTCAAAGCAGACCTCGTGCGGGCTTTCCAATATGCATAATTTGTCCCGTCAAAAATTGGCATTTTATTATATGATTTCTCCATAATGAACACTCTCGTTTTCAAAAATCAATTTTTTAGAAAATTGATATCTTAGAAAAATTTTGCGAAAAATTAGGAATACGCAATAAAATGGCGCAACCTGCTCTGATACCAATTTGAAAGAGTATGCGCTTATGTTTAAATAAGAAATAATATAATTAAATTCAGTTTAACTCAAACAAACCCTAAACATGGAACTAGTTGTGATTGAAACAAGATGAGATCATGCAATAGTTATTCAAGCACACACAAGTGAGGAAAAATACCCCAAAAGGGCAAAACCATTTATTTTCATTATAATATTGTAACGTACAATTTCATATTACAATGAAAATACAAGTGACTAAGAATTACCCTCAGGTGTCGGATTCTGTAGTCGGCGGCTGGAGATATCCCTTTCCAGTAGGGCAGCAATGAAGAAGAAGAGCGGTCTTCTTCACAAGGGTTGAACAGCAAAGTATTTGTGTTCTAGGGTTTCAAAACGATTCAGAAATGATTTGGAAATTTGTGTGAATCAAAACATGAGTTTGGTAACTCAAAAAGATGAAGACTTTTAGTTTTTGGACTTTGAAAATCGTGTGTGGAAGTCTTGTAAAACCACTTCCCGTAGTGGGTTTAAATAGGAGTAACTTGGCCTAAAAAATCTCTGTACGATCTGTTTGAAATTATCCCAGGTGGACCGGTCCGGGTCTGAGGCGGATCGGTCCGAGGTGACGAACCGGTTCTTTTAAATTTTGGCATTATCGGTTCGCTTGTAGTCCGGGGTGTACTGGCTTTTCAATAAGCGGACCGGTCCGGTAAAAGGGCGAACCGGTCCGGGGTCGGATCTGTTCGTTTTCTGCTGGCGGACCGGTCCGCCCTGCCAGACTTTTGGTTACTCCTCTTCTTTGATATTCAGATCCGTTGATGACGATATGAATCTTGAATTTCTTCAACGGTGTAGCGGCGTACGACATAACAATAATATATGATGGACAAAATGTCCTTACATGCTCAAACATGCTTAATGAAAAAATTAAACTAGATAATCATAACTACATGTTTTTTTAAGGAAATAACTTTTTACTCAAATTTGAAGTACTAAGAGGCTACTACGTCTACAAATTCAAACTCCAACAATTTATATAACAACATAGATGATAAATAAAATCTTTTTAATTCCTTGAAGTCACTAACCTGAATCCTCTTGTTTATCTTCATGCCTAGCTGAGGATCAATGGAATATTAGCTTAGTGTGAGAGAATAGAGATAATAGTACATGCAAGTATGATTTTCATACTTCAATTGATACAAAAATATCTAACAAAGGATCTGGAAGCCACCTCAATCCAATGTGTTTTACCTGTAAAAACAGGGAAAATGGAGCATGATAAATCCATGCTTGAATAATTTTCTTTTTGAACTTTTCTTCATCATAAATAGGGTACCTCTCAAGATATGGGTAAACGATCTCTTATCCTGCTAGTGTCGACCGGTGGGAGAGATAAATTAACTACATGTCTTGTAAACCAAAATTTATAAAAAACAATTTACATACAAAAACAAACTTAAGCAAAAACTCTTATATAACATAAAAATTAAAGGAAAAGTGATTTCTAATCAGTGTTAAGGGCTCACAAAGCATCCAAAATATATCAGGATTAAATGAAAATTTATTAAAGTTTAATTCTAAAATGAGGAGTGAGACGAATCTGTAAAAATTTCTTAATATCACCATTCCCAGAGCTTTTGAAGACAGTGTTGATGTAGTAATCACGACTATTGACATATGTGCTGCATATCTTGAACTTGTAGTACAATATGTATTTATTTATCTTCCCTAAGAACTCAAGGGTCAAATGCACATTATAGACACTGAAAGCTATTTGTCTTCTCAAGATAAGAAAACGGATGTGAAAAAGAAGAGTCGGTGTCCTTTGGCTTCCATAGACGTAGTGATCTTTAACATTTAACCTCTGTCATAAATGGTAATACTACAAATAGAGTTATTATATATATAAAGTACTGCTCTTGTGTCCGTATTTTAAGAGTGCGGACCGAACACGTGTCACCTGACGGTGAACCTAAAAATTATAGGATAAATTATAGGCACACTCTCTCTTCTCTGAAAATTTTAAGCTAAATTATAGGCACACTCTCTCTCTCTTCTCTGGACTCACCGCCGATCCGCACTCTTAAAATGCGGACTGGTATGCACAAGAGTGTGTATATATATATAACTAGACTAGTTATTTCTTCGATATGTACATGAACCTATTACACACATATATGCATATACATAAGATTGCATTATTATTTTTCAATAACAAAAGGATTGAAAAAGAACATATGTTGAGGAAGATTGAGAAGAATATCCAAAATAGCACAAGCAAATCGAGAAATATAATAAAAAATCAGTGTAACTGGGATATTTGTTTAAAGTGGGGCATGATGGAGAATATTTTTAGAAGATAAAATGGTAATGGAGATTTAATGGTCTAGAAATACAGAATAATACATGGGCTTCATATGTGATCAGTTTTCTGGCTGTGTGGGGGGTCTTGCATGTTTGGGGTGTTATTGTCTTCTGTAAGAAATTGTTGGTCTGATGTCTGTCTCATATAGTTTGGTCGTGAGATCATGGCC
The DNA here is from genome assembly GCA_949130495.1 of Sambucus nigra. Taxonomy (NCBI): domain Eukaryota; kingdom Viridiplantae; phylum Streptophyta; class Magnoliopsida; order Dipsacales; family Adoxaceae; genus Sambucus; species Sambucus nigra. Next base: position 530,531,782 of record OX422214.1, read on the forward strand.
CGAGGATTGTGGGGTGTTGGTGGATTTTAAGATCGGTTTGATTGTTGTTTATTCTTGCATGTCTGGTGTGGATATGGTTAGGAGCTCCATCAGGGTGCATGCGATTGTTAGGATCTCTTTCCTCTCTATCCCTTTGATTGATTCATGGTGATGGATCTTTTACTACATGTGAATTAATGGGGTGATTTTGCCTGGCGTGGGTAGTTTTGGCTAAGTTTTGGATGGTGTGAGGATTTTTTGGGTTGGCTTCTTATTAATAGAGTGTATTTTTTATTCTTGGTATGGTTTTGGTCTGAAGGTTGTGGGGTGTTTGTATGGTTTCTTTGAAGAGATGGAGAAGAAGATTGAGAAGAATGGCTGTAAACTGTATTTTTTTTTAGCTGCTTCATTTTTTGTTTTTGCTTTAGTCTTCATCTGATTGGCTATTTGGTACGGTGGAGGAGTGTGGTTGCATGCTATGCAACATTGCTCCTCTAAAATGTGATTGCTGGGGAAGTAAATATGTGTGCTACCGTGGTTTCATTGAGTCTGGTTTTCTTTTATGGACTGGGTTTTTAGGTGTGTGTTTTGGGTTGGGTTTTTGGGCTGCGTGTTTGACCTTTGATCTGTAGCTTGTTAAGATTGGGTTGATTGCTTTTGTTGTTGTGTTTGGACTTTCTTGTATATGTTTGGACTGTTTGCCTTTGGTTTTGTATATTTACATTCAACCCAAAAAAGAAAAGATTGCATTATTGAAATTTCGTCAATTTTTAAGGGTTACTTCTTACCCCTAGCTACCCAAGCTTTACATTATAACCAATCATTTCATCATATATATTTCATACAATGGTTATCACCAATGAATCACTATAACCCTTTTATGAGGAATGGTGAAATTTAATGGGCACCGTTCAACTAAATTTTAAAGAACCTAGTGGTTTATTTGGCACACATGTAATATACAAAACGTTGGGGGTGAAAAATAAATTTTCAACACTTCAAATTTACTTATGCTTCGTGGTCCTTTTTGATAGATCCCCTCGAGAGGTTCACGAGAAAAAAACATATAAATCAATATTGTATTTTGAGAAATATTCAATTTGAATGTTTGTGAAATACAAAACATTTTAGGTGAAAATAAAATTTTAATACTTTCAAAATTACCTATCCTTTATACTGATAGTGTCAAGAGTTTTCCATTATAGGCAAACTGTAAATTTTAAATAAAAATGAATCAAGGTATAATATTGTCAATTACTAATGCATTTAAGTTGAAAAAAAAACTATAGAATTCGTTTGGGAATATCAAGTGAAGTGTGTGTCCAAAAACCCAAAGAGGCAAGAAAGACATCGTGCGCTAATGCCAACCAATCCTATTTGGCAGTGCCTCCAAAATATGTGGTGAGAAAGAGAGAGAGACAGATACTTCCCAGTTCTCACTTAATCCTTTCTTATTATCTTTTGAAATCATTGATATAACAAAAAGAACACAATGGCACTCAATTCAATCTCCCTAATACCAGTTAAGCCCATTAACATCTCTTCATCACCATCTTCTTCTACTTGTGCTTATAGAGCTATCAACTCTCTCTTTTCTCCCTCAAAATCTTTCACACTAGTCTGTCAAGTAGGGGGCGAAAATGAAAATCCCAAAAAAGGTAATCTCCATACTTGTTAGCTTTGTTACACTTTTATCTCTCCCCAATACAATAACATATCAGCTAACAAATTTGAAACTAGATAATTTTCAACAAATTATGAATTAAAAATAGTTCTTGAGGTTTCATGTAAACAAAGTTCAAAGTTTTTTTTTCCTTTAACAAACTTTATCCTACATTAACTAATAAAGCTAATTCTGGGTGAAAAAAGGACTTCTAAGTTAATCTATTATTCATGACAGGCTAAAATAATTAATCCCAAATAGGAATATTAAGCAGAAAAATATAGGCAGTGCAGAACCCAAGAAGTGGAAAAGTCTCCTTTCAACAGCATTGGCTGCTGCTTTGATAACATTTAGCTTGGACATGTCTGCATTGGCTGATCTCAACAAGTTTGAGGCTGAAATTAGAGGAGAATTTGGAATTGGATCTGCTGCTCAATATGGTTCTGCAGATCTCAGGTCCATTTCCCTAACGATAGCTAATATCTCAAATGTATATATATGTACGCAAATGCTCATATGCAGACTTAGGGACTTTGTAGTACTTGGATTTTCGGACAGTTCATTACATTTTACATATGTTAATGCTTATGCAGGAAGGCCGTTCATATGAATGAGAATTTCAGGTAACTCTTCATCTTCTGGTTCAAAATTGCCTTCCTTGGAATAATAATGTAGTCTACCATTCGGCTTGTTATCACTTTATGATCCAGTTATTTATGCTGATCTTCTAACCACCAAAAATTTCACTTCCTAGCATTTAACCCCCAAAAATGGTCTTTTGGAATACTTGATCAATCTTTTATTTTTTTATTTTTTTCGGTCCCAAAAAGCCATTTTTAAGGTCCAAGCCTAGGTTAGGAGAAATGAATGATGGCCAACGTTAAGACAACCCTAAATCTCTGAGCGGTTGCAAAGAAAATATAAGCAGAGCAATTCATATTTTTACAAACAATAACTGTAGTGCAAAAAAAAATGAACAATGCAATCTTTGCAAGAAACTCCCCTAAACTATTTTTAATGAAAAATACCCCATGAACTATGCATTTTATTATGTAGACTCCCTTTGCAATGCTATAAAGTATACACAAAGGGGTGTCAGCTTATTTAGATTTGAATTGATTCAAGTGTCTTTCTTGTAAAATTATTTAGCTCAGGGTTTATTCTGTGCTATCACACCAAAAAATCATGCTCCATGTACTTCACTAGATATCAGAGTTGTACACATAAATCAGTTCATCCTGTTGGATAGGGCTAAGATAATCAACAAATCTCTAGTATCACTGAATTAAGATAAACAATGTTTCTAGTCCATCTTGAATTCTATAAATAATCAATTTAAATGGCTGGTGCAGACGAGCCAATTTCACATCTGCTGACATGAGGGAATCAGATTTCAGTGGTTCAACATTTAATGGTGCATATCTTGATAAAGATGTTGCACACAAAGCCAATTTTACAGGTAAATCACCATTTTATTTGTAGAGAAATACTACCAGATGATGTAGCTAATGTTGTCAACAGCACAAGTAGGAAGTAATAAAATTTTGCGGGGAAAAAAAACCCCTTTTAGGCCTTAGCAATTTCACCCCTAAACAGTAGTAATATTCCTCATTATTACCTTTCTCCTAACACTATTTGAGGCCAGATTTAAAACCCGTTTACTGTCTCACAAACACAACCAACCCCACTCACCCCCACCCCGCGGGCAGGGCATCTGTTGAAATTGATCTGCATTATTGGGTTAAAGTTGAGGTTGAACATTTTTACCTGATATACCCTTCTCAATTTCGTTCTTCACTTCAGCTTCCACAATGGGATATTTATTATGAAGACGTCCAGCATTTCTTCGACATTTTAGGGGGAAGCTTCTAATACTCCTGACTCTTCTTTATGGAAAACAAATTTTAGTAAAATTATCAGTCATTTTATGCTTTAAAGTTTGCAATGTATAACCGGATTCTGCATAATCCAGAGTCTTCAGAAAGTCAACACCCACAAGAAAAGATTCCTTCTGATTATGAGCAACAGTTTTTTCAAGCCCAACAGAATCAAACTTGTCAGATAAATCAAGAATTTCATTCTGAATAATATTTTCCTGAGACCCATTAGATTCAGAAGTTTCCAAACCATCCCCAGATTTACCAGTACTACCCTTCTTGTTCAGCGGATTTTCAACTGCACCAAGAGAAGTCAAACCTCCATTTGACTTCCAGTTGCCTCGTACGAAATGCTCAAACGCTTTTGGGAAATCACGCACAGCAGACACCTTATATCGTGGAAAAATAGTTTTGGTAACCAGATTTTCTTGAGACTCAAAATCAAGTTCCATAGGTTCGCTATTTTCATCTTCCTGATCACTAACACCATCAATTTTCTGCAATAAATAATCACCTGCACCAACAAAAGTCGTGGAGTTTTCCTGGTTGGTATGTGTAGCCAATCGCTCAAACGCCTTTGGAAAATCACGAACTCCACACACTTTTCTTCGTTTAAATTTGTATGGTACATCAGAAGAAGAAAATTTGCTATGTAGTGATAGCTGCCTCTTTAGCGTTTCCCCCACAGAAGCATTACTAGTATTTGAAACCATTTTGGGTCCACTCACAGCATAAAGTTATTCTCAGCTTAAACCAAATTCAATTGCTACAACAACGAAAGAATTATTCAGAAATAAAGACGACTGCAATAATGATATCGAATCACATACCCTAATCAAGAATGAGAAATATATAAAACATAAATGCTAAATACCCCATGGTATGTTATTTCAATTTCAAATATGATACCCTCATTTCTTGTTTCATTATCAAATTTTACATATCCACCATTGTACGTCGAACAGATACATAAGAAAAATACAAAAATCTAAAGTAAGCTCTCATCAAACTTCAACATAAGAAGAAGATGGTACAAAATAATGGTTTGCTTATTACTTTCTTGTGTAATGCATAGAACAAAATAATTTTAAATCTATATTACATTATAGGTTCTATTTAAAGAATGTCCCAAAACATTTTCCCATTAAATTATTTCCACTAATAGTCACTCAGTTAGGCAACCATTCTCCAGCCCAGTCCAGTCAATTTACACCCGACACTTCCCACCCAATCAGACCAATTTTACATAAACCTACCAAAATTAATCAACACAATCCAATTTAGCATGTGGTAGACATGACGCAAGGGTATGTCCTAATCCTATCGTAGGCATAAATACGCTTGAAATAAAATTATGACCACGCATATTCTAGTTTTTCTTATAACTTAAAAGTTTAAACGACCCTGTCTTTAATCTATTCGTCATATTTCAATAATTCCCAACTAGATTTTAAATATTCCGGATAAATATTTCTAAGAGGGTAGTTGAGGTTGAATAAGTTTTATGACGAATCTGGGAGCTCAAAGAGCTGACGCGTAGCCCGCTAGTCATGAAGGAAGTAACTGGAAGGTTAGTATAAAGGAGTGACTAAGTTCCTGAAGTGATAAACTATGATGAGCAAGAAGTCAGAAGTTGAGCAATCTGATTAAGTTGAAAGACAGAGAGAGATACCATATGGAGAAATCAGGAAGTCTTGAAGAAATCATTCACGTACCACATGAGTTAAGGAAATGAGAAACCCGGATATGATCAACATAAAATGGTAATAATGATAAGCACAATGTCAGATCAAGGAAGTTACATTACAGTTGATTAGGCGGTTGTTAGTTACAAATTAGTTACAAGCTATTTTGGAAGTTAGTTAGAATCTTGTTAGAAGTTGTTGCATCATTTTCTATATAAACACTGATTGTAAACGTATTAAGAGCTAATGAAATGTTACAAATTCTTCTCTCTCTCTCTCTCTCTCTCTCTCCCTCTGTTCTATCTCTCATCTCAATCGTCTCTCGAAATTCTATTCCATTCCTTAAATTTGTGAAATCCAATTAATCCAATCAGGTTGAGAACCTGACAATTGGTATCAGAGCTACCAATCCTGGGAAATTCAAGGAAAAACATGGTTGAAACCCGACAAACTCAGTTTGAGAAGGACATCGAAAATCGCATTCAAGAATGGCAGAAAAAAAAGGATCAAAATGACTCTTCTATGAAGATATGGATGGAAGCTATGTTCAAAAACTTGTCAGATCAGATCAAGAAAATAGAAGAAAGGGTGGATCATCAAGAAATTACAGAGGAAGTCAATAATAGAAGGTTATTGGGATCTCAACCCAATGGTCATGTACACGGCAGTTAATTCAATGATGGAGACAGAAGACACAGTTTCAAGGATAACTTTGGGGGGCAAATACAAATTACCCAAAGTTGAATTTCCAAGGTTTCATGGAGATGATGTCAAAGGATGGATAAAAAGATGTCTGAGATCTTTTGCTGTTAACCCAATAGAAGAAGAAGAGAAGGTAGGGTTTGTATGCCTTCATTTGGAAGGAAGGGCTGAAGCATGGCTACAGCCCAATTGAATCTCTTGAAGGAGTAAAATGGGAGGAATTTTTCAAAGAAATTTGTGCAAGATTCACTGATCCTGGACAAAGAGATTTGATTGAAGAGTTCACCAAACTCAAGCAGTCTGATACTGTGGAAAATTACCGGAATAAGTTTGAAGACTTACAACCCCTAGTCCAAACAGAGAACAAAGGACTCAGAGTTATTTTGTGTCCAGCTTCATAAATGGCCTCAAGGAGGAGATCAAAGTGCAAGTCAAGATATTCAAACCCCAAAACCTCAATGATGCAATCGAGTTAGCCAAACTTCAAGAAATTGCATTAGACCTTCAACCCAAGAAAAACACCTATAAAAACTATCCTACAGTTATACCACCAAGAACCCCTACAACAATTCTTCTTTCAAACCCTCTTACCCTAATCAAAACCACAATACCAACAACAAACCTATCAACCCCACACCACCTCTAAACCAAGCCAAGAACCCAAACTTCAATAACAACCACCTTCCTATCATCAAGAAACTAACCCAAGCTGAAATGCAAGCCAGGAGAGAGAAATGGCTTTACTATAACTGTGATGAACCATACAAGTGGGGTCATAAATGCAAAAATGTGAGCATCTATATGCTAAATATTGAAGATGAAGATCTCAATGAGAAGGGCGACGATCAAGAAGGAGAGGCAATTGAGTTAGGCTTAGACATGGCCATATCAATACAGGCCCTATCTAGAAGTTCCACACACCAGACCTTGCTCATTAAAGGAAAATCCAAAAATTATCCAATAACTATCCTAATTGATATAGGAATCTCTAATAACTTTTTGGACCCTAGCACAGCTAAACAAATAGGTTGTGGCATCACCAACACCAATAAACTCATAGTCACAGTGGAAAATGGCAATCAGACCCTGCACTAAAGCAGTCTGTCCCAATTTTCAGTGGACTATGCAAGGAGAAGAGTTCTTGGCAAGTGTGAGACTACTTCCTTTAGGAGGGTGTGACATGGTGTTGGGAGTTCAATGGTTGAAAAGTGTTAGTCCTATGGTTATAGACCTCAACAAACTCATACTAACTCATACTGACCTTCAACAAATATGGAAGAAGGGCAGTACTTAAAGGAGTGAACAGTGAACAAGGGAAACTCAATTTTATCAAGGGAAAGGCATTGATAAAATGCTGTAATAAAGAACCTGAATTCATCATTGGTCAGCTTTCTTCAATCACTGCAATAGACAACGAGGTAACCACTCCACCAGAACTACTTCCATTATTGGATGCTTATCAAGATATATTCTAAGAACCTAAGGGACTTCCATCATCAAGAAATCAAGATCACCATATCCCACTTAAAAGTGGATCTGAACCAGTTAATGTCAGGCCCTATAGGTACCCTTTTGTACAAAAAAAATGAAATTGAAAAGATTGTTAATGACATGCTAGATAGTGGAATCATCAGACCATCATCAAGACCCTTTGCCTCACCTGTGTTATTGGTGAAAAAGAAGGATAACTCTTGGAGACTCTATATTGATTAGTGAAAAAGAAGGATAACTCTTTGAGACTCTGTATTAATTATAGAGAGCTGAATGAACTCACTATAAAAAAACCAGTTTCCTATCCCCTATTATAGATGAATTACTGGATGAACTACTTGGGGCTTGGGTTTTTAGTAAGTTGGATTTAAGATAGGGTACCACCAAATTAGGGTGTATTTGAACCAGATATCCCAAGGACTGCTTTCAGAACACATGAAGGCCACTATGAGTTCTTAATGATGCCTTTTGGTCTCACGAATGCTCCTGCTTCATTCCAAGGCTTGATGAATTTAGTTTTCAAAAACTTCTTAAGAAAATTTGTCTTAGTTTTTTTTATGACATTGATTTACAGCCCTGACATGGACACACACAAAACTCATTTTAAATTGGTATTGCAAGAATTCAGGAAACATCAGTTATTTGCCAAAAAATCCAAATGTTCTTTTGGCCAAAAACAAATGGAATATCTAGGACACTTGATATCTGATGAGGAGTAGCTGCAGATCCATAAAAAATTTAGGTCATGGTGCTGTGGCCACTACCTAAATCATTAAAAGGATTGAGGGGCCTTTTGGGATTAACAAGCTACTATAAGAAGTTTGTGAAGGGATATGGGAGTATAAGCAAACCACTCACTGATATGTTGAAGAAAAGTCAGTTTCAGTGGAGTGATAATGTTGTTCAAGCCTTCCAACAACTCAAGATAGCCATGAGCACTACTCCAGTACTCACACTACCTAACTTTACCAAACCTTTCATTCTAGAAACATATGCCAGTAATGAAGGGCTGGGAGCAGTGCTAATGCAAGAAGGAAAACCAGTTGCATATCTTAGCAAAACACTACCTATGAGGGAAAGAGGTCTATCAACATACGAGAAGGAGTTATGGGCCCTAGTGATGGCAGTGGACAAGTGGAGACCATACTTGTTTGGAAAGCAATTCACTGATCACCAGAGCCTAAAATACCTCTTAGAGCAGAGACTAACCACTATGCTACAGCAGAAATGGCATTCTAAATCGATGGGATTAGACTATGAAATACACTACAAGAAGGGGAAGGGGAAAGACAATAAAGTAGCTGATGCTCTCTCAAGGAAGGAAGAAAATGGATTATGCTGTGCAATATCTACAGTTCAGTCAGCTTGGCAGGCAGAAATCATTCGAAATTGGGATGAGGATGTGTTGGCACAAGAGTTGATGTTCAAACTAATCAACAACGCTGAACAAGTTCCTGGTCACACCCTTAATAATGGCCTCATTAGGCACAATGGTAAGTTATATGTGGGATCAGCTGGAAGTATTAGACAAAAGGTGATAGAAGAGTTACATTCTACTGGTACAGGTGGACACTCTGGGAGAAAAGCAACTCTTAAGAGAGTGGATCAATTATTTTACTGGCCAACAATGAGAAAAGATGTGGACCAAACAGTGGCCAGATGTCATACCTGCCAAAGGAACAAAGGGGAAACATGCCCATACCCAGTCCTCCTCCAGACCCTACCTATTCCATTGCAGCCTTGGGAAGACATTTCTATGGATTTCATAGAAGGTCTCCCTTATTCCGACCAAAAAGACTCCATTTTTGTTGTTATACATAGACTTACAAAATATGGGCATTTCATTACATTCACCCACCCTATATCTGCCCAATTGTAGCCCAACTCTTCCTAGACCACATTCATAAATTACATGGACTAACCAAAACAATCACCTCCGATAGAGACCCTATTTTTCTCAGCCAATTTTGGACCCAACTTTTTAAAATCCTTGGCACCAAACTCCAACACTCTACTGCCTACCACCCCCAAACAACTGAAAGATTGAATCAATGTGTAGAGAACTATCTAAGGTGTATGACTAGTGACAAACCTACCGAATGGTCTCAGTGGCTTTCCTTAGCTGAGTGGTGGTATAATTCCAGCCACCATTCCACACTTCAGTGCTCTCCATTTGAGGCACTTTATGGCTACCAGCCCCCACACCTTGCTATACCCCAACAACCTAAATCTCGATAACTAGACATCAACACTTTCATGGAGGAGAGGAAAATGACCATTCAACTATTGAGGGAGAGATTGCAGGGAGCTCAAGAGAGGATGAAATACTTTGCGGATAAGAAAAGGTCAAAAAGGCAGTTCACGGTGGGAGAATGGGTTTATCTAAGGTTACAACCCTATAGATAGACTACAGTAGCACTTCGCCAAAATCACAAGCTTCTCCTAAGTTCTATGGGCCATATCAAATTATTTCTAAGATAGGGCAAGTGGCTTACCAACTCAGACTACCAGAAGAAGCAATGGTACATCCCGTATTTCATGTGCCCTTGCTGAAAAAATAGGTTGGCCAGTCTATCATCCTTCAAGATCAACTACATACTATGACTGAGGACGTCCGTACAGTCCTAGCACCAGTTGCTATCCTAGATCGTCGCATTGCAAAGAAGCACAACAGACCGGCGGTCCAAGTTCTCACACAATGGTTAAACGCTGATGCACAGACTTCCACATGGAAAGATTACGAGTCCCTCATCAAAAGATTTCCTGAGATAGATCCTTGCGGACAAGGATTTTTGAAAGGGTGGCGATTGATAGATCAAGGAAGTTACATGACAGTTGATTAGGCGATTGTTAGTTACAAATTAGTTACAAGATGTTTTGGAAGTTAGTTAGAATCTTGTTAGAAGTTGTTACATCATTTTCTATATAAACACTGATTGTAAACGTATTAAGCAGCTAATGAAATGTTACAAATTCTTCTCTCTCTCTCTCTCTCCCTCTGTTCTATCTCTCATCTCAATCTTCTCTCAAAATTCTATTCCATTCCTTAAATTTTTGAAATCCAATTAATCCAATCAGGTTGAGAACCTGACACACAATAAAGGTTCAAAACAAGGGAGACAACAAGAAGAGCACGAAGATATATGTGGTTCACCAATTTTGCTATGGAGAGGCCCAATTCCACTATATTTGAAGAAATTACAAGTACAATAGAAAACAATACCAAGGATAAATCACATACCCTATATTCTCCTATCAGATCCCGTATAGCCATTGTACACCAACTCTCCCCCTAAGTGAATCCAAGTTCTAAGCCAAGAACCCTCTCAATCTCTCGCTCTCAAGGTGTTCCCCATGTACCCAATCTGGTGTATCCCGCTCCGCATGTAACCCGGTGAGACCCCCCTCCCCCCACAAACAATACAAATAGAGCACACCTAGCATATACCGAACCACTCACGCTCACCGCTCTCTTATACCTTTGAGAAATCCCATGGGTGAAGAAAAATCCCTCACCTCTCACCCCTCACCCTAACCCTTAAAGTTTTAACCCCCAAATGATCTTTTTATTGTTGGAACCCATTTGTGGCAAAATGTCCAAAATACCTCCACTTAAAACCCATTATTTCGCAATTGATGCCCATTCGTTGCAGCGAATCTAACCCTTCGCTAGTCACAGATTTTTCAAATCCAATTATCCCCCAAGTGGTGACCCCTCTCGCAACCTGCTTCGCTGCAGCGAAGCTCACCTTCGTTGGAGTGAACAAAAATGGGCTTGTGTATTTTGAGAGAGCAAAGATGGGGTAAAAAAATCAGGGATTTCGTGAAATATGTATTGGCAGCCAGCATATGGTCCCTTTGGTGCAGAGAAAGCTCCGTTGACAGCCAACAAAGGTTTATTTCGCAGCAACGAAGCTCATGGCTTCATCGAAGAGGCTGTTGTATTCTCAACGAACGAGAGTGACTGCAATGAAGAGGTTGTCGTATGCATAATGAAAGGGGGACAAAGGTGTGAAAGTTGAGTTTAAGTGGGTGCATTTTGGGTGTTTTCACATGTAACACTTTTTGAGCTATAATTAAAATGTTAAAATAGGTTTCTCATTATGGTTTTATTGATATTGAGAGAGGTATTCATCAAAGAGAAGAGAGGCCAGAAAGTGAGAGAGGTTTAATGTTTCTAAACTTGATTCCAATGTTAGATTTGGGGTGTATGTAACTCACTCAATTTTACCATTGTAACCTAGTTTTCTCAAAAAGTATAATTGTTCTCTTTGTGGGATATTATAAAAAAGGGCATGATATCACGTGGTTTAACCGAAGATACTGCGCCGGGCAGAATGGAATGAAAAACTAGGATTCATGTAGCCGACCCAATACAATTGGGAAAAGGCTTTGTTGAGTTGAGTAGAATTGTTCTCTCTTTTGTGGATGTAGATAACCTAAGTTTTCCAAACCATGTTAAATATCTCATGTTCATCTCTATTTTTGTGGTTTGTTTCTATTTCCATCAATCTTGAATATATATTTTGTTATTTTAGTTGGGTGTGGTGCCATTAGTGCACAATAGTGGTGTTTCAGAAAAATAAGTGAGATTTTGGTGTCCACTCACTAGTGTTTGGAAATCTTTGGTTTGTTGCTTACATTCAACCATGTACAGAAGCTAGATATTTGATGGAAGCGGTAGCTTGAGTGAAGGATGTCCTCATTCAACAAGGGTTAGCAAGGACATTGAAAGGGATGAGTGAGAAGCCAAAAAATATGGAGGATGATAATAGAGAGGATGAGTATTAACTGACTCTACCGGTAATAATATTATCAACAATGTCAATGATGAGAACATGACGCCAAAGTTGTGAGGGCAGCTTTATATAATGAAGAGTCTCAAAACCAAGCTCGGACTCAAGCGGGAACTTTACCATTTGAAGATGGAGGAGAGAAGGAACCTCATGGATCACATGAGTGTATTTTATGGGATTGTGGATCAGCTCAAAGGTTTATGTGAAGATAGATGAGGAAGTTATGGCATTGATGCTTCTTACCTCTCTTCCGGATTTATATGAGAGCATAGTCACTAACATTTTCTATGGTAAAAATATAGTTAAAATGGATGAGGTGAAGTCAACTATCCTAGGAAAAGAAGAAGTTTTCTGGGAGGAGATTTCAAATTCGGCTTTGTATGCTCATGGTGGGAATCGGGGAAGGAACACCAAACACTAATTAAGTGAAGGTAATGGTTGGTCTAGATTAAGGGGTCGTGAAAAAGAAGTAGGGTCACATATAGCGGGTGTGTCCTTCGAAAAAGTATGAAGGGCTCTGATAATTCATTGGTGACATATATGCGGAGGATAAATAGTTTGGAAAGTCTCACTTTCTAAAAGTAACTTTCCATCTGTGAATGGATATTGGATTTGATATCTTCAAATCATGATTGCTCATATCGAATATTTTGAGACGTTTTAAGATAATGATAAAGGTTTCTTGTCTTTGCTTAACCAGAAGATATGTGTCGTTGCAGGGGTGGGAACGATGTAAATCAAAATGTTCAATGGGGAAGAGCGCATTTTGGGGGATGTGGACTATGTATTAAAATTGCGGACAAACTTGATACTCACTAGTTAATTGGATTCAGGGTTGTCGAGTATCAGTAGCCAGTGGAGTCCAGAGAGTCAAAAATAGCCGTTTGTTCGTAGCAAAGGGAGAAGATAGAGGATGTTTGTATTATCTGAAATAGACTTCAATGGGGATAGGAAATCAACGTTCATAAGTTATCGAGCGCTCAAGGCATGTCTCATTTGAGGATAAAACATAAACATCGTTGCAACTTCCCCTGCAGACGATGGGAGGAAAAATCCTACTAAGGGAGGGATGCCTTGGGTTCCCTTCCAGGGTCAACGAATGATTTTGAATTAGGGTAGTTGCACACACACATTGATCGTTGATGAATCAAGGAGCGGTATGGTCGTTTAAGTTGAGGTGTGTGTAACTAAAATAATGAAAGCCAATGGTGAACCGTTTGTGGATTTGTAAAGCATAGAGTCTTTTTTCAATGGAGTAGTGATGTTTTCTCTTGAGGCGAAGATTTGGGAAGTTTAACTCAAATTACATTTTTCATTAGACGTTTTCTGCTAAAATGTGGCTTGAAAATATGGGAAATCTAGTAGTAGGAGTTGGCAGCGAGCAAAGGGTCACTTCGCTGCAACGAGGGTTTTTTCGCTGCAACAAAGAGGTCACTGTCTTCGTAGTGAATAAATTACAAAAATATGAAAGTTGGGTTTAAGTGGGGTATATTGGGCATTTTCATATGTAACGCTTTATGTATAAATGAAATGTTGAGAGGGGTTTCTCATTAGTGTTTTATTGGCACCGAGAGAGGGAGGCAAGAAAGTGAAAGGTTTAGGAATTCTAAACTTCATTCCAAGTTGAGACTTTGGGTGTTTGGGGGGCTTGGGTTGAGTGTGTGTATAACTCTTGTATGATCCCTCTATTATAACCTATTTTTCTCAAATTGTGGAATTATTCTCTGTTGTGGATGTAGACAAGGTAACTTTACCGAACCATGTTGAATCTCTTATTTTTATCTCTATGTTTATGACTTGTTTATATTTCAATTAATCTTGCACGTATATATTTCCTTATTTTGATTGGGTGGGGTGCCATTAGAGCACAACACCTGCGCATTGAGTTTCTTTCGCCATACCAAGTATTATTAAATTTTGAAAAACATTATATGACTTCAATGATGGGTAATGTACAAGTGAAATGCATACTTGGTGATCCAGGATTCGGACTCTATGGTATACAATGTGTTATGCTTGGGTAAATGCTAGAGGATTGATTTGTAATGGTTGGGAATTTTGATGCTCCTCTCCTGGCATTAATGACGGTTCACCCCGCATTAAAGAGAAGGTGCTTTCTCGAGGAAGTACTAGGAGAGGACGTACCCCTTTGATCCATATAGAGGTCGAGGGTCATATCTTATCATAGAGCAAACCTAGGCTAATCTTACCAAACATAGAAGATTAATTAAGACCTTTTTAAAAGCATTAAAAAAATCTTTACAGATTTTTAGCAAATTTATTTTTAAATTGTCGCTCCAATTTAAAATTTCAATTCGGGCCCTGATCTCAAAACATCTTAATATCTGTAAACATTTGTTGTTACATTCACTGGCCCTTTTACAATATTTCTCCTAATATTTTTCATTATTTCCCCAACTTACATCTAAATAATGAATTATTCATGTGCATTGACCAATACACTTTTCTCGTATAAGCCTCTGATTCAACAGATTTAATAGTTCATATACAAACTAATTAAATTTAAAGTAGTTTCACAAATAAGTCTTGTTTACATAAGTCATTTCTTAATTGGTCATATTCTATGAAGCACGGACACTCTTCCGGAAGCCACGAGTCAACTTCGACCCGAGTTGGACACACGACACGCTTCGACACGTTGCTGACACGCCGGGACACACGAGTCCTTTTTTTAGAAACGCTGGGACACATCCAGACCACGCTAGGACACGCTCGAACGCGTAAAAGGACACGTGAAATTGATTTTTTAATATTTTTTAATTCTAATCTGATGGTGATTCTACTTTATTTATGATTTTCAATGTTAAAATGTGTTTGAATTTTATTTTGCATGGTCCATTTTCTTAATTTCACGTTAAGAATGTTCTAATAATGTATTTTATGCAAACAATCTATTTTATTACATTAATATATATATATGTATATCCTAGCTTGTCGTATCCTAATTTTTGAAAAAATCACGTATCGCATGTCGTGCCGAAACACGTATTACGTGTCGAGTCCATGCTTCATAGGTAATATCAAAACATTTTTTTCTCAATAGGTCGTATTTATAAATGCAGTAAATATTCACTACGTGTTTACAAATAGAACTTTATTTTCTCATAAGACCTATTGGAGATAAAAAAAAAAAGGTGGTAGGACCAAACATGACTAGTTGGTAAAAAATCCTAAATTTAAACCCAATCAAATAAATAATCTATACTAATATAGAATAGAATTGTGAGGTTGGACCAATTTTTTGTATTCCAAAAATATCCTTAAACTAAAAAAAAATCAATATTAATGGTTTTAAAAAGAAACTACCCACTAAAATCAAACTACCCATTAACCACCCGTACAGAGCATGTGCATAATGGTCTATACAAAGAGAAAAATAAAAGAAAACTCAAGACAAAAGTAGAATTATTAGACTAGGGTTAAAGAATGGCCACATTTATATATGTTTGTTGGTTTTAGAATCCAAGCAGAATGGCAAAAATGAATCATGACACAATCTTGTATAATTGGCACAAGAAATTGGAACCCCAATATTAATCACATATTCATCAAACGTATATATATGTACACAAATAATATTATTCAAAACCACAATCTACGAAAAGAATGAGAACCCGTATTTGGATTATAATTGATGTTGTTCAAAGAATTTTACCCGTTGTTCTCCGTCTTGCGTTCTGCAGACAGATACCAGTAGGGCAGAGTTTTCTTCCCCTTTATAAAAAGAGCAATGCTATACTAGTACATGGAGGGGATTTTTGTTTTCATGGTTTCTCATGTGATTTATTAGGATTGTATGATTTTTTTTTAAAGTAGTTTTATTAGAAAAGATTATTTTTTTATAAAGTAAAAAAAATGTATTGTTAAAAACCACTATATTCATTATTTTCATATAAAAAAAATTTGACAAAAACTGTTTCAAAAAATAAAAGTTAATTTATATAAATAAAAAAAACTTTATTTTTTCATTTTTAAACAGTTTCAAAGAATATAAAAATTATTTTAAATATTGTAAAAATAAAAAAAAATGAAGTTTAAAAATATGGGGTGCCGCTGGCGCGGACCTTTAAAAATAAGAGAATATTGGGTAAACGGATGTTTGAGGGACTAAATGAGTTAAAAATAATTATAAAAAAAAAATTTCTTATTGGAATAGTTTTTTAACTATTTAATGTATACATTACGAAGAGATCGGGTATACAAAAATGGAGTCCTTAACCTGAAAAATTTACGGACTAGTGAGTTGAGCAAAAACAAACGTATTTTTTATTGACAAAATATAAGTTATAGGAGATATTAGGTTTTGGTCTACTTATCCGAAAATATCTCATACAAAAAATGAAATATACAATATTTTCAAAAAATAAAAGATTGTTGTAGTGAAACATTTACGGATTGTTAGCTTATTTTTTATTTGTTTCATCATAATATTCTAGGCATTTGTATCTTTGTTTGGAAAAAAGCATTGTAGTTTACCATTTAAAGGAAATTTAAAAAAAATAATTTCATATAAAACTCCGTTTGCATTTTGTAACTAATCCATGTAACTGAGTGACGAGGGATAGGCAAAAGATATTACACAATTTTTATTTGAAAGAAAAAGTATTAAACAAAATTGTTAGGTGTTAATATCATTATTATGTTTTTACATTGTTTTGGAAATGGTACTATTTGGCATTAAGCACAATAGGATTTTATAAAAATAAAAAGTGGCAAATTTGAGACTAATTGCGCTCAAATTTTTCATTTCAGGTGTGACATTTTTTATAAACACGTGACATTCCAAACCTGATGACAATGTTCCGTGTTGTAGTTGGAATGTCATACTACTTATGTGTTAATTTTTATTTTTTTGGTCTAAGTAATAGATTTTCCTAAATTAATTTTGTTTAACAACTAATAAATGTCTTGAGCAATATGATTAAATTTTATAGAAGTGAAAATGGCGTGCGAGTTGTGGACGGTATATTTTGTTAAATAATTAACCCCCAAAGACAGTTTCAATTAACAACTTTATATGAACTTATGAACTAGCAATGTAATTACATTTAATAAAATTGAGAATTTTCTTAAAACGACAGTGTAAGAACAAAATCACCATGTAACAAAAGATGAAAACAATACTATTATAAAAAAACACAAGTTTCATACATTTTCAATAAACTACAAAGCAAAGTAATCAATGAGGAGCTGATAGGCTATCGATCCCCAATTTTCCCCACCTCGAATGGGTTGATGAGACCCGAATGGAATTTTAATTCACCACTAGAGAGAACACTTTATTGTAATCAACACATTCCCTTTGTTCAAAACCTTTGGCTACCAACACATTCCCTCTGTACAAAATACTTGGCTACTAACTTTATTTTATATGAAACGTCATAATTTGGAGCACCGCATTTCTTAGCATAAACCCATTTTCATTCGGTAGACTTTTTTCTCTAAAGAAACTTTAAATTCCCAAGTTCGGTTCTTTTGAAGAAAATCTAACTCCTCACCCATGACCAAATTTTACTCGTGGCAATGAGTCTACTGGCCAAAAATGATTATTCTTGTTGTTGTTGACTAGATCCCTCATCTGGGACCTCCACCTCTCCACGTGGTGATTTGATTGGAGTAAACACATCCAATTGTACGTTTTCGCTCTCATTTTCCTTTTGGAGAATCTTCACTTTCAACCTTTAGCGTCTTAAGCATCATCATATTTTCCTCAATCCCATCACTTGAGCATAAATGCTTAATAACATGTCATTTCCATATTGACCACCATTTTCTTATTTCCAGGGCACCATAACTTTTACCCTTCGACCCCAATACTTAAATCCATGAAAATTTCCTTCTTAGATATAAGATAAATTTTACCCTCACTAACATGAAAGTAAGTACGACATCCGACTACATGCACCGTGTTGTAAGTAGGATGTGAACCCGATCATGATTATCTACATTCTTTACCATTTAAGAAACACCCCAAAGACCTCATCATTTTGTTTCTTGGTGAAAACATAAGTCCTCCGAGAGTAGTCATCAAGAAACGTCACGAAGTGGTGACTACCTCTGATTAGGCACATATTCTTCATATTTATCCCCTTAATTTCGGTGTTTTTATGATCCCGTGCAGTGTATTTATCTTGGATTTGTCTCGTATTTATGCTACTAACCTTTTTTGGCAAGTATTTCTTGTTTTGTGTATTTCTCATGTGTTTTACAGGTATTTAATGCAAGTTAGTGCGAAGGAGAACTCAAAACAGTGAAAGAAACCAAGAAATGGAGAGTTGAAGGGCATTTTCGTAATTTTTCATCCTTAGTCTAGAGGTGGGGCCAACTTGAAAGTTGAAGAGCTCTAAATTACAAGAATACTGGAAAAAACGGCACCTCAATCCGAGCTACGGTGAAGAAGTTACGATGTTTTGAAGTTGCGTGATAATGAAGAGTCTGGATGTGCGAAATTCTGTCATTAATTATGCATTTAATGCAGTGCAACTCTTGGAATACTTGTGCCACAAGCGAAATTTGATGTCAAATTCGTGCAACTTGGTGCTATAAAAGACCAAGCCCTACCTCATTTTCAGGAGGAGTTGAATTCTAGAGAAAGGGAGTTGCTAGAGAGAGGCTAGGTTAGGAGTAGGTTAGAAGTGCTAGATTAAATTTTAGAGTTAGATTTTGAGAGCAAATTTTCTATTCCTTCAAGAGTTTTCATGAAGATTCCAATTCCATTTTTTGTTGCTGAATTCAAGTAATATCTTTCCATTCTCTATTTTTATTATTTGCAAATTATTTCCCATGTCTTGTAGATCCATAATTTTGTGTGTGAATTTATTCTTGAACCAAATCATGAGTAGCTAAATTCCCAAGGGTTGGGGTACATGAACTCAATCCAAGGCAAATTATTTATGTAGAAAATAGAGGTTAAATTAAAATATTGATTGGGGTACATGAACTAAAAATGAACTAAAAATGGTATTTTAGAAGGAACCTAAATATCTGTGTGAACGTAATCAAGTTTTCCTTCATAAAATGAATTCTCATGCCATACATAAACCCTCGTTTTCTTGACAATCACACAATGCTCGTAGTATCCCAACTTTTAACTCGTTACGCCCTTTAATGCTCACGTAATAGTGTTATGGTATTCGCCATAGCTTGTCCCTAACGCATATGTCACAGCCTAGTGGAATTTATCTTTACATCTTCTTTCTCATCAACGATCATGGCATAACATGATACCATGATCCTTTGAAGAAAATATATGTTTCCCTTTTTTTTTCCTCTCATCACCACCAAGGCACTGAAGACAACCTTTAATATTTTACCATCAAGTACAATCATGCACCTATTGGAATCTATTGCACCCAAAGAAATCAAATTCTTCTTTATATACGAAACATGTCGAACATTTGTGAGAGTAAGATTCACTCCATCATGCATCTTCAACTTAATTGTGCCAACACCCTTTCACCGACAAACATGATCATTATTTATAAAGACTTTCCCTCCATCCACCTCCTTGAAGGTATGGAATAAATCTTTATCCATGCACATATAGTAGGAGCACCACAAGTCTAACATCCACGCACTCAATGAGTTTTGTTGTGAAGTTCTTTCATCGTGCTCCCAAAATTCAACATCCTTGAAGTAAGAATTACTGGACTTCGCTATAGGTTTCTTATTGTCTTTTGCCTTTAGCTTAGGGAAATCCATTTTGAAATGCCCCTTTTATTTTCACTTGTAGCATATAATATTAGCCAAGCCCTTGGTCGGAGACATGTACCAACAACTTTCACTCCCATCATGGTTCCAATCCTCAGTCTTATCCCACGCAACCAGTGCATAGGAATGAGAATCACACTTCCCAACCATGTTGAAGAGACCTCATCAAACTCTCTTCATCTTTCCATATAGCAACGTGGTGCTCAAGTATTCATATGAATCTGAATATAAATTGAGAAGACATAAAGCTTTATCTTTATCATCACTATCAGCATCTAAGGTTAATAAACCAGAGGCAATTTTATTAAACTCACTAAGGTGTTTGGGCATCAATATAATCAAATCGAAACAACTTCTCCAGGTAGAGACATTCTCTATGCTCTTGCTTATGTAATTGTTTTCCAATTTCTTCAATTGATTTCATCGATCACTCCTTTCATCACATAGTATACAATATTTTATGTGAGATTCAATCGAAGTGTGCGACATTCTTACAAGTCATATTTTCCCAATCATCATCGGACATATCTGCGGGTTTAACTGCAATTCCTTTCAATTCCCTATGCAAATCTTGTTGGGTCAAAACATTTCTCCTTGGACATTGCCACATGCAGAAAATGATGGTTTTCCCATTAAACTTCTTAAGTCAAACTTGAACATTGACACCTTAGAAGATGAAAGCATTGGTTCACACAAAGCAAATACCCTATAAGCGAAAAAGTTCAGATACTAATTTGTATTGTATCATGGATACTCACTTAAGAATGTGATTCATGCCCGCCCAAAAGATCCAACATGATACAACACGAGATGACCAAGCGAAATACAATCAAAGTGCGGCATAAATGAAAAAGTAAAGAGAAATACAATCAAAGTGCGGAGTAAATTAAAAAGTAAAGAGAGAATGCGCATTAACAAACAGTAGGACAAGATGTACGTTATTCCCCAATTTGACTACATTAAGGAATGATGATTGGCTCTTTTTATGTGATTGAATTAACAAATAGGGTTACAACTTCTCTCAATCCTCACTCTCTCTCTCACTGAATGATTGAATTCTGCTCATATCCTCCCATTTAAATAGGGTTACAAATCGGTCTGAACGAAAAACAAAATAAATATACATATAAATCGACTTGAATAAGAAAATAAATAAATATTTTAGTTATACTACTAATACTATGTGAATATCGTCAAAAATCTCACTTAAATTGCGAAAGTCTCGCTTGGCACCATTGAACTGCCATGCTGTAATGGACACTCGCGCAAAATTGACGAACTTTCAGAAATCTATCAAATGAAGGAAGGATGGGTAGTGGGTGGAATTTGCTGGCAATCCTGTGCTACCCTGGGTTATAGTCTCAGATATCGCGTACTAGGACTGGTGGTCACTACAACTCTTCCTATTGGTCTTCCGACTGTCCAACATCTCCATGTAGTGTTCTACAACTTGCCTTGCATCACACTATAAGTTTGACCAATTTGTATATCTTGTTGGAGGTATCTGTACACTAACTTTGTAAAAGTTACTTAAAACATTGTGGTGGGGATGCCATAAGAAGACTTACTAGGAAGGAAAATCCTCTGCTTCAACTCTGAAGAAGTTGCTATTATATTTTACTGTATACTATTTGTGGATGTATTGGAATAAAAACTTTCTCCAACGACAATATGCAATACTGTCTATGGATGTTAAGGATGCTGAAGAACTTATTTTAATGAAGGCTTAGTCAGTTGAATAGTATTGTAGCTTGAGAAAGTAGAGAAGTGGGATATTCTAGTCAGGATACTGGACTTGAGTGTCACATAGGTTTCGCCTAGGCGTGCCTAGGCTTAAGTCTTGGGAGAAATGCTCCGCCAATACTTACACTGACCTTTGTCCGTGGTAAGCCAACACGGTCATGGGTTGTCCGGCTGAGGGTGCGGGTCCCCATTTAGCAACATAATTGGAAGGCAACAGAGCTTTTCACACCTTATTTTGTTTCAAGTCCCATCTATTGGTTTCATACCTCTACAACACATTTGTTAGTTTGTTCATTCATTCATTAATTGTGGTTGCTCTTAGTGGATACATTCTATTTTTTTGTTTATCATTTGAATTATTGATGTTATATCACAAGTCTCTTATTCAAGTACTCATTAAAAGTCGCTACAAAATTATTTTTTTGGAAACAGATTTCATTGATTGAACTTTACCTCCCCCTTTATATCTTTTGTTTTAATATTCCTACCCTTATTTTTATAATATTATATCTGCTTTTGTTGTTACTTGTGACAAGTGCTGATTTGAGCGACACCCTGATGGATCGCATGGTAAGACTCAAAGGCGGATACAGGGGGCAAGGGGTGGCCTTGGATCCCCCAAACTTCAAATTTTAACCCTATAGTTTTAACATTTTATGGAAAAAAATTATATTTTTATAGTTTTGGCCACTACAAAAATAGATATTTATTGTTTCCCCCCCCCCCCTCTCTTACTCACATTTCTGAATCCAAGACTGCTCAAACCATACCTATTTGGTATTCATTTGGTTCTAGTTTTTAGGCCTCGTTTAGCTTGAGGTGCGTGAAACATATCTTCACCTTTTAGAAATTATATATTTTGTTCAAAACCACATAATATAGCACTTATATGTATTTACAATTTTATTTATAATACTTTTAACCTTCCCATGGGTTTCTTGGAATTTTAGACTCTTATTAAGGTTCAAAATTTATTAAAAAATCTTAAATTCCGTTCCTAACATTGAAATCAAACGAGCACTCGACATAAACTGAGTTCAAAGGCCCATTGAAATGGCCTTATGATCAGAAAGATTGCTCCTCTCAACTGCTTATAGTCTAATATTACTTCCATTCCGCTGAAACAGATATTGTTCAATCACTCAAGATTAATATTAAGATTGAGGTAACAAGCTGCTATCCCTACAGGTTTTGAATGAAGCTAATCTCACAAATGCAGTCTTGGTAAGATCAGTTCTCACCCGCAGTGATTTAGGGGGTGTTGTTATTGAAGGCACTGACTTTAGCGATGCTGTTTTGGATCTTCTTCAGAAACAGGTACTCTACACAGATACCTAACTATGATGAGTATTAGTGTGTGTGCGTGTGTGTGTGTGTGTATATATATATATATACCAGCACCTCTAAAAGTAGCGATTTGCACATTCTTCAAATAGATTTTGCAAAATTGTTGCATTGGACAACGTTTAAAATATGTAAATTATGCAATCAAATCTAGTGCGACAATTGAGATGTTTTGCATAAGAAATGTGAGCACTGCTGATCGGACACCACGTATTAAAAGCAATACCTTAGTTGCCCTGACGTAAATGACGTCAAATGGGAGTAAGAAAAGATAAATCACTCTAAACTCTCTCAAATCACTATATCTCAAAATGGAAGAATACCTCAAATGAGACTAGATGTGAATATTTATAGGAAGGAGGTTGCTTGACCTCTAAGCCAAGAATCTAATTACAATTATGTCCCTAGGAGCCAATAACCTTCCTTCTTCTAAATACTAAACAAAAGAAAAAATACAATGAATACTAAAAATAAAAATAAAAGACTAAAAAAATGATAAAAAGGCCCTTATTCCCATGACTCTCCCCCCTGAAAGAGTTCGTCCTCAAACTCAGAGGGAAATGCCTTCAGTGTCACCATCGAGTATAGTAACGAGAGCGGTCGGGGTGGAATCTCCGGTGTCTCCTAAAGATACTCAGGGTCGCCCGAAGCTAGGAGAGTGCGACCGGGGGGAGCAATATAAGGCTCTGTAGCCAATCACCCCACAATTGTAACATTTGAATGTTACAGGGTGAGTGGGTGTAGGAGGAGGAACCGTAGGGGTCAGAGTAGCTGATGTAGACGTGGTCACGGAGCAGTAAAAGTCACAAGAGCTGGCGTGGAGCAGCCACGGGGAGGAGCAGACTGATGGAATGACTCAACTTTAGTAGCGTACTCCACCACCTCTGGTAAAGAATATGACATCACGTAAATCGAGACCGCACTGGATATTGCTCTGAAGACAGTGAATATACCGACTGATCTGCTACTCCTCACTCTCACCGAGGGGGGCACGAATACAAAGAAGCTGAAAGCGCTCGGTGTAGTCTAAGACTGTAGTGTCCTGCCAAAAATACTGGACCCGTAAAAAAAGATCACGCTCGTACATAGTGGGAACAAAAGCGGTCATCAATTGTGCAAGAAACTCTGCCCAAGTCTATATAGGAGGCTGACCCTCAAGAAACGGCTCTGCTCCAAATCATTCTATGAGACACTCGCATAGCCCTGAAATTTAGTGGCTACTAACAGGATACACCGATGACCTTTCAGGCGCTTGTACTCAAATATACTTTCCATGACGACAAGTGAATCAGCAACGGCATCGGGCTGTAAGTGGTCATCAAACATCAGAATATTTACCCTAATGTCACCCTGCATACTCCTCGATAGTAACTGAAGTGCTATATGTGTAATGTCATCACCACGCTGTAGGGCCAGGACATCCTCATCTAGGTCAACATCACCTGGCGAAGGCTCGGTAAGTAATGCTCTCTATGGTCGTCTTCGAGGCGATGGATGAGGAGGATCCGGAGCTGGTGATGGTGGCCTCTCGTGGTGGGGAAGGAGGTGGAAAGAGAACCAACAACTAGCGGTAGGGACAGTGATTCATCTGGTGCCCCTTCTGATAAAACAAAAACAAATGTCGCTCAGATAAAGGTATATATGAAGTGACTTTCGGACTCAGAGAATCAAAAGGATAAACATTGGTGCACTCAGTAGGAGGGGGCGACTCAAGCTCTAGAGCGGAGTGGGTGATACACCCCGCCTAATTAAATACCGGGCGATCACTCATTTATTAAATTAAATCAAGGTGAACAGTTGGTCCATTCTTAGCATCACTGTCGAAAAATAAATTTTTCCAATTTAACACCCTAATTAATTAAGCTAAGTGTGAAAACCATGTTCATACATACTTTCCAAATTTTATTTAAAGAAAAATCATTTATTTTATTAACAACATTCAATAAGTAAGAATCACACCACATTAAATTCTGCAACATAATCCAATTAATTTAATACATTCGTCAATCGAATGTCAACATACGACATCTAAAGTCACACATCCAAACTGAATAAATTCCATAGTAACAATACTGGAAATAACTGAAATACAAATGTCCAATAACAACGGAATAATGGAAAGAGCTACACATGCCCAACTAGATGAAAGTACTAAGAGTGGATCCGAATGAACGAAGTCGTCTAATCAAGAGTCCTGCAACTTCCACCTAAGCTGCAGCGCGTTCCTTCCAAGAGATCCTAAGCAAGACGCCCCTGTGGCTGGGCACCTGTAATACATACATATATATACAAGAGAGAGAGAGAGAGAGAAAAACGGGTCAGAGCCCGATAGTGTATATGATTTAAAATTTGTTTAGCAAGTATTTAAATTGATACAGGCCAATGCAACAACATATTAGTGCGTCACTCTCTTGAGGAATTCTCACCTCTCTTTTAATGTGCACACCTATCGCACTAACCTTCCCAACGGTTTGTCTTATCATTTATCGCACTAATCTTCCCAATGATTTAACTTATCTTAGCTTACTCGTAAGATTCAAAATTTAACGATTCAATTGTTCGAAAAGGATATTTCAATTAGCAACCAAAGTTCTCATTTTTAACTTTATAAATCAATAAAGTTTTCCAGTGTCATATTATACTTTCTCAAAACAAGTATTTACAATTTGAGTCATCGACCATGTCCTACATGTCTCATCACAGTAGGCAGTTCCAGATTTCAGAATTTCATATATATATTAACTACTCATAAAATATATATATATCACAACAGCACCCCAAATAACAACTATGGTGCGGGCATACTCTACTATTCAATCCCCGTATCACTCGTACTAAGGGAATACAGATTCGGAATCACTCTCGAACTGTATCAACACATGCTCAAACAATATTCAGACAAAGTATAGATTCCAAGTCTCTCAGGACCGTCTGAACTATCACTGCGATAGCCTGTACCAAGGATACCTATACACAAACAAAATGAGGCGAAGCATAGATTCCAAGTTTCCAAGAGGAAAGCACATACCCGCATCTCTTAGGACCGTCTGAACTATCATTCTGATAGCCTGTACCAAGGATATCTATCTTCTAGGGTACAAGTCAATATCCCCCATAAAGGTCCCATCGAGATAAGACTGTCCCAGCGCGGAAACCTCAGGGATAGCAAGTAGCGTGGGCATATTTTCACACATAGATAGTATATGCATACACAATCATATAACTATACTAACATTACCATTTCAATAATGGGTAAATTCTCAATTCCCATAATTACGACATTTGTATTTATTTCTCATTATTTAGTTATCACGTATAACCATTCACATCTTATTTTAATTTGAGGAACTTTTCCACTTACTACATCACGCTCACGGGTTCTATCCTCCCAAGTATAAAATTCAGTAGGTATACACATTTGTCCCAAAGTAACTCTCTTACGTGTCTCTCTCTCTTTAACATATACTTACATTGTCCCTCATGTAAGATATCCCAAATATATAGATTTCGCCTTACATTAAAAGATTTTGAATTTTATTTTCAAAGATGAGAATTTCAAATGGTTTCGAAATCGGAATTAAAATGAAGTTTTAATTGAATTTTTTTTTTTATTATTTAGAAGAGTCCTCAAAATATAAAACTCTCTAAGAGTCCTCAAAATATAAAACTCTCTAAGAGTCCTCAAAATATAAAACTCTCTAAGAGTCCTCAAAACATAAAACTCTCTAGTAAAAATAATATTTTTAGAAATCCAACCGTTCGATCAAGCTGAATTTTTGTCAGCAGTCCTGTCTCGCCGTTCGCTACAACATACTAAAATTTCAAGAGATTCCAATGGTCCGATCATCCGGAATAAAATTTTTAGTGTTTGTATCTAATTAGAACTCTTTTCTTAATCAAACTCTTAATCCTTTACATGACAAAGGGTTTCTAAAATATCATTTAAGTCATCACTACATGCAATTTCCTATCTCAAATTGGGTTTTTCTTCCATACAATTCATCCTAATCATTCCTAAACCAATATGAAAGATGCATCAACGAAATAAGGAAGATAAACACTTGCCTGGAATTTTTAAAAATCTGATTTGGTGCCGAAATTGGTGTGGTTTCGTTCCCCGTCTCGCGATCTACGCGTTGGTGGTGACGACGGTGCAATCGGAGGTGTTCTTGGCCTAGAACTCCTTGGAGAGCTTCTCCTCTTCCTCTCCAATGGCCGTCATTTGTCTTTGGTTATTCTATCCCTAGAAGACAACCTAGATATCTTATATAAACCTTTTAATTTTCGTAGGTTTAATTACCCATAATTGCGAAATGTCCAAAACGCCCTCCCGGGGTACTAATTGGGCCTAAAAACGCCCCGAGACCCAAACTAAACCCCCGGGTACACTTTTCTGACTATCTCGACCCTTCCGGACACGTTGGCGCACTCAAAATGACCATCCGAACAACTTATAAAATATTCACTTATTAATCAACATTTAGTCCCGACACGACACAGGCGCGTCCCGACTTAAATTTTCATAATTGTCATTTTATTCACACGTGACAATATTATAACAATAAATCTCATATATTACTATACTCATCCAGTAATATTCAACAGATAACAAATTTCCCATAATTACTAACTCTCGTCACGCTAGTAAATATTTAAAGCAACATTCCGGATTAAAATTAAATTAATTTATCTCAATTAAATTTAATAAATCCCATAATTTAAAAGCTATAAAAATACGGGGTATTATAGTGGGGTCGGGGCGAAGGGGGGGCATCATGTGGGGGTAGACTAATCCACTCCCGTACCCACTCATGGGAGTCAAAGGGTGCGGAACGGACGGAACGGGCATCCCATGTAGAATGAGAGCAGGGTACATGTGTCGGGTGACCGGGTGGTGGTGAGGTGTGTAAAATATGTGGGGGCGGAAGCGTGGGGAAGGCTATATGGGGTAGGTGAGGGTGTGTAGTAGCGGGTGGAGTTGGGGGCATGGAGGGAAGATGTGGAGGTTCGAGGTATTTTTGTGGATGATGGCGAGGGTAAATGGAAATGTGATGTAGGGGGTGGTCATGTTGAGAAGGGGTGGGGTAATTGTGGTAATTTTGTGATGGTGAATGGGGGGAAACAAGAATATGAGGAGGAGGATGGTGTGGTGAGGATACATCGTGGTGTGTTGATATTTTGGGTGGTGGAGGGTTGTATATGGGAGGTATTTGTGAATTTTGGAGGGTGGGGGTATTGAGAATGTGCGAGGATTGAAATTCTAGGGTTTGGTGTCCAAGATTTGGGTTAAGATGCATGTATGATTCATTTGACACCGGAATTATTACCTTTACTTGAGGATGAATTAGATTTGAACCATTTGCGTGCCGAATGTCACGAATAATCTCGAAAATAGTTGGAGAGTATGTTCCAATCATGGGGGGTATTGTTTGAACACATAGTGGAGAAGAAGTGGTCGGAAAAGTATCGGGATGAATTGGGTTGGTGGGAGACCCTCGGTGGGCTCACCTGAAGGGCTTCGTCCAAGGCAGTCGGCGACTTGATCTAGCCCATTTGGCCTTGGATCCGGGTCGTCCGACTTCGAAGATGATAACCAGTGGCCGAACTTTGATTTTCGGTGAATTGAGGATGATTTCGGGTTGGATAGGGCTGATTTTGGGGCTGGACAGGGGTGGTTTGATGTTTCGGTAGGTGATGGGGCTGTTTCGGCAATCCGACTTGGTCCAGTTTTTTTTTTGGAATTCCGGCCATTGGTTTGTGGTGGTGGGGATCCATCTTCAGTGGTGGTGCCCTCTTGGATGTAAAGGGATTAGGGGGCGTGAGATTTTTTTTTTTATGGGGAGTGGGGTGGGGTGGGGGTGTAGAATGGGTTGATTTGGGGGAATTAGGGTTCGGGTTTTGAGATATTATCGGGGCAGTGCGAGGGCGGTCAGTGGTGGATGCTGGTGGAGGATTTTGTGCGTTGATCTCATCCACCTGGGTCATCAATCGGTTGATAGCCTCTAAGATTTGATCGTGAGGATTTACCGCGAAGGTGTTCATCTTTCTTGAACCCACCTTAACATTATTTACAAGTTTTTATTTTACGACAACAACAACAACAACAACAACAACAACAGGTAGAACCGACTAGGCTCTGATACCAATTAACGTAAATGATGCCAAATGGGAGCAAAAAAAATATAAATCTCTCTAAACTCTCTCAAATTACTATATCTCAAAATGGAAGAATACCTCAAATGAGGCTACATGTGAGTATTTATGAGGTTTCTTGACCTCTCTAAGCAAGAATTTAATTACAATTATATCCCTACGAGCCAATAACCTTTATTTTTCTAAATACGAAATAAAAGGAAAAATACAATGAATACTAAAAATAAAAGAAAGACTGAAAAATAACAAAAATGACCTTATTCATTTCATGCCCAGCTATTGGAGTAATGTGTGTGTCTCCATTTTACTGTTTCAGCACTAAGGATAGTCTAAATAATATATGTAAACTTGGTGTAAATTAAGTATTTTTATGGATTTTTAATGTTAGTGTATTTAGATTAGCAATACCATTCAATTGGCTTAACCTATTAAAAATTACCTATTGCATGTCTTTTGAAATGATTTTTTTATTAGCGTTAAATGCAGAAACTTCATTGGACATGGTTAGCTCGGGTAGATAGAAAATGTTGGGCTATCTTACATCAATGAAGACGCTAGCATATACCATTGATTGCCCCAGATGGCAAATTTTTACCATCTCAACTTAAGTTGCTAATAGGTGTCCTTTTATTGTCAACTTTTCCACTTATTTTCACCAGATGAAAAAATTATACAGTCTTGACTTAAGTTGCTTATAGGTGTCATTATTGTAAACTTTTTCAATTGTTTTCACCAGATGAAAAAAATATAACATTCTCTTGTTTCTTCCTCTATAGGTTTTCACATGCTACACTTCCTAGGACATTTTGGCAATGTTACGAGTGTTCATTAGAAGTGGAATGTTGGAACAAACCCCCTGTGTAATTAAAATGGGTGTCCTTGTTCCCCTCTGTGGATTGTCCTATTGAGTAAGGGTCAGTGTTTGCAAATATGACGAGCATGATTCAACGATTCAATCATATAATAACTTACATTGTAATAGCAACGAGATTTGGCTATTTCGACAGAAGAAAAGTTACCATTCCTCTCAACAAATCCTCACTCACAAAAGACAGTGAGGCTAATTCAATATGCCTGTACCTAGGAATCCGACAATACAAACAAAAAAACGGTATCATGAACCTAATATTCAGAGCTAGAAATTGATCAATAAATTGCAAAATTTATCAAAATAAACAGAGATAACTGTTTGCAAATTGTAGTTTTGAAAACTATAATATACTAGTACTAGTAGTAATTTTGCAAAAGTTTAGGGTACCATCACCCCCCACCCCCCCACCCCACCCCACCCTGAAGCGAAATCAGTTCTGAGTCTGATTTTTAGCGAAATCAATGTTATGAAATGAAATCAGTAAGACGAGAGAGAGAGAGACGAGAACTTACACTGTAAAAGATGAAGACGAGCGAAAGAGAGACGAGATATGGTTGTTGCTGTTAGAGAGAGAGAGAGAGAGAGAGAGAGAGAGAGAGAGAGAGAGACGAGAGACGGCTGCTGTAAAAGCTAAAGGATTTAAATGAAAGTAACCCTAGGTTCTAAAATATAAAGCTAAAGGACTAAAATGTCCGGGTCATGTTTCGGTTCTACATACCGGTTTTCGGTTCAATTTTTTGGTTTGGGTCTATGGTTCGATTTTTGGTTCGTTTCGGTTCGATTTGGTTTATATACGAAACCGAGAAGCGAACCATGTATATCGGGGTTTTTTTGGGGAACCAGAACCAACCCATAAATAAAAAAATACGAACAAACCCGAACCATAGAGGTCGGTTTGGTTCGGTTCTTCGAGTTTAGGTTTTAATGCACACTCCTACATAGGATATCAAGAGTTACACAGTAAATCCCACTAAGGTAAAAATTGCCCTACTAATCCAAACCCATTATATGAAAAAATATTGAAAAAATGCTCATAAGAAACGTGCATATAAATCCAACTCAAGAAATCATATTGGGTCAAGGGATCTTATGAAAAAAATCTTAATAAGAATTGGTGGATGCTAAAGGCACCCCAAAAATTACAACACTAGTGTTCTTAAAAGTGATTTTGTATCAGGTTTAAATAATTGTGTCATGGTGGAAGGAATAATATTTTGGGGTGTATTT
Organism: Sambucus nigra; assembly: GCA_949130495.1. Classification (NCBI taxonomy): domain Eukaryota; kingdom Viridiplantae; phylum Streptophyta; class Magnoliopsida; order Dipsacales; family Adoxaceae; genus Sambucus; species Sambucus nigra. The sequence continues at coordinate 530,563,044 of OX422214.1, forward strand.
AGGAGCCCCAAGAATTTAATTGACAATTGAATATATGACATTGAAATATTTTTTTTGGCTTTCTTTTGCTTATTCTTGTACTTATGCAAGCATATAATGCCAATGTTTACACGGACTGTATTACAAATGTCATGTCATTGGTCTGTTGGTTCCAAACCTTTGGATGTATAAATCATCCTTTTTGACTTGTCAGCGTATTATTTTAAAAAGGTTAAAAATGTTGAAACCAACAATTATAGCTACGAGCACTAGGATAGGACCACATATTGGCACAGGGGACAATTGCACCCTTAGTTTATAATTATAAAATTGTGATATCTATGAATAATAATAGGACCAGATTCTAATAAAATTAAGACTTAACAAGAAGTTCTGACTCCGTCTCTAATTCTTTACTTGCTAAATTTTGCCATTTTAATTTAATATGGTATCATTTTTCTTGTTGTAATTTACATGTTTAATGTTTGGGACTTCACGCAGGCTCTTTGCAAGTATGCAAGTGGCACAAATCCTGTAACAGGTATAAGTACCCAAGCAAGCCTGGGTTGTGGAAACAGCCGACGTAATTCTTATGGCACCCCATCTTCCCCATTGTTAAGTGCTCCACCTCAGAAACTGCTTGATAGATATGGGTTTTGTGATGAAGCCACTGGCCTTTGTGATGCTAAATAGTTGGCAAAAAAAAATTCTTGTATCTAACGTGAATATATGACACATGGATGGGTATTTAAGAAGAAGAAAAGGTGTGAAAAGATTGTTATGTATATTAACATGATTTGTCTTTGTTTTGTCTTCTTTAGTACGAATCAAATGTATTTCAAAAGAGACACTATTATGTTATGTGTACATATTTGCACTCTAGAAATCTAATATTTTTAATTTTAAATGAAAATGATTCTCAACTAGAGTTATATTTTTATTAAAAAAAATTAAGATAAACTACACAATTAGAATAAAGATTCCCATTTCAAAACAATCACTAACGTGCCTCTCACCACTGTGTGCTTATATTATTTTATTTTTCTTGACTACCATTACCGCAACACCATTGATGCTACCATTGTCATACCGGTCTTCCTCACTATTGTGGCATTACAAAAACCACAACATTGTTATTGTTGATTAACTTTCGATAGATGGTGGTCCTTTTCAAAGATACGCCTGTGAGGAACACTCTTCTTAAGTGTATCGTCCAGATGAGACCACACTTATGTATATCAATCACTCCTACACCTTAATGGATGTACAACGGTCATATCAGGCTTGGCAGAGATGTCACTTCGCACTTATGAGGAGTAACACACATGTCGTCTGTTGATGGACTTGATCAGTATGAGGATAACTTACTAGGCACCTTGAGGTCATGTGCATAGCCAAACGTCATGTTTAGAATTTTGGGATGTGAGCCCTAATGATGACAAACCTTTGAAAGATGTGCAAACAACTTTAGGCGGCAAAGCATCCCATCCTTTCATTTCTTAACAAAATATCTTCGAGAGGAAACAACCCCCTTTCTCTCTCTAGACTTCCTTTCTTATTCGGTCTTATTGTTTCTCTCTTCTCTTTCCTTTTCCTTTTTCAGGTACATTTTTCACCCATCCTTTTGTTTCTTTCGATTTAATCAAGTTTTTTATATTTTTTGTTTTCCAGTGAGCTTTTTGATCACTCCGATGACTAGATTATGGTTGTTTGCATCCCTTTTATGGTGGTTTGAGAGAGTAGGAGTTAGATAACGAGAGGTTTTAGGTTATGTTTGAAAGATAAGTTCTTCAGTGAGCTTTAGCTCGAATACCAACATCGGCTCTCTTGCAAACCCTGCTTGCAAATAGAGATCAAACTTACCATTAAAGGCTTTAGACGCACACTTGAAAGATAGCCCAGAAGGTCGAGGGAATGATTGGATAATTGGTTTATATAGACCCTTCCTGGTTGAAACCACAGGTAAAAATGACATTGCCAAAAATGGAGAAAGTAATATTTCCATTTATTCATCAACTCTACTGGGGGGGTATTACTCATTTTTGTACTTGTTGTTTTATTTTCCAATTGTTTCTTCAATTAAGAAAACGAAAGAGAATAATAGAATCATAATTCTAAGCATTCTCTCTTAGCCTATTCGAAAGGATCTCATCTCGTAATTATCTTATGTCTTTATTAGGGTTTAGCATTGCTTTTTTGGTGTCATGTTCGGAAGGAGTTACCTGACCCTAGAACTAGTTTTCCTGGCGTTCTTGAGAAAAAACATTCAAAACTACCCAACTAACTTAGTTTAATCCTTAGCAATTTCCACCCTGGTTCCCAAACATTTTCTCATGTACCGTAAGATCTATGAGCTTGCCCAAGAGCTTTGTAATCTACACAATTGCGTGAGATAAGAGGTGGAAGAGGCCGACGTATAGTTACGTCGACCTAGGTCTTTAATACATTTGACCGCCATTCCTTTAGCTTTAGAACATCCAATTTTACTTCTAATTTATCCTACCATTACCGAGACTACAATTAAGCCTCATGTGGTCATTACCATTAGTAGTGATTCCATATCTTCTTCTAAGGGCTATAGCCCTTCTGAATGATTCTTAATAATGACCCAGTGAACTCTGAGGACGATATATTTGATGAGGTCATGAGAGTAACTGTAGCCCGTCCCAATGAGGTTGAGATGGCATATTGTGTTGAATGGAGCAATAAGGTCCATCTTGGCTCTTCCTCTCGTCCCCCATTACATCTGCTGGTTGGCCAGGGGAATCTGAGCCCCGGGTTTATGACATCTCAGATGATGAGTCTGAGAACGAGGCTAGCAAAAATGTTTCCCCCACCTCCCCTAATACCCACACCTATTTTTGGATGGATTAATTTGTATTTAGTTTCTTTAACCCTTTAGTGAATGGTTATATTTACTTGTTACCTTGGTTATTTTACCCTAGACACTAGATGATGTAGTACCCTTATTATCCCATGGTGACAAAATGGGGGGATCCTCTCACATATCTTGGGTATGGGTCCATATGATTAGTGTGAAGGCGTATTGATTATCCCCTATTCGTGTTTTTGGGTTGAAGGTGTGGGGCTGCCTAGTACGCACGAGAGATCGCCAAAGGCATTATAGTAGACTTTCATTATGTGAGACCTTGAGTGTAGCCCATTTATTATGGACATGAGTGGGATCGTACTTTTATGTGGATGTTAGACCTAGAGATTGTCTTTCTCCTACTATATGGGAGTATGCTTTGTGGTACTAGAGATAGTTATATCGATTTATGTCTTATAATAGATATGTATATGACTTATAATAGGCATGTGTGTGTGTGTGTGTGTGTGTGTGTGCATACTTATGAATCGAGATTTATGTATCACATACACTAGAGACGTGTATAATGCATTAGTGGAGTGAGATAGGCCTAGACGTTGGAACTTGAGATATATGATTAAAGATCGTTAGTAGTACTTCAATCAGTTACCAAGATGTACCATAAGTATGAGATCATCGTACACTCACTACAAGAAAAATGAGTATTAGGTATAGTAAAAATCCATCCTTAAAAGTACAAAAACCGTCCCAAAAGAGTATTTGGCAAGGATTTTGCAACGACAAAAATCCGTCCCTTATACTAGGCGTCGCTAATATTTTAGTGACGGATTTTACTGTCCTAAATGTTAATTCATGGACACTCTACATTTAGCGTTAGGGACGGATTTTTTTGTCCCAAAAAGTGTTCCCGCGAAAAAATTCCTGCTCCCGAGAATACTATTGGGGACGGATAAACCGTCCCTAATACGACTCAGATTATAGGAACCCAATTAGGACGGTAAAAACCGTCCCAAAAGGTAATTTCAATTCATGAAAAAATGGGTATTAGGGACGATAAAAATCGTCCCAAAAGGCATTCTCAATTAATACAAAATAAGTATTACCATAAATAATTATATTATTATATGCTTTGTGTTGCAATAATAAATGACGTTTAATTTGCATTATAAATCAAATCATCCAATCATAAACACAATATATCAAATGCATTCATTGAAGCACGTATCCAATAACAATTTCTTCCATTAAACTACATTCAGGTCGAAATATTTAAATGAGTACAAAATCATATTAATTAATAAGATATACAATTGTCAAAAAAAATATCATCTCTAAATTAAGATGATAAATATGGTTGTCACGCTTCAAAAACTTCTCTTAGTGTCACATAGAGTAGACACACTCAAAAACATGTCTCTTCAACTTCTTGTCCACAACCTACAATCAATAAATAACTATTTTATCAAAATAATATTATAGTAAAATAAAATATCCAAATATATTAAGGCCTGTTTGGTTGTCCCCAAAATTATAAATTAGTTCATTTAAAATTAACTCATTCATGAATTGCTTTATTATTAGTGTTTGGTTACAAGAATGAACAAATTCAAAAATGAACCAATTCATGTTGATTCACAAAAACTCAAATTAGTTCATTTCACCAAAAACTTGAAATTGCACAATTTGTAATTACAACATGAATCTTAAATGCACCACTCCCATAGAGTACCTCTCACCATACGACTCTCTCTCTCTCTCTCTCTCTCTCTCTCTCTCTCTCTCACACACACACATCAAAAGTAAATAACTACATTTTCTTTTTCAAACACACCACATATTAGATTTAAACCCATTTAAAATTAATACATATACAATCTGTTCATTTCAAATTGATCAATTTATAAAATTAAATATTTTACACAACCAAACGAGCCCTTAGTTAATCGTATCAACAACTTTTTACAATTTTAAAAAAAATTCGACAGAGTCTCCTTTGTTTATACATGAAAATCAACCTGTTTAATCAATACAAAAGCCCACACGGCCATAAAAAAATTGAAAATAAGAATCTCGCACATCAACAATTCTTTACAATTTTAAAAAAAATCGACAGAGTCTCCTTTGTTTATACATGAAAACCAACATGTTAAATCAACACAAAAGCCCGCGTCGGTCGTAAAAAAAATTAAAACAACAATCTCGCATATTAACAACAATAATAAATAAACAATCTACCTGGCGCGAACCATTACTTTGTTCATGTGGTCCACGCGAGTAAAATATAACCCTAAAATGTTGTCCTGCAAACAAAAATAAGACACAAAATAAAAAAGATATCAGTAATCAAATAATGTTAAAACCTAAGTCGAACTGTCTATAAATTCTCGTCGAATACACAAATCGAGAGTTCCCTGACTACGCGATCGGTTCGAACGAGTCACATTGGTCCCGTGCGACGTGAACGTGCCTCTTACGTGACCGTTTTGTGGCCATTTCACGTATTCAACCCTTAACGCCATGTTTCTAAGCCCAGCTCTAAATTTTACAAATTCTCATCATATAATCAAATCGAAAGGTCGAGGACAACGCGGTCAGTCCCTACGAGTTACATTGGTCCCATGTGAGGTGCTCGTGCCACTTGCGGGATCGTTTTGTGGCTGTTTTACATTTTCACCATTTGACGCTATGTTTTTAGGCCTAAAAGTCTAAATTTTGTAAATTTTCATCGTATACTCAAACCGGGAGGCCGGGGACTACGTGGTCGGTTCGTAAAAGTTACATTGGTCCCATACGAGGTGCTCGTACCTCTCACGGGACCGTTTCATGGTTGTTTACATTTTCACCCCTTGACGCCATGTTTTTAAGCCCAAGTCTGAATTTTACAAATTCTCGTCGTATACTCAAACTGGGAGGTCGGAGACTACGCGGTCAGTCCCTACGAGTTACATTAGTCCCGTGCGAGGTGCTCGTGCCTCTTACATGACCGTTTTGTGGCTGTTTTACATTTTCACCATTCGAGGCCATGTTTTTAGACCTACAAGTCTAAATTTTGCAAATTCTCGCTGTATACTCAAATCGGGAGGCCGATAACTACGCGGTTGGTTTCTACGAGTTACATTGGTCCCGTGCGAGGTGCTCGTGCATCTTACGGGACCAGTTTTTGGATATTTTACGTTTTCACCATTTGACGACATGTTTTTACGCCTAAGTCTAACAGTTTGCAAATTCTCATCGTATACTCAAACGGGGAGTCCGGTGACTACACGATCATTTTTACGAGTTACATTGGTCCCGTTTGAGGTGCTCGTGCGTCTTATGAGAGCGTTTTGTGGCTGTTTTACGTTTTCACCCTTTGACGTAGTGTTTTTAAGCATAAGTCTAAATTTTTGCAAATTCCCATTGTATATACTCAAACCGAGAGTCCGGTGACTACACGGTCGATTCGTACGAGTTATAATGGTCTCGTGTGAGGTGCTCGTACCTCTTACAGGACCGTTTCACAACATGTTTTTCAACCCAAGTCTAATTGTTTACAAATTCTCGTCGTATACTCAGACCAGGAGTTCCATGACTACGCGGTCGGTTTCCACGAGTTACATTGGTCCCGTGCGAGGTGCTCGTGCCTCTTACATGACCGTTTTGAGGATTTTTTTATATTTTCAACATTCGACGCCATGTTTTTAGGCCTAAAAGTCTAAATTTTGTAAATTCCCATCGTATACTCAAATCGGGAGGTCAGGGACTACGCGGTCGGTTCGTACAAGTTACATTGGTCCCGTACGAGGTGCTCGTGCCTTTCACGGGGCCGTTTTGTGGCTATTTTACATTTTCACCATTAGACGGTTTGTTTTTATGCCTAAGTTTATCATTTTACTAATTATCATCTATACTCAAATCGGGAGTCCGATAACTATGCGATCGGTTCATAATGGTCGCGTGCGAGGTACTCGTGCCTCTTACAGGACTGTTTTGTGGTTGTTTTATATTTCACCCTTTGACGACATGTTTTTATGATTAAGTCTAACTTTTTGATAATTCTCATCGTATACTCAAACCGGGAGTCCTCTAACTACGCGGTCGGTTTCTACGAGTTACATTGGTCCCCTGCGAGGTGCTCGTGCGTCTTACGTGACCTTTTTTTTACTGTTTTACATTTTTACCCTTTGACGGCATGTTTTTAAGCCTAAATTTATCCGTTTGCATATTCTCATTGTATACTCAAACGGGGAGGCCGGTGACTACACGATCATTTTCCAAGAGTTACATTGGTCCCGTGCGAACTGCTCGTGCCTCATACGGGACCATTTTGAGGCTTTTTTATATTTTCACCATTCGACGCCATGTTTTTAGCCCTAAAAGTCTAAATTTTGCAAATTCTCGTCGTACAATCAAATCGGGAGGCCGGTGACTACGTGGTTAGTTTGGACAAGTTACATTGGTCCCGTGCGAGGTGCTCGTGCCTTTCACGGGGCTGTTTCATGGTTGTTTTACGTTTTCACCCCTTAACGCCATGTTTTTACGCCTAAGTCTGAATTTTACAAATTCTCATCGTATACTCAAATCGGGAGGCCGATGACTATTTGGTCGGTCCCTACGAGTTACATTGGTCCCGTGTGATGTGCTCGTGCCTCTTACGGGACCATTTTGTGGCTGTCTTACATTTTCACCCCTTGCCACCATGTTTTTGAGCTTAAGTCTAAATTTTACAAATTCTCGTCGTATACTCAAACCGGGAAGCCGATGACTACTCGTTCAGCTCCTACGAGCTATATTAGTCCCGTGCGAGGTACTCGTGACTCTTATGAGACCATTTTGTGGATGTTTTATATTTCACCATTAGACGACTTGTTTTTATGCTTAAGTTTAACTATTTCCTAATTCTCATCGTATACTCAAACTGGGAGTCCGGCAACTACGCATCGATTCCTATGAGTTATAATGGTCCCGTGCGAGGTACTCAAGCCTTTTACGAGATTGTTTTGTGATTACAGCTAGAGGAAGCTTGATACGTCGGGCCAAACGAAGGGATAGGTTGATGAAGTCCCTTCGCGGTTGGTCGTTGGGTTTCCCATTAAAAGAAAATGAGAAAGAACGAAAAGAGTGAAGGCAGGAAGTTCTAGCGATGTACCTTGATCGGGGCGGCCTCAGAGGCACTACCTTCAGAAGGATCCTTAAAGAAGTAGTTGATGAGTGGAGTGAAAGTCACTTTGTTTGAAGTACCGATGCACCTTCGACATATACGGTCTAACTCCAAACGATCAGCAGTCTCTTGGGCATCTAGAGCTTCATCATAATAGGGCTCATGTCCTGTTCCCTCAAGGCCTAGGATCTCGAACACATCCTCCAACGTTATTGTAAATTCCCCCATGCAGCAATGAAGGTATGAGTGGTAACGTTCCAGCGAGATACCAGAACGGGAAGGGAAGCATTATTCTTGGACAGGGTGAACTCGCCAAACCACTTGGCCCAATGAAGCCCAATCTTGGTGAGAGTATCAGCATGGGAGCTCTGCTTATGGGAGTTCCAAGCAGCAAAGTGAGCAGGAGAGCCCCCAGGCCCTTTGAAGTCGATGTGGGACCATGGGAAGTCCCGTCGCTCAAGATGAAATCGAAGAGTCCCCTCTGGAGGTAGAAAGCCCCAGTTATCAGCACTTTCATCTTCATCACCAAGCGTCAGAGCATCATACTTGGCATTAAAAATACAAGTCTTACACCACCCAGCAAAGTCATCACCCTTGCCGAATATGGGGGACCGGCGGTAGAAGTGCAATTTGTCTTGGCGGATAGCAGTCAATGAGGCGGTAGTGGAGGTGGTGACAACAGGGGTGCCAGGTGCAGCACTGGTGGCAGGTGTGGTAGGGTTGCTTAAGGAGTCCATTGCAGATAATAACGAAGTACGAGAAAAATCTTGGTAAAAGAAGGGTTGGGAATGAAGATGGAGAAGCACAAGCACAGGTGGTGGTGTAAAAGATAAGAGAAGGAAGAAGCTAGGTAAGAGCTTGGTAAACAATGGAGTTCACACAGAGTTTCTCTCTCTAAGGAATACGGGAGATTGAAGAAGAAGAAAAGAAAAGGGTTTAAAAAAAGAGACGTTTGAAGCCTTTTAAACCTTACTTTTGAGTTTCCCACCACCGCACGTGCAAGGCCGCCTATAATCATTTCAAATGAACATGTGGCACTTCGAGAAGTTTTTTGACAGCTGAAAAGAAAGCGCTACGTCATTTACGAAGCGACGCCTGGGGAATGGAAGGAGTTGCCTTCTTTAGCAAGTTTGAGTTTTGGCGCCAGAATTTTTGTCATACATATCCAATAACTCCCAATGAAAAAGATGCCCCAATGGTTCAAAAAAGCTACGATGTCCCCTCGCCACAAGTCCAAATGTTGTTTAAATGGTGACTCGACTGCATCGAGGAGAATTTCTGCTTTTTTGAACATATCGAAGCATTACAAGGGTGAATTTCACTTACCAAGAATCAAAACGAGTATTTGAGAAGGTTAGTAGGCCGTTCGGGATAATTTCAAATAATAAAAATCTAGAAAGATTGAAGCTCAGTATAAGGAAAAAATGGTGATGTCTCTTCGTCAAAGCCCCAATAAGTCGTGGTGCTTTGGCTCAGGTACATCGGGGAGAATTTTACTTTTTCCTAAAGATTATAACGCTGCGGTTCTAACGAAAGAAAGGAGGCCATAATTTTTACACACAGAGAAGGTTCATCGGATTGAGAAGTTTTCGCGCAGACATTTCTTGTTCCAACAACAAATCTCTCCATGAAGGGGAAAATATAAAGGGGGATTGAAGGTAATCCTGAGATTATGGATAATTTCCCCATTAGCAACCGTGCTCGTGATTAAGAAGCCGAGGTAGCTTAGTGTGGCAACTTATCGAGGCAGATTAGCGTGACAACTCATACTTTAGCTTATTGTGTTAATCATATTGTCTCTTTGTTTATATTGACTGTAAACTATAATGGTTGTAATGATGTAACGATAATAATAATGAGTTTTAGTGTGAGGTCAAATGGTACTCGTGAGAGACCAAGCTTGGCAGGGCTTGGGATAGCTTTCATGCTCTATCGAATGGCCTCACCGTGTGAACTTTAGAGGGACTTGGTTTGGAGGATTGAGAAGTGAGGCATCGTTAGGTCTTGTCCTGACCATCTTAGATACACCTGGTAAAACACCGAAGAATCCTGACCGTGGAACCTCGGGCGGAGCAGCTTGGAGTTCCATCGGGCGTTGAGTTGAGAACCAAACAACCCTCTACATAATATCACATCTACTTTATCTGATGTCACTAACCAGCTAGGCAATGTCAGACTTGTACTTGAGTAAACCACCGTGGTATTTGGGGCTGTCAGACAGTTGGTGAGCCACCTCTATGACAACAGCCCCCGACACACAATGGTTAGGCAAAAGGCATGTCTTGACATTTAATGTTTATGACGTGGAGACAACTAGTGGATCAGGTATTTCATATTGTGACATAAAGTATGAGGGATGTCTTTCACAGGCATCGATGACTGAGTTGCCTCGGGGGTGGTGTGGGGGGCTATTTAAGGACCCCAACCACCTTTGAGGAGGAGAGATCTTCCTGAGTGTTCAGCAGTTACTGCTAGATATAATATACATTAGAGAGAGTCATTACAAACTAGAGTTTTTTACTCACCCACTATTGTCATTTATTAGGAAGATTTTAATATTTGATAGAGATTCTTGAGGGTTGTTTGTGTGTTTAGTTGCCTGCCAAGGTGTATCTAGGGTGTTTACTTCTCTCTCCCTCTAGCTACTACTACCTTCTGAGTTATACACGAAATATTTGGGAGCTTAAACTGGGTTCATCTTCATTAAGTTTGTGTTTGCATGTCATATAAGTAATCCAAGGTTTTGGCTAATTAACTTATAATTACTATACTCAAAAGGGGTTACACTTCCATCTTATCTAAACTACCCTCTTACAACAGGTAATGTATTTATATTTATATTTATATGAATATTTCAAATTCAATTTTGATTTCGATTTCAATTTCAATTTCATTTTATATTTATATTTATTCGCAACTAACATTGTATTTGTTGGACATGAACAATTCAGCCTGGATCCAAAGCTATGCGATTCCGTCTTGGAGAAGTTGAGGGAGCAACATAAGACGTGGAAGAAAAATATGCGGACTCAGTACTTTGGAAAGACACGAGAGTCCGTTATTCGAATGCGTGAATCCGTCCCGCTGAAGGAGCCGATCTCATTGGCAAAATGGCAACAGTTCATTAACAATGAGATTGGGGAGCGACAATTGGCATCTCGCCAATCGAAGAGGGAAAACCGAGCAAAAAAGACAGACGTGCACTACTCCGTCCGGACGTCTTACGCCGAGGTGGATCATAGGACGATGGTAAGATTTAATTTTTCTATAACTACATAAATATATTATTCTGCAGTATTTTACTTTGCGGGGCCGATACTAATTTTACTTTATTTTATTTCAAGGGACAGGGAGTGGCCCTGGGGGTAGGCCACATAAGATCGATACATGTGACTCTTCGGACGAAGAAGGGGAAGGACAAGGAGGTATCCCCAAGCATCGCGGCCACGATTGTAAGTAATCCGACAGTTTACTTTTTGTTAATTACGTTATAATTTTTTAGTTTACTTATTTTGCTAATCATGTGCTTTTTGTCATTTCAGGCGAAGCTTAAGGAAGTGCATGAGTCGCAATCTTATGCCGACAAGGCATCTTTGTCCACAGACGCACTCAGCCAAGTGCTTGGCTCTGATCGCAAGGGGAGGACAAGGGGGGTGAGCTCGCGGGTGGCCAAATCTAGGATCATCGGATTGGAGACGAGCGACACCGGGTTGGCTCGAACGGTGGACTCGCATGATGCGAAGCTATCCCATTAGGAGGCGATAATCCACGATATTTTCTCATTCATGAAGCGTTCGTTGGGAAAAAATCATAAGGGAAAAGGGAAAAAGAAGGCGGTGCAGGAGGAGGTGCAGGGGGACGTGGTACAGGATGATGAGGATGTGGACCTCGCTACTTCATCATCGACACGTGCGGACTTTGATGATCCACTTCCCTATTTAGCTCCCTTCAATAGATCGATGTCGACACTTGGTTGGTCGAGCGTGTTTATAATGGACATATTTGATGGCCAGCGGATAGGGCGGGGGTTGAAGGACCCGAAAATCGTCCAGGGTGCACTAGTTCATGGACGTGAGCTTCAAGACATCGAGTCCAAGGTGCTCGTCACGCATGTGATACCCGGGAAGGAGAACTCCCCATTGTGGTTGCACGAATAATGTGGCACGGTGTATATTAGTGGGTGTGTAAATTCGTATATCGTGTGGCCTACTCACCTCCTCAGAGTTAACCATACCTTTATTGACATTGTTTTAAGTTTGAATTGAATTGTGTTAAGGTTGAATTGAATTGTTTTAAGTTGTTACATTTGAATCATATCGTAATGCATATTGTATCTATTTTGATTGTATATTTGTATTATCTCTATTTTATTTGGATATATGATGTTTGAACAGGTACAACGTTACTATTATAGGTACAAATATGCTGCTCGGCAGTGGCAGTGGCCATACTACCCAGCAGATTTTTTTTCAATTCTTCCTAGAATTGTCACGGTCATTGACCGTGACAAGTTCGTGATAAAAAAAAGTTTTCACGGACCTATCAGGTCAATGACCGTGACATTTTTTTAAAAAATGTCACAGGATTGTCACGGTCAAGGACCGTGACACGACCGTGATAATTCTAATGAAGTTGTCATGGTCAATGCTCGTGACAAGTCCGTGACAAAAAAAAAGTTATCACCGCAGGAATTGTCACGGTCATTGACCTTGACAAGTTGAACTTGTCAAGGTCAATGACCGTGACAATTCGGCAGATTCGGATGTTCCATGAGAAGATTAAAAGTAAAGATTAAAAAATTACATCACCAAAATGCATTTTCGTATTGTGAAGTGTCTTTGGGAGTTGAGTTTCAATTATGAGATAATGATCGGAAAGGATGGATCATCTTATTGGTCGGATGAGAGAATGGACTATTTTTGTTGAAGATGGATATATAGATGGAAGAGGACACGAAGAGTTTCTCTCATTATGAGGAGATGGAGAGTCAGGAGTCTTATTTAGTGAGTTGTTTACGCTAGTTTGCATCTTTGTTTGTTGAGAAGAGACTTTACTTAACTAAGCATTAATGGGAAATTATGTCTAATTCTATCGTAATATATATATATATACTAGCATGCAACCCGCGCGATGCACGGGCGTAATACAATACTTGTTTAAAATATAATAAAAAAATTAAAATACTCAAATAAAGAAGTATCTATATATATGAAATAAAAATACAAAAATAAAAATGAGGTAGTTTCATAAAAGACACTTCTAGGGAAAAAAAATATTTTTAAAATTTGAAAATTATAAAAATCAATTTTTAAAATCTGAAAATCACAAAAAAAAATTATAAAAAATGATTTTTTTTTTTAATTAAGAATGACGTTAAAAATATAGATGTGGCGTATTTAAAGAAATTTTTACTCGTATGTTAATTCACCTAGCAATATGAGATTTGTACTTGTTCCTTATTCACCCTAAAATATGAGAATTTAACTAAAATTACATGATATTTAAAATCTTACTGAACAACTTGATTCAAAATTCAAGTATACAAAAAAACTAATGCTCTGAAAGAGTATGCGCTTATGTTCAAATAAGAAATAACATAATTAAATTCAGTTTAACTCAAACAAACCCTAAACATGCAACTAGGTGTGATTGAAACAAGATGAGATCATGCAATAGTTATTCAAGCACATACAAGTGAGGAAAAATCCCCCAAAGGGGCAAAACCATTTATTTCCATTATAATATTGTAACGTACAATTTTGGATTACAATGAAAATACAAGTGACTAAGAATTACCCCCAGGTGTCGGATTCTGTAGTCGGCGGCTGGAGATATCCCTTTCCAGTAGGGCAGCAATGAAGAAGAAGAGCGGTCTTCTTCACAAGGGTTGAACAACAAAGGATTTGTGTTCTAGGGTTTTAAAACGATTCACAAATGATTTGGAAATTTGTGTGAATCAAAACATGAGTTTGTCCGACAAGGCATCTTTGTCCACAGACGCACTCAGCCAAGTGCTTGGCTCTGATCGCAAGGGGAGGACAAGGGGGGTGAGCTCGCGGGTGGCCAAATCTAGGATCATCGGATTGGAGACGAGCGACACCGGGTTGGCTCGAACGGTGGACTCGCATGATGCGAAGCTATCCCATTAGGAGGCGACAGTCCACGATATTTTATCATTCATGAAGCGTTCGTTGGGAAAAAATCATAAGGGAAAAGGGAAAAAGAAGGCGGTGCAGGAGGAGGTGCAGGGGGACGTGGTACAGGATGATGAGGATGTGGACCTCGCTGCTTCATCATCGACACGTGCGGACTTTGATGATCCACTTCCCTATTTAGCTCCCTTCAATAGATCGATGTCGACACTTGGTTGGTCGAGCGTGTTTATAATGGACATATTTGATGGCCAGCGGATAGGGCGGGGGTTGAAGGACCCGAAAATCGTCCAGGGTGCACTAGTTCATGGACGTGAGCTTCAAGACATCGAGTCCAAGGTGCTCGTCACGCATGTGATACCCGGGAAGGAGAACTCCCCATTGTGGTTGCACGAATAATGTGGCACGGTGTATATTAGTGGGTGTGTAAATTCGTATATCGTGTGGCCTACTCACCTCCTCAGAGTTAACCATACCTTTATTGACATTGTTTTAAGTTTGAATTGAATTGTGTTAAGGTTGAATTGAATTGTTTTAAGTTGTTACATTTGAATCATATCGTAATGCATATTGTATCTATTTTGATTGTATATTTGTATTATCTCTATTTTATTTGGATATATGATGTTTGAACAGGTACAACGTTACTATTATAGGTACAAATATGCTGCTCGGCAGTGGCAGTGGCCATACTACCCAGCAGATTTTTTTTCAATTCTTCCTAGAATTGTCACGGTCATTGACCGTGACAAGTTCGTGATAAAAAAAAGTTTTCACGGACCTATCAGGTCAATGACCGTGACATTTTTTTAAAAAATGTCACAGGATTGTCACGGTCAAGGACCGTGACACGACCGTGATAATTCTAATGAAGTTGTCATGGTCAATGCTCGTGACAAGTCCGTGACAAAAAAAAAGTTATCACCGCAGGAATTGTCACGGTCATTGACCTTGACAAGTTGAACTTGTCAAGGTCAATGACCGTGACAATTCGGCAGATTCGGATGTTCCATGAGAAGATTAAAAGTAAAGATTAAAAAATTACATCACCAAAATGCATTTTCGTATTGTGAAGTGTCTTTGGGAGTTGAGTTTCAATTATGAGATAATGATCGGAAAGGATGGATCATCTTATTGGTCGGATGAGAGAATGGACTATTTTTGTTGAAGATGGATATATAGATGGAAGAGGACACGAAGAGTTTCTCTCATTATGAGGAGATGGAGAGTCAGGAGTCTTATTTAGTGAGTTGTTTACGCTAGTTTGCATCTTTGTTTGTTGAGAAGAGACTTTACTTAACTAAGCATTAATGGGAAATTATGTCTAATTCTATCGTAATATATATATATATACTAGCATGCAACCCGCGCGATGCACGGGCGTAATACAATACTTGTTTAAAATATAATAAAAAAATTAAAATACTCAAATAAAGAAGTATCTATATATATGAAATAAAAATACAAAAATAAAAATGAGGTAGTTTCATAAAAGACACTTCTAGGGAAAAAAAATATTTTTAAAATTTGAAAATTATAAAAATCAATTTTTAAAATCTGAAAATCACAAAAAAAATTTATAAAAAATGATTTTTTTTTTTAATTAAGAATGACGTTAAAAATATAGATGTGGCGTATTTAAAGAAATTTTTACTCGTATGTTAATTCACCTAGCAATATGAGATTTGTACTTGTTCCTTATTCACCCTAAAATATGAGAATTTAACTAAAATTACATGATATTTAAAATCTTACTGAACAACTTGATTCAAAATTCAAGTATACAAAAAAACTAATGCTCTGAAAGAGTATGCGCTTATGTTCAAATAAGAAATAACATAATTAAATTCAGTTTAACTCAAACAAACCCTAAACATGCAACTAGGTGTGATTGAAACAAGATGAGATCATGCAATAGTTATTCAAGCACATACAAGTGAGGAAAAATCCCCCAAAGGGGCAAAACCATTTATTTCCATTATAATATTGTAACGTACAATTTTGGATTACAATGAAAATACAAGTGACTAAGAATTACCCCCAGGTGTCGGATTCTGTAGTCGGCGGCTGGAGATATCCCTTTCCAGTAGGGCAGCAATGAAGAAGAAGAGCGGTCTTCTTCACAAGGGTTGAACAACAAAGGATTTGTGTTCTAGGGTTTTAAAACGATTCACAAATGATTTGGAAATTTGTGTGAATCAAAACATGAGTTTGTCCGACAAGGCATCTTTGTCCACAGACGCACTCAGCCAAGTGCTTGGCTCTGATCGCAAGGGGAGGACAAGGGGGGTGAGCTCGCGGGTGGCCAAATCTAGGATCATCGGATTGGAGACGAGCGACACCGGGTTGGCTCGAACGGTGGACTCGCATGATGCGAAGCTATCCCATTAGGAGGCGACAGTCCACGATATTTTATCATTCATGAAGCGTTCGTTGGGAAAAAATCATAAGGGAAAAGGGAAAAAGAAGGCGGTGCAGGAGGAGGTGCAGGGGGACGTGGTACAGGATGATGAGGATGTGGACCTCGCTGCTTCATCATCGACACGTGCGGACTTTGATGATCCACTTCCCTATTTAGCTCCCTTCAATAGATCGATGTCGACACTTGGTTGGTCGAGCGTGTTTATAATGGACATATTTGATGGCCAGCGGATAGGGCGGGGGTTGAAGGACCCGAAAATCGTCCAGGGTGCACTAGTTCATGGACGTGAGCTTCAAGACATCGAGTCCAAGGTGCTCGTCACGCATGTGATACCCGGGAAGGAGAACTCCCCATTGTGGTTGCACGAATAATGTGGCACGGTGTATATTAGTGGGTGTGTAAATTCGTATATCGTGTGGCCTACTCACCTCCTCAGAGTTAACCATACCTTTATTGACATTGTTTTAAGTTTGAATTGAATTGTGTTAAGGTTGAATTGAATTGTTTTAAGTTGTTACATTTGAATCATATCGTAATGCATATTGTATCTATTTTGATTGTATATTTGTATTATCTCTATTTTATTTGGATATATGATGTTTGAACAGGTACAACGTTACTATTATAGGTACAAATATGCTGCTCGGCAGTGGCAGTGGCCATACTACCCAGCAGATTTTTTTTCAATTCTTCCTAGAATTGTCACGGTCATTGACCGTGACAAGTTCGTGATAAAAAAAAGTTTTCACGGACCTATCAGGTCAATGACCGTGACATTTTTTTAAAAAATGTCACAGGATTGTCACGGTCAAGGACCGTGACACGACCGTGATAATTCTAATGAAGTTGTCATGGTCAATGCTCGTGACAAGTCCGTGACAAAAAAAAAGTTATCACCGCAGGAATTGTCACGGTCATTGACCTTGACAAGTTGAACTTGTCAAGGTCAATGACCGTGACAATTCGGCAGATTCGGATGTTCCATGAGAAGATTAAAAGTAAAGATTAAAAAATTACATCACCAAAATGCATTTTCGTATTGTGAAGTGTCTTTGGGAGTTGAGTTTCAATTATGAGATAATGATCGGAAAGGATGGATCATCTTATTGGTCGGATGAGAGAATGGACTATTTTTGTTGAAGATGGATATATAGATGGAAGAGGACACGAAGAGTTTCTCTCATTATGAGGAGATGGAGAGTCAGGAGTCTTATTTAGTGAGTTGTTTACGCTAGTTTGCATCTTTGTTTGTTGAGAAGAGACTTTACTTAACTAAGCATTAATGGGAAATTATGTCTAATTCTATCGTAATATATATATATATACTAGCATGCAACCCGCGCGATGCACGGGCGTAATACAATACTTGTTTAAAATATAATAAAAAAATTAAAATACTCAAATAAAGAAGTATCTATATATATGAAATAAAAATACAAAAATAAAAATGAGGTAGTTTCATAAAAGACACTTCTAGGGAAAAAAAATATTTTTAAAATTTGAAAATTATAAAAATCAATTTTTAAAATCTGAAAATCACAAAAAAAATTTATAAAAAATGATTTTTTTTTTTAATTAAGAATGACGTTAAAAATATAGATGTGGCGTATTTAAAGAAATTTTTACTCGTATGTTAATTCACCTAGCAATATGAGATTTGTACTTGTTCCTTATTCACCCTAAAATATGAGAATTTAACTAAAATTACATGATATTTAAAATCTTACTGAACAACTTGATTCAAAATTCAAGTATACAAAAAAACTAATGCTCTGAAAGAGTATGCGCTTATGTTCAAATAAGAAATAACATAATTAAATTCAGTTTAACTCAAACAAACCCTAAACATGCAACTAGGTGTGATTGAAACAAGATGAGATCATGCAATAGTTATTCAAGCACATACAAGTGAGGAAAAATCCCCCAAAGGGGCAAAACCATTTATTTCCATTATAATATTGTAACGTACAATTTTGGATTACAATGAAAATACAAGTGACTAAGAATTACCCCCAGGTGTCGGATTCTGTAGTCGGCGGCTGGAGATATCCCTTTCCAGTAGGGCAGCAATGAAGAAGAAGAGCGGTCTTCTTCACAAGGGTTGAACAACAAAGGATTTGTGTTCTAGGGTTTTAAAACGATTCACAAATGATTTGGAAATTTGTGTGAATCAAAACATGAGTTTGGTAACTCAAAAAGATGAAGACTTTTAGTTTTTGGACTCTGAAAATCGTGTGTGGAAGTCTTGTAAAACCACTTCCCGTAGTGGGTTTATAAAGGAGTAACTTGGCCTAAAAAATCTTTGCACGATCTGTTTGAAATTATCCCAGGCGGATCGGTCCGGGTCTGAGGAGGATCGGTCCGAGGTGGCGGATCGGTTCTTTTAAATTTTGGCATTATCGGTTCGCTTGCAGTCCGGGGTGTACTGGATTTTCAACAAGCGGACCGGTCCGATAAAGGGGCGGACCGGTCCGGGGTCGGATCAGATCGTTTTCTCTCCTCTTCTATGATATTAGGATCCGTTGATGATGATATGAATCTTGAATTTATTCAACCGTGTAGCGGCGTACGACATAACAATAATATATGATGGACAAAATGTCCTTACAAATATCCCCTATCTCTATGCCGGTACATACATAAACAATAACAATCCGAATTATCAAACTTACAAAAAAAATGCCTAATGCCTATACAAATCTACCCTTCCATGAACCCCAAAACTGAAAAGGTACAATTGAATAAGACTTCATCGTTTGTTCTTCAACTCTTCGGGAATCTTCAACGCTTTTCTCATCAGGGTGTGCAAAAAGAGATCTTTAATGAAGTGCCTACACACATGAGACAAAGCATACCAAGTGACATATTGAGTTTGAAATGAGATAAATATAGATACCAATTTATGATAAAAGCATATGTTATCAAATCTCAAAAACTCAAAACTCCCCCATAATATGATAATTCTTTCTCTCCCTTTTTATGATGTCCCCAAATAGACAAATGAGAGAAAAAATGCAAACGAGCAATGACGGGGTGTCACAAGGACTAAATCATACCATGAATGAACACAAAACAACCAAGTCGGTGATAGCGTAAATGAATGGGTGTGATCTAATTCGAGAGGAAAATCAATGCATACAACCATGACATATGTGCACGATGAATATCGGATACTCCTAACGAATGAACTCAAAATCTTCCTTTGGTGTAAAAAGGTGGAAATATAGGACATTGACTCAATCAAATCAGCAAATCAAAGCTCAAAGTGATTTCCACACCAATAACGTCCAAAACTATTTCATGCTTTTTCAGGACTTTCAAGGAAGTGCAAACCCGTTTGAATTCTCCAACCAAATTCCCTCAGATTTTTATTTTGAATAGAGGCTTTCTAAATTCTCAAACTTTGGAGAATTGAAGATGAAACCTAAGTGGCCCATAATTGGCATGAATTGCTTTTTATTGCCTTTAAATTTTTTCGGGCTCTTTTAACCTCTTTGGACCCCGGATAATAAAATTCCTCCATTTTTTAGGTCCTTTTGAACGGTGGCTTTTGCACAAAGAAGAGAATTACCTTTCGCAGCCCCTCCCCGTTCTTAAACAAACACTCAGTCTCACAAAAATGGTTTTTACATGCATTCCAATCTTGTCAAGTTTTATCGCATATTGTAAGTTGTATAGAACATGTGATAGACAAGTACAATAATCAAATAAAGCCGTGCATGTGTGCAATAAAGGAGATAGGAGTAAAACATGTAGGAAAATATCACTAATCACATCTCAAAGACTCAAAACAATGTAAAGCACATGGATGAAATGATGTAGCGTCTCAAATCTCTATCAAACAGTCACATGGATATATGAAGTGAAGTTGTGACTTGGCTATCTTAAATGCTCATCCATAAAAAGGTGCAAAACAAAAAATCTTTTTGGTCTTTTCTGAAATCTTTATATACAAAAACAAAAATCTTTTTTTTTAAAAGAATAAATAAATAGCTGTATAATAAAGCAGTGATACATATAAAACAAACTAGCAATAGGAAGCATATGATATTATCATGAAAAAGCATCCTATTCTAGACATAGACCAACCCCTCAGTCAACTGTGCAAATCCCCAAAGACTTCCTAAGACTCTCAAATCTAAGGGCATCTAAAGGTTTCATGAAAATATCAGCTAACTGATGGTCGGTGGGAACAAAACTAAGGGATACGACTTTCTCCTCAACTAACTGTCGTATAAAGTGCTCACGTATCCTGATGTGCTTTGTGCGCGAATGTTGAACGGGATTGCGGGATATGTGTATCGCGCTCATGCTATCACAGGAAATGATCATGGTGTCCTGTGAAATCCCATAATCCTCCAACATTTGCTTCATCCACAAGAGTTGCGTGCAACAACTCCCGGCGGCAATGTACTCAGCCGCCACGGTGGACAAAGAGATGGAGTTTTGCTTCTTGCTCAACCACGAGACAAGAGCAGAACCAAAATAGAAACACCCACCAGAAGTGCTCCTACAACCATCTGCATCCCCGGCCTAATCGGCATCCAAAAAGGCGGACAAATGGTCATCGGTATCAAAGGAATACCAAATACCGTATGAGAGAGTCCCACTTACGTATCTGATAATACGTTTTAGAGCGAGCAAGTGTGACTCTTTTGGAGACACCTGATATCGCGTACAGACTCCAACACTAAAGGCTATGTCGGGATGACTAGCAGTCAAATAGAGAAGACTGCCTATCATACTCCGATACAAGGTTTGCTCTACGTCCTTGCCTGAAGTGTCCTTACTAAGCTTGGTAGAAGTACTCATAGGTGTACGTTCATGCTTAGCGGAGTCTAAACCAAATTTCTTCACTAGGTATCTAGCATACTTGGATTGGGAGATGAACATCCCATCCTCTAGCTGACGAACCTGGAGACCAAGGAAGAAAGTAAGCTCACCTACCATGCTCATCTCAAACTCACTTTTCATCTCCTCCTCAAAGTGGTGAGCATGCTGGGAGCATGTGGATCCAAATACTATGTCGTCCACATAGACCTGGGCAACCAAAATAGCACCGTCATCTCTCCTAACAAACAACGCCATATCAACTCCCCCTCTCTTGAAGCCACAGGCTAAGAGATAGGAAGTAAGCCTCTCGTACCAAGAACGGGGTGCTTGCTTCAAACCATACAAGGCTTTCCTCAGATAGAAGACGTGATCCGGATGCTTAGGTTCTTCAAACCCTTTTGGTTATTCCACATAAATCTCCTACTGTAGAATGTCATTCAGAAAGGCACTCTTGACATCCATCTGATATAACTTGAAGTGTAGATGACATGCGATGGCGAGTAGTAAGCGGACGGACTCAAGCCCCGCAACAGGAGAAAATGTCTCCCCAAAGTCTACACCCTCTATCTGTGTGTAGCCTTGAGCGACCAACCTAGCCTTGTTTCGGATGATGGTACCATTTTCATTCATTTTATTCTTAAAAATCCACCGGGTACCTATCACATTAGTCTCACTAGGTCGGGGGACAAGTTCCCAGACATTATTCTTTTTAAACTGAAGAAACTCATCCTGCATAGCAGATATCCAGTGTTCATATTTGAGTGCTTCTTTATGATTCTTGGGCTTGACTTTGGACGTGTAGAAAAAATGGCTAACAATGTTCTCTAGCTGAGCACGAGTCTTAACCCCTAGAGTGGGATCACCAACAATGGCATAAGGGTCATGACTCTTGCGAACCCAAGCCGGTGTGTCCCCTAAAATAGGAATAGGGTCCACAGAGTGTGGGTGAGGGACAAGTAAGTCACTCCCAGAGAAGTCCTCATCCTCACACTGTAGGTTAAGATCAATAAACGTCGAAGGTTTGTCATCTTGCACGGTGACGTTTATTGATTCCATAACCTTAGAGCTCTTCAGGTTAAAAACTCGGTACGCTCTGCTATTCGATGAATATCCTAGCAATATTCCCTCGTCGCTCCGGGAGTCAAACTTTCCTAATTGCTCTCTATCCCGTAGGATGTAGCATTTACTCCCAAAGACACAGAAATATGCAATGTTAGGTTTCTTGCCAGTCCACAATTCATAAGGCATTTTAAGTGTGTGTGGACGCAGGTAAACCCTATTCACCGTGTGGCATGCAGTAGACACTGCCTCTGCCCAAAATCTTCTAGGGACCTTACGACCTAGAAGCATAGACCTAGCCATTTCCTGGATCGTTCTATTCTTTCTCTCAACAATCCCATTTTGCTGAGGAATTCTCACAGCAGAAAACTCATGTTTGATCCCGAGGCTATCACAGTAAAGACCTACCTTTGCTTCAGTGAATTCAGTGCCATTGTCACTACGCATTCTGTTAATAGTGACACCGTGTTGATTTTGCAGGACACGGCACTTGGTCGTTAAAAACTCTACAGCTTCGGATTTCTCTCTCAGAAAACCTACGATAGAATATCTAGAGAAATCGTCCACCATCACAACATTGTATCTCTTACCACCCAGACTCTTCGTACGAGTAGGACCCATAAGATCCATGTGAATCAACTCAAGAACACGGGAGGTGGTAATGGAATGCAACTTCCTATGAGGACTACGGATTTTTTTTCCCAATTGACAGGGTCCACAAACCGTGGAATTTGACTTTCCAAGTGATGGTAAGCCACGTACTAGGTCCTTTTTAACTAAACGAGACAATTCTCTAACGTTCACGTGACCTAGACTTTGGTGCCACAGATCCATAGGAGAGATCGTGGCGTTATTGCAAACAAGTGAGGATGTGGGCTCAGTCCCATAGCAGTTATCCTCTGTCCTCACCCCTTGCACTAAAAGTTTCCCAGCTTGATTATAGACCTTACAAGCTTCCCAGTCAAACTTTACTACAAAGTCATCGTCGCACAGCTGGCTAATGCTGAGAAGGTTTACTTTCAATCCTTTGGCGTACAAGATATTTTCTAGCTTAGGAAATCTTGGTAACTCTACTGTACCTCGTCCTACAATGCTAGACTCACTCCCATCTCCAAAGGTCACTCTCCCATCATCATAATCCTCAATGTGAGTAAAAAGAGAGACATCACATTTCATGTGTCAAGAGCATCCACTGTCAAAATACCACTGTGAGGTATTATGTGCCTTGAGAGCAACATGAACAACTAAGGCCTTTTTATCTTTCTTAGGTACCCAAGAGAAGGATACCTTTTGTTTTCCCTTGTTGTTGTTGGTTTTAGCTCGAATGTGAGAAGCATTTACTAACGGAAAAGACATCCGTCGAAATTCCTCCATCAAACTCTGATATGTGGCAGCTAAGAACTCAACTCGCTCTCTCAGACTAGAAAACTCATCAGTATGACGTGGTGGAGCAGTAGTACGTCGTGTCCGACCCATGCTATAGCAAAACTCCCTGAGGTGGCCTTTTCTTTTGCGATTAGTACAAAAGAACACAGTCAAAGGCGGACCTTGGTTTGCTTTTCTTGGTCGAAATCTCCTTTGAGGTTTTTGGCGATGGCCATAAGGAGTCGTAGTAAACTCAGGAACTGGTCTAGGTGCAATTTGGAATGTGGAGGCACCATCATAACCTATTCTCTGCCTATCACCAAAACCTAAAGCGGGGCCGAGGAGCATCTTTCCCATCTTCCCAGATCTATCCTCGATTTGTACCTTGACTTCCCGTGCTTTTTCAAGATCATGAGTCAGCTGGGCAACAAGGGCTTCAAGTTTCTTCCGAGTCTCCACGGAGGAATGGAGCTCACTCGTAAGACTAGACACTTGTTTAGTCAAGTCCCCTTTCTCTTTCTCAAAAATATTCTCTCTCTCTCTCTAAACCAACTCTCTTTCTCAACACAGGCAGATTCTCTCTCTCTCAGGGCGGTGCAGGTGGAGGACTCTCTCTCTCTCGCTTTTCATAAATCTTCCTCTAAGCCGGTGATCTTAAGAACTAACGCTTTGTTATGCTTTTTAGTTTTAAATGACTCAGAATATAACTCAGCGTAGGCGCGTTGAATATCACTCTCGCTCTCACTTGAGTCATCCTCCCCCTCACTCACATCGGTCTCACTGTCGAGGAGTCCCTGTGATGCAGCATCCTCATCGTCGTGAGAAGTACTCAACATGCTCATTTGACTAGCCATGAATGCGGTGAAGTTACAATCATGCGGTGACTTATCTCCTGAGTCCACCGACTCGACCTCACTGTCGTCGCTAAGGGTAGCGTTAAGGATCGCTTTCCCTTTCTCTCTGTTTAGACGTGTGGCACACTCAAAGGCTCTATGACCCCTACCGTCGCACTCAAATCACCTCTCACTTTCTTTCTTAGGAGGATCTTTAAAATCTTTTTCATTTTTCTTATTTTTCTCAAATTTCTTTTTATCTTTAAAATTTCCATTTTTCTTAAATTTGAGAATCCTCTTGAAATTGTTTGCAAAAAGAGCCAAATCATCTAAGTCAAAATCACAATCAGAATCACACGTGTCAGTCTCCCTCTTTCTAGATGACTCTATCCTCTTTCTAGCTGATCCCTCACTCGTTTTCTCTTTGGCATTAAGTGCAATTCCCTTATCTTTAGACCTAGCATTTTTAGGGAACATATCAATTTCATAAGTTTGCAAATCTCCTACAAGTTCTTTCAATTTTAGCGTATTTAAATTACCCATAGAATTTAGCACAATGACTTTAGGGATAAAACGCTTAGGTAAAGAACGGAGAATCTTTTTAACAACTCTTGCATTAGGAAAATGTTCACCAAGATTAAAGCTAGTATTGATAATATCAGATAGCCTAGCATAAAAATCATCAAAACATTATGTTTCAAGCATGGCGATGGTCTCAAATTGAGTTATTAAATTTTACAATTTAGATTCTTTCACAGCATTAGTTCCTTCATGGGTAAGTTGCAAAACATTCCATGCCTCTTTTGACGTGGTGCACGTCATGATACGTCGAAACTCATCAGGAGTGATAGATCCGGAAATAGCACTCAAACCTTTAGAATTAAAAGAAGACCATTTAAATTCATCTTCAGTCCAAGAAGTGACAGGTTTTAAATTGGCCACGTTTTCAACAGTGACGGAGGGAGGTGTCCACCCTCTTTCAACTAGAATCCAAACACGTTCATCTATGGCTTTCAAAGCAGACCTCATGCGGGCTTTCCAATATGCATAATTTGTCCCGTAAAAAACAGGCATTTTATTATATGATTTCTCCATAATGAACACACTTGTTTTCAAAAATCAATTTTTCAGAAAATTGATATCTTAGAAAAATTTTGCGGAAAATTAGGAATACGCAATAAAATGGCGTAACCTGCTCTGATACCAATTTGAAAGAGTATGCGCTTATGTTCAAATAAGAAATAATATAATTAAATTCAGTTTAACTCAAACAAACCCTAAACATGCAACTAGGTGTGATTGAAACAAGATGAGATCATGCAATAGTTATTCAAGCACACACAAGTGAGGAAAAATCCCCCAAAGGGCAAAACCATTTATTTTCAATATAATATTGTAACGTACAATTTCAGATTACAATGAAAATACAAGTGACTAAGAATTACCCTCAGGTGTCGGATTCTGTAGTCGGCGGCTGGAGATATCCCTTTCCAGTAGGGCAGCAATGAAGAAGAAGAGCGGTCTTCTTCACAAGGGTTGATTAGCAAAGTATTTGTGTTCTAAGGTTTCAAAACGATTCACAAATGATTTGGAAATTTGTGTGAATCAAAACATGAGTTTGGTAACTCAAAAAGATGAAGACTTTTAGTTTTTGGACTCTGAAAATCGTGTGTGGAAGTACTGTAAAACCACTTCCCGT
The DNA here is from genome assembly GCA_949130495.1 of Sambucus nigra. Lineage (NCBI taxonomy): Eukaryota > Viridiplantae > Streptophyta > Magnoliopsida > Dipsacales > Adoxaceae > Sambucus > Sambucus nigra. Next base: position 530,589,356 of record OX422214.1, read on the forward strand.
AGTGGGTTTATAAAGGAGTAACTTGGCCTAAAAAATCTCTGCACGGTCTGTTTGAAATTATCCCAGGTAGATCGGTCCGGGTCTGAGGCGGATCGGTCCGAGGTGGCGGACCGGTTCTTTTAAATTTTGGAATTATCGGTTCGCTTGCAGTCCGGGGTGTACTGGCTTTTCAACAAGCGAACTGGTCCGGTAAAGGGACGGATCCGTCCGGGGTCGGATCGGTTCGTTTTCTCCTGGCGGACCGGTCCGTCCTGCCAGACTTTTAGTTCCTCCTCTTCTTTGATATTCTGATCCATTGATGACGATATGAATCTTGAATTTCTTCAATGGTGTAGCGGCGTACGACATAACAATAATATATGATGGAAAAAATGTCCTTACATGCTCAAACATGCTTAATGAAAAAATTAAACTAAGAGGCTACTACGTCTACAAATTCAAACTCGAACAATTTATATAACAACATAGATGATAAATAAAATCTTTTTAATTCCTTGAAGTCGCTAACCTGAATCCTCTTGTTTATCTTCATGCCTAGCTGAGGATCAATGGAATATTACCTTAGTGTGAGAGAAGAGAGATAATAGTACATGCAAGTAAGATTTTCATACTTCAATTGATACACAAATCTCTAACAAAGGATCTGGAAGCCACCTCAATCCAATGTGTTTTACCTGTAAAAACAGGGAAAAGAGAGCGTGATAAATCCATGCTTGAATAATTTTCTTTTTGAACTTTTCTTCATCATAAATAGGGTACCTCTTAAGATATGGGTAAACGATCTCTTATCCTGCTAGTGTCGACCGGTGGGAGAGATAAATTAACTATATGTCTTGTAAACCAAAATTTATAAAAAACAATTTACATACAAAAACAAACTTAAGCAAAAACTCTTATATAACATAAAAATTAAAGGAAAAGTGATTTCTAATCAGTGTTAAGGGCTCACAAAGCATCCAAAATATATCAGGATTAAATGAAAATTTATTAAAGTTTAATTCTAAAATGAGGAGTGAGACGAATCTGTAAAAATTTCTTAATATCACCATTCCCAGAGCTTTTGAAGACAATGTTGATGTAGTAATCACGACTATTGACGTATGTGCTGCATATCTTGAACTTGTAGTACAATATGTATTTATTTATCTTCCCTAAGAACTCAAGGGTCAAATGCACATTATAGACACTGAAAACTATTTGTCTTCTCAAGATAAACGGATGTGAAAAAGAAGAGTCGGTGTCCTTTGGCTTCCATAGACGTAGTGATCTTTAACATTTAACCTCTGTCATAAATGGTAATACTACAAATAGAGTTATTATATATATAAAGTACTGCTCTTGTGTCCGTATTTTAAGAGTGCGGACCGAACACGTGTCACCTGACGGTGAACCTAAAAATTATAGGATAAATTATAGGCACACTCTCACTCTTCTTTTAAAATTTTAGGCTAAATTATAGGCAAACTCTCTCTCTCTTCTCTGGACTCACCGCCAAGTGACACGTGTCCGATCCGCACTCTTAAAATGCGGACTGGTATGCATAAAAGTGTGTGTGTGGATATATATATATATATATACATATATATATATACATATATATGTATATATATATATATACATATATATGTATATATATATATATATGTATATATATATATGTATATATATACATATATATGTATATATATATATGTATATATATATATAACTCGACTAGCTATTTCTTCGATATGTACATAAACCTATTACACACATATATGGATATACATAAGATTGCATTATTATTTTTCAATAACAAAAGGATTGAAAAAGAACATATGTTGAGGAAGATTGAGAAGAATATCCAAAATAGCACAAGCAAATGGAGAAATATAATAAGAAATCAGTGTAACTAGGATATTTGTTTAAAATGGAGCATGATGCAGAATATTTTTAGAAGATAAAATGGTAATGGAGATTTAATGGTCTAGAAATACAGAATAATACATGGGCTTCGTACGTGATCAGTTTTCTGGCTGTGTGGGGGGTCTTGCATGTTTGGGGTTTTGTTGTCTTCTGTAAGAAATTGTTGGTCTGATGTCCATCTCATATAGTTTGGTCGTGAGCTCATGGCCCGTGGATTATGGGGTGTTGGTGGATTTTAAGATCGGTTTTATTGTTGTTTATTCTTGCATGTCTGGTGTGGATATGGTTAGGAGCTCCATCGGGGTGCATGCGATTGTTAGGATCTCTTTCCTCCCTATCCCTTTGATTGATTCATGGTGATGGATCTTTTACTACATGTGAATTAATGGAGTGATTATGCCTGGCGTGGGTAGTTTTGGCTAAGTTTTGGATGGTGTGAGGATTTTTTGGGTTGGCTTCTTGTTAATAGAGTGTCTTTTTTATTCTTGGTATGGTTTTTGTCTGAAGGTTGTGGGGTGTTTGTATGGTTTCTTTGAAGAGATGGAGAAGAAGGTTGAAAAGAATGGCTGTAGAATGTATTTTTTTTTAGCTGCTTCGTGTTTTGTTTTTGCTTTAGTCGTCATCTGATTGTCTATTTGGTGCGGTGGAGGATTGTGGTTGCATGCTATGCAACGTGGCTCCTCTAGAAAGTGATTGCTGGCGAAGTAAATATGTGTGCTACCATGGTTTCGTTGAGTCTGGTTTTCTTTTATGGACTGGGTTTTTAGGTGTGTGTTTTGGGTTGGGTTTTTGGGCTGCGTGTTTGACCTTTGACCTGTGGCTTGTTAAGATTGGGTTGATTGCTTTTGTTGTTGTGTTTGGACTTTCTTGTATATGTTTGGACTGTTTGCCTTTGGTTTTGTGTATTTACTTTCAACCCAAAAAAGAAAAGATTGCATTATTGAAATTTCGTCAATTTTTAAGGTTTACTTCTTACCCCTAGCTACCCAAGCTTTACATTATAACCAATCATCTCATCATATATATTTCATACAATGGTTATCACCCATGCATCACTATAACCCTTATATGAGGAATGGTGAAATTTAATGGGCACCGTCCAACTAAATTTTAAAGAACCTAGTGGTTTATTTGGCATACATGTAATATACAAAACGTTGGGGGTGAAAAATAAATTTTCAACACTTCAAATTTACTTATGCTTCGTGGTCCTTTTTGATAGATCCCCTCGAGAGGTTCACGAGAGAAAAACATATAAATCAATATTGTATTTTGAGAAATATTCAATTTGAATGTTTGTGAAATACAAAACATTTTAGGTGAAAATAAAATTTTAATACTTTAAAAATTACCTATCCTTTATACTGATAGTGTCAAGAGTTTTCCATTATAGGCAAACTGTAAATTTTAAATAAAAATGAATCCAGGTATAATATTGTCAATTACTAATGCATTTAAGTTGAAAAAAAAACTATAGAATTCATTTGGGAATATCAAGTGAAGTGTGTGTCCAAAAACCCAAAGAGGCAAGAAAGACATTGTGCGCTAATGCCAACCAATCCTATTTGGCAGTGCCTCCAAAATATGTGGTGAGAAAGAGAGAGAGATAGAGACTTCCCAGTTCTCACTTAATCCTTTCTTGTTATCTTTTGAAATCATTGATATAACAAAAAGAACACAATGGCACTCAATTCAATCTCCCTAATACTAGTTAAGCCCATTAACATCTCTTCATCACCATCTTCTTCTACTTGTGCTTATAGAGCTATCAACTCTCTCTCTTCTCCCTCAAAATCTTTCACACTAGTCTGTCGAGTAGGGGGCGAAAATGGAAATCCCAAAAAAGGTAATCTCCATACTTGTTATCTTTGTTACTCTTTTATCTCTCCCCAATACAATCACATATCAGCTAACAAATTTGAAACTAGATAATTTTCAACAAATTATGAATTAAAAATAGTTCTTGAGGTTTCATGTAAACAAAGTTCAAAGTTTTTTTTTTCCTTTAAAAAACTTTCTCCTACATTAACTAATAAAGCTAATTCTGGGTGAAAAAAGGACTTCTAAGTTAATCTATTATTCATGACAGGCTAAAAATAATTAATCCCAAATAGGAATATTAAGCAGAAAAATATAGGCAGTGCAAAACCCAAGAAGTGGAAAAGTCTCCTTTCAACAGCATTGGCTGCTGCTTTGATAACATTTAGCTCGGACATGTCTGCATTGGCTGATCTCAACAAGTTTGAGGCCGAAATTAGAGGAGAATTTGGAATTGGATCTGCTGCTCAATATGGTTCTGCAGATCTCAGGTCCATTTTCCTAACGATAGCTAATATCTCAAATGTATATATACGTACGCAAATGCTCATATGCAGACTTAGGGACTTTGTAGTACTTGGATTTTCGAACAGTTCATTACATTTTACATCTGTTAATGCTTATGCAGGAAGGCCGTTCATATGAATGAGAATTTCAGGTAACTCTTCATCTTCTGGTTCAAAATTGCCTTCCTTGGAATAATAATGTAGTCTACCATTCGGCTTGTTATCACTTTATGATCCAGTTATTTATGCTGATCTTCTAACCACCAAAAATTTCACTTCCTAGCATTTAACCCCCAAAAATGGTCTTTTGGAATACTTGATCAATCTTTTATTTTTTTCGGTCCCAAAAAGCCATTTTTAAGGTCCAAGCCTAGGTTAGGAGAAATGAATGATGGCCAACGTTAAGATAACCCTAAATCTCTGAACGGTTGCAAAGAAAATATAAGCGGAGAAATTCATATTTTTACAAACAATAATTGTAGTGCAAAAAAAAATGAACAATGCAATCTTTGCAAGAAACTCCCCTAAACTATTTTTAATGAAAAATACCCCATGAACTAGGCATTCTATTATGTAGACTCCCTTTGCAATGCTATAAAGTATACACAAAGGGGTGTCAGCTTATTTAGATTTGAATTGATTCAAATGGCTTTCTTGTAAAATTATTTAGCTCGGGGTTTATTCTGTGCTATCACACCAAAAAATCATGCTCCATGTACTTCACTAGATATCAGAGTTGTACACATAAATCAGTTCATCGTGTTGGGTAGGGCTAAGCTAATCAACAAATCTCTAGTATCACTGAATTAAGATAAACAATGTTTCTAGTCCATCTTGAATTCTGTAAATAATCAATTTAAATGGCTGGTGCAGACGAGCCAATTTCACATCTGCTGACATGAGGGAATCAGATTTCAGTGGCTCAACATTTAATGGTGCATATCTTGAGAAAGATGTTGCACACAAAGCCAATTTTACAGGTGAATCACCATTTTATTTGTAGAGAAATACTACCAGATGATGTAGCTAATGTTGTCAACAGCACAAGTAGGAAGTAATAAAATTTTGCGGGGAAAAAAAACCCCTTTTGGGACTTAGCAATTTCACCCCTAAACAGTAGTAATATTCCTCATTATTACCTTTCTCCTAACACTATTTGAGGCCATATTTAAAACCCTTTTACTGTCTCACAAACACAACCAACCCCACTCACCCCCACCCCGCGGGCAGGGCATCTGTTGAAATTGATCTGCATTATTGGGTTAAAGTTGAGGTTGAACATTTTTACCTGATATACCCTTTTCAATTTCGTTCTTCACTTCAGCTTCCACAATGGGATATTTATTATGAAGACGTCCAGCATTTCTTCGACATTTTGGGGGGAAGCTTCTAATACTCCTGACTCTTCTTTGTGGAAAACAAATTTTAGTAAAATTATCAGTCATTTTATGCTCTAAAGTTTGCAATGTATCACCGGATTCTGCATAATCCAGAGTCTTCAGAAAGTCAACAGCCACAAGAAAAGATTCCTTCTGATTATGAGCAACAGTTTTTTCAAGCCCAACAGAATCAAACTTGTCAGATAAATCAAGAATTTCATTTTGAATAATATTATCCTGAGACCCATTAGATTCAGAAGTTTCCAAATCATCCCCAGATTTACCAGTACTACCCTTCTTGTTCAGCGGATTTTCAACTGCACCAAGAGAAGTCAAACCTCCATTTGACTTTCAGTTGCCTCGTACGAAATGCTCAAACGCTTTTGGGAAATCACGCACAGCAGACACCTTATATCGTGGAAAAATAGTTTTGGTAATCAGATTTTCTTGAGACTCAAAATCAAGTTCCATAGGTTCGCTATTTTCATCTTCCTGATCACTAACACCATCAATTTTCTGCAATAAATAATCACTTGCACCAACAAAAGTCGTGGAGTTTTCCTGGTTGGTATGTGTAGCCAATCGCTCAAACGCCTTTGGAAAATCACGAACTGCACACACTTTTCTTCGTTTAAACTTGCATGGTACATCAGAAGCAGCAAATTTCCTATGTAGTGATAGCTGCCTCTTTAGCGTTTCCCCCACAGAAGCATTACTAGTATTTGAAACCATTTTGGGTCCACTCACAGCATAAAGTTATTCTCAGCTTAAACCAACTTCAATTGCTACAACAAAGAAAGAATTATTCAGAAATAAACACGACTGCAATAATGATATCGAATCACATACCCTAATCAAGTATGAGAAATATATAAAACATAAATGCTAAATACCCCATGGTATGTTATTTCAATTTCAAATATGATACCCTCATTTCTTATTTCATTATCAAATTTTACATATCCACCATTGTACGTCGAACAGATACATAAGAGAAATACAAAAATCTAAAGTAACCTCTCATCAAACTTCAACATAAGAAGAAGATGGTACAAAATAATGGTTTGCTTATTACTTTCTTGTGTAATGCATAGAACAAAATAATTTTAAAGCTATATTACATTATAGGTTCTATTTAAAGAATGTCCCAAAACATTTTCCCATTAAATTATTTCCACTAATAGTCACTCAGTTAGGCAACCATTCTCCAGCCCATTCTAGTCAATTTACACCCGACACTTCCCACACAATCAGACCAATTTTACATAAACCTACCAAAATTAATCAACACAATCCAATTTAGCATGTGGTAGACATGACGCAATGGTATGTCCTAATCCTATCGTAGGCATCAATACGCTTGAAATAAAATTATGACCACGCATATTCTAGTTTTTATTATAACTTAAAAGTTTAAACGAACCTGTCTTTAATCTATTCGGCATATTTCAATAATTCCCAACTAGATTTTAAATATTCCGGATAAATATTTCTAAGAGGGTAGTTGAGGTTGAATAAGTTTTATGACGAATCTGGGAGCTCAAAGAGCTGACGCGTAGCCCGCTAGTCATGAAGGAAGTAACTGGAAGGTTAGTATAAAGGAGGGACTAAGTTCCTGAAGTGATAAACTAAGATGAGCAAGAAGTCAGAAGTTGAGCAATCTGATTAAGTTGAAAGACAGAGAGAGATACCACATGGAGAAATCAGGAAGTCTTGAAGAAATCATTCACGTACCACATGAGTTAGGGAAATGAGAAACCCGGATATGATCAACATAAAATGGTAATAATGATAAGCACAATGTCAGATCAAGGAAGTTACATTACAGTTGATTAGGCGGTTGTTAGTTACAAATTAGTTACAAGCTGTTTTGGAAGTTAGTTAGAATCTTGTTAGAAGTTGTTGCACCATTTTCTATATAAACACTGATTGTAAACGTATTAAGCAGCTAATGAAATGTTACAAATTCTTCTCTCTCTCTCTCTCCCTCTGTTCTATCTCTCATCTCAATCGTCTCTCAAAATTCTATTCCATTCCTTAAATTTGTGAAATCCAATTAATCCAATCAGGTTGAGAACCTGACAATTGGTATCAGAGCTACCAATCCTGGGAAATTCAAGGAAAAACATGGCTGAAACCCGACAAACTCAGTTTGAGAAGAACATCGAAAATCGCATTCAAGAATGGCAGAAAAAAAGGATCAAAATGACTCATCTATGAAGATATGGATGGAAGCTATGTTCAAAAACTTGTCAGATCAGATCAAGAAAATAGAAGAAAGGGTGGATCATCAAGAAATTACAGAGGAAGTCAATAATAGAAGGTTATTGGGATCTCAACCCAATGGTCATGTACACGGCAGTCAATTCAATAATGGAGACAGAAGAAACAGTTTCAAGGATAACTTTGGGGGCAAATACAAATTACCCAAAGTTGAATTTCCAAGGTTCCATGGAGATGATGTCAGAGGATGGATAAAAAGATGACTGAGATCTTTTGCTGTTAACCCAATAGAAGAAGAAGAGAAGGTAGATCTTTTGGTGTTAACCCAATAATCATCTTTTCCACACACCAGACCTTGATCATTAAAGGAAAATCCAAAAATCATACAATAACTATCCTAATTGATATAGGAACCTCTCATAATTTTTTGGACCCTATCACAGCTAAACAAATAGGTTGTGGCATCACCAACACCAATAAACTCATAGTCACAGTGGCAAATGGCAATCAGACCCTGCACTAAAGCAGTCTGTCCCAATTTTCAGTGGACTATGCAAGGAGAAGAGTTCTTGGCAAGTGTGAGACTACTTCCTTTAGGACGGTGTGACATGGTGTTGGGAGTTCAATGGCTGAAAAGTGTTAGTCCTATGGTTCTAGACCTCAACAAACTCATACTAACTCATACTGACCTTCAACAAAGATGGAAGAAGGGCAGTACTTAAAGGAGTGAACAGTGAACAAGGGCAACTCAATTTTATCAAGGGAAAGGCATTGATAAAATGCTGCAACAAAGAACCTGAATTCATCATTGGTCAGCTTTCTTCAATCACTGCAATAGACAACGAGGTAACCACTCCACCAGAACTACTTCCATTATTGGATGCTTATCAAGACATATTCCAAGAACCTAAGGGACTTCCACAATTAAGAAATCAAGATCACCCTATCCCACTTAAAAGTGGATCTGAACCAGTTAATGTCAGGCCCTATAGGTACCCTTTTGTACAAAAAAAAATGAAATTGAAAAGATTGTTAATGACATGCTAGATAGTGGAATCATCAGACCATCATCAAGACCCTTTGCCTCACCTGTGTTATTGGTGAAAAAGAAGGATAACTCTTGGAGACTCTGTATTGATTAGTGAAAAAGAAGGATAACTCTTGGAGACTCTGTATTGATTATAGAGAGCTGAACGAACTCACTATAAAAAAACAAGTTTCCTATCCCCTATTATAGATGAATTACTGGATGAACTACTTGGGGCTTAGGTTTTTAGTAAGTTGGTTTTAAGATAGGGTACCACCAAATTAGGGTGTATTTGAACCAGATATCCCAAAGACTGCTTTCAGAACACATGAAGGCCACTATGAGTTCTTAGTGATGCCTTTTGGTCTCACGAATGCTCCTGCTTCATTCCAAGGCTTGATGAATTCAGTTTTCAAAAACTTCTTAAGAAAATTTGTCTTAGTTTTTTTTATGACATTGATTTACAGCCCTGACATGGACACACACAAAACTCATTTAAAATTGGTATTGCAAGAATTCAGGAAACATCAGTTATTTGCCAAAAAATCCAAATGTTCTTTTGGCCAAAAACAAATGGAATATCTAGGACACTTAATATCTGATGAGGTGTAGCTGCAGATCCATAAAAAATTTAGGTCATGGTGTTGTGGCCACTACCTAAATCATTAAAAGGATTGAGGGGCCTTTTGGGATTAACAAGCTACTATAAGAAGTTTGTGAAGGGATATGGGAGTATAAGCAAACCACTCACTGATATGTTGAAGAAAAATCAGTTTCAGTGGAGTGATAATGCTGTTCAAGACTTCCAATAACTCAAGATAGCCATGAGCACCACTCCAGTACTCACACTACCTAACTTTACCGAACCTTTCATTCTAGAAACAGATGCCAGTAATGAAGGGCTGGGAGCAGTGCTAATGCAAGAAGGAAAACCAGTTGCATATCTTAGCAAAACATTACCTATGAGGAAAAGAGGTCTATCAACATACGAGAAGGAGTTATGGGCCCTAGTGATGGCAGTGGACAAGTGGAGACCATACTTGTTTGGAAAGCAATTCACTGATCACCAGAGCCTAAAATACCTCTTAGAGCAGAGACTAACCACTATGCTACAGCAGAAATGGCATTCTAAATTGATGGGATTAGACTATGAAATACACTACAAGAAGGGGAAGGGGAAAGACAATAAAGTAGCTGATGCTCTCTCAAGGAAGGAAGAAAATGGATTATGTTGTGCAATATCTACAGTTCAGTCAGCCTGGCAGGCAGAAATCATTCAAAGTTGGGTTGAGGATGTGTTGGCACAAGAGTTGATGTTCAAACTAATCAACAACGCTGAACAGGTTCCTGGTCATACCCTTAATAATGGCCTCATTAGGCACAATGGTAAGTTATATGTGGGATCAGCTGGAAGTATTAGACAAAAGGTGATAGAAGAGTTACATTCTACTGGTACAGTTGGACATTCAGGGAGAAAAGCAACTCTTAAGAGAGTGGATCAATTGTTTTACTAGCCAACAATGAGAAAAGATGTGGACCAAACAGTGGCCAGATGTGATACCTGCCAAACGAACAAAGGGGAAACATGCCCATACCCAGGCCTCCTCCAGACCCTACCTATTCCATTGCAGCCTTGGGAAGACATTTCTATGGATTTCATAGAAGGTCTCCCTCATTCCAACCAAAAAGACTCCATTTTTGTTGTTATACATAGACTTACAAAATATGGGCATTTCATTACATTCACCCACCCTATATCTGCCCAATTATAGCCCAACTCTTCCTAGACCACATTCATAAATTACATGGACTAACCAAAACAATCACCTCCGATAGAGACCCAATTTTTCTCAGCCAATTTTGGACCCAACTTTTTAAAATCCTTGGCACCAAACTCCAACACTCTACTGCCTACCACCCCCAAACAACTGAAAGATTGAATCAATGTGTAGAGAACTATCTAAGGTGTATGACTAGTGACAAACCTACCAAATGGTCTCAGTGGCTTTCCTTAGCTGAGTGGTGGTATTCCAGCCACCATTCCACACTTCATTGCTCTCCATTTGAGGCACTTTATGGCTACCAGCCCCCACACCTTGCTATACCCCAACAACCTAAATCTCGACAACTAGACATCAACACTTTCATGGAGGAGAGGAAAATGACCATTCAACTATTGAGGGAGAGATTGCAGGGAGCTCAAGAGAGGATGAAATACTTTGCGGATAAGAAAAGGTCTAAAAGGCAGTTCACGGTGGGAGAAAGAGTTTATCTACGGTTACAACCCTATAGATAGACTACAGTAGCACTTCGCCGAAATCGCAAGCTTCTCCTAAGTTCTATGGGCCATATCAAATTATTTCTAAGATAGGGCAAGTGGCTTACCAACTCAGACTACCAGAAGAAGCAATGGTACATCCCGTATTTCATGTGCCCTTGCTGAAAAAACAGGTCGGCCAGTCTATCATCCCTCAAGATCAACTACCTACTATGACTGAGGACGGCCACACAGTCCTAGCACCAGTTGCTATCCTAGATCGTCGCATTATAAAGAAGCACAACAGACCGGCGGTCCAAGTTCTCACACAATGGTTAAACGCTGATGCACAGGCTTCCACGTGGAAATATTACGAGTCCCTCATCAAAATATTTCCTGAGATTGATCCTTGCGGACAAGGATTTTTGAAAGGGTGGCGATTGACAGATCAAGGAAGTTACATGACAGTTGATTAGGCGGTTGTTAGTTACAAATAAGTTACAAGATGTTTTGGAACTTAGTTAGAATCTTGTTAGAAGTTGTTGCATCATTTTCTATATAAACACTGATGGTAAACGTATTAAGCAGCTAATGAATTGTTACAAATTCTTCTCTCTCTCTCATCTCAATCTTCTTTCAAAATTATATTCCATTCCTTTAATTTGTGACCACGCTAGGACACGCTGGAACGCGTAAAAGGACACGTGAAATTGATTTTTTAATATGTTTTTAATTCTAATCTGATGGTGATTCTACTTTATTTATGATTTTGAATGTTAAAGTGTGTTTGAATTTTATTTTGCATGGTCCATTTTCTTAATTTCACGTTGAGAATGTTCTAATAATGTATTTTATGCAGACAATCTATTTTATTACATTAATATATATATATATATATATATATATATATATCCTAGCTTGTCGTATCCTAATTTTTGAAAAAATCACGTATCGCATGTCGTGCCGAAACACGTATTACGTGTCGAGTCCATGCTTCATAGGTAATATCAAAACATTTTTTTCTCAATAGGTCGTATTTATAAATGCAGTAAATATTCACTACGTGTTTACAAATAGAACTTTATTTTCTCATAAGACCTATTGGAGATAAAAAAAAGGTGGTAGGACCAAACATGACTAGTTGGTAAAAAACCCTAAATTTAAACCCAATCAAATAAATAATCTATACTAATATAGAATAGGAATTGTGAGGTTGGACCAATTTTTTGTATTCCAAAAATATCCTTAAACTCTATTCCAAAAATATCCTTAAACTAAAAAAAAAAATCAATATTAATGGTTTTAAAAAGAAACTACCCACTAAAATCAAACTACGCATTAACCACCCATACAGAGCATGTGCATAATGGTCTATACAAAGAGAAAAATAAAAGAAAACTCAAGACAAAAGTAGAATTATTAGACTAGGGTTAAAGAATGGCCACATTTATATATGTTTGTTGGGTTTAGAATCCAAGCAGAATGGCAAAAATGAATCATGACACAATCTTGTACAATTGGCACAAGAAATTGGAACCCCAATATTAATCGCATATTCATCAAACGTATATTTATGTACACAAATAATATTATTCAAAACCACAATCTACGAAAAGAATGAGAACCCGTATTTGGATTATAATTGATGTTGTTCAAAGAATTTTACCCGTTATTCTTCGTCTTGCGTTCTGCAGACAGATACCAGTAGGGCAGAGTTTTCTTCCCCTTTATAAAAAGAGCAATGCTATACTAGTACATGGAGGGGATTTTTGTTTTCATGGTTTCTCGAGTGATTTATTAGGATTGTATGCTTTTTTTTTTTTTTAAAGTTGTTCTATTAGAAAAGATTATTTTTTTATAAAGTAAAAAAAATGTATCGTTAAAAACCACTATATTCATTATTTTCATATAAAAAAAAATTGACAAAAACTGTTTCAAAAAAAAAAGTTAATTTATATAAATAAAAAAAACTTTATTTTTACATTTTTAAACAGTTTCAAAGAATATAAAAATTATATTAAATATTGTAAAAATAAAAAAAAAATGAAGTTTAAAAATATGGGGTGCCGTTGGCGCGGACCTTTAAAAATAAGAGAATATTGGGTAAACGGATGTTTGAGGGACTAAATGAGTTAAAAATAATTATAAAAAAAACAATTTCTTATTGGAATAGTTTTTTAACGTGGACCTTTAAACAGTTTTAAGAAATACAAAAATTGTTTTAAATGTTCTAAAATTTAAAAATAAAGTTTAAAAATAAATGGTGTAGCTGGCACGGACCTTTAAAATTAATAAAATATTGGATAAATGGATGTTTGATGGAGTAAATGAGTAAAAAATAATTTTAAAAAAAATTATTTAAAACAACCAAAAAAACTATTTTTATAGAAAGTTATTTTTTTTTTAAATGAGGTGCCAACTAAACAAATGAGAACAAAGAAAGTTATCAACTAGACAACCCGGTACTAACCCGACACTAGCTCCCGGGTTGTCTAGTATTATTCTTAAAAAAAGCGTATTTAATTCAAAAAGTCCAAAAACTAGAGTAATTTATAGAAAGTTCCATTTTTAATAGGGTTATATACCAAATAGTCCCTCGAACTTTTTTTAATACACGTTTAGTCCAAGCTTTTTTATTTTGCACCAAAAAGTCATTCACCGTGCCAAAATAGCTTTACCATGTTGTTGGCGCGGACCTTTAAAGATAAGAGATTAAGGAATTTTTTGGTACAAAATAAAATGCTTGGACCAAATGTGTATTAAAAAATATTTGAGAGACTTTTTGGTATTTGATCCAAAAAAAAAAATGTTAGATGTATCAAATACCAAAGAGTCCCTAAAACATTTTTTAATACACATTTAGTCCAAACCTTTTATTTTGTACTAAAAAGTCCCTTATTCTCTTATTTTTAAAGGTTCGTGTCAACGGCATGGTAAAGCCTTTTTGGCATGGTGAAGGACTTTTTGGTGCAAAATGACTATACATGTATTAAAAGAAGTTCGAGGGTTATTTGGTATATGCCCATTTCTTTTCTTTCTTTTTTCTTCGCTAATCTACGTACATATTTTGCACTAAAGTATGTGTTGTCTCGTGTATTTGTGTCGTGCTCGTTTCAGCTAAAAAAATACGAATTCGCGTCACGTCATGTTAATGTCACCAAAAACACGGTTTCAAAACTATGAATTGTCACCCCTACACAAATTTAACACGTGTATATTACAAAAATTCGTGTATACATTGTAAAATTCCACTTACAAATTACAAAATTTTACAAAAAAATTACAAAAATTCATGTGTCGATTTCTAAATTTAATGTATACATTACGAAGAGATCGGGTATACAAAAATGGAGTCCTTAACCTGAAAAATTTACGGACTAGTGAGTTGAGCAAAAAAAAAACGTATTTTTTATTGCAAAATATAAGTTATAGGAGATATTAGGTTTTGGTCTACTTATCAGAAAATATCTCATACAAGAAATGAAATATACAATATTTTCAAAAAATAAAAGATTGTTGTAGTGAAACATTTACGGATTGTTAGCTTATTTTTTATTTGTTTCATCATAATATTCTAGGCATTTGTATCTTTGTTTGGAAAAAAGCATTGTAGTTTACCATTTAAAGGAAATTTAAAAAAAAAACAATTTCATATAAATCTCTGTTTGCATTTTGTAACTAATCCATGTAACTGAGTGACGAGGGATAGGCAAAAGATATTACACAATTTTTATTTGAAAGAAAAAGTATTAAACAAAATTGTTAGGTATTAATATCATTATTATGTTTTTACATTGTTTTGGAAATGGTGCTATTTGGCATTAAGCACAATAGGATTTTATAAAAATAAAAAGTGGCAAATTTGAGACTAGTTGCTCTCAAATTTGTCATTTCAGGTGTGACATTTTTTATAAACACGTGACATTCCAAACCTGATGACAATGTTCCGTGTTGTAGTTGGAATGTCATACTACTTATGTGTTAATTTTTATTTTTTTTGGTCTAAGTAATAGATTTTCCTAAATTAATTTTGTTTAACAACTAATAAATGTCTTGAGCAATATGATTAAATTTTATAGAAGTGAAAATGGCGTGCGAGTTGTGGCCGATATATTTTGTTAAATAATTAACCCCCAAAGACAGTTTCAATTAACAACTTTATATGAACTTATGAACTAGCAATGTAATTACATTTAATAAAATTGAGAATTTTCTTAAAACGACAATGTAAGAACAAAATCACCATGTAACAAAAGATGAAAACAATACTATTATAAAAAAACACAAGTTTCATACATTTTCAATAAACTACAAAGCAAAGTAATCAATGAGGAGCTGATAGGCTATCGATCCCCAATTTTCCCCACCTCGAATGGGTTGATGAGACCCGAATGGAATTGTAATTCACCACTAGAGAGAACACTTTATTGTAATCAACACATTCCCTTTGTTCAAAACCTTTGGCTACCAACACATTCCCTCTGTACAAAATACTTGGCTACTAACTTTATTTTATATGAAACGTCATAATTTGGAGCACCGCATTTCTTAGCATAAACCCATTTGCATTCGGTAGACTTTTTTCTCTAAAGAAACTTTAAATTCCCAAGTTCGGTTCTTTTGAAGAAAATCTAACTCCTCACCCATGACCAAATTTTACTCGTGGCAATGAGTCTACTGGCCAAAAATGATTATTCTTGTTGTTGTTGACTAGATCCCTCATCTGGGACCTCCACCTCTCCACGTGGTGATTTGATTGGAGTAAACACATCCAATTGTACGCTTTCGCTCTCATTTTCCTTTTGGAGAATCTTCACTTTCAACCTTTGGCATCTTAAGCATCATCATCATATTTTCCTCAATCCCATCACTTGAGCATAAATGCTTAATAACATGTCATTTCCATATTGACCACCATTTTCTTATTTCCAGGGCACCATAACTTGTACCCTTCGACCCCAATACTTAAATCCATGAAAATTTCCTTCTTAGATATAAGATAAATTTTACCCTCACTAACATGAAAGTAAGTACGACATCCGAATACATGCACCGTGTTGTAAGTAGGATGTGAACCCGATCATGATTATCTACATTCTTTCCCATTTAAGAAACACCCCAAAGACCTCATCATTTTGTTTCTTGGTGAAAACATAAGTCCTCCGAGAGTAGTCATCAAGAAACGTCACGAAGTGGTGACTACCTCCTAAAAATGGTATTTTACAAGGAACCTAAATATCTGTGTGAACGTAATCAAGTTTTCCTTCATAAAATGAATTCTCATGCCATACAGAAACCCTCGTTTTCTTGACAATCACACAATGCTCATAGTAGCCCAACTTGTAACTCGTTACGCCCTTTAATGCTCACGTAATAGTGTTATGGTATTCGCCATAGCTTGTCCCTAACGCATATGCCACAGCCTAGTGGAATTTATCTTTACATCTTCTTTCTTATCAACGATCATGGCATAACATGATACCATGATCCTTTGAAGAAAATATATGTTTCCCTCTTTTTTTCCTCTCATCACCACCAAGGCACTGAAGACAACCTTTAATATTTTACCATCGAGTACAATCATGCACCTATTGGAATCTATTGCACCCAAAGAAATCAAATTCTTCTTTATATACGAAACATGTCGAACATTTGTGAGAGTAAGATTCACTCCATCATGCATCTTCAACTTAATTGTGCCAACACCCTTTCACCGACAAACATGATCATTATTTATAAAGACTTTCCCTCCATCCACCTCCTTGAAGGTATGGAATAAATCTTTATCCATGCACATATAGTAGGAGCACCACAAGTCTAACATCCAAGCACTCAATGAGTTTTGTTGTGAAGTTCTTTCATCGTGCTCCCAAAATTCAACATCCTTGAAGTAAGAATTACTGGACTTCGCTATAGGTTTCTTATTGTCTTTTGCCTTTAGCTTAGGGAAATCCTTTTTGAAATGCCCCCTCTATTTGCACTTGTAGCATATAATATTATCCAAGCCCTTGGTCGGAGACATGTACCAACAACTTTCACTCCCATCATGGTTCCAATCCTCAGTCTTATCCCACGCAACCAGTGCATAGGAATGAGAATCACACTTCCCAACCATGTTGAAGAGACCTCATCAAACTCTCTTCATCTTTCCATATAGCAACGTGGTGCTCAAGTATTCATATGAATCTGAATATAAATTGAGAAGACATAAAGCTTTATCTTTATCATCACTATCAACATCTAAGGTTAATAAACCAGAGGCAATTTTATTAAACTCACTAAGGTGTTTGGGCATCAATATAATCAAATCGAAACAACTTCTCTAGGTAGAGACATTCTCTATGCTCTTGCTTATGTAATTGCTTTCCAATTTCTTCAATTGATTTCATCGATCCCTCCTTTCATCACATAGTATACAATATTTTATGTGAGATTTAATCGAAGTGTGCTACATTCTTACAAGTCATATTTTCCCAATCATCATCGGACATATCCGCGGGTTTAACTGCAATTCCTTTCAATTCCCTATGCAAATCTTGTTGGGTCAAAACATTTCTCCTTGGACATTGCCACATGCAGAAAATGATGGTTTTCCCATTAAACTTCTTAAGTCAAACTTTAACATTGACACCTTAGAAGATGAAAGCATTGGTTCACACAAAGCAAATACCCTATAAGCGAAAAAGTTCAGATACTAATTTGTATTGTATCATGGATACTCACTTAAGAATGTGATTCATGCCCGCCCAAAAGATCCAACATGATACAACACGAGATGACCAAGCGAAATACAATCAAAGTGCGGCATAAATGAAAAAGTAAAGAGAAATACAATCAAAGTGCGGAGTAAATGAAAAAGTAAAGAGAGAATGCACATTAACAAACAGTAGGACAAGATGTACGTTATTCCCCAATTTGACTACATTAAGGAATGATGATTGGCTCTTTTTATGTGATTGAATTAACAAATAGGGTTACAACTTCTCTCAATCCTCACTCTCTCTCTCACTGAATGATTGAATTCTGCTCATATCCTCCCATTTAAATAGGTTTACAAATCGGTCTGAACGAAAAACAAGATAAATATACATATAAATCGACTTGAATAAGAAAATAAATAAATATTTTAGTTATACTACTAATACTATGTGAATATCGTCAAAAATCTCACTTTAATTGCGAAAGTCTCGCTTGGCACCATTGAACTGCCATGCTGTAATGGACACTCGCGCAAAATTGACGAACTTTCAGAAATCTATCAAATGAAGGAAGGATGGGTAGTGGGTGGAAGGTGCTGGAAATCCTGTGCTACCCTGGGTTATAGTCTCAGATATCGCGTACTAGGACTGGTGGTCACTACAACTCTTCCTATTGGTCTTCCGACTGTCCAACATCTCCCTGTAGTGTTCTACAACTTGCCTTGCATCACACTATAAGTTTGACCAATTTGTATATCTTGTTGGAGGTATCTGTACACTAACTTTGTAAAAGTTACTTAAAACATTGTGGTGGGGATGCCATAAGAAGACTTACTAGGAAGGAAAATCCTCTGCTTCAACTCTGAAGAAGTTGCTATTATATTTTACTGTATACTATTTGTGGATGTATTGGAATAAAAACTTTCTCCAACGACAATATGCAATACTGTCTATGGATGTTAAGGATGCTGAAGAACTTATTTTAATGAAGGCTTAGTCAGTTGAATAGTATTGTAGCTTGAGAAAGTAGAGAAGTGGGATATTCTAGTCAGGATACTGGACTTGAGTGTCACATAGGTTTCGCCTAGGCGTGCCTAGGCTTAAGGCTTGGGAGAAATGCTCCGCCAATACTTACACTGACCTTTGTCCGTGGTAAGCGAACACGGTCATGGGTTGTCCGGCTGAGGGTGCGGGTCCCCATTTAGCAACATAATTGGAAAGCAACAGAGTTTTTCACACCTTATTTTGTTTCAAGTCCCATCTATTGGTTTCATACCTCTACAACACATTTGTTAGTTTGTTCATTCATTCATTCATTGTGGTTGCTCTTAGTGGATACATTCTATTTTTTTGTTTATCATTTGAATTATTGATGTTATATCACAAGTCTCTTATTCAAGTACTCATTAAAAATCGCTACAAAATTATTTCTTTGGAAACAGATTTCATTGATTGAACTTTACCTCCCCCTTTATATCTTTCGTTTTAATATTCCTACCCTTATTTTTATAATATTATATCTGCTGCTGTTGTTACTTGTGACAAGTGCTGATTTGAGCGACACCCTGATGGATCGCATGGTAAGACTCAAAGGCGGATACAGGGGGCAAGGGGTGGCCTTGGATCCCCCAAACTTCAAATTTTAACCCTATAGTTTTAACATTTTATGGAAAAAAATTATATATTTATAGTTTTGGCCACTACAAAAATAGATATTTATTGTTTGCCCCCCCCCCCCCCCCCTCTCTTACTCACATTTCTGAATCCAAGACTGCTCAGACCATACCTATTTGGTATTCATTTGGTTCTAGTTTTTAGGCCTCGTTTAGCTTGAGGTGCGTGAAACATATCTTCACCTTTTAGAAATTTTATATTTTTTTCAAAACCACATAATATAGCACTTATATGTATTTACAATTTTATTTATAATACTTTTCACCTTCCCATGGGTTTCTTGGAATTTTAGACTCTGATTAAGGTTTAAAATTTATTAAAAAATCTTAAATTCCATTCCTAACATTGAAATCAAACGAGCACTCGACATAAATTGAGTTCAAAGGCCCATTGAAATAGCCTTATGATCAGAAAGATTGCTCCTCTCAACTGCTTATAGTCTAAGATTACTTCCATTCCGCTGAAACTGATATTGTTCAATCACTCAAGATTAATATTAAGATTGAGGTAACACGCTGCTATCCCTACAGGTTTTGAATGAAGCTGATCTCAGAAATGCAGTCTTGGTAAGATCAGTTCTCACCCGTAGTCATTTAGGGGGTGCTGTTATTGAAGGCGCTGACTTTAGCGATGCTGTTTTGGATCTTCATCAGTAACAGGTACTCTACACAGATACCTAACTATGATGAGTATTAGTGTGTGTGCGTGTGTGTGTACATATATATATATATATATACCAGCACCTCTAAAAGTAGCGATTTGCACATTCTTCAAGTAGATTCTGCAAAATTGTTGTATTGGACAACGTTTAAAATATGTAAATTATGCAATCAAATCTAGTGCGACAATTGAGATGTTTTGCATAAGAAATGTGAGCACTGCTGATCGGACACCACGTATGAAAAGCAATACCTTAGTTGCCCTGACGTAAATGACGTCAAATGGGAGTAAGAAAAGATAAATCACTCTAAACTCTCTCAAATCACTATATCTCAAAATGGAAGAATACCTCAAATGAGGCTAGATGTGAATATTTATAGGAAGGAGGTTGCTTGGCCTCTAAGCCAAGAATCTAATTACAATTATGTCCCTAGGAGCCAATAACCTTCCTTCTTCTAAATACTAAACAAAAGAAAAAATACAATGAATACTAAAAATAAAAATAAAAGACTAAAAAAATGATAAAAAAGCCCTTATTCACATGACTCTCCCCCGTGAAAGAGTTCGTCCTCAAACTCAGAGGGAAATGCCTTCAGTGTCACCATCGAGTATAGTAATGAGAGCGACCGGGGTGGAATCTCCGGTGTCTCCTAAAGATACTCAGGGTCGCCCGAAGCTAGGAGAGTGCGACCGGGGGGGAGCAATATGAGGCTCTGTAGCCAATCACCCCACAATTACAACATTTGAATGTTACAGGGTGAGTGGGTGTAGGAGGAGGAACCGTGGGGGTCAGAGTAGCTGATGTAGACGTGGTCACGGAGCAATAAAAGTCACAAGAGCTGGGGTGGAGCAGCCACGGGGAGGAGCAGACTGATGGAATGACTCAACTTTAGTGGCGTACTCCACCACCTCTGGTAAAGAATATGACATCACGTAAAGCGAGACCGCATTGGATATTTCTTTGAAGACAGTGAATATACCGACTGATCTGCTACTCCTCACTCTCACCGAGGGGGACACGAATACAAAGAAGCTGAAAGCGATCGGTGTAGTCTAAGACTGTAGTGTCCTGCCAAAAAGACTGGACCCGCAAAAAAAGATCACGCTCGTACATAGTGGGAACAAAAGCGGTCATCAATTGTGCAAGAAACTCTGCCCAAGTCTATATAGGAGGCTGACCCTCAAGAAACGGCTCTGCTCCAAATCATTCTATGAGACACTCGCGTAGCCCTGAAATTTAGTGGCTACTAACAGGATACACCGATGACCTTTCAGGCGCTTGTACTCAAATATCCTTTCCATGACGACAGGTGAATCAGCAACGGCATCGGGCTGTAAGTGGTCATCAAACATCAGAATATTTACCCGAATGTCACCCTGCATACTCCTCGATAGTAACTGAAGTGCTAAATGTGTAATGTCGTCACCACCCTATAGGGCCAGGACATCCTCATCTAGGTCAACATCGCCTGGCGAAGGCTCAGTAAGTAATGCTCTCTATGGTCGTCTTCGATGCGGTGGATGAGAAAGATCCGGAGCTGATGATGGTGGCCTCTCGTGGTGGGGAAGGAGGTGGAGTGAGAACCAACAACTGGCGGTAGGGACAGTGATTCATCTGGTGCCCCTTCTGATAAAAAAAAATGTCGCTCAGAGAAAGGTATATAATGGAGGTTCGAGGTATTTTTGTGGATGATGGCGAGGGTAAATGCAAATGTGATGTAGGGGGTGGTTATGTTGAGAAGGGGTGGGGTAATTGTGGTAATTTTGTGATGGTGAATGGGGGGGAAACAAGAATACGAGGTGGAGGATGGTGTGGTGAGGATACATCGTGGTGTGTTGATATTTTGGGTGGTGGAGGGGTGTATATGGGAGGTATTTGTGAATTTTGGAAGATGGGGGTATTAAGAATGTCCGAGGATTGAAATTCTAGGGTTTGGTGTCCAAGATTTGGGTTAAGATGCATGTATGATTCATTTGACACCGGAATTATTACCTTTACTTGAGGATGAATTAGATTTGAACCATTTGCGTGCCGAATGTCACGAATAATCTCGGCAATTGTTGGAGAGTATGTTCCAATCATGGGGTGTATTGTTTGAACACAAAGAGGAGAAGAAGTGGTCGGAAAAGTATCGGGATGAATTGGGTTGGTGGGAGACCCTCGGTGGGCTCACCTGAAGGGCTTCGTCCAAGGCAGTCGGCGGCTTGATCTAGCCCATTTGGCCTTGGATCCGGGTCGTCCGACTTCGAAGATGATAACCAGTGGCCGAAATTTGATTTTCGGTGAATTGAGGATGATTTCGGGTTGGATAGGGCTGATTTTGGGGCTGGACAAGGGTGGTTTGATGTTTCGGTAGGTGATGGGGCTGTTTCGGCAATCCGGCTTGGTCCAGTTTTTTTTTTGGAATTCCGGCCATTGGTTTGTGGTGGTGGGGATCCATCTTCAGTGGTGGTGCCCTCTTGGATGTAAAAGGGATTTGGGGGCGTGAGATTTTTTTTTTGTGGGGGGTGGGGTGGGGTGGGGGGTGTAGAATGGGTTGATTTGGGTGAATTAGGGTTTGGGTTTTGAGATATTATCGGGGCAGTGCGAGGGCGGTCAGTGGTGGATGCTGGTGGAGGATTTTGTGCGTCGATCTCATCCACCTGGGTCATCAATCGGTTGATAGCCTCTAAGATTTGATCGTGAGGATTTGCCGCGAAGGTGTTCATCTTTCTTGAACCCTCCTTAACATTATTTACGAGTTTTTGTTTTACGACAACAACAACAACAACAGGTAGAACCGACTAGGCTCTGATACCAATTAACGTAAATAATGCCAAATGGGAGCAAAAAAAATATAAATCTCTCTAAACTCTCTCAAATTACTATATCTCAAAATGGAAGAATACCTCAAATGAGGCTACATGTGAGTATCTATGAGGTTGCTTGACCTCTCTAAGCTAAGAATTTAATTACAATTATGTCCCTACGAGCCAATAACCTTCATTTTTCTAAATACTAAACAAAAGAAAAAATACAATGAATACTAAAAATAAAAGAAAGACTGAAAAATAACAAAAATGACCTTATTCATTTCATGCCCAGCTATTGGAGTAATGTACGTGTCTCCATTTTACTGTTTCAGCACTAAGGATAGTCTAAATAATATATGTAAACTTGGTGTAAATTAAGTATTTTTATGGATTTTTAATGTTAGTGTATTTAGATTAGCAATACCATTCAATTGGCTTAACCTATTAAAAAATACCTATTGCATGTCTTTTGAAATGATTTTTTTATTAGCGTTAAATGCAGAAACTTCATTGGACATGGTTAGCTCGGGTAGATAGGAAATGTTGGGCTATCTTACATCAATGAAGACTCTTGCATATACCATTGATTGCCCCAGATGGCAAATTTTTACCATCTCAACTTAAGTTGCTAATAGGTGTCCTTTTATTGTCAACTTTTCCACTTATTTTCACCAGATAAAAAAATTATACAGTCTTGACTTAAGTTACTTATAGGTGTCATATTGTTGTAAACTTTTTCAATTGTTTTCACCAGATGAAAAAAATATAACATTCTACTGTTTCTCCCTCTATAGGTTTTCACATGCTACACTTCCTAGGACATTTTGGCAATGTCACGAGTGTTCATTAGAAGTGGAATGTTGGAACAAACCCCGTGTAATTAAAATGGGTGTCCTTGTTCCCCTCTGTGGATTGTCCTATTGAGTAAGGGTCAGTGTTTGCAAATATGATGAGCATGATTCAGCGATTCAATCATATAATAACTTACATTGTAATAGCAACGAGATTTTGCTATTTCGGAAGAAGAAAAGTTACAATTTCTCTCAACAAATCCTCACTCACAAAAGACAGTGAGGCTAATTCAATATGCCTGTACCTAGGAATCCAACAATACAAACAAAAAAAGGGTATCATGAACCTAATATTCAGAGCAAGAAATTGATCAATAAATTGCAAAATTTATGAAAATAAACAAAGATAACTGTTCGCAAATTGTAGTTTTGAAAACTATAATATACTAGTACTAGTAGTAATTTTGCAAAAGTTTAGGGTGCCATCACCCCCCACTCCCCCCACCCCACCCCACCCTGAAACGAAATCAGTTCTGAGTCTGATTTTTAGCGAAATCAATGTCATGAAAAGAAATCAGTAAGACGAGAGAGAGAGAGACGAGAACTTACACTGTAAAAGATGAAGACGAGCGAAAGAGAGACGAGATATTGCTGCTGTTGTTAGAGAGAGAGAGAGAGACGAGAGAGACGAGAGACGGCTGCTGTAAAAGCTAAAGGATTTATATGAAAGTGACCCTAGGTTCTAAAATATAAAGCTAAACTAAAATGTCCGGATCATGTTTCGGTTCTACATATCGGTTTTCGGTTCGATTTTTTAGTTTGGGTCTATGGTTCGATTTTCGGTTCGGTTCGATTTGGTTTATATACGAAACCGAGAACCGAACCATGTATAGCGGGTTTTTTTTGGGGGAACCAGAACCAACCCATAAATAAAAAAATCCGAACAAACCTGAACCATAGAGGTCGGTTTGGTTCGGTTATTCGAGTTTACGGTTTTAATGCACAGTCCTACACGGGATATCAAGAGTTACACAGTAAATCCCACTAAGATAAAAAATTGCCCTACTAATCCAAACCCATTATATAAAAAAATATAGAAAAAAATGCTCATAAGAAACGTGCATATAAATCCAACTCAAGAAATCATATTGGGTCAAGGGATCTTATGAAAAAATCTTAATAAGAATTGGTGGATGCTAAAGGCACCCCAAAAATTACAACACTAGTGTTCTTAAAAGTGATTTTGTATCAGGTTTAAATAATTGTGTCATGGTGGAAGGAATAATATTTTGGGTATATTTAGCAGCCCCAAGAATTTAATTGACAATTGAACATATGACATTGAAATATTTTTTTTGGCTTTCTTTTGCTTATTCTTGTACTTATGCAAGGATATAATGCCAATGTTTACACGGACTGTATTATAAATGTCATGTCATTGGTCTGTTGGTTCCAAACCTTTGGATGTATAAATCATCCTTTCTGACTTGTCAGCGTATTATTTTAAAAAGGTTAAGAATGTTGAAACCAACAATTATAGCTACGAGCACTAGGATAGGACCACATATTGGCACAGGGGACAATTGCACCCTAAGTTTATAATTATAAAATTGTGATATCTATGAATAATAATAGGACCGGATTCTAATAAAATTAAGACTTAGCAGTTCTTAATGCCAACCTTAACAAGAAGTTCTCACTCCGTCTCTAATTCTTTACTTGCTAAATTTTGCCATTTTAATTGAATATGGTATCATTTTTCTTGTTGTAATTTACATGTTTAATGTTTGGGACTTCACGCAGGCTCTTTGCAAGTACGCAAGTGGCACAAATCCTGTAACAGGTATAAGTACCCGAGCAAGCCTGGGTTGTGGAAACAGCCGACGTAATGCTTATGGCACCCCATCTTCCTCACTGTTAAGTGCTCCACCTCAAAAACTGCTTGATAGAGATGGTTTTTGTGATGAAGACACTGGCCTTTATGATGCTAAATAGTTGGCAAAAAAAAAATCTTGTATCTAACGTGAATATATGACACATGGATGGGTATGTAAGAAGAAGAAAAGGTGTTAAAAGATTGTTATGTACATTAACTTGCTTTGTCTTCTTTAGTACGAATCAAATGTATTTCAAAAGAGACACTATTACGCTATGTGTACATATTTGCACTCTAGAAATCTAATATTTTTAATTTTAAATGAAAATGATTCTCAACTAGAGTTATATTTTTATTAAAAAAAATTAAGATAAACTACACAATTAGAATAAACATTCCCATTTTAAAACAATCACTAACGTGCCTCTCACCACTGTGTGCTTATATTATTTTATTTTTCTTGACTAACATTACCGCAACACCATTGATGCTACCATTGTCATGCCGGTCTTCCTCGTTGTTGTGGCATTACAAAAACCACAACATTGTTGTTGTTGATTAACTTTCGATAGATGGTGGTCCTTTTCAAAGATACGCCTGTAAGGAACACTCTTCTTAAGTGTATCGTCCAGACGAGACCACACTTATGTATATCAATCACTCCTACACCTTAATGGATGTACAACGGTCATATCAGGCTTGGCAGAGATGTCACTTCGCACTTATGAGGAGTAACACATATGTCATCTGTTGATGGGCTTGATCAGTATGAGGATAACTTACTAGGCATCTTGTGGTCATGCGCATAGCCAAACGTCGTGTTTAGAATTTTGGGATGTGAGCCCTAATGATGAGAAACCTTTGAAAGATGTGCAAACAACTTTAGGCGGCAAAGCATCCCAGCCTTTCATTTCTTCACAAAATATCTTCGAGAGGAAACAACCCCCTTTCTCTCTAGACTTCCTTTCTTATTCAGTCTTATTGTTTCTCCCTTCTCTTTCCTTTTCCTTTTTCAGGTACATTTTTCACCCATCCTTTTGTTTCTTTCGATTTAATCAAGTTTTCTATATTTTTTGTTTTCCATTGAGCTTTTTGATCACTCCGATGACTAGATTATGGTGGTTTGCATCCCTTTTATGGTGGTTTGAGAAAGTAGGAGTTAGATAACGAGAGGTTTTAGGTTATGTTTGAAAGAGAAGTTCTTCAATGAGCTTTAGCTCGAATACCAACATCGGCTCTCTTGCAGACCCTACTTGCAAATAGAGATCAAACTTACCATTAAAGGCTTTAGACGCACACTTGAAAGATAGCCCAGAAGGTCGAGGGAATGATTGGATAATTGGTTTATATAGACCCTTCCTGGTTGAAACCACAGGTAAAAATGACATTGCCAAAAATGGAGAAAGTAATATTTCCATTTATTCATCAACTCTACTGGGGGTTATTACTCATTTTTGTACTTGTTGTTTTATTTTCCAATTATTTCTTCAATTAAGAAAACGAAAGAGAATAATAGAATCATAATTCTAAGCATTCTCTCTTAGCCTATTCGAAAGGATCTCATCTCATAATTATCTTCTGTCTTTGTTAGGGTTTAGCATTGCTTTTTTGGTGCCATCTTCGGAAGGAGTTACCTGACCCTAGAACTAGTGTTCCTGGCGTTCTTGAGAAAAAACATTCAAAACTACCCAACTAACTTAGTTTAATCCTTAGCAATTTCCACCCTCGTTCCCAAACATTTGCTCATGTACCATAAGATCTATGAGCTTGCCCAAGAGCTTTGTAATCTACACAATCGCGTGAGATAAGAGGTGGAAGAGGCCGACGTAAAGTTACGTCGACCTAGGTCTTTAATACATTTGACCGCCATTCCTTTAGCTTTAGAACATCCAATTTTACTTCTAATTTATCTTACCATTACCGAGACTACAATTAAGCCTCATGTGGTCATTACCATTAGTAGTGATTCCATATCTTCCTCTAAGGGCTATACCCCTTCTGAACGAGTCTTAATAATGACCCAGTGAACTCCGAGGACGATATATTTGATGAGGTCATGAGAGTAACTGTAGCCCGTCCCAATGAGGTCGAGATTGCAGATTGTGTTGAATCGATCAACAAGGGCCATCTGGGCTCTTCCTCTCGTCCCCCAGTACATCTCCTGTTTGGCCAGGGGAATCTGAGCCCCGGGTTTATGACATCTCAGATGATGAGTCTGAGAACGAGGCTAGCAACAATGTTCCCCCACCTCCCCTAATAGCCACACCTGTTTTTGGATGGATTAATTTGTATTTAGTTTCTTTAACCCTTTAGTGAATGGTTATATTTACTTGTTACCTTGGTTATTTTACCCTAGACACTAGATGATGTAGTACCCTTATTATCCCATGGTGACAAAATGGGGGGATCCTCTCATATATCTTGGGTATGGGTCCATATGATTAGTGTGAAGGCGTATTGATTATCCCCTATTCATGTTTTTGGGTTGAAGGTGTGGGGCTGCCTAGTACGCACGAGAGATCGCCAAAGGCATTATAGTAGACTTTCATTATGTGAAACCTTGAGTGTATCCCATTTATTATGTACATGAGTGGGATCGTACTTTTATGTGGATGTTAGACCTAGAGATTGTCTTTCTCCTACTATATGGGAGTATGCTTTGTGGTACTAGAGATAGTTATACCGGTTTATGTCTTATAATAGATATGTATATGACTTATAATAGGCATGTGTGTGTGTGTATGTGTGTGTGTGTGTGTGTGTGTGTGTGTGTGTATACATACTTATGAATCGAGATTTATGTATCACATACACTAGAGACGTGTATAATGCATTAGTGGAGTGAGATAGGCCTAGACGTAGGAACTTGAGATATATGATTAAAGATCGTTAGTAGTACTTCAATCAGTTACCAAGATGTACCATAAGTATGAGATCATCGTACACTCACTACAAGAAAAATGAGTATTGGGGATAGTAAAAATCCATCCCTAAAAGTACAAAAATCGTCCCAAAAGAGTATTTGGGAAGGATTTTGCAACGACAAAAATCCGTCCCTTATACTAGGCGTCGCAAATATTTTAGTGACGGATTTTACCGTCCTAAATGTTAATTCATGGACACTCTACATTAGCGTTAGGGGCGGATTTTTTCGTCCCAAAAAGTGTTCCCGCGAAAAAATTCTCGCTCCCGAGAATAGTATTGGGGACGGATAAATCATCCCTAATACGACTCAGATTCTAGGAACCCAATTGGGACGGTAAAAACCGTCCCAAAAGGTAATTTCAATTCATGAAAAAATGGGTATTAGGGACGATAAAAATCGTCCCAAAAGGCATTCTCAATTAATACAAAATAAGTATTACCATAAATAAAAATTACCATAAATAATTATATTATTATATGCTTTGTGTTGCAATAATAAATGACGTTTAATTTGCATTATAAATCAAATTATCCAATCATAAATGCAATAAATCAAATGCATTCATTGAAGCACGTATCCAATAACAATTTCTTCAATTAAACTACATTCAGGTCGAAATATTTAAATGAGTACAAAATCATATTAATTAATAAGATATACAATTGTCAAAAAAAATATCATCTCTAAATTAAGATGATAAATATGGTTGTCACGCTTCAAAAACTTCTCTTAGTGTCACATAGAGTAGACACACTCAAAAACATGTCTCTTCAACTTCTTGTGCACAACCTACAATCAATAAATAACTATTTTATCAAAATAATATTATAGTAAAATAAAATATCCAAATATATTAAGGCCTGTTTGGTTGTCCCCAAAATTGTAAATTAGTTCATTTAAAATTAACTCATTCATGGATTGCTTTATTATTAGTGTTTGGTTACAAGAATGAACAAATTCAAAAATGAACCAATTCATGTTGATTCACAAAAACTTAAATTAGTTCATTTCACCAAAAACTTGAAATTGCACAATTTATAATTACAACATGAATCTTAAATGCACCACTCCCATAGAGTACCTCTCACCATACGACTCTCTCTCTCTCTCTCTCTCTCTCTCTCTCTCTCTCTCTCTCACACACACACACACACACACACACACACATCAAAAGTAAATAACTACATTTTCTTTTCCAAACACACCACATATTAGATTTAAACCCATTTAAAATTAATACATCTACAATCTATTCATTTAAAATTGATCAATTTATAAAATTAAATATTTTACACAACCAAACGGGCCCTTAGTTAATCGTATCAACAACTTTTTACAATTTAAAAAAAAAATCGACAGAGTCTCCTTTGTTTATACATGCAAATCAACCTGTTTAATCAATACAAAAGCCCACACGGCCATAAAAAATTGAAAATAAGGATCTCGCACATCAACAATTCTTTACAATTTTAAAAAAAAAATCGACAGAGTCTCCTTTGTTTATACATGAAAACCAACATGTTAAATCAACACAAAAGCCCGCGCCGCTAGGAAAAAAAATTAAAACAACAATCTCGCATATTAACAACAATAATAAATAAACAATCTACCTGGCGCGAACCATTACTTTGTTCATGTGGTCCACGCGAATAAAATATAACCCTAAAATGTTATCCTGCAAAAAAAAAAATAAGACACAAAATAAAAAAGATATCAGTAATCAAATAATGTTAAAACCTAAGTCCAACTGTCTATAAATTCTCATCGAATACACAAATCGAGAGTTCCGTGACTACGCGATCGGTTCGAACGAGTCACATTGGTCTCGTGCGACGTGAACGTGCCTCTTACGTGACCGTTTTGTGGCCATTTCACGTATTCAACCTTGACGCCATATTTCTAAGCCCAACTCTAAATTTTACAAATTCTCGTCGTATAATCAAACCGAAAGGTCGAGGACTACGCGGTCAGTCCCCACGAGTTACATTGGTCCCATGCGAGGTGCTCGAGCCACTTGCGGGATCGTTTTGTGGTTGTTTTACATTTTCACCATTTGACGCTATGTTTTTAGGCCTAAAAGTCTAAATTTTGTAAAGTTTCGTCGTATACTCAAACCGGGAGGCCGGGGACTAC
Organism: Sambucus nigra; assembly: GCA_949130495.1. NCBI lineage: Eukaryota > Viridiplantae > Streptophyta > Magnoliopsida > Dipsacales > Adoxaceae > Sambucus > Sambucus nigra. The sequence goes on from OX422214.1 coordinate 530,620,022, forward strand.
GTGGTCGGTTCGTAAAAGTTACATTGGTCCCATACGAGGTGCTCGTACCTCTCACGGGACCGTTTCATGGTTGTTTTACATTTTCACCCCTTGACGCCATGTTTTTAAGCCCAAGTCTGAATTTTACAAATTCTCGTCGTATACTCAAACCGGGAGGTCGGAGACTACGCGGTCAGTCCCTACGAGTTACATTAGTCCCGTGCGAGGTGCTCGTGCCTCTTACATGACCGTTTTGTGGCTGTTTTACATTTTCACCATTCGAGGCCATGTTTTTAGACCTACAAGTCTAAATTTGGCAAATTCTCGTTGTATACTCAAATCGGGAGGCCGATAACTACGCGGTTGGTTTCTACGAGTTACATTGAACCCGTGCGAGGTGCTCGTGCATCTTACGGGACCATTTTTTGGATATTTTACGTTTTCACCATTTGACGACATGTTTTTACGCCTAAGTCTAACTGTTTGCAAATTCTCGTCGTATACTCAAACGGGGAGTCCGGTGACTACACGATCATTTTTACGAGTTACATTGGTCCCGTTTGAGGTGCTCGTGCATCTTATGAGAGCGTTTTGTGGTTGTTTTACGTTTTCACCCTTTGACGTAGTGTTTTTAAGCATAAGTCTAAATTTTTGCAAATTCTCATTGTATATACTCAAACTGAGAGTCCGGTGACTACACGGCCGATTCGTACGAGTTATAATGGTCTCGTGTGAGGTGCTCGTACCTCTTACAGGACCATTTCACGACATGTTTTTCAACCCAAGTCTAATTGTTTACAAATTCTCGTCGTATACTCAAGCCGGGAGTTCCATGACTACGCGGTCGGTTTCCACGAGTTACATTGGTCCCGTGCGAGGTGCTCGTGCCTCTTACATGATCGTTTTGAGGATTTTTTTATATTTTCACCATTCGACGCCATGTTTTTAGGCCTAAAAGTCTAAATTTTGTAAATTCTCATCGTATACTCAAATCGGAAGGTCAGGGACTACGCGGTCGGTTCGTACAAGTTACATTGGTCCCGTGCGAGCCTTTCACGGGGCCGTTTTGTGGCTATTTTACATTTTCACCATTAGACGGTTTGTTTTTATGCCTAAGTTTATTATTTTCCTAATTCTTATCGTATACTCAAATCGGGAGTCCGATAACTACGCGATCGGTTCATAATGGTCGCGTGCGACGTACTCGTGCCTCTTATGGGACTGTTTTGTGGTTGTTTTATATTTCACCCTTTGACGACATGTTTTTATGATTAAGTCTAACTTTTTGCTAATTCTCATCGTATACTCAAATCGGGGGTCCGCTAACTACGCGGTCAGTTTCTACGAGTTACATTGGTCCCCTGCGAGGTGCTCGTGCGTCTTACGTGACCGTTTTTTTTACTGTTTTACATTTTTATCCTTTGACGGCATGTTTTTAAGCCTAAATTTATCCGTTTGCATATTCTCATTGTATACTCAAACGGGGAGGCCGGTGACTACACGATCATTTTCCAAGAGTTACATTGGTCCCGTGCGAAGTGCCCGTGCCTCTTACGGGACCATTTTGAGGCTTTTTTATATTTTCACCAATCGACGCCATGTTTTTAGCCCTAAATATCTAAATTTTACAAATTCTCGTCGTATACTCAAATCGGGAGGCCGGACTACGTGGTTGGTTTGGACAAGTTACATTGGTCTCGTGCGAGGTGCTCGTGCCTTTCACGGGGCTGTTTCATGGCTGTTTTACGTTTTTACCCCTTAACGCCATGTTTTTAAGCCTAAGTCTAAATTTTATAAACTCTCATCGTATACTCAAATCGGAAGGCCGATGACTATGTGGTCGGTCCCTACGAGTTACATTGGTCCCGTGCGATGTGCTCGTGCCTCTTACGGGACCGTTTTGTGGTTGTTTTACATTTTCACCCCTTGCCACCATGTTTTTGAGCTTAAGTCTAAATTTTACAAATGCTCATCGTATACTCAAACCGGGAGGCCGATGACTACTCGTTCAGCTCCTATGAGCTATATTAGTCCCGTGCGAGGTACTCGTGCCTCTTACGAGACCATTGTGTGGATGTTTTATATTTTCACCATTAGACGACTTGTTTTTATGCATAAGTTTAACTATTTCCTAATTCTCATCGTATACTCAAACTGGGAGTCCGGCAACTACGCAGTCGATTCCTACGAGTTATAATGGTCCCGTGCGAGGTACTCGTGCCTTTTACGAGACCGTTTTGTGATTACAGCTAGAGGAAGCTTGATACGTCGGGCCAAACGAAGGGATAGGTTGATGAAGTCCCTTCGCGGTTGGTCATTGGGTTTCCCATTAAAAGAAAATGAGAAAGAACGACAAGAGTGAAGGCAGGAAGTTCTAGCGATGTACCTTGACCGGGGCGGCCTCAGAGGCACTACCTTCAGAAGGATCCTTGAAGAAGTAGTTGATGAGTGGAGTGAAAGTCACTTTGTTTGAAGTACCGATGCACCTTCGACATATACGGTCTAACTCCAAACGATCAGCAGTCTCTTGGGCATCTAGAGCTTCATCATAATAGGGCTCATGGCCTGTTGCCTCAAGGCCTAGGAGCTCGCACACGTCCTCCAACGTTATTGTAAATTCCCCCATGAAGCAGCGAAGGTATGAGTGGTAACGTTCCATCGAGATACCATAACGGGAAGGGCAACATTATTCTTGGACAGGGTGAACTCACCAAACCACTTAGCCCGATGAAGCCCAATCTTTGTGAGAGTATCAGCATTGGAGCTCTGCATATGGGAGTTCCAAGCAGCAAAGTGAGTAGGAGAGCCCCCAGGCCCTTTGAAGTCGATGTGGGACCATGGGAAGTCCCGTCGCTCAAGGTGAAATTGAAGAGTCCCCTCTCGAGGTAGAAAGCCCCAGTTATCAGCACTTTCATCTTCATCACCAAGCGTCAGAGCATCATACTTGGCATTAAAAATGCAAGTCTTACAAGACCCAGCAAAGTCATCACCCTTGCCGAATATGGGGGACCGGCGGTAGAAGTGCAATTTGTCTTGGCGGATAGCAGTCAATGAGGCGACATTGGAGGTGGTGACAACAGGGGTGCCAGGTGCAGCACTGGTGGCAGGTGTGGTAGGGTTGCTTAAGGAGGCCATTGCAGATAATAAAGAAGTACGAGAAAAATCTTGGTAAAAGAAGGGTTGGGAATGAAGATGGAGAAGCACAACCACAGGTGGTGGTGTAAAAGATGAGAGAAGGAAGAAGCTAGGTAAGAGCTTGGTAAACAATGGAGTTCGCACAGAGTTTCTCTCTCTAAGGAATACGGGAGATTGAAGAAGAAGAAAAGAGAAGGGTTTGAAAAAAGAGACGTTTGAAGCCTTTTAAACCTTACTTTTGAGTTTCCCACCACCGCACGTGCAAGGCCGCCTATAATCATTTCAAATGAACACGTGGCACTTCGAGAAGTGTTTTGATAGCTGAAAAGAGACCGCTACGTCATTTACGAAGCGACGCCTAGGGAATGGAAGGGGTTGCCTTCTTTAGCAAGTTTGAGTTTTGGCGCCAGAATTTTTGTCAGACATATCCAATAACTCCCAATGAAAAAGATGTCCCAAAGGTTCAAAAAAGCTACGATGACCCCTCGCCACAAGTCCAAATGTTGTTTAAATGGTGACTCGGCTGCATCGAGGAGAATTTGTACTTTTTCGAACATATTGAAGCATTACAAGGGGGATTTTCACTTACCAAGAATCAAAACGAGTATTTGAGAAGGTTAGTAGGCCTTTCGAGAGAATTTCAAATAATAAAAAGCTAGAAATGTTGAAGCTCAGTATAAGGAAAAAATGGTGATGTCTCTTCGTCAAAGCCCTAATAAGTCGTGGTGCTTTGGCTCGGGTACATCGGGGAGAATTTTACTTTTTCCTAAAGATTATAACGCTGCGATTCTAACGAAAGAAAGGAGGCCATCATTTTTACACACAGAGAAGGTTCATCGGATTGAGAAGTTTTCGCGCAGACATTTCTTGTTCCAACAACAAATCTCTCCATGAAGGGGAAAATATAAAGGGGGCTTGAAGGTAATCCTGAGATTATGGATAATTTCCCCATTAGCAACAGTGCTCGTGATTAAGAAGCCGAGGTAGCTTAGTGTGGCAACTCATCGAGGCAGCTTAGCGTGACAACTCATACTTTAGCTTATTGTGTTAGTCATATTGTATCTTTGTTTATATTGACTGTAAGCTATAATGGTTGTAATGATGTAACGATAATAATAATGAGTTTTAGTGTGAGGTCAAATGGTACTCGTGAGAGACCAAGCTTGGCAGGGCTTGGGAGAGATTTCATGCTCTATCGAATGGCCTCGCCGTGGGAACTTTAGAGGGACTTGGTTTGGAGGATTGAGAAGTGAGGCATCGTTAGGTCTTGTCCTGACCATCTTAGATACACCTGGTAAAACACCGAAGAATCCTGACCGTGGAACCTCGGGAGAAGCAGCTTGGAGTTCCATCGGGCGTTGAGTTGAGAAAAAAAAAACCCTCTACGTAATATCACATCTACTTTATTTGATGTCACTAACCAACTAGGCAATGTCAGACTTGCACTTGAGTAAACCACCGTGGTATTTGGGGCTGTCAAACAGTTGGTGAGCCACCTCTATGACAACAGCCCTCGACACACAATGGTTAGGCAAAAGGCATGTCTTGACATTTAATGTTTATGACGTGGAGACAACTAGTGGATCATGTATTTCATGTTGTGACATAAAGTATGAGGGATGTCTTTCACAGGCATCGATGACTGAGTTGCCTCGGGGGTGGTGTGGGGGGCTATTTAAGGACCCCAACCACCTTTGAGGAGGAGAGATCTTCCTGAGAGTTCAGCAGTTACTGCTAGATATAATATACATTAGAGAGAGTTATTACAAACCAGAGTTTTTTACTCACCCACTATTGTCATTTATTACAAAGCTTTTAATATTTGATAGAGATTCTTGAGGGTTGTTTGTGTGTTTAGTTGCCTGCCAAGGTGTATCTAGGGTGTTTACTTCTCTCTCCCTCTAGTTACTACTACCTTCTGAGTTATACACGAAATATTTGGGAGTTTAAACTGAGTTCATCTTCATTAAGTTTGTGTTTGAATGTCATATAAGTAATCCAAGGTTTTGGCTAATTAACTTATCATTACTATACTCAAAAGGGGTTACGCTTCCATCTTATCTAAACTACCCTCTTACAACAGGTAATGTATTTATATTTATATTTATATGAATATTTCAAATTCAATTTTGATTTCGATTTCAATTTCATTTTATATTTATATTTATTCGCAACTAACATTGTATTTGTTGGACATGAACAATTCAGCCTGGATCCAAAGCTATGCGATTCCGTCTTGGAGAAGTTGAGGGAGCAACACAAGACGTGGAAGAAAAATATGCGGACTCGGTACTTTGGAAAGACACGAGAGTCTGTTATTCGAATGCGTGAATCCGTCCCGCTGAAGGAGCCGATCTCATTGGCAAAATGGCAGCAGTTCATTAACAATGAGATTGGGGAGCGACAATTGGCATCTCGCCAATCGAAGAGGGAAAACCGAGCAAAAAAGACAGACGTGCACTACTCCGTCCGGACGTCTTACGCCGAGGTGGAGCATAGGACGATGGTAAGATTTAATTTTTCTATAACTACATAAATATATTATTCTGCATTATTTTACTTTGCGGGGCCGATACTAATTTTACTTTATTTTATTTCAAGGGACAGGGAGTGGCCCTGGGGGTAGGCCACATAAGCTCGATACATGTGACTCTTCGGACGAAGAAGGGGAAGGACAAGGAGGTGTCCCCAAGCATCGCAGCCACGATTGTAAGTAATCCGACAGTTTACTTTTTGTTAATTACGTTATAATTTTTTAGTTTACTTATTTTGCTAATCATGTGCTTATTGTCATTTCAGGCGAAGCTTAAGGAAGTGCATGAGTCGCAATCTGATGCCGACAAGGCATCTTTGTCCACAGGCGCACTCAGCCAAGTGCTTGGCTCTAATCGCAAGGGGAGGACAAGGGGGGTGAGCTCGTGGGTGGCCAAATCTAGGATCATCGGATTGGAAACGAGCGACACCGGGTTGGCTCGAAGGGTGGACTCGTATGTTGCGAAGCTATCCCATTAGGGGCAAAACCATTTATTTCCAATATAATTAAATTCAGTTTAACTCGAACAAACCCTAAACATGCAACTAGTTGTGATTGAAACAAGAGGAGATCATGCAATAGTTATGCAAGCACACACAAGTGAGGAAAAATCCCCCAAAGGGGCAAAACCATTTATTTCCATTATAATATTGTAACGTACAATTTCGGATTACAATGAAAATACAAGTAACTAAGAATTACCCTCAGGTGTCAGATTCTGCAGTCGACGGCTGGAGATATCCCGTTCCAGTAGGGCAGCAATGAAGAAGAAGAGCGGTCTTCTTCACAAGGGTTGAACAACAAAGGATTTGTGTTCTAGGGTTTCAAAACGATTCACAAATGATTTGGAAATTTGTGTGAATCAAAACATGAGTTTGGTAACTCAAAAAGATGAAGACTTTTAGTTTTTGGACTCTGAAAATCGTGTGGAAGTCTTGTAAAACCACTTCCCGTAGTGGGTTTATAAAGGAGTAACTTGGCCTAAAAAATCTCTGCACGATCTGTTTGAAATTATCCCAGGCGGACCAGTCCGGGTCTGATGCGGATCGGTCCGAGGTGGCGGACCGGTTCTTTTAAATTTTGGCATTATCGGTTCGCTTGCAGTCCGGGGTGTACTGGCTTTTCAACAAGCGGACCGGTCCGGTAAAGGGGCGGACCGGTCCGGGGTCCGATCAGTTCGTTTTCTCTCCTCTTCTATGATATTCGGATCCGTTGATGACGATATGAATCTTGAATTTCTTCAACGGTGTAGTGGCGTACGACAAAACAATAATATATGATGGACAAAATGTCCTTACAAATCTCCCCCTATGTCTATGACGGTACATACATAAACAATAACAATCCGAATTATCAAACTTACAAAAAAAATGCCTAATGCCTATACAAATCTACCCTTCCATGAACCCCAAAACTGAAAAGGTACAATTGAATAAGACTTCATCGTTTGTTCTTCAACTCTTCAGGAATATTCAACACTTTTCACATCAGGGTGTGCAAAAAGAGATCTTTAATGAAGTGCCTACACACATGAGATAAAGCATACCAAGTGACATATCGAGTTTGAAATGAGATAAATAGAGATACCAATTTATGATAAAAGCATATGTTATCAAATCTCAAAAACTCAAAACTCCCCCATAATATGATAATTCTTTCTCTCCCTTTTTATGATGTCCCCAAATAGACAAATGAGAGAAAAAATGGAAACGAGCAATGACGGGGTGTCACAAGGACTAAATCATACCATGAATGAACACAAAACAACCAAGTCGGTGATAGCGTAAATGAATGGGTGTGATCTAATTCGAGAGGAAAATCAATGCATACAACCATGACATATGTGCACGATGAATATCGGATACTCCTAAAGAATGAACTCAAAGTCTTCCTTTGGTGTAAAAAGGTGGAAATATAGGACATTAACTCAATCAAATCAGCAAATCAAAGCTCAAAGTGATTTCCACACCAATAACGTCCAAAACTATTTCATGCTATTTCAGGACTTTCAAGGAAGTGCAAACCCGTTTGAATTCTCCAACCAAACTCCCTCAGATTTTTATTTTGAATAGAGGCTTCCTAAATTCTCAAACTTTGGAGAATTGAAGATGAAACCAAAGTGGCCCATAATTGGCATGAATTGCTTCTTATTGCCTTTAAATTTTTTCGGGCTCTTTTAACCTCTTTGGACCCCGGATAATAAAATTCCTCCATTTTTTAGGTCCTTTTGAACGGTGGCTTTTGCACAAAGAAGAGAATTACCTTTCGCAGCCCCTCCCCGTTCTTAAACAAACACTCAGTCTCACAAAAACGGTTTTTACATGCATTCCAATCTTATCAAGTTTTCAGCAGGCCATGGGCACGGAGTTGCGGTTGAGTACGGCGTACCACCCGCAGACCGATGGGCAGACCGAGCGCACAAATCAGATGTTGGAGGACATGCTACGTATGTGCACCATTGACTTTGAGGGTGGATGGGAACAGTATCTTCCACTGGTGGAGTTTGCTTACAACAACTCCTATCAGTTCACCATTGGCATGGCTCCATTTGAGGCGTTGTACGGTAGACCTTGTCGTTCCCAAGCATGTTGGTTGGAGGTGGGGGACAACAAACTACTTGGACCGGAAGTGATTCAGGATACTTCGGCAAGGATAGAATTGATTCGGAGTCGCATTCGGGTGGCTCAGGACAGGCAGAAGAGTTATGCTGATGCGAAGATATTCTTCAGAGAGTTCCAAGTGGGGGACCAGGTTTTGCTCAGAGTATCTCCTATGAAGGGGATTATGCGTTTCAGGAAGAAAGGGAAGTTGGCACCGAGATATGTGGGACCATTTCCTATTATTGAGCGGATCGGACCGGTTGCGTATAGACTTGGGTTACCGGAGCATTTGTATCGGATTCACGATGTGTTTCATATTTCCTCGCTGAGGAAATACCTTAGAGATAATTTGGCTCATTCTCTCATTGCTGTGGAGGATATTGATCTCCAGCCAGATAGCTCCTACGAGGAGGGGCCGATTGCTATTCTAGACCGAAGTGAGAGGAAACTGCGGTCAAAGATAGTACCGTTAGTGCGTGTGCAGTGGCGACATCATAATGTCGAGGAGTCCACATGGGAGCGCGAGGATGAGATGCGCGAACGTTATCCAGAGTTATTCTTACCAGGTACTTTCTAGTTCCGAATTTCGGAACGAAATTCAGTTATTAGGGGGGAAGTATGTAATACCTCGTATTTTCTGTGATATTTATTTTTGGGGATTAATTGAATTAAATGCTTATTAATTGGAAATTAATCCGGATTAAAATATTAACGAGATGTGAGTTAGTATTTTATTATAATGTGTATACTTGGCATTATATGAATATTGGTAATATTGAAATTGTCGTGAGATTTATATACGGCAATTTGGGAATTTTGTTTGACGCGTGTGACCGCCACGTCATGGTATTTTATTAATAAATTAAAAAGTGAATTTTAGTTCCATTAACCGTATGGTCGTTTTGAGTGCGCCAACGCGTCCGGAAGGGTCGAGATAGTCAGAAAACACTAGCCGGAACTTTAGTTTGGGTCCCGGGGTATTTTTGGGCCATATCGGCATCATAAAGGGCATTTTGGTAATTTGTATTTTGGGGAATTAAAAAGTGACGAAAATTGGGATTACAATCTGACTATTTCTTTAACCCACTTAACCCACTAACTACACTATGTGGCCACATGGGCTACGGGAGAAGTTGAAATACAATTCCAACTTACCAAAAACCAAACACACCTCCATACCTCCATTATCTTCAACCTTGGGAAGAGCTTGAGAGAGAGAGAGAATGAAGAGAATTCTGCAGAAAAACAGAGGGAGAACAACCTAACTTCAAGATTCTACACCAAATTCTGAGATAAATTAAGGCAAGTGATTTAAACTCTTTTGATTCAAGATATGTTTCCATGTTTAGGAATTTTCGAAATTGATTTTTGGAGATAAATTAGACCCATGAATTAAAAGTTAAAGGCCATGATTTATGTAGGATTTGCATGTAGTATATTCTGGACGAATTTATATGTTATAAACAGAACCTTGATGATCTAAAAGTGGAATTAGAAGAAGTTTGATGATGTTCTTGAATGGAAGAATTCTGGAAATTATTTTGATGTAGTTTTGATCTAAACTAAGCTTTTAAATGATGAATTATGGGACTTAGAATGTTATTACTGTTGTAGGATGTTAGTATACTGTTGGAGTAACCTTATCTTGGAGTTTCATGCTTAAAAATGGAGTTTTGGGTCGAAACTATAACTACAAAACGAAGCAGTCCGTAACAGACCTGGTGCGATCGATCGATCGATGTTCTTCAGTCGATCGATCGACCACCATCGATCGATCGAAGGTAAAGGTCGATCGATCGACCTTCCCAGAATGAATAAAGTTTTCGTTAATTGAATTTTAATGGAGCTAACCCTTGGATAATATTATTGGAGACATTGTGAATACCCTTAACCTTAAGGAAGACCAGTAGGCGTGATTATGAGATTGGACTTTAATTGGAATCTAATTTGCGGAATTATTCTAAATTAATGAAATTCGTTATGTGAGATAATATTTGGGCAAGTAGTGCAAATTTGAATAATTTGATGAAATAGGGTTTGGGGCAGAAGTAAAGACCTTAGGTGTAAAGGCGTTATATGGGAGAATAATGGGAACTTAATAGTCTATTTGAGATAGGTTTTAAGTTTAAGAAATTACGACGTGAGACGTGTCGACTATTTAATTTATATATTATCGGCAGACTTGAAATATATGAATTTGGAATAATGGTATAATGATGTAGAGTATACCTTTATTAATATTGAGATATCTAAGATGTGTGAATGCTTAGTATATAATCTTATGTGTATGACATACCTACCATACTTGCTATCACGGGAGGTTTACGTTCGCTTAGGGCCTTCTTATCCTTGTGTTGCCCGGATTTAGATTGGTTACCTCGATGAACATAGGTCATAGAAGGACTTATTGTGATATTAATAAGTCTGCTGATCGTGGGAGCATAGGTATGTGCGTGACCCATGTGATGGTGACTATGTTCGCCTCCACTATTTGTGATGTTGTTATCTGAACGATTCCTGAGAGATTCGGAATGCGTGATCCTTATGTACGTGATGTACCGGGATGGATAGCAGAGTATGTGTACACCGCAGCTTAACCTTTGGGTGCTTGTTTTGTATATTTATGATGTGATAAAATACGGTTAAATGAGAAGGGATTTACAATGTTAAATTGTGAGTATAGTTATGGTAATGTTTTGAAAAGATAAAAAGAGAACTTTTATCAATAAATGGTTTTGTTAATAATTGAAAATCCGGGAATTAAAGTAGAACTCTCTATTTAATTGTTAAGGTTGGTAATTAAACGTGAACCGAGTAGTAGTGTTAGAAACTCTTTAGTTAGTTGTGAGATAACACATGAATGGGTACAGGAACGTTAGGAGTGCACAGTTAGACGAGAGGTGAGTATATCATGTGAGAGCACGTCCTAACATGTATTTTGCATATACTGTTTTAAATGTTTTTAAAGCACTTGCAGGTTTTTAAAATATCTCCACATTCGGGCTCTGACCCGCTTGCTTTCAAATCTATCTTTTTGTAAAACCATTTTAGGTGCCCAGCCACAAGGTCACCATGCATAGGATTCTCATTTGGATGACGAGCTGTAGCTGCTTGTGGAAGCTACAGGGATTTGCTTTTAGACGCTTATATCATTTGGATTCCTTATTCAGTACTCCTCAGTTGTAGGGCATGTTGCCCAAATTCTATTAGATACATTTCCATTTCAGTTTTTCAGACTTTGGCATGTATTCGTTCAGTATTCAGTATTTCATTATTTATTTCAGTTATGGAATTATGTTATGAGGAGTTTTTCCTCCAGATTTATTTATATCATGTGACGGTTATTCTATTTACTTCATTATGGTGAATGGTGTTATTATTCTTATTTACACTTGTTGCATGTTAACCAGACTTTAATTAAAATTTGGCAACTTACTTTTTAAATACTAGGTGGTTAGTAATAATAAAAATGTTTTCGACAGTGATGCTATTAACTGAGCCAACTTGGCGTTTTGATTTAATTTAATAAAGGAGTAGCTACCCGGTATTTAATTAGTCGGGGTGTCACAGGTGGTATCAGAGCCAGGTTCTAGTGTCCTTTAGGATCTGAACGGCTTATTATGTTCCGCTGAGCTTTCTTTGATATAGAGCCCTATATTTTAGGACTGTTGTATTCTTTTGTTTATGCTACGTTCTTCAGCTATTTTAAGTTTATAACTGCGAACTTATAGACTTTATTCTTATTTCAGAATGCCTCCACGACGTGCACCACGAGTTCCCAGGAATGCGGCGCCAGAACCACAGCCCGCACCGATTCAAGGCATGATGAACGCCGCTGAGGTTGCAGCTATAGTAGCCCAAGCGGTAAATGCCGCCATTGCAGTAGTTCAGCAGGCACCGCCTCAGGCGCCGGTTGCCGCGCCAGTACAGGCAAATTCATTCCCGTCTGCTTGGGAACGTGTACGTGACGCTTTTCAGAAAGCGCATCCGCCAGAGTTTGCAGGTAGCTCAGATGTAGTAGTCTCGAGCCAATGGAGGAAGGATATACAGCGGCACTTGAGGATGTATGAGTGCACGGATGTTCAAAAGCAGGTACTAGCTACTTTCAAGCTAGTTGGATCTGGATTGCAGTGGTGGGAGTCTATTACCACCGTAGAGGAGAGGGATACTCTCACGATTCAGGAGTTCTGGGTGCGGTTCGACCGCAAATACTTTCCGTCAGCTGTTCATACGGAAATGAGGAGGAGATTGATGAGTTTGAGGCAGGACGGCAAGACCGTGGCCGAATATGAGGCCGAGTTCACTAATCTGTTGAATATCATTCCTGATGAGATACCAACAGAGAAGAAGAAGATTGAGAAATTCACCGACGGGTTGACATGGAGGATCCGTCAGCATCTGTTAGGTAACCTTTCGTTGGCCACTTATTCTGATGTGGTTAACGCTGCTTTATTACACTGCCAGGATCACCGCTTTCATATGGCCGAGGGCAAGCGATCGGGAGAGTCTAGCCATCAGGGCAGGACTGGAGGACATGGTGCCGGTGGGGCACAATCTTTTCAGGGGCAGAGACAGGTAGAGCAGGGTTCTCAGCAGGGGGATCATAAGAGGTTCCGTTCAGGGGGTTTCAGGAACGGTCAGGGAGGATTCCGGAATGGCCAGCAGGGTCATAACGGCCATCAGGGCCAGCAGGGTCAAAATGGTCAACATCAGCAGTTTCAGCAGGGCCAGCAGGGCCAAGGGAGGAACGGTAACGGCCACCAGGGCCGGGGACAGCAGGGGCAGAGAGGAGGGAACTTCCCAGGGAAGTGTTTCGTTTGTGGCAAGACTGGCCATAAATGCCAGGACTGTCCTGATAGGGGCAGGGCCCCGCAGCAGCAGCAGGGAGCTCGCCAGGAGCCGTAGAGGCCTATGTTTCCCGCCGCTCTTCCCGTACCGCCACAGATGGCAGCATTACCACCCATTCCAGCAGTCCCAGTTCAGCAGGGGCAGCTACAGTATGGACGTGTCTATAACGTCCACCAGGCAGCAGTCCCACAGGCTCCGCCCGCGATTGAGGGTACGTTTTCTATCCATGGCACTATGGGTCGGGTACTGTTTGATACGGGGGCTACACATTGTTTTATAGCTATGCATTTCGCGAAGGCTTTAGGGTTGTTAGCCACAGCGGAGAGCACAGTTACGTGTGTCGACTCACCATTGGGGAGTGGGTCGCTTATATTCTTTATATGTCGGGGAGTGGGGGTAGAGATTGGTGGTTTGGTATTACCTGCGGACATGTTGGTATTAGATATGCATGTTCACGATGTTATTATCGGTATGGATTGGCTCGCTGATTATAGAGCCATGATTGATTGCTTCGGTGGGAGCATTGTTTTTGCCATTCCGGGGCAAGAGATGTTTGTAGTGGCGATGCCTCGCCCAGAGGGAGACTCGACCGCTCATTTATATTACATTGAGGAGGATACCTCTAAGGAGGTTGTGATTCCTTTAGATTCGATCCCAGTTGTCAGGGAGTATTCTGATGTGTTTCAGGAGATACCAGGCCTACCCCCCAGTCGAGAAATAGACTTCGTTATAGACTTGTTACCAGATACGAGACCTATAGCACGAGCACCGTACCGTATGGCTCCAGCTGAGATGAGGGAGTTACGGGATCAGATTGAGCAGTTGTTGGGTCAGGGGTTTATTCGGAGGAGTACTTCACCGTGGGGTGCCCCTGTGTTGTTCGTGAAGAAGAGAGATGGTTCACTGAGATTGTGTGTGGACTAACGGGAGTTAAACAAGGTCATGATACGGAACAAGTATCCGTTGCCTCGAATCGATGACCTATTCGACCAGTTAAGAGGAGCTTCTTGCTTCTCAAAGATTGATTTGCGATCTGGATACCATCAGTTGCGTATCAGGGAGGAGGACGTCTCGAAGACTGCGTTCTTATCGAGATATGGTTCCTACGAGTTTCGGGTTATGCCATTTGGTTTGACCAACGCTCCAGCAGCATTTATGGACTTGATGAATAGGGTGTTCAGGGATTTCCTAGACCAGTTTGTCATTGTCTTCATCGATGATATTTTGGTTTACTCCCAGACTGAGGAGGAGCACGCCGAGCACTTGAGGCTAGTTTTGCAGACACTGCGCCAGAATGAGTTGTATGCAAAATATGAGAAGTGCGGGTTTTGGCTGAAGGAGGTTCAGTTTTTGGGGCATATTATTTCCGACCGGGGAATATCGGTTGATCCGGGGAAGGTATCCGCGGTAAGGGAGTGGGGACAGCCCACGACACCGACAGAAATCCGTAGTTTCTTGGGCCTAGCAGGATACTACAGGAGGTTTATTCGGGGTTTCTCCACGATAGCGGGTCCCATGACACACCTAACCCGTAAAGGTGTGCCATTCATTTGGAGTGATGCCTGTCAGTTGGCATTTGATGAGTTGAAGGACAAGTTAACCTCAGCACCTGTGTTAGCATTGCCGAGACCGGGAGTTGAGTACCTTGTTTACACCGATGCGTCCTTACAAGGACTTGGAGGTGTACTGCAGCAGGAGAGTCAGGCCATAGCTTATGCTTCCCGTAAGCTTAAGCCTCACGAGAAGAATTACCCTACCCATGACTTGGAGTTAGCGGCAGTGGTATTTGCCCTTCGTATTTGGAGACATTACCTGTTGGGGGAGAAGTTTCGATTGTTCACGGATCACAAGTCCCTACAGTACCTATTCACGCAGAAGGAGTTGAATATGCGGCAACGGAGGTGGCTTGAATTCGTGAAAGATTATCAGTTCGATATCCAGTATCACCCGGGGAAGGCTAACGTGGTGGCAGACGCGTTGAGCCGTAGACCGATAAATGAGGTGGCAGATGTGTGGAAGGCAAAGTGGAAAGAATTGGGACACCAGGATGCAGTGGCCCGAACATTCATGTCTGTGATGACTGTTACACCACAGATTGTCACGAAGGTGGTGAAGGCACAGGCAAATGACTCGTTCTGTCAGGAACAGATAGTTCGATTATTAGCAGAGGGAGCCGAATCCTATACCGTTAGCTCAGACGGGGGATTACGCTTCAATGGGAGATTGGTGGTCCCGGAAGGGGAAGAATTGCGGCATGAGGTAATGGCAGAGTCGCACGGCTCACGGTTCGCGGTACATCCCGGAGGGGACAAAATGTACCAAGACATGAGACGTCAGTATTGGTGGAGCGGAATGAAGAGAGATATTGTCGAGTTTGTTTCAAAATGCGCCACTTGTCAGCTCGTAAAAGTGGATCATCAGAGACCGGCAGGACTACTACAGCCGTTAGAGGTCCCGATGTGGATGTGGGAGAGCATCTCTATGGACTTTATCACGGGGTTGCCTACGTCGCAGAGGGGTCACGACTCCATTTGGGTAATTGTGGACAGGTTGTCCAAAGTCGCTCATTTTCTACCCGTAAGGACAGACTACACTGCGGGACAGTATGCCCAGCTCTTTATTGCAGAGATAGTGAGACTTCACGGTGTGCCCTTAAATATCGTGTCTGACCGAGACAAGATATTTGTTTCACGGTTTTGGGAGAGTTTTCAGCAGGCCATGGGCACGGAGTTGCGATTGAGTACGGCGTACCACCCGCAGACCGATGGGCAGACCGAGCGCACAAATCAGATGTTGGAGGACATGCTACGTATGTGTACCATTGACTTTGAGGGTGGATGGGAACAGTATCTTCCACTGGTGGAGTTTGCTTACAACAACTCCTATCAGTTCACCATTGGCATGGCTCCATTTGAGGCGTTGTATGGTAGACCTTGTCGTTCCCCAGCATGTTGGTTGGAGGTGGGGGACAACAAACTACTTGGGCCGGAAGTGATTCAGGATACTTCGGCAAGGATAGAATTGATTCGGAGTCGCATTCGGGTGGCTCAGGACAGGCAGAAGAGTTATGCTGATGCGAAGATATTCTTCAGAGAGTTCCAAGTGGGGGACCAGGTTTTGCTCAGAGTATCTCCTATGAAGGGGATTATGCGTTTCGGAAGAAAGGGAAGTTGGCACCGAGATATGTGGGACCATTTCCTATTATTGAGCGGATCGGACCGGTTGCGTATAGACTTGGGTTACCGGAGCATTTGCATCGGATTCACGATGTGTTTCATATTTCCTCGCTGAGGAAATACCTTAGAGATAATTTGGCTCATTCTCTCATTGCTGTGGAGGATATTGATCTCCAGCCAGATAGCTCCTACGAGGAGGGGCCGATTGCTATTCTAGACCGAAGTGAGAGGAAACTGCGGTCAAAGATAGTACCGTTAGTGCGTGTGCAGTGGCGACATCATAATGTCGAGGAGTCCACATGGCAGCGCGAGGATGAGATGCGCGAACGTTATCCAGAGTTATTCTTACCAGGTACTTTCTAGTTTCAAATTTCAGGACGAAATTCAGTTATTAGGGGGGAAGTATGTAATACCCCGTATTTTCTGTGATATTTATTTTTGGGGATTAATTGAATTAAATGCTTATTAATTGGAAATTAATCCGGATTAAAAATATTAACGAGATGTGAGTTAGTATTTTATTATAATGTGTATACTTGGCATTATATGAATATTGGTAATATTGAAATTGTCGTGAGATTTATATACGGCAATTTGGGAATTTTGTTTGACGCGTGTGACCGCCACGTCATGGTATTTTATTAATAAATTAAAGAGTGAATTTTAGTTCCATTAATCGTATGGTCGTTTTGAGTGCGTCAACGCGTCCGGAAGGGTCGAGATAGTCAGAAAACACTAGCCAGAACTTTAGTTTGGGTCCCGGGGTATTTTTGGGCCATATCGGCATCATAAAGGGCATTTTGGTAATTTGTATTTTTGGGAATTAAAAAGTGACGAAAATTGGGATTACAATCTGACTATTTCTTTAACCCACTTAACCCACTAACTACACTATGTGGCCACATGGGCTACGGGAGAAGTTGAAATACAATTCCAACTTACCAAAAACCAAACACACCTCCATACCTCCATTATCTTCAACCTTGGGAAGAGCTTGAGAGAGAGAGAGAAGGAAGAGAATTCTGCAGAAAAACAGAGGGAGAACAACCTAACTTCAAGATTCTACACCAAATTCTGAGATAAATTAAGGCAAGTGATTTAAACTCTTTTGATTCAAGATATGTTTCCATGTTTAGGAATTTTCGAAATTGATTTTTGGAGATAAATTAGACCCATGAATTAAAAGTTAAAGGCCATGATTTATGTAGGATTTGCATGTAGTATATTCTGGACGAATTTATATGTTATAAACAGAACCTTGATGATCTAAAAGTGGAATTAGAAGAAGTTTGATGATGTTCTTGAATGGAAGAATTCTGGAAATTATTTTGATGTAGTTTTGATCTAAACTAAGCTTTTAAATGATGAATTATGGGACTTAGAATGTTATTACTGTTGTAGGATGTTAGTATAATGTTGGAGTAACCTTATCTTGGAGTTTCATGCTTAAAAATGGAGTTTTGGGTCGAAACTGTAACTACAAAACGAAGCAGTCCGTAACAGACCTAGTGCGATCGATCGATCGATGTTCTTCAGTCGATCGATCGACCACCATCGATCGATCGAAGGTAAAGGTCGATCGATCGACCTTCCCAGAATGAATAAAGTTTTCGTTAATTGAATTTTAATGGAGCTAACCCTTGGATAATATTATTGGAGACATTGTGAATACCCTTAACCTTAAGGAAGACCAGTAGGCGTGATTATGAGATTGGACTTTAATTGGAATCTAATTTGCAGAATTATTCTAAATTAATGAAATTCGTTATGTGAGATAATATTTGGGCAAGTAGTGCAAATTTGAATAATTTGATGAAATAGGGTTTGGGGTAGAAGTAAGGACCTTAGGTGTAAAGGCGTTATATGGGAGAATAATGGGAACTTAATAGTCTATTTGAGATAGGTTTTAAGTTTAAGAAATTACGACGTGAGACGTGTCGACTATTTAATTTATATATTATCGGGAGACTTGAAATATATGAATTTGGAATAATGGTATAATGATGTAGAGTATACCTTTATTAATATTGAGATATCTAAGATATGTGAATGCTTAGTATATAATCTTATGTGTATGACATACCTACCATACTTGCTATCACGGGAGGTTTACGTTCGCTTAGGGCCTTCTTATCCTTGTGTTGCCCGGATTTAGATTGGTTACCTCGATGAACATAGGTCATAGAAGGACTTATTGTGATATTAATAAGTCTGCTGATCGTGGGAGCGTAGGTATGTGCGTGACCCATGTGATGGTGACTGTGTTCGCCTCCACTATTTGTGATGTTGTTATCTGAACGATTCCTGAGAGATTCGGAATGCGTGATCCTTATGTACGTGATGTACCGGGATGGATAGCAGAGTATGTGTGCACCGCAGCTTAACCTTTGGGTGCTTGTTTTGTATATTTATGATGTGATAAAATACGGTTAAATGAGAAGGGATTTACTATGTTAAATTGTGAGTATAGTTATGGTAATGTTTTGAAAAGATAAAAAGAGAACTTTTATCAATAAATGGTTTTGTTAATAATTGAAAATCCGGGAATTAAAGTAGAACTCTCTATTTAATTGTTAAGGTTGGTAATTAAACGTGAACCGAGTAGTAGTGTTAGAAACTCTTTAGTTAGTTGTGAGATAACACATGAATGGGTACAGGAACGTTAGGAGTGCACAGT
The DNA here is from genome assembly GCA_949130495.1 of Sambucus nigra. Lineage (NCBI taxonomy): Eukaryota > Viridiplantae > Streptophyta > Magnoliopsida > Dipsacales > Adoxaceae > Sambucus > Sambucus nigra. The sequence goes on from OX422214.1 coordinate 530,638,970, forward strand.
TAGACGAGAGGTGAGTATATCATGTGAGAGCACGTCCTAACATGTATTTTGCATATACTGTTTTAAATGTTTTTAAAGCACTTGCAGGTTTTTAAAATATCTCCACATTCGGGCTCTGACCCGTTTGCTTTCAAATCTATCTTTTTGTAAAACCATTTTAGGTGCCCAGCCACAAGGTCACCATGCATAGGATTCTCATTTGGATGACGAGCTGTAGCTGCTTGTGGAAGCTACAGGGATTTGCTTTTAGACGCTTATATCATTTGGATTCCTTATTCAGTACTCCTCAGTTGTAGGGCATGTTGCCCAAATTCTATTAGATACATTTCCATTTCAGTTTTTCAGACTTTGGCATGTATTCGTTCAGTATTCAGTATTTCATTATTTATTTCAGTTATGGGATTATGTTATGAGGAGTTTTTCCTCCAGATTTATTTATATCATGTGACGGTTATTCTATTTACTTCATTATGGTGAATGGTGTTATTATTCTTATTTACACTTGTTGCATGTTAACCAGACTTTAATTAAAATTTGGCAACTTACTTTTTAAATACTAGGTGGTTAGTAATAATAAAAATGTTTTCGACAGTGATGCTATTAACTGAGCCAACTTGGCGTTTTGATTTAATTTAATAAAGGAGTAGCTACCCGGTATTTAATTAGTCGGGGTGTCACAGTGAGGGACAAGTAAGTCACTCCCAGAGAAGTAATACCCCGTACTTTTGGCTATATTTATTTTTGGGATTAATTAATTAATTAAATGTGAATTAATTGAAAATAAATCCGGGTTAAAAATACTAACGAGACGCGAGTTGATATTTGATTATGTGCATATATGATAATATATGAATTTGGAATTATGAAATTTGTCGTGAGATTTATATACGGCATTTTAGAAATTTTGTTGAGACGCGTGGGACCGCCGCGTCACGGTATAATATTTTGATTATAAAAGTGAATTTAAAATATATAAACCGTATGGTCGTTTTGAGTGCGCCAACGCATCCGGAAGGGTCGAGATAGTCAGAAAACACTAGCCGGGGGTGTAGTTTGGGTCCCGGGGTATTTTTAGGCCATACCGGCAACTTAAAGGGTATTTTGGTAATTTCGTATTTTGGGAAATTAAAAGTGACGAAAATTGGTTAATTACATCTGATGTGGATTTGACCCACTAAGCCCCTAACCAACCCATATTAACCTAGAAGGCTACGTAGGTTATTAGAAGAGTTTTCTAAGTTCCCCAAATCAAACCCTAGCCACCTTAAGCCACCATTGGAGAAGAAGCTTGGAGAGAAGAAATTCTGCAGAAAAGCTTCATCAAACCATCATCCAAACCTAGAGACAAGCAAGGCAAGTGTTTTAATTATATTTAAATTCGTAGAATGTTCCTTCCATGTTAGAAAATTGAAGAATATCAATTGTTCTTGAAAGATAATGAAAACCCATGTATTTTGAAGCTTAGAACTTGAACTCTTGAGGAGAACTGCATGTAGAATGATAGGTAGATGATTATTCTCATGATATTTATGATTGGAAGAAATTAAAACGGATTTATATTGGATTAATTCATGATTCAAAAAGTTAGGGTTCATGTTCTTGATAATTGGGGAAAAAGTTTAGAGATTGGTAAATTTGGTTAATGTTAGGATGGATTGATCCTTTAAAACGTGTTAGGATGTGATTATAATATGTTTAGGATTGTTTAGAGACCTTTAAACGATTGTTGGGACTTAGTTTAGAAGAGATTTGAGGAGTAAAAATGGTGAAAAACGAAATTTAGGAAAATCTGGGACGAAACTGGCAGGTCGTTAGAAGCCCCTCCCCAGGTCGTTCGAACGAACTCGTTCGAACGAGCTTCTAACGAGTTGACCAGTCGCTGCTAACGAGAAGGGATTTCGTTCGATATCTCGTTCGAACGAGATATCGTTAGAAGGTACAGTTCGTTCGAACGAACTGGAGTCTCGTTCGAACGAGACTTCTAACGAGTTGACAGAGGAATCTCGTTCGAACAGTCTCGTTCGAACGAGACTTCTAACGAGTTGACGGTCTGGACCTTTTTAGACTGTTTTGATTTTTTTGGTGTCCCGTAAACTTGTTCGAGGATATAGATAACATTCCAATGATGATGTAATGATAGAATTGGGACTTTTGGGTATTTATGAGAAGGAAATTATATACGAGAGTTATATTAAATGGACGGTTTGGGTTGAGACGTGAGTGTCTACTACGACGTGAGAATAAATTATGGCACGTATGATTATAAACCGGAATAGTATAAATTGTGATAACTATAAGTTGGTACGAGAATGCGATATGTACTACGATTAAACTACGGGATTACTAAGATGTGTGTTTACTTAGTATTGGTATATGAATTGTGTGTATGACATACCTACCATACTTGCTATCACGGGAGGTTTGCGTTCGCTTAGGGCCCTCTAATCCTTGTGTTGCCCTGATTTAGACTGGTTACCTTGATGAACATAGGTCATAGAAAGACTTATTGGGATATTAATAAGTCCGTTGATCGTGGGAGCGTAGGTATGTGCGTGACCCATGTGATGTGACTGTGTTCGCCTCCATTGTTTGTGATGTTGTTATCTGTGAACTATTCCTGAGAGATTCGGAATATGTAATCCTTATGTACGTGATGTACCGGGATGGATAGCAGAGTATGTGTGCACCGCAGCTTAGTTCTCGGGGTGCTTGTATTGTATATTTATGATGTGAATAATATACACTTAATTAATGAGAACCTTCATGTTAATGTTGTGAAATAATTACGGTATTGATTCGAGAAACATAACGAGTTAGCTGATAGTGTAACATATGGCATATTGAACATCTGAGTTACGTTAAACCCCTACTTAATTACGAGCATTATAATGTTAATAGAACCGAGTAATAAGGGTAGGATCTATGATAGTCTAGCTATAGATGTTGTCACTTAGCTAGTAGTTTGTATCACTCTAGATGGGTACTTACGTTAGGAGTGCACAGTTAGACGAGAGGTGAGAATATCATGTGAGTGCACGTCCTAACATGTACTTTGCATTTAATGTTTTAAATATTTTTAAAGCACTTGCAGGTTTTTAAAATATAACTCCACATTCGGGCTCTGACCCGTTTGCTTTTCAAATCTATTTTTCTTTGTAAAACCATTTTAGGTGCCCAGCCACAAGGACACCATGCATAGGATACTCATTCAGGTGACGAGCTGTAGCTGTTTGTGGAAGCTACAGGGATTTGCTTGTAGACGCCTCTATTCACTTGGATTCCAGATTCATTATCTATCAGTTGTAGGGCATGTTGCCCATTTCTATTAGAGTTACATTTCCATTACAGTTTTCAGACTTTGGCATGTATTGTTTTAGTATTCAGTTTACTTATCAATTATGGGATTTGTAGTGAGGAGTTTTTCCTCCAGACTTTATTTACGTTTTGTGATGGTTATTATATTTACTTCATTATGGTGAATGGTGTTATTATCCTTATTACACTTGTTGCATGTTAATCAGACTTTAATTAAAATTTGGCACTTACTTTTTAAATACTAGGTGGTTAGTAATCATTAAAATGTTTTCGACAGTGATGCTATTAACTGGACCAACTTGGCATTTTGAATTAATTTAATAAAGGAGTAACTACCCGGTATTTAATTAGTCGGGGTGTCACAGGTGGTATCAGAGCATCAGGTTCTAGTGTCCTTTAGGATCTGTACGGCTATTATGTTTCCGCTACGTTTCTTTGATATAGAGCCCTATATTTTAGGACTGTTGTACTCTTTTTGTGTATGCTTCGTTCTTCAGCTATTTTAATGTGACACCCCGACTAATTAAATACCGGGTAGCTACTCCTTTATTAAATTAATTCAAAATGCCAAGTTGGTCCAGTTAATAGCATCACTGTCGAAAACATTTTAATGATTACTAACCACCTAGTATTTAAAAAGTAAGTGCCAAATTTTAATTAAAGTCTGATTAACATGCAACAAGTGTAATGAAGAAATAAATAACACCATTCACCATACTGAAGTAAATAGAATAACCATCACATAAGGTAAATAAAGTCTGGAGGAAAAACTCCTCACTACAATCCCACAACTGAAATAAGTAAACCGAATACTAAAACAATACATGCCAAAGTCTGAAAACTGAAATGGAAAAGATGTCTCTAATAGAAATGGGCAACATGCCCTACAACTGATAGATAATGACTCTGGAATCCAAATGATAGAAGCGTCTACAAGCAAATTCCCTGTAGCTTCCACAAACAGCTACAGCTCGTCACCTGAATGAGTATCCTATGCTTAGTGTCCTTGTGGCTGGGCACCTAAAATGGTTTTACAAAGAAAATAGATTTGAAAGCAAACGGGTCAGAGCCCGAATGTGGAGTTATATTTTAAAAACCTGCAAGTGCTTTAAAAACATTTAAAACATTAAATGCAAAGTACATGTTAGGACGTGCGCTCACATGATATTCTCACCTCTCGTCTAACTGTGCACTCCTAACGTAAGTATCCATCTACAACGACACAAACCACTAGCTAAGTGACATCGTAACTACCTAAACTGTCATAGGTTCTACCCTTATTACTCGGTTCTATTAACATGATAACGCTCGTAATTAAGTAGGGGTTTAACGTAAACTCATATGCTCAATATGCAATATATTACACTATCAGCTAACTCGTTATGTTTCTCGAATCAATACCGTAATTATTTCACAACATTAACATGAAGGTTCTCATTAATTGAGTGTATATTAATCACAACATAAATATACAATACAAGCACCCCGAGAACTAAGCTGTGGTGCACACATACTCTGCTATCCATCCCGGTACATCTCGTACATAAGGATCGCATATTCCGAATCTCTCAGGAATAGTTCACAAATAATAACATCACAAGTAATGGAGGCGAACACAGTCACATCACATGGGTCACGCACATACCTACGCTCCCACGATCAGCGGACTTATTAATATCCCAATAAGTCTTTCTATGACCTATGTTCATCAAGGTAACCAGTCTAAATCCGGGCAACACAAGGATTAGAGGGTCCTAAGCGAACGCAAACCTCCCGTGATAGCAGGTATGGTAGGTATGTCATACACATAATTCATATACCAATACTAAGTAAACACACGTCTTAGTAATCCCGTAGTTTAATCGTAGTACATATCGCATTCTCGTACCAACTTATAATTATCACAATGTATACTATTCCGGTTGATAATCATACGCGCCATTATTTATTCTCACGTCGTAGTAGACACTCACGTCACAACCCAAACCGTCCATCTAATTTAACTCTCGTATATAATTTCCTTCTCATAAATACCCAAAAGTCCCAATTCTATCATTACATCATCATCGGAATGTTATCTATATCCTCGAACAGGTTTACGGGACTCCAAAAATCAAAACAGTCCAAAAAGGCCCAGACTGCCAGCTCGTTAGAAGTCTCGTTCGAACGAGACTGTTCGAACGAGATTCCTCTGTCAACTCGTTAGAAGTCTCGTTCGAACGAGGCTGTTCGAACGAGATCCAGTTCGTTCGAACGAACTGTACCTTCTAACGAGATCTCGTTCGAACGAAGTTATCGAACGAGACTCCCTTTCGTTAGAACGACTGGTCCATTCGTTAGAAGCTCGTTCGAACGTGTTCGTTCGAACGACCTGGGCAGGGGCTTCTAACGACCTACCAGATTCGTCCCAGATTTCTCTAAGTTTCGTTTTTCACCATATTTACTCCTCAAATCTCCTCTAAACTTCGTCCCAACAATGTTTTAAGTTCTCTAATCATCCTGAAACATGCTAAGGTCATATACTAACATCTTTTAAGGGTTTAATACATCCTAAACATCATCAAATCACAAGTTTCTACATTTTCCCCCAATTTTCTTCAAGAACATAAACCCTAGATTTTTCTCATCATAATTTCCCATATTTTAATCCGTTGTTCCATCACATAAATATGAAATCTCAGAATTCAATCTTCAAACAATGTTTCTACATGCAAACCTATTCCAAAATTAAATAATAACTTCAAATTTCATGGGTTTTCCTTTAACTCTTATATAAGATTGATTATCAAGGTTTCTAACATGGAAGAAGCATTCACTGCATAAGAAATGTAATTTAAATCACTTGCCTTGATTTGCTTTCTGATTTTGATGTTGGTTTGGTGAAGATTTCTGCAGAATTTCTTCTCTCCAAGCTTCTTCTCCAATGGTGGCTTAAGGTGGCTAGGGTTTAATTTGGGAAACTTAGAAAACTCTTCTAATAACCTACGTAGCCTTCTAGGTTAATATGGGTAGGTTAGTGGGTTTAATCCACATCAGATTTACATCTCTAATTTTCGTCATTTTTAATTTCCCAAAATACGAAATTACCAAAATACCCTTTAAGATGCCGGTATGGCCTAAAAATACCCCGGAATCCAAACTACACCCCCGGCTAGTGTTTTTTGACTATCTCGACCCTTCCGGAAGCGTTGGCGCACTCAAAACGACCATACAGTTTATAGATTTTAATTCACTTTTATAATCAAAATATTACACCGTGACGCGGCGGTCTCACGCGTCTCAACAAAATTTCTAAAATGCCGTATATAAATCTCACGACAAATTTCATAATTCCAAATTCATATATTATCATATATGCACATAATCAAATACCAACTCGCATCTCGTTAGTATTTTTAACCCGGATTAATTTCCAAATAATTCACATTTAATTAATTAATCCCAAAAATAAATATAGCCAAAAATACGGGGTATTACATTTAAGTTTATAAACAGCGAACTTATAAACTTTGTTCTTATTTCAGATGCCTCCACGACGTGCACGACGAGTTCCCAGGGATGCAACGCCCGAACCCCAGCCCGCTCCAGTTCAGGGCATGATGAACGCCGCTGAGGTTGCAGCTATAGTAGCCCAAGCGATAAATGCCGCAATTGCCGTTGTTCAGCAGGCACCACCTCAGGTGCCGGTTGCCGCGCCAGTACAGGAAAATGCATTCCCGTCTGCTTGGGAACGTGTACGTGACGCTTTTCAGAAAGTGCATCCGCCAGAGTTTGCAGGTAGCTCAGATGTGGTAGTCTCGAGCCAGTGGAGGAAGGACATGCAGAGGCACTTGAGGATGTATGAGTGCACGGACGTCCAGAAGCAGGTGCTAGCTACTTTCAAGCTAGTTGGATCTGCGCTACAGTGATGGAAGTCTATTACCACCACGGAGGAGAGGGATACTCTCACTATTCAGGACTTCTGGATGCGGTTTGACCGCAAGTATTTTCCGTCGGCTGTTCACACAGAGATGAGGAGGAAATTGATGAGTCTGAGGCAAGAAGGTAAGACTGTGGCCGAGTATGAGGCCGAGTTCACGAATCTGTTGAATATCGTTCCAGATGAGATACCAACAGAGAAGAAGAAGATTGAGAAGTTCACGGACGGGTTGACTTGGAGGATCCGTCAGCATCTGCTAGGGAACCTATCGTTGGCCACTTATTCTGATGTGGTTAACGCTGCATTGTTACACTGCCAGGACCACCGTTTTCATATGGCCGAGGGCAAGAGGTCGGGAGAGTCTAGCCATCAGGGCAGGACTGGAGGACATGGTGCCGGTGGGGCACAATCTGGTCAGGGGCAGAGACAGAATGAGCAGGGCTCCCAGCAGGGGGATAATAAGAGGTTCCGGTCAGGGAACTACAGACAGGGACAGGGAGGTTTCCGTCAGGGCCATCAGGGTCCAAACGGCCATCAGGGCCAACAGGGGCAGAATGAGCAGCAGTTTCACCAGGGCCAAGGGAGGAACGGTAACGGCCACTAGGGCCGGGGACAGCAGGGGCAGAGAGGAGGGAACTTCCCAGGGAAGTGTTTCGTTTGTGGCAAGACTGGCCATAAGAGACAGGATTGTCCTGATAGGGGCAGGGCCCCACATCAGCAGCAGCAGCAGGGTGCTCGCCAGGATCCATAGAGGCCTATGTTTCCCGCCGCTCTTCCCGCACCGCCACAGATGGCAGCATTGCCACCCATTCCAGCAGTCCCAGCTCAGCAGGGGCAGCTACAGTATGGACGTGTCTACAATGTCCACCAGGCTGCAGTTCCACAGGCACCGCCCGCGATTGAGGGTACGTTTCCTATTTATGGCACTATGGGTCGGGTATTGTTTGATACGGGTGCTACACACTGTTTTATAGCTACACACTTCGCGAAAGCTTTAGGGTTGTTAGCTACGGCAGAGAGCACAGTGACGTGTGTCGACTCACCATTGGGGAGTGGGTCACTTATATTCTTTATATGCCGAGGAGTGGGAGTAGGGATTGGTAGTCTGGTATTACCTGCAGATATGTTGGTATTAGATATGCATGTTCACGATGTGATCATCGGTATGGATTGGCTCGTAGCTTATAGGGCCATGATTGATTGCTTCAGCGGGAGCATTGTTTTTGCCATTCCGGGGCAAGAGATGTTCGTAGTGGCGATGCCTCGCCCAGAGGGAGGATCGACCGCTCATTTGTATTACCTAGAGGAGGATACCTCTAAGGAGGTTGTGATTCCTTTAGATTCTATTCCAGTCGTCAGGGAGTATTCGGATGTGTTTCAGGAGATACCAGGCTTACCCCCCAGTCGAGAGATAGACTTTGTTATAGATTTGCTACCGGGTACGAGACCTATAGCACGCGCACCGTACCGTATGGCTCCAGCTGATATGAGGGAGTTACGGGATCAGATAGAGCAGCTGTTAGGTCAGGGCTTTATTCGCAGGAGTACCTCACCTTGGGGCGCTCCAGTCTTGTTTGTGAAGAAGAGGGACGGTTCACTGAGATTGTGTGTGGACTACCGAGAGTTGAATAAGGTCACGATACGGAATAAGTATTCGTTGCCTCGAATCGATGACTTATTCGACCAGTTGAGAGGAGCTTCTTTCTTCTCAAAGATTGATTTGAGATCGGGATACCATCAGTTGCGTATCCGGGAGGAGGATGTCTCGAAGACTGCGTTCTTATCGAGATATGGTTCTTACGAGTTTCGAGTTATGCCTTTTAGTTTGACCAACGCTCCAGCTGTGTTTATGGACTTGATGAACAGAGTGTTCAGGGATTTCCTAGATCAGTTTGTCATTGTCTTCATCGATGATATTCTAGTTTACTCCCAGACAGAGGAGGAGCACGCCGAGCATTTGAGGCAGGTTTTGCAGACACTTCGTCAGAACGAGTTGTATGCAAAATATGAGAAGTGCGGATTTTGGCTGAAGGAAGTCCAATTTTTGGGACACATTATTTCCGACCGGGGAATATCTGTTGATCCGGGGAAAGTATCAGCGGTGAGGGAGTGGGGACAACCCACGACACCGACTGAGATTCGTAGTTTCTTGGGTCTAGCAGGATACTACAGGAGGTTTATTCGGGGTTTCTCGGAGATAGCAGGTCCTTTGACACATCTGACTCGTAAGGGTGTGCCCTACATCTGGAGTGATGCCTGTCAGTTGGCATTCGATGAATTGAAGGACAAATTGACCTCAGCACCTGTGTTAGCATTGCCGAGACCGGGAGTTGAGTATTTGGTTTACACCGATGCGTCTTTGCAAGGACTGGGAGGTGTATTGCAGCAGGAGAGACAGGCCATAGCTTATGCTTCCCGTAAGCTTAAGCCTCATGAGAAGAATTACCCCACGCATGATTTGGAGTTGGCGGCAGTGGTATTTGCCCTACGGATGTGGAGGCACTACCTTTTGGGGGAGAAGTTCCAACTATTCACGGACCACAAGTCCCTACAGTATCTGTTCACGCAGAAGGAATTGAATATGCGGCAGCGTAGGTGGCTTGAGTTTGTGAAGGACTACCAGTTCGACATCCAGTATCACCCAGGTAAGGCTAACGTGGTAGCAGACGCGTTGAGCCGTAGACCAGCAGATGAGGTGGCAGAGGTGTGGAAGGCTAAGTGGAAGGAATTGGGACACCAGGATGCAGTGGCCCGATCTTTCATGTCTGTGATGACCGTTACATCGCAGATTGTCATGAAGGTAGTACGGGCACAGGCTAATGACTCGTTCTGTCAGGAGCAGATAGTTCGATTACTAGCAGAGGGAGCCGAGTCCTAGACCGTTAGCTCAGACGGGGGATTACGCTTCAATGGGAGATTGGTAGTTCCGGAAGGGGATGAATTGCGACACGATGTGATGGCAGAGTCGCACGGCTCACGGTTCGCGGTACATCCCGGAGGGGACAAAATGTACCAAGACATGAGACGCCAGTATTGGTGGAGCGGTATGAAGAGAGATATCGCTGAGTTTGTTTCGAAATGCGCCACTTGTCAGCTTGTATAAGTGGATCATCAGAGACCGGCAGGATTGCTACAGCCATTGGAGGTCCCGGTGTGGATGTGGGAGAGCATATCCATGGACTTTATCACGGGGTTGCCTACGTCGCAGAGGGGTCACGACTCCGTTTGGGTAATTGTGGACAGGTTGTCCAAGGTCGCTCACTTTTTACCCGTAAGGACTGACTACACTACGGGACAGTATGCCCAGCTCTTCATTTCAGAGATTGTGAGACTTCACGGTGTACCCCTAAATATCGTGTCTGACAGAGACAAGATATTTGTTTCGAGGTTTTGGGAGAGTTTCCAGGAGGCCATGGGCACGGAATTGCGGTTGAGTACGGCTTATCATCCGCAGACTGATGGGCAGACTGAGCGCACAAATCAGATGTTGGAGGACATGCTACACATGTGCATTATTGACTTCGGGGGTGGATGGGAGCAGTACCTTCCACTGGTGGAGTTTGCTTACAACAACTCCTATCAGTTCACTATTGGCATGGCTCCGTTTGAGGCATTGTACGGTAGGCCTTGTCGTTCCCCAGCATGTTGGTTAGAGGTGGGGGACAACAAACTGCTTGGGCCGGAAGTGATTCAGGATACTTCGGCAAGGATTGAGTTGATTCGGAGTCGCATTCGGGTAGCTCAAGACAGGCAGAAGAGTTATGCTGATGCGAAGAGATTTTTCAGGAAGTTCCAGGTGGGGGACCAGGTTTTGCTCAGGGTATCTCCGATGAAGGGGATTATGCGTTTCGGGAAGAAGGGGAAGTTGGCACCGAGGTATGTGGGGCCGTTTCCTATTATTGAGCGGATCGGACCGGTTGCGTATAGACTTGGGTTACCGGAGCATTTGCATCGGATTCACGATGTGTTCCATATTTCCTCGCTAAGGAAATACCTTAGAGATAATTTGGCTCATTCTCATATTGCTGTGGAGGACATCGATCTCCAGCCGGATAGCTCCTACGAGGAGGGGCCAATTGCTATTTTGGACCGAAGCGAGAGGAAACTGCGATCAAAAATAGTCCCGTTAGTGCGTGTTCAGTGGCGACATCACAATGTCGAGGAGTCCACATGGGAGCGCGAGGATGAGATGCGCGATCGTTATCCAGAGTTATTTTTAGCAGGTACTTTCTAGTTTCGAATTTCGGGACGAAATTCAGTTATTAGGGGGGGAGTATGTAATACCCCGTACTTTTGGCTATATTTATTTTTGGGATTAATTAATTAATTAAATGTGAATTAATTGAAAATAAATCCGGGTTAAAAATACTAACGAGACGCGAGTTGGTATTTGATTATGTGCATATATGATAATATATGAATTTGGAATTATGAAATTTGTCGTGAGATTTATATACGGCATTTTAGAAATTTTGTTGAGACGCGTGGGACCGCCGCGTCACAGTGTAATATTTTGATTATAAAAATGAATTTAAAATATATAAACCGTATGGTCGTTTTGAGTGCGCCAACGCGTCCGGAAGGGTCGAGATAGTCAGAAAACACTAGCCGGGGGTGTAGTTTGGGTCCCGGGGTATTTTTAGGCCATACCGGCAACTTAAAGGGTATTTTGGTAATTTCGTATTTTGGGAAATTAAAAGTGACGAAAATTGGTTAATTACATCTGATGTGGATTTGACCCACTAAGCCCCTAACCAACCCATATTAACCTAGAAGGCTACGTAGGTTATTAGAAGAGTTTTCTAAGTTCCCCAAATCAAACCCTAGCCACCTTAAGCCACCATTGGAGAAGAAGCTTGGAGAGAAGAAATTCTGCAGAAAAGCTTCATCAAACCATCATCCAAACCTAGAGACAAGCAAGGCAAGTGTTTTAATTATATTTAAATTCGTAGAATGTTCCTTCCATGTTAGAAAATTGAAGAATATCAATTGTTCTTGAAAGATAATGAAAACCCATGTATTTTGAAGCTTAGAACTTGAAATCTTGAGGAGAATTGCATGTAGAATGATAGGTAGATGATTATTCTCATGATATTTATGATTGGAAGAAATTAAAACGGATTTATATTGGATTAATTCATGATTCAAAAAGTTAGGGTTCATGTTCTTGATAATTGGGGAAAAAGTTTAGAGATTGGTAAATTTGGTTAATGTTAGGATGGATTGATCCTTTAAAACGTGTTAGGATGTGATTATAATATGTTTAGGATTGTTTAGAGACCTTTAAACGATTGTTGGGACTTAGTTTAGAAGAGATTTGAGGAGTAAAAATGGTGAAAAACGAAATTTAGGAAAATCTGGGACGAAACTGGCAGGTCGTTAGAAGCCCCTCCCCAGGTCGTTCGAACGAACTCGTTCGAACGAGCTTCTAACGAGTTGACCAGTCGCTGCTAACGAGAAGGGATTTCGTTCGATATCTCGTTCGAACGAGATATCGTTAGAAGGTACAGTTCGTTCGAACGAACTGGAGTCTCGTTCGAACGAGACTTCTAACGAGTTGACAGAGGAATCTCGTTCGAACAGTCTCGTTCGAACGAGACTTCTAACGAGTTGACAGTCTGGACCTTTTTAGACTGTTTTGATTTTTTTGGTGTCCCGTAAACTTGTTCGAGGATATAGATAACATTCCAATGATGATGTAATGATAGAATTGGGACTTTTGGGTATTTATGAGAAGGAAATTATATACGAGAGTTATATTAAATGGACGGTTTGGGTTGAGACGTGAGTGTCTACTACGACGTGAGAATAAATTATGGCACGTATGATTATAAACCGGAATAGTATAAATTGTGATAACTATAAGTTGGTACGAGAATGCGATATGTACTACGATTAAACTACGGGATTACTAAGACGTGTGTTTACTTAGTATTGGTATATGAATTGTGTGTATGACATACCTACCATACTTGCTATCACGGGAGGTTTGCGTTCGCTTAGGGCCCTCTAATCCTTGTGTTGCCCGGATTTAGACTGGTTACCTTGATGAACATAGGTCATAGAAAGACTTATTGGGATATTAATAAGTCCGTTGATCGTGGGAGCGTAGGTATGTGCGTGACCCATGTGATGTGACTGTGTTCGCCTCCATTGTTTGTGATGTTGTTATCTGTGAACTATTCCTGAGAGATTCGGAATATGTAATCCTTATGTACGTGATGTACCGGGATGGATAGCAGAGTATGTGTGCACCGCAGCTTAGTTCTCGGGGTGCTTGTATTGTATATTTATGATGTGAATAATATACACTTAATTAATGAGAACCTTCATGTTAATGTTGTGAAATAATTACGGTATTGATTCGAGAAACATAACGAGTTAGCTGATAGTGTAACATATGGCATATTGAACATCTGAGTTACGTTAAACCCCTACTTAATTACGAGCGTTATAATGTTAATAGAACCGAGTAATAAGGGTAGGATCTATGATAGTCTAGCTATAGATGTTGTCACTTAGCTAGTAGTTTGTATCACTCTAGATGGGTACTTACGTTAGGAGTGCACAGTTAGACGAGAGGTGAGAATATCATGTGAGTGCACGTCCTAACATGCACTTTGCATTTAATGTTTTAAATGTTTTTAAAGCACTTGCAGGTTTTTAAAATATAACTCCACATTCGGGCTCTGACCCGTTTGCTTTTCAAATCTATTTTTCTTTGTAAAACCATTTTAGGTGCCCAGCCACAAGGACACCATGCATAGGATACTCATTCAGGTGACGAGCTGTAGCTGTTTGTGGAAGCTACAGGGATTTGCTTGTAGACGCCTCTATTCACTTGGATTCCAGATTCATTATCTATCAGTTGTAGGGCATGTTGCCCATTTCTATTAGAGTTACATTTCCATTACATTTTTCAGACTTTGGCATGTATTGTTTTAGTATTCAGTTTACTTATCAGTTGTGGGATTTGTAGTGAGGAGTTTTTCCTCCAGACTTTATTTACGTTTTGTGATGGTTATTCTATTTACTTCATTATGGTGAATGGTGTTATTATCCTTATTACACTTGTTGCATGTTAATCAGACTTTAATTAAAATTTGGCACTTACTTTTTAAATACTAGGTGGTTAGTAATCATTAAAATGTTTTCGACAGTGATGCTATTAACTGGACCAACTTGGCATTTTGAATTAATTTAATAAAGGAGTAGCTACCCGGTATTTAATTAGTCGGGGTGTCACATCCTCATCCTCACACTGTAGGTTAGGATCAATAAACGTCGAAGGTTCGTCATCTTGCACGGTGACGTTTATTGATTCCATAACCTTAGAGCTCTTCAGGTTAAAAACCCGGTACGCTCTGCTATTCGATGAATATCCTAGCAATATTCCCTCGTCGCTCCGGGAGTCAAACTTTCCTAATTGCTCTCTATCCCGTAGGATGTAGCATTTACTCCCAAAGACACGGAAATATGCAATATTAGGTTTCTTGCCTGTCCACAATTCATAAGGCGTTTTAAGTGTGTGTGGATGCAGGTAAACCCTATTCACTGTGTGGCATGCAGTAGACACTGCCTCTGCCCAAAATCTCCTAGAGACCTTACGACCTAGAAGCATAGACCTAGCCATTTCCTGGATCGTTCAATTCTTTCTCTCAACAATCCCATTTTGTGAGGAATTCTCACAGCAGAAAACTCATGTTTGATCCCGAGGCAATCACAGTAAAGACCTACCTTTGCTTCTATGAATTCAGTGCCATTGTCACTACGCATTCTGTTAATAGTGACACCGTGTTGATTTTGCAGGACACGACACTTGGTCGTTAAAAACTCTACAGCATCGGATTTCTCTCTCAGAAAACCTACGATAGAATATCTAGAGAAATCGTCCACCATCACGAGAATGTATCTCTTACCATCCAGACTCTCCGTACGAGTTAGACCCATAAGATCCATGTGAATCAACTCGAGAACACGGGAGGTGGTAATGGAATGCAACTTCCTATGAGGACTACGGATTTGCTTTCCCAATTGACAGGGTCCACAAACCGTGGAAGTTGACTTTCCAAGCGATGGTAAGCCACGTACTAGGTCCTTTTTAACTAAACGAGATAATTCTCTAACGTTCACGTGACCTAGACGTTGGTGCCACAGATCCATAGGAGAGATCGTGGCGTTATTGCAAACAAGTGAGGATGTGGGCTCAGTCCCATAGCAGTTATCCTCTGTCCTCACCCCTTGCACTAAAAGTTTCCCAGCTTGATTATAGACCTTACAAGCTTCCCGATCAAACTTTACTGCAAAGTCATCGTCGCACAGTTGGCTAATGCTGAGAAGGTTTACTTTCAATCCTTTAACGTACAAGATATTTTCTAGCTTAGGAAATCCTGGTAACTCTACTGTACCTCGTCCTACAATGCTAGACTCACTCCCATCTCCAAAGGTCACTCTCCCATCATCATAATCCTCAATGTGAGTAAAAAGAGAGACATCACCTGTCATGTGTCTGGAGCATCCACTGTCAAAATACCACTGTGAGGTATTATGTGCCTTGAGAGCAACATGAATAACTAAGGCCTTTTTATCTTTCTTAGGTACCCAAGAGAAGGATACCTTTTGTTTTCCCTTGTTGTTGTTGGTTTTAGCTGGAATGTGAGAAGCATTTACTAACGGAAAAGACATCCGTCGGAATTCCTCCATCAAACTCTGAGATGTGGCAGCTAAGAACTCAACTCGCTCTCTCAGACTAGAAAACTCATCAGTATGACGTGGTGGAGCAGTAGTACGTCGTGTCCGACCCATGCTATAGCAAAACTCCCTGAGGTGGCCTTTTCTTTTGCAATAAGTACAAAAGAACACAGTCAAAGGCGGACCTTGGTTTGCTTTTCTTGGTCGAACTCTCCTTTGAGGTTTTTGACGATGGCCATAAGGAGTCGTAGTAAACTCAGGAACTGGTCCAAGAGCAATTTGGGATGTGGAGGCACCATCATAACCTATTCCCTGCCTATCACCAAAACCTAAAGCGGGGCCGAGGAGCATCTTTCCCATCTTCCCAGATCTATCCTCGATTTGTACCTTGACTTCCCGTGCTTTTTCAAGATCATGAGTCAGCTGGGCAACAAGGGCTTCAAGTTTCTTCCGAGTCTCCACGGAGGAATGGAGCTCAGTCGTAAGACTAGACACTTGTTTAGTCAAGTCCCCTCTCTCTTTCTCAAAAATATTCTCTCTCTCTCTAAACCAACTCTCTTTCTCAACACAGGCAGATTCTCTCTCTCTCAGGGCGGTGCAGGTGGAGGACTCTCTCTCTCTCGCTTTTCTTAAATCTTCCTCTAAGCCGGTGATCTTAAGAACTAACGCTTTGTTACGCTTTTTAGTTTTAAATGACTCCGAATATAACTCAGCGTAGGCTTGAATATCACTCTCGCTCTCACTTGAGTCATCCTCCCCCTCACTCACATCAGTCTCACTGTCGAGGAGTCCCTGTGATGCAGCATCCTCATCGTCGTGAGAAGTACTCAACGTGCTCACATGACTAGCCATGAATGCGGTGAAGTTACACTCATGCGGTGACTTATCTCCTGAGTCCACCGACTCGACCTCACTGTCATCGCTAAGGGTAGCATTAAGGACCGCTTTCCCTTTCTCTCTGTTCAGACGTGTGGCACACTCAAAGGCTCTATGACCCCTACCGTCGCACTCAAAGCACCTCTCACTTTCTTTCTTAGGAGGATCTTTAAAATCTTTTTCATTTTTCTTATTTTTCTCAAATTTCTTTTTATCTTTAAAATTGCCATTTTTCTTAAATTTGAGAATCCTCTTCAATTTTTTTGCAAAAAGAGTCAAATCATCTAAGTCAAAATCACAATCAGAAACTGACGTGTCAGTCTCTGTCTTTCTAGATGACTCTATCCTCTTTCTAGCTGATCCCTCACTCTTTTTCTCTTTGGCATTAAGTGCAATTCCCAATTTTAACGTATTTAAATTACCCATAGAATTTAGCACAGTGACTTTAAGGATAAAACGCTTAGGCAAAGAACGGAGAATCTTTTTAACAACTCTTGCATTAGGAATATGTTCACCAAGATTAAAGCTAGTATTGACAATATAAGATAGCCTAGCATAAAAATCATCAAAACATTATGTTTCAAGCATAGCGATGGTCTCAAATTGAGTTGTTAAATTTTGCAATTTAGATTCTTTCACAGCATTAGTTCCTTCATGGGTAAGTTGCAAAACATTCCATGCCTCTTTTGACGTGGTGCACGTCATGATACGTCGGAACTCATCATGAGTGATAGATCCGGAAATAGCACTCAAACCTTTAGAATTAAAAGAAGACCATTTAAATTCATCTTCAGTCCAAGAAGTGACAGGTTTTAAATTGGTCACGTTTTCAACAGTGACGGAGGGAGGTGTCCACCCTCTTACAACTAGAATCCAAACACGTTCATCTATGGCTTTCAAAGCAGACCTCATGCGGGCTTTCCAATATGCATAATTTGTCCCGTCAAAAACTGGCATTTTATTATATCATTTCTCCATAATGAACACACTCGTTTTCAAAAATCAATTTTTCAGAAAATTGATATCTTAGAAAAATTTTGCGGAAAATTAGGAATACGCAATAAAATGGCGTAACCTGCTCTGATACCAATTTGAAAGAGTATGCGCTTATGTTCAAATAAGAAATAATATAATTAAATTCAGTTTAACTCAAACAAACCCTAAACATGCAACTAGGTGTGATTGAAACAAGATGAGATCATGCAATAGTTATTCAAGCACACACAAGTGAGGAAAAATCCCCCAAAGGGGCAAAACCATTTATTTTCATTATAATATTGTAACGTACAATTTCAGATTACAATGAAAATACAAGTGACTAAGAATTACCCTCAGGTGTCGGATTCTGTAGTCGGCGGGTGGAGATATCCCTTTCCAGTAGGGCAGCAATGAAGAAGAAGAGCGGTCTTCTTCACAAGGGTTGAACAGCAAAGTATTTGTGTTCTAGGGTTTCAAAACGATTCACAAATGATTTGGAAATTTGTGTGAATCAAAACATGAGTTTGGTAACTCAAAAAGATGAAGACTTTTAGCTTTTGGACTCTGAAAATCGTGTGTGGAAGTCTTGTAAAACCACTTCCCGTAGTGGGTTTATAAAGGAGTAACTTGGCCTAAAATATCTCTGCACGATCTGTTTGAAATTATCCCAGGCGGACCGGTCCGGGTCTGAGGCGGATCGGTCCGAGGTGGCGGACCGGTTCTTTTAAATCTTGGCATTATCGGTTCGCTTGCAGTCCGGGGTGTACTGGCTTTTCAACAAGCGGACCGGTCCGGGGTCGGATCGGTTCGTTTTCTCTGGGCGGACCGGTCCGGCCTGCCAGACTTTTGGTTCCTCCTCTTCTTTGATATTCGGATCCGTTGATGACGATATGAATCTTGAATTTCTTCAACGGTGTAGCGGCGTACGACATAACAATAATATATGATGGACAAAATGTCCTTACATGCTCAAACATGCTTAATGAAAAAATTAAACTAAATAATCATAACTACATGTTTTTTTAAGGAAGATAACTTTTTACTCAAATTTGAAGTACTAAGAGGCTACTACGTCTACAAATTCAAACTCGAACAATTTATATAACAACATAGATGATAAATAAAATCTTTTTAATTCCTTGAAGTCACTAACTTGAATCCTCTTGTTTATCTTCATGCCTAGCTGAGGATCAATGGAATATTACCTTAGTGTGAGAGAAGAGAGATAATAGTACATACAAGTATGATTTTCATACTTCAATTGATACACAAATCTCTAACAAAGGATCTGGAAGCCACCTCAATCCAATGTGTTTTACCTGTAAAAACAGGGAAAAGAGAGCGTGATAAATCCATGCTTGAATAATTTTCTTTTTGAACTTTTCTTCATCATAAATAGGGTACCTCTCAAGATATGGGAAAACGATCTCTTATCCTGCTAGTGTCGACCGGTGGGAGAGATAAATTAACTACATGTCTTGTAAACCAAAATTTATAAAAAACAATTTACATACAAAAACAAACTTAAGCAAAAACTCTTATATAACATAAAAATTAAAGGAAAAGTGATTTCTAATCAGTGTTAAGGGCTCACAAAGCATCAAAATATATCAGGATTAAATGAAAATTTATTAAAGTTAAATTCTAAAACGAGGAGTGAGACGAATCTGTAAAAATTTCTTAATATCACCATTCCCAGAGCTTTTGAAGACAATGTTGATGTAGTAATCACGACTATTGACGTATGTGCTGCATATCTTGAATTTGTAGTACAATATGTATTTATTTATCTTCCCTAAGAACTCAAGGGTCAAATGCACATTATAGACACTGAAAGCTATTTGTCTTCTCAAGATAAGAAAACGGATGTGAAAAAGAAGAGTCGGTGTCCTTTGGCTTCCATAGACGTAGTGATCTTTAACATTTAACCTCTGTCATAAATGGTAATACTACAAATAGAGTTATTATATATATAAAGTACTGCTCTTGTGTCCGTATTTTAAGAGTGCGGACCGAACACGTGTCACTTGACGGTGAACCTAAAAATTATAGGATAAATTATAGGCACTCTCTCTCTCTTCTTTGAAAATTTTAGGCTAAATTATAGGCACACTCTCTCTCTTCTCTGGACTCACCGCCAGGTGACACGTGTCCGATCCGCACTCTTAAAATGCGAACTGGTATGCACAAGAGTGTGTGTGTGTGTGTGTGTGTGTGTATATATATATATATATAACTCGACTAGCTATTTCTTCGATATGTACATAGACCTATTACACACATATATGCATATACATAAGATTGCATTATTATTTTTCAATAACAAAGGATTGAGAAAGAACATATGTTGAGGAAGATTGAGAAGAATATCCAAAATAGCACAAGCAAATGGAGAAATATAATAAGAAATCAGTGTAACTAGGATATTTGTTTAAAGTGGGGCATGATGCAGAATATTTTTAGAAGATAAAATGGTAATGGAGATTTAATGGTCTAGAAATACAGAATAATACATGGGCTTCGTATGTGATCAGTTTTCTGGCTGTGTGAGGGGTCTTGCATGTTTGGGGGGTGTTGTGTTCTGTAAGAAATTGTTGGTCTGATGTCCATCTCATATAGTTTGGTCGTGAGCTCATGGCCCGAGGATTGTGGGGTGTTGGTGGATTTTAAGATCGGTTTGATTGTTGTTTATTCTTGCATGTCTGGTGTGGATATGGTTAGGAGCTCCATCGGGGTGCATGCGATTGTTAGGATCTCTTTCCTCCCTATCCCTTTGATTGATTCATGGTGATGGATCTTTTACTATATGTGAATTAATGGGGTGATTTTGCCTGGCGTGGGTAGTTTTGGCTAAGTTTTGGATGGTGTGAGGATTTTTTGGGTTGGCTTCTTGTTAATAGAGTGTCTTTTTTATTCTTGGTATGGTTTTTGTCTGAAGGTTGTGGGGTGTTTGTATGGTTTCTTTGAAGAGATGGAGAAGAAGGTTGAGAAGAATGGCTGTAGACTGTATTTTTTTTTAGCTGCTTCGTGTTTTGTTTTTGCTTTAGTCTTCATCTGATTGGCTATTTGGTGCGGTGGAGGAGTGTGGTTGCATGCTATGCAACGTGGCTCCTCTAGAATGTGATTGCTGGTGAAGTAA
Organism: Sambucus nigra; assembly: GCA_949130495.1. Classification (NCBI taxonomy): domain Eukaryota; kingdom Viridiplantae; phylum Streptophyta; class Magnoliopsida; order Dipsacales; family Adoxaceae; genus Sambucus; species Sambucus nigra. The sequence continues at coordinate 530,659,888 of OX422214.1, forward strand.
ATATGTGTGCTACCGTGGTTTCGTTGAGTCTGGTTTTCTTTTATGGACTGGGTTTTTAGGTGTGTGTTTTGGGCTGGGTTTTTGGGCTGCGTGTTTGACCTTTGACCTGTGGCTTGTTAAGATTGGGTTGATTGCTTTTGTTGTTGTGTTTGGACTTTCTTGTATATGTTTGGACTGTTTGCCTTTGGTTTTGTATATTTACATTCAACCCAAAAAAGAAAAGATTGCATTATTGAAATTTCGTCAATTTTTAAGGGTTACTTCTTACCCCTAGCTACCCAAGCTTTACATTATAACCAATCATCTCATCATATATATTTCATACAATGGTTATCACCCATGCATCACTATAACCCTTTTATGAGGAATGGTGAAATTTAATGGGCACCGTCCAACTAAATTTTAAAGAACCTAGTGGTTTATTTGGCACACATGTAATATACAAAACGTTGGGGGTGAAAAAATAAATTTTCAACACTTCAAATTTACTTATGCTTCGTGGTCCTTTTTTATAGATCCCCTCGAGAGGTTCACGAGAAAAAAACATATAAATCAATATTGTATTTTGAGTAATATTCAATTTGAATGTTTGTGAAATACAAAACATTTTAGGTGAAAATAAAATTTTAATACTTTCAAAATTACCTATCCTTTATACTGATAGTGTCAAGAGTTTTCCATTATAGGCAAACTGTAAATTTTAAATAAAAATGAATCAAGGTATATAATATTGTCAATTAATAATGCATTTGAGTTGAAAAAAAAAACTATAGAATTCGTTTGGGAATATCAAGTGAAGTGTGTGTCCAAAAACCCAAAGAGGCAAGAAAGACATCGTGCGCTAATGCCAACCAATCCTATTTGGCAGTGCCTCCAAAATATGTGGTGAGAAAGAGAGAGAGACAGAGACTTCCAGTTCTCACTTAATCCTTTCTTGTTATCTTTTGAAATCATTGATATAACAAAAAGAACACAATGGCACTCAATTCAATCTCCCTAATACCAGTTAAGCCCATTAACATCTCTTCATCACCATCTTCTTCTACTTGTGCTTATAGAGCTATCAACTCTCTCTCCTCCCTCAAAATCTTTAACACTAGTCTGTCGAGTAGGGGGCGAAAATGAAAATCCCCAAAAAGGTAATCTCCATACTTGTTAGCTTTGTTACTCTTTTATCTCTCCCCAATACAATCACATATCAGCTAACAAAATTGAAACTAGATAATTTTCAACAAATTATGAATTAAAAATAGTTCTTGAGGTTTCATGTAAACAAAGTTCAAAGTTTTTTTTTCCTTTAAAAAACTTTCTCCTACATTAACTAATAAAGCTAATTCTGGGTGAAAAAAGGACTTCTAAGTTAATCTATTATTCATGACAGGCTAAAAATAATTAATCCCAAATAGGAATATTAAGCAGAAAAATATAGAGAAATACTACCAGATGATGTAGCTAATGTTGTCAACAGCACAAGTAGGAAGTAATAAAATTTTCCGGGGAAAAAAAACCCCTTTTGGGCCTTAGCAATTTCACCCCTAAACAGTAGTAATATTCCTCATATTACCTTTCTCCTAACACTATTTGAGGCCAGATTTAAAACCCTTTCTGTCTCACAAACACAACCAACCCCACTCACCCCCACCCCGCGGGCAGGGCATCTGTTGAAATTGATCTGCATTATTGGGTTAAAGTTGAGGTTGAACATTTTTACCTGATATACCCTTTTCAATTTCGTTCTTCACTTCAGCTTCCACAATGGGATATTTATTATGAAGACGTCCAGCATTTCTTCGACATTTTGGGGGGGAGCTTCTAATACTCCTGACTCTTCTTTGTGGAAAACAAATTTTAGTAAAATTATCAGTCATTTTATGCTCTAAAGTTTGCAATGTATCACCGGATTCTGCATAATCCAGAGTCTTCAGAAAGTCAACACCCACAAGAAAAGATTCCTTCTGATTATGAGCAACAGTTTTTTCAAGCCCAACAGAATCAAACTTGTCAGATAAATCAAGAATTTCATTCTGAATAATATTTTCCTGAGACCCATTAGATTCAGAAGTTTCCAAATCATCCCCAGATTTACCAGTACTACCCTTCTTGTTCAGCGGATTTTCAACTGCACCAAGAGAAGTCAAACCTCCATTTGACTTCCAGTTGCCTCGTACGAAATGCTCAACCGCTTTTGGGAAATCACGCACAGCAGACACCTTATATCGTGGAAAAATAGTTTTGGTAATCAGATTTTCTTGAGACTCAAAATCAAGTTCCATAGGTTCGCTATTTTCATCTTCCTGATCACTAACACCATCAATTTTCTGCAATAAATAATCACCTGCACCAACAAAAGTCGTGGAGTTTTCCTGGTTGGTACGTGTAGCCAATCGCCCAAACGCCTTTGGAAAATCACGAACTGCACGCACTTTTCTTCGTTTAAACTTGCATGGTACATCAGAAGCAGCAAATTTGCTATGTAGTGATAGCTGCCTCTTTAGCGTTTCCCCCACAGAAGCATTACTAGTATTTGAAACCATTTTGGGTCCACTCACAGCATAAAGTTATTCTCAGCTTAAACCAAATTCAATTGCTACAACAAAGAAAGAATTATTCAGAAATAAACACGACTGCAATAATGATATCGAATCACATACCCTAATCAAGAATGAGAAATATATAAAACATAAATGCTAAATACCCCATGGTATGTTATTTCAATTTCAAATATGATACCCTCATTTCTTATTTCATTATCAAATTTCACATATCCACCATTGTACGTCGAACAGATACATAAGAAAAATACAAAAATCTAAAGTAAGCTCTCATCAAACTTCAACATAAGAAGAAGATGGTACAAAATAATGGTTTGCTTATTACTTTCTTGTGTAATGCATAGAACAAAATAATTTTAAATCTATATTACATTATAGGTTCTATTTAAAGAATGTCCCAAAACATTTTCCCATTAAATTATTTCCACTAATAGTCACTCAGTTAGGCAACCATTCTCCAGCCCAGTCCAGTCAATTTACACCCGATACTTCCCACCCAATCAGACCAATTTTACATAAACCTACCAAAATTAATCAACACAATCCAATTTAGCATGTGGTAGACATGACGCAAGGGTATGTCCTAATCCTATCGTAGGCATCAATACGCTTGAAATAAAATTATGACCACGCATATTCTAGTTTTTCTTATAACTTAAAAGTTTAAACGACCCTGTCTTTAATCTATTCGGCATATTTCAATAATTCCCAACTAGATTTTAAATATTCCGGATAAATATTTCTAAGAGGGTAGTTGAGGTTGAATAAGTTTTATGACGAATCTGGGAGCTCAAAGAGCTGACGCGTAGCCCGCTAGTCATGAAGGAAGTAACTGGAAGGTTAGTATAAAGGAGGGACTAAGTTCCTGAAGTGATAAACTAAGATGAGCAAGAAGTCAGAAGTTGAGCAATCTGATTAAGTTGAAAGACAGAGAGAGATACCACATGGAGAAATCAGGAAGTCTTGAAGAAATCATTCACGTACCACATGAGTTAGGGAAATGAGAAACCCGGATATGATCAACATAAAATGGTAATAATGATAAGCACAATGTCAGATCAAGGAAGTTACATTACAGTTGATTAGGCGGTTGTTAGTTACAAATTAGTTACAAGCTGTTTTGGAAGTTAGTTAGAATCTTGTTAGAAGTTGTTGCACCATTTTCTATATAAACACTGATTGTAAACGTATTAAGCAGCTAATGAAATGTTACAAATTCTTCTCTCTCTCTCTCTCTCTCTCCCTCTGTTCTATCTCTCATCTCAATCGTCTCTCAAAATTCTATTCCATTCCTTAAATTTGTGAAATCCAATTAATCCAATCAGGTTGAGAACCTGACAATTGGTATCAGAGCTACCAATTCTGGGAAATTCAAGGAAAAACATGGCTGAAACCCGACAAACTCAGTTTGAGAAGAACATCGAAAATCGCATTCAAGAATGGCAGAAAAAAGGATCAAAATGACTCATCTATGAAGATATGGATGGAAGCTATGTTCAAAAACTTGTCAGATCAGATCAAGAAAATAGAAGAAATGGTGGATCATCAAGAAATTACAGAGGAAGTCAATAATAGAAGGTTATTGGGATCTCAACCCAATGGTCATGTACACGGCAGTCAATTCAATGATGGAGACAGAAGAAACAGTTTCAAGGATAACTTTGGGGGCAAATACAAATTACCCAAAGTTGAATTTCCAAGGTTCCATGGAGATGATGTCAGAGGATGGATAAAAAGATGTCTGAGATCTTTTGCTGTTAACCCAATAGAAGAAGAAGAGAAGGTAGGGTTTGTATGCCTTCATTTGGAAGGAAGGGCTGAAGCATGGCTACAGCCCAATATGAATCTCTTGAAGGAGTAAAATGGGAGGAATTTGTCAAAGCAATTTGTGCAAGATTCACTGATCCTGGACAAAGAGATTTGATTGAAGAGTTCACCAAACTCAAGCAGTCTGATACTGTGGAAAATTACCGGAATAAGTTTGAAGACTTACAACCCCTAGTCCAAACAGAGAACAAAGGACTCAGTGAGAGTTATTTTGTGTCCAGCTTCATAAATGGCCTCAAGGAGGAGATCAAAGTGCAAGTCAAGATATTCAAACCCCAAAACCTCAATGATGCTATCGAGTTAGCCAAACTTCAAGAAATTGCATTAGACCTTCAACACAAGAAAAACACCTCTAAAAACTATCCTACAGTTATACCACCAAGAACCCCTACAACAATTCTTCTTTCAAACCCTCTTACCCTAATCAAAACCACAATACCAACAACAAACCTATCAACCCCACACCACCTCTAAACCAAGCCAAGAACCCAAACTTCAATAACAACCACCTTCCTATCATCAAGAAACTAACCCAAGCTGAAATGCAAGCCAGGAGAGAGAAAGGGCTTTGCTATAACTGTGATGAACCATACAAGTGGGGTCATAAATGCAAAAATATGAGCATCTATATGCTAAATATTGAAGATGAAGATCTCAATGAGAAGGGCGACGATCAAGAAGGAGAGGCTATTGAGTTAGGCTTAGACATGGCCATATCAATACAGGCCCTATCTGGAAGTTCCACACACCAGACCTTGCTCATTAAAGGAAAATCCAAAAATCATCCAATAACTATCCTAATTAATATAGGAACCTCTCATAATTTTTTGGACCCTAGCACAGCTAAACAAATAGGTTGTGGCATCCCCAACACCAATAAACTCATAGTCACAGTAGCAGATGGCAATCAGACCCTTCACTAAAGCAGTCTGTCCCAATTTTCAGTGGACTATGCAAGGAGAAGAGTTCTTGGCAAGTGTGAGACTACTTCCTTTAGGAGGGTGTGACATGGTGTTGGGAGTTCAATGGTTGAAAAGTGTTAGTCCTATGGTTCTAGACCTCAACAAACTCATACTAACTCATACTGACCTTCAACAAAGATGGAAGAAGGGCAGTACTTAAAGGAGTGAACAGTGAACAAGGGCAACTCAATTTTATCAAGGGAAAGGCATTGATAAAATGCTGCAACAAAGAACCTGAATTCATCATTGGTCAGCTTTCTTCAATCACTGCAATAGACAACGAGGTAACCACTCCACCAGAACTACTTCCATAATTGGATGCTTATCAAGATATATTCCAAGAACCTAAGGGACTTCCACCATCAAGAAATCAAGATCACCATATCCCACTTAAAAGTGGATCTGAACCAGTTAATGTCAGGCCCTATAGGTACCCTTTTGTACAAAAAAAATGAAATTGAAAAGATTGTTAATGACATGCTAGATAGTGGAATCATCAGACCATCATCAAGACCCTTTGCCTCACCTGTGTTATTGGTGAAAAAGAAGGATAACTCTTGGAGACTCTGTATCGATTAGTGAAAAAGAAGGATAACTCTTGGAGACTCTGTATTGATTATAGAGAGCTGAACGAACTCACTATAAAAAAACAAGTTTCTTATCCCCTATTATAGATGAATTACTGGATGAACTACTTGGGGCTTGAGTTTTTAGTAAGTTGGATTTAAGATAGGGTATCACCAAATTAGGGTGTATTTGAACCAGATATCCCAAAGGCTATTTTCAGAACACATGAAGGCCACTATGAGTTCTTAGTGATGCCTTTTGGTCTCACGAATGCTCCTGCTTCATTCCAAGGCTTGATGAATTCAGTTTTCAAAAACTTCTTAAGAAAATTTGTCTTAGTTTTTTTTATGACATTTATTTACAGCCCTGACATGGACACACACAAAACTCATTTAAAATTGGTATTGCAAGAATTCAGGAAACTTCAGTTATTTGCCAAAAAATCCAAATGTTCTTTTGGCCAAAAACAAATGGAATATCTAGGACACTTGATATCTGATGAGGAGTAGCTGCAGATCCATAAAAAATTTAGGCCATGGTGCTGTGGCCACTGCCTAAATCATTAAAAGGATTGAGGGGCCTTTTGGGATTAACAAGCTACTATAAGAAGTTTGTGAAGGGATATGGCAGTATAAGCAAACCACTCACTGATATGTTGAAGAAAAATCAGTTTCAGTGGAGTGGTAATGCTGTTCAAGCCTTCCAACAACTCAAGATAGCCATGAGCACCACTCCAGTACTCACACTACCTAACTTTACCAAACCTTTCATTCTAGAAACAGATGCCAGTAATGAAGGGCTGGGAGCAGTGCTAATGCAAGAAGGAAAACCAGTTGCATATCTTAGCAAAACATTACCTATGAGGAAAAGAGGTCTATCAACATACGAGGAGGAGTTATGGGCCCTAGTGATGGCAGTGAACAAGTGGAGACCATACTTGTTTGGAAAGCAATTCACTGATCACCAGAGCCTAAAATACCTCTTAGAGCAGAGACTAACCACTATGCTACAACAGAAATGGCATTCTAAATTGATGGGATTAGACTATGAAATACACTACAAGAAGGGGAAGGGGAAAGACAATAAAGTAGCTGATGCTCTCTCAAGGAAGGAAGAAAATGGATTATGCTGTGCAATATCTACAGTTCAGTCAGCTTGGCAGGCAGAAATCATTCAAAGTTGGGATGAGGATGTGTTGGCACAAGAGTTGATTCAAACTAATCAACAACGCTGAACAGGTTCCTGGTCACACCCTTAATAATGGCCTCATTAGGCACAATGGTAAGTTATATGTGGGATCAGCTGGAAGTATTAGACAAAAGGTGATAGAAGAGTTACATTCTACTGGTACAGGTGGACATTCAGGGAGAAAAGCAACTCTTAAGAGAGTGGATCAATTGTTTTACTGGCCAACAATGAGAAAAGATGTGGACCAAACAGTGGCCAGATGTGATACCTGCCAAACGAACAAAGGGGAAACATGCCCATACCCAGGCCTCCTCCAGCCCCTACCTATTCCATTGCAGCCTTGGGAAGACATTTCTATGGATTTCATAGAAGGTCTCCCTCATTCCAACCAAAAAGACTCCATTTTTGTTGTTATACATAGACTTACAAAATATGGGCATTTCATTACATTCACCCACCCTATATCTGCCCAATTATAGCCCAACTCTTCCTAGACCACATTCATAAATTACATGGACTAACCAAAACAATCACCTCCGATAGAGACCCTATTTTTCTCAGCCAATTTTGGACCCAACTTTTTAAAATCCTTGGCACCAAACTCCAACACTCTACTGCCTACCACCCCCAAACAACTGAAAGATTGAATCAATGTGTAGAGAACTATCTAAGGTGTATGACTAGTGACAAACCTACCAAATGGTCTCAGTGGCTTTCCTTAGCTGAGTGGTGGTATAATTCCAGCCACCATTCCACACTTCAGTGCTCTCCATTTGAGGCACTTTATGGCTACCAGACCCCACACCTTGCTATACCCCAACAACCTAAATCTCGACAACTAGACATCAACACTTTCATGGAGGAGAGGAAAATGGCCATTCAACTATTGAGGGAGAGATTGCAGGGAGCTCAAGAGAGGATGAAATACTTTGCGGATAGAAAAGGTCTAAAAGGCAGTTCACGGTGGGAGAATTGGTTTATCTAAGGTTACAACCCTATAGATAGACTACAGTAGCACTTCGCCGAAATCACAAGCTTCTCCTAAGTTCTATGGGCCATATCAAATTATTTCTAAGATAGGGCAAGTGGCTTACCAACTCAGACTACCAGAAGAAGCAATGGTACATCCCGTATTTCATGTGCCCTTGCTGAAAAAACAGGTCGGCCAGTCTATCATCCCTCAAGATCAACTACCTACTATGACTGAGGACGGCCATACAGTCCTAGCACCAGTTGCTATCCTAGATCGTCGCATTGTAAAGAAGCACAACAGACCGGCGGTCCAAGTTCTCACACAATGGTTAAACGCTGATGCACAGGCTTCCACATGGAAAGATTACGAGTCCCTCATCAAAAGATTTCCTGAGATTGATCCTTGCGGACAAGGATTTTTGAAAGGGTGGCGATTGACCGATCAAGGAAGTTACATGACAGTTGATTAGGCGGTTGTTAGTTACAAATTAGTTACAAGATGTTTTGGAAGTTAGTTAGAATCTTGTTAGAAGTTGTTGCATCATTTTCTATATAAACACTAATTGTAAACGTATTAAGCAGCTAATGAAATGTTACAAATTCTTCTCTCTCTCTCTCTCCCTCGGTTCTATCTCTCATCCCAATCTTCTCTCAAAATTCTATTCCATTCCTTAAATTTGTGAAATCCAATTAATCCAATCAGGTTGAGAACCTGACACACAATAAAGGTGCAAAACAAGGGAGACAACAAGAAGAGCACGAAGATATACGTGGTTCACCAATTTTGCTATGGAGAGGCCCAATTCCACTATATTTGAAGAAATTACAAGTACAATAGAAAACAATACCAAGGATAAATCACATACCCTATATTCTCCTATCAGATCCCGTATAGCCATTGTACACCAACTCTCCCCCTAAGTGAATCCAAGTACTAAGCCAAGAACCCTCTCAATCTCTCGCTCTCAAGGTGTTCCCCATGTACACAATCTGGTGTATCCCGCTCCGCATGTAACCCGATGAGACCCCCCCCCCCCCAACAAACAATACAAATAGAGCACACCTAGCATATACCGAACCACTCACGCTCACCGCCCTCTTCTACCTTTGAGAAATCCCATGGGTGAAGAAAAATCCCTCACCTCTCACCCCTCACCCTAACCCTTAAAGTTTTAACCCCCAAATGATCTTTTTATTGGTGGAACCCATTTGTGGCAAAATGTCCAAAATACGTCCACTTAAAACCCATTATTTCGCAATTGATGCCCATTCGTTGCAGCGAATCTAACCCTTCGCTAGTCACAGATTTTTCAAATCCAATTATCCCCCAAGTGGTGACCCCTCTGGCGACCTGCTTCGCTGCAGCGAAGCTCACCTTCGCTGGAGTGAACAAAAATGTGCTTGTGTATTTTGAGAGAGCAAAGATGGGGTAAAAAAATCTGGGATTTCGTGAAATATGTATTGGCAGCCAGCATATGGTCCTTTTGGTGCAGCGAAAGCTCCGTTGACAGCCAACAAAGGTTTGTTTCGCAGCAACGAAGCTCATGGCTTCATCGAAGAGGCTGTTGTATTCGCAACGAACGAGAGTGACTGCAACGAAGAGGTTGTCGTATGCATAATGAACGGGGGACAAAGGTGTGAAAGTTGAGTTTAAGTGGGTGCATTTTGGGTGTTTTCACTTGTAACACTTTTTGAGCTATAATTGAAATGTTAAAATAGGTTTCTCATTATGGTTTTATTGATATTGAGAGAGGTATTCATCAAAGAGAAGAGAGGCCAGAAAGTGAGAGAGGTTTAATGTTTCTAAACTTGATTCCAAGGTTAGATTTGGGGTGTATGCAACTCACTCAATTTTATCATTGTAACCTAGTTTTCTCAAATAGTAGAATTGTTCTCTTTGTGGGATATTATAAAAAAGGGCATGATATCACGTGGTTTAACCGAAGATATTGCGCCGGGCAGAATGGAATGGAAAAATAGGATTCATGTAGCCGACCCAATACAATTGGGAAAAGGCTTTGTTGAGTTGAGTAGAATTGTTCTCTCTTTTGTGGATGTAGATAACCTAAGTTTGCCAAACCATGTTAAATCTCTCATGTTCATCTCTATTTTTGTGGTTTGTTTCTATTTCCATCAATCTTGAATATATATTTTGTTGTTTTAGTTGGGTGTGGTGCCATTAGTGCACAATAGTGGTGTTTCAGAAAAATAAGTGAGATTTTGGTGTCCACTCACTAGTGTTTGGAAATCTTTGGTTTGTTGCTTACATTCAACCATGTACAGAAGCTAGATATTTGATGGAAGCGGTAGCTTGAGTGAAGGATGTCCTCATTCAACAAGGGTTAGCAAGGACATTGAAAGGGATGAGTGAGAAGCCAAAAAAGATGGAGGATGATAATAGAGAGGAAGAGTATTAACTGACTCATAATATTATCAACAATGTCAATGATGAGAACATGACGCCAAAGTTGTGAGGGAAGCTTTATATAATGAAGAGTCTCAAAACCAAGCTCGGACTCAAGCGGGAACTTTACCATTTGAAGATGGAGGAGAGAAGGAACCTCATGGATCACATGAGTGTATTTTATGGGATTGTGGATCAGCTCAAAGGTTTATGTGAAGATAGATGAGGAAGTTATGGCATTGTTGCTTCTTACCTCTCTTCCGGATTTATATGAGAGCATAGTCACTAACATTTTCTATGGTAAAAATATAGTTAAAATGGATGAGGTGAAGTCAACTATCCTGGGAAAAGAAGAAGTTTTCGGGGAGGAGATTTCAAATTCGGCTTTGTATGCTCATGGTGGGAATCGGGGAAGGAACACCAAACACTAATTAAGTGAAGGTAATAGTTGGTCTAGATTAAGGGGTCGTGAAAAAGAAGTAGGGTCACATATAGCGGGTGTGTCCTTCGAAAAAGTATGAAGGGCTCTGATAATTCATTGGTGACATATATGCGGAGGATAAATAGTTTGGAAAGTCTCACTTTCTAAAAGTAACTTTCCATCTGTGAATGGATATTGGATTTGGTATCTTCAAATCATGATTGCTCATATCGAGTATTTTGAGACGTTTTAAGATAAGGAGAAAGGTTTCTTGTCTTTGCTTAACCAGAAGATATGTGTCGTTGCAGGGGTGGGAACGATGTAAATCAAAATGTTCAATGGGGAAGGGCGCATTTTGGGGGATGTGGACTATGTATTAAAATTGCGGACAAACTTGATACTCACTAGTTAATTGGATTCAGGGTTGTCGAGTATCGGTAGCCAGTGGAGTCCAGAGAGTCAAAAATAGCCGTGTGTTCGTAGCAAAGGGAGAAGATAGAGGATGTTTGTATTATCTGAAATAGACTTCAATGGTGATAGGAAATCAACGTTCAGAAGTTATCGAGCGCTCAAGGCATGTCTCATTTGAGGATAAAACATAAACATCGTTGCAACTTCCCCTGCAGACGATGGGAGGAAAAATCCTACTAAGGGAGGGATGCCTTGGGGTTCCCTTCCAGGGTCAACGAATGATTTTGAATCAGGGTAGTTGCACACACACATTGATCGTTGATGAATCAAGGAGCGGTATGGCCGTTTAAGTTGAGGTGTGTGTAACTAAAACAATGAAAGCCAATGGTGAACCGTTTGTGGATTTGTAAAGCATAGGGTCTTTTTTCAATGGAGTAGTGATGTTTTCTCTTGAGGCGAAGATTTGTGAAGTTTGACTCAAATTACATTTTTCATTAGGCGTTTTCTGCTAAAATGTGGCTTGAAAATATGGGAAATCAAGTAGTAGGAGTTGGCAGCGAGCAAAGGGTCACTTCGCTGCAACGAGGGTTTTTTCGCTGCAGCAAAGAGGTCACTGTCTTCGTAGTGAATAAATTACAAAAATGTGAAAGTTGGGTTTAAGTGGGGTATATTGGGCGTTTTCATATGTAACGCTTTATGTATAAATGAAATGTTGAAAGGGGTTTCTCATTAGTGTTTTATTGGCACCGAGAGAGGGAGGCAAGAAAGTGAAAGGTTTAGGAATTCTAAACTTGATTCCAAGTTGAGACTTCGGGTGTTTTGGGGGCTTGGGTTGAGTGTGTGTATAACTCTTGTATGATCCCTCTATTATAACCTATTTTTCTCAAATTGTGGAATTATTCTCTGTTGTGGATGTAGACAATGTAACTTTACCGAACCATGTTGAATCTCTTATTTTTATCTCTATATTTATGACTTGTTTATATTTCAATTAATCTTGCACGTATATATTTCATTATTTTGATTGGGTGGGGTACCATTAGAGCACAACACGTGCGCATTGAGTTTCTTTCGCCATACCAAGTATTATTAAATTTTGAAAAACATTATATGACTTCAATGATGGGTAATGTACAAGTGAAATGCATACTTCGTGATCCAGGATTCGGACTCTATGGTATACAATGTGTTAAGCTTGGGTAAATGCTCGAGGATTGATTTGTAATGGTTGGGAATTTTGATGCTCCTCTCCTGGCATTAATGACGGTTCACCCCGCATTAAAGAGAAGGTGCTTTCTCGAGGAAGTACTAGGAGAGGAAGTACCCCTTTGATCCATATAGAGGTCGAGGGTCATATCTTATCATAGAGCAAACCTAGGCTAATCTTAACAAACATTGAAGATTAATTAAGACCTTTTTAAAAGCATTAAAAAAATCTTTACAGATTTTTAGCAAATTTATTTTTAAATTGTCGCTCCAATTTAAAATTTCAATTCGGGCCCTGATCTCAATACATCTTAATATCTGTAAACATTTGTTGTTACATTCACTGGCCCTTTTACAATATTTCTCCCAATATTTTGCATTATTTCCCCAACTTACATCTAAATAATGAACTATTCATGTGCATTGACCAATACACTTTTCTCGTATAAGCCTCTGATTCAACAGATTTAAGAGTTCATATACAAACTAATTAAATTTAAAGTAGTTTCACAAATAAGTCTTGTTTACATAAGACATTTCTTAATTGGTCATATTCTATGAAGCACGGACACTCTTCCGGAAGCCACGAGTCAACTTCGACCCGAGTTGGACACACGACACGCTTCGACACGTTGCTGACACGCCGGGACACACGAGTCCTTTTTTTAGAAACGCTGGGACACATCCAGACCACGCTAGGACACGCTGGAACGCGTAAAAGGACACGTGAAATTGATTTTTTAATATTTTTTTAATTCTAATCTGATGGTGATTCTACTTTATTTATGATTTTCAATGTTAAAGTGTGTTTGAATTTTATTTTGCATAGTCCATTTTCTTAATTTCAGGTTACGAATGTTCTAATAATGTATTTTATGCAAACAATCTATTTTATTACATTAATATATATATATATATATATATATATATATATATATATATATATATATATATATCCTAGCTTGTCGTATCCTAATTTTTGAAAAAATCACGTATCGCATGTCGTGCCGAAACACGTATTACGTGTCGAGTCCATGCTTCATAGGTAATATCAAAACATTTTTTTCTCAATAGGTCGTATTTATAAATGCAGTAAATATTCACTACGTGTTTACAAATATAACTTTATTTTCTCATAAGACCTATTGGAGATAAAAAAGGTGGTAGGACCAAACATGACTAGTTGGTAAAAAACCCTAAATTTAAACCCAATCAAATAAATAATCTATACTAATATAGAATAGGAATTGTGAGGTTAGACCAATTTTTTGTATTCCAAAAATATCCTTAAACTCTATTCCAAAAATATCCTTAAACTAAAAAAAAAAAAATCAATATTAATGGTTTTAAAAAGAAGCTACCCACTAAAATCAAACTACCCATTAACCACCCATACAGAGCATGTGCATAATGGTCTATACAAAGAGAAAAATAAAAGAAAACTCAAGACAAAAGTAGAATTATTAGACTAGGGTTAAAGAATGGCCACATTTATATATGTTTGTTGGGTTTAGAATCCAAGCAGAATGGCAAAAATGAATCATGACACAATCTTGTACAATTGGCACAAGAAATTGGAACCCCAATATTAATCACATATTCATCAAACGTATATATATGTACACAAATAATATTATTCAAAACCACAATCTACGAAAAGAATGAGAACCCGTATTTGGATTATAATTGATGTTGTTCAAAGAATTTTACCCGTTATTCTCCGTCTTGCGTTCTGCAGACAGATACCAGTAGGGCAGAGTTTTCTTCCCCTTTATAAAAAGAGCAATGCTATACTAGTACATGGAGGGGATTTTTGTTTTCATGGTTTCTCATGTGATTTATTAGGATTGTATGATTTTTTTTTTTAAAGTTGTTTTATTAGAAAAGATTATTTTTTTATAAAGTAAAAAAAATGTATCGTTAAAAACCACTATATTCATTATTTTCATATAAAAAAAAATTTGACAAAAACTGTTTCAAAAAATAAAAGTTAATTTATATAAATAAAAAAAACTTTATTTTTACATTTTTAAACAGTTTCAAAGAATATAAAAATTATATTAAATATTGTAAAAATAAAAAAAATGAAGTTTAAAAATATGGGGTGCCGCTGGCGCGGACCTTTAAAAATAAGAGAATATTGGGTAAACGGATGTTTGAGGGACTAAATGAGTTAAAAATAATTATAAAAAAAACAATTTCTTATTGGAATAGTTTTTTAACGCGGACCTTTAAACAGTTTTAAGAAATACAAAAATTGTTTTAAATGTTCTAAAATTTAAAAATAAAGTTTAAAAATAAATGGTGTAGCTGGCACGGACCTTTAAAATTAATAAAATATTGGATAAATGGATGTTTGAGGGAGTAAATGAGTTAAAAATAATTTTAAAAATAATTTTTAAAAAAATTATTTAAAAAAACCAAAAAAACTATTTTAATAGAAAGTTATTTTTTTTTTTTAAATGAGGTGCCAACTAAACAAATGAGAACAAAGAAAGCTATCAACTAGACAACCCGGCACTAGCTCCCGGGTTGTCTAGTATTATTCTTAAAAAAAGCGTATTTAATTCAAAAAGTCCAAAAACTAGAGTAATTTATAGAAAGTTCCATTTTTAATAGGGTTATATACCAAATAGTCCCTCGAACTTTTTTTAATACACGTTTAGTCCAAGCTTTTTTATTTTGCACCAAAAAGTCATTCACCGTGCCAAAATAGCTTTACCATGTTGTTGGCGCGGACCTTTAAAGATAGGAGATTAGGGAATTTTTTGGTACAAAACAAAATGCTTGGACCAAATGTGTATTAAAAAATATTTGAGGGACTTTTTGGTATTTGATCCAAAAAAAAAATGTTAGATGTATCAAATACCAAAGAGTCCCTAAAACATTTTTTAATACACATTTAGTCCAAACCTTTTATTTTGTACTAAATAGTCCCTTATTCTCTTATCTTTAAAGGTTCGTGTCAACGGCATGGTAAAGCCTTTTTGGCATGGTGAAGGACTTTTTGGTGCAAAATGACTATACATGTATTAAAAGAAGTTCGAGGGTTATTTGGTATATGCCCATTTCTTTTCTTTCTTTTTTCTTCTCTAATCTACGTACATATTTTGCACTAAAGTATGTGTTGTCTCGTGTATTTGTGTCGCGCTCGTTTCAGCTAAAAAATACGAATTCGCGTCACGTCATGTTAATGTCACCAAAAACACGATTTCAAAACTATGAATTGTCACCCCTACACAAATTTAACACGTGTATATTACAAAAATTCGTGTATACATTGTAAAATTCCGCTTACAAACTACAAAAAAATTACAAAAATTCATGTGTCGATTTCTAAATTTAATGTATACATTACGAAGAGATCGGGTATACAAAAATGGAGTCCTTAACCTGAAAAATTTACGGACTAGTGAGTTAAGCAAAAAAAAAACGTATTTTTTATTGACAAAATATAAGTTACAGGAGATATTAGGTTTTGGTCTACTTATCAGAAAATATCTCATACAAAAAATGAAATATACAATATTTTCAAAAAATAAAAGATTGTTGTAGTGAAACATTTACGGATTGTTAGCTTATTTTTTATTTGTTTCATCATAATATTCTAGGCATTTGTATCTTTGTTTGGAAAAAAGCATTGTAGTTTACCATTTAAAGGAAATTTAAAAAAAAATAATTTCATATAAATCTCCGTTTGCATTTTGTAACTAATCCATGTAACTGAGTGACGAGGGATAGGCAAAAGATATTACACAATTTTTATTTGAAAAAAAAAGTATTAAACAAAATTGTTAGGTATTAATATCATTATTATGTTTTTACATTGTTTTGGAAATGGTGCTATTTGGCATTAAGCACAATAGGATTTTATAAAAATAAAAAGTGGCAAATTTGAGACTAATTGCTCTCAAATTTGTCATTTCAGGTGTGACATTTTTTATAAACACGTGACATTCCATACCTGATGACAATGTTCCGCGTTGTAGTTGGAATGTCATACTACTTATGTATTATTTTTATTTTTTTTGGTCTAAGTAATAGATTTTCCTAAATTAATTTTGTTTAACAACTAATAAATGTCTTGAGCAATATGATTAAATTTTATAGAAGTGAAAATGGCGTGCGAGTTGTGGCCGATATATTTTGTTAAATAATTAACCCCCAAAGACAGTTTCAATTAACAACTTTATATGAACTTATGAACTAGCAATGTAATTACATTTAATAAAATTGAGAATTTTCTTAAAACGACAATGTAAGAACAAAATCACCATGTAACAAAAGATGAAAACAATACTATTATAAAAAAACACAAGTTTCATACATTTTCAATAAACTACAAAGCAAAGTAATCAATGAGGAGCTGATAGGCTATCGATCCCCAATTTGCCCCACCTCGAATGGGTTGATGAGACCCGAATGGAATTGTAATTCACCACTAGAGAGAACACTTTATTGTAATCAACACATTCCCTTTGTTCAAAACCTTTGGCTACCAACACATTCCCTCTGTACAAAATACTTGGCTACTAACTTTATTTTATATGAAACGTCATAATTTGGAGCACCGCATTTCTTAGCATAAACCCATTTGCATTCGGTAGACTTTTTTCTCTAAAGAAACTTTAAATTCCCAAGTTCGGTTCTTTTGAAGAAAATCTAACCCCTCACCCATGACCAAATTTTACTCGTGGCAATGAGTCTACTGGCCAAAAATGATTATTCTTGTTGTTGTTGACGAGATCCCTCATCTGGGACCTCCACCTCTCCACGTGGTGATTTGATTGGAGTAAACACATCCAATTGTACGTTTTCGCTCTCATTTTCCTTTTGGAGAATCTTCACTTTCAACCTTTGGCATCTTAAGCATCATCATCATATTTTCCTCAATCCCATCACTTGAGCATAAATGCTTAATAACATGTCATTTCCATATTGACCACCATTTTCTTATTTTCGGGGCACCATAACTTGTACCCTTCGACCCCAATACTTAAATCCATGAAAATTTCCTTCTTAGATATAAGATAAATTTTACCCTCACTAACATGAAAGTAAGTACGACATCCGAATACATGCACCGTGTTGTAAGTAGGATGTGACCCCGATCATGATTATCTACATTCTTTCCCATTTAAGAAACACCCCAAAGACCTCATCCTTTTGTTTCTTGGTGAAAACATAAGTCCTCCGAGAGTAGTCATCAAGAAACGTCACGAAGTGGTGACTACCTCCTAAAAATGGTATTTTAGAAGGAACCTAAATATATTTGTGAACGTAATCAAGTTTTCCTTCATAAAATGAATTCTCATGCCATACAGAAACCCTCGTTTTCTTGACAATCACACAATGCTCGTAGTAGCCCAACTTGTAACTCGTTACACCCTTTAATGCTCACGTAATAGTGTTATGGTATTCGCCATAGCTTGTCCCTAACGCATATGCCACAGCCTAGTGGAATTTATCTTTACATCTTCTTTCTCATCAACGATCATGGCATAACATGATACCATGATCCTTTGAAGAAAATATATGTTTCCCTCTTTTTTTCCTCTCATCACCACCAAGGCACTGAAGACAACCTTTAATATTTTACCATCGAGTACAATCATGCACCTATTGGAATCTATTGCACCCAAAGAAATCAAATTCTTCTTTATATACGAAACATGTCGAACATTTGTGAGAGTAAGATTCACTCCATCATGCATCTTCAACTTAATTGTGCCAACACCCTTTCACCGACAAACATGATCATTATTTATAAAGACTTTCCCTCCATCCATCTCCTTGAAGGAATGGAATAAATCTTTATCCATGCACATATAGTAGGAGCACCACAAGTCTAACATCCACGCACTCAATGAGTTTTGTTGTGAAGTTCTTTCATCGTGCTCCCAAAATTCAACATCCTTGACTTCGCTATAGGTTTCTTATTGTCTTTTGCCTTTAGCTTAGGGAAATCCTTTTTGAAATGCCCCTTCTATTTGCACTTGTAGCATATAATATTAGCCAAGCCCTTGGTCGGAGACATGTACCAACAACTTTCACTCCCATCATGGTTCCAATCCTCAGTCTTATCCCACGCAACCAGTGCATAGGAATGAGAATCAAACTTCCCAACAATGTTGAAGAGACCTCATCAAACTATCTTCATCTTTCCATATAGCAACGTGGTGCTCAAGTATTCATATGAATCTGAATATAAATTGAGAAGACATAAAGCTTTATCTTTATCATCACTATCAACATCTAAGGTTAATAAACCAGAGGCAATTTTATTAAACTCATTAAGGTGTTTGGGCATCAATATAATCAAATCGAAACAACTTCTCCAGGTAGAGACATTCTCTATGCTCTTGCTTATGTAATTGTTTTCCAATTTCTTCAATTGATTTCATCGATCCCTCCTTTCATCACATAGTATACAATATTTTATGTGAGATTCAATCGAAGTGTGCTACATTCTTACAAGTCATATTTTCCCAATCATCATCGGACATATCCGCGGGTTTAACTGCAATTCCTTTCAATTCCCTATGCAAATCTTGTTGGGTCAAAACATTTCTCCTTGGACATTGCCACATGCAGAAAATGATGGTTTTCCCATTAAACTTCTTAAGTCAAACTTGAACATTGACACCTTAGAAGATGAAAGCATTGTTTCACAGAAAGCAAATACCCTATAAGCGAAAAAGTTCAGATACTAATTTGTATTGTATCATGGATACTCACTTAAGAATGTGATTCATGCCCGCCCAAAAGATCCAACATGATACAACACGAGATGACCAAGCGAAATACAATCAAAGTGCGGCATAAATGAAAAAGTAAAGAGAAATACAATCAAAGTGCGGAGTAAATGAAAAAGTAAAGAGAGAATGCGCATTAACAAACAGTAGGACAAGATGTACGTTATTCCCCAATTTGACTACATTAAGGAATGATGATTGGCTCTTTTTATGTGATTGAATTAACAAATAGGGTTACAACTTCTCTCCATCCTCACTCTCTCTCTCACTGAATGATTGAATTCTGCTCGTATCCTCCCATTTAAATAGGGTTACAAATCGGTATGAATGAAAAACAAAATAAATATACATATAAATCGACTTGAATAAGAAAATAAATAAATATTTTAGTTATACTACTAATATTATGTGAATATCGTCAAAAATCTCACTTAAATTGCGAAAGTCTCGCTTGGCACCATTGAACTGCCATGCTGTAATGGACACTCGCGCAAAATTGACGAACTTTCAGAAATCTATCAAATGAAGGAAGGATGGGTAGTGGGTGGAAGGTGCTGGCAATCCTGTGCTACCCTGGGTTATAGTCTCAGATATCGCGTACTAGGACTGGTGGTCACTACAACTCTTCCTATTGGTCTTCCGACTGTCCAACATCTCCATGTAGTGTTCTACAACTTGCCTTGCATCACACTATAAGTTTGACCAATTTGTATATCTTGTTGGAGGTATCTGTACACTAACTTTGTAAAAGTTACTTAAAACATTGTGGTGGGGATGCCATAAGAAGACTTACTAGGAAGGAAAATCCTCTGCTTCAACTCTGAAGAAGTTGCTATGATATTTTACTGTATACTATTTGTGGATGTATAGGAATAAAAAAGTTCTCCAACGACAATATGCAATACTGTCTATGGATGTTAAGGATGCTGAAGAACTTATTTTAATGAAGGCTTAGTCAGTTGAATAGTATTGTAGCTTGAGAAAGTAGAGAAGTGGGATATTCTAGTCAGGATACTGGACTTGAGTGTCACATAGGTTTCGCCTAGGCGTGCCTAGGCTTAAGGCTTGGGAGAAATGCTCCGCCAATACTTACACTGACCTTTGTCCGTGGTAAGCCAACACGGTCATGGGTTGTCGGCTAAGGGTGCGGTTCCCCATTTAGCAACATAATTGGAAAGCAACAGAGTTTTTCACACCTTATTTTGTTTCAAGTCCCATCTATTGGTTTCATACCTCTACAACACATTTGTTAGTTTGTTCATTCATTCATTCATTGTGGTTGCTCTTAGTGGATACATTCTATTTTTTTGTTTATCATTTGAATTATTGATGTTATATCACAAGTCTCTTATTCAAGTACTCATTAAAAGTCGCTACAAAATTATTTCTTTGGAAACAGATTTCATTGATTGAACATTACCTCCCCCTTTATATCTTTCGTTTTAATATTCCTACCCTTATTTTTATAATATTATATCTGCTGCTGTTGTTACTTGTGACCGGTGCTGATTTGAGCGACACCCTGATGGATCGCATGGTAAGACAGGCGGATACAGGGGGCAAGGGGTGGCCTTGGATCCCCCAAACTTCAAATTTTAACCCTATAGTTTTAGCATTTTATGGAAAAAAATTATATTTTTATAGTTTTGGCCACTACAAAAATAGATATTTATTGTTTGCCCCCCCCCCTATTACTCACATTTCTGAATCCAAGACTGCTCAGGCCATACCTATTTGGTATTCATTTGGTTCTAGTTTTTAGGCCTCGTTTAGCTTGAGGTGCGTGAAACATAGCTTCACCTTTTAGAAATTATATATTTTGTTCAAAACCACATAATATAGCAGTTATATGTATTTACAATTTTATTTATAATACTTTTCACCTTCCCATGGGTTTCTTGGAATTTTAGACTCTGATTAAGGTTTAAAATTTATTAAAAAATCTTAAATTCCGTTCCTAACATTGAAATCAAACGAGCACTCGACATAAATTGAGTTCAAAGGCCCATTGAAATAGCCTTATGATCAGAAAGATTGCTCCTCTCAACTGCTTATAGTCTAAGATTACTTCCATTCCTCTGAAACTGATATTGTTCAATCACTCAAGATTAATATTAAGATTGAGGTAACACGCTGCTATCCCTACAGGTTTTTACAGGTTTTGAATGAAGCTAATCTCAGAAATGCAGTCTTGGTAAGATCAGTTCTCACCCGTAGTCATTTAGGGGGTGCTGTTATTGAAGGCGCTGACTTTAGCGATGCTGTTTTGGATCTTCTTCAGAAACAGGTACTCTACACAGATACCTAACTATGATGAGTATTAGTGTGTGTGCGTGTGTGTACATATATATATATATATATATATATATATATACCAGCACCTGTAAAAGTAGCGATTTGCACATTCTTCAAGTAGATTCTGCAAAATTGTTGTATTGGACAACGTTTAAAATATGTAAATTATGCAATCAAATCTAGTGCGACTGATGGAATGACTCAACTTTAGTGGCGTACTCCACCACCTCTGGTAAAGAATATGACATCACGTAAAGCGAGACCGCATTGGATATTGCTTGGAAGACAGTGAATATACCGACTGATCTGCTACTCCTCACTCTCACCGAGGGGGGCACGAATACAAAGAAGCTGAAAGCGATCGGTGTAGTCTAAGACTGTAGTGTCCTGCCAAAAAGACTGGACCCGCAAAAAAAGATCACGCTCGTACATAGTGAGAACAAAAGCGGTCATCAATTGTGCAAGAAACTCTGCCCAAGTCTATATAGGAGGCTGACCCTCAAGAAACGGCTCTGCTCCAAATCATTCTATGAGACACTCGCGTAGCCCTGAAATTTAGTGGCTACTAACAGGATACACCGATGACCTTTCAGGCGCTTGTACTCAAATATCCTTTCCATGACGACAAGTGAATCAGCAACGGCATCGGGCTGTAAGTGGTCATCAAACATCAGAATATTTACCCGAATGTCACCCTGCATACTCCTCGATAGTAACTGAAGTGCTAAATGTGTAATGTCGTCACCACCCTATAGGGCCAGGACATCCTCATCTAGGTCAACATCGCCTGGCGAAGGCTCAGTAAGTAATGCTCTCTATGGTCGTCTTCGAGGCGGTGGATGAGAAAGATCCGGGGCTGATGATGGTGGCCTCTCGTGGTGGGGAAGGAGGTGGAGTGAGAACCAACAACTGGCAGTAGGGACAGTGATTCATCTGGTGCCCCTTCTGATAAAAAAAAAAAACAAATGTCGCTCAGAGAAAGGTATATAATGAAGTGACTTTCGGACTCAGAGACTCAAAAGGAGAAACATTGGTGCACTCAGTAGGAGGGGGCGACTCAAGCTCTAGAGCGGAGTGGGGTCGGGGCGAAGGGGGGGCATCATGTGGGGGTAGACTAATCCACTCCCGTACCCACTCATGGGAGTCAAAGGGTGGGTGCAGAATGGACGGAACGGGCATCCCATGTAGAATGAGAGCAGGGTAGATGTGTCGGGTGACCGGGTGGTGGTGAGGTGTGTAAAATATGTGGGGGCGGAAGCGTGGGGAAGGCTATATGGGGTAGGTGAGGGTGTGTAGCATAGTTGTCAAAATCGTCCGATTCGCGATTCGAATCGGACGATTCGATTCGATTCACTACCAAAACGATTCGAATCAACCTTAGAATCGCAAATGTCTAAAGAATCGGACTGAATCGGCGATTCGAATCTTCCGATTCGGGTCCGATTCGGTCCGATTCCTGATTCGGTCCGATTCACTTTTTTTTTTTTTTTTTTTTTTTTTTTCGCGATTTTTTTTACATTAAATTAATATATAGGCTCTTTATGGTATATATTTGTTTTATGTAGGGTGTTTTAAATTAATATGTAGGCTGTTTTATGATATATTTTTGTTTTTAAGCTTAAAATGAATGAGAACATGTGCTATGGTTAATTTTTCTGATATATTTTGGTATATTATCATGTGCTACGATTAGTTTTTTGTCATATTACGCTTAATTACCAATTCTATAGTGTTAAATTCCATTTACATATATTTTACTACATTTTTATCGTTTGGTTCCGATTCGACCGATACGATTCACGATTCGATTCACGATTCGCGATTCGGGGGGTAAACGATTCACGATACGATTCGCGATTTGACAACTATGGTGTGTAGTAGCGGGTGGAGTTGGGGGCATGGAGGGAAGATGTGGAGGTTCGAGGTATTTTTGTGGATGATGGCGAGGGTAAATGGAAATGTGATGTAGGGGGTGGTCATGTTGAGAAGGGGTGGGGTAATTGTGGTAATTTTGTGATGGTGAATGGGGGGAAACAAGAATACGAGGTGGAGGATGGTGTGGTGAGGATACATCGTGGTGTGTTGATATTTTGGGTGGTGGAGGGGTGTATATGGGAGGTATTTGTGAATTTTGGAGGGCAGGGGTATTGATAATGTGCGAGGATTGAAATTCTAGGGTTTGGTGTCCAAGATTTGGGTTAAGATACATGTATGATTCATTTGACACCGGAATTATTACCTTTACTTGAGGATGAATTAGATTTGAACCATTTGCGTGCCGAATGTCACGAATAATCTCGGCAATTGTTGGAGAGTATGTTCCAATCATGGGGGGTATTGTTTGAACACAAAGTGGAGAAGAAGTGGTCGGAAAAGTATCGGGATGAATTGGGTTGGTGGGAGACCCTCGGTGGGCTCACCTGAAGGGCTTCGTCCAAGGCAGTCGGCGGCTTGATCTAGCCCATTTGGCCTTGGATCCGGGTCGTCCGACTTCGAAGATGATAACCAGTGGCCGAAATTTGATTTTCGGTGAATTGAGGATGATTTCGGGTTGGATAGGGCTGATTTTGGGGCTGGACAGGGGTGGTTTGATGTTTCGGTAGGTGATGGGGCTGTTTCGGCAATCCGGCTTGGTCCAGTTTTTTTTTTGGAATTCCGGCCATTGGTTTGTGGTGGTGGGGATCCATCTTCAGTGGTGGGCCCTCTTGGATGTAAAAGGGATTAGGGGGAGTGAGATTTTTTTTTTTGTGGGGGGTGGGGTGGGGTGGGGGGTGTAGAATGGGTTGATTTGGGCGAATTAGGGTTAGGGTTTTGAGATATTATCGGGGCAGTGCGAGGGCGGTCAGTGGTGGATGCTGGTGGAGGATTTTGTGCGTCGATCTCATCCACCTGGGTCATCAATCGGTTGATAGCCTCTAAGATTTGATCGTGAGGATTTGCCGCGAAGGTGTTCATCTTTCTTGAACCCTCCTTAACATTATTTACGAGTTTTTGTTTTACGACAACAACAACAACAGGTAGAACCGACTAGGCTCTGATACCAATTAACGTAAATAATGCCAAATGGGAGCAAAAAAAATATAAATCTCTCTAAACTCTCTCAAATTACTATATCTCAAAATGGAAGAATACATCAAATGAGGCTACATGTGAGTATTTATGAGGTTGCTTGACCTCTCTAAGCTAAGAATTTAATTACAATTATGTCCCTACGAGCCAATAACCTTCATTTTTCTAAATACTAAACAAAAGAAAAAATACAATGAATACTAAAAATAAAAGAAAGACTGAAAAATAACAAAAATGACCTTATTCATTTCATGCCCAGCTATTGGAGTAATGTGCGTGTCTCCATTTTACTGTTTCAGCACTAAGGATAGTCTAAATAATATATGTAAACTTGGTGTAAATTAAGTATTTTTATGGATTTTTAATGTTAGTGTATTTAGATTAGCAATACCATTCAATTGGCTTAACCTATTAAAAAATACCTATTGCATGTCTTTTGAAATGATTTTTTTATTAGCGTTAAATGCAGAAACTTCATTGGACATGGTTAGCTCAGGTAGATAGAAAATGTTGGGCTATCTTACATCAATGAAGACTCTTGCATATACCATTGATTGCCCCAGATGGCAAATTTTTACCATCTCAACTTAAGTTGCTAATAGGTGTCCTTTTATTGTCAACTTTTCCACTTATTTTCACCAGATGAAAAAATTATACAGTCTTGACTTAAGTTGCTTATAGGTGTCATATTATTGTAAACTTTTTCAATTGTTTTCACCAGATGAAAAAAAATATAACATTCTACTGTTTCTCCCTCTATAGGTTTTCACATGCTACACTTCCTAGGACATTTTGGCAATGTCACGAGTGTTCATTAGAAGTGGAATGTTGGAACAAACCCCGTGTAATTAAAATGGGTGTCCTTGTTCCCCTATGTGGATTGTCCTATTGAGTAAGGGTCAGTGTTTGCAAATATGACGAGCATGATTCAAGGATTCAATCATATAATAACTTACATTGTAATAGCAACGAGATTTTGCTATTTCGGAAGAAGAAAAGTTACAATTCCTCTCAACAAATCCTCACTCACAAAAGACAGTGAGGCTAATTCAATATGCCTGTACCTAGGAATCCGACAATACAAACAAAAAAAGGGTATCATGAACCTAATATTCAGAGCAAGAAATTGATCAATAAATTGCAAAATTTATGAAAATAAACAGAGTTAACTGTTTGCAAATTGTAGTTTTGAAAACTATAATATACTAGTACTAGTAGTAATTTTGCAAAATTTTAGGGTGCCATCACCCCCCACTCCCCCCACCCCACCCCACCCTGAAACGAAATCAGTTCTGAGTCTGATTTTTAGCGAAATCAATGTCATGAAAAGAAATCAGTAAGACGAGAGAGAGAGAGACGAGAACTTACACTGTAAAAGATGAAGACGAGCGAAAGAGAGACGAGATATGGCTGCTGCTGTTAGAGAGAGAGAGAGAGACGAGAGAGACGAGAGACGGCTGCTGTAAAAGCTAAAGGATTTATATGAAAGTAACCCTAGGTTCTAAAATATAAAGCTAAACTAAAATGTCCGGATCATGTTTCGGTTCTACATATCGGTTTTCGGTTCGATTTTTTAGTTTGGGTCTATGGTTCGATTTTCGGTTCGGTTCGATTTGGTTTATATACGAAACCGAGAACCGAACCATGTATAGCGGGATTTTTTGGGGGGAACCAGAACCAACCCATAAATAAAAAAATTCGAACAAACCTGAACCATAGAGGTCGGTTTGGTTCGGTTCTTCGAGTTTACGGTTTTAATGCACAGTCCTACACGGGATATCAAGAGTTACACAGTAAATCCCACTAAGATAAAAAATTGCCCTACTAATCCAAACCCATTATATAAAAAAATATAGAAAAAAATGCTCATAAGAAACGTGCATATAAATCCAACTCAAGAAATCATATTGGGTCAAGGGATCTTACGAAAAAATCTTAATAAGAATTGGTGGATGCTAAAGGCACCCCAAAAATTACAACACTAGTGTTCTTAAAAGTGATTTTGTATCAGGTTTAAATAATTGTGTCATGGTGGAAGGAATAATATTTTGGGTATATTTAGCAGCCCCAAGAATTTAATTGACAATTGAACATATGACATTGAAATATTTTTTTTGGCTTTCTTTTGCTTATTCTTGTACTTATGCAAGGATATAATGCCAATGTTTACACGGACTGTATTATAAATGTCATGTCATTGGTCTGTTGGTTCCAAACCTTTGGATGTATAAATCATCCTTTCTGACTTGTCAGCGTATTATTTTAAAAAGGTTAACAATGTTGAAACCAACAATTATAGCTACGAGCACTAGGATAGGACCACCTATTGGCACAGGGGACAATTGCACCCTTAGTTTATAATTATAAAATTGTGATATCTATGAATAATAATAGGACCAGATTCTAATAAAATTAAGACTTAGCAGTTCTTAATGCCAACCTTAACAAGAAGTTCTCACTCCGTCTCTAATTCTTTACTTGCTAAATTTTGCCATTTTAATTGAATATGGTATCATTTTTCTTGTTGTAATTTACATGTTTAATGTTTGGGACTTCACGCAGGCTCTTTGCAAGTACGCAAGTGGCACAAATCCTGTAACAGGTATAAGTACCCGAGCAAGCCTGGGTTGTGGAAACAGCCGACGTAATGCTTATGGCACCCCATCTTCCCCACTGTTAAGTGCTCCACCTCAAAAACTGCTTGATAGAGATGGTTTTTGTGATGAAGCCACTGGCCTTTATGATGCTAAATAGTTGGCAAAAAAAAAATCTTGTATCTAACGTGAATATATGACACATGGATGGGTATGTAAGAAGAAGAAAAGGTGTTAAAAGATTGTTATGTACATTAACTTGCTTTGTCTTCTTTAGTACGAATCAAATGTATTTCAAAAGAGACACTATTACGTTATGTGTACATATTTGCACTCTAGAAATCTAATATTTTTAATTTTAAATGAAAATGATTCTCAACTAGAGTTATATTTTTATTAAAAAAAATTAAGATAAACTACACAATTAGAATAAACATTCCCATTTTAAAACAATCACTAACGTGCCTCTCACCACTGTGTGCTTATATTATTTTATTTTTCTTGACTACCATTACCGCAACACCATTGATGCTACCATTGTCATGCCGGTCTTCCTCGTTGTTGTGGCATTACAAAAACCACAACATTGTTGTTGTTGATTAACTTTCGATAGATGGTGGTCCTTTTCAAAGATACGCCTGTAAGGAACACTCTTCTTAAGTGTATCGTCCAGACGAGACCACACTTATGTATATCAATCACTCCTACACCTTAATGGATGTACAACGGTCATATCAGGCTTGGCAGAGATGTCACTTCGCACTTATGAGGAGTAACACATACGTCATCTGTTGATGGGCTTGATCAGTATGAGGATAACTTACTAGGCATCTTGTGGTCATGCGCATAGCCAAACGTCGTGTTTAGAATTTTGGGATGTGAGCCCTAATGATGAGAAACCTTTGAAAGATGTGCAAACAACTTTAGGCGGCAAAGCATCCCAGCCTTTCATTTCTTCACAAAATATCTTCGAGAGGAAACAACCCCCCTTTCTCTCTAGACTTCCTTTCTTATTCAGTCTTATTGTTTCTCCCTTCTCTTTCCTTTTCCTTTTTCAGGTACATTTTTCACCCATCCTTTTGTTTCTTTCGATTTAATCAAGTTTTCTATATTTTTTGTTTTCCATTGAGCTTTTTGATCACTCCGATGACTAGATTATGGTGGTTTGCATCCCTTTTATGGTGGTTTGAGAAAGTAGGAGTTAGATAACGAGAGGTTTTAGGTTATGTTTGAAAGAGAAGTTCTTCAATGAGCTTTAGCTCGAATACCAACATCGGCTCTCTTGCAGACCCTACTTGCAAATAGAGATCAAACTTACCATTAAAGGCTTTAGACGCACACTTGAAAGATAGCCCAGAAGGTCGAGGGAATGATTGGATAATTGGTTTATATAGACCCTTCCTGGTTGAAACCACAGGTAAAATGACATTGCCAAAAATGGAGAAAGTAATATTTCCATTTATTCATCAACTCTACTGGGGGTTATTACTCATTTTTGTACTTGTTGTTTTATTTTCCAATTATTTCTTCAATTAAGAAAACGAAAGAGAATAATAGAATCATAATTCTAAGCATTCTCTCTTAGCCTATTCGAAAGGATCTCATCTCATAATTATCTTCTGTCTTTGTTAGGATTTAGCATTGCTTTTTTGGTGCCATCTTCGGAAGGAGTTACCTGACCCTAGAACTAGTGTTCCTGGCGTTCTTGAGAAAAAACATTCAAAACTACCCAACTAACTTAGTTTAATCCTTAGCAATTTCCACCCTCGTTCCCAAACATTTGCTCATGTACCATAAGATCTATGAGCTTGCCCAAGAGCTTTGTAATCTACACAATCGCGTGAGATAAGAGGTGGAAGAGGCCGACGTAAAGTTACGTCGACCTAGGTCTTTAATACATTTGACCGCCATTCCTTTAGCTTTAGAACATCCAATTTTACTTCTAATTTATCCTACCATTACCGAGACTACAATTAAGCCTCATGTGGTCATTACCATTAGCAGTGATTCCATATCTTCCTCTAAGGGCTATACCCCTTCTGAACGAGTCTTAATAATGACCCAGTGAACTCCGAGGACGATATATTTGATGAGGTCATGAGAGTAACTGTAGCCCGTCCCAATGAGGTCGAGATGGCATATTGTGTTGAATCGAGCAATAAGGGCCATCTTGGCTCTTCCTCTCGTCCCCCATTACATCTCAACCAGGGGAATCTGAGCCCCGGGTTTATGACATCTCAGATGATGAGTCTGAGAACGAGGCTAGCAAAAATGTTTCCCCCACCTCCCCTAATACCCACACCTGTTTTGGGATGGATTAATTTGTATTTAGTTTCTTTAACCCTTTAGTGAATGGTTATATTTACTTGTTACCTTGGTTATTTTACCCTAGACACTAGATGATGTAGTACCCTTATTATCCCATGGTGACAAAATGGGGGGATCCTCTCATATATCTTGGGTATGGGTCCATATGATTAGTGTGAAGGCGTATTGATTATCCCCTATTCATGTTTTTGGGTTGAAGGTGTGGGGCTGCCTAGTACGCACGAGAGATCGCCAAAGGCATTATAGTAGACTTTCATTATGTGAGACCTTGAGTGTATCCCATTTATTATGTACATGAGTGGGATCGTACTTTTATGTGGATGTTAGACCTAGAGATTGTCTTTCTCCTACTATATGGGAGTATGCTTTGTGGTACTAGAGATAGTTATACCGGTTTATGTCTTATAATAGATATGTATATGACTTATAATAGGCATGTGTGTGTGTGTGTATGTGTGTGTGTGTGTGTGTGTATACATACTTATGAATCGAGATTTATGTATCACATACACTAGAGACGTGTATAATGCATTAGTGGAGTGAGATAGGCCTAGACGTAGGAACTTGAGATATATGATTAAAGATCGTTAGTAGTACTTCAATCAGTTACCAAGATGTACCATAAGTATGAGATCATCGTACACTCACTACAAGAAAAATGAGTATTGGGGATAGTAAAAATCCATCCCTAAAAGTACAAAAACCGTCCCAAAAGAGTATTTGGGAAGGATTTTGCAACGACAAAAATCCGTCCCTTATACTAGGCGTCGCAAATATTTTAGTGACGGATTTTACCGTCCTAAATGTTAATTCATGGACACTCTACATTAGCGTTGGGGGCGGATTTTTTCGTCCCAAAAAGTGTTCCCGCGAAAAAATTCCCGCTCCCGAGAATAGTATCGGGGACGGATAAATCGTCCCTAATATGACTCAGATTCTAGGAACCCAATTGGGACGGTAAAAACCGTTCCAAAAGGTAATTTCAATTCATGAAAAAATGGGTATTAGGGACGATAAAAATCGTCCCAAAAGGCATTCTCAATTAATACAAAATAAGTATTACCATAAATAAAAATTACCATAAATAATTATATTATTATATGCTTTGTGTTGCAATAATAAATGACGTTTAATTTGCATTATAAATCAAATCATCCAATCATAAATGCAATATATCAAATGCATTCATTGAAGCACGTATCCAATAACAATTTCTTCCATTAAACTACATTCAGGTCGAAATATTTAAATGAGTACAAAATCATATTAATTAATAAGATATACAATTGTCAAAAAAAATATCATCTCTAAATTAAGATGATAAATATGGTTGTCACGCTTCAAAAACTTCTCTTAGTGTCACATAGAGTAGACACACTCAAAAACATGTCTCTTCAACTTCTTGTGCACAACCTACAATCAATAAATAACTATTTTATCAAAATAATATTATAGTAAAATAAAATATCCAAATATATTAATGCATGTTTGGTTGTCCCCAAAATTGTAAATTAGTTCATTTAAAATTAACTCATTCATGGATTGCTTTATTATTAGTGTTTGGTTACAAGAATGAACAAATTCAAAAATGAACCAATTCATGTTGATTCACAAAAACTTAAATTAGTTCATTTCACCAAAAACTTGAAATTGCACAATTTATAATTACAACATGAATCTTAAATGCACCACTCCCATAGAGTACCTCTCACCATACGACTCTCTCTCTCTCTCTCTCTCTCTCTCTCACACACACACACACATCAAAAGTAAATAATTACATTTTCTTTTCCAAACACACCACATATTAGATTTAAACCCATTTAAAATTAATACATCTACAATTTATTCATTTAAAATTGATCAATTTATAAAATTAAATATTTTACACAACCAAACGGGCCCTTAGTTAATCGTATCAACAACTTTTTACAATTTAATAAAAAATCGACAGTCTCCTTTGTTTATACATGCAAATCAACCTGTTTAATCAATACAAAAGCCCACACGGCCATAAAAAATTGAAAATAAGGATCTCGCACATCAACAATTCTTTACAATTTTAAAAAAAAATCGACAGAGTCTCCTTTGTTTATACATGAAAACCAACATGTTAAATCAACACAAAAGCCCGCGCCGCTAGGAAAAAAAATTAAAACAACAATCTCACATATTAACAACAATAATAAATAAACAATCTACCTGGCGCGAACCATTACTTTGTTCATGTGGTCCACGCGAATAAAATATAACCCTAAAATGTTATCCTGCACAAAATAAAAAAGATATCAGTAATCAAATAATGTTAAAACCTAAGTCCAACTGTCTATAAATTCTCGTCGAATACACAAATCGAGAGTTCCGTGACTACGCGATCGGTTCGAACGAGTCACATTGGTCTCGTGCGACGTGAACGTGCCTCTTACGTGACCGTTTTGTGGCCATTTCACGTATTCAACCTTGACGCCATATTTCTAAGCCCAACTCTAAATTTTACAAATTCTCGTCGTATAATCAAACCGAAAGGTCGAGGACTACGCGGTCAGTCCCCACGAGTTACATTGGTCCCATGCGAGGTGCTCGAGCCACTTGCGGGATCGTTTTGTGGTTGTTTTACATTTTCACCATTTGACGCTATGTTTTTAGGCCTAAAAGTCTAAATTTTGTAAAGTTTCGTCGTATACTCAAACCGGGAGGCCGGGGACTACGTGGTCGGTTCGTAAAAGTTACATTGGTCCCATACGAGGTGCTCGTACCTCTCACGGGACCGTTTCATGGTTGTTTTACATTTTCACCCCTTGACGCCATGTTTTTAAGCCCAAGTCTGAATTTTACAAATTCTCGTCGTATACTCAAACCGGGAGGTCGGAGACTACGCGGTCAGTCCCTACGAGTTACATTAGTCCCGTGCGAGGTGCTCGTGCCTCTTACATGACCGTTTTGTGGCTGTTTTACATTTTCACCATTCGAGGCCATGTTTTTAGACCTACAAGTCTAAATTTGGCAAATTCTCGTTGTATACTCAAATCGGGAGGCCGATAACTACGCGGTTGGTTTCTACGAGTTACATTGAACCCGTGCGAGGTGCTCGTGCATCTTACGGGACCATTTTTTGGATATTTTACGTTTTCACCATTTGACGACATGTTTTTACGCCTAAGTCTAACTGTTTGCAAATTCTCGTCGTATACTCAAACGGGGAGTCCGGTGACTACACGATCATTTTTACGAGTTACATTGGTCCCGTTTGAGGTGCTCGTGCATCTTATGAGAGCGTTTTGTGGTTGTTTTACGTTTTCACCCTTTGACGTAGTGTTTTTAAGCATAAGTCTAAATTTTTGCAAATTCTCATTGTATATACTCAAACTGAGAGTCCGGTGACTACACGGCCGATTCGTACGAGTTATAATGGTCTCGTGTGAGGTGCTCGTACCTCTTACAGGACCATTTCACGACATGTTTTTCAACCCAAGTCTAATTGTTTACAAATTCTCGTCGTATACTCAAGCCGGGAGTTCCATGACTACGCGGTCGGTTTCCACGAGTTACATTGGTCCCGTGCGAGGTGCTCGTGCCTCTTACATGATCGTTTTGAGAATTTTTTTATATTTTCACCATTCGACGCCATGTTTTTAGGCCTAAAAGTCTAAATTTTGTAAATTCTCATCGTATACTCAAATCGGAAGGTCAGGGACTACGCGGTCGGTTCGTACAAGTTACATTGGTCCCGTGCGAGCCTTTCACGTGGCCGTTTTGTGGCTATTTTACATTTTCACCATTAGACGGTTTGTTTTTATGCCTAAGTTTATTATTTTCCTAATTCTTATCGTATACTCAAATCGGGAGTCCGATAACTACGCGATCGGTTCATAATGGTCGCGTGCGAGGTACTCGTGCCTCTTATGGGACTGTTTTGTGGTTGTTTTATATTTCACCCTTTGACGACATGTTTTTATGATTAAGTCTAACTTTTTGCTAATTCTCATCGTATACTCAAATCGGGAGTCCGCTAACTACGCGGTCAGTTTCTACGAGTTACATTGGTCCCCTGCGAGGTGCTCGTGCGTCTTACGTGACCGTTTTTTTTACTGTTTTACATTTTTACCCTTTGACGGCATGTTTTTAAGCCTAAATTTATCCGTTTGCATATTCTCATTGTATACTCAAACGGGGAGGCCGGTGACTACACGATCATTTTCCAAGAGTTACATTGGTCCCGTGCGAAGTGCTCGTGCCTCTTACGGGACCATTTTGAGGCT
This sequence comes from Sambucus nigra, assembly GCA_949130495.1. Taxonomy (NCBI): domain Eukaryota; kingdom Viridiplantae; phylum Streptophyta; class Magnoliopsida; order Dipsacales; family Adoxaceae; genus Sambucus; species Sambucus nigra. The sequence continues at coordinate 530,693,698 of OX422214.1, forward strand.
TTTTTATATTTTCACCATTCGACGCCATGTTTTTAGCCCTAAATATCTAAATTTTGCAAATTCTCGTCGTATACTCAAATTGGGAGGCCGGACTACGTGGTTGGTTTGGACAAGTTACATTGGTCCCGTGCGAGGTGCTCGTGCCTTTCACGGGGCTGTTTCATGGTTGTTTTACGTTTTTACCCCTTAACGCCATGTTTTTAAGCCTAAGTCTGAATTTTATAAATTCTCATCGTATACTCAAATCGGAAGGCCGATGACTATGTGGTCGGTCCCTACGAGTTACATTGGTCCCGTGCGATGTGCTCGTGCCTCTTACGGGACCGTTTTGTGGTTGTTTTACATTTTCACCCCTTGCCACCATGTTTTTGAGCTTAAGTCTAAATTTTACAAATTCTCGTCGTATACTCAAACCGGGAGGCCGATGACTACTCGTTCAGCTCCTATGAGCTATATTAGTCCCGTGCGAGGTACTCGTGCCTCTTACGAGACCATTTTGTGGATGTTTTATATTTTCACCATTAGACGACTTGTTTTTATGCATAAGTTTAACTATTTCCTAATTCTCATCGTATACTCAAACTGGGAGTTCGGCAACTACGCAGTCGATTCCTACGAGTTATAATGGTCCCGTGCGAGGTACTCGTGCCTTTTACGAGACCGTTTTGTGATTACAGCTAGAGGAAGCTTGATACGTCGGGCCAAACGAAGGGATAGGTTGATGAAGTCCCTTCGCGGTTGGTCATTGGGTTTCCCGTTAAAAGAAAATGAGAAAGAACGACAAGAGTGAAGGCAGGAAGTTCTAGCGATGTACCTTGACCGGGGCGGCCTCAGAGGCACTACCTTCAGAAGGATCCTTGAAGAAGTAGTTGATGAGTGGAGTGAAAGTCACTTTGTTTGAAGTACCGATGCACCTTCGACATATACGGTCTAACTCCAAACGATCAGCAGTCTCTTGGGCATCTAGAGCTTCATCATAATAGGGCTCATGGCCTGTTGCCTCAAGGCCTAGGAGCTCGCACACGTCCTCCAACGTTATTGTAAATTCCCCCATGCAGCAGTGAAGGTATGAGTGGTAACGTTCCATCGAGATACCATAACGGGAAGGGCAACATTATTCTTGGACAGGGTGAACTCACCAAACCACTTAGCCCGATGAAGCCCAATCTTGGTGAGAGTATCAGCATTGGAGCTCTGCATATGGTAGTTCCAAGCAGCAAAGTGAGCAGGAGAGCCCCCAGGCCCTTTGAAGTCGATGTGGGACCATGGGAAGTCCCGTCGCTCAAGATGAAATTGAAGAGTCCCCTCTCGAGGTAGAAAGCCCCAGTTATCAGCACTTTCATCTTCATCACCAAGCGTCAGAGCATCATACTTGGCATTAAAAATGCAAGTCTTACAAGACCCAGCAAAGTCATCACCCTTGCCGAATATGGGGGACCGGCGGTAGAAGTGCAATTTGTCTTGGCGGATAGCAGTCAATGAGGCGACAGTGGAGGTGGTGACAACAGGGGTGCCAGGTGAAGCACTGGTGGCAGGTGTGGTAGGGTTGCTTAAGGAGACCATTGCAGATAATAACGAAGTACGAGAAAAATCTTGGTAAAAGAAAGGTTGGGAATGAAGATGGAGAAGCACAACCACAGGTGGTGGTGTAAAAGATGAGAGAAGGAAGAAGCTAGGTAAGAGCTTGGTAAACAATGGAGTTCGCACAGAGTTTCTCTCTCTAAGGAATACGGGAGATTGAAGAAGAAGAAAAGAGAAGGGTTTGAAAAAAGAGACGTTTGAAGCCTTTTAAACCTTACTTTTGAGTTTCCCACCACCGCACGTGCAAGGCCGCCTATAATCATTTCAAATGAACACGTGGCACTTCGAGAAGTGTTTTGACAGCTGAAAAGAGATCGCTACGTCATTTACGAAGCGACGCCTAGGGAATGGAAGGGGTTGCCTTCTTTATCAAGTTTGAGTTTTGGCGCCAGAATTTTTGTCAGACATATCCAATAACTCCCAATGAAAAAGATGTCCCAAAGGTTCAAAAAAGCTACGATGACCCCTCGCCACAAGTCCAAATGTTGTTTAAATGGTGACTCGGCTGCATCGAGGAGAATTTCTACTTTTTCGAACATATTGAAGCATTACAAGGGGGAATTTCACTTACCAAGAATCAAAACGAGTATTTGAGAAGGTTAGTAGGCCTTTCGAGAGAATTTCAAATAATAAAAAGCTAGAAATGTTGAAGCTCAGTATAAGGAAAAAATGGTGATGTCTCTTCGTCAAAGCCCTAATAAGTCGTGGTGCTTTGGCTCGGGTACATCGGGGAGAATTTTACTTTTTCCTAAAGATTATAACGCTGCGATTCTAACGAAAGAAAGGAGGCCATCATTTTTACACACAGAGAAGGTTCATCGGATTGAGAAGTTTTCGCGCAGACATTTCTTGTTCCAACAACAAATCTCTCCATGAAGGGGAAAATATAAAGGGGGCTTGAAGGTAATCCTGAGATTATGGATAATTTCCCCATTAGCAACAGTGCTCGTGATTAAGAAGTCGAGGTAGCTTAGTGTGGAAACTCATCGAGGCAGCTTAGCGTGACAACTCATACTTTAGCTTATTGTGTTAGTCATATTGTATCTTTGTTTATATTGACTGTAAGCTATAATGGTTGTAATGATGTAACGATAATAATAATGAGTTTTAGTGTGAGGTCAAATGGTACTCGTGAGAAACCAAGCTTGGCAGGGCTTGGGAGAGATTTCATGCTCTATCGAATGGCCTCGCTGTGGGAACTTTAGAGGGACTTGGTTTGGATGATTGAGAAGTGAGGCATCGTTAGGTCTTATCCTGACCATTTTAGATACACCTGGTAAAACACCGAAGAATCCTGACCGTGAAACCTCGGGCGGAGCAGCTTGGAGTTCCATCGGGCGTTGAGTTGAGAACCAAACAACCCTCTACGTAATATCACATCTACTTTATTTGATGTCACTAACCAACTAGGCAATGTCAGACTTGCACTTGAGTAAACCACCGTGGTATTTGGGGTTGTCAGACAGTTGGTGAGCCACCTCTATGACAACAGCCCCCGACACACAATGGTTAGGCAAAAGGCATGTCTTGACATTTAATGTTTATGACGTGGAGACAACTAGTGGATCATGTATTTCATGTTGTGACATAAAGTATGAGGGATGTCTTTCACAGGCATCGATGACTGAGTTGCCTCGGGGGTGGTGTGGGGGGCTATTTAAGGACCCCAACCACCTTTGAGGAGGAGAGATCTTCCTGAGAGTTCAGCAGTTACTGCTAGATATAATATACATTAGAGAGAGTTATTACAAACCAGAGTTTTTTACTCACCCACTGTTGTTTGTGTGTTTAGTTGCCTGCCAAGGTGTATCTAGGGTGTTTACTTCTCTCTCCCTCTAGTTACTACTACCTTCTGAGTTATACACGAAATATTTGGGAGTTTAAACTGAGTTCATCTTCATTAAGTTTGTGTTTGCATGTCATATAAGTAATCCAAGGTTTTGGCTAATTAACTTATCATTACTATACTCAAAAGGGGTTACGCTTCCATCTTATATAAACTACCCTCTTACAACAGGTAATGTATTTATATTTATATTTATATGAATATTTCAAATTCAATTTCGATTTCGATTTCAATTTCATTTTATATTTATATTTATTCGCAACTAACATTGTATTTGTTGGACATGAACAATTCAGCCTGGATCCAAAGCTATGCGATTCCGTCTTGGAGAAGTTGAGGGAGCAACACAAGACGTGGAAGAAAAATATGCGGACTCGGTACTTTGGAAAGACACGAGAGTCCGTTATTCGAATGCGTGAATCCGTCCCGCTGAAGGAGCCGATCTCATTGGCAAAATGGCAACAGTTCATTAACAATGAGATTGGGGAGCGACAATTGGCATCTCGCCAATCGAAGAGGGAAAACCGAGCAAAAAAGACAGACGTGCACTACTCCGTCCGGACGTCTTACGCCGAGGTGGAGCATAGGACGATGGTAAGATTTAATTTTTCTATAACTACATAAATATATTATTCTGCATTATTTTACTTTGCGGGGCCGATACTAATTTTACTTTATTTTATTTCAAGGGACAGGGAGTGGCCCTGGGGGTAGGCTACATAAGCTCGATACATGTGACTCTTCGGACGAAGAAGGGGAAGGACAAGGAGGTGTCCCCAAGCATCGCAGCCACGATTGTAAGTAATCCGACAGTTTACTTTTTGTTAATTACGTTATAATTTTTTAGTTTACTTATTTTGCTAATCATGTGCTTATTGTCATTTCAGGCGAAGCTTAAGGAAGTGCATGAGTCGCAATCTGATGCCGACAAGGCATCTTTGTCCACAGGCGCACTCAGCCAAGAGCTTGGCTCTGATCGCAAGGGGAGGACAAGGGGGGTGAGCTCGTGGGTGGCCAAATCTAGGATCATCGGATTGGAGACGAGCGACACCGGGTTGGCTCGAACGGTGGACTCGTATGATGCGAAGCTATCCCATTAGGGGCAAAACCATTTATTTCCAATATAATTAACTTCAGTTTAACTCGAACAAACCCTAAACATGCAATTAGGTGTGATTGAAACAAGAGGAGATCATGCAATAGTTATGCAAGCACACACAAGTGAGGAAAAATCCCCCAAAGGGGCAAAACCATTTATTTCCATTATAATATTGTAACGTACAATTTCGGATTACAATAAAAATACAAGTAACTAAGAATTACCCTCAGGTGTCGGATTCTGCAGTCGACGGCTGGAGATATCCCTTTCCAGTAGGGCAGCAATGAAGAAGAAGAGCGGTCTTCTTCACAAGGGTTGAACAACAAAGGATTTGTGTTCTAGGGTTTCAAAACGATTCACAAATGATTTGGAAATTTGTGTGAATCAAAACATGAGTTTGGTAACTCAAAAAGATGAAGACTTTTAGCTTTTGGACTCTGAAAATCGTGTGTGGAAGTCTTGTAAAACCACTTCCCGTAGTGGGTTTATAAAGGAGTAACTTGGCCTAAAAAATCTCTGCACGATCTGTTTGAAATTATCCCAGGCGGACCAGTCCGGGTCTGAGGCGGATCGGTCCGAGGTGGCGGACCGGTTCTTTTAAATTTTGGCATTATCGGTTCGCTTGTAGTCCGGGGTGTACTGGCTTTTCAACAAGCGGACCGGTCCGGGGTCGGATCAGTTCGTTTTCTCTCCTCTTCTATGATATTCGGATCCGTTGATGACGATATGAATCTTGAATTTCTTCAACGGTGTAGCGGCGTACGACAAAACAATAATATATGATGGACAAAATGTCCTTACAAATCTCCCCCTATGACTATGCCGGTACATACATAAACAATAACAATCCGAATTATCAAACTTACAAAAAAAAATGCCTAATGCCTATACAAATCTACCCTTCCATGAACCCCAAAACTGAAAAGGTACAATTGAATAAGACTTCATCGTTTGTTCTTCAACTCTTCAGGAATATTCAACGCTTTTCTCATCAGGGTGTGCAAAAAGAGATCTTTAATGAAGTGCCTACACACATGAGATAAAGCATACCAAGTGACATATCGAGTTTGAAATGAGATAAATAGAGATACCAATTTATGATAAAAGCATATGTTATCAAATCTCAAAAACTCAAAACTCCCCCATAATATGATAATTCTTTCTCTCCCTTTTTATGATGTCCCCAAATAGACAAATGAGAGAAAAAATGCAAACGAGCAATGACGGGGTGTCACAAGGACTAAATCATACCATGAATGAACACAAAACAACCAAGTCGGTGATAGCGTAAATGAATGGGTGTGATCTAATTCGAGAGGAAAATCAATGCATACAACCATGACATATGTGCACGATGAATATCGGATACTCCTAACGAATGAACTCAAAGTCTTCCTTTGGTGTAAAAAGGTGGAAATATAGGACATTAACTCAATCAAATCAGCAAATCAAAGCTCAAAGTGATTTCCACACCAATAACGTCCAAAACTATTTCATGCTTTTTCAGGACTTTCAAGGAAGTGCAAACCCGTTTGAATTCTCCAACCAAACTCCCTCAGATTTTTATTTTGAATAGAGGCTTCCTAAATTCTCAAACTTTGGAGAATTGAAGATGAAACCTAAGTGGCCCATAATTGGCATGAATTGCTTTTTATTGCCTTTAAATTTTTTCGGGCTCTTTTAACCTCTTTGGACCCCGGATAATAAAATTCCTCCATTTTTTAGGTCCTTTTGAACGGTGGCTTTTGCACAAAGAAGAGAATTACCTTTCGCAGCCCCTCCCCGTTCTTAAACAAACACTCAGTCTCACAAAAACGGTTTTTACATGCATTCCAATCTTGTCAAGTTTTATCGCATATTGTAAGTTGTATAAACAGAATTGAGATAAAAACACTCAAGCCAACATGTGATAGACAAGTACAATAATCAAATAAAGCCGTGCATGTGTGCAATAAAGGAGATAGGAGTAAAATATGTAGGAATATATCACTAATCACATCTCAAAGACTCCGAACAATGTAAAGCACATGGATGAAATGATGTAGCGTCTCAAATCTGTATCAAACAATCACATGGATATATGAAGTGAAGTTGTGACTTGGCTATCTTAAATGCTCATCCATAAAAAGGTGCAAAACAAAAAATCTTTTTGGTCTTTTCTGAAATCTTTATATACAAAAACAAAAATCTTTTTTTTTAAAAGAATAAATAAATAGCTTTACAATAAAGCAATGATACATATAAAACAAACTAGCAATAGGAAGCATATGATATTATCATGAAAAAGCATCCTATTCTAGACATAGACCAACCCCTCAGTCAAATGTGCAAATCCCCAAAGACTTCCTAAGACTCTCAAATCTAAGGGCATCTATAGGTTTCGTGAAAATATCGGCTAACTGATGGTCGGTAGGAACAAAACTAAGGGATACGACTTTCTCCTCAACTAACTGTCGTATAAAGTGCTCACGTATCCTGATGTGCTTTGTGCGCGAATGTTGAACGGGATTACGGGATATGTGTATCGCGCTCGTGTTATCACAGGAAATGATCACGGTGTCATGTGAAATCCCATAATCCTCCAACATTTGCTTCACCCACAAGAGTTGCGTGCACCAACTCCCGACGGCAATGTACTCAACCTCCGCAGTGGACAAAGAGATGGAGTTTTGCTTCTTGCTCAACCAAGAGACAAGAGCAGAACCAAAATAAAAACACCCACCAGAAGTGCTCCTACAACCATCTGCATCCCCGACCCAATCGGCATCCGAAAAGGCGGACAAATGGTCATCGGTATTAAAGGAATACCAAATACCGTATGAGAGAGTCCCACTTACGTATCTGATAATACGTTTTAGAGCGAGCAAGTGTGACTCTTTTGGAGACGCCTGATATCACGCACAGACTCCAACACTAAAGGCTATGTCGGGACGACTAGCAGTCAAATGGAGAAGACTGCCTATCATACTCCGATACAAGGTTTGCTCTACGTCCTTGCCTGAAGTGTCCTTACTAAGCTTGGTAGAAGTACTCATAGGTGTACGTGCATGCTTAGCGGAGTCTAAACCAAATTTCTTCACTAGGTCTCTAGCATACTTGGATTGGGAGATGAACATCTCATCCTCTAGCTGACGAACCTGGAGACCAAGGAAGAAAGTAAGCTCACCTGCCATGCTCATCTCAAACTCACTTTTCATCTCCTCCTCAAAGTGGTGAGCATGCTGGGAGCATGTGGATCCAAAGACTATGTCGTCCACATAGACCTGGGCAACCAAAATAGCACCGTCATCTCTCCTGACAAACAACGTCATATCAACTCCCCCTCTCTTGAAGCCACGGGCTAAGAGATAGGAAGTAAGCCTCTCGTACCAAGCACGGGGTGCTTGTTTCAAACCATACAAGGCTTTCCTCAGATAGAAGACGTGATCCGGATGCTTAGGGTCTTCAAACCCTTTTGGTTGTTCCACATAAACCTCCTCCTGTAGAATGCCATTCAGAAAGGCACTCTTGACATCCATCTGATATAACTTGAAGTGTAGATGACATGCGATGGCGAGTAGTAAGCGGACGGACTCAAGCCTCACAACAGGAGCAAATGTCTCCCCAAAGTCTACACCCTCTATCTGTGTGTAGCCTTGAGCGAGCAACCTAGCCTTGTTTCGGATGATGGTACCATTTTCATCCATTTTATTCTTAAAAATCCACCGGGTACCTATCACATTAGTCTCACTAGGTCAGGGGAAAAGTTCCGAGACATTATTCTTTTTAAACTGAAGCAACTCATCCTGCATAGCAGATATCCAGTGTTCATCTTTGAGTGCTTCTTTATGATTCTTGGGCTCGACTTTGGACGTGTAGTAAAAATGGCTAACAACGTTCTCTAGCTGAGCACGAGTCTTGACCCCTAAAGTGGGATCACCAACAATGGCAGAAGGGTCATGACTCTTGCGAACCCAAGCCGGTGTGTCCCCTAAAATAGGAATAGGGTCCACAGAGTATGGGTGAGGGACAAGTAAGTCACTCCCAGAGAAGTCCTCATCCTCACACTGTAGGTTAGGATCAATAAACGTCGAAGGTTCGTCATCTTGCACGGTGACGTTTATTGATTCCATAACCTTAGAGCTCTTCAGGTTAAAAATCCGGTACGCTCTGCTATTCGATGAATATCCTAGCAATATTCCCTCGTCGCTCCGGGAGTCAAACTTTCCTAATTGCTCTTTATCCCGTAGGATGTAGCATTTACTCCCAAAGACACGGAAATATGCAATGTTAGGTTTCTTGCCTGTCCACAATTCATAAGGCGTTTTAAGTGTGTGTGGATGCAGGTAAACCCTATTCACCGTGTGGCATGCACTAAACACTGCCTCTGCCCAAAATCTCCTAGAGACCTTACGACCTAGAAGCATAGACCTAGCCATTTCCTGGATCGTTCAATTCTTTCTCTCAACAATCCCATTTTGCTGAGGAATTCTCACAGCAGAAAAATCATGTTTGATCCCGAGGCTATCACAGTAAAGACCTACCTTTGCTTCTATGAATTCAGTGCCATTGTCACTACGCATTCTGTTAATAGTGACACCGTGTTGATTTTGCAGGACACGACACTTGGTCGTTAAAAACTCTACAGCATCGGATTTCTCTCTCAGAAAACCTACGATAGAATATCTAGAGAAATCGTCCACCATCACGAGAATGTATCTCTTACCATCCAGACTCTCCGTACGAGTTAGACCCATAAGATCCATGTGAATCAACTCAAGAACACGGGAGGTGGTAATGGAATGCAACTTCCTATGAGGACTACGGATTTGCTTTCCCAATTGACAGGGTCCACAAACCGTGGAAGTTGACTTTCCAAGCGATGGTAAGCCACGTACTAGGTCCTTTTTAACTAAACGAGATAATTCTCTAACGTTCACGTGACCTAGACGTTGGTGCCACAGATCCATAGGAGAGATCGTGGCGTTATTGCAAACAAGTGAGGATGTGGGCTCAGTCCCATAGCAGTTATCCTCTGTCCTCACCCCTTGCACTAAAAGTTTCCCAGCTTGATTATAGACCTTACAAGCTTCCCGATCAAACTTTACTGCAAAGTCATCGTCGCACAGTTGGCTAATGCTGAGAAGGTTTACTTTCAATCCTTTAACGTACAAGATATTTTCTAGCTTAGGAAATCCTGGTAACTCTACTGTACCTCGTCCTACAATGCTAGACTCACTCCCATCTCCAAAGGTCACTCTCCCATCATCATAATCCTCAATGTGAGTAAAAAGAGAGACATCACCTGTCATGTGTCTGGAGCATCCACTGTCAAAATACCACTGTGAGGTATTATGTGCCTTGAGAGCAACATGAATAACTAAGGCCTTTTTATCTTTCTTAGGTACCCAAGAGAAGGATACCTTTTGTTTTCCCTTGTTGTTGTTGGTTTTAGCTGGAATGTGAGAAGCATTTACTAACGGAAAAGACATCCGTCGGAATTCCTCCATCAAACTCTGAGATGTGGCAGCTAAGAACTCAACTCGCTCTCTCAGACTAGAAAACTCATCAGTATGACGTGGTGGAGCAGTAGTACGTCGTGTCCGACCCATGCTATAGCAAAACTCCCTGAGGTGGCCTTTTCTTTTGCAATAAGTACAAAAGAACACAGTCAAAGGCGGACCTTGGTTTGCTTTTCTTGGTCGAACTCTCCTTTGAGGTTTTTGACGATGGCCATAAGGAGTCGTAGTAAACTCAGGAACTGGTCCAGGAGCAATTTGGGATGTGGAGGCACCATCATAACCTATTCCCTGCCTATCACCAAAACTTAAAGCGGGGCCGAGGAGCATCTTTCCCATCTTCCCAGATCTATCCTCGATTTGTACCTTGACTTCCCGTGCTTTTTCAAGATCATGAGTCAGCTGGGCAACAAGGGCTTCAAGTTTCTTCCGAGTCTCCACGGAGGAATGGAGCTCAGTCGTAAGACTAGACACTTGTTTAGTCAAGTCCCCTCTCTCTTTCTCAAAAATATTCTCTCTCTCTCTAAACCAACTCTCTTTCTCAACACAGGCAGATTCTCTCTCTCTCAGGGCGGTGCAGGTGGAGGACTCTCTCTCTCTCGCTTTTATTAAATCTTCCTCTAAGCCGGTGATCTTAAGAACTAACGCTTTGTTACGCTTTTTAGTTTTAAATGACTCCGAATATAACTCAACGTAGGCTTGAATATCACTCTCGCTCTCACTTGAGTCATCCTCCCCCTCACTCACATCAGTCTCACTGTCGAGGAGTCCCTGTGATGCAGCATCCTCATCGTCGTGAGAAGTACTCAACGTGCTCACATGACTAGCCATGAATGCGGTGAAGTTACACTCATGCGGTGACTTATCTCCTGAGTCCACCGACTCGACCTCACTGTCATCGCTAAGGGTAGCATTAAGGACCGCTTTCCCTTTCTCTCTGTTCAGACGTGTGGCACACTCAAAGGCTCTATGACCCCTACCGTCGCACTCAAAGCACCTCTCACTTTCTTTCTTAGGAGGATCTTTAAAATCTTTTTCATTTTTCTTATTTTTCTCAAATTTCTTTTTATCTTTAAAATTGCCATTTTTCTTAAATTTGAGAATCCTCTTCAAATTTTTTGCAAAAAGAGCCAAATCATCTAAGTCAAAATCACAATCAGAATCTGACGTGTCAGTCTTTCTCTTTCTAGATGACTCTATCCTCTTTCTAGCTGATCCCTCACTCTTTTTCTCTTTGGCATTAAGTGCAATTCCCTTATCTTTAGACCTAGCATTTTTAGGGAACATATCAATTTCACAAGTTTGCAAATCTCCTACAAGTTCTTCCAATTTTAACGTATTTAAATTACCCATAGAATTTAGCACAGTGACTTTAAGAATAAAACGCTTAGGCAAAGAACGGAGAATCTTTTTAACAACTCTTGCATTAGGAATATGTTCACCAAGATTAAAGCTAGTATTGACAATATAAGATAGCCTAGCATAAAAATCATCAAAACATTCTGTTTCAAGCATAGCGATGGTCTCAAATTGAGTTGTTAAATTTTGCAATTTAGATTCTTTCACAGCATTAGTTCCTTCATGGGTAAGTTGCAAAACATTCCATGCCTCTTTTGACGTGGTGCACGTCATGATACGTCGGAACTCATCATGAGTGATAGATCCGGAAATAGCACTCAAACCTTTAGAATTAAAAGAAGACCATTTAAATTCATCTTCAGTCCAAGAAGTGACAGGTTTTAAATTGGTCACGTTTTCAACAGTGACGGAGGGAGGTGTCCACCCTCTTTCAACTAGAATCCAAACACGTTCATCTATGGCTTTCAAAGCAGACCTCATGCGGGCTTTCCAATATGCATAATTTGTCCCGTCAAAAACTGGCATTTTATTATATGATTTCTCCATAATGAACACACTCGTTTTCAAAAATCAATTTTTCAGAAAATTGATATCTTAGAAAAATTTAGCGAAAAATTAGGAATACGCAATAAAATGGCGTAACCTGCTCTGATACCAATTTGAAAGAGTATGCGCTTATGTTCAAATAAGAAATAATATAATTAAATTCAGTTTAACTCAAACAAACCCTAAACATGCAACTAGGTGTGATTGAAACAAGATGAGATCATGCAATAGTTATTCAAGCACACACAAGTGAGGAAAAATCCCCCAAAGGGGCAAAACCATTTATTTTCATTATAATATTGTAACGTACAATTTCAGATTACAATGAAAATACAAGTGACTAAGAATTACCCTCAGGTATCGGATTCTGTAGTCGGCGGGTGGAGATATCCCTTTCCAGTAGGGCAGCAATGAAGAAGAAGAGCGGTCTTCTTCACAAGGGTTGAACAGCAAAGTATTTGTGTTCTAGGGTTTCAAAACGATTCACAAATGATTTGGAAATTTGTGTGAATCAAAACATGAGTTTGGTAACTAAAAAAGATGAAGACTTTTAGCTTTTGGACTCTGAAAATCGTGTGTGGAAGTCTTGTAAAACCACTTCCCGTAGTGGGTTTATAAAGGAGTAACTTGGCCTAAAATATCTCTGCACGATCTGTTTGAAATTATCCCAGGCGGACCGGTCCGGGTCTGAGGCGGATCGGTCCGAGGTGGCGGACCGGTTCTTTTAAATCTTGGCATTATCGGTTCGCTTGCAGTCTGGGGTGTACTGGCTTTTCAACAAGCGGACCGGTCCGGGGTCGGATCGGTTCGTTTTCTCTGGGCGGACCGGTCCGGCCTGCCAGACTTTTGGTTCCTCCTCTTCTTTGATATTCGGATCCGTTGATGACGATATGAATCTTGAATTTCTTCAACGGTGTAGCGGCGTACGACATAACAATAATATATGATGGACAAAATGTCCTTACATGCTCAAACATGCTTAATGAAAAAATTAAACTAAATAATCATAACTACATGTTTTTTTAAGGAAGATAACTTTTTACTCAAATTTGAAGTACTAAGAGGCTACTACGTCTACAAATTCAAACTCGAACAATTTATATAACAACATAGATGATAAATAAAATCTTTTTAATTCCTTGAAGTCACTAACTTGAATCCTCTTGTTTATCTTCATGCCTAGCTGAGGATCAATGGAATATTACCTTAGTGTGAGAGAAGAGAGATAATAGTACATACAAGTATGATTTTCATACTTCAATTGATACAAAAATCTCTAACAAAGGATCTGGAAGCCACCTCAATCCAATGTGTTTTACCTGTAAAAACAGGGAAAAGAGAGCGTGATAAATCCATGCTCGAATAATTTTCTTTTTGAACTTTTCTTCATCATAAATAGGGTACCTCTCAAGATATGGGTAAACGATCTCTTATCCTGCTAGTGTCGACCGGTGGGAGAGATAAATTAACTACATGTCTTGTAAACCAAAATTTATAAAAAACAATTTACATACAAAAACAAACTTAAGCAAAAACTCTTATATAACATAAAAATTAAAGGAAAAGTGATTTCTAATCAGTGTTAAGGGCTCACAAAGCATCAAAATATATCAGGATTAAATGAAAATTTATTAAAGTTAAATTCTAAAACGAGGAGTGAGACGAATCTGTAAAAATTTCTTAATATCACCATTCCCAGAGCTTTTGAAGACAATGTTGATGTAGTAATCACGACTATTGACGTATGTGCTGCATATCTTGAACTTGTAGTACAATATGTATTTATTTATCTTCCCTAAGAACTCAAGGGTCAAATGCACATTATAGACACTGAAAGCTATTTGTCTTCTCAAGATAAGAAAACGGATGTGAAAAAGAAGAGTCGGTGTCCTTTAGCTTCCATAGACGTAGTGATCTTTAACATTTAACCTCTGTCATAAATGGTAATACTACAAATAGAGTTATTATATATATAAAGTACTGCTCTTGTGTCCGTATTTTAAGAGTGCGGACCGAACACGTGTCACTTGACGGTGAACCTAAAAATTATAGGATAAATTATAGTCACTCTCTCTCTCTTCTTTGAAAATTTTAGGCTAAATTATAGGCACACTCTCTCTCTTCTCTGGACTCACCGCTAGGTGACACGTGTCCGATCCGCACTCTTAAAATGCGAACTGGTATGCACAAGAGTGTGTGTGTGTGTGTGTGTGTGTATATATATATATATATATAACTCGACTAGCTATTTCTTCGATATGTACATAGACCTATTACACACATATATGCATATACATAAGATTGCATTATTATTTTTCAATAACAAAGGATTGAAAAAGAACATATGTTGAGGAAGATTGAGAAGAATATCCAAAATAGCACAAGCAAATGGAGAAATATAATAAGAAATCAGTGTAACTAGGATATTTGTTTAAAGTGGGGCATGATGCAGAATATTTTTAGAAGATAAAATGGTAATGGAGATTTAATGGTCTAGAAATACAGAATAATACATGGGTTTCGTATGTGATCAGTTTTCTGGCTGTGTGTGTGTGTGGGGGGGGGGGGGGGGGGGGGGTGTTGTGTTCTGTAAGAAATTGTTGGTCTGATGTCCATCTCATATAGTTTGGTCGTGAGCTCATGGCCCGAGGATTGTGGGGTGTTGGTGGATTTTAAGATCGGTTTGATTGTTGTTTATTCTTGCATGTCTGGTGTGGATATGGTTAGGAGCTCCATCGGGGTGCATGCGATTGTTAGGATCTCTTTCCTCCCTATCCCTTTGATTGATTCATGGTGATGGATATTTTACTATATGTGAATTAATGGGGTGATTTTGCCTGGCGTGGGTAGTTTTGGCTAAGTTTTGGATGGTGTGAGGATTTTTTGGGTTGGCTTCTTCTTAATAGAGTGTCTTTTTTATTCTTGGTATGGTTTTTGTCTGAAGGTTGTGGGGTGTTTGTATGGTTTCTTTAAAGAGATGGAGAAGAAGGTTGAGAAGAATGGCTGTAGGCTGTATTTTTTTTTAGCTGCTTCGTGTTTTGTTTTTGCTTTAGTCTTCATCTGATTGGCTATTTGGTGGGTGGAGGAGTGTGGTTGCATGCTATGCAACGTGGCTCCTCTAGAATGTGATTGCTGGTGAAGTAAATATGTGTGCTACCGTGGTTTCGTTGAGTCTGGTTTTCTTTTATGGACTGGGTTTTTAGGTGTGTGTTTTGGGCTGGGTTTTTGGGCTGCGTGTTTGACCTTTGACCTGTGGCTTGTTAAGATTGGGTTGATTGCTTTTGTTGTTGTGTTTGGACTTTCTTATATATGTTTGGACTGTTTGCCTTTGGTTTTGTATATTTACATTCAACCCCAAAAAGAAAAGATTGCATTATTGAAATTTCGTCAATTTTTAAGGGTTACTTCTTACCCCTAGCTACCCAAGCTTTACATTATAACCAATCATCTCATCATATATATTTCATACAATGGTTATCACCCATGCATCACTATAACCCTTTTATGAGGAATGGTGAAATTTAATGGGCACCGTCCAACTAAATTTTAAAGAACCTAGTGGTTTATTTGGCACACATGTAATATACAAAACGTTGGGGGTGAAAAAATAAATTTTCAACACTTCAAATTTACTTATGCTTCGTGGTCCTTTTTTA
This sequence comes from Sambucus nigra, assembly GCA_949130495.1. NCBI lineage: Eukaryota > Viridiplantae > Streptophyta > Magnoliopsida > Dipsacales > Adoxaceae > Sambucus > Sambucus nigra. The sequence goes on from OX422214.1 coordinate 530,709,283, forward strand.
TAGATGCCCTCGAGAGGTTCACGAGAAAAAAACATATAAATCAATATTGTATTTTGAGAAATATTCAATTTGAATGTTTGTGAAATACAAAACATTTTAGGTGAAAATAAAATTTTAATACTTTCAAAATTACCTATCCTTTATAGTGATAGTGTCAAGAGTTTTCCATTATAGGCAAACTGTAAATTTTAAAAAAAAATGAATCAAGGTATATAATATTGTCAATTAATAATGCATTTAAGTTGAAAAAAAAAACTATAGAATTCGTTTGGGAATATCAAGTGAAGTGTGTGTCCAAAAACCCAAAGAGGCAAGAAAGACATCGTGCGCTAATGCCAACCAATCCTATTTGGCAGTGCCTCCAAAATATGTGGTGAGAAAGAGAGAGAGACAGAGACTTCCAGTTCTCACTTAATCCTTTCTTGTTATCTTTTGAAATCATTGATATAACAAAAAGAACACAATGGCACTCAATTCAATCTCCCTAATACCAGTTAAGCCCATTAACATCTCTTCATCACCATCTTCTTCTACTTGTGCTTATAGAGCTATCAACTCTCTCTCCTCCCTCAAAATCTTTAACACTAGTCTGTCGAGTAGGGGGCGAAAATGAAAATCCCCAAAAAGGTAATCTCCATACTTGTTAGCTTTGTTACTCTTTTATCTCTCCCCAATACAATCACATATCAGCTAACAAAATTGAAACTAGATAATTTTCAACAAATTATGAATTAAAAATAGTTCTTGAGGTTTCATGTAAACAAAGTTCAAAGTTTTTTTTTCCTTTAAAAAACTTTCTCCTACATTAACTAATAAAGCTAATTCTGGGTGAAAAAAGGACTTCTAAGTTAATCTATTATTCATGACAGGCTAAAAATAATTAATCCCAAATAGGAATATTAAGCAGAAAAATATAGAGAAATACTACCAGATGATGTAGCTAATGTTGTCAACAGCACAAGTAGGAAGTAATAAAATTTTCCGGGGAAAAAAAACCCCTTTTGGGCCTTAGCAATTTCACCCCTAAACAGTAGTAATATTCCTCATATTACCTTTCTCCTAACACTATTTGAGGCCAGATTTAAAACCCTTTCTGTCTCACAAACACAACCAACCCCACTCACCCCCACCCCGCGGGCAGGGCATCTGTTGAAATTGATCTGCATTATTGGGTTAAAGTTGAGGTTGAACATTTTTACCTGATATACCCTTTTCAATTTCGTTCTTCACTTCAGCTTCCACAATGGGATATTTATTATGAAGACGTCCAGCATTTCTTCGACATTTTGGGGGGGAGCTTCTAATACTCCTGACTCTTCTTTGTGGAAAACAAATTTTAGTAAAATTATCAGTCATTTTATGCTCTAAAGTTTGCAATGTATCACCGGATTCTGCATAATCCAGAGTCTTCAGAAAGTCAACACCCACAAGAAAAGATTCCTTCTGATTATGAGCAACAGTTTTTTCAAGCCCAACAGAATCAAACTTGTCAGATAAATCAAGAATTTCATTCTGAATAATATTTTCCTGAGACCCATTAGATTCAGAAGTTTCCAAATCATCCCCAGATTTACCAGTACTACCCTTCTTGTTCAGCGGATTTTCAACTGCACCAAGAGAAGTCAAACCTCCATTTGACTTCCAGTTGCCTTGTACGAAATGCTCAACCGCTTTTGGGAAATCACGCACAGCAGACACCTTATATCGTGGAAAAATAGTTTTGGTAATCAGATTTTCTTGAGACTCAAAATCAAGTTCCATAAGTTCGCTATTTTCATCTTCCTGATCACTAACACCATCAATTTTCTGCAATAAATAATCACCTGCACCAACAAAAGTCGTGGAGTTTTCCTGGTTGGTACGTGTAGCCAATCGCCCAAACGCCTTTGGAAAATCACGAACTGCACGCACTTTTCTTCGTTTAAACTTGCATGGTACATCAGAAGCAGCAAATTTGCTATGTAGTGATAGCTGCCTCTTTAGCGTTTCCCCCACAGAAGCATTACTAGTATTTGAAACCATTTTGGGTCCACTCATAGCATAAAGTTATTCTCAGCTTAAACCAAATTCAATTGCTACAACAAAGAAAGAATTATTCAGAAATAAACACGACTGCAATAATGATATCGAATCACATACCCTAATCAAGAATGAGAAATATATAAAACATAAATGCTAAATACCCCATGGTATGTTATTTCAATTTCAAATATGATACCCTCATTTCTTATTTCATTATCAAATTTCACATATCCACCATTGTACGTCGAACAGATACATAAGAAAAATACAAAAATCTAAAGTAAGCTCTCATCAAACTTCAACATAAGGAAGATGGTACAAAATAATGGTTTGCTTATTACTTTCTTGTGTAATGCATAGAACAAAATAATTTTAAATCTATATTACATTATAGGTTCTATTTAAAGAATGTCCCAAAACATTTTCCCATTAAATTATTTCCACTAATAGTCACTCAGTTAGGCAACCATTCTCCAGCCCAGTCCAGTCAATTTACACCCGATACTTCCCACCCAATCAGACCAATTTTACATAAACCTACCAAAATTAATCAACACAATCCAATTTAGCATGTGGTAGACATGACGCAAGGGTATGTCCTAATCCTATCGTAGGCATCAATACGCTTGAAATAAAATTATGACCACGCATATTCTAGTTTTTCTTATAACTTAAAAGTTTAAACGACCCTGTCTTTAATCTATTCGGCATATTTCAATAATTCCCAACTAGATTTTAAATATTCCGGATAAATATTTCTAAGAGGGTAGTTGAGGTTGAATAAGTTTTATGACGAATCTGGGAGCTCAAAGAGCTGACGCGTAGCCCACTAGTCATGAAGGAAGTAACTGGAAGGTTAGTATAAAGGAGGGACTAAGTTCCTGAAGTGATAAACTAAGATGAGCAAGAAGTCAGAAGTTGAGCAATCTGATTAAGTTGAAAGACAGAGAGAGATACCACATGGAGAAATCAGGAAGTCTTGAAGAAATCATTCACGTACCACATGAGTTAGGGAAATGAGAAACCCGGATATGATCAACATAAAATGGTAATAATGATAAGCACAATGTCAGATCAAGGAAGTTACATGACAGTTGATTAGGCGGTTGTTAGTTACAAATTAGTTACAAGTTGTTTTGGAAGTTAGTTAGAATCTTGTTAGAAGTTGTTGCACCATTTTCTATATAAACACTGATTGTAAACGTATTAAGCAGCTAATGAAATGTTACAAATTCTTCTCTCTCTCTCTCCCTCTGTTCTATCTCTCATCTCAATCGTCTCTCAAAATTCTATTCCATTCCTTAAATTTGTGAAATCCAATTAATCCAATCAGGTTGAGAACCTGACAATTGGTATCAGAGCTACCAATCCTGGGAAATTCAAGGAAAAACATGGCTGAAACCCGACAAACTCAGTTTGAGAAGAACATCGAAAATCGCATTCAAGAGTGGCAGAAAAAAGGATCAAAATGACTCATCTACGAAGATATGGATGGAAGCTATGTTCAAAAACTTGTCAGATCAGATCAAGAAAATAGAAGAAATGGTGGATCATCAAGAAATTACAGAGGAAGTCAATAATAGAAGGTTATTGGGATCTCAACCCAATGGTCATGTACACGGCAGTCAATTCAATGATGGAGACAGAAGAAACAGTTTCAAGGATAACTTTGGGGGCAAATACAAATTACCCAAAGTTGAATTTCCAAGGTTCCATGGAGATGATGTCAGAGGATGGATAAAAAGATGTCTGAGATCTTTTGCTGTTAACCCAATAGAAGAAGAAGAGAAGGTAGGGTTTGTATGCCTTCATTTGGAAGGAAGGGCTGAAGCATGGCTACAGCCCAATATGAATCTCTTGAAGGAGTAAAATGGGAGGAATTTGTCAAAGCAATTTGTGCAAGATTCACTGATCCTGGACAAAGAGATTTGATTGAAGAGTTCACCAAACTCAAGCAGTCTGATACTGTGGAAAATTACCGGAATAAGTTTGAAGACTTACAACCCCTAGTCCAAACAGAGAACAAAGGACTCAGTGAGAGTTATTTTGTGTCCAGCTTCATAAATGGCCTCAAGGAGGAGATCAAAGTGCAAGTCAAGATATTCAAACCCCAAAACCTCAATGATGCTATCGAGTTAGCCAAACTTCAAGAAATTGCATTAGACCTTCAACACAAGAAAAACACCTCTAAAAACTATCCTATAGTTATACCACCAAGAACCCCTACAACAATTCTTCTTTCAAACCCCCTTACCATAATCAAAACCACAATACCAACAACAAACCTATCAACCCCACACCACCTCTAAACCAAGCCAAGAACCCAAACTTCAATAACAACCACCTTCTCATCATCAAGAAACTAACCCAAGCTGAAATGCAAGCCAGGAGAGAGAAAGGGCTTTGCTATAACTGTGATGAACCATACAAGTGGGGTCATAAATGCAAAAATATGAGCATCTATATGCTAAATATTGAAGATGAAGATCTCAATGAGAAGGGCGACGATCAAGAAGGAGAGGCTATTGAGTTAGGCTTAGACATGGCCATATCAATACAGGCCCTATCTGGAAGTTCCACACACCAGACCTTGCTCATTAAAGGAAAATCCAAAAATCATCCAATAACTATCCTAATTAATATAGGAACCTCTCATAATTTTTTGGACCCTAGCACAGCTAAACAAATAGGTTGTGGCATCCCCAACACCAATAAACTCATAGTCAAAGTAGCAGATGGCAATCAGACCCTTCACTAAAGCAGTCTGTCCCAATTTTCAGTGGACTATGCAAGGAGAAGAGTTCTTGGCAAGTGTGAGACTACTTCCTTTAGGAGGGTGTGACATGGTGTTGGGAGTTCAATGGTTGAAAAGTGTTAGTCCTATGGTTCTAGACCTCAACAAACTCATACTAACTCATACTGACCTTCAACAAAGATGGAAGAAGGGCAGTACTTAAAGGAGTGAACAGTGAACAAGGGCAACTCAATTTTATCAAGGGAAAGGCATTGATAAAATGCTGCAACAAAGAACCTGAATTCATCATTGGTCAGCTTTCTTCAATCACTGCAATAGACAACGAGGTAACCACTCCACCAGAACTACTTCCATTATTGGATGCTTATCAAGATATATTCCAAGAACCTAAGGGACTTCCACCATCAAGAAATCAAGATCACCATATCCCACTTAAAAGTGGATCTGAACCAGTTAATGTCAGGCCCTATAGGTACCCTTTTGTACAAAAAAAATGAAATTGAAAAGATTGTTAATGACATGCTAGATAGTGGAATCATCAGACCATCATCAAGACCCTTTGCCTCACCTGTGTTATTGGTGAAAAAGAAGGATAACTCTTGGAGACTCTGTATCGATTAGTGAAAAAGAAGGATAACTCTTGGAGACTCTGTATTGATTATAGAGAGCTGAACGAACTCACTATAAAAAAACAAGTTTCTTATCCCCTATTATAGATGAATTACTGGATGAACTACTTGGGGCTTGAGTTTTTAGTAAGTTGGATTTAAGATAGGGTATCACCAAATTAGGGTGTATTTGAACCAGATATCCCAAAGGCTACTTTCAGAACACATGAAGGCCACTATGAGTTCTTAGTGATGCCTTTTGGTCTCACGAATGCTCCTGCTTCATTCCAAGGCTTGATGAATTCAGTTTTCAAAAACTTCTTAAGAAAATTTGTCTTAGTTTTTTTTATGACATTTATTTACAGCCCTGACATGGACACACACAAAACTCATTTAAAATTGGTATTGCAAGAATTCAGGGAACTTCAGTTATTTGCCAAAAAATACAAATGTTCTTTTGGCCAAAAACAAATGGAATATCTAGGACACTTGATATCTGATGAGGAGTAGCTGCAGATCCATAAAAAATTTAGGTCATGGTGCTGTGGCCACTGCCTAAATCATTAAAAGGATTGAGGGGCCTTTTGGGATTAACAAGCTACTATAAGAAGTTTGTGAAGGGATATGGCAGTATAAGCAAACCACTCACTGATATGTTGAAGAAAAATCAGTTTCAGTGGAGTGGTAATGCTGTTCAAGCCTTCCAACAACTCAAGATAGCCATGAGCACCACTCCAGTACTCACACTACCTAACTTTACCAAACCTTTCATTCTAGAAACAGATGCCAGTAATGAAGGGCTGGGAACAGTGCTAATGCAAGAAGGAAAACCAGTTGCATATCTTAGCAAAACATTACCTATGAGGAAAAGAGGTCTATCAACATACGAGGAGGAGTTATGGGCCCTAGTGATGGCAGTGAACAAGTGGAGACCATACTTGTTTGGAAAGCAATTCACTGATCACCAGAGCTTAAAATACCTCTTAGAGCAGAGACTAACCACTATGCTACAACAGAAATGGCATTCTAAATTGATGGGATTAGACTATGAAATACACTACAAGAAGGGGAAGGGGAAAGACAATAATGTAGCTGATGCTCTCTCAAGGATGGAAGAAAATGGATTATGCTGTGCAATATCTACAGTTCAGTCAGCTTGGCAGGCAGAAATCATTCAAAGTTGGGATGAGGATGTGTTGGCACAAGAGTTGATGTTCAAACTAATCAACAACGCTGAACAGGTTCCTGGTCACACCCTTAATAATTGCCTCATTAGGCACAATGGTAAGTTATATGTGGGATCAGCTGGAAGTATTAGACAAAAGGTGATAGAAGAGTTACATTCTACTGGTACAGGTGGACATTCAGGGAGAAAAGCAACTCTTAAGAGAGTGGATCAATTGTTTTACTGGCCAACAATGAGAAAAGATGTGGACCAAACAGTGGCCAGATGTGATACCTGCCAAACGAACAAAGGGGAAACATGCCCATACCCAGGCCTCCTCCAGCCCCTACCTATTCCATTGCAGCCTTGGGAAGACATTTCTATGGATTTCATAGAAGGTCTCCCTCATTCCAACCAAAAAGACTCCATTTTTGTTGTTATACATAGACTTACAAAATATGGGCATTTCATTACATTCACCCACCCTATATCTGCCCAATTATAGCCCAACTCTTCCTAGACCACATTCATAAATTACATGGACTAACCAAAACAATCACCTCCGATAGAGACCCTATTTTTCTCAGCCAATTTTGGACCCAACTTTTTAAAATCCTTGGCACCAAACTCCAACACTCTACTGCCTACCACCCCCAAACAACTGAAAGATTGAATCAATGTGTAGAGAACTATCTAAGGTGTATGACTAGTGACAAACCTACCAAATGGTCTCAGTGGCTTTCCTTAGCTGAGTGGTGGTATAATTCCAGCCACCATTCCACACTTCAGTGCTCTCCATTTGAGGCACTTTATGGCTACCAGACCCCACACCTTGCTATACCCCAACAACCTAAATCTCGACAACTAGACATCAACACTTTCATGGAGGAGAGGAAAATGGCCATTCAACTATTGAGGGAGAGATTGCAGGGAGCTCAAGAGAGGATGAAATACTTTGCGGATAGAAAAGGTCTAAAAGGCAGTTCACGGTGGGAGAATTGGTTTATCTAAGGTTACAACCCTATAGATAGACTACAGTAGCACTTCGCCGAAATCACAAGCTTCTCCTAAGTTCTATGGGCCATATCAAATTATTTCTAAGATAGGGCAAGTGGCTTACCAACTCAGACTACCAGAAGAAGCAATGGTACATCCCGTATTTCATGTGCCCTTGCTGAAAAAACAGGTCGACCAGTCTATCATCCCTTAAGATCAACTACCTACTATGACTGAGGACGGCCATACAGTCCTAGCACCAGTTGCTATCCTAGATCGTCGCATTGTAAAGAAGCACAACAGACCGGCGGTCCAAGTTCTCACACAATGGTTAAACGCTGATGCACAGGCTTCCACATGGAAAGATTACGAGACCCTCATCAAAAGATTTCCTGAGATTGATCCTTGCGGACAAGGATTTTTGAAAGGGTGGCGATTGACCGATCAAGGAAGTTACATGACAGTTGATTAGGCGGTTGTTAGTTACAAATTAGTTACAAGATGTTTTGGAAGTTAGTTAGAATCTTGTTAGAAGTTGTTGCATCATTTTCTATATAAACACTAATTGTAAACGTATTAAGCAGCTAATGAAATGTTACAAATTCTTCTCTCTCTCTCTCCCTCAGTTCTATCTCTCATCCCAATCTTCTCTCAAAATTCTATTCCATTCCTTAAATTTGTGAAATCCAATTAATCCAATCAGGTTGAGAACCTGACACACAATAAAGGTGCAAAACAAGGGAGACAACAAGAAGAGCACGAAGATATACGTGGTTCACCAATTTTGCTATGGAGAAGCCCAATTCCACTATATTTGAAGAAATTACAAGTACAATAGAAAACAATACCAAGGATAAATCACATACCCTATATTCTCCTATCAGATCCCGTATAGCCATTGTACACCAACTCTCCCCCTAAGTGAATCCAAGTTCTAAGCCAAGAACCCTCTCAATCTCTCGCTCTCAAGGTGTTCCCCATGTACCCAATCTGGTGTATCCCGCTCCGCATGTAACCCGGTGAGAGCCCCCCCCCCCCAAACAATACAAATAGAGCACACCTAGCATATACCGAACCACTCACGCTCACCGCCCTCTTCTACCTTTGAGAAATCCCATGGGTGAAGAAAAATCCCTCACCTCTCACCCCTCACCCTAACCCTTAAAGTTTTAACCCCCAAATGATCTTTTTATTGGTGGAACCCATTTGTGGCAAAATGTCCAAAATACGTCCACTTAAAACCCATTATTTTGCAATTGATGCCCATTCGTTGCAGCGAATCTAACCCTTCGCTAGTCACAGATTTTTCAAATCCAATTATCCCCCAAGTGGTGACCCCTCTGGCGACCTGCTTCGCTGCAGCGAAGCTCACCTTCGCTGGAGTGAACAAAAATGTGCTTGTGTATTTTGAGAGAGCAAAGATGGGGTAAAAAAATCTGGGATTTCGTGAAATATGTATTGGCAGCCAGCATATGGTCCTTTTGGTGCAGCGAAAGCTCTGTTGACAGCCAACAAAGGTTTGTTTCGCAGCAACGAAGCTCATGGCTTCATCGAAGAGGCTGTTGTATTCGCAACGAACGAGAGTGACTGCAACGAAGAGGTTGTCGTATGCATAATGAACGGGGGACAAAGGTGTGAAAGTTGAGTTTAAGTGGGTGCATTTTGGGTGTTTTCACATGTAACAGTTTTTGAGCTATAATTGAAATGTTAAAATAGGTTTCTCATTATGGTTTTATTGATATTGAGAGAGGTATTCATCAAAGAGAAGAGAGGCCAGAAAGTGAGAGAGGTTTAATGTTTCTAAACTTGATTCCAAGGTTAGATTTGGGGTGTATGCAACTCACTCAATTTTATCATTGTAACCTAGTTTTCTCAAATAGTAGAATTGTTCTCTTTGTGGGATATTATAAAAAAGGGCATGATATCACGTGGTTTAACCGAAGATATTGCGCCGGGCAGAATGGAATGGAAAAATAGGATTCATGTAGCCGACCCAATACAATTGGGAAAAGGCTTTGTTGAGTTGAGTAGAATTGTTCTCTCTTTTGTGGATGTAGATAACCTAAGTTTGCCAAACCATGTTAAATCTCTCATGTTCATCTCTATTTTTGTGGTTTGTTTCTATTTCCATCAATCTTGAATATATATTTTGTTGTTTTAGTTGGGTGTGGTGCCATTAGTGCACAATAGTGGTGTTTCAGAAAAATAAGTGAGATTTTGGTGTCCACTCACTAGTGTTTGGAAATCTTTGGTTTGTTGCTTACATTCAACCATGTACAGAAGCTAGATATTTGATGGAAGCGGTAGCTTGAGTGAAGGATGTCCTCATTCAACAAGGGTTAGCAAGGACATTGAAAGGGATGAGTGAGAAGCCAAAAAAGATGGAGGATGATAATAGAGAGGATGAGTATTAACTGACTCATAATATTATCAAGAATGTCAATGATGAGAACATGACGCCAAAGTTGTGAGGGAAGCTTTATATAATGAAGAGTCTCAAAACCAAGCTCGGACTCAAGCGGGAACTTTACCATTTGAAGATGGAGGAGAGAAGGAACCTCATGGATCACATGAGTGTATTTTATGGGATTGTGGATCAGCTCAAAGGTTTATGTGAAGATAGATGAGGAAGTTATGGCATTGTTGCTTCTTACCTCTCTTCCGTATTTATATGAGAGCATAGTCACTAACATTTTCTATGGTAAAAATATAGTTAAAATGGATGAGGTGAAGTCAACTATCCTGGGAAAAGAAGAAGTTTTCGGGGAGGAGATTTCAAATTCGGCTTTGTATGCTCATGGTGGGAATCGGGGAAGGAACACCAAACACTAATTAAGTGAAGGTAATAGTTGGTCTAGATTAAGGGGTCGTGAAAAAGAAGTAGGGTCACATATAGCGGGTGTGTCCTTCGAAAAAGTATGAAGGGCTCTGATAATTCATTGGTGACATATATGCGGAGGATAAATAGTTTGGAAAGTCTCACTTTCTAAAAGTAACTTTCCATATGTGAATGGATATTGGATTTGGTATCTTCAAATCATGATTGCTCATATCGAGTATTTTGAGACGTTTTAAGATAAGGAGAAAGGTTTCTTGTCTTTGCTTAACCAGAAGATATGTGTCGTTGCAGGGGTGGGAACGATGTAAATCAAAATGTTCAATGGGGAAGAGCGCATTTTGGGGGATGTGGACTATGTATTAAAATTGCGGACAAACTTGGTACTCACTAGTTAATTGGATTCAGGGTTGTCGAGTATCAGTAGCCAGTGGAGTCCAGAGAGTCAAAAATAACCGTGTGTTCGTAGCAAAGGGAGAAGATAGAGGATGTTTGTATTATCTGAAATAGACTTCAATGGTGATAGGAAATCAACGTTCAGAAGTTATCGAGCGCTCAAGGCATGTCTCATTTGAGGATAAAACATAAACATCGTTGCAACTTCCCCTGCAGACGATGGGAGGAAAAATCCTACTAAGGGAGGGATGCCTTGGGGTTCCCTTCCAGGGTCAACGAATGATTTTGAATCAGGGTAGTTGCACACACACATTGATCGTTGGTGAATCAAGGAGCGGTATGGCCGTTTAAGTTGAGGTGTGTGTAACTAAAACAATGAAAGCCAATGGTGAACCGTTTGTGGATTTGTAAAGCATAGGGTCTTTTTTCAATGGAGTAGTGATGTTTTCTCTTGAGGCGAAGATTTGTGAAGTTTGACTCAAATTACATTTTTCATTAGGCGTTTTCTGCTAAAATGTGGCTTGAAAATATGGGAAATCAAGTAGTAGGAGTTGGCAGCGAGCAAAGGGTCACTTCGCTGCAACGAGGGTTTTTTCGCTGCAGCAAAGAGGTCACTGTCTTCGTAGTGAATAAATTACAAAAATGTGAAAGTTGGGTTTAAGTGGGGTATATTGGGCGTTTTCATATGTAACGCTTTATGTATAAATGAAATGTTGAAAGGGGTTTCTCATTAGTGTTTTATTGGCACCGAGAGAGGGAGGCAAGAAAGTGAAAGGTTTAGGAATTCTAAACTTGATTCCAAGTTGAGACTTCGAGTGTTTTGGGGGCTTGGGTTGAGTGTGTGTATAACTCTTGTATGATCCCTCTATTATAACCTATTTTTCTCAAATTGTGGAATTATTCTCTGTTGTGGATGTAGACAATGTAACTTTACCGAACCATGTTGAATCTCTTATTTTTATCTCTATATTTATGACTTGTTTATATTTCAATTAATCTTGCACGTATATATTTCATTATTTTGATTGGGTGGGGTACCATTAGAGCACAACACGTGCGCATTGAGTTTCTTTCGCCATACCAAGTATTATTAAATTTTGAAAAACATTATATGACTTCAATGATGGGTAATGTACAAGTGAAATGCATACTTGGTGATCCAGGATTCGGACTCTATGGTATACAATGTGTTAAGCTTGGGTAAATGCTCGAGGAATGATTTGTAATGGTTGGGAATTTTGATGCTCCTCTCCTGGCATTAATGACGGTTCACCCCGCATTAAAGAGAAGGTGCTTTCTCGAGGAAGTACTAGGAGAGGAAGTACCCCTTTGATCCATATAGAGGTCGAGGGTCATATCTTATCATAGAGCAAACCTAGGCTAATCTTAACAAACATAGAAGATTAATTAAGACCTTTTTAAAAGCATTAAAAAAATCTTTACTGATTTTTAGCAAATTTATTTTTAAATTGTCGCTCCAATTTAAAATTTCAATTCGGGCCCTGATCTCAAAACATCTTAATATCTGTAAACATTTGTTGTTACATTCACTGGCCCTTTTACAATATTTCTCCCAATATTTTGCATTATTTCCCCAACTTACATCTAAATAATGAACTATTCATGTGCATTGACCAATACACTTTTCTCGTATAAGCCTCTGATTCAAAAAGCAAGCTGCCAAATTTTAATTTAAGTCTGATTAACATGCAACAAGTGTAATGAAGAAAATAAATAACACCATTCACCATACTGAATTAAAATGAATAACCATCACAATAGAGTAAATAAAGTCTGGAGGAAAACTCCTCACTACAATCCCATAACTGAAATGAATAACCGAAACTGAAATAAAACATGCTAAAGTCTGAAAACTGAAATGTAAAAGATGTCTCTAAAGAAATGGGCAACATGCCCTACAACTGATAGATAGTGACTCTGGAATCCAAAGAGATAGAAGCGTCTACATGCAAATCCCTGTAACTTCCACAAGCAGCTACAGCTCGTCACCTGAATGAGTACCTATGCTTGGTGTCCTTGTGGCTGGGCACCTAAAATGGTTTTACAAAGAAAAAGAGATTTGAAAAGCAAACGGGTCAGAGCCCGAATGTGGAGTTATATTTTAAAAACCTGCAAGTGCTTTAAAAAAACATTTAAAACATTAAATGCAAAGTACATGTTAGGACGTACACTCGCATGATATCCTCACCTCTCGTCTACCTGTGCACTCCTAACGTAAGTACCCATCTATAACGACCCATACTACTAGCTAACTGACAACATAACTAGCTAGACTACCAAAGGTTCTACCCATTTTACTTGGTTCATTTAACATAACAACGCTCGTAATTTAATAGAGGTTTAACGTAAACTCAGTTACTAAATATGCCATTGATATAACTATCAGCTAACTCATTATATATCTCGAAACAATACCGTAATATTTTTACAACATTAACATGAGGATTTCCATTAATTTAAAGTATATTATTCACATCATAAATATACGATACAAGCACCCCGCAATCTAAGTTATGGTGCACACATACTCTGCTATCCATCCCGGTACATCACGTACATAAGGATCACATATTCCGAATCTCTCAGGAATAGTTCAGATAACACAAATCACAAATAGTGGAGGCGAACACAGTCACCATCACATGGGTCACGCACATACCTACGCTCCCATGGTCAGCGGACTTATTAATATCACAATAAGTCTTTCTATGACCTATGTTCATCAAGGTACCAGTCTATATCCCCCCCGTAGGCACACAAGGATTAGAGGGTCCTAAGCGAACGCAACCTCCCGTGATAGCAAGTATGGTAGGTATGTCATACAAACAATCCATATACCAATACTAAGCAAACACACATCTTAGTAATACCGTATTTTAATCGTAGTACATATCGCATTCTCGTACTAACTATAATTATCACAATTCGTACTATTCCGTTTTGTAATTACACGCACTATAATTCATCCTCACATCGTAGTAGACACTCACGTCTCAACCCAAATGGTTCATAGAATATAACTCTCGTATATAATTTACTCCTCTCAATAACCCAAAAGTCCCAAATCTATCCTTACATCATCAAAGAATGTTAACTCTATCCTCGAACCAGTTTCCGGGACTCCAAAAATAAAAACAGTCCAAAAAGGACCAAACTGTCAACTCGTTAGAAGTCTCGTTCGAACGAAACTTCGAACGAGTTTGGACTGTCAGGTCGTTAGAAGTCTCGTTCGAACGAGGCTGTTCGAACGAGATCCCAGTTCGTTCGAACGAACTGACCCTTCTAACGATATCTCGTTCGAACGAGATATCGAACGAAAATCCCTACTCGTTAATAACGACTGGTCAACTCGTTAGAAGCTCGTTCGAACGAGTTCGTTCGAACGACCTGGGGGCTGCTTCTAACGAGCTACCAGTTTCGGCCCAGATTTTTCCCAAATCGTTTTTCATCCATTTTTATCACTTCAATCCTTCTCCAAAGTTCGTCCTAACAATGATTTAAGTCCTCTAATCATACTAAAACATGCTTAGGTTATAAACTAACGTCTTTTAAGGCAATAAGGCATCCTAAACATCATTAAATCCCAAGATTTTATACTTTTCCCCAATATCATCAAGAACATGAACCCTAGATATATATATCAACATCAAATCCAGAATTTAATTCGTTTTTCTTTCACCCAAACATGTATTTACATCAGATTAATTGTCTCCAAACTATTCTACATGCAATCCTTCTCAAATTCCTCAAGTTTTATGATCTAGACTACATGGGTTTTCATATTTTATCAAGAACAACCATAAATCCGAATTTTCTAACATGGAAAAGACATTCTCAGAATTTAAATGGAATAAAGTCACTTGCCTTGTTTGTCTCTGAATTTGGTGTGGATTCGGTGTAGAATTTCTGCAGAATTCCTCTCTCTCTCTCCTTCTCCAAGCTTTCTTCTCCAAAAAGCTATGGTGGCTAGGGTTTGCTTTGGGGGAACTTATGAAAACCTAATTTAATAAACCTCCGTAGCTTGTTGGGTTAATAAGGGTTGGTTGGGTCAATTCCTTATCAGATTACAACTCTCAATTTTCGTCACTTTTAATTACCCAAAAATATCAAATTACTAAAATACCCTTTATGGTGCCGGAATGGCCTAAAAATACCCCGGGACCCAAACTATACCCCCGGCTAGTGTTTTCTGACTATCTCGACCCTTCCGGACGCGTTGGCGCACTCAAAACGACCATACGGATTATAGATTTTAAATTCACTTTTTATTATCAAAATATTATACCGTGACGCGGCGGTCCCACGCGTCTCAATAAAATTTCCAAATTGCCGTATATAAATCTCACGACAAATTTTATAATACCAAATACATATATAATCATATATGCACATAATCAAATACCAATTCGCATCACATTAGTATTTATAACCCAGATTAATTTCCAATTAATACGTATTTAATTAATTAATCCTCAAAATAAATATAGTCAAAAGTACGGGGTATTACAGTTTTCTCTTGAGGCGAAGATTTGTGAAGTTTGACTCAAATTACATTTTTCATTAGGCGTTTTCTGCTAAAATGTGGCTTGAAAATATGGGAAATCAAGTAGTAGGAGTTGGCAGCGAGCAAAGGGTCACTTCGCTGCAAGGAGGGTTTTTTCGCTGCAGCAAAGAGGTCACTGTCTTCGTAGTGAATAAATTACAAAAATGTGAAAGTTGGGTTTAAGTGGGGTATATTGGGCGTTTTCATATGTAACGCTTTATGTGTAAATGAAATGTTGAGAGGGGTTTCTCATTAGTGTTTTATTGGCACCGAGAGAGGGAGGCAAGAAAGTGAAAGGTTTAGGAATTCTAAACTTGATTCCAAGTTGAGACTTCGGGTGTTTTGGGGGCTTGGGTTGAGTGTGTGTATAACTCTTGTATGATCCCTCTATTATAACCTATTTTTCTCAAATTGTGGAATTATTCTCTGTTGTGGATGTAGACAATGTAACTTTACCGAACCATGTTGAATCTCTTATTTTTATCTCTATATTTATGACTTGTTTATATTTCAATTAATCTTGCACGTATATATTTCATTATTTTGATTGGGTGGGGTGCCATTAGAGCACAACACGTGCGCATTGAGTTTCTTTCGCCATACCAAGTATTATTAAATTTTGAAAAACATTATATGACTTCAATGATGGGTAATGTACAAGTGAAATGCATACTTGGTGATCCAGGATTCGGACTCTATGGTATACAATGTGTTAAGCTTGGGTAAATGCTCGAGGATTGATTTGTAATGGTTGGGAATTTTGATGCCCCTCTCCTGGCATTAATGACGGTTCACCCCGCATTAAAGAGAAGGTGCTTTCTCGAGGAAGTACTAGGAGAGGAAGTACCCCTTTGATCCATATAGAGGTCGAGGGTCATATCTTATCATAGAGCAAACCTAGTCTAATCTTAACAAACATAGAATATTAATTAAGACCTTTTTAAAAGCATTAAAAAAATCTTTACAGATTTTTAGCAAATTTATTTTTAAATTGTCGCTCCAATTTAAAATTTCAATTCGGGCCCTGATCTCAAAACATCTTAATATCTGTAAACATTTGTTGTTACATTCACTGGCCCTTTTACAATATTTCTCCCAATATTTTGCATTATTTCCCCAACTTACATCTAAATAATGAACTATTCATGTGCATTGACCAATACACTTTTCTCGTATAAGCCTCTGATTCAACAGATTTAAGAGTTCATATACAAACTAATTAAATTTAAAGTAGTTTCACAAATAAGTCTTGTTTACATAAGACATTTCTTAATTGGTCATATTCTATGAAGCACGGACACTCTTCCGGAAGCCACGAGTCAACTTCGACCCGAGTTGGACACACGACACGCTTCGACACGTTGCTGACACGCCGGGACACACGAGTCCTTTTTTTAGAAACGCTGGGACACATCCAGACCACGCTAGGACACGCTGGAACGCGTAAAAGGACACGTGAAATTGATTTTTTAATATTTTTTTAATTCTAATCTGATGGTGATTCTACTTTATTTATGATTTTCAATGTTAAAGTGTGTTTGAATTTTATTTTGCATAGTCCATTTTCTTAATTTCACGTTAAGAATGTTCTAATAATGTATTTTATGCAAACAATCTATTTTATTACATTAATATATATATATATATATATATATATATATATATATATATATATATATATATATATATATATATCCTAGCTTGTCGTATCCTAATTTTTGAAAAAATCACGTATCGCATGTCGTGCCGAAACACGTATTACGTGTCGAGTCCATGCTTCATAGGTAATATCAAAACATTTTTTTCTCAATAGGTCGTATTTATAAATGCAGTAAATATTCACTACGTGTTTACAAATATAACTTTATTTTCTCATAAGACCTATTGGAGATAAAAAAAGGTGGTAGGACCAAACATGACTAGTTGGTTAAAAAACCCTAAATTTAAACCCAATCAAATAAATAATCTATACTAATATAGAATAGGAATTGTGAGGTTAGACCAATTTTTTGTATTCCAAAAATATCCTTAAACTCTATTCCAAAAATATCCTTAAACTAAAAAAACAAAAATCAATATTAATGGTTTTAAAAAGAAGCTACCCACTAAAATCAAACTACCCATTAACCACCCATACAGAGCATGTGCATAATGGTCTATACAAAGAGAAAAATAAAAGAAAACTCAAGACAAAAGTAGAATTATTAGACTAGGGTTAAAGAATGGCCACATTTATATATGTTTGTTGGGTTTAGAATCCAAGCAGAATGGCAAAAATGAATCATGACACAATCTTGTACAATTGGCACAAGAAATTGGAACCCCAATATTAATCACATATTCATCAAACGTATATATATGTACACAAATAATATTATTCAAAACCACAATCTACGAAAAGAATGAGAACCCGTATTTGGATTATAATTGATGTTGTTCAAAGAATTTTACCCGTTATTCTCCGTCTTGCGTTCTGCAGACAGATACCAGTAGGGCAGAGTTTTCTTCCCCGTTATAAAAAGAGCAATGCTATACTAGTACATGGAGGGGATTTTTGTTTTCATGGTTTCTCATGTGATTTATTAGGATTGTATGATTTTTTTTTTTTAAAGTTGTTTTATTAGAAAAGATTATTTTTTTATAAAGTAAAAAAAATGTATCGTTAAAAACCACTATATTCATTATTTTCATATAAAAAAAAAATTGACAAAAACTGTTTCAAAAAATAAAAGTTAATTTATATAAATAAAAAAAACTTTATTTTTACATTTTTAAACAGTTTCAAAGAATATAAAAATTATATTAAATATTGTAAAAATAAAAAAAATGAAGTTTAAAAATATGGGGTGCCGCTGGCGCGGACCTTTAAAAATAAGAGAATATTGGGTAAACGGATGTTTGAGGGACTAAATGAGTTAAAAATAATTATAAAAAAAACAATTTCTTATTGGAATAGTTTTTTAACGCGGACCTTTAAACAGTTTTAAGAAATACAAAAATTGTTTTAAATGTTCTAAAATTTAAAAATAAAGTTTAAAAATAAATGGTGTAGCTGGCACGGACCTTTAAAATTAATAAAATATTGGATAAATGGATGTTTGAGGGAGTAAATGAGTTAAAAATAATTTTAAAAAAAAATTATTTAAAAAAACCAAAAAAACTATTTTAATAGAAAGTTATTTTTTTTTTAAATGAGCTGCCAACTAAACAAATGAGAACAAAGAAAGTTATCAACTAGACAACCCGGCACTAGCTCCCGGGTTGTCTAGTATTATTCTTAAAAAAAGCGTATTTAATTCAAAAAGTCCAAAAACTAGAGTAATTTATAGAAAGTTCCATTTTTAATAGGGTTATATACCAAATAGTCCCTCGAACTTTTTTTAATACGCGTTTAGTCCAAGCTTTTTTATTTTGCACCAAAAAGTCATTCACCGTGCCAAAATAGCTTTACCATGTTGTTGGCGCGGACCTTTAAAGATAGGAGATTAGGGAATTTTTTGGTACAAAACAAAATGCTTGGACCAAAATGTGTATTAAAAAATATTTGAGGGACTTTTTGGTATTTGATCCAAAAAAAAATATTAGATGTATCAAATACCAAAGAGTCCCTAAAACATTTTTTAATACACATTTAGTCCAAACCTTTTATTTTGTACTAAATAGTCCCTTATTCTCTTATCTTAAAAGGTTCGTGTCAACGGCATGGTAAAACCTTTTTGGCATGGTGAAGGACTTTTTGGTGCAAAATGACTATACATGTATTAAAAGAAGTTCGAGGGTTATTTGGTATATGCCCATTTCTTTTCTTTCTTTTTTCTTCTCTAATCTACGTACATATTTTGCACTAAAGTATGGGTTGTCTCGTGTATTTGTGTCGTGCTCGTTTCAGCTAAAAAATACGAATTCGCGTCACGTCATGTTAATGTCACCAAAAACACGATTTCAAAACTATGAATTGTCACCCCTACACAAATTTAACATGTGTATATTACAAAAATTCGTGTATACATTGTAAAATTCCACTTACAAACTACAAAATTTTACAAAAAATTACAAAAATTCATGTGTCGATTTCTAAATTTAATGTATACATTACGAAGAGATCGGGTATACAAAAATGGAGTCCTTAACCTGAAAAATTTACGGACTAGTGAGTTAAGCAAAAAAAAAACGTATTTTTTATTGACAAAATATAAGTTACAGGAGATATTAGGTTTTGGTCTACTTATCAGAAAATATCTCATACAAAAAATGAAATATACAATATTTTCAAAAAATAAAAGATTGTTGTAGTGAAACATTTACGGATTGTTAGCTTATTTTTTATTTGTTTCATCATAATATTCTAGGCATTTGTATCTTTGTTTGGAAAAAAGCATTGTAGTTTACCAATTAAAGGAAATTTAAAAAAAAATAATTTCATATAAATCTCCGTTTGCATTTTGTAACTAATCCATGTAACTGAGTGACGAGGGATAGGCAAAAGATATTACACAATTTTTATTTGAAAGAAAAAGTATTAAACAAAATTGTTAGGTATTAATATCATTATTATGTTTTTACATTGTTTTGGAAATGGTGCTATTTGGCATTAAGCACAATAGGATTTTATAAAAATAAAAAGTGGCAAATTTGAGACTAATTGCTCTCAAATTTGTCATTTCAGGTGTGACATTTTTTATAAACACGTGACATTCCATACCTGATGATAATGTTCCGTGTTGTAGTTGGAATGTCATACTACTTATGTATTAATTTTTATTTTTTTTGGTCTAAGTAATAGATTTTCCTAAATTAATTTTGTTTAACAACTAATAAATGTCTTGAGCAATATGATTAAATTTTATAGAAGTGAAAATGGCGTGCGAGTTGTGGCCGATATATTTTGTTAAATAATTAACCCCCAAAGACAGTTTCAATTAACAACTTTATATGAACTTATGAACTAGCAATGTAATTACATTTAATAAAATTGAGAATTTTCTTAAAACGACAATGTAAGAACAAAATCACCATGTAACAAAAGATGAAAACAATACTATTATAAAAAAACACAAGTTTCATACATTTTCAATAAACTACAAAGCAAAGTAATCAATGAGGAGCTGATAGGCTATCGATCCCCAATTTGCCCCACCTCGAATGGGTTGATGAGACCCGAATGGAATTGTAATTCACCACTAGAGAGAACACTTTATTGTAATCAACACATTCCCTTTGTTCAAAACCTTTGGCTACCAACACATTCCCTCTGTACAAAATACTTGGCTACTAACTTTATTTTATATGAAACGTCATAATTTGGAGCACCGCATTTCTTAGCATAAACCCATTTGCATTCGGTAGACTTTTTTCTCTAAAGAAACTTTAAATTCCCAAGTTCGGTTCTTTTGAAGAAAATCTAACCCCTCACCCATGACCAAATTTTACTCGTGGCAATGAGTCTACTGGCCAAAAATGATTATTCTTGTTGTTGTTGACGAGATCCCTCATCTGGGACCTCCACCTCTCCACGTGGTGATTTGATTGGAGTAAACACATCCAATTGTACGTTTTCGCTCTCATTTTCCTTTTGGAGAATCTTCACTTTCAACCTTTGGCATCTTAAGCATCATCATCATCATATTTTCCTCAATCCCATCACTTGAGCATACATGCTTAATAACATGTCATTTCCATATTGACCACCATTTTCTTATTTTCGGGGCACCATAACTTGTACCCTTCGACCCCAATACTTAAATCCATGAAAATTTCCTTCTTAGATATAAGATAAATTTTACCCTCACTAACATGAAAGTAAGTACGACATCCGAATACATGCACCGTGTTGTAAGTAAGATGTGACCCCGATCATGATTATCTACATTCTTTCCCATTTAAGAAACACCCCAAAGACCTCATCCTTTTGTTTCTTGGTGAAAACATAAGTCCTCCGAGAGTAGTCATCAAGAAACGTCACGAAGTGGTGACTACCTCCTAAAAATGGTATTTTAGAAGGAACCTAAATATCTGTGTGAACGTAATCAAGTTGTCCTTCATAAAATGAATTCTCATGCCATACAGAAACCCTCGTTTTCTTGACAATCACACAATGCTCGTAGTAGCCCAACTTGTAACTCGTTACGCCCTTTAATGCTCACGTAATAGTGTTATGGTATTCACCATAGCTTGTCCCTAACGCATATGCCACAGCCTAGTGGAATTTATCTTTACATCTTCTTTCTCATCAACGATCATGGCATAACATGATACTATGATCCTTTGAAGAAAATATATGTTTCCCTCTTTTTTTCCTCTCATCACCACCAAGGCACTGAAGACAACCTTTAATATTTTACCATCGAGTACAATCATGCACCTATTGGAATCTATTGCACCCAAAGAAATCAAATTCTTCTTTATATACGAAACATGTTGCACATTTGTGAGAGTAAGATTCACTCCATCATGCATCTTCAACTTAATTGTGCCAACAACCTTTCACCGACAAACATGATCATTATTTATAAAGACTTTCCCTCCATCCATCTCCTTGAAGGAATGGAATAAATCTTTATCCATGCACATATAGTAGGAGCACCACAAGTCTAACATCCACGCACTCAATGAGTTTTGTTGTGAAGTTCTTTCATCGTGCTCCCAAAATTCAACATCCTTGAAGTAAGAATTACTGGACTTCGCTATAGGTTTCTTATTGTCTTTTGCCTTTAGCTTAGGGAAATCCTTTTTGAAATGCCCCTTCTATTTGCACTTGTAGCATATAATATTAGCCAAGCCCTTGGTCGGAGACATGTACCAACAACTTTCACTCCCATCATGGTTCCAATCCTCAGTCTTATCCCACGCAACCAGTGCATAGGAATGAGAATCAAACTTCCCAACAATGTTGAAGAGACCACATCAAACTCTCTTCATCTTTCCATATAGCAACGTGGTGCTCAAGTATTCATATGAATTTGAATATAAATTGAGAAGTCATAAAGCTTTATCTTTATCATCACTATCAACATCTAAGGTTAATAAACCAGAGGCAATTTTATTAAACTCATTAAGGTGTTTGGGCATCAATATAATCAAATCGAAACAACTTCTCCAGGTAGAGACATTCTCTATGCTCTTGCTTATGTAATTGTTTTCCAATTTCTTCAATTGATTTCATCGATCCCTCCTTTCATCACATAGTATACAATATTTTATGTGAGATTCAATCGAAGTGTGCTACATTCTTACAAGTCATATTTTCCCAATCATCATCGGACATATCCGCGGGTTTAACTGCAATTCCTTTCAATTCCCTATGCAAATCTTGTTGGGTCAAAACATTTCTCCTTGGACATTGCCACATGCAGAAAATGATGGTTTTCCCATTAAACTTCTTAAGTCAAACTTGAACATTGACACCTTAGAAGATGAAAGCATTGGTTCACACAAAGCAAATACCCTATAAGCGAAAAAGTTCAGATACTAATTTGTATTGTATCATGGATACTCACTTAAGAATGTGATTCATGCCCGCCCAAAAGATCCAACATGATACAACACGAGATGACCAAGCGAAATACAATCAAAGTGCGACATAAATGAAAAAGTAAAGAGAAATACAATCAAAGTGCGGAGTAAATGAAAAAGTAAAGAGAGAATGCGCATTAACAAACAGTAGGACAAGATGTACGTTATTCCCCAATTTGACTACATTAAGGAATGATGATTGGCTCTTTTTATGTGATTGAATTAACAAATAGGGTTACAACTTCTCTCCATCCTCACTCTCTCTCTCACTGAATGATTGAATTCTGCTCGTATCCTCCCATTTAAATAGGGTTACAAATCGGTATGAATGAAAAACAAAATAAATATACATATAAATCGACTTGAATAAGAAAATAAATAAATATTTTAGTTATACTACTAATATTATGTGAATATCGTCAAAAATCTCACTTAAATTGCGAAAGTCTCGCTTGGCACCATTGAACTGCCATGCTGTAATGGACACTCGCGCAAAATTGACGAACTTTCAGAAATCTATCAAATGAAGGAAGGATGGGTAGTGGGTGGAAGGTGCTGGCAATCCTGTGCTACCCAGGGTTATAGTCTCAGATATCGCGTACTAGGACTGGTGGTCACTACAACTCTTCCTATTGGTCTTCCGACTGTCCAACATCTCCATGTAGTGTTCTACAACTTGCCTTGCATCACACTATAAGTTTGACCAATTTGTATATCTTGTTGGAGGTATCTGTACACTAACTTTGTAAAAGTTACTTAAAACATTGTGTTGGGGATGCCATAAGAAGACTTACTAGGAAGGAAAATCCTCTGCTTCAACTCTGAAGAAGTTGCTATTATATTTTACTGTATACTATTTGTGGATGTATAGGAATAAAAAAGTTCTCCAACGACAATATGCAATACTGTCTATGGATGTTAAGGATGCTGAAGAACTTATTTTAATGAAGGCTTAGTCAGTTGAATAGTATTGTAGCTTGAGAAAGTAGAGAAGTGGGATATTCTAGTCAGGATACTGGACTTGAGTGTCACATAGGTTTCGCCTAGGCGTGCCTAGGCTTAAGGCTTGGGAGAAATGCTCCGCCAATACTTACACTGACCTTTGTCCGTGGTAAGCCAACACGGTCATGGGTTGTCGGCTAAGGGTGCGGGTCCCCATTTAGCAACATAATTGGAAAGCAACAGAGTTTTTCACACCTTATTTTGTTTCAAGTCCCATCTATTGGTTTCATACCTCTACAACACATTTGTTAGTTTGTTCATTCATTCATTCATTGTGGTTGCTCTTAGTGGATACATTCTATTTTTTTGTTTATCATTTGAATTATTGATGTTATATCACAAGTCTCTTATTCAAGTACTCATTAAAAGTCGCTACAAAATTATTTCTTTGGAAACAGATTTCATTGATTGAACATTACCTCCCCCTTTATATCTTTCGTTTTAATATTCCTACCCTTATTTTTATAATATTATATCTGATGCTGTTGTTACTTGGGACAGGTGCTGATTTGAGCGACACCCTGATGGATCGCATGGTAAGACAGGCGGATACAGGGGGCAAGGGGTGGCCTTGGATCCCCCAAACTTCAAATTTTAACCCTATAGTTTTAGCATTTTATGGAAAAAAAATTATATTTTTATAGTTTTGGCCACTACAAAAATAGATATTTATTGTTTCCCCCCCCCCCCCCTCTTACTCACATTTCTGAATCCAAGACTGCTCAGACCATACCTATTTGGTATTCATTTGGTTCTAGTTTTTAGGCCTCGTTTAGCTTGAGGTGCGTGAAACATATCTTCACCTTTTAGAAATTATATATTTTGTTCAAAACCACATAATATAGCACTTATGTGGAAAATACTTTTCACCTTCCCATGGGAGCTATTACTTTCTTGGAATTTTAGACACTGATTAAGGTTCAAAATTTATTAAAAAATCTTAAATTTCGTTCCTAACATTGAAATCAAACGAGCACTCGACATAAATTGAGTTCAAAGGCCCATTGAAATAGCCTTATGATCAGAAAGATTGCTCTTCTCAACTGCTTATAGTCTAAGATTACTTCCATTCCGCTGAAACTGATATTGTTCAATCACTCAAGATTAATATTAAGATTGAGGTAACACGCTGCTATCCCTACAGGTTTTGAATGAAGCTAATCTCACAAATGCAGTCTTGGTAAGATCAGTTCTCACCCGCAGTGATTTAGGGAGGCGCTGACTTTAGCGATGCTGTTTTGGATCTTCTTCAGAAACAGGTACTCTACACAGATACCTAACTATGATGAGTATTAGTGTGTGTACATATATATATATATATATATATATACCAGCACCTCTAAAAGTAGCGATTTGCACATTCTTCAAGTAGATTCTGCAAAATTGTTGTATTGGACAACGTTTAAAATATGTAAATTATGCAATCAAATCTAGTGCGACAATTGAGATGTTTTGCATAAGAAATGTGAGCACTGCTGATCGGACACCACGTATGAAAAGCAATACCTTAGTTGCCCTGACGTAAATGACGTCAAATGGGAGTAAGAAAAGATAAATCACTCTAAACTCTCTCAAATCACTATATCTCAAAATGGAAGAATACCTCAAATGAGGCTAGATGTGAATATTTATAGGAAGGAGGTTGCTTGACCTCTAAGCCAAGAATCTAATTACAATTATGTCCCTAGGAGCCAATAACCTTCCTTCTTCTAAATACTAAACAAAAGAAAAAATACAATGAATACTAAAAATAAAAATAAAAGACTAAAAAAATGATAAAAAGGCCCTTATTCACATGACTCTCCCCCCTGAAGAGTTCGTCCTCAAACTCAGAGGGAAATGCCTTCAGTGTCACCATCGAGTATAGTAACGAGAGCGGCCGGGGTGGAATCTCCGGTGTCTCCTAAAGATACTCAGGGTTGCCCGAAGCTAGGAGAGTGCGACCGGGGGGGGGGGGGGGGAGCAATATGAGGCTCTGTAGCCAATCACCCCACAATTGTAACATTTGAATGTTACAGGGTGAGTGGGTGTAGGAGGAGGAACCGTGGGGGTCAGAGTAGCTGATGTAGACGTGGTAACGGAGCAGTAAAAGTCACAAGAGCTGGCGTGGAGCAGCCACGGGGAGGAGCAGACTGATGGAATGACTCAACTTTAGTGGCGTACTCCACCACCTCTGGTAAAGAATATGACATCACGTAAAGCGAGACCGCATTGGATATTGCTTTGAAGACAGTGAATATACCGACTGATCTGCTACTCCTCACTCTCACCGAGGGGGGCACGAATACAAAGAAGCTGAAAGCGTTCGGTGTAGTCTAAGACTGTAGTGTCCTGCCAAAAAGACTGGACCCGCAAAAAAAGATCACGCTCGTACATAGTGGAAACAAAAGCGGTCATCAATTGTGCAAGAAACTCTGCCCAAGTCTATATAGGAGGCTGACCCTCGAGAAACGACTCTGCTCCAAATCATTCTATGAGACACTCGCGTAGCCCTGAAATTTAGTGGCTACTAACAGGATACACCGATGGCCTTTCACGCGCTTGTACTCAAATATCCTTTCCATGACGACAAGTGAATCAGCAACGGCATCGGGCTGTAAGTGGTCATCAAACATCAGAATATTTACCCGAATGTCACCCTGCATACTCCTCGATAGTAACTGAAGTGCTAAATGTGTAATGTCGTCACCACCCTATAGGGCCAGGACATCCTCATCTAGGTCAACATCGCCTGGCGAAAGCTCAGTAAGTAATGCTCTCTATGGTCGTCTTCGAGGCGGTGGATGAGGAGGATCCGGAGCTGATGATGGTGGCCTCTCGTGGTGGGGAAGGAGGTGGAGCGAGAACCAACAACTGGCGGTAGGGACAGTGATTCATCTGGTGCCCCTTCTGATAAAAAAAAAACAAATGTCGCTCAGAGTATAATGAAGTGACTTTCGGACTCAGAGAATCAAAAGGAAACATTGGTGCACTCAGTAGGAGGGGGCGACTCAAGCTCTGGAGCGGAGTGGGGTCGGGGCAAAGGGGGGGCATCATGTGGGGGTAGACTAATCCACTCCCGTACCCACTCATGGGAGTCAAAGGGTGCGGAACGGACGGAACGGGCATCCCATGTAGAATGAGAGCAGGGTAGATGTGTCGGGTGACCGGGTGGTGGTGAGGTGTGTAAAATATGTGGGGGCGGAAGCGTGGGGAAGGCTATATGGGGTAGGTGAGGGTGTGTAGTAGCGGGTGGAGTTGGGGGCATGGAGGGAAGATGTGGAGGTTCGAGGTATTTTTGTGGATGATGGCGAGGGTAAATGGAAATGTGATGTAGGGGGTGGTCA
The DNA here is from genome assembly GCA_949130495.1 of Sambucus nigra. Classification (NCBI taxonomy): domain Eukaryota; kingdom Viridiplantae; phylum Streptophyta; class Magnoliopsida; order Dipsacales; family Adoxaceae; genus Sambucus; species Sambucus nigra. The sequence goes on from OX422214.1 coordinate 530,736,465, forward strand.
TGTTGAGAAGGGGTGGGGTAATTGTGGTAATTTTGTGATGGTGAATGGGGGGAAACAAGAATACGAGGTGGAGGATGGTGTGGTGAGGATACATCGTGGTGTGTTGATATTTTGGGTAGTGGAGGGGTGTATATGGGAGGTATTTGTGAATTTTGGAGGGTGGGGGTATTGAGAATGTGCGAGGATTGAAATTATAGGGGTTGGTGTCCAAGATTTGGGTTAAGATGCATGTATGATTCATTTGACACCGGAATTATTACCTTTACTTGAGGATGAATTAGATTTGAACCATTTGCGTGCCGAATGTCACGAATAATCTCGGCAATTATTGGAGAGTATGTTCCAATCATGGGGGGTATTGTTTGAACACATAGTGGAGAAGAAGTGGTCGGAAAAGTATCGGGATGAATTGGGTTGGTGGGAGACCCTCGGTGGGCTCACCTGAAGGATTTCGTCCAAGGCAGGCGGCGGCTTGATCTAGCCCATTTGGCCTTGGATCCGGGTCGTCCGACTTCGAAGATGATAACCAGTGGCCAAAATTTGATTTTCGGTGAATTGAGGATGATTTCGGGTTGGATAGGGCTGATTTTGGGGCTGGACAGGGGTGGTTTGATGTTTCGGTAGGTGATGGGGCTGTTTCGGCAATCCGGCTTGGTCCAGTTTTTTTTTTGGAATTCCGGCCATTGGTTTGTGGTGGTGGGGATCCATCTTCAGTGGTGGTGCCCTCTTGGATGTAAAAGGGATTAGGGGGCGTGAGATTTTTTTTTTGTGGGGGGTGGGGTGGGGGGTGTAGAATGGGTTGATTTGGGCGAATTAGGGTTAGGGTTTTGAGATATTATCGGGGCAGTGCGAGGGCGGTCAGTGGTGGATGCTGGTGGAGGATTTTGTGCGTCGATCTCATCCACCTGGGTCATCAATCGGTTGATAGCCTCTAAGATTTGATCGTGAGTATTTGCCGCGAAGGTGTTCATCTTTCTTGAACCCACCTTAACATTATTTACGAGTTTTTGTTTTACGACAACAACAACAACAGGTAGAACCGACTAGGCTCTGATACCAATTAACGTAAATAATGCCAAATGGGAGCAAAAAAAATATAAATCTCTCTAAACTCTCTCAAATTACTATATCTCAAAATGGAAGAATACCTCAAATGAGGCTACATGTGAGTATTTATGAGGTTGCTTGACCTCTCTAAGCTAAGAATTTAATTACAATTATGTCCCTACGAGCCAATAACCTTCATTTTTCTAAATACTAAACAAAAGGAAAAATACAATGAATACTAAAAATAAAAGAAAGACTGAAAAATAACAAAAATGACCTTATTCATTTCATGCCCAGCTATTGGAGTAATGTGCGTGTCTCCATTTTACTGTTTCAGCACTAAGGATAGTCTAAATAATATATGTAAACTTGGTGTAAATTAAGTATTTTTATGGGTTTTTAATGTTAGTGTATTTAGATTAGCAATACCATTCAATTGGCTTAACCTATTAGAATATACCTATTGCATGTCTTTTGAAATGATTTTTTTATTAGCGTTAAATGCAGAAACTTCATTGGACATGGTTAGCTCAGGTAGATAGAAAATGTTGGGCTATCTTACATCAATGAAGACTCTTGCATATACCATTGATTGCCCCAGATGGCAAATTTTTACCATCTCAACTTAAGTTGCTAATAGGTGTCCTTTTATTGTCAACTTAACTTTACCATCTCAACTTTTATTGTCAACTTTTACCATCTCAACTTAAATTGCTATCTTGACTTAAGTTGCTTATAGGTGTCATATTACTGTAAACTTTTTCAATTGTTTTCACCAGATGAAAAAAATATAACATTCTACTGTTTCTCCCTCTATAGGTTTTCACATGCTACACTTCCTAGGACATTTTGGCAATGTCACGAGTGTTCATTAGAAGTGGAATGTTGGAACAAACCCCGTGTAATTAAAATGGGTGCCCTTGTTCCCCTCTGTGGATTGTCCTATTGAGTAAGGGTCAGCGTTTGCAAATATGACGAGCATGATTCAACGATTCAATCATATAATAACTTACATTGTAATAGCAACGAGATTTTGCTATTTCGGAAGAAGAAAAGTTACAATTCCTCTCAACAAATCCTCACTCACAAAAGACAGTGAGGCTAATTCAATATGCCTGTACCTAGGAATCCGACAATACAAACAAAAAAAGGGTATCATGAACCTAATATTCAGAGCAAGAAATTGATCAATAAATTGCAAAATTTATGAAAATAAACAGAGATAACTGTTTGCAAATTGTAGTTTTGAAAACTATAATATACTAGTACTAGTAGTAATTTTGCAAAAGTTTGGGGTGCCATCACCCCCCACTCCCCCCACCCCACCCCAACCTGAAACGAAATCAGTTCTGAGTCTGATTTTTAGCGAAATCAATGTCATGAAAAGAAATCAGTAAGACGAGAGAGAGAGAGACGAGAACTTACATTGTAAAAGATGAAGACGAGCGAAAGAGAGACGAGATATGGCTGCTGCTGTTAGAGAGAGAGAGAGACGAGAGACGGCTGCTGTAAAAGCTAAAGGATTTATATGAAAGTAACCCTAGGTTCTAAAATATCTCTACTACTTTAAAAGAGGAGAGTTTCTCTTTAATGATATAAAGACTATTTTATCCTCATACAATTTAAAAACCCATCAATACCCTTCTATCTTTCTCTTTCATTCAAGAATATGTTATACATTGTATTTTAATCTCACCCACATGCACTGCACTTTAATTTGTACACTGACCACGATCTCCTATGCACAACTTCCAACCCAATACACGAAAAAGCTCAATTTTTGCTATGAAGACTTCCCAAGTGAAACCCACTTCTCAAAATATCTCATCTCTCTCACTAAACCATCCTCTAACTAATCACAAAAAAAGCAGGTGGACTGGAAATAATCTTAGCAACACTAAACCGTCCCAAACATATATGCCATTGTGGAAGATAACTCAAATATGAGGTTCGAATTTACATTTAAATTTGTGATCATTTTGTGTAGATCTGTTTATCACGTTGTTTATTTTATTTTAGAGATTAATATGTTTCATGTTACATAATAACCTGTTTAAAGCCCCCAAATTTGAACACATTAATTTATCTTTTTTTTTATGAGTTTACATTATATAATTGGTGTAGTGATGTATATAGGTTTAATTCATGTGCATAGGTTTTAACAGTTTTAAGAACAAAAACTGTTTGAAAATGGATGTTTTAACAATTTATTGAGTTTTTAAAACTTGAGACTGTAATTTCGTATGTTGAATTTTGATCTTGAGACTGTTAAAATAAGGATTTTGATCTTGATACTTTTTAAATAATACCTGAACAGGAATCCACTTGGAACATATTTGGTACGAAATTTACACGGGTGAAGACGTTATTCGATTTTTAATCAAGACTCCGGTTCATCTGCATTATCTTTATTTATTTCTTTGTGTGTATACTCCCTTTGTCAGTATTACCGACCATTGTATTTTTTTCATTTTGACAGTAAAAAGACACGTATGGAGAGAATCTGGTTCATCTGACTATGTTCTTATTTAAAATTATGACATTTAATCATTATTATTAACTCGAGAGAGTATAATTGTAAAAAAAAACACGGATGGAGCTCTTTAGATTTCATATTAATTATTTCCTGAGGTTTCATGATCTCTGCATCTCTGAAAATACACCTCTATCTCTATCTCTTATACATAAAAAGAGATGATTTCCTCTTTAATGGTATAATTTTTTTATGAAAATTATATTGTTTATAAAAACCTTATTTTTTAATTAAAAACTTCATTTCTTATAAGAAAAAATTGTATTCTTAAAAATATGTAAAGAAAAAAACAAAAATATATAGAAAAAAAATTGTATTTTTTATATAAATTGTATTTTTAAAAAAGTTACTTTTTTATATAAAAAACAATAAAAAAATTTGTTTTTATAAAAAAAATAGTATTTTATTTATTTATAAAAAACAGTATTTTTATAAATGCATTTTTAAATTGTATTTTTTATGAATACAAATTTTAACAATACAGTTTGTTTTAAAAATTAAGTTTTTTAGTAATACAACTTTTATACACAAGAGTTTTTTTATTAAAAAAATTACAATTTTTATTAAAAAAAAAGTGTATTTTTCTTTATATATATATATATATATAGTTTTATAAAATAATATGTTTTTAAAATTTACCGTTTAAAAAAAAATATGAAATCCTAAAAAATATATTTTTTAATCTTAGGATTAGACCTTGACATATGTTTACAACCTCATTGTTCCAACTTTTTAGGTAAGTTTGTCTTACGTTTTTAACAAATATCTATAAGCTCAATTTTTGTTGTTCATAATTTGGGCACGCTATATTACCATTATTGGATATTAACTCATTGTTCAACCAAACACAATGTACTTTCTTCAATTAATGGTTCAAGATGACAACGAAAGAGCAACAGTCACACTGTTCAAGGAAACATAGTTTTTCATTGCCTGCAACATTCAAATTTTCATCGTTTCTAAAGAAAAGGTAATATCATTCTTATTAAAACTTAAAATTCATGCATACATTTCAAACGTTCTATACTAATTTCATATACTTATTTTTTTATGCTAATTTATTCCACAGGGGATTGTGCACTCGGACTATATTTGAAAGTTATATACGTGCATTGGCAAAATTAGCAGATTCTACATTAAAGGAAAATTGCTTAGAGATTCTAATCGAAAGCCTGCACATTTTGTCGCTCATAAAATTGAAGATGAATAAGACACATCGAATTCTAACAAATGTCAAAAGCAACATATTTGTTTGACGATTATATTTTAATATTTTATCATTACACTTTGTTATTATCTTAGTTCTTCCATAAACAATTTATCTCTTCCTTTGCATTTTACATTTTAAATAACTCGGATTCATTGACATTGATTTTTACTATTTCATGAGATATCATATCTTATTATGTGATTATCGCTTCATTATTTTACACATAGATTTCATTTACTTCATTACTTGTACATAATTTGTTATAGTTTTTATGCTTTATATGAATAATTTTTAAATTCACAGCTTCTTATTCATTTATTCAGCTAATCCAATTGAATATTTGGATTTGCCCACACGTGCAAAGCACGTGGGCACATCTAGTAAAGCTAAAGGACTAAAATGTCCGGATCATGTTTCGGTTCTACATATCGGTTTTCGGTTCGATTTTTTGGTTTGGGTCTATGGTTCGATTTTCGGTTCGGTTCGATTTGGTTTATATACGAAACCGAGAACCGAACCATGTATAGCGGGTTTTTTTTTGGGAACCAGAACCAACCCATAAATAAAAAAATCCGAACAAACCCGAACCATAGAGGTCGGTTTGGTTCGGTTCTTCGAGTTTACGGTTTTAATGCACAGTGCTACACAGGATATCAAGAGTTACACAGTAAATTCCACTAAGGTAAAAAATTGCCCTACTAATCCAAACCCATTATATAAAAAAATATAGAAAAAATGCTCATAAGAAACGTGCATATAAATCCAACTCAAGAAATCATATTGGGTCAAGGGATCTTATGAAAAAATCTTAATAAGAATTGGTGGATGCTAAAGGCACCCCAAAAATTACAAAACTAGTGTTCTTAAAAGTGATTTTGTATCAGGTTTAAATAATTGTGTCATGGTGGAAGGAATAATAATTTGGGGTATATTTAGCAGCGCCAAGAATTTAATTGACAATTGAATATATGACATTGAAATATTTTTTTTGGCTTTCTTTTGCTTATTCTTGTACTCATGCAAGGATATAATGCCAAGGTTTACACGGACTGTATTATAAATGTCATGTCATTGGTATGTTGGTTCCAAACCTTTGGATGTATAAATCATCCTTTCTGACTTGTCACCATATTATTTTAAAAAGGTTAACAATGTTGAAACCAACAATTATAGCTACGAGCACTAGGATAGGACCACATATTGGCACAGGGGACAATTGCACCCTTAGTTTATAATTATAAAATTATGATATCTATGAATAATAATAGGACCAGATTCTAATAAAATTAAGACTTAGCAGTTCTTAATGCCAACCTTAACAAGAAGTTCTCACTCCGTCTCTAATTCTTTACTTGCTAAATTTTGCCATTTTAATTGAATATGGTATCATTTTTCTTGTTGTAATTTACATGTTTAATGTTTGGGACTTCACGTAGGCTCTTTGCAAGTACGCAAGTGGCACAAATCCTGTAACAGGTATAAGTACCCGAGCAAGCCTGGGTTGTGGAAACAGCCGACGTAATGCTTATGGCACCCCATCTTCCCCATTGTTAAGTGCTCCACCTCATAAACTGCTTGATAGAGATGGGTTTTGTGATGAAGCCACTGGCCTTTATGATGCTAAATAGTTGGCAAAAAAAAAATCTTGTATCTAACGTGAATATATGACACATGGATGGGTATGTAAGAAGAAGAAAAGGTGTGAAAAGATTGTTATGTAAATTAACATGATTTGTCTTTGCTTTGTCTTCTTTAGTACGAATCAAATGTATTTCAAAAGAGACACTATTATGTTATGTGTACATTTTTGCACTCTAGAAATCTAATATTTTTAATTTTAAATGAAAATGATTCTCAACTAGAGTTATATTTTTATTAAAAAAAATTAAGATAAACTACACAATTAGAATAAACATTCCCATTTTAAAACAATCACTAAGGTGCCTCTCACCACTGTGTGCTTATATTATTTTATTTTTCTTGACTACCATTACCGCAACACCATTGATGCTACCATTGTCATGCCGGTCTTCCTCGTTGTTGTGGCATTACAAAAACCACAACATTGTTGTTGTTGATTAACTTTCGATAGATGGTGGTCCTTTTCAAAGATACGCCTGTGAGGAACACTCTTCTTAAGTGTATCGTCCAGACGAGACCACACTTATGTATATCAATCACTCCTACACCTTAATGGATGTACAACGGTCATATCACGCTTGGCAGAGATGTCACTTCGCACTTATGAGGAGTAACACATATGTCGTCTGTTGATGGGCTTGATCAGTATGAGGATAACTTACTAGGCATCTTGAGGTCATGCACATAGCCAAACGTCGTGTTTAGAATTTTGGGATGTGAGCCCTAATGATGAGAAACCTTTGAAAGATGTGCAAACAACTTTAGGCGGCAAAGCATCCCAGCCTTTCATTTCTTCACAAAATATCTTCGAGAGGAAACAACCCCCTTTCTCTCTCTAGACTTCCTTTCTTATTCAGTCTTATTGTTTCTCCCTTCTCTTTCCTTTTCCTTTTTCAGGTACATTTTTCACCCATCCTTTTGTTTCTTTCGATTTTATCAAGTTTTCTATATTTTTTGTTTTCCAGTGAGCTTTTTGATCACTCCGATGACTAGATTATGGTGGTTTGCATCCCTTTTTATGGTGGTTTGAGAAAGTAGGAGTTAGATAACGAGAGGTTTTAGGTTATGTTTGAAAGAGAAGTTCTTCAATGAGCTTTAGCTCGAATACCAACATCGGCTCTCTTGCAGACCCTGCTTGCAAATAGAGATCAAACTTACCATTAAAGGCTTTAGACGCACACTTGAAAGATAGCCCAGAAGGTCAAGGGAATAATTGGATAATTGGTTTATATAGACCCTTCCTGGTTGAAACCACAGGTAAAAATGACATTGCCAAAAATGGAGAAAGTAATATTTCCATTTATTCATCAACTCTACTGGGGGTTATTACTCATTTTTGTACTTGTTGTTTTATTTTCCAATTATTTCTTCAATTAAGAAAACGAAAGAGAATAATAGAATCATAATTCTAAGCATTCTCTCTTAGTCTATTCGGAAGGATCTCATCTCATAATTATCTTCTGTCATTGTTAGGGTTTAGCATTGCTTTTTTGGTGTCATCTTCGGAAGGAGTTACTTGACCCCATAACTAGTGTTCCTAGCGTTCTTGAGAAAAAACATTCAAAACTACCCAACTAACTTAGTTTAATCCTTAGCAATTTCCACCCTGGTTCCCAAACATTTGCTCATGTACGGTAAGATCAATGAGCTTGCCCAAGAGCTCTGTAATCTACACAATCGCGTGAGATAAGACGTGGAAGAGGCCGACGCAGAGTTACGTCGACCTAGGTCTTTAATACATTTGACCGCCATTCCTTTAGCTTTAGAACATCCAATTTTACTTTTAATTTATCCTACCATTACTGAGACTATAATTAAGCCTCATGTGGTCATTACCATTGGTAGTGATTCCATGTCTTCCTCTAAGGGCTATAGCCCTTCTGAACGAGTCTTAATAATGACCCAGTGAACTCTGAGGACGATTTATTTGATGAGGCCATGAGAGTAACTGTAGCCCGTCCCAATGAGGTCGAGATGGCAGATTGTGTTGAATCGAGCAACAAGGGCCATCTGGGCTCTTCCTCTCGTCCCACAGTACATCTCCTGGTTGGCCAGGGGAATCTGAGCCCCGGGTTTATGACATCTCAGATGATGAGTCTGAGAACGAGGCTAGCAACAATGTTCCCCCACCTCCCCTAATAGCCACACCTGTTTTTGGATGGATTAATTTGTATTTAGTTTCTTTAACCCTTTAGTGAATGGTTATATTTACTTGTTACCTTGGTTATTTTACCCTAGACACTAGATGATGTAGTACCCTTATTATCCCATGGTGACAAAATGGGGGGATCCTCTCATATATCTTGGGTATGGGTCCATATGATTAGTGTGAAGGCGTATTGATTATCCCCTATTGATGTTTTTGGGTTAAAGGTGTGGGGCTGCCTAGTACGCACGAGAGATCGCCAAAGGCATTATAGTAGACTTTCATTATGTGAGACCTTGAGTGTAGCCCATTTATTATGTACATGTGTGGGATCGTACTTTTATGTGGATGTTAGACCTAGAGATTATCTTTCTCCTACTATATGGGAGTATGCTTTGTGGTACTAGAGATAGGTATATCAATTTATGTCTTATAATAGATATGTATATGACTTATAATAGGCATGTGTGTGTGTGTGTGTGTGTGTGTATACATACTTATGAATCGAGATTTATGTATCACATACACTAGAGACGTGTATAATGCATTAGTGGAGTGAGATAACCCTAAGCGTATGAACTTGAGATATATGATTAAAGATCGTTAGTAGTACTTCAATCAGTTACCAAGAGGTACCATAAGTATGAGATCATCGTACACTCACTACAAGAAAAATGAGTATTAGGGACAGTAAAAATCCATCCCTAAAAGTACAAAAAAACGTCAAAAAAGAGTATTTGGGAAGGATTTTGCAACGACAAAAATCCGTCCCTTATACTAGGCGTCGCAAATATTTTAGGGACATATTTTACCGTCCTAAATGTTAATTCATGGACACTCTACATTTGGCATTAAGGGACGGATTTTTTCGTCCCAAAAAGTGTTCCCGCGAAAAAATTCCCGCTCCCGAGAATAGTATTAGGGACGGATAAACCGTCCCTAATACGACTCGGATTCTAGGAACCCAATTAGGACGGTAAAAACCGTCCCAAAAGATAATTTCAATTCATGCAAAAATGGGTATTCGGGACGGTAAAAACCGTCCCAAAAGGCATTCTCAATTAATACAAAATAAGTATTACCATAAATAAAAATTACCATAAATAATTATATTATTATATGCTTTGTGTTGCAATAATAAATGACGTTTAATTTGCATTATAAATCAAATCATCCAATCATAAACGCAATATATCAAATGCATTCATTGAAGCACGTATCCAATAACAATTTCTTCCATTAAACTACATTCAGGTCGAAATATTTAAATGAGTACAAAATCATATTAATTAATAAGATATACAATTGTCAAAAAAAATATCATCTCTAAATTAAGATGATAAATATGGTTGTTACACTTCAAAAACTTCTCTTTGTGTCACATAGAGTAGACACACTCAAAAACATGTCTCTTCAACTTCTTGTGCACAACCTACAATCAATAAATAACTATTTTATCAAAATAATATTATAGTAAAATAAAATATCCTAATATATTAGGGCCTGTTTGGTTGTCCCCAAAATTGTAAATTAGTTCATTTAAAATTAACTCATTCATGAATTGCTTTATTATTAGTGTTTGGTTACAAGAATGAACAAATTCAAAAATGAACCAATTCATGTTGATTCACAAAAACTTAAATTAGTTCATTTCACCAAAAACTTGAAATTGCACAATTTATAATTACAACATGAATATTAAATGCATCACTCCCATAGAGTAGCTCTCACCATACTACTCTCTCTCTCTCTCTCTCTCTCTCTCTCTCTACACACACACGCACACACACACACACACACACATCAAAAGTAAATAACTACATTTTCTTTTCCAAACACACCACATATTAGATTTAAACCCATTTAAAATTAGTACATCTACAATCTATTCATTTCAAATTGATCAATTTATAAAATTAAATAATTTACGCAACCAAACGGGCCCTTAGTTAATCGTATCAACAACTTTTTACAATTTAAAAAAAAATTCGACAGAGTCTCCTTTGTTTATACATGCAAATCAACCTATTTAATCAATACAAAAGCCCACACGACCATAAAAAAAATTGAAAATAAGAATCTCGCACATCAACAATTCTTTACAATTTAAAAAAAAAAATCGACAGAGTCTCCTTTGTTTATACATGAAAACCAACATGTTAAATCAACACAAAAGCCCGCACCGCTAGGAAAAAAAAATAAAACAACAATCTAGCATATTAACAACAATAATAAATAAACAATCTACCTGGCGCGAACCATTACTTTGTTCATGTGGTCCACGCGAATAAAATATAACCCTAAAATGTTATCCTGCAAAAAAAAAATAAGACACAAAATAAAAAAGATATCAGTAATCAAATAATGTTAAAACCTAAGTTTAACTGTCTATAAATTCTCGTCGAATACATAAATCGGGAGTCCCGTGACTACGCGGTCGGTTCGAACGAGTCACGTTGGTCCCGTGCGAGGTGATCGTGCCTCTTATGTGACCGTTTTGTGGCTATTCTACGTATTCAACCCTTGACGCCATGTTTCTAAGCCCAGCTCTAAATTTTACAAATTCTCGTCGTATAATCAAACCGGAAGGTCGAGAACTACGGATCAGTTCTTACGAGTTACATTGGTCCCATGCGAGGTGCTCGTGCCTCTTACGGGACCGTTTTGTGGCTGTTTTCTATTTTCACCATTTGACGCTATGTTTTTAGGCCTAAAAGTCTAAATTTTGTAAATTCTCGTCGTATACTCAAACCGGGAGGATGGGGACTACGTGGTCGGTTCGTACAAGTTACATTGGTCCCATACGAGGTACTCGTACCTCTCACGGGACCGTTTCATGGTTGTTTTACATTTTCACTCCTTGACGCCATGTTTTTAAACTCAAGTCTGGATTTTACAAATTCTCGTCGTATACTCAAACCGGGAGGTCGGAGACTACGCAGTCAGTCCCTACGAGTTACATTGGTCCCGTACGAGGTGCTCGTGCCTCTTACAGGACCGTTTTGTGGCTGTTTTATATTTTCACCATTCGAGGCCATGTTTTTAGACCTACAAGTCTAAATTTTACAAATTCTCGCTGTATACTCAAATCGGGAGGCCGATAACTACGCGGTTGGTTTCTACGAGTTACATTGGTCTCGTACGAGGTGCTCGTGCATCTTACGGGACCATTTTTTGGATATTTTACATTTTCACCATTTGACGACATATTTTTACGCTTAAGTCTATCTGTTTGCAAATTCTCGTCGTATACTCAAACGGGGAGTCTGGTGACTACACGATCATTTTTACGAGTTACATTGGTCCCGTTTGAGGTGCTCGTGCGTCTTATGGGAGCGTTTTGTGGCTGTTTTACGTTTTCACCCTTTGACGTAGTGTTTTTAAGCATAAGTCTAAATTTTTGCAAATTCTCATTGTATATACTCAAACCGAGAGTTCGGTGACTACACGATCGATTCGTACGAGTTATAATGGTCTCGTGTGAGGTGCTCGTACATCTTACAGGACCGTTTCACGACATATTTTTCAACCCAAGTCTAACTGTTTACAAATTCTCGTCGTATACTCAAACCGGGAGTTCCATAACTATGCGATCGGTTCCCACGAGTTACATTGGTCCCGTGCGAGGTGCTCGTGCCTCTTACAGGACTGTTTTGAGGAATTTTTTTATATTTTCACCATTCGACTCCATGTTTTTAGGCCTAAAAGTCTAAATTTTGTAAATTCTCGTCGTATACTAAAATCGGGAGGTTAGGGACTACGCGGTCAGTTCGTACAAGTTACATTGGTCCCGTGTGAGGTGCTCGTGCCTTTCACGGGGCCATTTCGCGGCTGTTTTACATTTTCACCCCTTGACGCCATGTTTTTAAGCCTAAGTCTGAATTTTACAAATTCTCGTCGTATACTCAAATCGGGAGTTCCATGACTACGCGGTCGGTTTCCACGAGTTACATTGGTCCCGTGCGAGGTGCTCGTGCCTCTTACAGGATCGTTTTGAGGATTTTTTTTATTTTCACCATTCGACGCCATGTTTTTAGGCCTAAAAGTCTAAATTTTGTAAATTCTCGTCGTATACTCAAATCGGGAGGTCAGAGACTGCGCGGTCGGTTCGTATAAGTTACATTGGTCCCGTGCGAGGTGCTCGTGCCTTTCACGGGGCCGTTTTGTGGCTATTTTACATTTTCACCATTAAACGATTTGTTTTTATGCCTAAGTTTAACATTTTCCTAATTCTCATTGTATACTCAAATTGGGAGTCCGATAACTACGCGGTCGGTTCATAATGGTCGCGTGCGAGGTACTCGTGCCTCTTACGGGACTGTTTTGTGGTTGTTTTATATTCACCCTTTGACGACATGTTTTTATGATTAAGTCTAACTTTTTGCTAATTCTCATCGTATACTCAAACCGGGAGTCCGATAACTACGCGGTCGGTTCCTACGAGTTACATTGGTCCCCTGCGAGGTGCTCGTGTATCTTACATAACCTTTTTTTGCTGTTTTACACTTTTACCCTTTGACGACATGTTTTTAAGCCTAAATTTATCCGTTTGCATATTCTCATTGTATACATAAACGGGGAGGTCGGTGACTACACGATCATTTTCCAAGAGTTACATTGGTCCCGTGCGAAGTGCTCGTGCCTCTTACGAGACCATTTTGAGGCTTTTTTATATTTTCACCATTCGACGCCATGTTTTTAGCCCTAAAAGTCTAAATTTTGCAAATTCTCGTCGTATACTCAAATCGGGAGGCCGGGGACTACGTGCTTGGTTCGGACAAGTTACATTGGTCCCGTACGAGGTGCTCGTGCCTTTCACGAGGCTGTTTCATGGTTGTTTTACGTTTTCACCCCTTGACGCCATGTTTTTAAGCCTAAGTTTGAATTTTACAAATTCTCATCGTATACTCAAATCGGGAGGTCGAGGACTATGTGGTCGGTCCCTACGAGTTACATTGGTCCCGTGCGATGTGCTCGTGCCTCTTACGGGACCGTTTTGTGGCTATTTTACATTTTCACCCCTTGACACCATGTTTTTGAGCTTAAGTCTAAATTTTACAAATTCTCTTCGTATACTCAAACCGGGAGGCCGATGACTACCCGTTCAGATCCTACGAGTTATATTAGTCCCGTGCGAGGTACTCGTGCCTCTTACGGGACCGTTTTGTGGATGTTTTATATTTTTACCATTAGACGACTTATTTTTATACCTAAGTTTAACTTTTTCCTAATTCTCATCGTATACTCAAACTGGGAGTTCGGCAACTACGCAGTCGATTCCTACGAGTTATAATGGTCCCGTGCGAGGTACTCGTGCCTCTTACGAGACCGTTTTGTGGTTGTTTTACATTTCACACTTTGACGGCATGTTTTTATGCCTATGTTTAACTTTTTTGCTAATTCTCATCGTATTTTCAAACCGGGAGTCCGATAACTACGCAGTCGATTCCTGCGAGTTGCATTGGTCCCGTACGAGGTGCTCGTGTATCTCACGGGACCTTTTTTGGCTGTTTTACATTTTCACCCTTTAACGGCATATTTTTAAGCCCAAGTTTAGTCGTTTACAAATTCTCATCATATACTCAAACGGGGAGTTCGATGACTATACGATCATTTTCCACGAGTTACATTGGTCCCGTGTGAGGTGCTCGTGCATCTTACGGGACCGTTTTATGGCTGTTTTACGTTTTCACCCTTTGACATCATGTTTTAAAGCATAAGTCTAAATTTTTGAAAATTCTCATTGTATATACTCAAACTGGGAGTCCGATGACTACGCGGTCGATTCGTACGGGTTACAGTGGTCTCGTGTGAGGTGCTCGTACGTCTGTTTTGTGGTTGTTTTATGTTTTCACCCCTTGATGCCATGTTTTTAGGCCTAAAAGTCTAAATTTTGCAAATTCTCCTCGTATACTCAAATCGGGAGGCTGAGGACTACGCGGTCGGTCCCTACAAGTTACATTGGTCCCGTGCAAGGTGCTCTTGCCTCTGACAGGACCATTTTGTGGTTATTTTACATTTTCACCCCTTGACACCATGTTTTTAAGCTTAAGTCTAAATTTTACAAATTCTCATCGTATACTCAAACCGGGAGGCCGATGACTACGCGTTTAGCTCCTACGAGTTATATTGGTCCCGTGCGAGGTACTCGTGCCTCTTACGGGACTGTTTTGTGGTTAGTTTACATTTTCACCATTAGACGACTTGTTTTTATGCCTAAGTTTAACTTTTTCTTCTCATCGTATATTCAAACCGGGAGTCTGGTATATACGCGATCGGTTCCTACGAGTTATAATAGTCCCATTCAAGGTACTGGTGCCTCTTACGGGACCATTTTGTGGCTGTTTTACATTTCACCCTTTGACGACGTGTTTTTATGCCTAAGTCTAACTTTTTTGCTAATTCTCATCGTATACTCAAACCGGGAGTCTGGTAACTATGCAGTTGGTTCCTACGAGTTACATTGATCCCGTACGAGGTGCTCGTGCATCTTACGGGGCCATTTTTTGGTTGTTTTACGTTTTCACCCTTTGATGGCATGTTTTTAAGCCTAACTCTAACCATTTGCAAATTCTTGTCGTATACTCAAATCGAGATCCCCGTGACTACGTGATCGGTTCCTACAAGTTACATTGGTCCCGTGCGAGGTGCTTGTGCCTCATGTGGGATCGTTTTGTGACAGTTTTACGTTTTCACCCTTTGACGGCATATTTTTAAGTTGAAGTCTAAACGTTTGCAAATTATTTTCATATAATCAAGCCGGGAGTTCCGTGACTACGCGATCGGTTTGTACGAGTTACATTGGTCCAATGTGAGGTACTCGTGCCTCTTGTGGGACCATTTTGTATTTGTTTTATGTTTTCACCCTTAACGGCATGTTTTTAAACCTAAGTCTAACCATTTACAAATTCTCCTCGTATACTCAAATGGGGAGTCCGGTGACTACGCGATCGGTTCGTACGAGTTACACTGGTCTCGTGCGAGGTGCTCATGCCTCTTACGAGACCATTTTGTGGTTATTTTATGTTTTCACATATGGACGAAAAAATATGCCATAACTCATTCAACTACAAGTAGATCTTACAATAAATAACACGTGAATTTATTATTTGTAGATCTCTAAAGATCTTGAAGAGTTTGAATTGCATTAATTAATCTAAAAGATTATTCTGTGAGTGATGTGATAAAAACAAATATGTAAAAACTTAGAAATTGTACGAATCATATTATATGCGTTCTAGTGAGGCAGATTACTTACCTTTTCAGCCATTCATCATATTTTTGCCCAAATCACTTATTATCCCCTGGCAAAAACCATGAAAAAGAAGAAAAGAGATTAATAGGTGATAAATGATGCCTAAAAGAATTAGATAATGAGAAATTATCACACATTAAGGGCTAAATATCGTAGTACTTCTAAGAAAATGGATGTGTGAACTATAAACAGAACTGGGAAAAATGAAGAACTCCATGAAAGCATCATTTTCATCCCATCTTCACGCTTACTATGTATTCTAATGTGTGTCCTGCTTACCACCACATTAAAACTCACCATAATTGTAAATATTTGCAAATAACACACTTATTATATGTGACATCAATTATACTAACAAAGTGTTCAACTTAAGAAATGATTAAGCCGTATGCATCTTTAAAAGTCTTATAACAATGTGTGGCAGCTAACTTATACTTAAGTTTTAGCAGAACACAATAATTAACAAAAATATAACCAATATAATCTAGTAGTTGCTCTTAATTATAGAATAGATCATATGGGGGTGGAAAATGCCACTGCGCATGGGCAACGGCTAGGTGTAAACACAATAAAAAAAAATTACGTCTCAAAACTATTGATGAATTTTATTACAAACAAATTTAACCTGCATAAGCTGAAAGAGATTATAAAAAAATTACTCGAGGTGTCAAACGAGATTACTATGATCCATCAAAGAGGTAACCACTATGGATTTTCTTTAGACTGCAGATCAACCTGCAAATAATATTGAACAAGAAACAATATAGGGAAATTAAAGTACCATTATTCTTCTGATTTTTCATCTACAAATCTTACCTAGATCCAAAAAGTATGAAAAATGTGAGATGTAATTTGGGGTCACTTTCTCAAGGTAAATTCAAAGGTGATTGTTTGATATTTGAACTAACATATGACTAAAATGATGTAAATGATCTATGAATCCAGCCTTTAAAAGTTGTAATCAACTGGTATCATTCAAATGTGGTTATTGTTATCTGTAATATCCAACAAATCAAACAACTAAAGATCAATTCTAAGGCAAATCATACACATAACCAGTAAAAATAATTTAAAGCCACATAAATTATGACATAATATTTTTATTAGAAAAAAATGTTTAAAACAACAGTAGGTTACTTTCACTTCCACGTCATAATCAACTAGAAACAAAGAGGCATCGGGAGCGAAGGTATTAACAAATTTACCATATTAATCATTCAATTGAACCAAAAAATAACTTCAAAGAGAGAGATTTTAGAACATAAAATATTTAATGCAGAAGGTTACTGTGTATAAATATTTTTAATTTCTATGTAAATCAACACGTACAGAGTTCTTAAGCGAGTGAGTTTCGCAAGCTCTAGTGCGAGTACTCGCAAAGAATGCTCGTTGAGATTATTACATCTTAAAGAACAAAGAATTTTATATCAATTTCAAACTTACCCAACTATAGATTAGTACAAAAAAAAGTTTACATACGAAATAAGACACTAAAATAAATGGGATTTTACATAAATTGGAGAAGAAATATAACAGGGACTTACAAAAATTTCACTTCACCGTCGATACAATGAAAACCTGACCACATGCATGGGCCAGAATCATCAAAGTTCCATGAGGCTATATGAAATCGCCATCTTTCTTGTCCACCCCCCTCCGAGTGTGTGCTGACTATGCTGTGAATCGTTGCCTTAATAAGGTATTATTTGTATCAATTTTTCTCTATGTAGGAGATGCTGAGCAAGTTGGAGCAACAAAAATTGGGCAAACAAAATATGATTCAAAACTGTTGATATTTTCTTTCATGTGTATAAGGATTACTACTGAGAAAAAAAATAAGGTGCACACATATTGAGAAGATTACAATTGATTTTGATTACATTTCAAAATCCAATATTTATTCAATTTCAACAACAATATAAAATGGCATAACAGGTATATCATAATATAACCAACACCAATCTAATTGAAACATGCATATATCTATTCCTTTTTTTCACAATGACAAATCTAAAACCAAATTGAAAATACCAAGGCCAAGAACAAAATTAACACTTACAGAATTCTTAAGTGACTATTTGTTGCTTCTAACCCCGAACTTAGTCTCCACCCGCCTCCACCACAACTCATATCGACCTCCATAGCAGATCCTGCCATAACCAAATCCGGTACAAACCAACCTCCAAACCCAAACCGGATTAAACCATAAATAACGAACCCCATACCCACAATGACCCAAACTAGATTTCCAGTAAACCATAAACGACGGTGACCCGGAACCTCTATCCTACTCCCACCTCCGGCCAAACCCACTCATACCTCCAGCCTACGAACCCAAGCCCCTGCCATACCCGGATGTCCAGACCCACCTCTCATGGCACACTACCCTATGTCTAGCCTTGCTTGTAACACGCGTATACCAAACCCACAAATTAAGAACCCATATTACCCCTTAACCTTCTTTCTAACCCACGACCTGAACCTATAAACCCATTTTTGGCGAGTTCTTATGTCCACAGATCCGATCCTGCCTAAATTCGACACAAGCTCCAATCGCGACCCATCTCCGGTCATACCTACCTCAGGGCCAGGGACCACGACGGAGAGAGAGAGAGTTGTAACAGTGAGAGGGAGAGGGAGAGGGGGCATCACAGTGGGTGGAGGCGGTGGACAGTGGGAGGGAAGAGAGATTGCGAGAGATACAAAGAGAGCTCTGAGACCTAGGTCGCGCGCAAATGAGAGATAGTTAGACTTTAATTTTGTAAGGGTTGGAAAAATGTATGGGAAAATGAGGGAAAATATCAAAAGGGTCGGAAAAAACCATCCATTCTGCTATATTAAAAGGGAAGGATTTTAAAACCATTCCTTTTGCAATACCAAAAGGGTTGGTTTTAAAATCCGTCCTTTATATTTGTTTGGAAAAAAGCTAAAAGTTCAAGATATACCAAAAGGGACGGATTTTAAAATCCTCATTTTTGGTATTTTAAATGGGACGACTTAAAAATCCGTCCCTTATTTTTGTTTGAAAAATACCTAAAAAATTCAAGTTATATTAAAAGGGACGGTTTTTAAAACCGTCCCATTTTCTATACCAAATTAGACGAATTTTTAAACCGTCTCTTTTACTATACCAAATGGGACGTATTTTTAAAATTCGTCCCATTTGGTATAGTAAAAGAGACGGTTTAAAAATTTGTCCCTTAAATTAGCCCGGGAAAAATTAGCACTAAAAATTCTCATATACTTTAAGGGATGGTTTTAATTACCGTCGTTTTTTATACATACCATAAAGGACAGTTTTAAAAAAACGTCCGCTTTGCTACTATAAAAAAGGAAAATAATTAAAACCATCCCTTTGGGTATAGCATAAGGGACAAAATGACACGGCCGTCCCAAATACTCCCGTCCCTAATACTCATTTTTCTTGTAATGACTATTTGATTCTTAATTTAAGATAGTAACCTAATAACGAGATAATAAAGAATAAAGAATGAATAAATGAACTTTATTCACATGGGACACATATGGGTTTTGGTATTGGAACCGCATGTCATTTTAGGTTACTGGGTTGGGTAACTAATAACTTAAAATCAATTTAAGACGAGAGGAAGAGGCACAGTTATATGGTAACCCAAATTCAGTTATAATCTTATTCTACATAAACTTGTTGTTTATGTTGTTGTTATATCCATTTTTATAGGTCTTAGGTCTCCACGATGCCACAGACTTGGGTAATCAATGCAGGAGTATCTCTAGTGATGTTTTAATCTTTATTCCTAGGATGTAGAAGTCGAGTTGTGTTACTCGTCTACGTATTGTATATATTTATGTTTCAACAGGCGGTATTACACATGTATTCAGAGATGGACTTTATCTTATCAAAATTATATTCCAGAGTTCGTTTTATTTCTCATGGGTATCAGAGATGTTGCAGTTGTTTTCGTAGTTGTACATTTATTTATTTCCTTTTCAGTCAGTTTCATTATGCTAAAAATGTTACCATAAATTTTTTATTCCCGTGATTTTTTATTAGACCTGATCAATCTATTTATAAAGTTTACGAGGTGTCACAGTTGGTATCAGAGCATTTCAGGTTCTAATGTCTTAGGGTCTTGAGTGCGTTCGTCGCTTTTCCATGTTGCATTCTTTGATGATTTTAGAACTTTTCCTTTTCAAATTTGCAGTCTTGTTAACAACAACAGATTAACGAATTTCACTCCACGGCTCTAAACGAACGGTTCAAATCGACCACAGTGTAGCGAGAGGTTTTTTATTTGGATTTCGCTTGCGAGACATCCCACACGTGAGGTTGACTTTGATCGGGAGTTATGGACCATTGGACACGACAAATTTATTTTGTGATTAGCGTATGGTTCGAGGGGACTGCTTTAACTCATCATCCGTAACGTCTTTAGGAGTAAGTTTCTGAAGACCTCGTTTGGACGAACGTGTGGTAGCCTGTATGTGGGGGAGTTCAACTATCTTTCTCTTTCAGAACCGAGAAAGTGATATTGAAGATAGGAAGAATATTCGTGTTATCAGCTACAGTACGAGAAGACTTTTTGAGTTAGGAAAAACCTTACACGAGGGTTTGGAATTCTAAGATTGTGAAGACTGAGGCCAAAGTAGGACCAAATGACTAGATATAGTGTAGCATTGACTTAAGTAGTGAGGACCTCACTAGCAGAAGGAATCAAATAGGGGAAAAGGACTCCCAAGAGGTTTACAAGAGTAAGCAATATGATTTATTATAGTCAGTGGATTCACAACTAATGTGAACAAGTCCAACGAGGCCAACTTTTTACAATATCGACTGTAGAGGCAAGGTCAGCAGGCTGCTAGTAGGGCCGCAATTTTGATAATTCCTTTAGAGGAAGGTGTTACGTTTGTAGTGAGTAAGATCACTTATTTATTTGTTGCCTTAAGGTAATCTGCATTATTGGGGTTACCACCAAAATATGATTACGGTTATATATGGGGCTCACGCGCATGAGTATTACTTAGACACTTATTAGTTGCCATTTTTATTAGTAGTGTGTTTACTACGATTATGAGATATATAGATGTTATGACTGAGATTTATTAATATGTAGATACCCAGTGGATGGGGGGATTATTTTAAATCGTGATTATAGAGACGGGTCAGTCGTTGGGTCTACTCGGTTTTCATTCGCTTTGTCAGTTTTTTAGATGAGAGATCATCATATCATTAGTGAGCTTATTTGTATAGCTATGTGTTATGCTTACATCAACTATCGAGGGTAGCATTTTATGTTGTCATTTTCAGAGAGGGGGTATTTTTATGGTTATGCTTAGGTTCGAGGGAGGGTCAATCACTCACTTAGGTATAAATGTGAGCACAATAAGAGGGGACTACGTTTTCGTAGGAATGTAACCACTAATTCAATTTTTTTGGATATATTCAAAGAGGTATTCAGTTACCACCTATATATAGCTTTAGCCTTAGAGTTGACATTAGCTTTGGTATGTTGTGTGGGCATCATATTAGGTTAATTCCGGTGGAGATATAATGTGTCGCAGAAGTAAGCACCGCAACATTTGAGCGGTAGGTTATTAGGAGAAGACGTTGCCAGGGGGAAGGTTCAGAAAGAGGAATGGTTCACTGAGTTGATATGTGGATCTCCTGAAGCTAGAAAATGTCATTGTATGTGCAAAAATCCCATATGAATGATCCCAAGAAATTAAAACAAAAAAGAATGAACATGTCACACAATCGCAATCACATAATGCAAGTATTTACGTGGTTCAACAATAGTCGGTGTCCATGGGGTGTTTCTCTCTTTCTTATTACTTAGTTCACAATAACAAGGACTACATTCCCTTTTTTTTCAGGGGTAAGGTTTACATTTATAGTCAATGAGAGGAGATTTTTCCATGTGGGCATCTAAGAATTTGTGATGCAATGGTGATGAGATATAACTGATGATCTCCAAGATTTTAGCAGATCGGGATCTCCTTCATGCTTATCATAAACTGAAAACCTTCTCTACATAATGTGAGACAAATGTCACTTGGTCTGAGTTAACCATCTTGTTTGGATAATTCCCCCATAATTTTCCCTAAAGCTTTGCTGCCTGGACGAGGCGGTGATGTTTTATCGCTAATGAGGAAGAACTTGGTCGGCTGAGGTGACTGGTCTGAGACAAAGATGGGGAAACTTTATCAACACTGTAAACGCGGAGTTTTGTCCCAATTAAAATATATAATTTCCTTTTATGTAAATCGATGCGGAAGCGTTGAGAATAGAGGTGATGGTTCAACTTTCCAAAAAGTAACAACAAGTTTTAATTTCTTCAAAACAAATTAAAACAAAAATCAAGTCCTAGAATTTGCCTAAGTCATGATTACTCATTTAAACAAAGTTAGGCGAAACCATATTAAGCAAATGACTTGAATAAACCAAATTACCCAATATTTACTTTAAGTCCCAAATTAAATGAGTGTGATAATTAAACCAAATTTTATCTTGAAATTATCCTAAGCATGGATTCTAAATGATGTGCAAGATAAAATAAACAAAGTCACACAACACCGCGATATACGAGGAAAAACCCACTAACGGGAAAAAACCTCGGGACGACCCTAGCCTCAAATCCACTAAAAATGGTATTACAAAATACAAGACAAAAGACTTACTTCCTAAACTCGAACCCTCTCAAGCCGTGACGCTTCTTCTTGTATCGACCTCCAATTAGCGGATAACCAACGGAGCTCCACCGTGGTCTCGGAATACACCGATAGGACTTTAAACGGACACCGTCACCCGAACATGGAGCCTTTCTCCAAACGGGTAGAATATCACCAAAAGTCTTCTTTGTGATGGGGTGTAGAAGCAAACCCGAAACGTCTCTTGAATTCGGTAGAGAAAACCGGTGCCAAAAACTCCAAGTAAAGATATGTATATATGGAACTTGGATAAACAACTATTGGGTGTAAACTAGAGTGTGTATGAATTTTTCTTTAGAAATTGACACTCAAAACATGAACATTTTCCCTAAAAAGATTAGCTCTCAAACTCTCTCTAAGAGATGGATATAAAATGGAAAAGTTCTCTTGGAAAATGTGTTTCCCGCACATAATAAAGTATGTAAAAGTTGGTTAAAAAACAAGTGGGGAAAGTGGGAGAAAACTGCAAAAAACTGCTCAAAACTGTTCCCGCCCTGGCGTCTCGTTCGAACGAACTTGACTCTCGTTCGAACGAGACTTCTAACGAGCGACCAGCCTGGGCTCGTTAGAATCTCGTTAGATACCTCGTTAGAACAAAAAACTCGTTCGAACGACATATCGAACGAATGACCAGGTCGTTGGCAAACTCGTTCGAACGAACTTGGTTCGAACGACAAAACTCGTTCGAACGAACTTGGTTCGAATGAAAAAACTCGTTCGAACGAAACTTCTAACGAACGACCAGAAAGTTTGTAAAATTCGATTTTGGCCCAGAAACTTTTATAAACTTTTATATACTTAATTTAAAGTTTCAATTTGATTCTTTCTGAAAATAAAATGCAGTTTTTATTTCTCCTAACACCCAATACATATTGTTCCAAACTCCTATATAAATATAATTACATTCATACCTTGGGAGCATGGAACCTTAGTTGATGACGTACAAACGAGGCACATAAACTACGGCATGTTGATGATGCTTTATACTCTTTGCCGCTACGTCTTCAACAAACACTTCATAGGTCTTGAATATTACAATTAAATAAAATCCTATGAATAAATGTTTTTGTCCGGAATTGAGCCAAAACTATATATGGACTCAATTGGAAATTTGTGTCCTTACAAACACTTGTCAATATTTTTCAAATAAAAATTTTCCATGTTATTCCCATTAGGACTAGTAGGGTGCGCTCATAATTTCCCAGATCAGTTGGGGTACACTGGTAAAAGGCACACAAAAAGATTAAAAGCTGAAACGCTGCTACCAAGTGTCTTATTTTCATTTCTTCACATTTTTTTTTATTATTTTTTCTGAGTTCGGAAAAATGGTGTGTGCTATGAATAATAGAACTGTAGGGAATTTTAGGAAGATACATTCAATTCCTGATTGGGTGAGAATAAAGTTTACTGTCATACCCGACGATGGTTATAATGTTGAGGGTGGTCACTTGATCCATACTATCTCAGTGGTCGCGGGGGGTACAACCTTTCCCCCCAATCAACTCTTCATGGAGTTTTATGAGTTTTCCAATGTGGTTTATACCCAATGTTATCCAAGCACATAGAGGATCATGAACGGGGCTCACATGATAAATGAATCATATGGTACTCAAATAGGGATACCAATTTTTTTTTTGTTATTCATGGGAAAAATAATGAATGACAAAGTCTTTTATCTGAAGGAAATGAAGGCAGGTAAGGTTTTGGTTCTAATCTTCCCGACTCCAATAAAGGATATTTGGGTCATGTATTTATTTCTAGGAATTAGAAACATCCACCCATTCCTGAGGGTGGTTCTATACAGAGGGTTTATGTGCCCCAATAGGGGGCAAAGAATAGGTTGATGTTATTTTCTCTCCAAATTTTATTATTATCGATCAATTATCGCGTGAGATTGTTGTTAACATTTGCTCTCTTATTTGTTTTGTACAGTTGGGTTAAAGACTCGGGAGCCCACTGTTTCCCACTTTAATCACAAAGAGCTCATTGATAGAAAGCTTTTTGATAGAAAAAACTTTTCGGTGTATGTTTTTCGTCGTTGCTTGAAAAGCTCCTCTAATCAAAACCTCAAATACCTACAAAATAATATGACAAACTCAAGTGTAGAGGTAAGTAAGGGTGTCAATCCACATCAAGGGGGTAAGCTAGAGACAAACTCAATTGTAACTCACTTTTCATTTTATTTTTGGGCTTTTGCTTTTTCTATTTTTTTTAGCTTTTTTTTTTAATATTAAAACAATTAGGTGAGGTGAGGTGAAATAACACTAAACTATATGGAAGATGAAAACAACTACCTAAAAAGTGACTAAAAGTGAAAAATAAAGTCTAACACTAAAATATGAGATAAATGAGGTAAATAATTGTTAGAACAATCAAGGGGTGGGATTACACCACAAATTTTAGCTATTCTAATTAATTAATTTAATTAATTGAATTCTCCCAAATTAAAATCAAACTTACAAATCAACTCTCGTTGCAAGTGTAATTTTAATAGTAATCTTTTAGAAAACTAAGTTTAACACCCCACAACTCTAGAAAAATAGATCTACACTCATTTTAATTAATCACCCGCTAGAATGGATCAATTAAAACTTATGTAAATCTTAGAAAATAAATTAGAGTTGAAATTCAAGTTATAATACCCCACTTAAGAAACCCGTATCTCTAGTTCGAATCTAAAAAGGGTATTATAAATAGAATTTCGATTTTCTCTCGAAAATCATTTACCCTCTCTCGAGGCGTAAATTTAAGGGTGAGGGTTCAAAATTAATATTCAAAGGGAATTTTCAAGTAATCAAACTAATTAAACTAAAATAACATCAAATAAGGGTTTCCCCCACCCCTTGAAAGGGGATTTAGCCTAACATAATATAAAGCATGATAATCAAATAATCAATAGACATTTAATATAAAAGAGAAAAGAGAAAAATAATCAAACCAATCTCTTGAATTTAATTGACTCCAATCCTCCAATTTGAAGTTTACATCCCTCCAATTGAGCATCCAAGTGATTTGCAATTAAATAATCACTCAATTAAATCTCTAACAAAATTTAACCTCACAAATATCTAACAAAAATAAAAATAAAACTATTTACAAATATTTCAACCTAATTTATTCTAACCTAACTCTCTACTTTTCTCTAGGATTTTCTCTCTCTATTTGATGGTGATCTTCCTTTCAAATGGGGTCTTGAGTCTTCTTTTATAGTAGATGCATGGCACACATGGGCTAAGGGGTATTTTTGGTAATGGGCTAGGGTGAACATGTGGGAGAGGTGTGAGCACATGTGCATGGGGTGTGAGATGTGAGGATATTTGGGAAGTGGGGTAATGGAGATAATAATCTGATTTGGTTAAAAAGGGGTTGGGGGTAAAATGGGTATAAGGTTGGTTTTAAATGGGTGATATGGCACATGGGATAAATGAGTTAGTTTTTGGTCTGTGTTTATTATGAAAGTAGGTGGAAAAAATCGTGTAAAGCTTGGGACAAAAAGCAAGGGAAATGGGTTTAGGTGAAATGGATTTTGGTTTCATGGCACCGGGTTTGGTTTGAATTTGTTGTTTGGGATAGTAGGACATAAATTCGTGGCTTGGAGGAATTGGATTGAAATGGGCTGATGGGTTTGCGATTCCGGGTTGTGGGCGGATCTGGTGGCTCGTGGGACGCCATGGCTACGGTAGGTGGTCAGCTGGGTATGGATCAAGGCGGGTTAGGCTAGTGAATGCACGGGTTAGATGGTCGCGACCGGGCTGGAGCTCCGCCGGAGGCGTGGCAGGTGGGTCACCGCCGGGTCGAAGACAGTTGGCCGGCGTGGGGTGCTGGGAAGAGTCGCCGCCGGCGAAGGGGGGGATTAAGGTGGGTGAGGTGGTTTGCTGGGGTCGCGAGGTTGGATGGTTGCCAGTGGGTGGATCGCCGGAGGGTTGGGGTTGCTAGGGTGGCTACTGGTTTTGGGGTCCGGGTAGGAAGTTGGTGAGTTTGGTGGTTGAAGGAAGGTGGGTTAGGGTGGTGTTTTAGGAGGGAGAAAGATGGAGGTTTTAGCCATGGAGTTTGGAGAGAGAGAGTGTGTGTGAGGGTAGATGATGATGAATAGTGGGGGCTTAGTGTGTGAGTGAGGTGTAGGGTGTTAGGATGTGGGTGATATGAGGGTTGGTTTAAGTGTGTGTGAGTGTGTAGGTTTTAGGGTGTGTGTGTTTAAGTTGTGACCCTAAAATAATAAAGACTCAAATAAAATTAATAAAACTAAAACTAAAAAATAAAATTTAAAGAAAAATAAAACAAACTAAAAATAATAAAAATAAAAATATAAAAACTAAAAAAAATAAAATCCTAAGCTTATATAAAAACTAAAATAAAACAAAAGAAATAAAAACTTAAAATCTAAATGAAAACTAAAGTCCTAAAAAACACAAAATCGAATAAACTAAAAATAAACTCCTAAAAACTAATCCTGATAAAACTAAAAACTAATCAAAATAAAATAAAATTATATTAATAAAGATAAAATAGAAAATAAAAAACGAAACCTATAAAATACTAAATAAATAAAAAATAAATACTAAAAATAAAACGACCAAAACTAAAAATCTAAAAATATATAGAAAAGGGACAAACAAAATACACACGGGGGTTGGAGTAGGTTTAGTCTAGGTTTAGGCTCGGGTAAGGTTACGGGATTAGTAATTAGCTCCATAAAACGCGCATTTGCCTCGATATATAGCCATTGACACTGCAAACGGACGTTTGACTACAAGATAAACATTTAAGCACATAAGATCCATATTATCGAGAACTAGCAACTAAAGTACGTCTATTTGGGGTATAAAATGTACAGTTTTGGGTGCTTATCACACCACCCCCAAACAGAACATTGCGATTGCACTTTCACGAGAAATAAGATAGAGATAAAGAGAAGGATAAGAAACCAAAAGTGTACCACTTTCACGGGAACTTGCGATTGCACTTAGCATGTGAAACAAGCCTTTAAACCTATAGGTTGCCCTACAGGATGAGTTGTGTCTCGTGAGGGTTTGCAGGGAATATACCCACAAAATTCTTTATTTTGCAAAAATTTATTGAAAGGCAATCAATCTCTTATTAGACATAGAATAATCACACAATCCATCACATGAGAAATAATTTGAGAAATACAAGCTAGAATCTGTAGAAAGTTTAGCTAAGTAAATACTCAAGGCACATCCTTCCTAAAACTCAACATGTGTAGTGTGAATCAGTTAAAATGGGTCGAGCATCATCAGAGTAATTCCTATATTGCCTTTTCAGAATTAACGCTTCAACTTCAAATCTCACTGGATATATCTCTCTCGAACAAACTCTCGAGATTAGGGTTAGTGTATCGCTCTTGTGTCTGAGGAGGTGAGTAAATGTAAGCAAGTTCAAACGTCTCAAACACATATAAGAAATAACGAACAATAAGAAAGAAAATTGATCTCATGAAAGAATGCTAATCACTATAGTGAGAACATCGAGTTATTCACCACGTTGACTTTCATTTGCCCGAACACCGAGGGGAAATATGGATGTATATGGGTGAGGGAGAAATTAAATGGGAAGGATATGATATGAAGGATAAAATGGGATGGTGATAGTGATATGAAGGATGAGTGATGGATGTGTGATGCATAAAAGATGGATGAGATAGAAGAGTGTATAACACTTGAAGAACAAATTCCTTTATTACATAAAACTAACTACAAACTATCTTTCTTTTCTTTCTCTTTATTTTTTTTCTCTCTCTTTTCAAACCAACACTGAAGACATTTAACATTTTGAACAACACTCTTTTATCTGAAAATGAAATATGATATAGAGATGATAGGTGATGATGTGGGATATGTATATGGATGGGGAGAATATGGAAAGGTAATGGGTGAGTGAATGGAAATGTGATATGGAAAAGCATGGGAGTGTGATGAGGGAAGTGTTTGGGAGAAAATCTAGTGATCGGGACAAACTTCAAGACACGCGTTTCTTATAACTTGAAAATAATGTCGTTCTCAGTGATCAAGCCAAATTTTAATGAATAATAATGAGATCATGCAACAATTTAAGTGTGGACCCAAAAGAAGTTGAATCAACTTGTGACTCGGAGATGGCGTAAAACACTCTAAAAGGGTGAAAGGCAAGAATCTCACAAGATAAAGTCTCCACTAGTAATCCTTAAGGTTATCTTTAGAATTGTAGTACTCCTCAACTTTAAATCGTATTTACGTGATAAATGCGCAAATTTTGTTGAGTCTAGAAATTCATAGTGCAACATGCCTTGTTACGTATTACATAAGCTATTTATAAAAAGATAAATCCTCTATCTCAATTCCTAGACTTAAAAAGACGGATGATAGAAAATTCACGTCAATAAATGAGATGAAAGAAACTGCATGAAATTTTAAAAATCAGGTTTAAAACTCAATTTTTTTCAAAAGAGATACGATTTTGATAAAATTCTCCACCCCCAAACAAAAAGGAAGATCGTCCTCGATGTTAAGTAAAATGATTTTTAAAATTGAGAGCATAAGGTAGGAAAGAGATTACCAGAATGAACCGCTAATGAAGTGGACAGATATCGCCAATAATAAACCTGAATAAGAAGTGAGAAAAAAAATGTGTGCAAGTCTACAAGCATGATAAAGCATTGGATGATGTCAAACACCACCCCCAAACACGATGAGACTAGTACAAGAAACGCGGGCTGCCTCCCGATAGCGCTAAGTTTAATGTATTCAGCCAGACCGATAGAATCTCACCCTAAAGATAAGATCTATAAAAGCGTAGGGCGGCAGAAGAATTGGGTGATGAAAATCACCCCCAAACAAGACTGAAGCGTCAGTCTTGTTAGAAACAGGCTAAAGTGGTCAATGCACCTGTATGGCAAAGTGCATCACACGATGCAAAGCATCGGTGGACCATGGGCAGGTGGGTATTAGGGTAAGGGTGAGGAGGTATCGGTCTCGAGCCTTGTTGAGCTTAAAAGTGAGGGCAACAAGGGCCCTATAAGAATGGTGCTTGAGTTGGTGATGGAGGCAAAATGGTGTGGAAAGTGGAATGGGGTGGGGCTCATAGAAATCACACGGCCGTTATATGAATGGGCGATGATAATGGTCGCACCGTGACACGCCAGGGAGATGTCTCGGGAAGAAATCAACACCACAAGAGAGTGGCGGGCATGGGGTAACAAGCTCAGTGTCACGGAAGTGGAGAGTAGCACCATAAATACTCTCATGGAAGGTGGAGGATGGTTTTAGGTGAGGATATAAAAATGTGGAGGAAAACTTAAAATATGTAAAATCAAGATCCAAACGAGGTGGTGGGGTAGAAGGGATAATGGGTGGGTCGGGTGGGATAAACGATGGAGGAAGATGATCCAACTCAAGCGTGGAAGACACACACTCATTGGGAGGAGTAAAGGAATACTCACAAGGGAGTGTGGTTTCTAAAGATGGAGTGATCAACTTCTCCATAAGAGTAGCATCGGTGAATATGGTGGTTGAGTAAGACGAGGCACCAATATCAGAGATAGTGGAATCACTAGAAATATCAGGGTCAATGGGAGCCATGCATGGTGGGACATCATCCATATCAGGATAGTTAGGAACTATCACGGATTCTATTGCGAGAAAATAATGAACACTCGTAGCCGGAGCTAACCTATGATAAATTGGTTCCTCGGGAACATAAGGGTGAAGCTCGATAGGTGTAAACTCGGGCATTATTTTGGATTCAGCGGGAAAGGGAATAGGAACCGCAAGTGTGGGTTCATGTGGACATGGTGGAATTTGATCAGGCTCACTATCGAAAGGTAAGTCAACACAATTGTCAACTTGGGCCCGGACCATGGAATGGTCTCAACTTCAAGATTCTTGTGGTGGTAGGGTTGGTCACACTCAAAGTCTGTGTCACAAGAGGACACATCATCATCACACTCGCGTGCAACAATGGGTTGACTTGGGGTGAAATCCGTCTCTCGCTCACACTCATTTTCATTTAATCTTTGTTCAAGCCGTTGAAGGGTGACATTTTGAAGTTGAGTGGCTTGATCTTGCTCGAGTATAAACTTTTGCAAGAGACTTTCGAGTGCGGAGGTGGATGATGGTGGTGGGGTGACGGGTGGTGGCGATGGTTGAGGTGGACACAACTCGCTATGGTCAGGACTATACGGAGAATACTCAAATGAAGTGTGTGGAGTGGGGCCAAGTTCATCATACACGAAATGATCGCTTTCGTGATGGACAAATGGTTGATACTCATGGGGTGCGTAGTGAGGAAACTAATTGTGAATGGGTGCACAAGGTTGCCATGACGACTGTTAGAACGTGTGAGGATCCACAACATCGGGTTGGTATTCGTATTGCGTGAAAGGGTGATCAGGCCCCCACAAATAGGTCTGGTACTCACACAACTCGGGGTTAGGTATATGGGGATAGTAGGCCGAGGTGGGTTTCGAAACAGTGTCATATGGATACACATGTTTCCTGGTGGGTTCAGATGGATATGGAATGTAAGGGCACTCATGGGACATGTGATCGGCATAATAATAGTGGGTGCACAACAAAGGATGAGACATGCCAACACTTGACACCGAGAGTGATGGAATAGGAGGTGCGTGCATAGATGGGTCAAGAGTATCAAGGGCACTCGTGAGAGAGGTGAAATCACTAAGAATATCATAAAGAGACGGCTCGGGATCATTCTCACACATGTTGTGTGTCAATGGGAAAGGACCAAAGTAGTCCCGTAAAGGACGTTCTTCGACTATGTGGATAGTAATATTTTTTTGGAGTTTTTTAAATTTTCTTTTAAATTATTTTCAAAAGGAAGGAAAATATTTTTGGATTTTCTAAGATAATGGAAGAAAATATTTTTGGATTTTTTTTTTATAAAAATGAAATAAAATATTTTTAGATTTTTTGGCAGAAAAGGTGGGAAAAAATATGGACTCTTTGAATTGGACGAACCAACTAAAATTGACTACCAAAAAGTGGAATTGGACACACACAAGTCAAGGAGAATTCCTAACGAGCACATAGCCAATTTTATCTTTAAATTTAGTGAAAGGGTAGTCAAATTTTAATTAAGTCCGCGGGTGATAAAAAATCACGGAATAATATGAGTGATCGCATTTGCAAAATTTTCTCCTAGTGGGCTACCTAGTTAATTGATTTTAAATTTAGTGATGGCTAGTGATGATACGCAAATATTACGTATTTCATCCTCCGAACCTACGCATTTTAGCCCCATCGGGAGCCTTAATCTCTATATTTAAGCCCATTAACTAGATAACCTCGGTTTATATTGTTAACATCCTATATGAGGTATAATTGGGCTTTTGTAGGTATTTAGGTACTAAGTATGAAGTTCAAATGCAATCCGGTGAAGTTCCGTACGCAATCGCACGTTCAAGGGCATTTTAGTCATTTTACAGATTGGGCACCTGGCCCAACATCTTCATGGAAGTTGTAGCCCTCCTCGCAAGCTTCATGTGGCCGCAAACGGTGCGTGATTCCAATTAAGAACGAAGAAGTTAGGTGATTTTAGCGGAGAAGAAATGCAAGCCAAAACAGGAGAAAATGCAGTCTGCCCCTGCTTGATCGATCGATCGACCAAATGGTATATCGATCGACCCTTCCCATTTTTTCCATGATTTCTACTATTGATAGATCGACCAAATGGTAGATCGATCGACCCCCTATTTTTCAGCAGATATTTTGCATTTCTTTTATTTTCTTTTCTCTTTTCTTTTTTAATTTAATTCCCACTTGGTATATAAGCCAATGCTGATGTAATAAACAAGTGTGAACGTTTTTAGAGAGTTTTAGAAGATAGAATAGGTTAGGGTTTGGGTGATTTGCTTAGTTCTTCTTCATTTCTTCTTGGATTGACACACTTTTGGGCTTGAATGTTGACTATTCATCATCCTCTCCATTAATATAGTTTGTATTTCTTCATTTCTTGCTTTCTAGTTAATTTACAAGCTTTCTAGTTTAGGTTTACATGCTTTATTTACATGCTTTGATTTACTTGCTTTGTAGTATAATTTTATCGCGTTTATTTCCCCCTTTCCATTTACCGCGTTTTTACGATGCTTTCTAGGTAATTTAAATTAGGCTGTGTTTGAATTGAACTCACTCGAGTTGACGCGTTGCTTTGCTTTGGTGATGGTGTTTACGGGTCTATTTCGGGTGCGTTGTCCTAGTTATTACGCCTAGGAGATTTGACGGGGCATATCATGTATGTCCCGTGCTTACCACCTTTCGCGCGTAATTTCTGGGATATTTGTTGACGCCAAAATCTTATTAGGCTTTTATGATGATTTAGGGCGTAACAACCCTTGATTTAATTAACTGTCGAAACGAGACGCATTTGTAATAACTCGTCGACCCATGTAACCATTTTATACTAATTAACTCGGGTGAGGGATATTCGACGCAACCTATAGTTTTACTCGCTTTCATAATCTAGTTTCAATACCCTTGCATAGATTAATCTTTCCCTTTATGCATCTTTTCCTTTTTAGTTTCTAATCATCTTTTACACTTTTTTTTAGGAATATTAAACCTTATAAATTCTAGCAACTTGTCCCTGTGGATTTTCGATACTCGACTTACCGTTGTGCTTGCCTCGCAAGTATAGTAGTAATTTAGGTTTGTTTGTATAGTCGCGGCGAGACGAAAACAACGACTGTGCACTTTACACGCGCACACTTCTCGCGCGCTATCACCTAGGATATCACACAATGGTAAGCGAGTGAGTCGGGTGATTAAATCCCTTCTGGTGAGTGACCGGGTGTAGGTCTTAGTCAATTAATTCATCACACCATTCGAAAATAAATGCGAGAATAAAATCAAGTAAGAGAACACAAGCACACACAATAATTGACTTGCTAACAAGAGAGGCGTGAGGGTGTAAGAAATGTACCTCCCACAGCTTTTAGGCCGTGGGGTGTCGAAAAATTTGAGTCGTCCGGGGGGAGATTACGCCTATCTCAGCCATCCCTGGGAGTCCTACCGACCCAAGATAGAGAGGCTTCTAAATCCTCGCCTTTGGACGCCCTCTCTCTACCTTGTCCGGTTTCCCTATCACGCTTGTCTTCGATTATTACAATTTTTAAAATGAAAAATAAAATAAAGGTGTCTCTATGCACCCAATACAAGCAATGATAAAATAAACCTAATACAATCCTTCTAAAATAAAGAAAAATGCTACTAAAATGCAACAAAATATAGGAAATAAATGAACTACAAAATTGAATCCACTCCGAGTGCTTCACGCTCCCAAGAACGACAACGATGCCATTTGATAGAAAAACTTTTCGGTATCCCCGACAACGGCGCCATTTGATAGAAAACTTTTTAAAAGAAAAAACTTTTCGGTGTATGTTTTTCGTCGTTGCTTAAAAAGCTCCTCTAATCAAAACCTCCAATACCTACAAAATAATATGACAAACTCAAGTGTAGAGGTAAGTAAGTGTATCAATCCACATCAAGGGGGTAAGCTAGAGACAAACTCAATTGTAACTCAGTTTTTATTTTCTTTTTGGGCTTTTGCTTTTTCTATTTTTTTTTGCTTTTTTTTAAATATTAAAACAATTAGGTGAGGTGAAATAACACTAAACTATATGGAAGATGAAAACAACTAACTAGGAAGTGACTAAAAGTGAAAAATAAAGTAATATGAGATAAATGAGGTAAATAATTGTGAGAACAATCAAGGGGTGGGATTACACCACAAATTTTAGCTATTCTAATTGATTAATTTAATTTATTGAATTCTCCCAAATTAAAATCAAACTTACAAATCAACTCTCGTTGCAAGTGTGATTTTAATAGTAATCTTTTATAAAATTAAGTTTAACACCCCACAACTCTAGAAAAATAGATCTGCACTCCTTTTAATTAATCACCCGCTAGGATCGATCAATTAAAACTTATGTAAATCTTAGAAAATAAATTAGAGTTGAAATTCAAGTTATAATACCCCACTTAAGAAACCCCTATCTCTAGTTCGAATCTAAAATGGGTATTATAACTAGAATTTCGATTTTCACTCGAAAATCATTTACCCTCTCTCGAGGCGTAAATTTAATGGTGAGGGATTAAAATTAATATTCAAAGGGAATTTTCTAGTAATTAAACTAATTAAACTAAAATAACATCAAATAAGGGTTTCCCCCCACCCCTTGAAAGGGGATTTAGCCTAACATAATATAAAGCATGATAATCAAATAATCAAGAGGCATTCAATATAAAAGAGAAAAGAGAAGAACAATCAAACCAATCTCTTGAATTTAATTGACTCCAATCCTCCAATTTGAAGTTTACATCCCTCCAATTGAGCATCCAAGTGATTTGCAATTAAATAATCACTCAATTAAATCTCTAACAAAATTTAACCTCACAAATATCTAACAAAAATAAAAATAAAACTATTTACAAATATTTCAACCTAATTTATTCTAACCTACCTCTCTAATTTTCTCTAGAATTTTCTCTCTATATATTATGATGATCTTCCTTTCAAATGGGGTCTTGAGTCTTCTTTTATAGTAGATGCATGGCACACATAGACTAAGGGTATTTTTGGTAATGGGCTAGGGTGAACATGTGGATGTGCATGGGATGTGAGGATATTTGGGACGTGGGGTAATGGAGATAATAATCTGATTTGGTTAAAAAGGGGTTGGGGGTAAAATGGGTATAAGGTTTGTTTTAAATAGGTGATATGGCACATGGGATAAATGAGTTGGTTTTTGGTCTTTATTTGATATGAAAGCAGGTGGAAAAAATCATGTAAAGCTTGGGACAAAAAGTAAGGGAAATGGGTTTAGGTGAAATGGATTTTGGTTTCATGGCACCGGGTTTGGTTTGAATTTGTTGTTTGGGATAGCAGGAGATAAATTCTTGGCTTGGAGGAATTGGATTGAAATGGGCTGATGGGTTTGCGATACCGGGCTGTGGGCGGATCTGGTGGCTCGCGGGACGCCATGGCTGCGGTAGGTGGTCAGCTGGGTATGGATCAAGACGGGTCTGGCTAGTGTATGCACGGGTTGGAAGGTGCACGACCAGGCTGGAGCTCCGCCATAGGCGTGGCAGGTGGGTTACCGTCGGGTCGAAGACGGGTTTCAGTTAGCCGGCGTGGGGTGCTGGGAGAGTCGCTGCTGGCGAGGGGGGGGGGTTAAGGTGGGTGAGATTGTTTGATGGGGTCGCGAGGTTGAATGGTTGCCGGCGGGTGGATCGCCGGAGGGTTGTGGCTGCTAGGGTGGCTACGGGTTTTGGGGTCCGGGTAGGAAGTTGGTGAGTTTGGTGGTTGAAGGAAGGTGGGTTAGGGTGGTGTTTTAGGAGAGAGAAAGATGGAGGTTTTGGCCATGGAGTTTGGAGAGAGAGAGAGTGTGTGAGGGTAGATGATGATGAATAGTGGGGGGCTTAGAGTGTGAGTGAGGTGTAGGGTGTTAGGATGTGGGTGATATGAGGGTTGGTTTAGGTGTGTGTGAGTGTGTAGGTTTTAGGGTGTGTGTGTTTAAGTTGTGACCCTAAAATAATAAAGACTCAACTAAAATTAATAAAACTAAGACTAAAAAATAAAATCTAACTAAAAATAAAACAAACTAAAAACAATAAAAATAAAAATATTAAAACTAACAAAAATAAAATCCTATGCTTATATAAAAACTAAAATAAAACAAAAGAATTAAAAACTTAAAATCTAAATGAAAACTAATGTCCTAAAAAATACAAAATCTAATAAACTAAAAATAAACTCGTAAAAAATAATCCTAATAAAACTAAAAACTAATCAAAATAAAATTATATTAATAAAGATAAAATAGAAAAATAGAAAATGAAACCTAGAAAATACTAAATAAATAAAAAATGAATACTAAAAATAAAACGACTCAAACTAAAAATCTAAAAATATAAAAAATAAAGGGACAAGAAAAACACACACAGGGTTTGGGGTAGGTTTAGGCTAGTTTTAGGCTCGGGTAAGGTTACGGGATTGGTAATTAGCTTCATAAAATGCGCATTTGCCTCGATATATAGCCATTGACACCACAAACGGACTTTTGACCTCCAAGATAAATATTTAAGCACATAAGACCCCTATTATCAAGAATTAGCAACTAAAGTACGTCTGTTCGGGGTATAAAATGTACAGTTTTGGATGCCTATCACCCATCAAGGTTTGGAATCTTAGAAGTCATTTGATTCCAGTTGTCGTACGTCTTATGTCGGCATCCTTTTTTCTCAATTATATCAATACCATGTCCAGCTTTACAGATAGGCCCGTGGATTCTTTTTCTAAGATATTAGTCCCTTTAAATAGTGAGGGGTATTCAAGTGCAACTACCTCGTCCTATTTTGAAATAGTGTATATAAATTCGATCCCTGCTATTGAAGAAGACAAGCCTCTGAAAAAGAGAATTATTACTCTGGTGGATGACTCCAACCTTCTATCTATTCAACGACCAAAGCTCCTAAAAGGAAGGAGGTTGGAGGTCCCTTCGAGTTCGTAACTATTGGGGATTCTCTAGATAAGGACAAATTCCATACTCTACTTCCATCCCTATTCCCACAAAGAGGGTGGATGACTCTGACATAAGGATGGGCCACCAAATCATGTTGGTAGCCAAAAATCCATCTTTGGGCCTTGGTCTGCTGAGGGGGGCCATTCTGGCATTGCATCGAGAGCAGGTCAATAGGATGGCCTCCGATTAGCTCACTTCTCGAGCTGCACAAGAGTTATTTATAGTATGTCTATGACGTTTGGTCTGATTAATACCTTATTTTTATTACTGTGTTGACTTGTATTCGTATGGTTTTCTCAGATTATGCAAGACTTTGTTGCCATACTTGACAGGGTGCCAAACAGATGAAGACCAATAATGACCTGAAAAGGGACTTGAATAAATCCCAAGAGTCTCTTGATGTTGCCAAGAAGGTAGATGATGATGAGAAGAGATCCTTTAACTTTGAGATGTCCAAGTTTAAGTCATAGCTTGATGAGCTGAAGAAGGCTTCCAAGGATCATCCTTGGATCTTATTAGTGACTAAAGATGAGGCCTATGATCAGGGGTATGTGGAGGCATATGTCGAACCAAGAAGTAAATGACTTTTATCCGAAAGTTAAACTCCAAAAAGGGTTAGGATTTAGCGTTAGTCATGATCGATGTACCCTCTGAATCTAATCTTTTTGGGGAGCATAATACATGTTCTCCATAAAGATAGGAGGAGGAGGACAAGTCATCCATTAACGGCCAAGCAAAGGATGTGGAAGATTAAGAAATGGTGGATGCCGATCAAAGTAATGCCCTCAAAAATTAAGAGCACGCGAAGGAAAGGGAGGGCCAAAGCTAGTTAAGATTAGCTTTTGTCCCATAATTCCTTGTATTTTTATGCCTTTGAACGTATATAAGGGATTGCCTAACCCTTTGATCT
The DNA here is from genome assembly GCA_949130495.1 of Sambucus nigra. Taxonomy (NCBI): domain Eukaryota; kingdom Viridiplantae; phylum Streptophyta; class Magnoliopsida; order Dipsacales; family Adoxaceae; genus Sambucus; species Sambucus nigra. The sequence goes on from OX422214.1 coordinate 530,774,433, forward strand.
AATGGAAAGACTTTTGTTGTTTATAATTCATTGTTAATCAGTTGTTCATTACTTTATGAATGCTTTGTAATAAATTTTTTCATGCCTGCGTGTTTTTCTCTTGATCTTTGTGACTTGAAAATAGGTTGGTAGAAGTATTGACACATTTATTTCTATTCGATAAGATCCCTAAAAGATGATAAGTGCTTTTGATTAGAAGGCTCATTTGGTCACTAATCTGAGGACTGGATTTAGGGATGTCAGTGATTTTGCAGAGTTATTACAGAATAAAAATAATTCTCTAAATGAGAAGATCGATAAGGCTGAGGAGAACTTCAAGAGAGACGGTGCGATTAAACAAGTCGTGGGTCATGAGATAATGAAATTAAAGTATCTATTTAGAAGGGGTCCTCACGTAATTTGGGCTACTGGTTATGATGAAAGATGGGTGGATGCCCCCTTAAGCTAGATGAGGCTAAGAAGGTGGCATATAAGCATGGTTGACTTAATGCCCTAGTTGTTGTGAAGGTCCCTAAAGACTCTGAGCTTTAGACTGGTACCAAGTGGAGTGCCCTTTTTATAGTCACCCAGTATTCAGAAATAATGAAAGTTGGATTCTTCTCGACGTCATTCCTATTGACTTGGCGAAGGATTACTTGTCAGGTCATAATAGTGATGATAAGTTTCAGCCTAACTCTAGTGACAAGCAAAAAGTTATAGTTGCTGAGATGATAACTCATCAGAAATGACTTCTTTGTGCTATGACTGTATATGTTCATTTTGTAACCTTTCCAATATAGGCCTTTTATAAAATAAATTCTCTATGAAACTACTAGTTAATTCCATGTTTTTCATTTTCTCATCTTTTATGCCAAATTTGTTTTTATTGTTTGTCTTACCTTTTAAATTGTGTCATCACGCTACCTTGGTCCTAGGTCAAACTCTAGCAAAAATTCACCTGGTTGTAGGGCCAACCGCCCGTTAAGGATTTTTATCCGACCAAACTCAGGACGAATAGTGCCTAGGGATCCCCTTTAGGTCTTTTGCTTACCTAGGCTATTCTTGATGCTTTCGTGTTTTTATGAAAAAACATGTAACCTCAATGTTTCGATTAAGTGTAATCATAATAAGGCACTCATGCCGATGACCAGACTTTTATGAGACATAACAATAATTCATAAATAAAAAGAATTTGTTTGCCATTTGGAATAATAATAAAGCTTAGGGGTAGGCGCGGTCCGGTCCGGTCCGATTTTTGCCCATTTTATGTGTCGGGCCGAATTATTCGGTCCTATATTTGAGAAGACCGAATTCAGACCGATTTAATCGGCTTACCCAATTTATTTGGTCTAGGATATTTTCGGTACGGTTCGGTGAATAATCACTCCACATTTACAATTATTTACTTTTTTTTCAATAAAGATTTGTAAATTATTTGTTGTTTGTAATATTTTGAGGCTGTTTTGAATCCACAAACATAAATGGCCACAAATATAAATGAAATAAAAAAGTTAAAAAAATTATCTATTAATCCACAAACCGAAATGCTAAACAGTTTTCTAATAATCCACAAAGAAAAAATCCACAAACAGAAAAATCCAAAACTGATCAATATTTTGTAAGCTTAATATTCTTTTGTGTGAACATCTAATTGTCCATTTGTTCACTAAAACGAACCCCAAATATCAACACAACATATATCAATTCAAGATAACATATAGTCTGTCAAGAAATCACAATAAAAATCAGTCAAGGAATCACAATATGGTGAACAGCAAGTTTAGTCAAGAAAAAACAAGAAAAACTATACCAAGGTTGTGTTCTGGTTGTGTTATGGCTGTGTTGAGGTTGTATTGTTAAGGTGCGCCAGTATAGCTTCAAACTTGAGACTGTGTTGAGGCTTTGTTGAGGTGTGTGATTGCCAGATCTGATGTTTCCAAGGTATACGATCGTCGGATCTTTGTGTAAATGGGAGAGAGCCTCTCAGAGAGGAGGAACCAAACTGAAGTGAGAGAGAGGGAAGAATTTTCTAAACTCTCAGCTTGCCATTTTATGTGACTAACCTATATGATAATATATAACATATTTATATAAAATTAATGTATATTATATAATATTAAAATAAGCGGTCCGATCCTAATATCGAATTTAAAAAGAATATTTTGGACCAACCCGAATAGATTAGGGTCTCTTAGTTCAGGACCGAATTAGGACCGAATTATAAAAAAGCCTATAATTATGGGTCCGGTTCGATCCAATCGAATCGGTCTTTTTTTTGTCCACTCCTAATAAAGCTAATTACATTAATTGAACTTAAAGTATTCCAGGAAACAAAACTTCCAAACTTGAAATAAAGCTATGAAATTTGTGAGAAATAAACTTGCTAGAAATAAAATTTCCTAAGATTATCCACTTTCTAGGCCCTAGGTATCTCCATACCCCTATTGTTTCCAAATGGTAGGCTCCCTAGATATCATCTTTGGTAATCTTGAATGTACCTTCCCAATTAGGATCTAATTTTCAATTCGATGGCTTCGTCGTGTTGTCGAGCACTTATTTGAGGACGTAGTTTATGACCTGGAACCTTCTTGGGTTGATGCTTTTGTTGCATTTCTTGGCCAATTGTTTTTGGTAGGAAGCTAACATAATTAAGGCTTGTTCCCTTTATTCATCGGCTAGTTTGACTTCAGTCCTTATGATTTTTCCATACAGATCTTGATCGAAAACGGTTATTCTTATTGTTCAAAAATCGACTTCCAAAAGGATTACAACCTCCATTCCATAAGCTAAGGTAAAGGGCATTTCCCCAATCAACCTCCTAGGTGTATTATGACATGCCTAAAGGACACGGGGAAGATCATCCCCCCAAATGCCTTTTGCCTTCTTTAATCTCTTTTTTATGCCATCGAGCACTGTCTTGTTAGAGGCCTCGGCCTTCCTGTTGCTCTAAGGGTAAGCTATTAAGATGAAGTAGTGCTTATTGCTATGGTTGTCGTAGAAGATTTGGAATGACGAGATTTTAAATTACATTCCATTATTATGATGATCATTCTTGGTATGATAAAATAAGTCATGTTCCTCCAAATGAATAGTATCTCTGATGTTCCCTAATAGTTTAGCTTCAATCCACTTTGTGAAATAATTTGTGTCGATAAGGAGATACTTTTTATTACCTAGTGTTGTTGGTAGTGATGCCACGATGTCTAAACCTCATTGAGCAAAAGGCCATGTGTTGGTTAATAACTTTAAGTCATTAGCTGATTGATAAAGTATGGGTAAGAACTTTTGATACTTATCGCATCTTTTGACGTAGGAGACTTCATCTTTCTACATGTATGGTCACCAATAACCTTCTTTAATCTCTCTGAATGCCAAAGACCTTCTCCCTGCGTGGCTTCTATAATTACTGTCATAAAGTTTGTACAAGACTTCATTGACGTCGTTTGGGTGCACGCATTGAAGGTAGGGACCTGTGAAAGATCATCTACAGAGTTTTCTTTTAGGTGAAAGGTATAAGCGAGCAACTTTTTCCCTGACCCGATGGTCTTATTTCTTATCGGTTATGATCGCATCTATTTAGCTAGGAGCTTTATGGATGATGAGGAATTGCTTGGTGACATTCGATCTTATAAAGTGGGGCTGGACAAGTTACTCTAGGTAGATGATTCTTTTAAAATATGAGTCTACTGCTGAACCCAAAGTGACTAGGTCACCAACATGATTATTATTTCCATGAGGGAATTATTGGATTTGTACCTTCTCAAACGTGGAGTTTAGGTCTTGATCGACCTACAAATAGGTGAAAATTTACTCATCCTTAGCGTTATAGTATCTTGATGCTTGGTTTGATACCATCATTCATTCACAGTAGACATCAAGGTGACTTGCACCAAGAGATGACGCTTTTTGCAACTCGACGATGAGTCCCTTATATTCGGCTTAGTTTTTCGAAGCATCGAAGCCACGTCTAATTCCTTATTAGATTATAGTCTTTTGGGGAGTAAAAAGGATAATACCCACTCCTGCGCCTACCCCTTTTGAATTGGAGGCCATGTCCATATAGAGAGTCCATTTCTTGAGTTATTCAACCTATTGGTTGGTCGCCTGGTCGGTGAAGTCCTTGTCCTTAGGACTTTCTTACCCCGTGAATTCAAAAATGATATACTTTAGTACTTATCCATTTATTGCAATCCTTAGTTAATAATGGATATCAAACCTTAAAAGTTCCACCGACTATTTAGACATTCATATAGATATGTCGACTTTTTTTAGGATTGCCTTGTGCAGGAAATAGGTGATGATTATGACTGAGTGAGCTTCAAAGTAATTCTGTATTTTCTATGAAGCAATAACCAGAGAATAGGATAACTTCTCAAGTGGAAGATATTATTTCTTGACATTGAGGAAAGTCTTGTTGATAGTTAGTAGGAGTTTGGGGGCCCTCTTTCACGCACATTAAGATCGAGTTGACTACATCAGATACTGTGAGATACATTTAGACTGGATCCCCCGGATTTAGAATTACAAGCAGAGGTGGTAGACTTAGGTCGGTTTTGATTTCATTGAGTGACTTTAAGCATTCCTCATTTCAGGATAATCCTTTCTCTTTCTTCAACAGCTGAAAGAATGGTCGTCACTTCTAAAAAATTTGGATATGAAACGGTTGAGTTCTACCAACATTCCTGCCAACTTTTGAATATCACAAAGTGTCTTTAGAGGATGAACATTATTTATTGGCTCGATCTAGTCGGGGTTGGCTTCGATCCCCTTTTGGCTAACCAATTACCCAAGGAGCTTCCCAAATTAAACTCCAAAAGGGAACGTGGTTACGTTGATCTTCATTTATAATATATGAGGACCTCAAATGTCTTTGCCAAGTCCTATAAGTGGTCAGCCTTATACTTTATTTTAATAAGCATGTCATCTATGTAGAATTCCATGGTGTTACCTAACTAATCTTTGAAACATTTAATTGACTAACCGTTGATACGTCGCTCCTGCATTCTTGAGACCAAATAGAATGACTTGGTAACAGTACGAACTAATAGTGATAATGAATGGGGTTTTGTCTTGATTAAGGATGAAAATAGGAATCTAATGGTACCCTGAGTACGCATCTAAGAAACTCATTTGTTCATGACTGGTTGTGGCATTGACCAATTAGTTAATCTTTGGCAAAGAAAAGATGACCTTATGGTAGTCTTTCTTGAAATGGGTGAAATCCATACAAACTCTCCACTTCCCATTACTCATTTTCATGGATACTGGGTTTGATATTCATTTAGGGAATTTAATTTAATTTATGGACCTTACCTTTAGAAGTTTACCCACTTCTTCCTCCACAACCATTGCCTTTTTCAGAGTTATTTAACGAGCTTTTTGAGTGATTGACGGGAATGTTGGGCCCACTTAATGTTGATGGAATATGACTTCGGGATTAATTCCAGGCATATCATAAGGCCGCCAAGAAAAAAATCTCGATTCTCTTTCAGTAGATAAATCAGTTCCTCTCTTTCTTTATAAAAAAATGATAATTTCCTACCAGAGTGCGAATAGTCGAACACTACCTCATACAATGGTTCCATGACCCTATATACGGGGGCCATCATTATTTTTTATACCTTTACTATTTCATACTTATTTTTATTTGGATGGTGTGACCCCATCCTTGGTCAGAACAACAACGACCTATTTCTCCTTTTTTTTCTTTTGTTGTGGCCGGATGGCAGTGATTAAGTATTGTCGAGCAATAATTTAATTTTCTATAATCTCCATTATCCCTCGGTCGGTAATGCATTTGAGGTTTTGGTGATCAGGGGAGGGGGCATGTTTCATAGAGTCTAACCATCATCTTCTAAGGATAACGGTGCAAGGAGAAGTAGTGTTGATAACTAGGAATTCGATTAACTTAAGGATATCCCTAATTCGGATGAACATAACCACCTTCCCTAATGGCATAGTTATTTTTCCAGTGAAGCTGAGCAAGGGGATGGTCTTTTCTCTCAAATCCTCTATCTTGAGATTAAGTTGGTTGAACAAATTCAGATACATAACCCCTGAGAGCTTCCCTGATTAACTAGTAACTTATCCATAGTTTGTAATCTTGAGTGTGATTACTAATGCATCATAATATGAGGTTCTAACTCCGATCAGATTATCCTCTCTAAAGACTATATGCTTGCTTTCTGTAATTAATGTCTTCTGAACGTCAATGCTTGCTTGCTAGACTCTTAGTGGGGTCGATCTGGAAGGGTTCCATCACCACCGTGACTTTATTTAACTCCATCCGAATAGTGTTTCCTTGAATATGTTTTGGGCTTAAAGCGTCGTGGATGGCTATAAACTTGTGACCTACTTCCTTATCTTTCAGGACATTACCGAGCTAACTTTTTTCAACCATGTTTCAAGCACAGTGAACGACCATAATTTCGTGTCCTATCTCATCATCCACCAGGAGATTATTGGGCTTATATTCCATGTTAATGATGACTTTGGTTCCATTCTTCTCCACATAATCACTCAAGTGGTTGGCCTGGGATAATTCTTCCAAATGGGACTTAAGGGCCTTGCAGTTATCCATTTTATGCTCATGCTCTTTATGATATGTGGACCTAAGTGCATTGTTTCTCTTCTTTGGGTATCACCTTATTTTCTTTGGACACTTGAGGAATTTTTTATCCTTGATTTTACTCAAGATGTTGTAAATTGGTTCTTTGAAAATGGTGTTGATCGCCTGAAAAGCCCTAGTAGGATCTACCTTATCTCCATACTTCGATCCTCTATTCTTCTTCTTGCTCACTCTTTTGGGGGCATTCTCATTATCATAATTTTTGGTTGCCTTTAAGAGACCATTGTGATTCTTGACACTAGTGACCACATCTTCCACCTTTTCATATTTCTCCATATATGACGTGAGGTTGGTAATGGAATCTGTCTCTTTCTTAGTGAGAGACTGATGCAATATAGAGCTGTTGAGCAACCCGATCTTGAATGAGGATACAAAAACCTGTTCAGAGCAATCTCCAACTTTATTATTAGTTTTTGTGTATCTCATAGCATATTTCTGCAAGGTATCCTAGGGATTTTTCCTCATAGTGAGTAGAGAATCCAATATCTTCGGATGGATACTACTAGTGATGATCCAAGTAGTGAAGGCTTCTCAAAGATGCTTAAAGTTGTTGACCTACCTATGTGGCAGTTTTTCAAATCCTTTATGGATGATATCCCCAGGATGGAAGGGAATATATGACACATGAGAGCATTGTTGTTGTTCCACAAGTTTATGGCCTACATGTACTATCTTACATGGTTAATGGGGTTGGTCTTTCCATCTTATAATTTGAACCTAGGAATTGAAAATTTCTCGAGAGGTTCTAGCTCTTCAATTTTACTTGAAAAGGGGGACTTCATTTGGGTGATAAGGGTCCTCTTAGATAGTTCCTTGGTGGATCTAGCCCAATGGTTAGCAGGGTGTTGATCCATCCATTTTTAGATGATATCACCGATATCATGTCTGTAATTTCCTTATTGGTCTCGTCTCATCGGGCGACTCTCGTGCTCGAAGCACTTTTGATCACGATGGCCTTGGCGCTTGTGCTTTTCTCCGTGGAGTTGTCGCTCCATTCTTTATAGACGTAGTTAAAGATGTGGATTTTTCTCATCCTGGAGGTGTGTGACCTCATCTTGCTAACAGAGCCACTATGCGTATGTATCGACCAACCATGAGATCTAGGTAGATTTAGACTATTTATTTCTCTTCTTAGTGGGCTACTCCCGAGGGCAGTATTGTTTATGGAGAGCATCAAAACTCTTATTGGAGTAGATTTTTGACCTCACCCAATAAGATGGAGGCCCATCATGATGGTTGTCGTTAAATGGTGGAGGTGCACTGTGCGAGTGAGACATGGAAATTTGTTAGCTCTAATTGTCTTAAGAAAAGAAAATTATTTTCCACAGATGACGCTAATTGTAGATGCAAAAATACCACAATGAATGATCCAAAATAACAAAAGCCAAACAGAATGAATAGGTCACATAATCACACAACACAAGTGTTTACGTGGTTTAACAATGGCCTACGTCCATGGGGTGTTTCTCTCTTTCTTATCACTTGCTTCACAATAACAAGAATTACGTGCCCAATTTCCTTAAGGTTAAGCGTTATATTTATAGTCAATGAGAGGAGGTTTTTCCATGTATGCTTCTAGGAGTTTGTGATGCAATGGTGATGAGATGTAACTGATCATTTTTGAGATCCTAACAGATCAAGCTCTTCTCTGTGATTATCGTGAGCCGCAAACCTTCTCTACCTAATGTCGGCCAAATGTTAATTGGTCTAATTTATTCATCTTGTCCAGATAATTCCCCCAAAGTCACGATACGGAAGGGTGTTCATTATTATATATCATTGACCTGTTGGAACAGTCGATGATAATATTTTCTCTTGACGATTGAAACATGAGCGAGTTATCATTGGGGGTGAGATCAGGAGATGAATATTCTGAAGGTAGATTTATGACACAATATGGTGTCGGTGCATCATTAGTGAATTTTGACCGCACGAAAGAATAGTCTGTTATGATCAGTGATGATATCTTGATGAAGAGGGAGTGGTGTAGTATGTTAGGGGTGGTTTAGGCCAAGCGTGAAGTTTTACCGAGAGGTGGTATGAAAGTCGTAATTGAGTGGAGTTTCTTTCTTCGTTTGATGAAAGAAGATGGTTACTTTTTTAAGAAAGGTTTTATGTGAGAGGGTCACAAACTACGGGAGGTAGTTTTAATCAAGGCACATGTTTTATGATTCATTTTACATCCTAGAAGAAATTATCTGTATAGTAATTAGGGGAGTCCATATTGTGGGTATGGTGAATTAGTTTTAACATAGTTTGTGTCGAGAGAGTTCTCTTACCAGTGAAGAAGGTAGAGCACCGGAGATATTCGAAGAGTTGTAGAATTTCAAGTCTCGGGGTTGGAGTTGGAGTTGGAGAGTAGAACCACAAATTTTGATAGGGTCTAGGGGTTCCAACGATAATACGGAGAATATGGAGTCATTTGATTTAGATTGACCAAGATGATTAGATCTAAAAGTTATACAATTCTTTATTTTATGATGTGTTAGGGACACCTCAGAAGAAGTGACGTTCATCATAGAGCGTGTGAAGATTACCGGGGAGGCAAAGGGGATTTTGAGTCTAATGGAAGCGTGGTCTGGGGTTTTATGAGGTATATTAGGTGATTTTGAAGATACACTTGAGGATGAAATTGTGAAGTTCGAATTCCAAGAGGAAGTTGGCACTCTGATGCGCAGGTCCTTTTCACCCATGTGGATAGGGCGAGGTCGGTGTATTTTGACCTCAACTTATCACCGTCAATGCATACAAGATGTTTACATAAGTACATGATGGAATGAGTTCCCGAGGGACAAATTTATGTTTTAATAGTTAGACTAGTTTAGTAGAGAGTAATTCGAATGCGATTTATAACGGGAGACCTTAATGTGTATTTGGTCATATGATGAGTAGATTATGTATAGAGTGTGAGGATGCTACAAGCGAGATATTCTTAGACTTTAAAGCAGAAGTGTAATGAATTCGAATTTCGAAGATGAAATTCCTTGTTTAAGAGTAGAAAAATGTAATACCTCATATTTTATGTGCATTATTTAATAATGAAAATTTATTATGTTTGCTTGTTGTGACATGTGATGTCACTACTTGAAATTTATATGTGTTATATAATTCATGGTCATAACTCAAGTTAATGAGAAAATTCATATAATATATATTTTCAAATTTCTTATGGACTTTTGGGACATTTAGAATATCCGTTTTGACTTTATATGTTGGGATTTAAGACCATTGGGTTGGTACATAACTCGAGTGGAGTTTTAGACCATTTCAAAGATCATTTAGGCTCATTAGGTTAGGGCTTAAGCTGGGCCAATGCCTAATTTTGTGGGAAGTAGGTTTATATGTTTAGAAGACTAAATCTAAAGCACATTTCGAGCACGGGAGAAACCCTAGGAGGCTAAGGAAAGAGGAGGTACTCAAGGGGAAGATGATATTTGGGGATTTGAGGCTTGTGTTCTCACATTTGGCCTTAAGAAAGGTTATTTAGAGTTCGATTTTAATTTTTTTATGTTATGATATCATATTCGTTAATATCTAAAACTAATCCAAATTATAATCTGATTTGAGAAGATTAATTAGTTAATTTGGTAATTAACTTAAATTGAGATAATAATCTTGTTAATTGTATAATGTGAACACTACACCAAAACTGTCGGATTGTCACAGTCATTGACCGTGATAAGTCTTGGGGTGATAACAATTTTTTTCACGGACTTGTCACGATCAAAGACCATGACAAGTTCATTAGACTTGTCACGGTCCTCGATCTTGACAATTTTTGTCAGGGTTAAAAACCGTGATAAACCCTAAAATAATTATCACGGTCTTTGACTGTGACAAGTTCATGACAAGTTTATTTGTCACGGACTTGTCACGGTAAAAGATTGTGACAATTCTGGGCAAAATTTAAAAACAATCTACTGGGCAGTATGGCCAATGCCACTGTCCAGCAGTATATTTGTACCAGTTATAGCAAAATTGTACCTGTTCAAATAACATATATCCAGATAAAAAAGAAAGAATGCACCAAATCATTGCATATATAATTCCATATCCAAATAAAATAAAAATACAATCCATATCCAAACCAAAATGTAACAAATCAAAACAATACAAATATAATCCAATTGTCCAAATAAAATAGATACAAATAGTCAATGCATAGAGTCATCAGTAGGTTAGAGGAGGAAGGAAGGCCACACCCCTTAATATGCGCCACGCCGCATTGTTCACGCAACCACAATGCGGAGTTCTACTTTTTGGGTATCACATGTGTGACGAGCACCTTGGCCTCGATGTCTTGAAGGATACATCCATGAACCGGCATACCCGGGAGGGTTATTGGGTCCCTCAATCCCTCGCTATTCACTGGACATCATATATGTTGAGTAAAAACATGCTCGACCGATCGATTATTGACATAGGTTGTTGGACGGGAGCCAAGATGGGAACCGAATCATCAAGCGACGAGTTTGCGTGTATCGGTGATGAAGCAATGACGTCCATATCCTAGTCCTCGTTCATCTCCTCTTCCAACGTCTTCTCCTTCCCCTTGCGCTTTCCCTTTCCCTTTCCCTTGCCCAAATCACGTTTCATGAAGGCATACATATGTAGGACGGTCGCCTCCAACCTCGATAGCTTCTCGTTATGCGTGTCCACCTGATAAACCAACTCGGTGCTGCTCATCTCCATTATGATGATACTAGACTTTCCCACCCATGAGCTCACTCCCTAGTCCTCCCCTTGCGATCAACACCGGACACTTGATTGAGTGCGTCCGTAGCCAAAGATGCCTTGTCGACATCATACTGTGACTCATGCACTTCCTTAAGCTTTGCCTGAAACGACAAAATTCCCATGATTTGTTAATTAATTAAATAAAAAAATTATAAAATAATCAAAAATCAAACATTAATAACTTACAATTCCGGATGCGACTCTTGGGGACACCTCCTTGTCCTTGCCATTTTTCGTCTGAATTACCACATAGGCATCGACCCTATATGTCCTACCCCTAGGGCCACTCCATGTCTCCTGAAATAAAATATTACAAAATTAATAAGTAACTCAAAATAAAATAATGCAGAATAACATAAAACTATAATGATAGAAAAATAGAACTTACCATCATGTGCTCCTCCTGGGCGTAAGATGTCCGCCCCAAGTAGTGCACGCCTGTCTTTTTCGCCTGGTTTTCCCTCCCCGATTGGCGAGATGTCAATTGTCCCTCCTCGATCTCATTGTCAAGGAACTTTTTCCACTTTGCCAATGCGATTGGCTCCTTCGGCGGGACGGTCTCATGCAGTCTGAGAATGGAGTCCTTGATCTTCCCAAAGTACCGGGTCCGTAAATTTTTCTTCCACGTCTTATGTTGTTCCCTCAACTGCTCCAACACAGAATCACAGAGTTTTGGGGGAAAGCCGAATTGTTCCTGTTAAACAAATACAAAACAAAAAGAAAGTAAGTGTTAGTTGCTAAAAATATAAATATAAATATAAATATAAATTGAAACTGAAACTAAAACTGAAATATAAATGTAAATATAATTATAAATATAAATATAAATATAATACCTGAAGTGCCGCCCAAACATCGAACTTGAGCTCATTTGGCACCTCCCTCCAACTAGTGTACCCCGGACCGATAATTGTTTTCACCAACTCGAGGGATCTAGCTAATATTACCGTCTTGTTCTCAACGGCTGAACCCAATTTGCCCAATGTTGGGAGCATAGGGGCCAAGGAGCCCTTGTCGTCTCCACTGTCGCCAAGCCTTGAAGAAGACATTTTTTGTAAAAATTATTGTTATTAGTACAAAATCCAAATGAATTAGAAGAATACAAAGCACTAACGATATTATAACAAAACACTGGCAACTTTGAATTAATGCATTAAGCTTATCAAGTACAAATGAATTAAAAGAATTAAAGTGAGGTCCGATAATAATAAAACATTAGAATAATACACCACTGGACATGGAATTTGAATTAATGCTTAAGAATTGAATCTAAATATTACATGCAGTAAACTAATCAAGTACAAATGAATTAAAAGCATTAAACTAATGTCCGATAATTGAAATACTTATTACAAATCTAAAAACTGTTTTAAATTCGGGTTATAAAAAAAATGAATTGATATTCGGTAGGACCAACCAAGTCATCCACACTACTGTTTAGACACTATGGCGCGTATAGGACGATTGACCACGACTCGTTGTTGATATACTCCGAGTAAAACACTCGTTTGATCTTTTGAAATTCACAAACAAACAACTCATCACTCACGTGTTCGTTGCTCTTCAACTTGGAGAAGCCAACCGTGATCAAATTGGCGTCAGGATTAACTTTACAAGCATTTTTATCCTCAACTCTTACCTAATCACAATAAAATACAACCTCTTTGAAGCTTACATAGTCCAATTCAAATATATTTCGAATTACACCATAGTAAGACATTTTAGCTTCAACGAGGTTTTTATCCTTCGCGCTTGCTCAAAAGAAAGTAAGAGCCTTGTATGAAATGCCTGCATTCTGTACATTAGTACTTTCCTTGTACACCCTTGCACCGAATACGCAACCGTTCAATTGATATTTTTGTACTCTTATGCTATGAACAAGGGTCCCGTGGCTAGACGAGCAAGCCTTGATATCGCATCACCCGTCTTTAAGAGCTGAGAATATAGATAAATTAATTAGGTTAGTTGTAAAGTTTTATTGTAATGTAACAATATATAACAACCATTTTCATTATAATTACCTCGTGTGACAACCACTGCCTAAATTCGCTGTCTGATTATGCCATTATTTTTCGTCTTTTATTCTTCTCACAGGCTTCATATTTTCCGCATAAAATTAATATGACTTACGTATTAAAAAATTAATCATGCATAAAATAATGTAAAACTTAAAATAATTTAAACTTACTTTTTACATTCTTCAACATCTTCATGTGTGTCCAATAGATAACGAGCTACTTGTTCATGTTGCAAACTCGTTAATTTAACTCGTTTGCCCATCACATGACCACCCTCATCGACGAACTCATCAATGTCATCAACGCTGGTCGAGTCGGGCATATATTCCTGAGTATAGATTGATGACTCCACGATTATGTATTCCTCTACAATTGATCCTGCAATGTACCATGTATTCTTGACGCAATCTATGAAAACTTTCATCAATATTTCAAATGGATACATCCACCGACATCTAACTTGACAACAAAGAAGTGCCTCATCGCATAGGTGTACCAACAAGTGAACACTTATGTCAAATAATTATGGGGGAAATCACTTCTCCAACACATAAATCGCTTCGGTAACCGCCAATTTTACGGCCACTATGTGTTCTCGATTGACTACCTTCTCATATAAAAGTGAGAAGCAGATACTAATTTTCATAATAGCCCTCCGCAAAATCTTGTGCTTGGAGAAACAGTGATTAGACAATAGAGGGACCAATTGCATGATCACATGCCAATCATGGGACTTACACTTATGTAAATCATGGATAACATAATTCACAATCCTTTGCAAGTTGGGCGAAAAATTAGATGGAACCTTCAAATTATATATTGTGTATAAAAGAACCTTCCTTTTCTCATTCATCAAAGTAAACGCACTAGTGGTAATTATTGTCCTCCCCCTACTATCTTCTTTCAACCATAATTATGGCTTAAGTTTCAATTATTTAAGGTCTTTTCGTGCATTTTCTTCATCCTTCTAATGACTCCCCCCAAGGTATGTGCCCACAATATATTCAACGATGTTCTTCTCTGTGTGCATCATATCCAACACATGGCGCACCGAGTTATTCTTCCAATTCCAATAAGGCAAGTCAAATAAAATTGACCTCCTGAACCATGCCTCTCTTATCCCAGTTTCATTCCCAGTTGGGGTCTTCTTATACTTGACATTCTTAAATTTAGGATTCTTACCTAGAATATTAGGGCCGAAATCAGAAGATTTATTTTCAATTTGTGATCCTGAAAGTTTTCTCTGCGATAGCCTATGTTCAACCCCGCCCAATAAAAAATTGGAGCCTTTCTTAAATCTGAAACTATGAGCGGGGGGTAAAAACCTCCAATGGCAATGGTATATATTTTTTGAGCTTGTGGGGAGATGAAGAGATTCAGTCTCCTCTTCACAAATAGGACACCCCAAATAACCATGTACTATACAACCGGATAATGTCCCATAAGCTGGAAAATTATTAATTTCCCACATCAACATAGCTTTCAGCGTAAACTCTTCTTTTCTAAAAGAGTCAAATGCTTTCACACACTCTTCTCAAAACTTAATTAATTCTTCTACTAAAGGAGCCAGGTAGACATCGATGTCATCACTTAGTGCGTTCGACCCAGGTATCAATAAAGACATCATCGAAAATTCAGGTCTCATACACTGTAAACGAGGGAGGTTGAGTGGGGCTCGGATCACTAGTCATACACTCCGATTGATGTTTAAATTTCCAAATGGATTGAAACCATCTATTGATATTACCAAATCAATGTTATGATGTTATCGAGCAAAATTGGGATACTCATAACTCATCCCCCTCCAAGCTATAGAATCAATAGGATGACGCATGAGATTATCCCCTACTTTCGCCCTAGCATGCCAGGTCATTGCCTCCGCTATCCATGGTACTGTGAAAAAACCCTTTTATCTAGGCCCAACAGGAAAATATTTGAACACATTTTAAGGAACTTTTGAGCTTGTGACTTCCTTGCCAGTAGATTGGATATATCTAGGTTCATCGCATACCGAACCCCAATCAAGATTTTCATACTCCTTTCAATATAATATGCAATTATACACATAAGCATGAATCAATTTATAATTCATTACCAAACCTTTGAAACTGTTCTTCATAACATGATAGCTATTTGGAAGCGTATTCTCCTTGGGTAGCAAGCCCTTCACCCAATGAAGAATTAATGTCACGCTATTTCCAGACAAATCGTATTGGGTCTTCAAACTATGCAAACCAACCATGACATGTAAAGTTGTTTGATCTTTCTCACAGCCAGAGTATAACGGTTGGGTCGCCTTAAATTTTAAACTTTGGTAGTCATCGTCAAGGTTTATCCTGATATCTTCATGAGCACCTGAACCTTGTACATCATCAGTGACCTCATTCTCTTCCACTTCATGAACTCCGCACGCATCATCAACTAAATCCTGTAACATATTATGATCTACATCGTCCTTTGTACATCTATCCTACTTGTTGCAGGTTGCTCCGGGACAAAAGGAGCTTTTGATTCCCCATGAAAACTCCAAAATCGATTACTATCTTGTATACCCCATCTTAACAAATGTCGTTCAACTGTTTTCCACTCAAACACCTTACCATTCTCACACCTAGCACACAAACACGAGAACTCTTTATCATTACGTTATCTCTTTACGTATTTCACAAATTCATTAGCTCCTTTGTGAAACACATCCCCTAATCTATTTGTCTCACCCATCCACTCTTTGTATTTATGATATCCCATCACAGCTACTCCAAACAATCACCTAATATAATTAAGAAGCGTATATTCATGGATTAGTATAAACAAAAGTGTGAATATTTAGTTCCCTTTAGTATAAACAATCACCTATTATTTGCTATATAAAATTTATAGTATGTTTCATTTAATTACATCTTATTTATATTCGATTTTTAAATTTTAAATTGAATTTATAATATTAATTCCAATTTTCTCCATCTCCTTTAAAGGGTGAGTGGTCCTATCCCATTCAAGACCGCATATTTCTATAATATACTTAACACCTCATGCACATTGTTCCAATTTGAGGAAAATTCGATAGTATATCCCCATAGTTCTCCAAGTACATGAGGTAGATTCACAAATGTGAGTGTTATTTCAATTGATAATCGAAATAATACTTAACATCGCATCATCTAGTATGTACCCAGAGAACATTAATATACGAGTGCAGAGCTTCCTCCAAAAGTAACAAGTTTAAGCCACTAAGAAATTATTATACAGAAACTACGCAGTCTCAAACTGTCCAAACGGGACAATTCGAGAGATCTGATTACGGAAGTAATGACTCTCAAACAGGTCTAAGGGCTATTGAATGCCTACGTATAAGAACTAGAAGGCTAGTATATATGTGCACTATGAGTAATTTCAAGTATCTTTCATTCAATTATAATAAGTCCATGGTCGTGCCACTATCGAACGGGTCGTGACACAAAGTAATTTTAGACTAAAGTTGAACCCCCCCCCCCCCCCCCCCCCCGTCCCCCCATTTTGACAAAAATCCAGTGGTAGTGCCACTTCCAAAATTAACCAACCCAATAAATTAAGACAATATAATTATTTAAGGATTTAAAAAAATTAAACAACCAACTTCCATATCCTACCGCATCCGTCCAATATAATCCAACATCAACAACAAACCAACAAATGCGTATCCCATATTCTTCTAATTCATTTATTCAATTAATTCAACATTAATAATTTCTAAACAATTTCAAACCTAAATAAGAATGTACAATAAGATTCAATTAATATTAACAATACCTATTAATTTCAATCCCAACTAACATCACCCACTCAACATTAATAATTAATTTCAATTCCTAAACTGAAAATAAAAATACCCAATCAATATTTATAATTCCTAAAACGAAATTGAAAACCACACCCCCCCTCCCCCACTCACCCCCCGCCCCCACCCCCCACTGCCACCTCCCTCCACCACACACACTCACACTCACCCCCCCCCCCACACACATCACACCTCAGACCCCCTTCCCCACCACTCCACCTGCCCCCCCTCCCCCTACCACACACACACACACCTGCACCCACCCACCCACCCCCACGCCCCAGAACCCATTCCCCCCCCACCCCCCACCCACCCGCACACACACACACATACACACATATACAAAGGAAAGAGGAAGAGAGAAAAAAACTCACCTGAAAACGTAGAGAGAGAGAGAGAGAGAGAGAGAGAGAGCAGTCGCCCGTTTAGAGAGAGAAACGCGAGGGAAGTGAAATGGTGGGAAAAAAGAAGGGGGGGATTTTTTTACTAACAGAGTTGTCATGGACCTGTCACGATCTTTGACCGTGATAACTTTATAATATTGTCACGGTCATTGACCATGACAGCTACACTTATCACGGTTAATGATCGTGACAAGCCTTTGTCACGGACTTGTCATGGTCATTGACCGTGACAAGGTTGGCCGACTTAAAGATGATGATTTGTGCTTTTGGTGTAGTGGAAATTGGATAGATTCTTCATGAATTCGAGTTGGGTTTAATATATACTTATTAGAACTGGATTATATATTGTTAATCTTGTCAAATCCCCTGATATTTAGACAAATAAATGTGAATCCTAATCTAATTGGAAAATTTCACAAAGTTAAGGTTTTTAGTTGAATATGAAATGTATCTCCTTTATTCATGTTAGAATTGTATATAATTGTTAAAAATAGGTTTGGATTGATGTTGTAACAATCATATATAAAGGAGGTTAAGTTTAGATCTGATTTGGGAGCTTAGAGTGGTGTTAATGGAGTTTTTCAGGGGTTAAATCCTGTAAGGGAAAATAACGACAAACCTGAGACAATCGATCGATAGGCCCCTTATAGTCGATCGACTGGCCACCCATGTTTGGTGGAAGAATTGGCTAAAGGGTTGTTTCGATTGGATTTTTGGCTTAGGGAAAGGTTAGATTGACCTTTAAAATTATTATACTTGTAGAATAATATGAATATTATTATTTTAAGGTTTTGTAATTTGGGATTTGGCTAGTTGGGTATCTGACCTCGATTGGTTTGTAAGGGTTAATTTGAATATGAGATTTTAATTTGCAAATTCGAGAGTAAGATGGGTTGTAATATTGGGATTTTTGTAAACCTAGAGAACTAGAATATTTGGATGAGTTATTAGAGTCATGGTGATATATTGGTAGGGAGTTTATCATTTAGGGAGACTAGGATTAAGTGAATAAATCCCTAGATTGGGGTAGGTTGTATATTCAATGTTCCTATATATGGGTTAAAGGATTTTTTCGGTTGGATTTGTGGTGTAGCTTTAGGTTAGTTAAACTTTGAAATTCTTATACTTGTAGAATAAAGTGAATAATTAATTTAAAGGTTTTAGAATTTGGGGTTTGGCTAGTTCGTTATTTGACCTCGGTTGGTTTATTGGGATTAATCTGAATATGAGATTTTAGTTTGTAAATCCAAGAGAAGTTTGGGTTGTTATATGGGGATTTTGGAAGCCTAGAGAATTACAATATTTGGCTGAGTTATTAGACTCGTGGTGAGATATTGGTAGGGCATTTATCCTTCGGGGAGACTAGGATTTAGGCAAGAAAATAATAGAGTGGGGTAGGTTGTATATTTGATGTTCCTATATAAGTTAGGCTTGTGATAATACCTAGATGTGGAGCCTTGGGAAATGGGACTAGTATTCTATGAGAAAGGCTATAGTTATCAGACATGGTTCTTGTATATGTTAGGTATGATACTACATCTAGAATTGAGAACCTTGGGAGTTGAGGATAAGGTTATATATGATTTATTTGGTTTAGCAACGTGTATTAATTTATATAATAATAATATTATGTATGAATCGACAATATGGGTCAGTTTATATTATGTGCTTTAACCCATTAGCGAAGGGTTATATTTACTTGCGTGTCTTATGTTCAATACATGCCGTGATTGAGTCCTCATTGTATACGTACTCGAGGGGATATCCTTGATAGAAAGTGTACGATGTCTATCGCATGGGTATCCTTGTGAAAGAGACAAGCTTTACCTTGGTCATTTTACCCTGTACACTACATGTTGGCATACCTGTATTATCCTATGGTGATAAAACTGGGGTCCATCTCATATAGCTTTGGTATGAGTCCATCTGAATTGTGTGAAGGCATAGTGATTATCCGTTGTTGATTTTTTTTAGTTATAGGAGTGGGACTTCCATATAAATATGCCTTGTACACGTGAGAGATCCCCGAAGGCATTAGAGTAGGCCTTCATTAAGTGCAAGCTTGAGTTTTACCCATTTATTATGTACGTGACTAGGACCTTACTTTTATGTGGATGTTAGACGTAGATATTTTCTTTCTCCTAATATATATGATTATGCATTATGGTACTAGAAATAGTTATACCGATTTATTTATTATACTACAGATCTATATGATTTATAATAGGGATGTATACCTATATACTTATGAACTGGGATTTATGTATCACATATACTAAAGATGTATACCTATATACTTATGAATTGGAATTTACACATCACATATACTAGAGACGTATGTATTGCATTAATGGCGTGAGATAGCCCTAGACGTATGGGCTTCAGATATACGATTAGATATTGTTAGTAGTACTTTGGTCAGTTAGCGAGATGTACCTTAGGTATAAGATTACCGTACACTATTTGATTCTTAATGTAAGAGAGTAACCTAATAATGTGATAATAAAGAAAAAAGAATGAAGAGATGAACTTTATTTACATGGGACACATATGGGTTTAGGATTAGAACCACATGCTATTTTAGGTTACTGGGTCAGGAAATTAATAACTCAAAATCCATTTAAGACAAGAGGAAGATGTGTATTTATATGGTAGCCCAAATTTAGTTACAATCTTATTCTATGTAAACTTGTTGTTTACGTTGTTATTATTCTGTTGTATAGGTCTTAGGTTGTCGTGATGTCATAGACTTGGGTGATCGCGGATTATCTTTAGCGACGTTTTAATCTTCATTCCTAGGATGTAGAAGTCGAGTTATGTTACCCATCTAATTATTGTATTTATTTATATTTCAGTAGACAATTGTATTTACTTTAGTTTATCCCAAGTAGTATATTATACATGTATTCAGAGATGGATGTTATATTATTGATCTTATATTCCATAGTTGGTTTTATTTCTCATGGCAGAGATTGGTATCAAAGATTTGTAGTTGTTTATGTAGTTGTACATTTATTTATTTTCTTTTCATCAATTTATCGTTATGCTAAGAATGTTACCAAAAGTTCTTCACTCCCGTGATTTTTATATTATACCTGATCAATGTATTTATAAATTTTATGTGGTGTCATAGTAAGATAACTAATGACCACATGAAAATCAGATGAACGTATAAACTAAAAACATATAACAATAGAGTCAATAGTTTTTTCTTTTAATGAAACATGACAAAAATGATTAACTAAACACACATTCATGAACAAATGGGAATGTACCTTCAAAACTGAGTAAAGATACAACATTAAAATTATGTTAGAACAACCAAATAGGTAAATCAAGCTTAACCAATTGAATTTTAAGCTAATAGTAAACATTTTATAATATAGGAGAAAATAATCTCACTTACCCCATTACCACCAAAATGAAGTTTCCATTGTGTTATTTAAAATCTAAGCTTGAAGATTACCACCCTTTATTAAAAGAGATGTTATATGGCTTTCTTTTTAAAGAGTATCACCCTCTACTAAAAAACAAATAAAGCACAAATGCAATAACACCGTTAGAAAATCCAAAGTAGATATACTACCAAAATAATGATTAACGTTCACATACATAAATCAAAATTCTAGAAAAAAAAATATGTAGAAAAGTAATGGATTTTAGTAGCACTAATTGTATTTAGTGACAAAGACAGTCGGTGTTACCTTTAGCTCCCAAATTCCTAATTATAAAAACAAAAAATAAAATTATAGCGTACACCCTGATAAACATCGTATAAACGGTAAGAATGAAATATAGGCTCTAGAAATTGAACCATAAAGTTTTGGCTCACACCATAATAAACAATGCTGATGACTTCATCCAACAACCACCCAATCTCCTAAACTAATAAGATCACAACTATGGACCTCTAGGACAAACATATATAACATTTTCAATGAAATTATAATGTTGAAAATTCAATATATTTGTAGTATTCAGTTGCAAGTACCTTTATTGATTCATGAATTATTCATGACTTTAGTTACGTGAAAACAATGAACCCAAAAAAGAGTCAACACTCGATAACAGAATTTTATCCCACACAACAGGGTATCTATTCATGGTAGGGGTATGAAAAATAAAGAGAATGCAAATTATATTTAAAGTGCATACTGTCAACAATAAATATTTTCAAAATGAAATTAATCGTGAGATATATTAACCAACAAATTCTAATAACATTCTGATTTAACAGTCTCAAACTAATAGATTTATATCAAAACACTCTAATACATTTACTTGAATGCAAGTCAAGATTTAGTTAAAGCTCATTTAAGCTTTAGCCAACTTCATGTTTCCAACAATAAAGTACCAGACTTCTAAATTTACTTCAAAAGAAAGGTTGGGAATTCATAATTCAAAAACACATATGAATTCATTATAGACACATAAACCCCTAATAACCCAAGACTTACTATCTATGAAAATCATTTTGTTAAAAGTTGCATAACCTAAATATTGAAAAGATTCACTTCCAACATAAGCTAGGATAAATTACATATTAAAGGTCAATATTTATAGCAGAATCTTAATAAAAATGGAGAGGAAACTCAATAGTTAATAACCCAAAAATTGAAGGATTTAAAAAAATAAAATAAGAGAGGGAATATAGAGAATACCTTGATTAGAAAATAACAACTATTAAACTATCCAAAATAACTAAAAATGATATTTCACTAAATATCAAGAGAGGTGTAAAGAAGAACCCTAAATGAATAGAGAACTGCCAAATATTGAAACCAAAAATGCTAAACCGATACCTTAATCAGGGTTCATTTCATTGAAATACCCTCCAATATAAATTAACCTGCAAAAATAATAAAAAAAACTAGTTATATGCATAGAGAAGGACGAGAATGAAAATATCTACCAGTTCAATTTTATGAGAAAGGGTAGAATTGGTGATTGGAATAGAGTGAGGTGAGAGAAGGAAAAGAGATAATTTTAGACGAAATTTAGGAGAAAACAAAAGTTAAAATGCCAAAATATTTAGGGGTAGCAAACATTAAGCATAAAAATAGTGGGGAAATGAAAAAGGTAGATTTAAAGTTCAAATTTTGAAATATTAATGTTAGAATTGATCCTAACCCTTCGTTTTTAGTGGGGCATGCAACAAGATCTAAGTCGTTATTGTGCTCGCACACTTAAAAAAATTCCTTACTTTACTATTAGACACACACACACACACACGTGTGTGTGTGTGTACATAAAATAATGTAGGGAAGTGTTTGAAATCTAAAAATGTAAAAGCACAGCGACAGTTGAGATGCGGTGAAAAAACTTAACGATTGTGATGATACCCCAAATTTCAAATCCCTCTCAAAGTTTTCACGTTCCAATTTTTATAGCTTGCTCAAAATTTTAATTCATTTAAAATTAATCATGTTTCCCAAAGCTAACCACACACCACACCATAAACCCATTTATACACGGATAGTTATTTCTCTCTCTTTCTCAATCGGATTTTTTTTATGATGATTGTCCTCCCTTTAACATTCACTTCTCTCTTACTCATTTTGTCACCTTTATAAAATACTTATCTTCTCCTACTTAATTCTTATCATCTCATATATATTAAGCAACCATAACAAGAGGTATACTTCCATTGTCCATTCTTTATGTTTTTTCACTTTGGAATCTACAGTTTTAGTTTGGAATTTTACGATTTTAGGTGATTTGATTCAGTTTCTGTACGTCTTCTTCAGATTGTATGGGCTTTGTCTTGAGATTGCAGTCCTCCATTTTTTTTTTCAATTCTCTCTCTCATTTATGATTCCAGTTTTAGGATTTTTGAGGTTCAAATTTAATTGAGGGATAATTTTTTTCAGCCTTTAAATTGTGATTTTCTTCTAATGTTTATTTGGGTTTTGCATGTATTATGTGGCCATTTATATTTTGTTAGGGTTGAAGATATTTTAGGTAGATTCATTGCCAATATTTGGATGTAATATTCATTATATGTTTGTGGATATCTCCACTACTTAAAAAGAGTAGATCTCTTAGAAATCACCACTTTTAAATTATTATCCTCACTTTTTGCCACATCACCCTTTCTATCCCCACTTATATTCATTCATTATCATTACTCCCTATCATCCTCTCTCTCTCTCTCTCTCTCTCTCTCTCTCTCTCTCTCTCTCTCTCTCTCTCTCTCTCCGTTCACATCTCTCTTCTCCATAATGATCTAACTCCTAAATGGGCTCACCGATTTTAACCTTTCCTCCCACAATCCCTCAAATGATTCTCACCCGGCTAAACCTTACTCAATGGATTTTCAACCGGCTAAAAAAGTAGGATCACATTTAATACCCGTTAAAAATTTCCCATTTAAACAGATCCATAAACAAATAATCTACAACTACACAATGAATACCATTGCCCCCAAGTCAATGCCAGATACTTAAGGAGAATGGTATCAGATGTAGGTATGTTTTCAAGATTATATTTCATATTATATTGCGTTTATTCATTCAAAAACCCCTTAGGTTATATTTTAAACTCTTAAATATAATGTTATACACTCTTGTTGACATTGGTCTTTAAATTTATTTGAACTTTTATTATTATAATAAATTTTGGTTGGGTAATTTGGTTATTTACGTGTTATATGTTATACTCTTTATGTTACCATATGTTAAAATTCTCCAACCAAATGAGATTCATCTAAACTTTTAAAATTTGTGGGGAATCATATATTTTTAATATCATATTATTACACTTACATATTTGTTTGATGCCATGGTAAATAGTATAAAATTAGATTTGTCTTACATTTTAACCCAAACTTCATACATAAGTGAAATCAACCTAAATCCCAAAGAATTTTCCCGCTTAATCTCAATATCATGATTTTGTAGTTTGTTTGTTATATTGTTTTACGAAGAATAATCATCACGTTCATTGTAATTATTAGGCAACTAAATTTCGCATTCCTGAATTAAATTTATTGAAAGGTATTCGATTCTATATTGAAGTCATAATAAAAGAACAATGAAATATGTTTTTCTTATTTAAATATTCCGATTCTTGGGTTGCATTTGATTTTAATTAGTGGAGATAATCTATCAACATCACAGAAAGAACATTAATATTCAAATGTCATTTAAAATTGAGATAATGTTTGAGCTATGTTGGATGTTTGATTTTCTTACTGTTTAAATGGTCCTTTAATAGTGTCATTTGATGCAAATAACTTAAGTAGAGGTACCCACTACTAATATTCACCGGTTGAAAAAATAAAATTTTATTTGTAAAAAGTTTTGAACGCTAAGTACAAACAAGAACAGCTCATCTGGACACGCACAAATGAAGTACTATGTACAATGTTAGCTTTAATATTATTACCGAAATATTTAAATTGGAAATAATAAAAATTATATACTATTAGTTATGTCTGTAGTAGTACTCATGATAAGTGTTAGACGGTCCTATTTTTCATTTAATCTCGCGATTATATGTGTAAAACTTCCATGTATTTTTTCTATATCCATACTAACTTGAAATTCAACTTAAAACTAAATATAATACATCTTCCCCAAATTAAGGGTTGCTATTTGACAATGACCATTTTAACCAAATAATGTACTTTATTCTCCTGATCATGATAGATGCCATTATGACACAGATGAAAGACATGAACTTAAGTCATTGTTATTTAATCTGTGTTGTTTGTTATGTGAACATATGGTAAAAATTAGTTTTATTGTTATTATTATCGTTATTATTATTAAGACCATTTGGCAAGAATACATTATTATTACACTATTTATTTCATGGGAAGTAATAAATATTTTCCACACCACTAAAATGTCATATTTCCTTGGGTGTTCTTAACTCCTAAGGTCATATTTACTTTGATACCTTTGAAGTTTAGTTTACAACGTCACCTCAGGGAAAACTAGAGGCAACAAGGTTGACGTAAGGATTATTCTCCCTGTATCATTATTGGTTGGCATATAAATATGCATTGTAGATACCTTGATGAAATGGAATTAGTTCATAGATTTAGAAGGCTTAATATATTCATTGCCATGACTTATAATCATGAAAGGAAGAAAATCAAATAAAACCTTCAACATGACCAACTATCTCAAGATTATTTTTGTCCAGTTCTGCTTTCTCTAATATTATTTTTTAACAATTATTTTATTTCCATATAATATGTGACTCAACCTACAATTTAAATATGACTTCAATTTGTCTGGGTTCCTTATTTTGTTTCTGAAACAATCATCCAACAAAATATTTATATTTATATCTTAATTTTTACACATATGAATTGTATCTTTATGCAATGGTCACACGTGCAATGCACGTGTGCAATAACTAGTTGGTATAAACGAAAATTAAAATTTTTAGAGTATTTATTTTGATTCGTGGAACTTAATAATATTGATATTGCAGGTGGAGGTATTTTGTTATGTGTGTATTGACAATTTATTTTCTTTTTACCGTTAATGCCTGTTTAGGTTTTCTTTTGGATTTGTCATGGGAGATATCTATAGTAATCTTACTGTTATTTTATTTTTCTTTCTTTTTGCAGGATTAAAACTAGACCTAAGATGTTAACACTGTGAGCTACCGTATTTAGACCTTTATTATTGTTTTTATTTTGTTATTGCTTCTATGTAAGTGATAATCATTATGTGTATCCTTCCTCTTTGGGTATCTTCAAAACTACTGTCAATTTGTTCTTGGTTGATTATTGCATTGGTAATGAATTTTTTGTTTGTTTTCTTACATTCCATCTATAAGAGTGACCCCTTTCTAAACTTTTAATTTGTGTTCTTATTTTGAAAAGTTAGTTGGATTAAAATTAGTTTGTAACTTTGAACTCAACTGGATTCATTTTGATCCATGTTTTACCATGTTCGTATTTCCATGCACTTATGCCAGTTTTCTCAATGAGTATTTCCTAAATTGGATGATGCTTATTTACTTGATTGAATTGATTTTTTTTCTTTCTTCCTTCATCTATTCGAGACAAAATGGGGAGAAATTTGGTATTAAAGGGTAATATTTGTTTAGAGGGAGTAATTTAGTGTATGCGTTGCATTGTTTTAATTCTTTTCTTTATATACACATATATTGTATCTTTATACTTCAAGAGGTATGTAGTTAAGTGTGAAGGATATACAAGGCTCGTGATGTTGCTTTATGGTTAATTGAAAAAGTCGTACTTCAGTATCGAGCCTCACGGGGATTGGTATATGTAGATTGATGTATAGGTATTTTTATTTGATGATTTTTTATCTTTTCCATTTTTGGTTTTGTCTTGGGATAACCAAAGGGGGATATTCATATGGATATATTTTAAACTCCCTTATGTTTTAGTTGTTTTGGCTTAATTCTGTAAAAAAATCTGTGTTGTAGTGTGTTTTTATCGAGTTGTAATGCTACATCAATTGAAGACACAAAGACTAAGTATCACCATAAAGATTACTGGACCAGACTAGACATATTCATTCGATATAAATGATTTTGTAAGGTTTTCAAAGTTTCATATATTCTCATAGTTTACTCTATTTCTAGGAATTGGCAGGACTAAACTTTGTTTCAATCAAATGAGGGAAGCCATTGGGGAGTTAGGCAATTAAAGTGTTGTCAAACATTGGGTTCATTATGTAACTCCACCCGTAACATAATTAATAATATACCATTGGCATATTTTTCTGAAAGTAATTGAGGGTAAGTGATGAATATAACATTATCACATGCAATTTATTAGATTGTACCTAGGATTGTGTTGTGTGTTTTCAATCATATAGAAATAGGGGGATTACCATTGGAATGCATTGAGTTATTGGTATTCCAATTTTCCTCAAGTTTTGTGTTATTTGCATTGTTAGTCTGTGATTCTTTTTTAGGTAGCTACACTCATAGGTTTTTTGGTTCATTGGGCTTTTTGTCTGTGTAATAGTGAGATTACAAGATAAACTCAGATTAGTTTTTCCTTATTGAATGAGATATTTCTTTCTCTATTTTTCCTTATTTTTTTTCATAAATACATTGGGAAATCATACAAACTTCAGCCAATACAACCAGTGTTAGAGAGACACTGTGCAAACATTCGAAACTTACTTTCTTTTTTGGATCTAACCAAGCTAACCATTATTATTTATGGTGAGTATATTTTTTTTTATAAGTTATGCAATAGCCATTAGAAGGAATATTTGATTCGCATCTTTCTTAAAGTAAATTTTTAGCATTCAATATAAATACTAGATTATTACATTTTTACTATGAGTTTGGAGTATTTTTAGGGTCATTAGTCACAATTTTTTAAATTAGCCACATTATATAATGTGTATTATATCATTAGTCATATTTTTTGGTTACAATATGATTTTCAGCTATGATATTTTTAAGTTAGTTGTTATTCTCATTTATATTTATTACAGCTTGAAGAGAGTCAAATAGACAATAACTGTATATTCTTGATTATTTTAAGTCACTTTTTGGATGTTCTCTCTCATTCATGACTAAAATTTGAGTCACTTGAAGTCTATACATCATAATCTCAAATTGGTTAAGGTAAATAAGGGAGATCATTGTGCAGTGACACCCTGCCTATTCTAATCTTGGGTGATCACTCCATTATTAAATTAAACAAGAATCATTAATGATCTTATTCTTAGCATCACCGTCGAAAAACTTTTTAATTACTAATCGCCTATATTAAATTAAGCTGGTGTCCAATTTTATCTTTTTCTCATGAACACATACGGAATTAAAGGAACTAAGCCATTCACACATAAATATAGTCTGAATCATCACACGACAGATATATAAAATAAAGGAGACCGAATAAACCATCGGCGCTTTAAGTACACAATCCAACCATAATAAGTAAAACGAAAACGAAATAGAGTTTGATGCATAACTTAATAAAAGAAATAATCTAAAGGCAACACGCCCAACTGAACTTCTAAGGAACCTCCTATCTTGAATGAAAGAGCTAAAGCATCTAATGAAAATCTCTTACATGCCTCCACACTACTGCAGTTACGCATCTCTCGACAGGATGTATAAGCTTGGCATCCCTATGGCTGGAAACCTAAAAGGTTTTGAAAATATTTTCGATATGGTTCAGAGCTCAAGTAAAACATTTTGAAAATATTTAGCAAGTCTTTAAATCAGAATTTAAATCAGTTATTTATTACACATGTAATATCCACGTACACTCACTTGAGATCCTCACCCTCAACTAGTGTGCACGCCAACGTATTCTACCTAACTAGTATTCCCTGCCCAACTAGTTAAGGTATCTGACTACTCTCGATAAGTTTAGTTCTATAGTATATCCCCATACAATACATTACTACAGTCTCAATAATAAATTATTTATTCCCATTTTAGTGCTGAGTCAATTATTTAAGTTTCACTACTTAAAGTATTTTAAATATAAATCATCTCTAAATTCTACTGTCTCACACAAGTAGATATATCATATCGGTATATATTCATCACATATATAATATATACACAACTATAGCATCCCCAGAATGGCCCGTCGTGATATTCGCATACTCTGTGTCTCAAGACCATGTACCTTTCATACTCAATCAAGGACTATTGGTTCGTTCGGCATGTCTCCTTGAACCTAAAATAAATCAACATAACAATGGAGGCAATTATGGATCTAAGCCTTTGGGATACGCACATACCTAACATACCCAAATGACATGACGGTCCCATTAATACATGTCACCTAGTGAGTCGCCCTAAGTTTTATACTCTGGGACACAATACCTCACTGAAATCGTCAAGGTGGGATTGCCCTCTGTGTGGAAACCTCCTGATAACATGCAGTGTAGGTATGTTCACACATATAATTAAATCATATTTATAGGTATTCACACAACCTATATACATATATTATTTAGTATGTATGAACACAACCAAAATATATCCACTCATACGTAGTATATGTCACTCGTAAATTCAACGTACCGTTAATTTCAATTACCAATTAAATTCTTATAACTTTGAGTATCGCTCACTACTCTAAGGGTCCTAGTTATCCCTTATGTAATACATAGTTATTACCATCGTGTACTAGTGGTTGTAAACATAGGTTCACTACTCACTCCATGACCCGTCTCGAATTTCATTCATTTTTCAATTTGGACATTTTCTCAATTATCCCAATACACTCGTCTCAATTTATGTAAACCTAATCTCCACTTTAGGCCTACTATAATTTTTATATCTCCCTCTATAGTTTAAAATTATCCCAAAAGTCCCCTCATGAAATATCCATAAGTTTTGGGCTTAAAAAGGATCAATTTTCAATTCTGGGCAAAATCGAATCGATTTTCCCAATGGTCGAATCGATTCGAAATGTATCAGGGGTCTTCTTCTCCAATTCCCTGTTACGATTTTCTACACTCAATTTATTTAAACTTTTATACAACAATCCCAAACTTCTATTTAACATAACTACACATCAAATATACATGTAGGGATATTTTTAATGTAAATCATGTATAAAATACTTACCATTTCACCCAATATTAAATTAAAACTCTATTGATCATAAACCCTACAATTTTGTGTTCTTAACATGAATTCAACAAAGATCCAAATTTATCCCATAATCTAAATCTCAGAACTCTAAATTTCTTTTTATCTATATAATTGGAATAATTCTACATGCAATCATATTCCCAATTATGAGTTTTTTTTTCATGAAATAACAATAATAATATTAATTTTCCTTAATTCAAAGACCCTACTCTACATGGGTACTATAACTCATAAAAATTTATAAGATAAATACTTGCTTCTCATGACAGAAGTTTGATTTGATCCTTTTGATGATGCTTCTCTTTTAATCCACCCTCCAATTATGGTTGTGTTGCAAGAATAAGGATAATTTCTCCACAAATCCTCTCCTAAGCTCCATAAAAGCTCTTGCTCTTCTCTCTAATGGCCTCCAATTGTTTTCTATTTCATTTACCCTAACCTCACACAGCTACAAGTTTATATAACCTTTGGAAATTCGTAGCTCCCTTAACCCTAGGCTACTAAATGACCAAAATGCCCTCTCGTGGTGATGGTTTGGTCTAAAACTGTACCGGGATCCAAACTATACACTCGGATGTACTATTTTGACTACTTCGACCCTTACGGACTCAATCGTAACCTCAAAATCATCATCCGAGTTATTCATAATAAAGTTCCTATCTCGACCTTATTTAGTCCACACATGATGCCCGATTGAGTTAACTATTCGTCAAGTCACTAACACGCATTATAACGTCAAATATGTAATCACTATTCACTTAGTAATTTTATTTTATAAACATTAATCATTTCTCTCTGATTAATAATTTAATCAACGCATAATATTTAATTTTCCTTAAATTACGTCAAATGTGTAATTTAAATTTAAACTAATTAATTAAATATTAATTTCTCAAAGATACGGGTTGTTACATGTGCTATCCCTACATATTTTTTAGTTATAAGTAAAGGTTATAATAATTGGATGACTATGTTTATAATTTATATTTAGTTCTTATTAAAACCTCCTTTATGCATATAAGAGTATAATATAATCGATGTGGTCTGTAGAATATATTGTCTAAATTCCCTGACCAAAACATGTTTGAATCTTTATCCAAGAGGTTATCAGAAAACTTCATTTACGAACCAGATTCACTCACTACCGAACCTTAAGTACACCACTTAGAAAATGTATAAGACTTACCAGACTTAGATTCAACTTGGTTAATCTATTTTTATAATTGTAAAATCTTTTTAATTAACCTTGGTTTTGTAATTTTGTCAATTACACATGAAAATATACTTTGTATATGGAAAAATCTATTTTTTTTTTATAAATAATTGCATATTTTCGTGTGTTTTAAGTATGGGGTTCATATGTGAAACAACTATACGTAGAGTTTGCCTAAAAAAATATTTTGAAAAATCTTCTAAGGCAAACTGGACAAAATTTCTGGACACTCGCATGACCTGTCTTGTAGCAGCATCGTCATAGCGACGAACCTTTTCACATCAGTGATAGCGTATAGCTGGTTGCTTGTTTCCCCGTAAAAAATTCTTGAATATTGGAGCAACCTGGGTCGCTTCAGGTTTGCCTCGGTGGTTCAATCTCTCACTGCAACGATCTTATGGTAATATGCATCTCACAGTGCCAATAGTCCCTTTTGCATAGGATCTCTTAAAGATCTTCTTGGTTAATGTGTCAAATATAGTTTTTTTGGGTGACTTAGACCTTGATATAAATATTTGACACTTTAAGAGTGTGACACATAGAATTTCGTCTTTTAAATTTTTTTAAATAAAAACGTTATAAGTTAGTGTGTTGTTTACTCTTCCGAACCAAGAGTGAGAGCATTGAAAAAATATTTTTTTCTAATCAAAACATTTAATATATTTGAGAGCACATTTTTTCACTCCATCTCTTTGAGTTATTTCAAGAAATTATTTCTATTATAGGTATATTTACTCACCTTGTGTTCAAAGTTTTAAATTTCATTAAAGAGTAAATATTTTCTCTTCCTTGGCTTGAAAAAACTCGTTTTGAGATTTAAAGCACCACACCTTTGCAAACACCCCAACACAAATATTTATAGGACTCCCTCAAATGTCCTAGGTGTAGCATTTTGATTATTTTAAGGTTCCGTTTAGGAACAAATTTGCTTATACGTTAAAGTAGTAATTTTTAGTGGAAGATTTGAAGGCATTAGTTGAGGACCAAAACTTGTCAGGGTTGTGCGGCGTTCTCCAGCTGTTGATGCTATTTACGGAGAATATGATGAGAAATACTGTCTAGTCGATTGTAACGTCGTGTGGCTGTAAGTCGATTTCTTCTACTTGTGAAACTTTACCATAGTGTATTTGTTGTTCTTATGGGCCCGATATTTTTTTTTGTTAGTGGGTTTTTTTCCTCTTACATCCCGTTTTGCGCTTATTTTAGTTTTTTGCATCTTTTAGAATCATTGTCTTAATAAAAAGATAAAACTTGAAGATTCTAAAATTTAGTAAAATATATGGTCACATACACTTTTAGATTTTTAAGGCCTTTTATAATAATAAATTAACAAACATTTTTCTTGAATTAGGAGAGTTAATTTTTATTTGGGTAGCTACCATTGAGAGTGCCTATAATGGAGTAAATATACAATGGGATTGTACAATACTGCATGGAATTTTGTAAATAACTTTACTTCATGAATTCTTCATGTTTTTCATTAGATTGATTTGTAATTTTTGTTACTTTCCTTTCTTAATTGTTCTTATTTTAGGGCATTACAAATTGTTTTATTGAGATCTTTACTTTACATTTAGTACAACACTCAGTCGGGTTTCACCCATTATTGTTAATGTATGATATCCCAGAGTAATTATAACCAAAATATTGTTGTTGTTGGGGGTTTATTTATTTATATATGTTGCAATGTTGGTTCAACTTTAAGGAATTGAGAATATGCCCAATAGCAAGTGAAGTGAATTTGATATTGAATGATATTGAAATCGTTACTAATTATATAACTTCATTTTGACATTCTTTAGGGTTTGTAGTACGTTGGGCAACTTTGAATATATTTAACTTTTTCAAGAAATTTGAAAAGTACCAATTCAAGGTATAAATAACATGATTCATTTTTCTCATATTATAGTGCTATATAAGTATTTTCATATTCAAATAGCGTGATTCATTTTTTATGTATAGAAAAATAAAAATATTTTATTTTCATTATCGAGTTCTAATCAAATTCTTTGATATGACTTCATGACTTTGTTCAAACATGAGCATTAGTTGTAAGCACGTGTTATATTTTTAAAAATTATAGTCGTGCATTTAGGAACAGGCATCCACTAGTTACAGTTCACCGGAGAGGATGCTCATAATTCCATCGGAATTTGATCGAAAAGACTAGAAGGGACACTATGGACAGAAATTGGTGGGAAGAAATACTAATGAGCTTCCAAACTCTAAAATTACCCAGAATCAACCCTCTAACAGCTTAAAACTACCCAAAACTGTCGTCGAAAAACTCAACTGTTGCCAAAAAATGCAAAGAACTATTTGATAGATGAAAAATTAATGGAAAAGCCAGAAAAGGAGAGAAATGGAGTACCTGTAAGTGTTCGAAGAGACGGCAACCTCAAGAAAAAAGGAAAACTCATCGAAAAATGCTTGAACATAGATGGAGATAGGCTGGTAGTAGAAAGAGGAAACTGGCGCACAAAGAAAGAGAAGTGGGAAGTATAAATGATTTTATAAACCATTTAAATACTTCAAATCATTGTGCACAACTTCCAAGGAAGCCATAATTAGAGCATAAAACCCTAAGCGCCACTTATAGCCATCATTCTTAGGCAACACGCCATTCCACATGATAACTACCAAGTGTCAATTGAGTCTTCATCGAACTCTGGAGATCTTACACCTGAAAGGATGCTTATTCAACTTGCACTCGGAGGACAAATTACTCTTCATCCTTCCCTTCTCATTGAAGACTAAGGGATAGGGGTGATTAATATGCCAAGTATATCCTCGTCCAAGATCACATCATATCGTATGAGGCCAACTATCATTAATCCATCAAGAATTGGGGAATTACGCCTCGACCGAAAATGGCTAGGCTAGGACTGACTTGTCCATCACCTGAAACATAGGGGGCTCTGCCTCAACCATGAAGACTAGTCAAGGTGCCTTGTAGCAGTAATTTTAGGGATTATAAACCGTTATCCTTGGCCTCCCCCAAGTCGATGGAAATAGGCCGAGGCTACTCAGCATGATAAGTGTCAATTCCTCAGTGGTCCATGTATTACTAATCCGACCTCGGCCATGATGCTTGGTTGAGGCATGACAGCTGACAGGGAGTGTGCATTGGGAGACGTGTGGGAGTGTACGCATGGGTCGCTGATCCCATGTGGACCAAAACCATTATAAGAACATCTCCCTCACATGTGAGGTAATATTTGATCATCATGACCTACATGTAACAGAGACAACTGGCTCCTCCTCATTGGCTAGGAAAATTCAACACATGCTTACTACATGCTTGGAGGGTACACTATAACCCCTAAGCACTATAAATACTTGTTTGCTACCTCATTGTAAAGGATCACTTATTGGAAACCCTACTAAAATTTTGTCAAAACTAATGTTAGAGAGAGAAATCTTAAGTGCTTGTATCCTAAGTCCATTAGAGCCCATACTTAGTGGATTTCACACACTTATGCAGTGGACGTAGGCCCTCCAAAGGCTAAACCACTTATATATGGTCTTATCTTCTTCTTTACCTCATCTCTTTCTATGTTATATATATCTGTTATAATCTATTATTGTGCTGGTCAGAGCTTGTTCATCACTTTGATCTGGTGATAATAAGATCCAAAGAATAAATATAGGATTCAGATCACAATACCTTTTTAGATCTTGTAGGTGATCAAATATAAGAGAAAGATTTTATGAAGAAGATGATGTAGTTGAATTTCTTTCACCTCGAAATACTTCCTAGAATGTTTATTATGCCTTAAATATTCTAACATTTGATCCACTCGAAGCAAACCATGTCCATGGGCACTCCTATAGATAAAATCTTGGTCAAATATGAGAGAAATCACTTTTTATCACCTAAACCCGTTGTTGATGTAAAAAATTAGATTATCTCTAATTTGTTAATCACAAATAAAAATAAATAAGACAAAAGATTTTTAAAGTGGTTCAGCCTTGTAAGAATGGCCTACGTCCACTATATTTGTTATTGCTGACTGTTTGCAGAATTCTCGATAATGGATTTACCAAGAAATTCCGAGTCCCCTACTAATGAGGAGGTTACAAGGTATTTATAGCCTTGAGGCGGTACAAATGAAAGGACTATGCGCTGTTATCTAGTAGACATATACATCTGTATGATAATAAAGGGCATTTAATGCGCAGTTGTCTCTCTTGATTCTCTTGATTTGGATGCGTTGTATGCTGAGTAGCTCAGACCGCCTAACCTGCTCGAACCGCCTAAGTAGCTCGACACGCTTAGAGCTGCTCGGGGCCCCTGAGTTCCTCATGTCTTCTCAGTTGCTCGGTGGACTTGAGTTGCTCGTCTGGAGTATCGGTATTTGCCATGTAAGCTGACACGTGTCTTCAGGTGATTGGTCCATGTCAGCAGACTAAATTTGGTGTCAACACCCATCTTAAAAGCATGAATAGTATTTTTTTCTTCCTCTTTAACACTTGGGGAATGTCTTAGACATATTAATCCCTTTTCGTTGACCATTATATATAGGTACATGAAGTGGGCTATGGCCAAACTGGATTTGCAGAGAACTTTGGGCTTGATACTTGGTAAATGGACTATATACTAGGGATCTGAGGATAATAATCAAATTTTCTTCTAAATAAAAATATAATAATCCCATTTCATTCCCCATGGTATATTTTCATCTCTATTTAATTGTGGTTAACTCCACTAATAATCACAATTGCACTCCAATTTAATTACCTTAGAATTAATTGAATATAGAGGTCTTATTTGAAAATAAAATTACACATAATATGATTCCCCACATTAAAGTATACAATACCCTCTTGGTGGAACTCAATTCACCACTAATCGATTTTCAACATTGTGTTATTTATTCTTTGATCCCAGACTTAACTTATTTGATACTCTACCGAATTATAAAATCCACTAGTTGGGTTTATAGGTAGAATAAAAATTCATAAGTTTAGCAAGGAGGCATCACAATCCAAGATTTATCCAAGATTCGGATTCCTCAAAATATTATCTCAGACATACCCACATAATGACTTGCGAACTTGCGGTGATTTAGATCCAATAAATTTAATCGCAACCATAATAATCAAAGCAATAATTGTGTGAATATTCCAATCCTCGTAATGATAGGAATTGAGAATCTATGCACTATTTGCAAACCATGTGAGATTATGCAAGTCTAATGATGTCATCACCTAGATTTGAATATCACTTGTGCTCTTATTCAATACATTCCCAATGTACTAGTGCAGTCCTCTTTGAACTATGGAACAAGTTCCTTAACCATCATGCACTAGTTGAGATAAACTACTAAGAGTTTACACGCAACATTATCCATAAGATGTAAACTCCCTGTCTAGGTTGTGAACTGTTCAATTGAACTAGAATCGGAATTCCAATCTTTTGTGAGCAAGCCCAACTCACCAGAATTACTACTAAGTTCAATTGAACGATATTTTTACAATATATTTAAGATAAATGCAATACATTCTCACAAACATGATTCTTATTATTAGGGTTTGATATCTGTCGAAGATAAATTATTGCCTTATAAACTTCAAATGATTATGCAATAGAAAGAATAAAACTAAAAAAATTTAGCCCTATAAACTTCAAATGATTATGTAATACCCCGTGTTTTTAGAATAAAATATTGTGACAAAATTTAATTAATTAACTTCAGAATAAATTTGATAATAAATTAAATATGTGGGATTTAAAATTTAATTGGTAGCATTTAAATTGAGAATAAATTCTTATTCGTGATTGTCCACTTCTTTTCTAGAAATATGCATGTCTCAGGAACCATTTCTGGGATCCGTATCATAAAAGGGCTCCCCATCCTACAACAAAGAAATTCCGTAAACATTCTTGGATGTAGGAAGAGTCAATCCAAAAAGCCAACGAAAACCAGCCTCTTTTATGAAAATAACATCTTTTACTTTTCCCCAAAGAGAATTAAAGTACTCCTTAGATAACATCATTGTCATACCGAACAAAGAAAGAGGAATTGGGAGGAACATCGAGGTCTTCATCCTCCAAATATCAGAGATCGTACTCATAAGGTATGGGTACAAAGACATAATACGATAGAACCAACCTAGCGGGGGGGGGGGGGGGGGATCTCCTTCCTTCTTCCAAACTAATGCCTTACCTGCTTCTGGAGGTAAAAAAGGTATAACACAAATAAAGCAAACGGATAAGGGAACATCCCCAAAGACAAGCGAGGATTACATTCGGCCATTATGGAAAATGACAGTGGGTTTAAGAATGCCTAAACTCAACCTCATGGAAAATGCCCGTGGATATAAGAATGCCCATGCTCAAAACACCATTCTACTAATTCCCCTTCACTTTCCCTCGTGAGAATCAGCATCTCACGAAAGACATACTCAGTTTGATGGTAAGGGAGATACAAAGGGGCCATTATTAAGACCAGTCTCTCTAATATCCATATATATAAAAGAAAGGGGTTGTCGCGCAAAAAAGGGCATTCTTGATAAGGAAAGGAAGAAAGGCCATTGATGTTCTCACTCAGGATAAAAGGGATTGGGATCTTACCCTCCTTCATTTGCAAGACTACATCTGGTATGCGAATATCGACCCAAGTACTGCCAATAACCAAAATGTGCTGAGATACTCGAGATAAATATAGGGATGTCGCAGAGAAAAAGTCAATAACCACCATTAGGTGATTCCCCTCCATGAGAGCCCTGGGTCATGTACACCTTTTTTTTCTCTCTTTTTTAAAAGAAAAGATTTTGGAGTCGCCAGTTTATATCACCCAAAACAAACAAAAGAAAGGGGTAGGACTCTATAGAGACCAGTTAATGGAAAGTAGTTTGGGTTTATAACTAGAGAGACAAATATTTTGGGGCTGGGTTGTAAGGACATGATTTTATAAACGTTCGAGTTAGAATCTAGGAATTTTCTTTTTGTCCTAGATCACAGTTAGTATGTATGATACCGCTACATTTGGCTCATCAACACAATCATCTATGATGGCCTTGATCCGAATCCACGTATCCATCATCTTCATACGTGCATCATGATACATGCAACGTTCTCTTCAACTGTTCCCACTACCCCACTCACGATTATAGTAAAATAATTTATTTTGAATGTTTATTATTTACATAAATATTTGGGAAATTTTTATAAAATAATTTTAAAGGGATGGAACACTTAAATATGAATTTTTTTATAAGTGTAGAGGTGAAAGAAAAAATCATGCTGACATCGTTCGAGCGAGTTTGGCTTGTCTTTCGCGCGATATAGCCATCTCGCGCGAAGTCGTTCGAGCGACGTGGCCTTACGTTCGAGCGACACCTGTACTTCGTTTCGAGCGATGCACCACCTCAATTTTTGTATTTAAAGCAGTGTCTTTCTACACATTTTCCAAGTCTTTTGGCACTGACGTTTCTGTAAAAATTCTGCCCAGAAACATACTTCATTTTTTCAAGGTTTAATACCTTTTTGATTCACAAATCCTTCCCCAAAAAAATTGTGAATCTTTAAACCCTTGATACAATTGTTCTACTCATCTTGGAGTAACCTTGTGGAGAAGAAGGGTCTTTATCCACTACTGATATTGGAGTTCTTGCGGGACCTCTTGCTGACAAACGCCGATGACGACGAACCGACGCCTCCAGGTATTCATGCGTCAAAAATTAATTTTGCTGTAATTGTAAGTCATTACATATTATAGTGAAATACATGATTTTGCGCCTTTGGGGGATTTTTCCACATATTGTGATTGACTTTGCATGCTTAGTTTGATTTATTTAGTCTGTCATAATTTGGTTGCAAGAGTTAGGATTTTTGGTATTAAAAGTTGGAATTTAATTAAACAAGTTAATCATTGATTACTGGCGCACTCTCAAATTGGTATCAGAGCATAGTACACAATTATACTGTGTAATCTTTACCGTAAAATTTCTCTAGATATCAATTTTGGCTGAAAATTGATTTTTGAATAAGCCCAATTTTCAATGGAAAACTTGTATAATCGAGTGATAATTTTTTGACGGGTCAAATTACGCATATTGGAAAACCCGAATGAGATCCCAGTTAAAAGCCATTGATGAACGTGTTTGGGTTATGTGTGAAAGAGGGTGGACGCCTCCCACTGTCACTAAAGATAACGCAACTACTTTAAAATCTATCACTGCTTGGACTGAGGAAGAATTATAATGGAGCACATTTAACTCACACATGCTTAGTGCTATTTTTGAAAATGTCACCCCCGATGAGTTCCGATGCATCATGACGTGTACCACGTCTAAAGATGCATGGGATGTTATTCAACTTACCCATGAGGGAACTAATGCAGTTAAGGAATCAAAATTGGAAAATTTAACTACACAATTTGTGACCATCACCATTCTTGAATCTGAGTGTTTTGATGAATTCTATGCACGCTTATCTAATATTGTTAACACTAGTTTCAATTTGGGTGAGCACATTCCTGATGCTTGAGTAGTTAAAAATATTCTGAGATCACTGCCTAAGTGTTTTATCCCTAAAGTTACCGTGCTAAATTCATTAGGAAATTTGAGTAGTCTGAAATTAGAAGAATTGGTAGGAGACCTCCAGACTTATGAAATTAACATGTTTCCTAATACGATAAAATCAAAAGATAAAGGGGTAGAACTTAAAGCCCAGGCTAGGAAGAGTGAGGGGTCAGCAAGAAAGAAATGTGAGTTGTCTAGGAAAAGAGAGGAAGATTTGTTTGATTCTGATTTTGATTTTGACTTAGACGATTAGGCCTTATTTGCTAAAAATTTTAAGAAATTTCTCAAATTAAAGAAAAATGGTAATTTCAAAGATAAAAAGAATTTTGGGAAAAATAAGTTTGAAAAGAAAAATGAAAAGGATAAAAAGGACACGCCTAAGAAAGATGAGGGGAGATGTTATGAGTGTGACGGTAGAGGTCATAAGGCATTTGAGTGTCCTAGGTTACGACGTCAAGGCAAGGGAAAAGATGCTCTTAATGCAGCCCGTAGTGAAGACAGTGAGGTCGAGTCGATGGATTCTGGAGATGAGTCACCGCTTGAATGTAACTTCACCGCATTCATGGCTAGTCATGTGAATATTGACAGTGCACGTCACGACGTTGAGGATGCTACTTCATAGGGACACCTCGATAGTGGAAGCGATGTGAGTGAGGGGGAGGATGTTGCAAGTGAGAGCGAGAGTTATTTACGACGCGCATACGCTGATTTATATGCTGATTCTTTTAAAACTAAAAAGTGTAACAAAGCATTAGCACTTAGGATAGTTGCCTTAGAGAAAGATTTAGGATAGGCGATAGAGAGAAAGTCCTCCATTACCACTGCCTTGAGAGAGAGAGAGAGAGAGAGAGAGAAATTGTTTATATTGAGAGAGAGAAAGAGTTTGGTGAGCAAGAGAGATGCTTAGAGAAAGATAAATGGGACTTGACCAAGCAAGTGGCTAGTCTTACGGGTGAGCTCCAGACCTCCATGGACACTCAAAAGAAACTTAACGCCTTTGTAGCCCAGCTTACTCATGACCTTGAGATAGTCAGGGAGGTCAAGGTAAATATTGAGGATAGATCTGAAAAGATGCTTCGCCCCTACTTTAGGTTTCGGTGAAAGGCAGGGAATTTGTTTTGATGGTGTTTCCACGTCCCATGTGACACCCAAACCAACTCCTGATTTTGCTACGAACCCATACAGCCATCGCCAAAAACCCCGAAGAAGAGTTTAGCCAAGAAAAGCACACCAAGGTTAGCCAGAGTACAAACTGCAAAAGAAAGGGCCACCTTAGGGAGTTCTGTTATAGTTTGGGTCAGACACGACGTACATTTTCTCCACCACATGCCACTAGAAATTTTTCGAGTCTTAGGGAGATGGTTGAGTTTCTAGTCTCCACTTCTCAGAGTCTAATGGAAGAGTTCCTACGGATTTCTATGCTGTCAGCAGACACTTATATTATTCCTACTAGAGCCAACATTGATAAGGACAAATAGGATGTTACCTCATCTTGGGTACCTAAACTCGAAGCAAAATCCCTTGTTGTTCATGTTGCTCTTAAAGCACATAACACTTCTGAGTGGTACTTCGACAGTGGGTGCTCCAGCTACATGACAGGTGATGTCCAATTTTGTACCTACCTAGAGGATCGTAAGGAAGGTAAAGTCACCTTTGGAGATGGGAGAAAATCTATCATAGTAGGACGAGGTACAATAGAGATACTAGGATTTCCTAAGCTAAAGGATGTTTTGTACTTCAAAGGTTTGAAATCAAACCTTCTCAGCATTAACCAGCTGTGCGACGCTGACTTTGTAGTAAAGTTTGACCGGAATAAATGCAATGTTTATGATCAAGCCCGTAAACTTCTACTGCAAGGGGTGATGACTGAAGATAATTTCTATGGGATTGTGCCCAAGTCCTCATTTGTCTACAATAGCGCCACGATCACTCCTATGGATTAGTGGCATCAACGTCTAGGTTATGTTAACTTTAGAGATTTGGAGAAATTAACTAAAAAGGGCCTAGTACGTGGCTTGCCATCACTTGTAAAGCCGACTTCTGTGGTTTGTGGACCCTCTCAGTTGGGAAAGCAAGCTCGTAGTCCCCACAGGAAGTTGAATTCCATTACCGCTTCATGAATACTTGAGTTGATACATATGGATCTTATAGATCCTACTCGTACTGAGAGTTTTGGTGGTAAGAGGTATATCCTCGTGAGGGTAGATGATTTCTCTCATTACTCAATTGTAGGTTTTTGAGAGAAAAATTCGATGCTGTGGAATTTCTTATGACCAAGAGTCGTGTCCTGCAAAATCAACACGGAGTCACTATTAACAAAATATGTAATGACAACGATACCGAGTTTAAGGAATCTAAAGTAGATCTTTACTGTGATAGCCTCGCCATGAAATATAAATTTTTGGCTGTGAAGACTCCTCTAAGAAATGGGATTGTTGAGAGGAAGAATCGGACGATTCAGGAGATGGCTAGATCTATGCTTCTAGGTAGTAGAGTTTCTAGGAGATTTTGGGCAGGGAGGTGTCTACCGCATGCCACACGGTGAATATAGTTTACCTTTGTCCAGACACACTTAAGGCACCCTACGAATTGTGTAGTAGGAAGAAGCCCAACCTTTCATATTTCCGTGTATTTGGGAGTAAATGCTACATCCTACGGGATGGAGAGCAATTAGGAAAGTTTGACTCCCAGAGCGACAAGGGAATATTGTTAGGATATTCATCGACTAGTAGAGCATATCGAGTTTTTAACCTGAGTAGACCTAAGGTTATGGAGTCAATAAACATCACCGTGCAAGATGATGAACTATTGACATTTGTTGATTCTAACCTTTTGTGTGAGGATGATGCACTTTCTACTGATGATCCCATTGTGCCTCCCACACCCAGAGTGGACCCCATTCCTGACTTAGGGGAAACTCCTACTTAGGTTCTCAAGTGTCATAATCCTTCTGCTATTTTAGGAGATCCCACCCTAGGGGTCAAGACTCGTGCTTAGCTAGAGAACATTGTTAGACATGTTTACTACACGTCCAAATTTGAGCCCAAGAACTATAAGGAAGCACTCAAAGATGAACACTGATATATGCTATGCAGGATGAGTTGCTTTAGTTTATAAAGAATGATGTCTGGGAATAGGTCCCCCGACCTAGTGAGGCAAATATGATAAGTACCAAGTCGATCTTCAAAAATAAGGTGGATGAGACTGGTACTATTATCCAAAATAAGGATAGGTTAGTAGCTTAAGGTCACACACATATAGAGGGTGTATACTTTGATGAGACATTCGATCCTATTGTGAGGCTTGAGTCCGTTTCCTTACTACTCACTATCGCATGTCATCTACGCTTCAAGTTATATCAGATGGATCTCAAGAGTGCCTTTCTGAATGGCATTCTATAGGAGGAGGTTTATGTGGAATAACCAAAAGGGTTTGAAGATCCTAAGCACCCTCATCATGTCTACTATCTGAGGAAGGCCTTGTATGGTTTGAAGCAAGCACCTCGTGCTTGGTACGAGAGGCTTGCTTCCCATCTCTTAGATCATGGCTTCAAGAGAGGGGGAGTTAATATGACATTGTTCATCAGGATATATGATGGTGCTATCTTGGTTGCCCAAGTCTATTTGGATGACAGTCTTTAAATCCACTTGCTCCCAGCATGCTCACCACTTTGAGAAGGAAATGAAGAGTGAGTTTGAGATGAGCATAGTTGGTGAGCTTACTTTCTTCCTAGGTCTCCAGTTTCATCAGCTAGAAGATTGGATGTTCATCTCCCAATCCAAGTATGCTAGAGATCTTGTGAAGAAATTTGGTCTAGACTCTGCTAAGCTCGCACGTACACTGATGGGTACCTCATCAAAGCTTAGCAAGGACACTTCAGGCAAGGACGTAGAGTAAACCTTATAGAAGGGTGTGATAGGTAGTCTTCTCTACTTGAATGCCAGTCGTCCTGACATCGCCTTTAGTGTTAGAGTATGTGCATGATATCGGGCGTCCGAGAAAAAGTCACACTTACTCGATCTTAAACGCATTATCAAATACGTGAGTGAGACTCTCTCACTTGGCATTTTCTATTCCTTTGATACGAATGATCATTTATCCTCCTATTCGGATGTCGATTGGGCCAGGGATGCAGA
Organism: Sambucus nigra; assembly: GCA_949130495.1. Classification (NCBI taxonomy): domain Eukaryota; kingdom Viridiplantae; phylum Streptophyta; class Magnoliopsida; order Dipsacales; family Adoxaceae; genus Sambucus; species Sambucus nigra. The sequence goes on from OX422214.1 coordinate 530,818,464, forward strand.
TGGATGTAGGAGCGCTTCTGGTGGGTGTTTCTTTTTTGGTTCTGCTCTTGTCTTATGGTTGAGAAAGAAGCAAAACTCCATCTCTTTATCCACTACAAAGGCTGAGTAAATAGCTGTCGGGAGTTGTTGCATGCAACTTATGTGGATGAAACAGATGTTGGAGGATGGGATATCACATGATACCATGACTATTTCCTGTGAAAAAATGAGCACAATACACATATCCTGTAAGCCAGTCCAGCATTTGGGCAACACATTAGGATACACGAGCACTTTATCCGCGAGCTTTTAGAGGAAAAGGTAATATCCTTGAGTTTTGTATCTATCGACCTCCAGTTAGCCAATATTTACACGAAGCCCTTAGATGCCCTTAGATTCGAGAGTCTTAGGAAGTCTTTAGGAATTTGCACAGTTGACTGAGGGGTGGTCACCATGTCTAGAGTATGATGCAATTTTTCCTGTTCATATTATCTGATTCCTAACTCTAGATTGTATCATTTATATGATTATTTGTTTGATTTTTTTATTGTTTAAAAAAAATGAAAAATCCAATTAGATTTTCTTTTTTGAATATTTTTAGAAAAATCCAAAAAGATTTTCTTGTTATAATTTTTTTTAAAAACACAAAAAGAGTTTTGTTTTTTGTTTACAATGTTTATGGATGGACATCTAAGATAACCATAGTCCCAACTTCATTCCATATTCTACGTGACTGTTTGATAGTGATTTAAGATGCTGCATCATTTTATCCATGTGTGTTTACTATTCTCTTCAACTGTTCCCACTACCCCACTCACGATTATAGTAAAATAATTTATTTTGAGTGTTTATTATTTACATAAATATTTGGGAAATTTTTATAAAATATTTTTAAAGGGATGGAACACTTAAATATAAATTTTTTCTAAGTGTAGAGGTGAAAGAAAAAATCACGCTGACATCGTTCGAGCGAGTTTGGCTTGTCTTTCACGCGACATAGCCATCTCGCGCGAAGTCGTTTGAGCGACGTGGCCTTACGTTCGAGCGACGCACCGCCTCAATTTTTGTATTTAAAGCAGTTCCATTCTACACATTTTCTAAGTCTTTTGGTATTGACGTTTCTGCAAATATTCTGCCCAGAAACAGACTTCATTTTTTTAAGGTTTAATGCCTTTTTGATTCACAAATCCTTCCCCAAAAAAATTGTGAATCTTTAAACCCTAGATATAATTGTTCTACTCATCTTGGAATAACCTTGTGGAGAAGAAGGGTCTTTATCCACTGCTGATATTGGAGTTCTTGCGGGACCTCTTGCTAACAAATACCGATGACGACGAACCGACGCCTGTGGGTATTCATGCGTCAAAAATGTACTTTGCTGTAATTGTAAGTCCTTACATATTATAGTGAAATACATGATATTGCCCATTTGGGGGATTTTTCCACTTATTGTGATTGACTTTACATGCTTGGTTTGATTTATTTAGTCTAACAATTTGGTTTCAAGAGTTAGGATTTTTGGGATTAAAAATTGGAATTTAATTAAACAAGTTAATCATTGATTGTTGGATCACTCTCATGGATTATGGATTGGGAAGGTGTTAGGCACTTACACTTCCCTTTCGATCTCAAATGTAGATATAAAGTATGCGTACTAACATGTTATTATGTAAAACAAATAAGAAAAAGCAAATAGTTAGTATATACATAGGTTGTGCAGTCCATTGTAAAATTTGTGTGTAGATCATAGAGACAAAGGAATTAATATGTATAAAGTTGGACTTATTCACTCGGATGGCAGTCAAAGTGAGCCAACATACTCTCACATAGAGATTCAAAGTCCTCGTAGTTTGTGAACATTTGAGAGGGAATTAACCTCATATAGAGTCTCGATATGGGAGATATAGTCTCTACTTGACCATTTAAGATGTTTTGAGAGTAAAACATAGTAAGATATGAAAATATGTATGTTTTTAGTTCACCAGAGAACATGAATAAGCTTGATTCACTCGTAAGACCACTCAATAAAGAAGGACTGACCAAACTTCCAACATTAAGAAAAAAAAATAATAGGTAGAACCCTCGGATCATGGTATCCTCTAACCTACATGAAATTACTTTATGATTTTGAAGCCTTTTTTTATTTTGTTAAGAAAGAAATGAAAATGGTGAATATGTAAAAGATTTGACTTTAGTTTTAGAGATCGGGATTTTCTAATAGGCCTACGTATCCACCATGGGCAGAATCAAAGTCAACATTGTTTGGACAGGACCTTTGGAGCAAGATGAAGATTTACATGACAAAGAAACAAAGAAAAAGTGGCTTAGGGGGGATGTTACAGCACAACATCACCCTTTTTTGTATCAAACTTTAAAACAAAAGAATGAGATCACGTTAATGCAAAGTTACATGAGATCCTTTTCATTTTGGGATCAACCATTTTTTAAAATGGAACTAAGGATACTTTTAAAGAAAAGTACCTTAAAGAAGTGAAAAGTCATAAAAAGAAAAAATGGGTTTTTTTGGTTGTTTTTGGACATGGATGATGAAAATGAATCCAGGGCTAGAATTTAAAGCACAATATCTAAGCTTAAAGATGGCTCTTATGAAAAATGGAGGGAGTTTTAAGGATTTTTAGATGGAAAAAGGCTTCTGGATAGAATTCTCTAGGTTTAAAAGACAAACTTAATGACTTCAGCTGGTAGGTGTAGGCCTCCTCTTGTAGGCAAAAATTTGGGTTTAATGACCGATCAATCAAAGAAATTGCGCGTGCTTGACCAATTCGTCAAAAACATTTCACCTTGGGCTTTTAAGCCCATATTGGATTGGTTTGATTATGTTGGGTAATTTCATGGGCTATTTCAGGTGTTTGGACCTTTAAGAAGATGTCCATGATCTTGGTTTAACTTTTTAGGTCTTTGTAAGTCCTTGGTAGGAGTGGCTACCTTTATGGTGTAGAATGGGGTGTCTATAGATCCCCTCAACAATGAAATTCATTTTGGAAGAATGTTTTTAGAAAGAGAGACACCGATCATGCGACTGCTGGGGAATATATTTTCCTCCGGTGAGATGTTTTTGGATTACTCTCCCTTTTTGGAGAGTTAGTCTGATTATCGCGAAGGTTTGCAATTGTCGCCTAATGAGGCCTTCGGGAAGATTATGACATGTCCTCATCAGTTAAGGTGAAATATTTATTTATTTGGATGAAAACATCTCCCATGGGATAAGGTGTTTATCGATACACCGAATCGTTGGAATGGTTTTTTCTTGGGATAAGGTGTTTGTCAATACATCGAATCATTTAAGAAGGGTGTCCTCTTGGGAAAAGCTGTTTCTCGGTATACCAAATCATTTAGAAAGGTGTTATCTTTTCACAAAGTGTTTGTCGATACACCAGATCATTTAAGAAGGTGTCTATTTGGGATAAGGTGTTTGTCAATACATCAAATTGTTTATAAACATGCCCATTAAGAACAAGGTATTTGTCAAAACACCAGATCGTTTAGGAAAGTTTCTTTTGGGACAAGGTGTTTGTCAATACACTAGACCATATACTAAGGTGTCCGTTTGGAGAAAAGTGTTTATTGATACACCAGATCGTTTAGGAAGGTGTTTTCTTATGACAAGGTGTTTCTCGATAATCCAAATCATTTAGGAAGGTGTCTGCTTGGCACAAGATGTTTGTCAATTCATCAGATCATTTAGAAAGGTGTCCTCTTAGGACAAGGTGTTTGTCGATACACCGAATTCTTTAGGAAGAGTCTTCATTTAGGACAATCTGCTTTTCGATACACCAGGTCATTTAGGAAGGTGTCCATTTGAGATAAGGTGTTTGTTGATACATTGAATCATTTAGGAATGTGTTTGCATGGTACAAGGTGTTTGTTGATGCAATGGATTGTTGTGGAAAAGTGTCCATTTAGGACAAGGTGTTTATCGATACATCGAATCATTTAAAAGGGTGTCCTCTCAGGACAAGGTGTTTGTCAATGCACCTAGTCGTGTGGGAAAGTTCAAGAATCTTTGACTTAATTTTGGTAAGTTTTTTTTTTTTTTTTGCAACTTATTGGGGGCAAATAGGGATTGAATTTTGGGTTTGATTAAGGAGATAATAAATTTAGGATTTTTGATATTTGGTGACTAATGAATTTCAAAAGAATGAAATGAATTTGATTAGGGTTGGAAGAAGAATGATTTTTATTGTTTTTGGGGGATTGGATCGATCGGGCAAGTGTCGAGGCCTTCTGACCAACCAAATAAGTGCGCCCTTAACCGATTGGTCAGGCGTTTGACCCTTCTATCACACTTCCTCAATACTTCTTATAGCTTTCAATTTTCTCTATTTTATGAGTTTTTTTGCCTCTGTCACAACTGAGGGAGATGTTGTTGGAGAGATGTTAGATATGCTTTCGGGCAACCTTCATAACCCTAGGCCGATGAGCTTGATGATTGGATGGGTGTAGTGATTACAAATGATCTAGAGGCAAAGGACTTGGGGGTTCACCACCACGCAAATCAGGATGACTTACTATGAGAGCCTACTGTGCACCTCTCCAACGATGTGCGTCGTAGTCTGCTATGTATTTATTTTTACGACATTATTAATATTTTTTTCTTAAAGTATAATTGAGACTGACTTTTTGTTTTTTATTAATTGTTATTATTATTTTGTGCATTACTTAGGAGGATAGCACCACTCACATCCGACTTAAGGGTTTCCTTAGCAGGTGGTGTCTCTCTCGAAGAGCGAGCATTTTCCTTCCAAGGATTCGGTCCCCTTTTGGATTCCTTAGCGATGACTTGTTGTATGTTCATAGTACGGATGTTAGCAGTGAGGTGGTGGGACATTACCTCCACTTTTCATTTGTTCGTGGGTTAGATGACACTCACCCCTTTGGACCTTCATGTTCTTATTGGCTTACCGATTGTCCAGTTCATAGTAATGATCCCCTACCACATTTGACTTTCTCGAGATGATATTAGGGTGGCATTGAGGTTCTTATCATCCATTATCTTGGATACAATGACTGTTCTTACCTCCCTGGATACCCATTTGCAAAGATGGGCATGGAGTTTAAGAGATGATGCGATGATGATCCGTCAGTATACTTGGTGCTTCATTCCCTTCGCATTCGGTCACACCATTTAATATTCTTATGGAGAGGCAGTTCATGATGGTTTGATTTTTCTACTCCTTCATTTTAGCTGCATTCGCCAGTATGACTGGTGCGGTTCATCTTTGAGCTTGCTCTACTCTAGCATGGTCGTCCTTTCGAGATGTAGGGTCAGGAATCCTGTTGGATACATTATATTGCTTGATAAGTATGCTCTTTCCTTTTCCTTTTCTTTTTAATTTTTTTTTCTTTTTACTACATTATTAATATTTCACATTTTCTTCATGCAACTATGGGATCTCGAGGTTTTTGGGATCCACCGAGGTCATTTGCGATCACCTAAGGAGGATAGTTGGCCTTGGCATATGAGATAGAGGAAGGATAACAGGGGTTCATGTTTGGTGATGTACTCTCAGGATGATATTCACACATTGTTGATTAGCTTGACTTTAGACATTATATGATACTTCCTTTGCCTCTTTCAGTTTTTAGTTCCGTGCACATTTTTTATGCATTCTTATAATTCTTAGTGAACATGTAGGTCTTCTTCATCCCTTGGGCCATGTTCTGGGGCCACTAGGCTATGAGTAGGACTGTTATCACCAATACCTCTCTAAAGTGTTCTTTTTTACAGTGATGGAGTTGCATTATTTACTTGGGGAGAGGGTTGTTCGTCAGTTGCCTTTCTCGATTCAGTTGAATACTCCCGTGGTGCTTCCTTATGTGATTATGTCCCTTCATATTCTCTCCTTAAAAACTTTTCGGCATACACATGGGGGGTGGGGGTCACCTATTTTTGCTCCACCGTCCCCTACATTGATTTTATTACTAAGAGACTGATGCATATGGTCCTCCATGCTGGAGAGGGATAGGGGTTCAAGGGAGGCTCTTCCTATTGCTACTTTTGCCCCGCCTTCTGAGGGACCTACTAGTAGAGTGGTTACAGCTTTGGATTGCTTTTCAACGCCTCCATTGGTCGCTAGGGTTCCAACTTTATCCATTTGGTAAACTGAGGATGCTGGCGTGGAGTACAACTAGTTCCTCCTTCCCACCCCATTTCACTGTTCCTACAGGAGTTGAGGTATGCAATGAATTTTTAATTTAGTTCATTTTCTTTTATTTTAATAGAGATTATATTTATGATGTGCCATTTATTATTACAGGGTTTCACTGTCCTACAGGCAGTGTTAGAGAAGATGTCCCAGATAATGGGCGACTATCTGTCCTATCTTCATAGGATGATGAGGACCTTGGGCGAGGGGCACCCAGTGATAGAGGATGATGCATGATCCTTTCCCTAAGGAGGTTCAGGACTTCGAGCGGCTGATGCACCTAAGTCTTTATGATGAGTGCACCCCAGGCATCGAGACCCTCCATTGTTATACCGCCTCGGGGAGGTCCAATGATTCAAGAGGGTGCAGTGATGAAAGATGCAGCCTCATATTCATATTCTGAGGAGGACGATGATGACTCATCTTTTATTGGACACTTGATTGATTTCATCCTTTGTATTTTTATGTTTTTTATTTTCTATATTGTATTTTTTAGATTTAAATTTATTCCTAATAATATGTATAAGACATGTTTATTTATCAAAGGTTCTTTTGTTCTTGGGGATTTGATTATAATGACGAGAAAGATTTTAGGATAGATATGCAACGATTTTATTAAGGCCAAAAATGGAAAAGAATCAATTTTACACATTTTGAGATTCACTCTAGTTACCATTCCCGTATCGAGTCCCGTCAAATGGATTTCAGTCAACAGGTCTGTCAAAAGCATACTAAAAATTACTATTTTTAATGGAATGACAGATCAATCTATTGAAGGCCCGATCGATCAATTAACCTTTTCTATAAATTGGAAGGGGCTTGGCCTTGGAAGCTCACATATTTTATATCCTTTCTCTCATAATCTTAGGCATCGCAGTCTTCTTATAGCTTCTCCCTTGAAATATCACTTTTAAAATATGATTATCTGGTTGCCCTAAATTATCAAATTGATAATTTTATCCACATCTTTGATGACTTGTCTCTCTCAGGGTTAGACCGTTATGGTGTAGTTTCTCTTCTGTCTTAGAGGACCATGTCAATTGATTTTTTTTAAGCAGTATCTCATTTCTAGTATTCGTAGGATCATCTATTTCATTTTGTGTTGGAGGAAATTAGTCTGACATTTGAATATTACTATGTCTTGACCGATTATGGCATGGACTAACCTATTATTGAGCCATATCTGAGTCAGGGAGGAATATATTCTCTTATCTGGTTCTATAAGTGGACTATCCCACTGCTCTAGAGTTTCATATTGAAGAGGGTATTTACGTGATAGTGGTAGTTGACTTTTTTCTGTATGACATCCCTGGGAAAAAGCATAGAGTTGGTCAAAGAGATGCTCTATCCTTAGCCTTAGTATCTCAACATCTTTTAGTTATCGACACTACTTGTATCGATACTCTAATAGAAGATGTAGCCTTAAAAATTAAGGAGGGAAATAACCCAATCCCTTTGATCTTATGTGCAACTATTAATGGTCTTTTCGTCTTTCGCTGTCGGGAATGCCCTTTTCTGTGGGGAAGTCCTATGCTTTTATATATGTGGTTCTTGGAGAGGTTGATCCTGATCAAGGACCCTTTGTCTCTCCTTTACCATCCAGTTGAGTACGTATTTAGTGAGCCATTGATTATAATGAAGGAAAGAAAAAAGAGTGGGCAGAATGTCTTTCTGAGTTTGGGCGTTCTTTTGTCTGCTGGCATCTTCCATGGAGGTTGACTGTCTCTCCTCGTTTATCTTTGGATTTATTCCCCTATATCTGTCTGTTTGCTCCACGTTATACTTAATATTACTTTTCGAGGAGGGTATTCCGTCAATTTGGAAGAATGAAGTAGATTCCACCTCTATTAGGACGAAACTTGCCTCAGATCCTATATGGGTTCAATGACTTCCTTCAGCACCAGGACTCCTTCTTGACCCCTCCGCTCTTGAATTTATTACTAAAGGCTTTGGGGAACCATTTTTGCTACCCTTTCATATGTTAACGTGTCAATAATCAATGTTCTTCTAGACGTGTCAGTTCTTCATATATACTTTTGACCTAATCGACTTTAGGTATTTGATTTTCCATTAATACCCTTAAAGACGAAATTTCCATCTCGATCACAAGAACGAATTTCATCCCATATACAAGTAAGAACGTAGTGTCCTTAGTTAGTGTTCTACCCGTAGTCAATTATCCCCATAGTGTGTACGAAACATGATCAACCCAACCTCAACATCCCTCAATCATTTTTCTCAATATTGATTTCATGTTCTTGTTTGATGATTCCATGATATTTTTGGTCGAAGGACGATATGGATATGATATGTGCATCTAGATTCCATACTCTTTGATGAGATTTGTGACTTCTGATTCGAAATTTATCTTATTATCAGATATCAGTTGAAATGGAACCTAAGACCTGGAGATAATATTCTTCTATATGAATTGAGCCACCTTTTCGCATTTAGTATGACGTAGGATTTCGCTTTGACCTATTTGATGAAATAGTCTATGGCAACAAAAATGATTCATATTCATTATATGCTTTTGGTTTTACCTTTCCAATGATATTGATCCCGCATATAAAAAAATCCATGGTGACTTCATGTTGTAGAGTTCTCTTGGAAGTAAATATTGCAAATTTGTGAATCGGTAGCATTTTGTGTATCTTTGGATGTATTTGCTATAATTATGTTGAAGAGTACTCCAATAATACCATTGACGGATAATCTTCTCAGGGAGCACGCCAAGTTCATGTGGGGTCTCAATACTCCTTCACGCATTTCTTTTATCACTCTTTCTTCTTCACCTTGGTGAAGATATCGTAAAAGTGTATCATTAGGGCATACTTTGAACAGGTGTCCTGCATGCATGATGAATTAGGCACCCCATCATCAGAGTGCCATCGTATCCTTTTTGCTGGAGTACTTTCCCTTCTGAATAAGTTATTTTATATTTTAATACCAAGGTCCCTTGTTTACGGTATTAATCATGCAAATTTTATATATAAACTCAGGTTATTCCTGCTTGCATACTCATATCTTACAAGTTGTCTATCATTGAGGTTAGGGTAGCCAATGCATCGAGGAATCTATTATGAGCCTTCGAAAAATCAAAGAATTGAACATCATCGAATATGGCAGTAACTTGCTCGAGGTACTCGTGGTAGGATATGAGTCTTTCCTCTATCATATTCCAATGTCCCAGAATATGGAATATGATACGAGTTAAGTCCCCATATATATATATCGATGTTTCTGATGCCTCTCCCATGGTATATCTTCATTTGTACTATAGAAGCTTCATATTTGGCGATGTTTTTGGTTTAGTCGTAATTAAGCTTGATGGTCGTAGGTTGGTGCCTCCCATCTCGTGCAATCAGTAAATGCTGATGCTGAAACGCTTTTTATTTACAACTTTAATGAAGTATAATTTCTATCTGTATTCTTCTTGACCCTCCATTACCCGAATATCTTTATCTAAAAGTGTGTAGTGATTTCATTTTATTCATCCATATGAGATTCAACTTCATAGTCTATGATGGCATGCCCTTTAATGGCCTTCTGATGTACATACTCGATGTCTAACTCTATAAGGAGGAATAGCCATTTAGCCATTATATTGGTTAATGTTGGTCTTTCAAGTAAGTATTTCAAAGGATCCATGTGGGAGATGAGATTGATTTCAAAGGAGACCATGTAATGCCTTAGCTTTTGTGTTTCCCATACAAAGGATATGCAAGATTTTTCCAGGGCCATATATCTTTCGTCATATGCATTGAGCCTTTGATTGACATAGTATATAGCTTGTTCCTTACGAGATTGTTTGGCGTACAATGCCAACATGGTTCTTTCTATGGTGTCTATGATCGTGAGATACATAAGAAGATAATGTTCATGCCATGTTGGAGACAATATAAGTGGGTTGGTCAGATATTGCTTAATTCTTCCCAAGTATCCTTAACAAATAAAGTTCCATATGTGAGTGGAGTCCTTGCGGTGCAGCTTGAAAATTTGCTAGCATATAGAGGCTATCTAAGAGATAAACTTACTGAATCCTTCCCAAGATGCATTGACTTCCTTTTGAGTGTGTAGTGGTCATATTTATAGGATGACCTTGCCTTTGTTTGGATCCAATTCGATTCCCTTTTTGCTGATATGAAATCCCACTAGCTTCCCTTGGTGATTTCGATGACACACTTCTGGGTTTTTGATGCATTTGATACATCCTTAGTATTTTTGAAGAATTTTCTTAAGGCCGAAATATGTCCTTCCAATGTTTTGGGCTTCAAAATCATGTCTTCTACATAAACTTTAACTTATTTATGGATCATGTCGTGCGTTAAGGTTGTAGTTCCTTGTTGGTAGGTGGCACCAGTGATCTTAAGTCCGAATGGCAGTACTATGTAGTAAAAATTACCCCAACAGGCATTGAAAGCCATTTTTTCTTGGTCATTCGGGTGCAATTTAATATGATTGTATTTGGAAAATCCATTCATGGAGGATTTGAGATTTTGATCCGCACTGTTATCAATGATCTTATTGATGTTTTGATAGAGAGTATTCGTCTTTGGGACTAGCTTTGTTCAAATCTCTATAGTTCACACTTGTCCTCACCTTCCCTCCTATTTTTGGGACATGCATGATATTAGCCAACCATTTGGGGTATTAAAATATACTTAGAAAGACAACACTAAGATGATTTATAACTGTGTCTATGACCTTAAGAGAATATTATGGCCTGAACTTTTACTTGATAGGTTTGGCTTCTGGATATGTAGATATGCGATGAACAATGATCTCGGGGACAGATCAGTATAAGACCAAGCGTAGACATCAATGTATTATATGAGTTTTTGGATGAGTGCAAACCTTTATAGATTGTCTAAAGAGGTTTATATTTTTGATTTCGTTTATCTCTTCAGAAGATCTTAAGTTAATAGTTATCGTTTCATCGACAAGTTGTGCACAATTTGTTTGTTTATTGTTAAGCTATTTTGGGTTGCCTTATAGTTATTCATTACGTAAATTTAGTTCATTACTTTGATTTCTACATCACCATCAACATTTTTTACACAAGGATACTCAAAGTTAAAGTTTATTTCATCACCACATGGGTTAGCATGATCAAGTAAATCATAGTAGTTCATTGTAATGGGCTTCTCCTCAAAACGGAGGTTACATATGGTAATTGGGGGCTTTTCTTGAAGCATATAGTCGATATCATCTTTAAAAGGGTTCTCGACCTCTAGAATGTGGTAGAAGGTTCAGTTGATCTCTTCTATTATTTATCTGAACATTTTAGTGTTCCTCAGATCCTCGAGAGGATCCCAATTGATATGGGATTATCTAGCTTTCAAATCAAATCTATAGTCTCATGCACTTACTCTAGTATCAATATGGTACGGTTCTCAAAGAAGATATCACACCCCAACATTAATTTTTTAATGTCATCTTCTATCCATGGCTCTACAATCCGTAGAAAGGTAAGTTATCCCATTCCTTGATGAAGTGCCTGTTGAGGGTGGATCAGTTATCTGCTGGGCATCCCCTACCTTTTTATACTCAATCTTTTTAAATTTTTGTGTTATAGATATGTGATATTCACTTTTTCGTTATTATCCCATCTCCTAGGTGTCGAATTATTGTGGTTTTGTAATGGCTCACTGAGACAATCTGTATTAGAAGGTCTAGTAAAAAACCGCTAATATACATATTCCTATTTTTATACTAGATTTCGAGGGCAAGAGTGTTAGGGCCTTACCCTTTCCCCTTTGATTAGGTAGGAATCTTTAAACACCATGATCGAATTCTCTCCAAAGAATAATTTCACTTTATAGTGCAATAGTGAATAAATATTATTGATCTCGTGGTGCCATGACCTTCCTAGAAGGAGGTTAGAAGAGGCAGGTATGTCAATCACTTGAAACTCGATTATATTGTTAAGATATCCCATCCCAAGGCTGAGTTTTATGGATCCTTATAATTCTCTATGGGTATTGTCTTATGCCCTCATAGCCCGAGTGTTAATGCATACGATCTTCAGGTTTAATTACCAAAGTCCTTAGCCAGCAGACATTCAGACTGGAGACATTATCCATAAGTACCGTTGGGATTCATTGTCCTTTGTGATTTATAATAATGTTCAGGGAATATTATGATAAAATCCTATCTAGGTAGTGACGGTGTTAGCAAATGAAATATTTTTGTGATGTTTAGGTTACCGGCAGTCTTCACGATCTCCTTTGGGTTGGTAGTGATGGGTACAACTTTTTGGGAGAATTATGTGATGATGAAGTCTCGGTGGGCTTGGGAGGACATGACAAGTCTCGATATGGAAATATTGGATTGTGTTTTCTTTAGTCGTTATAGGACTCAATTCTCCTTGACCTCTTATATGATGCCCTCTTTGAGTGTCTGCTTTACTTTATATTTTCATTATCCCTGGTAGGAAGGGGGTTTAGGACATGGACCTTATAGAATCACTTGGGATGGTTACGGGGTCAACTTCCAGGGGCTCCCATTATAAAACGAGGAACTTGACCATTATTTCATCAAAATTCAGGGTGCATATATGGTCTTCATCTTCCTATGGGGGGACACGAACACATCATCTAAGTGAAAGAAAATACATTCTTTGGTAGATAGGTTGGTTGCTGAGTTGTCTGGAAACACTCATGGACGTGAGTTTTCACTGTCTTCGATTTCAAATTCATCGCCCCAAACGATCGCGATGATTTCTCAATCTGCTACTCCTCTGATACATCCTACATCTTGTTGTTCTTCATCGTACATTACCTCCCAATGTTTATAGAGGTTTTCATGTTTATGCACCGTGTCAGACATAAAATATCGAAATTCGCATGGAATACCAAGTATGATAACTGATATAGGGTCGCCTCCAAACGGTTTCGACCAGTAGCCTTTAAATCTCATAGTCTTCGGACCAAAAGATCTATGTGGGTTTGCATTGTCACCTAATGATTAAAATGTTGGTTACTAAGGCTCCCCTAACTCAATTATTCTGCTTCCATCGCTGAGTTAATTGAATGAACTAAGAAGGATGGGTCCCCGAACTCATTTTCGACAGTAAGAGTCTTTACCCAGTGTCATGGTTAGCTAGAGGGTTACTACTGACATTGGGCTTTGTTTAGTTGGATTCATGATTTTTCCTTTATCAATCAAGTCTTATATGGTGAACTTCTTGGCTCAACACCCATCTACATTATGTCCTGATATCTGGTGGAATTTATAGTAGAGATTATTCCTGATGCCTTCTAACAAGGGACCAGGTAGGGGTTTGGGATATCTAGGCTTGAGGAGTCCCTTATTTTTGATGTCATAGTAAACTATACCTATTGGAGACTACATAGTATGGACTCTCAGTATTATAATGTGTCGGTAGAGATGTATAGGTTGGGGTTTGAATAGCATTGACAATGGTCATCTTTGGCTTGTCATTTTTCCTATTTGTGAATGGAGGGATATTCTTGCGATTGTCGATCTCAACCATGTGTGGTCGATTAATGAGATCATATTCTAATTGTTCCCCTATGTCCATCAAGGCTTTGAAGTGGGGTAGGTACCGTGTCTTCAACTTGTCCCAATAAGGTTGAATCGGGTTCTTCTTCACCATGGCCATTTATTTTTCCAGTGAGGGTCGATTAACCATTTGAGCGACCATATATATCCACCAGGCTATTAAGGTGCCCAAGTGCTCATTGATATCTTATTTTGTCATATCTAGGTCTCGACGAGTAATCTCTAACTCATCATTTTGTTTGTAATGTTTCATGAATTCTCGACAGATGTCACTCCACTTGGTGGTCCTCCCGTCGTCAATGAACAAGAACTAATTGAGTGATCCTCCTGATAAGGTGTGACCAAACAGTTATGACATAACTTCTTCAGAAGCCCCTAGTGCATGAATGTCTTGTACTTACAATTTGAGGTGGATCCCATTACTATGAATTTTACGATGTCTGTAATCTTAAACTGGTTAGGTAGCCTGGCATTGGGATATAAAGATAGACATTGGAAGGTTGCGAGGTTGTTAGCGGGTTTGATCTACTAAAAATTATGTCAGAGTGTTTGGAACTACATTTGGAAGCATCCACGATTCTTTGGAATCTCTGTCACGTGGGTCGAAATTGTGCTTTCGATAGTTATGGATGGGGGTTGTTGGTAGCTTGTACCATAGCTAGTGGGGGTGTGATGTTAGCGGGGTTTGAATTTTCTCTCTGATCCTCGATGTTCATAAGTCAGTTTTGGAGGGAGCTCTACTTCTGACCTAGGGTCGACATTTCTCCTCTTATAGTGGTTAAGCTATCCAAGATGTCATCCAATGATACGGTATCTTCGTCCCGCATGTTTTTGGGATTATGAGATGTCGGTGTTCGGGAGATACAACTTTCATACCTTGTCCAAGGCGGTGGCTTCAATGTTACGTGAAATTGTGTAATCATGATTCTTTTTCATAGGTTTCTTAAAGGATCAAGGATGATTTGAAACAAGCATGTATTTTTTATTTTGGCGGTAAGCTCAAGTGATGACCCATATGCCATAGTACTCCTCATTTATCTTACAACCTCTTGTTCGGTGATGTGGAAAGTGAGTGGATTCTTCGAGTCCACGAGTCCCATCCTATGTTGGGAATTATTTTTAGGGACACAAAATACTTTTTATGAGATTTCATAATTTGAAGAACTTGTTAGTTTAATTATGTGGTTGTGTCCTATAATTCTATTATATGGGGTTATGCAAGGCTTTGTGCGAGGCAAGAGTCTGCCTTCTTTGTCTATGACTCCCAATGATATACCTCGGGGGTATGTGTGAGAGGGTTATTTTGATATACTCGATTTTACGTGAATCGAGTCTCCCGATATACCTCATGGGGATAGTATGTGGGAGAGATAACTTGGTATGGTCGATGTACCTGAATGATGTTCACCGAGAACATGCCACTCTATTTAAGAGACCAAGAAGAGTGGAAACTATCGCTAGGGACCTGCGTTGTTTAGACCCATGCCCATGGCTACGTTTCCCAAGTTAGTGGGGGTACGTAGTGATATGGAGATGTTATGCGGTGAAGTAATGTGAGTATTTTTTGGAAAGTGTTTTATTTTTTATTTTTTTAGCAAGAGCCACTTTCGTTTGATATTATTATGTATCTTGGCATACATGTCACAAACGAGGTTCAAGGGATGCCTAGGATGTAACCTTATCTCTACGGGAGCATGTAATACTAGTATTTGACTACCTAATTAGGTATCCAAAAAGAATACAAATTAGTGACAATGAACAGAATATAGAAGAATGCACAGTGATAACATGCTAAAAAGAAGATTTATATCCTCTTAATAAAAAAAATTTACCCCATCGGAGTTGCCACTGTGAGATCCCCGAGGCCCATTCGCGTCCTTTGATCTCTCTTTTTGAAAAGAATATATTTTGGAGTATCGAGTCTATTTGACTCAAAATAGAGAAAAGAAAGGTGTATGCCTCCATGGAGACCTAGTGATGGAAAGTGGTCTGTGTGTGATACCAGAGAGTCGAAGGTCCAGGGACTGGGTCACAGATTGGGAAGGTTTTCGTCACCCGCTCTTCCCTTTCAGTCTCAAATATATACATAAAGTTTGTGTACTATCATCATGCTATTGTGTAAAATAAATAAGAAAATGAAAATAGTTAGTATAGACTTAGGTTGTACAGTTTAGTGTAAGATGTGTGTAGATCATATAGACAAAGGGATAAATATGTAAAAAGTTGGACTGGTTCATTCAGACGAAAGTTTGAGTGAGCCTATATACTTGCATGGAGAGATTCAAAGTCCACGTAGTTCATGAATATCTGAGAGGGATTTTACCTCATATAGAGTCTCGATGTGAGAGAGATATAGTCTTTCTTCTATCATTTGAGATGTTTTAAAAGTGAAACATAGTTATATTTGAAAATGTGTACGCTTTTTAGTTCATGAGATAACTTAAATAAGATTGATTAACTTATAAAATCACTCAATGATGAAGGAATGACTAAACTTCTAACATTAAGAACAAAATAGTAGGTTGAAACATTGAATCTAATGATCCTCTAACCCACTTGAAAGTACTTTATGATTTTAAAGCTTTTTTGTTTGTTTTTTAAGAAAGAAATGAAAGTGGGTGAACATGTACAAAATTTGTCTTAAGTTATAAAGGTCACGCTTCTCTAATATGCCTACATATCCACTGTAGGCAAAATCAATGTCAACGTAGTTAGTACATGACATTTGGAGCAAGATCAAGAATTACATGAAAAAGAAACACAGATAAAGTGGCTTCAGGGTGGTATTGATGCACAACACCACACTTTTTTGTATCGAAACTTTGAAAAAAAGAATGAGATAGTGTACATGCAATGTTACACGAGGTCCTTTTCATTTTGGCAGTGTTCTGGATTAGGATCAATTGTTTTTGGAATAGATCTAAGGATACTTTTAAAGAAAAGTACCTTAAATAAGAAAAGAGTAAGAAAAAAGAAAAAAAGTTTTTTTTATGTTGTTTTTGGACTTGGATGATAGGAGAGAAACTAGGGTGTAATACCTCGTAATTTTGCTTAATTTTAAATTACGTAAGTAGAGTAATTTAATGGGATTAGATGCGCGATTTAATTAAATTACATGAGTAGAGTAATTTAAATGTGATTAAATATGTTTGATTTAAATTACGTGAGTAGAGTAATTTAAATAGATATTATGTTAATAAAGATGAATACGCGTTAAAGAAAATTCACTAAGGTGAGTAGAAACTTTCAATGTTGATATGTACGGTTTAGTGACTATATGGACGTACCGGAAGTATCTCGGCAAAATGTAGGGATGAGAGTAGAAAAATGTTTACGAGACTCAAATGATACTTTAGAGTCCACGGTTGATTCCGAAAGGGTCGAATTAGTTAAAATAGTGTACCCGGGGGTACTAGTTGAGTGCCGGGTCATTTTCGGACTAAACCGGGACCATTCGGGGGCATTTTGGTCTCTTTACAATTATGGGAAAGAAGACCTACGAATTTTGAAGCCCTAAATCTTATTATAAGAGTGGTGGCTAGGGTTAGGCAATGAGAGTTACACCATAGCCATTAGAGAAGAGAGAGAGAGGCAAATTCCTAAGGCAAAAGTAGGAAGGAGGGATCATCTTAGGAGGATTTCACCACAAGGATTGTTGGGAAGGAGGATTGGAGTATCAATATCATCAATCATCATCAACAACCACGAAATCAGACCCTACAAATCTTAAGGCAAGTGGTTATTTGCAAAATAATTGAGTTATAATACCCATGATTAAGCTTGAGGAAGAACATGATTTTTATGATATTCTTGGGAACAAACAATTGATAATAATCCATGATTGATTAGGATTTGCATGTAGGACGTTTTTGAATTACCAAGTATGTTTATATCATAGAAAATCTGATGAGAAATTCGTAAGAAAATCTGGAATTTGGATGAAAAATATAAAGAATGCATTTTTAGGGTTCTTGAATATTAGTGAGATTTTCAGTGAATTTGGCCAAGATTTATAATGATTTTGTTGTTTTAAATCGTTAGTAATCATCCCAGAATATGTAGGAATGATTAGAAATTGTTGGTTGTGAATATGATGGCCTATCATGAAAGTTAGAGGTGTAAAAATGGTGAAACCCGTAGGAAGAAGATGAACTGGGTCTGTCACTGCTCGATCGATCGATCGACCCTTGAATGTCGATCGATCGAAGCAGTCGATCGATCGACCATCTTCCTTCGATCGATCAACCCTGTCTGAACTATAGAAAATTGTGTAGAAATTTCTTTAATTGCCGTTACTTAATGGGAACCTTAGAATTGATATTTTTCCTATGAGGGGACTTGGAAATTACCAGTAGGTGTACCATTAGGTTCCTCCACTAATGATTGAGTAGGAATGTTGGAGAATTGGAATGACGATAGAACGATTGACTTAGCCGTGAGTTGAAATGGTTAATTTAATTACGGAAAGAGTGAGACTTAATTCCGGAAAGAAAATACCAGTAAGTTAAAATTAACTTAACTACTGAATTAAGGGAGGGGTAACTAGGACCCTTAGAGTTACGCGAATACTCGAATAAATACAATAGTGAGAGAAATTATAATTAATAAGTACGGAGAATATAAGTAAAATATATTACGTACGGGTATGATTTATTAGGTCGAGTGTGTACCTACTATATCTATATAAATAGGTTTGAGTTCGAGAATATCACCTAAACTAATTATGTTAGGGTCGATGTGACATTCCGAACTAACATAAAGTTATTATATATTTGGGGTCGATGTTAATGCCGAACCAAACTTTGAACTGGTGCCGCGATGAAAGAGTCCCGAACCAGAATATGTGTATATATTTATATTTGTAGATAGTTGGGGTTGATGGATCATTCCGAACCAACCTTCACTTGGAGTCGATGAATTATTCCGAGCCAAGGGTCCTTTGTGTGTAATCAAAGGATATATTAGAGGTAACTAATATTAAATACATTGTTGTGGGACAAAATGTTTCTATGTGCATAATCTACAAATTGAGAATAGTAGTCAATGAAACGAGATGTAAATGTCTTAGTAATAATTTATAACATGATGAAATTATTACATGAATAAGGACAACGAACAGTAAATGAGTTAACTACGGTTATGGAAAGTATAATTAGGTAGACTAAGTATCCTCGATAGTTACGTACTACATAAGAGAGGTGAGGAAGTTCAAGGGAGTGTGCGAAACCTTAATATGTGTAATCAATAACTTAATTGTGATAACTGCTTGCAAAATATTTTCAAATGTTTTGAGTACTAACTCTTGCTATGTAAAATTTTAAAAACCTTTTAGGTGCCCAGCCACAAGGACACCCAGCTTGATTCCATGTCAGAGATTTGGGACCTGCAGCCAGTGTGGAGGTTGCAGGGATTGTTTAGACGCTTCCTCTTTTTCATTTCTAGTGCAGGATCTCAGTTTTATTATTTCTAGTTGGAACATATCGTTCCACCTTTACTATTACAGTTTATTCTAGTTATGGAATTGTAGTTGTCTTTTTGGGCCGTGGTTTACGGCAAGACTTTATTTGCTTTCAGATTATTTTTATGTACTGAGCATTCATATCTAGTTTTGGTAATGTGTGTTTTGGATTATTTATTGTTTAAGAAAGATAGAATTTGGCACCCGTTTTAATTTCATTTAGGTGGTTAGTAATTTTAAAAGGCGTTCGACAGTGATGCTAAGAATGAACCATTTAAGAAACATGTTTATATTAAAATAAGGCTTGATCACCCAAGGTTTAATTAGGCGGGGTGTCACATAGGGCTAGAAGTTAAAGCACTAGATTTAAGCTTAAAGAGGGGCTTGATGACAAATGGAGGGAGTTTCAAGGCTTTTTGTAAGGAGAAAGTCTTGTGGATAGAAGGCTCTGCATTTAAGTGGGCGAAGTTAATGCCTCCAACTGGTAGTTGAAGGCCTCTTTTTATAGGCGAAAACCTGGATTAATGAAAGATTGATCATGGGTATTGTGCGCTCTTGACCGATCGGTAAAACGCATTTCACCCTGGGCTTTTGGGCCCATTTAGGATTGGCTTAATTCTATTGGGTAATTTCGTGGGCTATTTTAGGTGTTTGGACCTTTAGGAAGGTTTCTATGATCTTGGGTTATCTTTTTCAGTCTTTAGAATTCCATGGTAGGTGTGCCTAACTTTATGGAGTAGAATAGGGTGTCTTCACCCTCTTCAGTGCGAAATTCTCAAGCCATGAGAGCAGTCCACTTCCAGCAGCTTTACAAGAGAAGAGATTAATATTCAATTAAAATATGGCTCAATAATTGGTTGGTCCACTCCATAACCGGTTAATCAACAATAATCTTTAAATATCGGACAAATTTCCTGTGACAACCCGCTATCCGAAATAAAGGGTGGCTAGCCCTAAACCCCGATGAAACAGGAATCATAGATAGATACCATTCTCAGCATCACAATATCATACAGAGTATCAGGAATAACCACATAATATTCCAGAAAACGGGTTATCAAAAATTTAATTTTCAATTTAAAGAAAACACTTTCAACAACCCATAATAGAAAAAGAGGGTGGAAACTCCCACAAACATATATATGTAATCCAAAAGACAAGAAAGGACCGAAATAAGCGTCGGTCGATACAATCCATACAATATAAAATAAGTTTCATGTGTTACATAATACATCATTTATACAATTACAACCATTTGGGACACACGCCCGAATAAAGACTGATCTTAGCTAGAAAACAATAATAGAGGCGTCTACACAAAATATCCCGTGATACCCGCAAAATGTCACGGCTCCTCAAAAGACTTCAGAGAAAGGAAAGTCATTACGGGCGACCTTGCGACGGAACACCTGAACGAATATAGAAGATACACACACAACAAGAAAACGAAGAACCGATCAGAGGCCGGTTTTATATGATCACTAGATAAATGACAGGTATGACAATAATGTACAGGTAAGCATGGATGATACGGATGCTATTCTAGCATGGTAACATCATATAAAGAACTAAGACAGTTAAATGATTATTAAAATAAAATTCAATTATACAAGGAAATAAAAGTACTTATAAGCCTTTTTCATCTTTCATCATTTTCAATTCCATCTTCTTTCCATTCCTTATCAGGAATGCATTTATTACCAGGTGCTCTTTATGGCACTTATCTCAATAGTATGCTCTTTGTGGCATATACTTTGCTCTTTATGGCATTAATGTTCCATCGAGTCCAACTCGATAATAGAATAGTTATAAATATATATATAACGATTCTAAGACCGCCCGTCCGGGTTTCCCCACTGTGCGCGCCCCTAAATAACCATCATCTTCCAGGGCCTAACATAAGACAACCTGGGATCCTATCGCAAACGTCGGGAAGCGTCCATATGCCTGCGGGATAGTAAAGACCACACCCGGAATCTCCTACCCATCGCAGAAAAATATAAAACAAGCGCTCATATGGCCTAGGACTATATCCACCATGCATTCACTAGCCAGGGGGCTTCACCTCACGCACGGACTTCCCTTAAGATGGTATTTAGAGAGGTGTGTAACATCCATTTTATTAATTTCCATTACATGATTTAGTAAATTATCATTTACTTTGCCTATTTGACATTTTATCAAATGCATTAAGGTTATCCGAAACTATACGTATTTCGTATCAGCATAACAACCTCGATAAATAGTTAGACTCCCTAAATTATTTTCCAAAGCCTCCTTTTTGACTTCATAATTGACCACCAAGTCAAACCTAGCTCACAATTACTCCTAAAGTCTCCAAATTTGACTCTAAGATCTCCTAGGCTATTATAAAACTATACGAGAGAAGTAATGCCTGAACATTACTTTAAACCTCCCACCCTGAAATGAACCCTAGATGAACCCCTTCGAGTCTAGGGTGTCGACCAAACTCAACTAATACTCTAAGACCTTATATTTACTTCATTTAAGAAGGTCCCTAATTACTAGTCCTAAAGAAAAGGGTTAAAATTTAAAAAGAAAGGAAATTGAAAAAGTGAAGGGTTTCCGAATCGATTCGGCCAGAAAATATGGGATTCTGCATAATTGCCGAATCGATTCGGACCATCCGAATCGATTCGGTCAGGAAGATTGGGTTTCTGCATAATTGCCGAATCGATTCGGACCAAGCCGAATCGATTCGGACCAAGCCGAATCGATTCGGTTCACCCAACCCTCGAAACTGTCTAGCAACGAATCGATTCGGCCAGGCCGAATCAATTCGGTTCTACAGAAATTCCTAATTTTGCTTATGAAGTCTTGGACTCCAATTTCATCCCAAACTCTAATCCATTCAAACCAACTCATTTATTTCCACCAACACAACATAAATGCTACTAACTACCATCACAACTATCAATAATCATCCAAATTCTTCTTCAATGGTCCAAAACCAACAAATATACAAAAACCCTAAACTAGTTAAACTATGATCAATACACCATTATCATAAAAATCATTTATCTTAAACCACAAATAGCAAGTAGTAAACTTGCCTCAAACCAGTAAATGAAGATTTTCTTTGTGTAGAAGTAAGAATCTGTCCTCAATCTCCAATTTCCTCTCCTTTATCTACTTCTCTCAAGCTCTCTCTAGGTTTAGGAGTGAAATTAGGGAAATTAGAAGACTTAGTAAGACTAAGTCGTGGCTTTAGTCAAAATCCCAACTTAATTGATCAATATTGCGATAAAATAACACGCAACTACATATTTAAGGTATAATCAGTCAAAAGTGCCAAAAATCTCAAAATACAATATGGCACAATATTTAACTATCTCACACGTTCTGGACTCAATTATGGCCTCCAAATTATCATCTGGACAATTTATAATTCACTTTAAGTTCCGGTCTCATTATCAAGCCAAATATCATTTTAATTCTTATGACATCAATAAGCATAACATTGCAATATTCACCCATAGTTATGGTATATATATGCAAACTCAAGGTGAATATTAACTTTTCTTCATTAAATTAGCACTCAATTCATAACCCAACACTTATATCTAATTACCATACCTAGTAATTAATATAAAATACGTTCTCATAAGCGAGGGTTATTACATACTCCCCCCTTATGAGGGAATTTTGTCCCCAAAATTCAGGCGTACCTTATAAGAAAAGATGTGGATATTTCTCCCGCATCTCGTCCTCACGTTCCCACGTTGATTCTTTCGCATTGTGATGACTCCATTGAACTCTCACTAAGGTCACCACACGAGACCTTAACTTGCGCTCCCCACACTCAAGAATAGCAACCGGTTGTTCTTCATATGAAACATCAGGTTGCAAGTCGATATCTTTAAAAGGGATGTGCCAAAGGGCACCCTCACATCTTCTATACTTCTTCAAAGAGGAGACGTGGAATACATCGTGGATTTATTGCAAAGGCTCCGGTAAAGCAAGTTGATACGCCACGGGACCAACTTTTACAATAATTAGGAAAGGTCCAACAAAACGCGGTGCAAGCTTTCCTTTCTTCCCGAAACGTTTAACGCCCTTCATTGGAGACACTCGCACCAATACTTGGTCTCTAACTTCTAACTCCATGTGTTTCCTACCCGCATCGACATATCTCTTTTGACGGTCTTGGGCTATCCGAATGCGATTTCAAATAAATTCAATCTTTGAAGAAGTGTCTTGAATCATTTCAGGTCCAAGGAATTTGTTATCACCCACCTCCAACCAACAAGCGGGCGATCTACATGGCCGGCCATACAAAGCTTCATAAGGTGCCATTACAATAGTAAATTGGTATGAGTTGTTATAAGCAAACTCAACCAATGAGAGTTATTATTCCCAACCGCCCTTAAAATCAAGCATGCACATACGAAGCATATCCTCCAACATCTGGTTTACCCTTTCAGTTTGACCATCTGTTTGAGGATGATAGGAGGAGCTTAACTTCAACTCGGTCCCCATGGCCTCTTGAAAACTTCGCCAAAAGTGGGACACAAATATTTTATCTCGGTCAGAAACAATATTTAAAGGTACCCCATGAAGTTTAACGATCTCTTCGATGAATAATTGGGCGTAGCGAGCGGTATCATAATCCGTACGTACAGGCAAGAAGTGTGCCGACTTAGTCAAACGGTCGATAATCACCCAGATCGAATCATGACCTCTCTGTGATCTAGGTAAGCCCGTAATGAAGTCCATCGAAATGCTTTCCCATTTCCATACTGGAATCTCCAGCGGTTGTAGCAAACCTGTCGGTCGTTGATGGTCAATCTTAACCAACTGACAAGTAGTGCATTGGGATACAAACTCCGAGATATCCCTCTTCATACCAGCCCACCAATACTGACGGCGCATATCTTGGTACATATTGTCCCCACCTGGATGTACCGTAAACTTTGACCCGTGAGATTCCGCCATCACCGCTTGTCTCAAGTCCCCATCTTCGGGAACAATAAGTCTTCTATGGAAGCTTAGTCCACCCTCAGAATCAATCGAGTACGACTCCGCTCCCTCAGACAACAATCGGTGTATATGGTCTTGACAACCTTTATCTCTTCCCTGGGCTTCAACAATTCTCGCTATAATCGTAGGAGTAACGGTCATCACGGAAATGAATGCTCTTACCCCCGCATCCTCCTGACAGAGCTCTCTCCACTTAGCTTTCCACACCTTAGCTAAGTCTCCCTCGGGCTTCCTACTCAAGGCATCTGCTACTACGTTCGCCTTTCCAGGATGATATTGGATATCAAATTGGTAGTATTTCACAAACTCCAACCAATGACGCTGACGCATATTCAAGTCCTTTTGGGAAAATAAATATTACAGCGATTTATGGTCGTTGAAAAGACTAAACTTTTCCCCCAAGAGATAATGCCTCCATATCTTCAAGGCAAAGACAACTGCGGTAAACTCTAAGTCATGCACCGGATAATTCCTTTCTTGAGGCTTCAACTTACGAGAAGCGTAAGCAATAACTTGTCTTTCTTGCTGAAGAACACCTCCTAACCCTTGAAGAGATGCATCGGTGAAGACTAGGTATTCCAATCCCGGTTTTGGCAGCGCAAGGACTGGAGCCGAAGTTAATCTATCTTTGAGCTCATCAAATGCAGCTTGACATGAACTGTCCCAAATAAATCTCACTCCCTTTTGGGTTAAATTCGTCAACGGACTAGCGATTTTTGAAAAACCCTTAATAAATCGACGGTAATAACCCGCCAAGCCCAGAAAACTACGAACCTCAGTAGGTGTCGTGGGCTGTCCCCACTCTCTCACCGTAATCACCTTGCTAGGATCCACAGATACACCCTGGGATGACACCACATGACCCAGAAATTGAACTTCCTTCAACCAAAAGCCACATTTCTCAAACTTTGCATACAATTTGTGATCCCTCAATCTCTGCAGGACCAACCGTAAGTGAGTAGCATGATCAGACTCTGTTTGAGAATAGACTAGGATGTCATCGATGAATATAATAACAAACTGGTCAAGGAAATCCCGAAACACCCTGTTCATAAGATCCATAAATACATCAGGAGCATTGGTTAGCCCAAAGGGCATAACCAAGAATTCATAGGATCCGTAACGGGTCAGAAATGCAGTCTTGGATACATCTTGCGCCCGTATCCTCAATTGATGATACCTCGTCCTCAAATCGATTTTGGAGAAGTATGATGCTCCCCTAAGTTGATCAAACAAATCATCAATGCGAGGCAAAGGGTATTTATTCCGGATGGTGACTTTATTCAACTCCCTATAGTCCACACATAACCGGAGAGAACCGTCTCTTTTCTTCACAAACAATACCGGAGCACCCCATGGTGATGTGCTATGCCTAATAAATCCTTGCTCCAATAGCTGCTGAATTTGATCTCTCAACTCCCTCATCTCCACAGGAGCCATTCGATACGGAGCTTTAGCAATCGATCGAGTTCCCGGCATTAAATCAATCACAAACTCTATCTCCCGACTTGGAGGTAATCCCGGTATCTCCCAAAAAACATCTTCAAAATCTTTAACAATCGGAAGAGAATTTAGGGGAACCACAACATCCCTAGATGCATCTTTCGCAATACAATATAAATAAGCACTCGTACTCCCTTCCATACAAGGCATAACAACCAAGAACATTTCTTGTCCCAGAACTGCAAAAACTATGCTTTTCCCATAACAATTTATTATCGCGCGGTATTTCACTAGCCAATCCATACCCAATATTACATCATACCCGAACATGTCAAGGACGAGCAATTCGGCCACAAAACACAAGTTACCAAGATTAATCCCTACATTTTTACAAACAAAGAAAATCAATGAACCATCACCCATAGAGGATTCAACGCTAGTGAAGGTACTTTCAGCAGATTTTATCAAACCTGTGGTCTGAGCAAAACTCCTAGAAATAAAGGAGTGTGTAGCACCCGTATCAAATAGTACTCGACCCATATGACCATGAATGAAAAACTTACCCTCGATCGCTGGCGGTGCCGGAGGAGTTGGAGGAAGCATAGCCTCCTGAATATGGTAAACCCGTCCATACTGCAATTACCCCTGCTGAGGAGGAGCAATCGGATTAGGTGCCTGGGGCGGAAACTGTACATACGGCTGTTGTGGAGCCCTAGGAAGATGCCCTCCAACCAACTGAGGACATGCCCTTTTATAATGGCCCAACTCCCCACAATGAAAACATTGATTAGCCGCATTCTCCTGATTCCTACCTTGATTGTTTCGAAATTGCCCCGCACCCCGGCCTTGCAGGACCCTACCTCCATTTCAACCTCTACCTCCCTATTGTTGTTGTCCGCCTTGACCCGACCTGTTATTATTATTATTATTATTATTATTATTATTATTATTATTATTATTATTATTATTATTGCCACCAGCATTAAACCCACCAAAACGTTGACGCTTGGACAAATCCCCTTGCTGAGGATCCCTCTCTTTCTGCTTGTTCCCCGAGGATTGGGACGAAGAAGATGTTCCCCCTCTAATCCCATTACCTCCCGGTTTCACCACTTGCCCCATTGCTGCAGCCTTCTTGTTGTTTTGCACAAATAATCTATGCTCTTGACAGTGACGTAAAGCAGCATTCATCACGTCCCCAAAGTTTACCAAAGATATATTTCCAAGCAAATGTTGTTTTATTCGCCAGTGCAAACCTCCTGCAAATTTGGAGATCCTCTTCGCTTCCGGAGTCACTTCATCCGGTATAAAGCTTGCTAACAGGGTAAATTCCTCTTCGTATTCGGCAACTGATCTCTCCCCTTGTACTAAATCTTGAAGCTTCCTCTGCATCTCCCTTTGAACTGCGGGAGGGAAGTACTTTCCATCAAACAAAGCCCAGAAATTGGTGATTGACATTGTATCCCTTTGCTCGGGTGTCTTTATTGACTCCCACCAGTGTAAAGCCGATCCGACAAGCTTAAAGGTAACGAGGATTTGATTTTTCTCCTCACTACATTCCACCATCCTAAGATGACGCTGCATGTCCTTCTTCCACTGGTTTGCCTTTATAACGTCTGAACCTCCCTCAAATTCTGGGGGATGACCCTTTAGGAAAGACTCTCTTACTCGTTCCCACTGAGAAGGTCCCGTAGGAACTAGTGCTTCTTGTCCCCTCGCTTGAGCTTGTGGCATTTGTTATGCCACTGCAGTCATCGCTGCATTAACAGCTTGGGCCACGATATTTGCCACATCAGCGGCACTGATATTCCCCGGTGGCGGCGGTGGAGGACCAACCTCATCCTTGACAACCCTATTGCGTCTAGCAGGACGTCCTCTATTTGGCGGCATCTGAGATAGAGAAGAGATAGAGTTAGAATATTATATAAAATAATCTATCTAGCAGAAGATCGCATACATAAGCAACAAGGCAATCCTAACATTAAGCTCTATATCAAAGAACGCTACGGTAGAACGTGACAAATCCGCATAGATCCTAAAGACTCTAGAACCTGATGCTCTGATACCATCTGTGACAACTCGCTATCCGAAATAAAGGGTGGCCAACCCTAAACCCCGATGAAACAAGAATCATAGATAGATACCATTCTCAGCATCACAATATCATACAGAGTATCAGGAATAACCACATAATATTCCACAAAGCGGGTTATCAAAAATTTAATTTGCAATTTAAAGAAATCACTTTCAACAACCCATAATAGAAAAAGAGGGTGGAAACTCCCACAAACATATATATGTAATCCAAAAGACAAGAAAGGACCGAAATAAGCGTCGGTCGATACAATCCATACAATATACAATAAGTTTCATGTGTTACATAATACATCATTTATACAATTACAACCATTTGGGCCACACGCCCGAATAAAGACTGATCTTAGCTAGAAAACAATAATAGAGGCGTCTACACAAATTATCCCGTGATACCCGCAAAATGTCACGGCTCCTCAAAAGACTTCAGAGAAAGGAAAGTCATTACGGGCGACCTTGCGACGGAACACCTGAACGAATATAGAAGATACATACACAACAAGAAAACGAAGAACCGGTCAGAGGCCGGTTTTACATGATCACTAGATAAATGACAGGTATGACAATAATGTACAGGTAAGCATGGATGATACGGATGCTATTCTAGCATGGTAACATCATATAAAGAACTAAGACAATTAAATGATTATTAAAATAAAATTTAATTATACAAGGAAATAAAAGTACTTATAAGACTTTTTCATCTTTCATCATTTTCAATTCCATCTTCTTTCCATTCCTTATCAGGAATGCATTTATTACCAGGTGCTATTTATGGCACTTATCTCAATAGTATGCTCTTTGTGGCATATACTTTGATATTTATGGCATTAATGTTCCATCGAGTCCAACTCGATAATAGAATAGTTATAAATATATATATAACGATTCTAAGACCGCCCGTCCGGGTTTCCCCACTGTGCGCGCCCCTAAATAACCATCATCTTCCAGGGCCTAACATAAGACAACCTGGGATCCTATCGCAAACGTCGGGAAGCGGCCATATGCCTGCGGGATAGTCAAGACCACACCCGTAATCTCCTACCCATCGCAGAAAAATATAAAACAAGCGCTCATATGGCCTAGGACTATATCCACCCTGCATTCACTAGCCAGGGGGCTTCACCTCACGCACGGACTTCCCTTAAGATGGTATTTAGAGAGGTGTGTAACATCCATTTTATTAATTTCCATTACATGATTTAGTAAATTATCATTTACTTTGCCTATTTGACATTTTATCAAATGCATTAAGGTTATCCGAAACTATACGTATTTCGTATCAGCATAACAACCTCGATAAATAGTTAGACTCCCTAAATTATTTTCCAAAGCCTCCTTTTTGACTTCATAATTGACCACCAAGTCAAACCTAGCTCACAATAACTCCTAAAGTCTCCAAATTTGACTCTAAGTTCTCCTAGGCTATTATAAAACTATACGAGAGAAGTAATGCCTGAACATTACTTTAAACCTCCCACCCTGAAATGAACCCTAGATGAACCCCTTCAAGTCTAGGGTGTCGACCAAACTCAACTAATACTAAGACCCTATATTTACTTCATTTAAGAAGGTCCCTAATTACTAGTCCTAAATAAAAGGGTTAAAATTTAAAAAGAAAGGAAATTAAAAAAGTGCAGGGTTTCCGAATCGATTCGGCCAGAAAATATGGGATTCTGCATAATTGCCGAATCAATTCGGACCATCCGAATTGATTCGGTCAGGAAGATTGGGTTTCTGCACAATTACCGAATCGATTCGGACCAAGCCGAATCGATTCGGACCAAGCCGAATCGATTCGGACCAAGCCGAATCGATTCGGTTCACCCAACCCTCGAAA
Organism: Sambucus nigra; assembly: GCA_949130495.1. Classification (NCBI taxonomy): domain Eukaryota; kingdom Viridiplantae; phylum Streptophyta; class Magnoliopsida; order Dipsacales; family Adoxaceae; genus Sambucus; species Sambucus nigra. The sequence goes on from OX422214.1 coordinate 530,847,973, forward strand.
CTGTCTAGCAACGAATCGATTCGGCTAGGACGAATCGATTCGGTTCTGCAGAAATTCCTAATTTTGCTTATGAAGTCTTGGACTCCAATTTCATCCCATACTCTAATCCATTCAAACCAACTCATTTATTTCCACCAACACAACATAAATGCTACTAACTACCATCACAACTATCAATAATCATCCAAATTCTTCTTCAATGGTCCAAAACCAACAAATATACAAAAACCCTAAACTAGTTAAACTATGATCAATACACGATTATCATAAAAATCATTTATCTTAAACCACAAATAGCAAGTAGTAAACTTGCCTCAAACCAGTAAATGAAGATTTTCTTTGTGTAGAAGTAAGAATCTGTCCTCAATCTCCAATTTCCTCTCCTTTCTCTACTTCTCTCAAGCTCTCTCTAGGTTTAGGAGTGAAATTAGGGAAATTAGAAGACTTAGTAAGACTAAGTCGTGGCTTTAGTTAAAATCCCAACTTAATTGATCAATATTGCGATAAAATAACACGCAACTACATATTTAAGGTATAATCAGTCAAAAGTGCCAAAAATCTCAAAATACAATATGGCACAATATTTGACTATCTCACACGTTCCGGACTCAATTATGGCCTCCAAATTATCATCTGGACAATTTATAATTCACTTTAAGTTCCGGTCTCATTATCAAGCCAAATATCATTTTAATTCTTATGACATCAATAAGCATAACATAGCAATATTCACCAATAGTTATGGTATATATGTGCAAACTCAAGGTGAATATTAACTTTTCTTCATTAAATTAGCACTCAATTCATAACCCAACACTTATATCTAATTACGATACCTAGTAATTAATATAAAATATGTTCTCATAAGCGAGGGTTATTACATTTCTTCCATTACAAAATGGAATAGATGATCCACCAAGTACTAGAAATGAGCAGCCTCTTGTAGAAATGCCTAGTTAGTGGACATGGTCCTCCAAGACAGTAGAGGAACCAAACCGTAATGGTCTAACACCGAGAGAGACCAGTCATCAAAGATGTGGATATAATTATCTATCTGATAATTCAAGGCAACCTATTAATCAGAGTTTAGCAGCTCAATTTTTAAAGAGAAGCTACAAGATGATTGCAGTGTCTAAGATTATGAGAGAAAGGATACAAAAGATGTGAGATTTTAATTCCAATCTCCTTCCAATTTATAGAAAAGTATAATTGATCGATTGGTCCTTCAATAGACCGATCGTTCATTCAATTAAAATCAGAATATTTAGTATGATTTTGACAAACCTGCTAACTAAAATCTATCAAACGGGACTCAATACGAGAATGGTAATTGTAACAAATTTGAATATGTGTAAATTGGATTCTTTTCCCTTTTTTGCCTTAGTAAAATCTTTTCATATCTATTCTAAATATTTTTCATCATTATAATAAAATCACTATAATAACCCAAGAATAAAAGCACTTTCATAAATAAACAAGTCTTATACACAATATTAAGAATAAATGAGAAACCCATTTAAACCTCAAAAACAAAATACAAAATACAAAATTTCGAAATCATCTTGAGGTGCTAATAAAGGACGAGTCACCATCCTCCCCTCGAAATGTGAATCTGAGACCACAACTCGCACCGTCGTGCCCTCTCAAATCACTGGGTCTCCCTGAGGGGGTACAAGAAAGGTAGGTCTCTAATGCCTTGGACGCACTCATCGAGAAGACTTAAGAGCGTCAGCCTCTCAAACTCTTAAAACTTATCAAGATAAGGATCCCGAAATATCCTTAATCACTGGATTCCCCTCTCATCCTACGGAGATAGGCTCGCATCGTTTGGGAAATCTGCTCCAGCACTTCTAGTGGGATAGTGCAGACCTGCAACAATAAATGGCGCATCATAGAGTTAATCTCAACTAAAATAAAATAAAAAAAGATCAAATAAAAATTCATGGCGTACCTTAACTCCATAAAAATAAATAAATAAGTGTGGGAAGGAGGAACAACTACCTCGTACTCTATGCCATCATCCTCAGTGTACCAAACGGATAAGATCGAAATCCGAATATCCAACGGAGGAGCTTAATAACAGTCCAATAAAAAAAAAATTCCCTTAGTAGATCCCTTTAAAGGAAGGATGAAAGTAGCAGCAGGGTATCCTCCCCCAAACCCCAGCCCTCTCTAGCATTGAGGACCTCTGGAATCAGTTTCTCAGCAATACAATTTTCACAGGGGATGGTCTAGTCAAAATGGGTAACCCCACCTTCACTCCTTGTGTCTTGGGATCCACGTCATCTAAAGAGAGTACTGTAGAGACTTTATCTCAGAAGGAGGTTCCACGGGAGTAGTCAGCTAAGCCGAGAAAGGCCATGGATGGACAACCCTCTCCCCCAACTAAAGAGCTGCAGCCCCATCACTACAGAAGAACACCCAAGAGGTAGTCGTGATAGCATCCCTACTCGTAGTCCAGTGACCTCGGTACATAGACCAATGGAAGAATACGACATGAAGATACAACAAAAAATAATGAGAATACATAAAAAATGTGCAGAGAATTGAAAATTGAGAATGATAAAGAGAAAAATGTATCTTGTGAACAATAAACGGCCTATCAAGGTTCGAATATCTCCCGAGAGTACACAACAAAATATGGACCCCTATTATAATTCTGACATCACCTATGGTGGGACTAACTATCCTCCTAGTGTAATCACAAGTGACATCGATGGATACCAAAAATTTCGAGGGCTTGTGACAACATTAAAAAAGAAAAAAAATCAGTAAAACGTATGTTTACAAACAAAATCAAAGGGAACAAGCATACCTCCCAAGAAGAAACATTACCTCCTAGCCTCGCGTCTCGAAAGGGCGCTCATACTGGCGTAGAGCAAGCCCAAATTTGAATCGTGCCAGTTATATAGGCGAATGAAGCTAAAGTAGAGAAGCAAAAAAAGTAAATCGCTATGAACCGCTTCTCCATGAGAGGATTAAATTGTGCGATAGAGTGAAAACAATAAGAAGCTCCGGGTATACTAATGAATCCTCATCACACCATCTTAGAAACTCCCTGCTCATCTACGCATATGGGTGGCCAGGGAGGTAAGAACAGTAGTCACCCCCGAGCAAAGGGACGAAAAAAACCCCATCGTTTCTTTGAAGGAATGCCCAGAGAGATTAAGGTGTATGGAATCGTCATTGGGAAATGGCCTATCGCCAGGCCAGTAAGAACATGAAAGTCCAAGGGGGTGAGTGTCATCTAACCCAGTAGAAAATGAAAGGTGAAGGTAGTTTCCCACCACCTCTGTACCAACATTCTCACTGTGGACGTACCATGAGTCATTGCCAAAGAATCCAAAAGGGATCAAAGCCTAGGTCCAAAAACCTGACCCTGATGACATGACAGAACTTCTCACTCTACCAGCGAGACACCACCCACTTAGGGAAACTCTTAAGTTAGATCCGAGTGATGCTATCCCCCCGAGGCATTTAAGCAATGGGAAAAATAATAATAACGATAAATAAAAAACAAAATAACACACCGCAATAATATTTCAAGCATATATGCAACAAAAATAGTGTTTAAAAAATAAATACATACTAGGTCGCGACGCACAACATGAGTGAGGTACACGACAGGATCTCGCAACAAGTCAGCTTAATCTCCCGTTGGGGCACATGGTGGTGCACACCCAAATCCCTCACCTTCAGCTCCTTTGGAGTCTTTAGGCCCCCCAGTCATTAGGCTCGTCAGCCTCGAGAACAAATCGTACGTCAGCAAAGTCACCCAAACGCCTATCAAACATCTCTCCGGCAACATATCTATCGACTATGATAGAGTGAAAACACTCATAAAAACACACAAAATCGGATGCTATGAGAAACTAAAGGGAGAGTTAGAAGTGAAAAGTGAGGAAACTTGCCAAGAAACTGCCTTATATAGATGGGCAGGCACTTGGCCGATGAGTCAATCGCACACTTGACCAATCAGTCAAGAGACTGCCTTAGTGCTTTCCCGATTGGTCAAATCCCACACAATAAATAAAAACCATTCTTTTTCTAATCCAAATTCATTCTCCCATCAACTCAAATTCATTTTTCTTACATGGAATTAATTATTTTAAAATTCATTAATCATCAAAAATAAAAATCCCCAAATCCATGATCCTCCTCAATCGAATACAAAACTCAATCCCTATTTATCCTTAGTAAGTTGCAAAAAATCAGAACTCCTTTCCAAAATTTAGTCAAAGATTCTTGATCTTTCCTAATGATTCAGTGTATCGACAAACACCTTGTCCTAAGCGGGCACACTTTCCAAATTCATCTAGTGTATCAACAAACACCTTGTCCCAAGAGGACACCCTTTCCAAAGTGATCCAATGTATCAATAAACACCTTGTCCAAAGCGGACACCCTTTCTAAAATGATTCAGTGTATCGACAAACACTTTGTCCCAAGGGAACGCCCCTTTTGAACGATTTGGTGTATCGACAAGCACTTTGTCCCAAGAGGCACCCCTTATGAATGATTTGTTGTATTGACAAGAACCTTGTCCCAATAGGACACCCTTTTCGAAATGATCAGGTGTATCGACAAATACCTTATCCCAAGAGGACACGTCTTTCAAAAGATTTGGTGTGTCGACAAACACTTTGCCCAAGTGGACACCCTTTCCAAAATAATACAGTGCATCGAAAAACACGTTGTCCCAAGTGGACACCCTTACAAAACGATCTGTTGTATTGACAAATAACTTGTCAAAGGAGGACACCCCTTTCTAATAATCTGGTGTATTGATAAACACCTTGTCTCAAATGGACACACTTTTCAAAATGATATTATTTATTGACAAACACTTTATCCTAAATGGACATCCTTCCAAAAAGATCCTGTGTATAGACAAGCACATTATCCTAAGAGGACACCAATCCAAAATGATCTGGTGTATTGAAAAAAAACTTGTCCTAAGCGAAAACTATTTCTAAAATGATCTGATGTATTGACCCCCTCTTAAATGATCTGGTGTATTAAAAAACACCTTGTCCCAAGAGGACACCCTTCTAAAATGATATGATTTATCGACAAAACACCTTGTCCCAAGCGGACACACCTTTCCTAAATCATTTAGTGTATCGGAAAACACCTTGTCTCAAATGGAAACCTCTCTAAATGATTCGGTGTATCGATAAACACCTTGTCCTAGGAGGACATGTCATCCGCAAAACCTAATATTTCACCTAATGAGAATGTTAAACAACATGTCCTCATTTTACATAAAGCCTTGCTAGGCGATAATCGCAACCCCTCGCGATAATCAAACTAACTCAACAAAAAAGAAAGTAGTCTAAAAACACCTCATGATAGGTAAAGAGAATCCCCAGCAGTTGCATAACAGGTGTATCTCTTTCCAACAACATTCGTCTAAATTGAACTACATTGTAGAGGGCTCTGTAGACACACCATTATTCTCTATAAAGATATCCATACCTACCATGGACTTCCAAAGGCTCAAAACTTAACCCAAACTCATGGAAACCTTCCTAACAAGCCCAAACACCTAAAACGGGGCACGAAATTACCCAACATAATCAAATTGGTCCAGAATGGGATAAATATACTAGAGTGAAACATGCTTGTATGATCGGTCAAGCTCGTACAATACCCATAACCGATCGGTCATTAACCTCAGATTTTTGCCTTTAAACGGAGGCCTTCACCTACCAACTAAAGGCATTAACTTCACCCTCTTAAATTAAGATCCTTTTTCCCAGAAGCATTTTGCCTTCCAAAAAGCCTTGAAACTCTCTCCATTTTTCATCAAAACCCTCCTTAAGCTTAGATCTAGTGCTTTAACTTATATCCATAGCTTCTCTCTCTTCATCCATGTCCAAAACCATCCCAAAAATCGTTTGCCTTTTTTCCTACTTTTTCTTTTTAAGGTAATTTTTCTTTAAAAATATCCTTAGATCCATTTCTAAAAAGCTTGATCCTAAGTCATAACATTGCAGAAACAAAAATGATTTCTCTTAACTTTGAAGGTATGTGATCTCACTTTTTTTATGGCCATCCCCGATCCTCACGTTGGGAGGGATGAAGAAGAGGGGGTGTCTTCATCTCGAGAGGATCTTGGTCCCGCACATCCCTCTCAGGTGCGCTTCGGTTGGCGTCGATGATGAGGTGAAAAATGTAGGGAGATGGAGTCGCTAATTTATTTTATTCAAAACAGACAAAAAAAGGGAGCCGTCCCGAAAGACAGCATCCAAAGACATACTGATACATACGAAACCAAAATGATTCGAAAAAGGGTCCGGAGGCTAAGTTACGAAATGGGAAGGTGTTAGGCACCCATTCCGCCCTTACGGTCTCTCATGGGTTATTGCTATTTTCCTTTATTTCCCAGTGCTGTGTGTGTATGTGTATATGTAGTTGAGATAGGAATCATCGACTTGTATCATCAAAGAGATAAAGCGAGTCATCCATAGGAATGTTCCTAAAAGATAATATTAAAAAATAGGATTTATGCGATTATCCTAGCATTAATCATTATAATGGAACAATAACACATACAGAATAATGCGCCACTAAGAACAAATATATGTATATGTAAACATATATATTTTAGGAGAGTTAAGTTAAAGAATATAGAAAAATAGAAAATGGGAGAAAAGTAGGAATAGGACTCGAGTCTCGGGTTTTACCCCGAGATGCCTACGTAGCCTATAGAGGCATCAAAGTCCACGTAGTTCGTATGCAAAACAAGGGGTGGGATTTATCCCATAAATCTAACCGGGGACTTCTCTTATATATGTGTGTTTGTAAAAAAAGTGTTTTAGTTGTGAGAAAAGTGTGAGAAAAGAATGAGAATTTCCGTTTGGAATTTATGAGCAAACCCTCTTTTTCTTGTTTTTTGAGTTTTTATTTATATGAAAATAAGAGATGTGCAATAATACTAAATAAAATGCATATTAGGATATGTGAGAGAGAATAAAAGTTCTAAGTAATAAGTTAATAAAAATTTAGGAGAATTTGAAGAGAGAGTTGAGAAAGTTGGACCTTCTTGAAGATCTTGAGCTGGATCTTAGACATTGGAAAGTAGCCCTTGCACTTGGGTGATGATGGAGGGTACTTAATTCACCGAGTTTGATGAAAAATATGATGAAAGGTGAAGGTTGGAAAGGGATTTAGATGTGAAAATCACACTGACTTCGAGAGGGGTTTTCTGAGCTTGCTGAGAGTGATGGATTTCAGATCCCGTGTGTTTTTGCAATGAGGTCAGGACCTCCTTTTTATAGGATGAGGGCATTATCGATTGGCATAGTCCTCGTCCTGCCAATCGGCAGGTGTGTTTAGGAACACTGCCGATAGGCAGGGTTTGGAACCTGCCGTTGGACAGTCTCTTTTAGGTTCCTTCGAAAAGTCGGTCGTAGAGAGCAAACCATTGATCCGAATCGCTCACGGGGTGAACCGTTGGAAAGGTAATTCATAGATCTTTGAAAGTCCTTGGACTGCTCTCGGGTCTGGGAGTTTAATTTAAGCCAAATGTGGATCGGAAGCACTCGTCGGTCCTTTGGACGGGGAATCCTCGGTCGCAAATGGATCGTTCGTCCGCATGGTAAGTCAGAATTGCGCATGGGGCGGACCGTTGGAAAGGTTAGGAGATGTACTTAGACATTCCAAAGAGTTTGGCTAAGTTTAGGAAGTTGACTTCAGTCATGCCGGGCTTAGAAGTGTCCGATGGCCTTTAAGAGTAAAACAGATCGTTCGTCCGTACCGTAAGTCAGAATCGCGCACGGAGTGGACCTTTGGAAAGGGGTTTCAGTTCCCTTTGAAGATTCATTCCATCTCGGTCGAGGTGAAGAGTTAACTTTGGTCAAACGGAGACTGGGATCATCTGGTGGCCTCCTGATCAAGTTTCGGGGGGAAACGGGTTATTCGTCCGCACCGTAAGTCAGAATCGAGCACGGGACGGACCGTTGGAAAGGGGTTTCAGTGACATTTGGAAATTATTTCAATCTCGGTCGAGCTGAAGAGTTTGAATTTTGGTCAAATGGAGCTTGGGAGTTCCCGATGGCCTCTAGGTCAGCACCCGGGGTATGACTTAGGTTTGTAGCGATGAAGGGAGGTGCTAGGGACCTACAGAGAGGTTAGGGGGTGTTAGAATAGGGTGTCTACACTTTCGTTTTGAAATTTTGATACAAAATAGGGTGGTGTTGTGTTGAAACATAACCCTCAAGATACTTTATTTGTGTTTCTTTGTCATGTAAATACTAATTTTTCTTCAAAGGTCATGATCAAACTACGTTGACTTTGATTCTACCTACGGTGGATACGTAGGGATATTAAAGTAGCCCGATATCTAAAACTCAAGTCAAATCTTGTACTTATTCATCCATTTTTACTTCATTATTAAAAGAAAACTAAATAAAAAATCTTTAAAATCATGAAATACATTCATGTAGGTTAGAGGAACATTAAATTCAGAGGTTCTGCCTACTATTTTGTACTTAATGTTGGAAGTTTGGTCATTATTTCATTATCGAGTGATCTTACAAGTGAATCAAGATTGTCCAAGTTCTCTCATGAACTCAAATCATAAATTATTTTTCAGATTTGACTACTTTTCATTCTTAAATTACCTCAAATGATCAGGAAAGACTAGATCTCTTGCATTATGAGGTACAACTCCATTTGGTTATAAACTACGTGGACTTTGAATATCTCTTTGCAATTACGTAGGTTAATTCTCACTATCGTCTGGGTGAATAAGTCCAACTTTTTACATATATATCCTTTCGTATATATTATCTACATACATATCCCACACAACATTGCACAACCTATCTATATACTAACTATTTGCATTTTATTATTTATTTTTACACAATAACATGCTAGCACACATACTTTATATCTATATTTGAGACCTAGAGGGAGGAGCGGGTGCCTAACACCTTCCTAATTTCACATACAAATGTTGTGGGTGGTGTTCACCCCCTTTCTACAACTAATCATACCCGTTAGTCAATGGCCTTAAGTGAGGAGGCCTAGAGAACGACTGACCTTCCATATATAAACCCCTCGATTCATTCTTAAATAAAAAATAGACACTCGGTCTGATACCAATTGAAAATGCTACTGCACAAGGGATATATAGAGATTATCAAACACACAATAATTTTTAATTTTTTGAAAAATAAATTAAATGATTAATCCAATTAAACTTGCACCCATTAAACCGAATGGTATGTTAAATGGTTTACCAAATTTGACCTTGCCTAAGCATGCATCTAGGTGATTATAACAAGAGTAAAATAAAGTAACAAATCACAACATACCAATGTATGAGAAAAAATCCACAGCAGGAAAAATCTCAGATGATCAATCCATACAAATTCACTATGCAATAAGAGAAGAAGTTATTTTAATGCATAATTTTAACAATAATTTATATATAAGTGTCATGATAGATTTGTTAAAAAGTCACCCACTATACATGTCATATATAAATTACTTAAAGTAACAATCATGACACCTAAAATAAAAATGTCGTGGAAAATAATTAACACGAAATAGAAGAGGTGTCATAAAACTAGTAAGACATTTTGTAAGAAGGGAGTCATGAAATCCTTATTTACAACATGTCTTAGGTGTGGTAAAAGTTTATTGCACGAATCTTGGCATGTGTCGTGAAATTTATTATACATCTTACAACCCATTCACTGGAACTTTAATATGATCCAGAAATTTTTTTGGTCCAGTAGATCTTATTCATGCCTCCCTCACCCAAAAAAACTCTACCTCCCTTTATCTTCTCCTCTCTCACCCCCAAAAAACCCTCTCCTACCCTACGAAATGTAACGGTTCTTGCGAACCCCAACCTCCAACCTCTGACATTATGGATAACAAAAACCTCTCACAAACCATCTCTCTCTCTCTCTCTCTCTCTCTCTCTCTCTCTCTCCCCTTCGGTATTTATCTATTCTCTATGACCGTCATCTTCTCTCTATCTCACGGGTATCCTCTATCACAGAACATCTCTCTCTCTCTCTCTCTCTCTCTCTCTCTCTCTCTCTCTCTCTCTCTCTAATACCCAACCTGAATTTCTCAAATAAATATGTTTCGAAGAATCCTTAGAAGCTTCTACATATGCAAAGTCGAACCAAACTTGATGTTCCCTAATTGGGAAATTCCAGATATCTCGAATGGATAAGGTTCGACTTCGCATGTGATAAGGATAATGTCATACCTATACTACTCATCCCAGAGAGATACTTAAAAAATTAAACTTTTTTCTATATATGTATGTATGTATTCATATGTATATGTATTTACATGCGAAACTTATGGGTTAGATGTCGAGGAAAAGAAATGAAAAAATATGTAACTTTTCAATTTAGTATTTTGTGATTCGGATTTAGTGTTGGACTTATAAGGACTAGAAATGTGGCATTTATAAAATTTTGATACATAACAATGGAATTTTGGGCTCAAAACAACCACTAAAAATTTAGTTTCTGCATAATTTATGCTCCTAAACCATAACATTTAAGAACCTAAAAGTTGTTGATATACCATGCAAATCTTTGATTTTTTGTCCAAAGTGACAAGAATCAAGAAGTGATAAGGGATTCATTATAATATTGTCAAAATGTATTCTTTTTAAAGTTGTTTTTCTTTTATTGTATTTACTTATATAGTTTAGTTTTTTAGGTACTTCCTCTATCCCAAATTAAGATCCATGTATTTATTTTGTTCATGTGTTGCCTTATATTGAAACTTTTAGCTAATATTGTCCTATTTGTATATGTGATACCATTTTTTCATATCTCATTAAATTGAATCCCATTTCTATTAGGATGTTTTGATTAAGTTTTATCAAAGTCCATTTATGTGTTGTGACTGGTGCACAATATTGATGTTCCTTGATATTTCTGGATGTAAAAAACCAATTACCACCTTCATATTTTATCTTTAGTAATAGTAATGTGCCTTTTTTTATCTGATCCTTAGATTGCTAGAAATTTATATGGATACGCATGCTTCTTCAACTTCCCCACCTTCAACATAGAGATGGAACGAGACACTGAGTCAAATAATGTAGTCGACATGTTTTTACACATTCACAAAAGATTAAGCAATTTTCCTGTATATAAAAATGGTTGAGATAAATGATTTTGGCTTGTTTATTGTGAAAACATGCTATTTTTCAAATGCATTAGTGTGTTTCTTGTGATTGAAAATATCGATACAAAATTTCTGCAATTAACACTATTGTTTTAAGCATTATGTAAAGCTATAGGTACTCTATCCTTACATCCTTTTATTAATATCATGAAAGATTATCCAGTCGTAATAATAAAGTGAAACATGAAAATATGCAAACAAAACTGGTTTCCAGAATTGACTTTTGTATGCTTTCTTTTGGGTGGAAATGGGCTTTAGGGTATGAAAACTCAAAATAACAGTCGAATGGACGAAAGATAGTCATGGACACCCAAAGTGGTACAAAAATAATATGGTGGAAGTGTACATGTCCTGATCGGATTCACAGTTTCTAAGTTTTACCATTATACCGTCGTTTTGAGGTTATAAGTGGCTTGTTTGGGGGGTGGGGGGCGGGGGTATAAACTTAATACAACAATGAAGTGGCGTAAAATAAGTCATGGACACCCCAAGAGTTACCAATGCAATCCATGGTAAGTGGTTGTGTTCTTATTGGACACCTTATTTCCAAAATTGATTAGTAAATGTTCATTTTAAGGTTAGAATGAGCTTATGGAGATTAACGCTTAATATTGAAACCAAAAGGCTTAAAAAATGGTGAAAACACATTAAAAGGTATGAAAGTAACTTATAAGAAGTGATTATGTCCATATCGGACACTAAATTTATGAAATGTAATAGTATATGCTCGTTTTGGGGTTAAAAATTTATTTTAGGGGGGAGAAACTTAAATGAAACACTAATAGGCATAAAAATCCGAAGAGATATCAGAGTAACCTATGTAAAGTGACCTTTTCCTCCAACTTTTAGCTGCAAATATTGACTACTATACGCTTGTATTGAGATTAATAATCGATTTTATGGGTAAAGATCGAAAACAACACAAAAGCGTCTTAGAAAGATACACAAACACCTCAAGAAATACAAAATCAATTTCTAGGAAGTGACCGTGTCCTTATCGGACGTCCAATGTTATAAAGTGACTAGTATACGCTGTTTTGAGATTAAAATGGGACTTAAGTGATGAAATCTTGAAAATGGAACCAAGACTCTTAGAATGAGGGACAAACACCTCAACAGATACCATAGTAACCTGTCAAAAGTGATCATGTTCTTATCGGATAACTGTTCGCTTAAATTGACTTATGTAATCTTGTTTTGGAGTGAAATTGGTCTTTAGGAGACGAAAACTCAAAACTAGAATCGGGACCAATTACACAAGTGCAGAAATGATCGAGATATTATTGATACAAACTTACTATTATTACAAGTGGAGAGAATAATACACGAGAGAGAAGAGAAAGATCAAAGATGAGTGTGTTACAATGAAGGAGGATTTCTCCTTTTATAGCAATTAGATTCCAAAGTTTCTTAAAACTAATTGAATATAAGATAAGGGAAAACAAAAACGTGGGCTGCCAAAAGAAAAAGAGAAAAGGACGTTGGTTTCGTCCATTTTTCAAAAAGGAAATAGTAAAGTACTATTTACTTTATTAAAGTTATTTTATTAAAGAAAACTTTAATAAAGAAAGATTCGTTTATTTTAACGTTTCTTTCAATCAGTGGGGACCACATATCGTGTGCTGGATTGTGTTGCAGTCATTCACGTGGTCAATTATCCATCCATCGCATTTGCGATGTTGGCCTCAGCAACAGAATCAAATGACATACTGTCATTAGGGCTGTCATGTGGAGGACCATGAAGTTGTGCTGCCTCATATTCCTCCGCATGTCTTAATTGCTCATAGGGAACATCCAAATTATTTTTGCTTTTTCAAATTAGTCAAAAATTCCCTAACAGCCGCTCGTTGTTCAAACGAGGTGGTGTAGTTTATCGGTAAATCAGTAACAAATAGTCTTCGTCCATCAGTTACCATGAATTTTAAAGCTATTTCCCGATAATAATTTGCTAGATTTGAAGTATTGATCAAGTTTTGTGACCAATATCTAGTTGTATCTAACAGGTCCAATGGTAGCGAAAATCCCAATTCTGTTCAATTTCATCCCATTCATAATCCTCAGTGGCTCTGAGGTGACAGATTTGGTAGGGTTGGTAGAAAATTTCCCTAGTCCGCCAACCAATTGTACTAGTGATATGGAAGGACAAATAACGGGTATATTTATACTTGCTTTTTGTCAAAACATGATAAACCAGGGTTTTGATCATCATAGATAAAAATTAAAAATTATTGAAGCAACATACACTTGAAAAGAAATGCATATAATTTCTGATTATGGAAGGCATAGAATTTCTGAAAAGTTTCCTAGGAATCCTTAATTATGGAAGAAATTTCATAAAAGGATTATCTAAAAAAGAATTACCACTTCTTGAAAAACTTAAAAAGAATGAAGATTTTACATGGAGTGCTAATGATACTCTTGTTGTTAAAATAATTAAACAAGAGATTATTACAAATTGTTCAAAAGTTTATTTTCCTAAAACAGGAGATAAATTAATATTCAAAACTGATGCTTCAGATAATTGCTGGGGATGTGTTCTCAAAGCAATTCCTATAGATTATTGGAATGAAAACAATCCTTCAAGTACTTTTGGTATCCGTGGTAAGAAAACTACTATACCAAAATCAATTCAAAAACATGAATTGATATGTGGATATATTTCTGGAAAATTTAAACCAACTGAATTGAATTATAGCATTTTTGGAAAGGAATTATTAGCAATTAAACTTACTGTTAAAAAAATTCATATCTTTTTAGCACCCGAAGACTTTATTGTCATAACAGATAATAAAGCGGTAAAAGACTTCCTCATAAATAAAAGAAATATTTTACAAGGAAGAAGACTTAAATGTTCAACCAAATTGCTATTTGTACTTTTGAAGTTGAACATTTAAATGGTACTAATAATTTTCTTGCAGATTATCTTAGCAGGAACTATGGAGAAACATCTACTAAGCAAGTAGAAATTTTTGAAACCCACTAAACAAGTGGAATATATTTGATATAAAACCCACTAAACCAATGGACTATATTTTTATCAAAACAACTAAACAAGTGGATTATTATTATTTCAGGATGGGAGATAAACATCCAGGTGAAGCAAAAGGAGATTGGGTTACAAGTGCTAAAAAAGAAAAAACCCAAGCATCGTCATCTACACAGCCTAAACGAGACCCTGTGTATGTTGTATTTAGTGGAAGGCAACCAGGCTTTTATGACACCTGGCACCAATGTTTTCAACAAGTAAATAAATTTCCAGGTGCATGTCATAAAAAATTTAATACGATGCAAGAAGCCGTAACTTCATGAGAAAATTGAATGAAACCATTAGGACCTTCTAATATGATCTACTAGTTCTCCAAACTTCAGACCAAGGAAACCCTCCTTGATACCGAAACCTGTGATTTTCACAACCCTAGGAATCCCCTGTGAGTTGTATACACCTTTAAATGAAGAATGGAAATCTCATCTTCGAGATAAAGAAAATATTTTAGAAAAAAACATGAGTATCCTTTCTGACAAGATTGCTGAACAAACAACAACCTTGGATAAGTTTAAAAATCTTAGTCTCAAGATTTTGAGAACTTTAAATTATGAAAATGAAGACTTTTCTCTGGAAAAAATTAAAACTTTTTTGGACTTTGTAGAATTGTTGGAAAATGATTTTTCAGATAAATCTTCAACACTATTCGAAGAATTTGCCGATTTGAAAAGGCAAAGGCACTTCTTCCACGACCATGATTTTAAATCAAAATTTTGCCAAAAATTGAAGATCACGAGTAAAAGATAAAAAGTCTTTTACTCCATTTTGATCAAAGTTTGAATTATAGTGATGAAATGCCAAAACTACATTTTGTTACTGAAGAAGGTTATCCATACTGGGATATTGAGGCTATTGAATGGGGATTAGTAAGCAAACTAATCTTTTCAAGTGTATGTTGCTTCAATAATTTTTAATTTTTACCCATGATGATATAAACCCTGGTTTATCATGTTTTGACAAAAACAAGTATAAATATACCCGCTATTTGTCCTTCTATATCACTAGTACAATTAGTTGGTGGGCTAGGGAAATTTTCTACCAACCCTACCAAATCTGGCACCTCAGAGCCACTAAGGATTATGAATGGGATGAAATTGAACAGAATTGGGATATTCCGTTACCATTGGACCTGTTTGATACAACTAGATATTGGTCACAAAACTTGATCAATACTTCAAATCTAGCAGATTATTATCGGGAAATAGCTTTAAAATTCATGGTAACTGATGGACGAAGACTATTTGTTGCTGATTTACCGATAAACTACA
This sequence comes from Sambucus nigra, assembly GCA_949130495.1. Lineage (NCBI taxonomy): Eukaryota > Viridiplantae > Streptophyta > Magnoliopsida > Dipsacales > Adoxaceae > Sambucus > Sambucus nigra. The sequence continues at coordinate 530,863,459 of OX422214.1, forward strand.
CCACCTCGTTTGAACAACGAGCGACTGTTAGGGAATTTTTAACTAATTTGAAAAGAAAAAATAATTTGGATGTTCCCTACGAGCAATTAAGCCATGCAGAGGAATATGAGGCAGCACAACTTCATGGTCCTCCACATGATAACCCTAATGACAATATGTCATTTGATTCTAGTGCTGAGGCCAACATTGCAAATGCGATGGATGGATAATTGACCACGTGAACGACTGCAACATAATCCAACACACGATATGTGGTCCCCACTGATTGAAAGAAACGTTAAAATAAACGAATCTTTCTTTATTAAAGTTTTCTTTAATAAAGTAAATAGTACTTTACTATTTCCTTTTTGAAAACGGACGAAACCAACGTCCCTTTCTCTTTTTCTTTTGGCAGTCCACATTTTTGTTTTCCCTTATCTTATATTCAATTAGTTTTAAGAAACTTTGGAATTCGGTTTCTATAAAAGGAAAAATCCTCCTTCATTGTAACACACTCATCTATGATCTTTCTCTTCTCTCTCTTGTATTATTCTCTCCACTTGTAATAATAGTAAGTTTGTATCGATAATATCTCGATCATTTCCGCACTTGTGTAATTAGTATCAGAGCCTTGTTATCAAAGGTTAGTATTCTAATGATGTTCTTTAAATATGAATGTTAAAGTAGAAACTATTATACTACACCATCGTACTTATGTTTCTGGAGAAAATTTTAAAGTAAAATATAAAATCACTGGAACTAAGTGTCGTACTAATTATTGTATGAGGTGTTCTTTATATCTAATTCTATATAAATAACTATGTTATTTGATATTAATGTTTGCTTTGTTGCTAAAATTAATTTTTGTAGTTATAATCTTCATATTATAATTAAGCTACGTCTGTCTTTGTAAAAATTATTATATTTGTGTATATATTTATTTTGTAATTAAGGTGAATTAAACATAGTAATAATATTATACTATTTTGAAAATCTTTGAAGTTTTCTTAAAATCCATATACCTATTATTGTTTCAAAGCCCATATTTCCGTTTGCCAAAAAGCTACTGTTAGCAATCGACGTTAGGAAAACCGGTATTAGGCACCTGAAACAGTATATAATAGGAGGTCTTAGGTACCAATAGAATCTAATAAAGATGATCAAAATAATAATATTAAGCTAGAATGTTTAGCACCATGGTTACAAATCGATGAAAGTATGTATAATCATAATTTGCATATTGATAAAAAATCAGAAAATGATATTAGTGAAATTAGTACTAGGTTAAATTGTTTAACTGATATAGTTTTTAGTTGGGTAAAACGAACTGAAAGACATCAGGTCGTTAATCAAAATTATGTAGAAAGAAAACTAGATAGTATTGTATTCAACTTAAACAAAGTTGATAAAAAATTTAGTCAACTCGGAACAATTTCAAACTTAGACTTAAAAGAGGAAACTAAGCAAAAAATAGAAAATCTATTAAAAAAAATAGATAATCAAAACCCAGAACAAACTGGAATGAATAACCCAGGGGATAATAAGATTCCTAGGTTATATTATGGCTCGGAGGAAATTAAAGCTCTTCAAATAGAAGAATTTAATTACACCGAATATATAAACGTTCGTGAAATATTAGATTATTGGAGACATCTATATAAAGATCCAACATTAAATGTTTCAGAATGAAATAAACTCATTGAAAAGATACAAACCATATATTTGGAAAATAAAAAATTATTACATCACTATCAGTATGAATTAAACCAATATTCATATGATGAAGAAGATTTTCCACCACATGTAGTAAATACTGGTGATGGAAAAAGGAAGGCTGAAGAACCACTTCAAGAATTCCAAAATTGGGAAGCTTTTGAAGATTATATGCAACCCCCTGCATATGAAAATGAAAAAGAAGATTTTTTTAAAACAGGCAATACTTCTACACCATCTACTAGTGGTACTAAAAAAGAGGATGAACCAAATCCCTTTTTCTTAAGAAGAGATAATTTGAACAAACAAAATATATCTCAACATGGTATATATCTTGATTTAAGGCATGTACCTTCTAAAGATCATGAACGAACTATTGATGAGTGGGCACAATCCATGTCTATACTCATTACTAATTATAAGAGTACTTGGTCTAAAGAATTTTTTTGGACTACCTTGCTGCAACACTCTAAGGAGATGTTTTACAATGGTTGCAACAATGAGAAAACTCATAAAAAGGAACTCTGCAAAAAGCTGAGCTCCTACAAAACTTAAAATCTTTTGATGATATACTAAAAGGATTTTTTTTATATAATTAAAGAAAATATGATTGGATATACTGGAGAACCCAAAATCCAAGAAGATGCATGTTACATATTATCTAAACTAGAATTATGTAACATTTTTCAATTTGAAGAATTTGTTGAAATATATAAAAAATATTATTTCAAATTAAAGCATCCAGAAAATATTCATTGGCTGGATCAATTCTTCCACAAACTCCCAAACCCATGGGATGAAATGTCTTTAAAACTTATCCTGCTTGGTTAAAAACAATCGAGAAGGAAGACAATCTTGGTTATCACATTAATTGGGTATTAAGACAAAGATCCGATAAATGTATTGAAATAAAAGCTAAAAAGCAAGTTAAAAATCAAATCACAAATTCTAAAGCTGGTTATAAATGTTGTGATAAGATTTTAAAAGAAAATTAGAAGATAGGATGTAATCCACCTCCTAGAACTTTCAAACATTCTCGAAAGAGAAAATTTAAATGGAAACCTTGGAAAAAGAAATCATCTTTTTCAAAGAATAAAAAATATATTAGGAAAAAGAAACCTTCTAAAAAACCACCTCTAAAAAAGAAGTGTCGTTGCTATATTTGTAGCGAAGAAGGCCACAATGTACCTGAATGCCCCAAAAAAGGGAAAAGTGCAAATAAGATGATAAAATTTCTTGATAAACAAGAATTAGAAATATTTCATGGGGAAGATTTATCTGACTCTGATATTTCTAATCATTCTAATGAAATTTTATATGAACTTGAATCTGATTCGGAATCATCCGATGAAGAACTCGTATTTATGTATAATACTACAGAAGTACGAGAAAGTAGAAAAGATGAGCTACAAACAGTGGTCCTTCGTGAAATAGTTGGAGAAGAAATCACTTTTACCAACGAACAGTTACAAGATATTTCTATAATATTTCTATCCACATTCTGTGTATTAGTATGTGGTAGATTTGTCAATTCATGAATTGTTTTCCAATGTATTGAAATGTTTCTAGAGGTATCTTTCATTCCTATCCCTTTGGTTTGGATTTTTATAATGACAGATTCCTCAATATTTTGATCATAAATGGATATAAAGAAATTTGGTTTTATGTTAATCCAAATAACTCCATTTATCAAATTGGATTGGATTCCTCTAATTATGGCATTCATAGGATTATTGAATCTTTTGTCTCCCAAAGTGGTAAAAAATCAACATGTAGGAAGTGTTTATGTCCTCATCATATTCACGATTTTATGAAATTGAAAATTATGCGTTCATTTGGGGTTAAAAGCGAATTTTGGGGGTAAAACTGAAAATAATGACGAAGTGGCCCAATAAAGGCACAGACATACGGATACCCCAATATGTACCAATTTAACCCTTTGAAAGTGATCGTGTCCTCACTAGAGACCATGTTTCCAAAATGTATTTTTATACGCTCACTTTTAGGTAAAAATGAGATTATGGAGCGAAAAATATAATATTGATACCAACAGGCTTAGATAGAGGCACAAACACCTTATGAGGTACCAAAGTAACTTTTATGAATTAAACGTGTTTTATTCGAACACCCGTTTTAGTAAATTGATCATTATATGCTCATTTTTGGGTTAAAAATGGTCCCTAGGGGGCAAAGATTGAAAACAACAATGAAGTGTACCATACAGATACATAGACACCCCAAAAGATACAAAATAAAATTATGGGAAGTGATCGTGTCCTAATCGGACAGTCAGTTTTATAAATTTACTGGTATAAATTTTTTTGGGATTGATATAGGATAATGGGACAAAAAACTAAAACTAAAACTATAGAGTCTTAGAAAGAGGCATAAACACTTCACAATGTACCAAAGTAATTTGTTAGAAGTAATCATGTCCTCATCCGATATCTGGTTGCCTAAATTGACTTTTATTTGCTTTATTTTGGGTGGAATTGGGCTTTAGTGTGCGAAAACTCAAAATAACAGTCGAGTGGCCGAAAGAGAGTCATGTACACCCAAAGTGGTACAAAAGTAATATGGTGGAGGTTTCCATGTCCTCGAAGGATTCATGATTTCTTAATTTTACCATTATATGTTCGTTTTCGGACTATAAGTGGCTTTTTTTTGGGGTGGGGGCATAAATTGAATACAACAATGATGTGGCCTGAAAAAAGGCACAAACACTCCAAGAGTTACCAATGTAACCATAGGAAGTGATTGTATCCTCATCATATACCCAATTTTCAAAATTGATTAGTAAATGTTTATTTTAAGATTAGAATGACCTTATGAGGCTTGTGGGTACCCGAAATTTAGAACTATGGGCCTGGACGAGTAGCCCAGTTCTGGCGGCCCAAAGTCCAGGCCCCTCATCTTTTATAATTGATCCGGTCTCCCCCCACGATCCCATGAAGGGAAGTTATAGGGGAAATGGAAAACGTGGAGGAACCCATCACCTCCACTCATCTACATGCACATGTATATATTAAACCCTAGGTCCGGGGCAAAAGGAAAAGTTGTATTCTCTGTAAACACTCTCCGGAGTATATAGAAATAACATCGACTGCACCACCGTGGACGTAGGCACATCTTGGCCGAACCACGTACATCATTTGTTGTGTGATTGGAATCTTCTATTCCTTGTTCTCTTTTTGATAATCTTTCTCTCATATTTATTTGTGTTGCATAATAATTGCATCTACAATTGGAGCCGTCTGTGGGAATCGTTCATCTTTCCCTGAGAAGAGCCCACATCAAGAAAGGAGTTTAAGATCTCTGGTCACAGCAGCAATGCCCCCCAAGCAGGAGATATTCAAGAGCCACCTGCTCCTCGCAGGATTAGGTCTGAAGTCCGGCATTCAGATCAGAGAGCTCGCCTGGAAAGACCAGCCTCAGAAGAAAGTCAGGGACCAGCGAGGTCCACGCAGATATCCAGGTTGATTGATGCGTACGAGGCAAGGCTCCACGAGCAGAGAGAGTCTTCTCGCAGGTACGAGGCTGAGAATGCTCGTTTGAAAAGAAGACTGGAAAGACTAGAAAGGGAGCTCCGTCCTGATAACCGGAGATGCCCATATCGCACTCCTATCCCTCAGGCGAGCAAGTCTCGCAGTCGAGGAAGGAACCCTAGGCGAGAATCTCAAAGGGACGAAGGAGGCGAGTCAGACGATGACCTCCATGAACAGCTGCAAAGAGCTCGCTGCCACGAGAGCCCTGCTCGCAGTGACGAGCTCATACGAAACATGGTCTGCAGGGAGATGGACCAGCATCCCGCTCACCACGGGACAAGATCAACTAGAGAACTCGCGAGGCGAGCTCTCAAAACCCAGATGAAGTCACCTTTCACTAAAGAAATTGAAAAGGAGGAAGCTCCCAAGAAATTTGCCATTCCAAGGTTCAAGGTGTACGACGGAAAGACTGATCCCATCGATCATGTCAGGTAATACCGACAGGCAATGACCCTCTGGAGTCACCATGATGCCCTGATGTGCCGTATTTTCCCCTCGAGCCTTCATGATGTAGCACAGAAGTGGTTCGAAAGGCTCCCCCACCGGTCGATTAAGAATTTCAAATCCATAGCCGAACTCTTTATGGCCCGATTCATTACAAGTAGCTCCCATCCCAAAAGGATGGATGCTCTACTAACAATGAAGAAAACGCCTCAAGAAACCCTCCGAGAATACGCGAAGAGGTACTGGGAGTTATTCAATGAGAAAAAAGACTGCGCGGAGGAGGTGGCAGTGGCCTCCTTCAAAATTGGGCTCCATAATTCTTCCCTCCTCTACCAATCCCTGACAAAGAAGGAAGCTATGAGCATTGACGACCTTATGGCCCGAATCGAGAAATACGCAAAGGTGGAAGATGTCACCCGCTCTAATACAGGAGAAAACGGTCGAGCTAAGCTCACTACCAAGGTAGGTGAGAAAGCTGAGAACTAGAGGAAAGGAGGAAAGAACGGGGGCAAAAATGGCTCCAAAAATGGAGGGAACCAGGACGCATCGAAAGCATTCCAGGTGGTCAACACCGTATTTAAAGAACCAATTTACAAGGTTCTCGCGAAGATCAAGGATGAGCCATTCATCAAGTGGTCCAGGAAGATGGGGGGAGATCCCTCGAAGAGAAACAATGCATTGAGATGCGCTTTTCACAAAGAGGGAGGGCACAAGACCGAGCACTGCAAAGCTCTTAAGTCTCACCTCGAAGAGTTGGCCCAGTCCGGGAATTTGAACGACTTTGTGGAGAAAAGGGCAGAGAAAGTGACTGCCAACAGAGAGATGAGACCTGACAATGTGCTGGAGGATGATGCTGGACACGAGTTCGCCGTAATTCATGGAGTATCTGACGTCAAACAGATACAAGGGAACTCAGCTCGAATGGAGCTGAAAAAACTTACAGCGGTAATGCAGGCCTTTCAAATCGATCCAGTAAAATCACAGTTGGGAAAACGTCGACGAGCAGAGGACGTCAACTATAACAAGCATATTGTTTTCACGGATGAAGATTTGATGGGAGTAAGGACCCCACATCATGATGCTCTGGTCATTACACTTAGGATAGCCAACTTTGACATCGATAAGCTGCTCGTCGATCAAGGAAGCTCATCCGAAGTAATGTACCTCGACCTGTTCAGGAAATTAAAGTTGAGCATCTCCGACCTAAAGGAAGCTACTGTTCCTTTGGTCGGCTTCGCCGGGAAAATGACCATGCCCCTAGGCAAGATAGTGCTGCTAGTTCGGGCTGGGAACGTCTCCAAGATGATTGAGTTTTTGGTAGTTGACATCGAATCACCATACCAGGCCATCCTCGGCAGAGGATGGCTTCATGCAATAAAGGCGGTCTCCTCGACCTACCATCAGAAGCTTAAGTATGTAACCGAGCGAGTAGTAATGGAGATCCACGGCGACCAAGCAATCGCAAGGAAGTGCTTCATAGCTGCCATCCGACCAAAGCCAGAGAAGAAGGCCGATCAACCCAGCGAGAAAGTTGAAGAGGGTGTGATACCTTCTAAATAGCAACTAAAGTATGGAAGACCAGGAGTAGAGGAGACTAGGCTCCTCCCCTCCGAGCGTGTCATCGAGGACCTGGTAGAAGTTATAGCCGAAGTTGGTAACAGTAGCAGAGTCTTCTTGATTGGAGCATCTCTCACCGATCGAGAACATAAGGAGTGGATGACCTTGCCGAGACACAACATAGATGTCTTCGCATGGGAACCATACGAGCTGCCTGGCATTGATCCTGGTATGGTCTGTCATCAACTGCACGTCGACCCCACGTTCAAGCCAATCACGCAGAAAGCACGAAGAGCTGCACCTGAGAAGGCTAAAGCGGTCGAAAAGGAGGTCAAAAAACTGCTGGATCCAGGATCCATACGGGAAGTACAATTCCCCAAGTGGTTGTCCAACCCAGTAGTAGTTTCGAAGAACAACGGGAAGTGGAGAGTTTTCATCGACTTCACTGACCTCACCAGAGTATGCCCAAAGGATAGTTTCCTCCTCCCAAAGATAGACCAACTAGTAGATGCCACTGCAGCTCACGAGCGAATGAGTTTCCTGGACGCATACTCAGGATATCACCAGATCCCCTTGTATGCCCCAGACCAAGACAAAATGGCATTCATCACGACGGTTGGGTTGTATTGCTACAAAGTCATGCCATTTGGGCTCAAGAATACAGGGGCAACCTACCAGTAGCTGGTCACAAAAATATTCAAGGATCAAATGGGAGATACAATGGAGGTCTACATCGATGACATGCTCGTTAAGAGCAAGAAGAAGGAAAATCACCTCTCAGACCTGTCAAAGACCTTCGAAATCCTCAGGAAGTACCGAATGAAGCTTAATGCGAGCAAGTGTTCCTTCGGTGTCCAGTCAGGAAAATTTCTTGGATACTTAGTCAGCAAGAGAGGCATAAAAGCTAATTCGGACCAGATCGATGCAATCAACAGGGTACAACCACCTCGAACAGTCTGGGACGTGCAGAAGCTCACTGGAATGCTCGCTGCCTTAAATTGCTTCATTTCCAAATCCTCCGAGAAGTGCAAGCCTTTTTTCCAGCTTCTAAAAGGAAACAAACGAATAAAATGGAGCCTTGATTGCTCGCGAGCATTGGACGAGCTCAAGTCTTACTTAAGCTCTCCACCGCTTCTTGTCATACCACAACCAATGGATTCTTTGTACCTATACCTCTCGGTATCCAGACACACTGCCAGCTCGGCGTTAATATGCGAGGTCGAAAGAATCTAACACCCCGTTTACTACGCGAGCAAGACCTTATTAGACGCCGAGCAGAGGTACTTTCCATTAGAGAAGCTCGCCTTTGCACTAGTGATAGCCTCGAGGAAACTGAAGCATTATTTTGAAGCTCATACTATCATCGTCCTTACTTCACACCCCCTTAAGGCGATCCTGAGGAAAGCGGATTTGTCGGGCAGATTGTCTAAGTGGTCAGTCGAGATCGGCCGGTTCGACATCCAATTTCAACCAAGGATCGCTATCAAGGGTCAGATCCTCGCTGATTTCATAGTCAAATTCACTGGAGAAGAACTCCCCGACCAACCTCAACCAACAAATCAAGAAGAGAACCCACCAACAGTGGAAACCTGGAAACTATTCGTTGATGGAGCCTCCAACTCAAAGGGGGCAGGCGTAGGCATCGTCCTCATCACCCCAGAAAACACCATCCTTGAGCAAGGAATCAGGCTTGGATTTGTAGCCTCCAACAACGAAGCAGAGTACGAAGCCCTAATAGCCGGTCTCTAAAAGGCACAAATTCTGGGAGCAAAACGTTTACAGGTGTTCGGCGATTCTCAACTAGTCTCCAATTAGATAAGTGGAGATTACAACGCGAAGGATGAAAGGATGGCAGCCTACCTCGCCCTGGTGAGGAAACTAATGACGAGCTTTGAGGAGATCAACATCCAGCAGTTTCCCAGAGGGCAAAACAGTCATGCCGACGCCTTAGCAGCCCTAAGCTCGGTAGTTGATTCTAGTCTTAAAAGGGTCATTCCCATCGATTTCCTCATTCGTCCAAGCATTAACCATAACAGCAAGCTGCCAAACGTGGAACAAATACTCCAGGTGGGATCAACCCCCAGCTGGATGGACCCCTTAAGAGACTATTTAAAGGAGGGCACGCTCCCCGAGGATAAGAAAATCGCCCACCAGATAAGAGTCAAAGATGCTCGCTTTCACTTATCCACAGGAGGCGACTTGTATAAGAAGTCCTTCTCCGGTCCCTACCTTAGATGTGTCCACCCAGGAGATGTCGAGCAAGTGCGTGCGAGCTTCACGAAGGAATCTGTGGAAGTCATGTCGGAGGAAGGTCTCTACCCTTTTGAGCAACGAAGGAAGGCTATTGGTGGCCATATATGCAAAAGGACTCCGCAGTATATGTCCGCAAATGCCCCAAATTCCAGCTTCACGCTCCAATGGTCCACCAACCAGCCAGTGACCTAAAATCCCTGACCAGCCCGTGGCCCTTCGCCCAATGGGGGATGGACATCATGGGACCACTACCCACTGCTGCCGACAATCGCAAATACCGGTTGGTTGCAACTGACTACTTCACCAAATGGATCAAGGCAGAACCATTGGCAAACATCCGAGACGCTGACATGATAAGATTCATATGGAGGAATCTAATCACTCGATTCGGAATCCCCAGAACCATCATCACTGATAATGGGACACAATTCGAGAGTGGCCCCTTTCAGGCATTCTGTAACGAGCACGGGATCAGGCATAACTTTAGTTTGGTGGCCTACCCACAGAGCAATGGGCAAGCAAAAGCTTCCAATAAAACCGTGATCGATGGATTGAAGAAGCAACTAGAGCGAGCCAAGGGCGCATGGGCAACCGAGCTACCCCATGTTCTGTGGGCATACCGAACAACTCCTCGACGAGCAACATGAGAAATCCCATTTTCGCTAACATATGGCATGGAAGCAGTCATTCCACTAGAAGCGGGCTTGCCAACAATGAGATCCGACCTTGTCGACCAAGGCCAAAATGATGGGGCGTTGCTAGCTGAACTCGACCTCGCCGATGAGCGTAGAGAACTAGCCCTGGTGAAGCTTGCGATCTATCAGCAACAGCTCGCAAGGCATTACCACAAAAGGGTTAACCCAAGAAGATTCCAAGTTGGGGATTATGTTCTAAGGAAGGTCCTGGGCAGCACAGTAAGGTCATTAGACGGCAAGCTAGGCCCAAACTGGGAAGGACCATTTAAAGTAACTAGGGACGACCTACAAGGTGCATATCATTTGGAAACAATGGAGGGCAGAGAGATACCACGAGCATGGAATGCAGCCAATCTCAAGAGATTCTATTTTTAAATTCTCATGGAAATATATTCTTGAATCTTTTTCTGGTATCTGTTATATGAAAGGAATAGTTCATTCCCCTTATTACTAATGAAATCAGTAAACTGCATTTTATCACACATCTTTTTCCAAATCACAGGCACAATGGTCGATATAGCAGGGGAATACCCCTCCTCAGGTCATCGTCATGAAGCACGAATGACCTCTTATAAATCCCTACAGAGGATTCTTAGGCAATACGACCAGATTTTATACTGGCCATCAAACCTACTTTGGTTGAGCAAAATCCTGATCGGATGAAGACATCCAATACCAGGTGTGTCCTCGCCAATTGCCCTACTTAGGCCTAAGGGAGTGTGACGACACAACCTAAGAGGTAAAATGGGGCATAATGGTATTTTGGTATTATACTGGACTGGGGGGACACTTGCATGACAAAATAAAAAGGATTATGAAGCAGCGAGAATATAAAAAGATTAGATGAACACGTTTAGTTGGCAAAATCGCCCAAAATACGAACCTTTCATTGATCTCGTATACTTACAACAGTGATAGTATATGTTTAGTCGGCGAAGCTCGCCCAAAGCATTTACATTATCAAAAAATACAAAAGAATGACAACTTGTTATATTCACAACAAAGATAATACACGTTTAGTCGGCGAAGCTCGCCCAAAGCATTTACATTATCAAAAGAAAAAACTTGCAAAAACATTCAAGAAGGAGGAAGCTACCGAACAAGATAATCTGCCACCCTAGATCTTCATCCATCATCAGGAGCAGGGACCAGCTCTTCCACAACCTCATCTGCGTCCGACTCTAACAGTTGCCGAGGAATGGCATCAATAGGGATCCATCTATCATCCCTCCTGAATGAATTGGGCATCAGAGTGGAGGAGGACATCTCGTGACGATACCACAACACTGAGTTCCTCGGGACCTGGAGTTCTTTCAAGGCACTCAACCACCCTCTGATAAAAGAAAGTTCTTCAAACTCGGATAGTCGTGTGGGAGCATCTAGTCAGCATTGATCATAACCATCAGCCCAGGCTTGTCGAGGACCCTTCTTGAATAAATGCTGAATTCGAGTAACGTCCCTTTGAAGACCAGCAGCAGTTACATATGCTCGGAGGACATCATCGCGGAGCTCCTCCATCTCCTTATACCGCTGTTCTTCTGCATCCCTGTTCCTTCCCCTGGTGCTCCTACCAGCTCGCGGGAGGGGAGGACGAGTGGAACCTCGCGATATAGGAGGAGCATGTCCAGCTCGCGAAGACGAGGAGCCTTGCAGAATCATTGAAGCAGTGCTCGGCGCATGCTCTCTAAGTTGCAGGACTTCCCTCCTCAGACTTTCATTCTCCTGCTGCAGGAATTCCCCAACTTGATTTATCTCGGTGGCCTCTAGCAATATTGCTCTCAGAACATTGACTTCCTCTTATACAGAAGCACCAATGTCTTCCATCTCCTGGAGCCTGTCCTTCAGCTTAGCCACCAGCTCGGACTGATCCTTATATTTTTGGTTCCTTGACCTAAGAAACTTGCAAAGCCTAACAAAGGCCTGACGAACCTGAGGACTGGCATTGGGACCAAGGGTCCTGCCCAATTGAGATGTGGCAGGAATATAGTCTTCTACATCAGTCAACTACAAGACATAAAAGTGCAAAGGAAAGAGAAATCAATCAATGCATTGGAAAAATAAGCCTTTTTATTTCATTATTGAAGGTCAAGTACATCGAGCAGGAAACGGAAAATTACAAACAAAAGTACAAAAGAAGTCCTAAGGAAGGATTAACTAGCAACCTCAGGCTACCCAAAGATGGCTGGCTGCTTCCCCTTATCAACAGCAGCAGAGGCATCCCCCTCTACAGAGATACCCTCGTTTGCCTGGGCAGGACCAGCGTCGGCAGGAGCTGTCTGAGAAGTAAGATCAACACCCTCGATGGCTGGGGCAGGGGCTTCTTCGTCCACGGTTGGCCTTGGACCTGGGTCGTGCTCGTCAAACAACGGAGACTCAGCATCAACACCAGCAGCTAGGAGGGCCTTATTCCAGCCCTTCTTGAAGTTCAAACGACTGATATAGCCTATTTGTACTTCAGAGTCTTCATAAGCCGCAGTCCATCTGGAGTTGTATGAATCCTCCTTAATGGTGGCTACCATGGACTCCTGCTGCTCGATCAGGGCCTTGTTCTCCTCCACCACACCCAGCTTGCTCGAGCAGACTAGGTCATAGGCCTGCCTCAACTCGCTCAGCTCCTTGACCGCCGCATCCCTCTCTCGGTTAGAATTGATAAGGGCCAGATCAGAGGAAGCTCGGGCGGCATCAGTAGCCTTCAGGTCAGCCTCCAGTCGAGAACCCCTGACTTCCAGAGCGGACTTTTGCTGCTCCAGCTCGCCATTCATCATCACCAACTCGTCGCGAGAACGGTAGAGCACAGCAAAGTTCGTCACAAACTGCCAAAAATAAAGAAGGAATCAAGAGGGAGAAATAATTAAAACTTGTTAAGGAATTGAAAAGGGAAAGAACCTTACCAAGGCCAGTCTCTGGCTAGCTTGGAGGGCTAATTGATCAGACCCCAGTGCCCTCTGACGATCTGCAGGAAGAACTGCCCTCTCAAGAAGTGCAGGAGCCAGTTGAGGGGAAGTGGCAACCGAGGCCCCCTCGGGCAAAGCTGACACCGGGACCAAGGCTTGCCCAGCCTTCGTCCTCGACTCCATCTTCCTCCTATCTTCCTCTCTCTCCCTCTCCATCCTTTTCCTCTCCTCCACCTTCTTCTTTTCCTTCACCTTCTTCCTCTCCTCCTCCTTCTTTCTCTCCCTCTCTCTCACCTGTTCTTCTTCTCTCCTCTTCCTCTCTTGCTCCTGAGTGGAAGACCGAGAACCAGTAGCCACGGCCCCAGAAGAAGACTTTTGTTTCTTTAACCTCTGTGCAAGAAGCACATGGTCCTCATCATCATCGTCTCTAATCAGGTTCTTCCTTGGAGGCATATCTTCGCCTGAACTGCTGGTAGTGCTCGACGAGTCTTGAGCTTCGGAATCCTCTTCAGAAGAACTACTACTGTCAGAACTCCCTACACCACTCACAGCACCTGCAAGCTCACTCTCAGAGCTGCTCTCCTCTTCGTCCAACTGGATAGGCTCAGCTGTAATCTCTCCAAAAGAATCAAACTCTGGAACACTATTCACAGGTCGTGCTATGAAGCTGGAGCCTATGTTCTTATACTCAAGCAAAAAGGCAGCAGATCTGGGATGCTCGCCGTCACCCAGAGGATCCCTAATATTCCAAGCTTTCACCAACTCCGAGATACGAACCTCGCTGAGAGCAGGCTCCAAATTCTTTATCCTCGCTGTAAAAGAAAAAGCAAAGAGAGGTTAGAAAAGTCGCAAGTCAGCAAAAGTTGAAAGAACAGTACAATGTCTACCTATATATTCTTCCCCATAAAAAGGGACAGTGAACCTCTCAGACCTCGACCCTTCCAACTGGGGAGGGAACTGCCAATTCCTAACAAGGAAACCCTCTTGCCAGTAGTCCTTATGGGAATCAGGTTGGTTTACTACCAATACCCTATCAGGACTCCTAGCTTTGAGGTATAAGACACCTGAGCTAGTTCGAGAGAAGGAATAGCAGAAATAGATCTCAGCAAGTCCTAACCTAGTACCATACAACTGGTTTATTCTATGGACGCCATTTACTATTTTCCACACATTGGGCGAGCATTGTGCGGGAACAATACCGAAATAACCAAAAAAAGTGCAGAAATAGATCATTAGGGGGAAAAGTAAGTCCCCCCCGGGAGAGCAACAAAACATGGATCCAGTGGGCATCCTCTATATCCCTAACATTCCTAGGAGGGGAGGCAGAACATTCAATATCTACCCACTCAGGAATATTGTAGAACTTCCTGAACTCAGAGATTGACCTATTTCTAATCTTTGCCATTGAAAAACTCAAAGAAACTCTACAAACCAAAGAGAAAGTGCAGAGAAAGGGCACGAGAAACTTACAAAATAGAAGATCGGTTCGAGTGATGAAGAAGCACGAGCTCAAGACGACTAAGAAGCAATGGGAATGGGGATTCAGAGAAGAAGGTACGAGGCGTTAGAGTTCTCAGAAGAAGGAAGAGTAATGGAAAGGCTGAAATGACGAATGAAAAAGAGGCTGTCCCAACAAACCTTCAATTCTAATCATAGCGCACGGATAGCGAAGCGGGTGCCGCCAAAGCAACTTCACAATTTTTGAAGAATCACAAATCAGCCATAATGGCTAATCATTTAAATCCATTGGATCCATAAACAGGGCCCAACAAATTTAGGGGCAATTGTGGGTACCCAAAATTTAGAACTATGGGCCTGGACGAGTAGCCCAGTTCTGGCGGCCCAAAGTCCAGGCCCCTAATCTTTTATAATTGATCCTTATATTTGATCCGGTCTCCCCTCACGATCCCATGAAGGGAAGTTATAGGGAAAATGGAAAACGTGGAGGAACCCATCACCTCCACTCATCAACATGCACATGTATATATTAAACCCTAGGTCCGGGGCAAAAGAACAAGTTATATTCTCTGTAAACACTCTCCGGAGTATATAGAAATAACATCGACTACACCACCGTGGACGTAGGCACATCTTGGCTGAACCACATACATCATTTATTGTGTGATTGGCATCTTCTATTCCTTGTTCTCTTCTTGATAATCTTTCTCTCATATTTATTTGTGTTGCATAATAATTGCATCTACAAGACTGAAAACTTAATATTGAAACCAAAAGGCTTAAAAAGAGGCAAGAACACATTAAGAGGCACGAAAGTAACTTGTAAGAATTTGAATAAGCAATTCAACTATAAAATAATCAACTATACAAGTTATGTTTTAAAGTTTATACTTTACATAACACAGAAGCTCCAAATAATTAATTAAGCTATAAACGAATTTTAACCTGTACAAGCAATTTTGATTGAAATGTATGATTTTGATTCGTTAAATGCGTGAGTTTGATTTAGGTTGAGTTTTTCATGTTTTCACAAAAGTGTATCTTAACACTTTGTGATAAATTTGTTCTACATTTTCTATTTATTCGCTCATGGGTTTCTAATAATATATGAAGAAAACTTCCAATGTAGGTTCATTTACTCTAATCCATTCATAGCCCTGTTTTCATATTCGGGTGCATGGGGGTAATTTTAAAAGGATAATTTTTAAATTGAAATTGTCATTCACTTATTTAATGACTTTCTCAGGTAATTTTGTATTTGTATGGGTTTATGACATCCAAATGTCTAGGTTATATAGATAAATTAAATGGTTCACTCTATCCACTTTAATATTGCAGAGACCAACAATAAAGATGGATATAAATTGATTCACAAGATTTCTATTCACTTATAACATTTTTGGAGGGTTGACCTTTATTCACAAAAGGTACCATATACTAATACCAACAGTAAACACGTCTCTATCAATATGAGATAGATATAGTTTACATATAATTACTTATTATGTATAGAGAGAGATATTTTGCTAATTACACTGTATTTTACCTTATAAGATAGTTATTTTATTTTTATATATGTAGGTGAGGGCATGTTAGGTAGGATACATGTATCGATATTTTCATACCTTATAATATATTGTATATATTTTAATATTTTATAAGCGAAAAAATTGCCCTTGTCAAGTCACTTGTTTACAGTGTTGTGGCTATGGTTGTAGTTGTTTTTGAGTTAAATTTAATGTTTAAACATGTTAGTTTTAATGAATAAACAAATGAGACTCTGCCCAATTTTTTTAAAATAATAGTGGTTAAACAACTTGAAAAATAGCTTGTGGTATGCCAAGCGGTGGATGCAGGTTTGAATTAAATCATTATATTGGACATATAAACCTTGATGTTAATTTAACTGTAGTGTGAACTTTGCATCATCAGTGGTGAAAATTTACTACTGGTTTATTATGTCTATTATTGTAGATGTATTTTAGTTAATTTTAATGTTTAAACATTTTGGTTTTTAGGAATAAAAAAGGAGAGTCTACCTATTTTTTCAAATATTAATTGTATAAAGCGTGGTTTGAAGGCATAAGTATCCTATCTTTCCATTTCTTTATTAGTATCATGAGTATGTGGTAACAATTGCATCCCCAGTGGAACCATAACACTAATGACAAAGTAATGAAAGAATATCCAATAATAATACCCGAGTGAAACATGAAAATATGCAAATAAAACCAAAGATAAAGCATATAAAAGTCAATTTAGGAATCTCTCTCTCTCTCTCTCTCTCTCTCAATTATATACTATGTTAGTTGTGGTAATATGTGGGGATAATTTTTTAAGGCTATTATGGTAATTTGGGGTTGGGGGTGGTAATTTTTGGGGGGTTGTTGTAACAGTTTTTTAGGCTTCGTGGTAGTTTTTCTTGTTGTGCCAATTATTTTGGGTATAATTGTGACAACTTTGTTCATAGTTGTGATATTTTTTATGAGATGTTTTGTTTATTGGTATGTTTTATTAACTTTTGAGGTCTTTTTTTGATAAATTTTAGTGGTTTTTTTTGGGGTGGGGAGTGGGTGGGGAGATTTTATTTTTTAGGGTTCTTGTGGTTGTATTTTTTTTGGGGCTGTCGTGGTAATATTGGGACTGTTGTTGAAGTATTTTGGGGTTATTGTAGTACCATTTTATTTTGGGTTTTGGAAATTGTAGAAGTTTTTGGGTTTGTTTTGGAACTAAGTTTTATGGAGTTATTTTGGTACTTTCAATGAAATATGTAATTGTTTGGGGGCTATTGTATTACTTTTTGAGTGTATTGTGGTAATATTTTAGACTTTTTTGTTAATAAATATATCTTGGACATATATAATATCACAATATATGTTTGCTGAACATGTTTATTGCATTTGAGATGATGAATTTCTTTTGGCTTTTTGGAGGATAAGGCTTTTTTTGGGAGGATGTAGTTTGGAGACTACTTTGAGATGTATTATGTTTAAAACTTATTCTAAGTTATTTGACTTAGTTTCTAATATGGGATTAAGGATAAATATTATTTATGGCTATGAACTTTTTTTGTGTTAGACTTTATTTTGGATATTATTATTATTATGAATAAAACATACTTTCACTTATTTTCATAGCTTTAAAATATTTTTGTTATGATTTGATTTTCTAATGGAATGTAATGAATTGAGAAACAATTTTAAAAAATAAATAAATTTCATGAAACACCTATAGTGTCATAGAATTCAATTTCATGACATCCATATACATGTCGTTTAAAATCATTTTGGATACATAGGTTTACGCACATACATGCATGTCGTAAAAAGTAGTAACAACGACACTTAAAACTAGTGGTGAAAAGGTTTCAACGACATCTAATATGTGTAGCGAAAAGAGCAGGACTTTCCATGACCCCCCTCAACGATACCTATGATGTGTTGTAAAAATCTTTTCATGACGCATTTTAGGTGTCGTGGAAGTGATTTTTTCTTGTAGTGGTGATAAGGAATTGCACAAGGATGATAAAAGACTTACGTAACATACTCGAATCTCTTCAAGCCTTGGCACATCTTTGTTCCTTCGACCTTCTTCATAGAAACAATTAGGAGTTCACCTATGAATTGCCACAACGTGTACTTCTCACACGCCTTGGTATCCACCAATCTTGGATCAACAAACCATTAACGGATAGAACACGGAGTCCACCGTATGTAAATGATACTAAGAAAAGATGAAGATTAAAAGAACTTTGGTGCCAAACAAGATATCTCAAACAAGCGTATTTAGATGAAACTTAAATCCCATAAGTATTACATGAAATTAGGGTTTAGAGGATTTTTTTTATTTGTCTTTGGAAAATATTTTTTGCAAAACCTCTTAATAAAATAAGTTACCAACACTCCTATTTATAGAAAACTCAAAAATTGAGGTGGCACAAAAAAATGAGGGAACTCATTAAAACGAGAAAAACATGGTCATTAAAACAAAGTATATAATCTCGTTTGAACAAAACTAGATCTCGTTCGAACGAAACTAGATCTTTTCAAATGACATAGTGAATCTTTTTTGAACAGACATCAAATGATCTTTGAACGATATATTTATATTGGACAATAAAATTTCATTTAACCCTTGTTTGAAGGTCATTTTACCATCTTTCCCAAACTCGTTCGGAGAGGGTAAAATTCTATTTCAAGCCATTGTAATAAATTTTCTTTAAATTTTTTTTTACAAAAAATGGCCTAAAAAGTTAAACACAACACTGAGTTGAATCCATGGATCAAACCAAAATATACATTCATACCTCTTGAGATTCCATAGATGTTAAAAACTTGATTATAAAATCACTTTGTTTGGCTACTACAGTCTTCTTTAATCACACGCATCATAGGCTTGAAGGATAAATAACTCAAGTCATAACCTATGACTCAAAAGAATTTTGTACAAAAGGGAATGAAGACGAAATACAAAAAAATTACTATATTGGAAATTTGTTCTAACAAGGTTTTCGATGTCACTTTCCAAAACTTTTACTTTCTCTGGTTATGACTTCCTTGGCTTCTGCTTGATCGGTTGGATAGTTGGATTCTCATGTAGTCAATGATAGATAATATTTGGATCTATACCAAGGAGATATTAGGGTTTTCAGGCGAAGGCATCGACATTAATATTGAGAAATTGATTAAGTTGTTCTTCTTCTTCCTTGGGTAATTGTGAACCGATCAAAAAGTCCTTGTTTGTCTAGGATGAATGTTAGCCTAGTTTCCTAAACCCCCAGTTAAACTCCCTTTGGTTGCTACAAAGGATAGTCGTCTTAAGAATCATCATCAATATAACTTTTTTGGATTCATTCTGCTTTGGCTTGATGACTACTACTAAGAAACTTGGGGTTATTTTTGGGTGCCCTCTTATCTCCACAACTCCTTAGTCATCAAGGACTTTAGCTTCTAGTAGAGAGATTAAGGGAAGACCCTCATATTATGGATAAATCATCTCCCCACAATGGCATTGTAGGGTGACTCTGGCTAAATTACATGGAATTATATCTCGTGATTGATCGACCCGACTATTATAAGCAACTTGATATTTCCTAAAGGGGTTTCCACATTCCTATTAAATGCAATCAGTGGTTCAAATTTAGTATCTAGATACTGAATAATTTAATTGATCTTAAGAAGTAGGCTGATGTACATAATCCTTGAATAACTTCCCTAATCAACCAACATCCTCTTCACGTCAAAATTCGCTATTTATAGGGTTAGGACCAGAGCGTCCTTATGAGGTTGTTCATGATGACTAGGTACTCATCTGTAAACATTATTATCCAGTCAAAATATATGTTTTTGTACTCCATTTTTGTTTGGATAGGCTTGGACACCTCCACTTATAAAGCCTATTGGATACAATATGTAATTTTCACCATTACCCTATGCTTGTTGCCTGTACACTATGAAGGATTGGTATAGCTATGAATGGCTACGACCATTCTTGAAGGAGGGAGATCACCGTCTTTTTTTTGTATTTCATTCAATATAGCTGAAGACTTAGTCTTTGTTTTATCAATATACTCCTTCTGATGCCTAGATTGAACGAGGTCTTCCAAATATTTCTTATATATCTAATAGTTCTCTATGAGGTTACTGTGGTCTTAGTAATAAGTGCACCTAAGATTGGCATCCTTGTTGCTCGGGTCTCTAGCCATCTTAGTTGGTATCTTAAAGCATGAGTTGTATATTATCTTTAGAATCATCTTATAGATAGGCTCTTTAACGAAGGTTTCCACCTCCTGGAAACTGCTTTCGTTGGTTTATGACTTAGAACATCCCTTGGTAGTGGCCTTCCATAATCCTTTCTTCATCAGAGAAGTTTGATTTCCTCCTTTAAAGGATTTTTGGATTCGTTCTTCTTCGATGGCTTAGAACTATGGCCGGTCGGATCTTTAGTAGTGATGAGATTATCCTTTACCTTAGCATATTTCTTAATATGTGCTATGATATCGCCCATAGTTGACGCTGGTTTCTTGGTCAGTGATTGATAGAGTTCATCCGATCTGGATAAACCTAAATTAAAGTATCAAATGGCTAGTTATTTGTTATAGTCATCGATCTCATTGAATAGATCCCATTAACATTGTGTATTTTTTCTCACTAACTCTTCATTCTTCTTTTTGAGAGTTATTAACAAACTAACCTCTTTTACCATCTTGTTATTGGTGATAAACTGAGTCATAAACTATTAGGGTAGACCTAGGAAATCAAGCCTGAGGATAAATTTTTAAACAACTTGAGAGCGATCTCCCCTAAAGTTGAGGGGAAAATAGGATATATAAGGGTGTTGTAGTGACTCTATAGAGTCATTGTCTATTTATAGTGCCTAATATGATGATTAGGACCCCCTTTCCATTATATGCAGTGATCCTTGGAATGAAAAACTTCTTCAGTGGCTCCGAGGATTTAATCCTTACAATAAATGGTGATATTGATTTATGGCCCAACTCTTTCATAGCATGGTCTTTTAGAGTTCATGCCAAATTTGGGTTCAACCTTCACTTCAATTCCTTCTTTATGATATCTCAGAGTTCGTCACTCATAACCTTCTTCAATGGTATTTTGGGTCTAGCCAACCTACTGTTGTGTGCGGACTTGGCAGGTCGAATAGGTTCATGATTGCAATATAGAGAATTATGAGTCGCTGGGTGATTGATATGCTGCGAATTACAATGAAACACATGAGGCTCATTCATTTGAAAACTATATCAGTTCAGTTGGACCTGTTAATCTTTATGGAATGAATCATCCCCCTTCAATGTCGCTCCAGGTTATGAGAGCAGGAGTTACATTCTTTTGATTGTCCAAATCATTGACTCTTTAGATAAGAAATCTCTTTGTCACAATGATCTAAGTTTTCTTCATAAAGTTTAACAAACCATGATGTTGTTATCCCCGCAGGTTGCTCAACGAAAGAATTACGATGTCGGTGACTATGACCAGATCTTCTAGGAGAACGCCCCTTGACCTTAATCTCCTGGTAGGCGAAGGGGACCTCATAAGAGTTTTCTCCCTCCTAATAATTTATACCTCAGACTGGATACAACTTTTGACCCACGAACGTTGATACTAATTAACACTCATACTCCTTTAGGGATAATGCTTCGTTATGGTTTTAATTCTAAACGTTTTCCACAGACGACACCAAATTCTTAAGGATATCAAACCCATAATAAATGAAATATTATGAATTAGCCCCAATAATACAAATACAGTAAAATAAAAGAAATTATATGTATTTGGTTTTAAAGATCATCCCACCTACGTCCATGAGCAAGGGAGGAAGATATATTTATTTGTTGGATGAAAAAAGGACGATTAGAGTTCTAGATAAAAGTCCAGGTCATCATGAGCAAGATATGATATACATAAATCTCGTCTCGTCCAAGTAAATCCCATTACTAAAATATCATCATTAATATATGTCCTCAGAGTCATCAACCCTTAGAATTTCTCATGCACAATCTCTTCTTAAGTTTCCTCAGCCTTCGAGACAAACCTATAGAAAGACAACACACAAGGAGTCCACCTACAGTGTTGGCCTCAGACAGTATTAGGAGGCCGAATCGTTAATCTCGTCCATATCAGATATATAATCTTTCAGTCTCATCTCGGCCTAGTCTTGCAAGAACATAGTTCCAACAGTCTTGATTAATCAAGACCCTCTACTTCAGACACCCCGTTCACGCATGGAAATCATGACAAGGGCATTATCGGCATATCCAACTAAAACTATATAGAAGATCAACCAACAAGTGGGGAAAATATTCTTCATCATGGCGTCCATATCTTTGTTTACAGGTGCCAGTGCTCATTACCTGGACACTCACTCACACATGGAGTGCATGCCTGGGGAGGGGGGGGGGGGGGGGTGACACTACGCACCCCCATGACTATAAAAGGCATACAATGCCTCCATCTCTACGGGATCGGTCATCAACATACCCTTACTACTATATTGGATTTCTAGAGAGATAATTCGAGCTTGTATTATCTTTTAATGGCATTTTGCCAATATTTATAATAAAAACACTGCCAAACTTTATACGGTGGATATAGGCTAAGGACAAACCACTTAAATACATGTGTTCCTCTATTCTCTCTCACCTCTTCTATTATTTTACTCCTGTTATTATAATCACCATTGCTAAGAAAGCTTCCCAAATAGGCTGAATCGTCAAGGATATTTTTCAACATCATCAAGATATAAATCAACACCCCCAAATCAGGTGAGGTTGCCATTATTTATAAGTACAAGGTTCATATAAATCTATGTCTCTCTATATTGAACTTATCCCTAGGTGGTATAGTCATGTCACAATTAATCGCCCATGATGCATGGTGATTTTCATGGATTTTAACTTAAATATTCCTTAGTATTTGCCCTACTACGTCCCTTATCCCCTGGGAGCCACGTGTCAATCCGCGTAAAATAATCGACTACATTTCCCTTCATAGACTTACCGTTGGTGGGATTATCTTAAAATAATATCCATCAAAAGTCCATAATTATGGCACCTTTCGAGGCATTATATGGACAATCGTGTTAGTTGAACCTGAGTGAGAGTAGACTATTAAGCCATAATTAATTTAAGACATGACCAGAAATATAAAGTTGATTAAGATAGCCCAAGATCGATAAAAGAGCCATGAAAATTTAAAGCAGAAAGCCATGCAATTTGAGGTAGGAGAGTAGGTTTTTCTTTGAATTTCCCCTATGAAGGGAGTTATGCACTTAGAGAAGAAATGGAATGTATATCCATGTTTTGTTGGGACTTTTTTTTATTACTGATAAGGTAGGAACTGTTATGTATCATTTAGCACTTCCAGATCATCTTGATCGGGTACATAACACGTTTCACATGGCCATATGCTCTATTTATTTTTGCATGATATATGATATACATAAGCGTGGTCTCATATGGATGACCCACCGAGGAAAATATTTCCTCACAGAAATATTTTAAGAGGTCTACAATCCACTAGAATCCCTCACCATCAGACTCTTCCTAAGTGGTCTCGACCTCAGAGACTACTCTGGACGACCAGTCAAAATAGTTATCTCAGTATCGCTCTCTATTGGAGTCGGCCTCAGTTTACACTAGAATGTCTCCTTATCCATCTCACTAGACTGGGATACCACTTTCAGATGGTTGTCATGTCTCGTCTCGACTCACAAGAATGTTGTTAGACTATAGCAGTCTCGACTGGCCGAGACTGTCGACCTAAGATATCTCGTTAACCATGACAGGGGTATTTAAGGCATATCCTATTAAACTGTTATTGAAGATCAAACAACAATGTGGGGATAGTATTCTTCATCATAGCTTCTATGCTCATCTTTATAGCTATCATATGCTCATTGTTCTCGACTTCAGACAGGCATTGAGTGCTTGGGCATGACATTTTGAAGCCCTAATCCTATAAAAAAGACATCGTGTATTCTTCTTCGTCATCTGATAATTAGAAACCCTATTATTACTCAATCAAATTATAGAGAGAGTGAGAAAATCTTGTATACCTCCTATGGCAGTTTATGCCCTCGTATAGTGAAAACATTCTTCACTTTACACAATGGACATAGGACAATGGCCGAACCACTTATATTTCGTGCCATATCATCTATGGATCTCATCTATTCTACTACTTTACTTCTATTTTTATTATTTCTTTCATTGTTGTGCAAGGTTAAAACTAGGTTGAATACTTAGGACAATATCCACCATCACGTCTGTGGGAAAATACTATGTTTTCATTCCCATCTCAACTTGAACTCTTTGTTTCTCATTTTTTTGGTGCTCCAGATCCACTGTTGGAGTTGAATCACCCTTAAAGGAGCTTGAGTTGGGAGGTTCAACAACTTCTTTGATTAATCTCATTTATGTATTTTTAACCGTTTTTCTACTTTTCTATTATAATTATTATTGATCGGAGATGGATTCCGATCCACCGTCAAATGCCAGGGCAAGTTCTAGCCAACCACCACAACAGTATGAAATGGCTGAGCTGGTGACGACGATTAAGTCACTTGTATTTAGCCAACAGCAGATGCAACACCAGTTCTTGGCCTTTAAGTTAGACATTACGAGTAAAATTACAGATGATCCTACCGTTAATCTCATCACTCCGATTGCCAAAGAGGCCGCACAACTAGAAGTCAGGGGACCAACTCTAACTCCTATTAAAAAAGTCCAGCACAACCTCAGGCACAGAGAGATCACTAGCCCACACTATCTCCATCTTGACAAGGGGGTCCAAGAGTACCCATAGGACTAAGCATGTGAAGATAAAGGTTATTAGGAGAGGTACAAGACACTAGAAATCTCATATCGGTCGGGGCACACCCCAACTCTGACTTATAAGGAAAAGTGTTCATGACACCCCTCGAAGTTATAAAAAAGGTAGCATGTTCAATAGGTGAAGTCTGGATCAACTTTTAATCGTCTTAGCCCAAAAAGGGGGTAAAATTCGGGACAATTCCCCCTACAGCATTGGGGGCACACATGCCCCTTGTTATCCTGGTGAGACTAGGTTGGGATGACACAAAGAACAGGGGAACATAGAGAATTTAACAATAGGCAGAGGCGTCCGATTAAGGAGTCGACCGACAAAGCTGTTACTGAAGCGGAAGGAGTTGGTAGTAATGCCATCCTAGAGGAGAAGCCTTGAAATAACTCAATCCAAAGGTTAAAAGACAAGACCAGTTGTTTCCTTAAAAGCTGAGATCCAAGCCATAGAGGATCCATGGAGGTTTCCACTTTTGTCCTAAGAAAAGTTAACTATTTAACTCTTGAAAATTTCAAACCTCCAACCGTGGCTCCTAGGTATGATGGGATTATGAATCCTATTCACCACATAAAAATGTATCAATCGACTATCGACATGTATTCCACCCAGAACTAGATGAGATGTTGGTTTTTCTCTTCCACTCTTACTCTAGCTAACCATTTACGGTACACTTTCTTGCTGAGAGGATCTATAGATAATTTCAGTAATTGGCCAGGAAATTCATTCATAACATTTGTTTTAGCATGTAGGTGGCCAAACGTGCGAATCACTTTCTGAATGTTGGGAAGGGAAAAAATGAGACTTTGAGGGATTATATTTCTTGGTTTAACAGAGAAAAAATGGAGGTTAAATATTACGAAGAGAACATTGCCATGACATCCTCATCAGTGGGCTTCAATCATGAAAACTTTATTAGATTCTCTCTAAGAATCCTACAAAGTCCATGACAGAACATCTGGCTAAGGACAGAAGGATCATGAATGCAGAGAAGGCCATGGTTACCAAGAAATGGGAACAAAAATAAGTCAGTAGCAACAAGTCTAGCCAAAGCCGAGATAAAGAAAAAGACAAAGAAGGGAAGAAAAAGTCTAATAATAATAAATTTGCTAAGTACACTCTACTGAAATTTACTCCAGATCTGATTCTGAATGAGATAAAGGACGACAAAGAGCTTAAGTGCAAAGAAGCATTGAGAGCTCCCTCTAAAAAGAGGGACAAGAGCTTAAGTGCAAAGAGCTTTGTCACCCTCATAAGCACTACCCACGTGTAGTGTATGGTCTTGTTGAGAGGAAAAATTATAAATTTCAAGGAGCTACCCAAGAATTTTATCCATAATTTTTATTTGTGCCTGAAGTCAGCCAAGGAGTGACCCATATATTGAATGTTAAATAAGGAAAACATGAACCATTGATAAATTTTATATCTGGATTCAATAAGGAAAAGTTAGAAGGCGAAGAATATAATGGCAACATTGCGATGACAACCCTCATTAGCGGGTCGCATCCTATAAAACTTTACTTGACCCGCTCTATGGTTCTTCCAATATCCATTACTAAACTTCTAGTTCAAGTTGTGAGAATCATGAACACAGAGGAGGCCATGGTAGCCGAAAAGGAAGAATATAGGGAGTCAAATAACAACAAATTAGGGTATAGCCGAGATAAAGATAAAGATAAAGATAAAACAACCTAGTAAATACAAGTTGGCTGAGTATACCCCACTCACTGTCAGCCCTGATCAGATATTGAATGAGATTAAGGATGAGAAGGACCTCAATTGGTGAAAGAAACTTAAGGCCCCTCCACAAAAAAATGATAAGAGCAACTAGTGAGAGTTTAACCAGGATCACGAACATACTACCGATTAGTGCTTCGCCCTGAATGACGAGATTGAGAAGTTATTGAAATAGGAAAACCTGAGATGATATGTGGATAAGAGTGGGGGCCGAGACAACAATAAGAAGAGACACTATTCATCAAATAGGCCTAAGAAAAAGAAAGTGTGGACAAACTAGAATGAAAACTAATCGGATAATGATGAAAAATAAGAAGCGGATCTCCCAGCAAAGTCAGGGAAGGTCAAAGGTAACCTAAAGTGATGCGGGGAATCAATTTTGTCAACTTACTTTCGAGAGATAACTGGAACCATAGTTTCCTTTTTTTCACGGTCGACTATTTTTCAAAGTGGGTGGAGGCAGAGGCCTTGATCACTACCACCGTAGAAAAATGTTTCAGATTCATTTGGAGGAACGTTATTTATAGATCCGGGCTTCATAATACTCTGTTGATGATACGATAAATTGGACACAAGTCATTCTTAAACATCATATCAAGTGAAGAATAAAAGTAAAGAAAACTACAAGGAAAAGAACACAAAATATAGAGTGGTTCGGCTATAAAAGCGAGCCTACATCCACTTTGTTTCCATACTCTCAATATATGCATTGTACAATACAATATGATTGCGCCTAAAGAGGCCTAGAAGTAAGAGAGGAGAAGATAATACCTGAGTATAGTGAATCCGGATAAATCGAATGTAAACTGCAAGGCAGTTTATGTACCGGGTGTGGCCTGGTAAGCCCCCAGGTTGGTGTAACGAGAGGTAGTGTAGAGGTTTTGATCGGGTTTCTCCGCATAATTCTCCCCTTGGTCCCCTAAATTATGAGATGAGGACCTTTATTTATAAAAGATATAAAGGCGGTGTCAGGTGATTAGAACATACGACATACGAATAAGTCTGTAGAATAAGGAATCCTTCTAGAAGCTGGACAGCTGGCAACTGTCGTGTATGAGTAAGGGATGCGGCCTATTTGCACCCAGGCAATAGCAAGTCTGAAGGGTTTCGCAGCATGTTTAATCTCAGGAAACTACCATGCTAAAAGGGGTGCTACGGCCTGTCTGAGACCAGGCAGAGGCTAATACAAGTCAACGCTAGCTGTATATTGTCATGGTCTATCGGAGCCGAGGAAGCGACTTTTTGTTAATTCCTCTGTAGCAGTAGGGACTATATTAGCCATATCAATAAGCCCCCAAGTCGTGGTGCTAAGAGCTGGAGATTGGGGCTGTGACTTTATTAATGTACAAGAGTTTTCGCGATCATTGCAAAGTGACGCTTCACCTTCTCGTACCCTCTTATATAAATGGGTTCTGGCCGAGCCGATTATTACCTTTCCAAACCTTGAGAGCACATCGAGAGCGAATTTCTATCATTTTCATCTTGAATTTTTCGACGAGTGTTTAGTGGTGGTTCAAGGTGGAGTTGAAGCTAAGCAACCAGTGGTTCTCCATTTTTCATTCATTTCCATGTAATCTTTCGTATTAACCTTTCATCTTTCTATAGTTTGCCAGTTTGACCCAATTTGCAAGAGCGATCTGACTGATTACTTCTTATGTATAACCCATATGAATGTGTATGGCTGAATTTATATTGAAAACCCCTTTTGCTTTATTTTTTATTTATGAATTATTATAAAAACTTAGGGTTTACTCATGTTGAACCGTTTGGTAGGACCTGTAGATTTTCACAGCATTGCTAAAGCATATATAATTTATTAATTTTAGATTTTTGGATTAAAACATGTTGTAATCCTTGATCTCTTTTTGGTACCATTTGTGGATTTTTATGTAGATGTTTCGATCTTTTGTAGGTTGACATATCTTGGGTAACCTGAGGTGTTTGAATTGGATTGTAGGAGATAAATTTGAATTTTTTGGGTTTTTATCCCCACCTTGACCTCATTTCGAATTTATTTTTGGCCAAGAACACTAGAACAAGTTCTTGATGTTCTTGAACAAAACCCTAGAGTCATGGGTTTTCAATCTTTGCGAACACGTACTTCATCCAAATTACCTCTTTGTGTATTTAGCCACGACTGGTAGTATGACTACTACTACTTTGCCGCGGCCTCTTGTCATTCCTTATCTTGGCTGCAGTCTGCAGCCTGAACTTGAAAAAATGCTTATTTGTGGTGCTTAGAGTAATTAACCACAGACTTTGGGATTTGTAGTTTTTGGCTTTAGGCGTTTAAATCAATTGGTTGTAGCCCGCAACTGACTTTAATTTTTCCTATTTTATGTCGCTTGTATTTGCCCCGACCTCTAAGAGGCTTCTCTAATCATAGTGGTTATGGAACCTAACTGCAGAGCCCTTCTTATTTTTAGGTCTTACTAAGGACCTATGAGATGGAACCCTTAAGATTTTTTGGATGACTTCTGGAGGTTTGATTTTGGCATTCCTTATCCTGAAATTCAATCTATGAAGCCTTTGAAAGCTTTTGGGCCTTGTTTTCTCAAAAACTGCCCCAATTGTGTCACCATCGATTTCGACTCCGCGGACTCCTTTGACTGTAGGGACATAACAAAGGATGCGAAAACCATCGAGGATACGAACTCAAGTAATCATCCCCCTACCGAAGTAGAGGCTACGAAGGTTGGTGAGACTTCATGCTTTTTAAAATTCGTAATACACCAGCTGAGCAATCCCACCAGATATCCGTAATACACCATCTGGGCCATCCAACCAAGCTACTGAAAAATCTCTCGCAGCATTTAGAATCCGATGTGTAATGGATGATGAATAGATCAGTGACGTTGTTGCGTCCTTTTAATTTCCTGAGGGATTAATCTATTCAACTACTACCCCAGAACAAAGGCCTTGTTACATAGTCCCAAATGGGGGAATCTTTTTTCCTCTTCACGCTTTTTTCCTTGGGCTACAGCTACCTGTTCCTAGTCCAATCAGGAGGATATTCAGTACCATGAATTTGGCCCCCCATCCCAGTTAGATCCAAATGGATGAAGGGGAATTCTTTCTGCCCTTGTGCTTTGGCATAAGAAATTTGGGAGAGACATTACTCCCTCTGAGTTCTTCCACTTTAATAAGCCTAAGGAGAACTCCGTGGCACTATTATTTTACAGTGTGGAACAATAAGGAATATTTGTATACTGAGAGTCCTTCCAGTGTTAAAAACTAGAAAGGAAAATTTTTCTATGTCTCTAGTGAGAGTTGAGAAATCCATCACCAAGAGAATGAGAGAGAAATGATGTACAGGATGTCACAGACATGGGGCATCCTAATAAAATAGGCGATCTGCTTCTGTTGCTCCAACATTTTAATCTTCCTTATTTTATCTTCTGCGGATTATACTGACATTAAAAACTCTTGCGTATCTCTTGACAATATAGGGATCAATAGTAAAGCCAAAAAGAGAGTTGAGGACGTAATATGTTTTAGTAATAAGTGCAAAAAATTTAGTAAGCTGGTCACTTTCGCATCAATTTATAAGCAAGGTTATTTAACCAGCAAATAAGTTCCAATAAAGATGACTGCTAGGGCTGTGTTTTTTTTCCGAACTTTCCGATTTTTTCGATTTTCGATCCGATTTTTTTCGAATTTGGAATGAAATTTTAGTTTGCCGATTTTCGATTTTCCGATTTCCGATTTTTCCGAAAAAAATCGGATCGGAAATCGGAAATAATTCTGAATTTCCGATTTTCCGATTTTTCCGATCCGATTTTTCCGAAACTATGCCGATCCGATTTTTCCGATTTTTTTTTGAATTATTTCCGATTTTTTTGGAATTATTTTCCGATTTCCGATTTTTCCAATTTTTTGAAAGTTTCCCATATCCCACATCGGTTGGGAGAGGGAGAGGGCTCCAAAATATGCTCTATAAAAGGAGAGTATCCTCCTAACTTCTACACAAATGAAAAATGAGCCAAATCCTCATGTGTTTACATGTTGGGTTAAGCCATTTTCATTATTTCTTTAAAATGAGAATTTCGAGTAATCGAAAATCCATAATTTATTTTTTTGAAATTTTGGAATTTCCGAAATTTTTGGATTTTTAATATATTTTGTGAATTTTTGATTTTTTCCGATTTTTGCCGATTTTTCGATTTTTCCGAATTCGGAATTTTTTTAATTTTCCAAAAAAATCGGATCGGAAATCGGAATAGTTATTTTATTTCCGAAAAAATCGGAATTTTTTCCGAATAGGCATTTTTCGATCCGATCCGGCCGAAACACAGCCCTAATGACTGCAGAAGGTAATTCTTTATCCTTAAAAGAGTACATTGCTGGTGAGAAAGTTTTTTGCAGCCAATATTTACATACAAATTACAGCAACCTAAGTTTTAAAGTTCATTATTTTTAGGTGAAGAGATTGGGCGTGATCTTTTGACTACCCAGCTTGCTGAAATAGATGAGGACAAAGTTGTCCTTAATCAAGACCCCAAGAATAAGGGGAAGAAGAGAAAAAGGGCAACTAAGGAGGCATCCCCTATGGCTGAACCAACTATTGAGCCTCCGCAGCAAACTGCTGCGGCAGAGAGTGGAGTGGTCCCTCCGGCTAAGAAGTCTACAACCCTAGATAATGTTGTTGTGTCAGGGGATAAGTAGGTTGATGACAACATAGCTTACTAGCGTACCGCAACATGAATAATGTGCCCGGAGAACTTTCGACGTGGGTACAACCCTCTGCATGTTTCCATTTTAGGATCTCCTACTCCTCCATCGCGGAACATTAAGGAAATTAATGACAACTTACCAACTCACCAGGGCAGGTCAAGAGTTGGCCCTGATGGTGGTCCGCGGCCACAACTGAGGCACCCTGATCCCAATTCTTCATGGGATACAACTGCTAGGGTGGTCAGCACTTCAATAGAAAGATAATGATCATGATGCATCCATGAAGCAAAAGGATGAGGTCCATGCTGCTGCCTTGACAAAAACTATAGACGATGCTGTGGTTGCCTTCAAGAAGTCAAATGAATTCTTTTTGAACAATAATAAATCGTATCTCCACGATCTTTAGGAGTTTCGGCACAGGGTGATCAATTTTTTTCCAGAATCGAAGGAAAAAATCCTTACCTGGGGACTTAGAGACACTGAGCATTTGGAATGCGTGGCTGAACTGAAGGTTATGATAGAAGAGAGAGCCAAGCATCTAGAGATTGCAGTCGCGATGAAAGAGGAAACAGAGACCGCAACAGATGATGATGAAGAAGATAAGGAACATGATGCAGTCTCATAACTGACTTGTAGTCTCTTGCTTTTTGTAATGACCCTTACATTTTTTTTATAATTTTTACAGTACTGAATATTGAACACATTGTAATCATTCAGGCCTACGCCCACTTTTGGAAAGGCTGCAACCCCTAATCACTATTTAGTAGACATAGTATTCGCATACTAATTTTTATTCTCCGTCTTGGGTATGTTGAATGCTTGAATGTTTGTTCTAATTTGTTATTTTTGCAAGAATCTCCTTGGGATCTTTCTTAGAAAATGATTTTGGCTTAAGAGGCCGCTGCGAAAAGACTTTGATGAATGCAAACAATTCCATCTAACATTGAACTGGCAGCAACCATAATCATAAGGTTACGAAAACCTTTCACCTATTTCTTTCTGTTCTACTGAATGCATTTCTGTAATAGAACTTGAATGTCGCAGCTTCTCTTTGTCCCTTGAGGTTGGCTAGAATTTTAAACTATATGTTTTGGCTGCAACCATTTGCATTAACAAGGATGTTTTGTATATGTCGTAGTCAAATTCTTTTAATTATGTCTTTAATTATGCTGCAAATTCATGTGCAGTAGACAATTAAATCTTTGGCTTATATCCATTTCCTGCAACACGAGAGAAAATAACACTGATTGTTGGATTTGTTGGCGATTGAGAATTCCTTTCAGAACATCAAACAAATGTCCCTCGTTCGCGTTCTATTTCCATCATCCGCTTAAGTTTCTTAGAAAACTATTAAGCCACCCTAGACTGGGTTCACTATCAAGCCACCCACGATTATAATTAGATATATATCAAGCCATCGTTAGCTGGGTATTATGAGCCCCCATGGATAATTCAAGCATAAAAAATCTAAGAACGGGAATTATAAGCCCCCGTGGCTAGTTGAAGCATCTAGAAGCTAAGAACGGGAATTATAAGTCCCCGTGGCTAATTGAAGCATCCAAAATCTAAGTACGAGCATTATAATCCCCCAGGGCTAATGGGACCATCTTGTGTCCATCCTCGATCCTCGCCATGTGGGCGCGCGCGCGAAGGAAGGATCCTCAGGTCCCGCGCATCCCTCTCGGGAGTGCGTTGGCCGGTGTCGTTTGAGATAAGGTGTAAGAATGTAGAGAGATTCAGAGTCGCCAGTCTATTTTACTTAAAACAGACAAAAGAAAAAGGGGAAGCCACCCCGAAGGATGGTATCCAAAGACATACTGGTGCATGCGAAACCAAAATGATTCGAGAAGGGTTCGGAGGCTTAGTTACGAAATGGGAAGGTGTTAGGCACTCTTTCTGCCCTTTCGTTCTCTCATGGATATTTGTTATTTTCCTTTATATTTCCCCCATGATATGTGTGCATGTGTATATATATGGTGGAGATAGGATTCCTCAACTTGTATCATGCAAGAGATAAAGCGAGCCATCCGTAGGAAGGTATAAAAATAATATTAGAAAAGTAAGATTTATGCGATTACCCCTACGTTGATCGTTATAATGGAACGATAACGCATATGGAGTAATATGCCACTAAGGGAAAGTATATAGAATATAGATTTAGAGAAAATAAAAAATAAGAGAAAAAGTAAGAAAAGGACTCGAGTCTAGGGTTTTACCCCGAGATGCCTACGTAGCCTATAAAGGCATCAAAGTCCACGTAGTTCGCATACAAAACGAGGGGTGGGGTTTATCCCATAAATCCAAATGGGGGTTCTCTTATTTGTGTGTGTGTGTGTGTATAGAAAAAAGTGTTTTAGTCGTGAGAAAAGTGTGAGAATCCCTATTTGGAATTTATGAGCGAACCCTCTTTTTCTTGTTTTTTGGGTTTTTATTTATATGAAAATAAGAGATGTGCAATAATACTAAATAAAAAGTATATTAGGATGTGTGAGATGAGATGATAAAAGTGCTAAGTAAGAAAATAAGTTATTGAGAATTTAAGAGAATTTAAGAGGGAGTTTGAGAAAGTTGGACCTTCTTGAAGATCTTGAGCTTGATCTTGAATGTTGGGGAGAAACCCTTGCACTTGGATGATGATGGAGAGTAGCTAATTCACCAAGTTTGATGAAAAGGATGATGAAAAGTGGAAGTAAAAAAAGGATTTGGAAGTTGAAATCACGCTGCCTTCGAGAGAGGTTTATGGGATTCGTTGAGAGTGAATTTTATCAGATCTGGGCTCCCCTTGCAAATGAGGTGAAGGCCTCCTTTTATAGGCTCAGGTCACTACCGATCGGCATAGAACCGTTCCTGCCTATCGGCACCTGCCGATAGACAGGGTCTGGAACTTGCCATTTGGTAGTGTGTTTCAGGGCTTTTCGGAAAAAAGACTGCCGAGGGCAAACCGTTAGTCAGAATTGTGCACATGATAGACCATTGGAAAGGTAATTTAGAGACCTTAGAAAGTCCTTCGGACCGCTCCCGGGTTCAGGAGTTGACTTTGGGTCAAATGTGGCTCAGAAGCGTTTGTCAGTCTATTGGACGGGGAATTGCTCGGACGCAAACGGATCGTTCATCCGTATGGTAAGTTTGAATCGCACACGGGGTGGACCGTTGGAAAGTTTAGGAGGTGTATTTCGACATTCCAAAGAGTTTGACCCTGTTTGGGTAGTTGACTTTGGTCAATCGGGCCCTGGAAGCATTCGGTGACCTCTTAGAGTTAAACGAATCGTTCGTCCGCATGGTAAGTCAGAATCGCGCACGGGATGGACCGTTGGAAAGGGTATTCAGTTCCCTTCGAAGATTCA
The DNA here is from genome assembly GCA_949130495.1 of Sambucus nigra. Taxonomy (NCBI): domain Eukaryota; kingdom Viridiplantae; phylum Streptophyta; class Magnoliopsida; order Dipsacales; family Adoxaceae; genus Sambucus; species Sambucus nigra. The sequence goes on from OX422214.1 coordinate 530,898,086, forward strand.
TTCAGCCTCGATTGATCTGAAGAGTTGACTTGGGTCAAACAGAGCCCGGGAGCGCCCGGTGGCCTCTAGGTCAAGTTTCGTACACAAACGGATCGTTCGTCTGCATGGTAAGTCGGAATTACGCACGAGATGGACCATTGGAAAGGGTATTCAGTGCCCTTTGAAAATTCATTCAGCCTCAATTGAGCTGAAGAGTTGACTTGGGTCAAACAGAGCTCAGGAGCGCTCGGTGGCCTCTAGGTGAAGTTTCGGACGCAAACGTGTCGCTCGTCCGCATGGTAAGTCAGAATTGCACACGAGATGGACCGTTGGAAAGGGTATTTAGTGCCCTTCGAAGATTCATTCAGTCTCGATCGAGATGAAGAGTTTGACTTTTTGGTCAAACTGAGCCGGGGAGTGCCCGATGGTTTTTAGGTCAGTACTCGGGACATGACCTGGGTTTGTAGTGATGAAGGGAGGTACTAGGGACCTAAGGAAAGTTGGGGGTAACGGAATGGGGTGTCTACAGAGCCCCTCGATGGGAGAGTTTGGAACAAATGATGACCGTCGAATAGACACCACATGATGCTTTTGAGGGAGTATGACCGATTCAGAGGGTCGAGGCCGATTCTGAGGACCTAAGGAGTGTGCTAGGGATGATCAATTCTACGGGTTAAAGCCGAATCTGTGGGCCTAGGGTAAAGGTATAATAACCGAGGTCAATTTTGACCTAAGAGTGATGATGACCGACATCGAGGTCAATTCTGACCTAAGAGTGGTGACGACCGAGGACCGGGGTCAATTCTAACCCAACTCAGGTGACGATCTAAGACCGAGTTCAATTCTGACCTAAAGAGTGGTGACGACCGAGGATCGGGGTCAATTCAGACCCAACTCAGGTGATGGTCAAAGACCGAGGTCAATTCTGATATAGAGAGTGGTGACGACCGAGGACCGGGGTCAATTCTGACCCAACTCTGGTGACGATCCAAGACCGAGGTCAATTCTGACCTAGAGAGTGGTGACGACTGAGGATCGAGATCAATTCTGACCCAACTCAGGTGACGATCTAAGACCGAGGTCAATTCTGACCTAGAGAGTGGTGACGATTGAGGATCGGGGTCAATTCTGACCCAACTCAGGTGACGATCCAAGACCGAGGCCAATTCTGACCTAGACAGTGGTGACGACCAAGGATCGAGGTCAATTATGATCCAACTCAGGTGACGATCCAAGACCGAGGTCAATTCTGACCTAAAGAGTGGTGACGACCGAGGACTGGGGTCAATTCTGACCCAACTCAGATTGACGATCTAGGAACGAGGTCAATTCTGACCTAAAGGGTGCTGACGACCAAGGACCGGGATCAATTCCGACCCAACTCAGGTGACGATCCAAGATCGAGGTCAATTCTGACCTAGAGAGTGGTGACGACCGAAGGACCGGGGTCAATTCTGACCCAACTCAGGTGACGATCCACGACCGAGGTTAATTATGACCTAAAGAGGGGATGACGATTGGATTTTGATTTTGCTGGGGAAAGTGCTTTGTGATTTTGATTTGAGATGGAGAGCTGATAGATGGGGAAGCTTTTGTTTCATTAGGATACCCTGCGGGGGGGGGGGGGGGACAAGCTATTTTGGGTGTTGTAAGATAATTCCGCTGGGGAAGTGATCAGGTGATCTTTAGAGATCCTCTGGAGCTTTTCCGGGTGGAGATTTCACTTGGTTTTTGAGGATTTTGCTGGGAAAGAGGGGTTCCGCTCGAGGGAACGCGAAGTTTTCTTGGTGAAAAGGTTTTAAATCCTTCCCGAGATTTTTAGGAATTTTTCGGGGATTTTTCTAGGCTTTCTGGTATTTTTTAGGAATATCTGTACGAAATTTAATGGGGGTGCAGATCGGCATAGTATGAAGGGTGACATTCGGCAGTGGCACGGACTTTTGGGCTACCTCGGGAAGGCAAGGGGTCAGTGCCGATCGGCATAGAGTTTGGCATCCTATATAAAGATGGCGAATCTCTTCATTTTTTTCACAGTTTCTTAGCTTTCTCTCTCTCTACGATTCTTCTGCAAATCGTTCTAGCATTTCGATCTTCAATAAATGGTCGCTTTTGTGAGCACTGTAGTCCATCGAGAGTGGTTAACCGTTGATGACTGGACGAATGTGGAGTGGAGGGCTAGGGCGCCTCTTTCTTTGGGGAGTGAGAACTCCTTTGATGCATTTGAGCCTGTTGCGGATGAGCGGACCTTGCTGCAGGAGCCATCGCGTCATCGCTCTTTGAGAGTGAGTCCCGGTGGTTATGTAAGTAACCCGACCTTTGGCATTCTTCTATTTTTGGTGATTTTTCTTTCTTTCTTAACTTTGATGAGACTTTTCCTTTTTACCAGTCTGATATTTCTTTGAAGAACATGCGTGCCCGCGAGACGACGGGGCTCAGGATGCCTAGGAGCATTTCCCACCTGTGGTGTGTTGGATGGTATCATCTGCAGGTTTCGGACGGTTGGCATCGGTGCTAGATGAGACGCCTCGTTCGACAGAAGTCTTGTGCGCTTTGGGAGAGAGGTGGTGGGATACTACCCACACCTTCCATTTCGACTTCGAGGAGATGACTGTGACTCCCATAGACGTGCAACAGCTGTTGGGGCTGGATTATGATGGAGAGCAGATAGAGGTGGATCGCTCTTTACGGGTGAGACCGAAGGCAGTGCGTGCGACACTTGGTGATGTAGGGAGGATAGTTTCTGGGGATTCTATCCGGTTGTCCTTGCTGAAGGATGTTCTGCTAAGTAGGGTGATTGATGTGGAGGACGGGATGCAAGTGAGGCAGATGGCTCGGTTATTCATTCTGTTGGTGTTGGGAGGTTTTATGGTGGCGTCGAGCGGCGACGTCGTCCATTTGTGGTTCCTGCCATACCTGAGGATGTTTTTGAACATCCGATTGGGGGAGTCTGACTTTGGCGACCCTTTACTCTTCTCTGGATGCATTCAGCCGGTGCTGTCGGCAGACCTTTACTTGGGCCACGTACCTTCTTGAGGTATTCTTTAGTTTGCGCATTTATTTTCATGCATCCGCATTTTCCTTTCATGCCTTCGCATTTTCCATATGCGTCATCTTTTTACTTGTGAATTAAGACCTGGTTCTACGAGGTGATTGGGTGTAATACCCCGCTGATCGCTTTGAAGGATGCCACTATTGGGGACTTCTGCCGATTGTATCGATGGCGTAAGGCCAATCGGAAGTCAAAGGTATCTCTCTCCCTGGAGGCGGTGCGTCAGGTCTTGAACGACCTGACCAGTGGTAGGGTAAGACTCTTTCCATTTTATTCTTGGTTTTTGCACCTTCTGGTCTTGTATTGATTTATGCTCGCTTGGAGATTTTCAGGTGACCTTTTATCCCTGGGGGATAGCTATTCAGGATGCAGGGGCGACTGGGGTGAACGTGCGGATGAGGCATTTGCTGGCGCATGAGTTCGGCCATTCCTGGTATCTCGGGGAGAGGGTGGTTCGTCAGATTGCCGAGGAGGAGGTGGTGGTGCCACCGGCACATCCTTCTATGTCTATGAGGCGGGAGCGACTGCTGTCAGAGGATGAGAGGATTGCGGCGATGATTGGCGAGTCCTACTTGCTATACACCGATACGGCTGTGCCGTATGATTATATGGACTTTGTGACGAGCTGGTTGATGGCGCCCAGTATATATGATTCCTTGTATTTCCCTCCGACAGGTTTAAGTCGGGCGGTGGGATCTTCCCACATCGACGGTGGTCCATCGACATCTGCAGCTGCGGCGACTTCAGAGGTTCCTTTTGTGCGGCTGCATACCCCTTCATACAACATTCGGCGGGCCGATGAAGGGATGGTGCTTATGTTTCACCGTGCTCATGCGATGGATCCGGAGGAGTTGGGTTTAACAGAGGAGGTCCTTCGACCTGCAGTATACCTTTTTGTTCCTCTCTTTCTTTCTTTTCTGCTTTGGTCATCACTGCCTTCATACTGATTTCACCTTTTCTTGCAGCAAGTCCGAGTGTCGACCACTTGGCTCAGGGACATCAGAGACTGAATATCTTCGGTGACTGCCCATATTTGGGATGCGGTTCCCGTTCCTTCTTGCTTGGTGCTGTCTGCCTCGTCCGAAGAGGACTCGGGCTCGGGTAGTGGTGGCGCATCGTCTCGCCGTAAGGGGAAGAGAGCACGTCGCAGGGGTGGAAGCTCTTGAGAGAGAGAGAGAGAGAGAGAGAGAGAGAGAGAGAGAGAGAGAGAGAGAGAATGTGGGTTCGGGTTGAGTCCCGTTGTTTTTTCTTTTTCTTTTTATTTCCTGCAAAAATGATGTAACACAGAAAACAGATATATGCAATGCAAAGGATTTTGATTATCTTTTATTAATGATGAATGAATGCATGCACATGTGCTTTTTACTTTGCTGCTGAGACCGTAAAAAAGAGTATTTTTGGATTTTTTTTGATTAAAAAGGGGAAATTAAAGGGATTTTGAAATTCTGTTGAGAATATCAATTTATTTTTATTGAGTTTTCTGATTTGACAAAAGGGAAATTTTTAAAAATGGGGGGTTGCCGATCGGTAAGCACCCTGTCCTGCCTATCGACAGTTCAATCCAGTCCCATCAATTCAAAGATTTGAATGGTACCCTCTTCAGCCTTTGGTACCTTGTGGGGTAGGATTCCCTCTGATTTCTACAGGGATTATGTCTCTTGTGAGGGTTCTCAAGTATAAAAAGGGGTAAGGGTGGAGTGTTTTCATCACACCTTTGCATTCTTACTTACTTGCCCACTAATACCTTGCAAGATGACTCTCCCTGGTAGCTTTGAGTTTGCTAACTACCTCAAAGCCTTGGAAGCAATGTGCTCTTATAATGTTGACTATGATGCTTTCAACATGCGTCGAGTCTCTTTGTGGCGCAATCGGCCTATTGGGTGGAACGTGCTGATGGCGGCGGTACAATTCTGGTACCCCGAAGACCATGTATTCCGCTTTGGGTTGGAAGAAGTTTGTCCTACCTACGAGGAATTTTCTGCCATAGTGGGTGTAAATCCTAGTGTTATTGCGGCTTTGCCCAAATTTTCCCTCTCTCCCAGGAATTTATTGGCCGGGCTTCTTCATATTTCGCCTTCGGCGGCTAGATCATTGGTTGCTGGAGGAATGATCTCCCTCCCGGCGGTACTAAAGTCTATGCATTTGTGGGAAGTAGGTGATGCTGGCTATGTTGGAGCTGTTGTTCTGGGTCTGGTTTCAAAATTATTGCTGGTAACTGGAGAACTGCAGGTGGACCCACAGCTTGCATCCATTACCTCATGGATGTCATATCGTCGTAATCTTGCGGCGGTGATACTGGCGGAGACCCTGAATGGACTGGATGCCTGGAGAGAAGGTCGTTCTGACTTTTTGAGGGGTAGCCCCATGATGCTGTTCATGTGGTTGTCTGACAGATTTCGATTGGCGACTCCTCCAGAATATCCCTTGTCGGCCGTACCCAACTTCTTTTCACGCTACTTCATCAGCTTTGGCCTGTATGTTGAGAACTGGGAGCATTGGCTTGTGGAGCATGGGGCTCGTGGGCTGTATTGGTCAGTGCCTTGGTGGGGACAGTTGTAGCCTGTTCTAGAGCTAGAAGAATATTCATATGTGCGGTTGGTTGGTCTCAAGCAGACCTCATTTTATTTCCCTTGGCAACTTTTGCGCCAATTCGGCTGGGCACAGGTCGTGCCTCCTCGGACCTCAAATTCATTTCCGGTAGAAGATTTGACTAAACGCTTGCGTCTGTTGCTTGGATCTCTGTGGGATAATCGGCGTTCGTCGACCCGTCCCTCCCATCCTGTCGGGAGAGTTTGGCATGTCCCCAAGGATTATATGAAGTGGTTGTGGAGGAAAGTAGTCAGCAAGATGTTGGTAGTGGAGACTGGACAAAGACGATTTGTTTTATCTAACACCATGGAAGGGGGTGTTATGGTCTTTTCGAAGATGGTTCATGCTCATCGGTCCATGGAGTGTTTACGACACTCTATTCAGGTAGGGGAAACTTGGGGACCTCCGAATATAGATGATGAGGGTGTAGGATCCTCTAGTAGCCGTGGGTAGGACTCCTGGGAGTTTATTTGTGTAATAGATGTGGGGATTTTATTTGGCTTTTTATGGTAGTATGGGTAAGGGAGTTATCTGTTCCTTTTTATTATGTAATCCGTGATGAATTTTCTTATTAATGAAATAAACAAGTTTCTGATCATCCCGCTGGGCCTTTCGATGAATTTTGTAATTTTGAATTATCTATACTAATTGCTAAGGCATACATAATCCTTTTGTTCAAGTATTCTGTAGAATGAATCGTCGTTCTCGGAGGTAAGAAAAGAAATGGTATTTTATAAAAAAAGAAAGGGGCCGCACTCATGTGGAGTGCATGAGCTGCCTACGTACCTCTAGGGTTTTTTGAATAGTTTTTTTTTATCTGTTTGAAAATAGTTTTTGCAGAGGATCAGGCCCACGTAGTTCTGGGTAGAGGGACATGAAGAATTTTTTTTAGAATAGAAGGGGGTTGAGAAGAGTCGTAGCGCGCCGAGATTTTGGACTAGGGGTAGAATTTCTTGAGACGGTCCAGATTGACTGGGCGAGCCATATCTTCCCCATCTATGTCAGTGAGCATGGCGACACCGCCAGATAAGATTTTCTTCACAATGTAGGGGACGCTTCAATTGGGCTTGAATTTCCCTCTGGGGTCCAGATGGGTTCTATTATCTCTTTGAGGGCTAAATCCCCCTCCCGAACACTGTGGTCCTTGACTCTCTTGTTGAATGATTGTGCTATTCGGCGATGGTACCCTTGTATGTGGTAAAGATCTTTTAATCTTCTTTCATCTAGGAAGGCTAGCTCATCAAGACGGCTTTGGCACACGTCTTTTTCACTAACTTTGCTTTCGATCATGACGCGTAGCGAGGGTATTTCCAGCTCCACAAGTAGGACTGCTTCTATGTCGTAGACCAGGGAGTAAGGGGTAACCCCAGTAGAGGTTCGAATTGAGGTTCGATAGCCCCAGAGGGCGTATGAGATTCGGTCGACCCAATCCCTATAACTTTCGGTCATCTTGTTGATGATAGCTTTGAGGTTTTTATTGGCGGATTCCACTGCACCATTGGTCTGAGGTCGGTAGGGAGAAGATTTGTGTCTCTCAATCCCGTACTCGTTTACTACTTCTGTGACTTCTTCTTCGAAATGCAATCCATTTTCTGACCCCAGCTCGTGCGGGACCCCATATTGGCAGATGATATTTTTCTTGAGAAATTTGGTCACTCTCTTGGCATTCAATACTGCGTATGACTCAACTTCGACCCATTTGGTGAAGTAATCAATGGCAACCAGGATGAACTCATGTCCGTTTGAAGCCTTTGGTGTAACCTTCCCTTTGATGTCAAAACCCTAGGTGGAGAACGGCCAGGGAGAGGTCATGTTGTATAATTCTCGCGGAGGAAGGTGTTGAAGATTGGAGAATTGTTGGCATTTGAGGCACCTCCGGACATAGGAGGTGCAATCCTAGATCATGGTGGTCCAGTAGTAGCCCCGTCGGATGATTTTCTTGGAAAGCATATGACCACTCATGTGGGGTCCGCATTTCCCGCTGTGGATTTTTTGCATTATCTTCTCAATCTCAGCCCCTACGATATAGTGTATATGAGCTCCATCGAAGTTCCTCTTGAGTAGAGCTTTATGACAGATGATGTACTGGGCGGCCAGTCTCGGAGAGTCACTCGATCTTTCTTGTTGGAACCCTCGGGAGTCCTACCATGTTTGAGGAGGCACCAGATATCATAGTACCAACAATCAGTTAGTTCGGGATCTTCGGTGGAGACAAGCTCAATATGGTAGCAATGGATTGGTTTGTCTTGCTTTTGAACTAGGAAGGGGGTCATTGTTATTCCTTCAGGCATGTCGACCATGGAGGCCAAGGTAGAGAGAGCATCGGCTAGGTTATTCTTTGCTCGGGGTAGGTAATGGAAGGTGATATCTCAGAATTGGGAGGTTAACACTTCTAATTGGGCATGAAAGGGTTGGAGCTTTTCGTCCTTGACCTTCCACTTTCTGAGCACTTGACAGATGATAAGGGCAGAATCCCCATAGACGTCAAGGTATTGAATACCTTTTTTGAGAGCAACTTTGAGGCCCACTTTGCACGCCTCGTATTCCGTCATGTTGTTAGTGCAAGGGAAATCCAATTTAATGGCGATGGGAGTATGGGAGTCATCTGGGGCGATCAGAAGTATCCCAATGCCATATCCCTTTTTGTTGGTAGCACCGTCAAAGAAAATTTTCCATCGAAGGCGGTCTTGAGCGGTGCAGATGATATTTTCATCTAGGAATTCGGAGATCTGGACATCTGCTTCTTCTACAGGGTAATCGACGAGGTAGTTAGAGATGGCTCTTCCTTTCATGGATTTCTGCTGTAAGGACAATTTGTCCATCTTTATGTATATGTTATGTCATACGCCGTTACAAGATTGATGGTTGAAAAGATCACATCGTCATCAACGAAATCCGAAATCCGAAGATCAAAAGAAGAAGGAATTTGGGAATCAGACCTGACCGGACCGATCCGGCTCAGATAAAAGAACCGATCTGGTTCACCGGACCGATCCGGCTAAAGGGACCGGACCGATCCGCCTGCTGAGTTGAGACCAGTACAACCCGGATCCATAACGAACCGATGAAGGCAAAAAGGCCAAACCGATCCGATGCCAACCGGATGGATCCGGTTTCAGAAAAAGAACCGATCCGAGTTTACCGGACCGATCCGCCTAAGGGAACAGACCGATCCGACGAGGATAATCTCAACCAGATCGTGTTGCAGATTTTTTAGGGTTTTGACTCCTTATTTAATCCACGATCAGAAGTTGGTTTTCTAAAGACTTTTCCACGATTTTCAGAGCATATCAACCCTAAAGTCTTCACCTATTGAGTCCTATGATTCTAGGTTTTTAGATTCACACATCTTCCATATCCTTGTGAATCAAGTTTGGTAACCCAAAGAACACCATTGCTGTTGTTCAACCCTTGTGAAGTGGACCGCTTCTTCCTCTTCATTGCTGCCCTACAGGACAGGGATAGTTCCAGCCGCGACTACAGAATCCGATACCCGAGGGTAATTCTTAGTCAAAAACTTATATTTCAGTGTAATCCGATTGTAAGCCGTTTCTCTTACAAATTATAGTGATATACAAATGGTTTTGCCCCTGTGGGGGATTTTTCCTTAACTTTGTGTGTTGAATAATTCTTGCATGATTTCATATTATTTCAATCACACCTAGTTGCATGCTTAGGGTTAATTTGGGTTAAAATTGGTATTTATTATATTACTTCTTAATTGAACGCAAGCGCCAACTCTTTCATCTGCGTGACGTACACGATATCGAACTCGGTTAGGAGCATCAACCATCGAGCCATTCGACTGGATAAGGAGGGTTTCTCAAGCAGGTATTTGATGGGGTCCATTCGGGATACACGTTTGATGGGGAAGACAAGCATGTAGTGTCGCAACTTTTGGGTGACCCAGACAAGTGCGACACACGCCTTCTCCAAGGCAGTGTAGTTGATCTCGTACTCGACCAGTTTGCAACTCGCGTAATAGATGGCTCTTTCTTTGCAGGAGTCTTCAAGGTATTGGGCTAGTAAAGCCCCAGTTGCAGTGTCGATTATGGTTAGGTATAGGAGCAAAGGGAGACCAGACTATGGTGGCATAAGCACTGAAGGTTGGGTCATGTATTGTTTAATTCGGTCAAAAGCTTCTTGGCAGGCCTCGTTCCAAACCTTGGTTGAATCCTTTCGGAGGAGCTTGAAGATAGGTTCACAGATGGAGGTTAGCTGGCTGATGAACTGGCTGATTTATTACAATTTCCCAAGAAAACCTCGGACTTCTTTCTCTGTTCAGGGTGGTGGCATCTCAAGTATGGCCTTCAGATTTGCAGGATCTGCTTCTATCCCCTTTTCGCTGACCATGAATCCCAAGAGTTTTCCCTTTATAACGCCGAAGACACATTTCTATGGATTAAGTCGCATCTGATACTGTCGCAGTCGTTCGAAGAACTTCCGGAGAGAGGGAACATAACCTTCTCTAGTTTTTGACTTGATAATCATATCATCCATATAAACCTCGACCTCTTTGTGAATCAGATCGTGCATGATGGTTGTGGCAGCCCTTTGGTAGGTAGCCCCAGCATTCTTGAGACCCAATGGCATAACGGTGTAGCAAAAGGTTCCCCATGGGGTGATGAATGCAGTTTTTTCTTGGTAGTCGGGGTGCATCTTGATTTGGTTGTATCCGGCAAACCTGTCGACGAATGACTTGAGAGCATGACTGGCTGTGTTATCCACGATCATGTCGCTACTGGGTAGCGGATAATCATCCTTTGGGTAAGCTTTGTTTAAATCTCGGTAGTCTACATACATTCGAACCTTCCCCCTGATTTTGGCACAGGTACTATGTTGGCTAGCCATGTGGGATATTCGATCACACGAATGAAGCCCACGTTCAACTGTTTGACCACCTCTTCTTTGACCTTGAGTGACCATTCGGTGCGGAGTTTTCTCAATTTTTGTTTAACTGGCTTGTAATCTGGGAAAGTGGGGATCTCGTGCTGAGCTATTTCAGGATCAATGCCGAGCATATCATCATAGGACCATGCGAAGACATCCACGAACTCCTTCAGCAATTCTTTGAGTTGTGCACGCCCATGCTTGTCAAGGGTGGCCCCTATCCTAATCTCGCGCAGTTGGCTACTAATACCGAGATTAATAACAACAGTCTCTTCTTCATTAACTTTCACGTAGTTATGTTATTTATTATTAACCTTATTTAGATCAGTTAAGAATTGTTCATTTGCAAAATCATCATCATCAAAAGTTTGATTAGTTCAAGCAGTTAATGTAAGGCACAGTAAGATACTCAAAATCTTCGTCTATTTCATTGATAGGAAAAACAACATTAAGAACCGCGTCATAAGAGGTCTTGATTACATTTGAACAAGGATAGACAACAGAAGAAGAAATTGGGTAAACATTGGGGTTAAGGGAGATTTCAAGAGGCAGAACTGGCACAACATGCCAGTTGAGGAGAGGTGTATTAGCAGCTTTAATCAGACAGGATGGATCCATTGATGTAGTGCCTGGATGAACCATGCAGAGTGCCAGCCCCAGTATCTGTAAGTTGAAGGAATCTCCGGAATCACTTTCCTCAGTCTCTTTTCTATCTTTGATGAGCGGTTGTACGCGGTGTTGGAAACTTTCGGCCCATGGGTAGCTATCTTGGAAAAAGATCTCCATTCACGACTTCAGCTTCTTGTCTGTGTGGTCATACTATGGTTTTAGAAAGCCCTTTCCTTGAAACCGTCCCCTGCCGAGAGTAGGAGTGGCTCAACTCGAAATCCTGATAGGAGCATATAATTTGACCCGTGATGTATCTCAAGGATTGGACTGCTGGTGCTTTCACCCTCGACATTTTCATTATCGCCCAAAATGGTGATGACTCGCCCATTGGCGAAGAACTTCAATTTCTAATGGAGTGAGGAAGACACACCGTTGATATTGTGGAGCCAGGGTCGTCCGAGCAACAGGTTGAAATAAGCTGGGATGTCTATGACTTGGAATTCAACGACAGGGTTTATAGGGCCAACCCCTATTACATGTTTAATGGATCCCATCACCTCACAACTGGTATTATCGTAGGCACGTACAGCGGCGGAGGTTGGAGCGAGGTCTTTTTCTTTCAGGCCTAAACACTTGAAGGTTCTGAGAGGGAAAACATTTAAGGCGGATCCGTTATTGACAGGGGAGAGTGGCACGGCCTTCCCCATAACTTCGACATAGATGTTGAGTGCATGGTTATGATTTGGCCCAATTATGGGGATTTTTTCTTCAGAGAATGATAACATTCGAGTAGAGGTCAAGGAACCGACCAAATTTATCGCTTCTTCTGGTGTGGTAGAAGGAGGAACTATGGGTCCAGTGAGCAATTTGATTAAAGCATTTCTGTGAAGCTGGGAAGACATGAAAAGTCCCCATAGAGTGATGTTAGCTTGAGTTTTCTTCAGTTGATCGAGGATCTTTCTCTCCTCAATGGTCATCTCTGGCATAGGAAAGTTTTCAGCGCCCTTCCTTTTGTCATTTGCTGGTAGTGAGCTTGGAACCTGGTAATGTCTCCTTGATCTGGTCATGTGATTTACTAAAGAGGGAAAGAACATGAATCCCGTTTACTCATCAATCTCAGGTTGTTCTTCCACCTTGTCTATTTCTCCGAGGAGTTCTACAAATGATATCATCCCACATATGCCGGCTATTGGGATAGTTCTTCCTGAAGTTTGTTCTTCGCTCAAATCTTCGAATTCTCCCCCCCATCCGGTGGTAACAATTCTGTCTTTCCATGTAAAGTCGATGCATTCCACAACTTTAACGGCTTCTTCATACATGTCCTCCCATTCCGTGGGGATATGTGTGATCGAAGGGACCAAGCGCCCTTGTAGCTTCAAAGTGTCAAGTAACCCGGTGATACAGCAAATGCTATTAGTTTGCTCGAATAATTCTGCCATAATCTGGATAACATCATCTAAGCTGACTTCATCGGTTGGTACCACCCAATTTTCTGAATCTTGGGCCCACTTTCATGCTTCCAAGAACAGTGTACTTCTAGCAATTAATGACCATCTGCGAGGGCAATTTCATCCCGAACTCTAGGAGTTGGTTCAACACTTCTGACAATTCCATATTTCCATTTTCAGAACGGGTACGGACAGTGATACATGCTCTGGTGAGGAGTGACAGTGCCTGATCAGCGAGGCTAGTAGGGTGTAGGAGGAAATATGGGCAAATTTGAAGAGGTGTAGGAGAGTATATAGGTGTGATTTGAGTTGAGGGATCGAAATATGGCTTTTCTTCCAAGAAGATGGCATTGGTGTGATTCGAAAGTGGATTGTGAGTAGTGTTTGGCTTAGGATTGGCTGGTGGAGCGATGGTACCCCGGTCAATGAGATCTTGGATTATGTTCCGAAGGTGAAAACATTGGTCGGTGGTATCGCCGGCAGTTTGGTGAAAGGCACAATGGGCATCAGTCTTGAAGTTTCTTGGGAGTGGATTTGGCAATGGATGTGGATCCAAGGGTTTGATGAGGTTTCGGCTTAACAGGGCTTGGTAAACTTTGGAGAGGGGAGCATGGAGCTCAGTGTATTCCCTTCGGACGGGGGCATGGCGACTTTCTAGTGCCCATGATGTAGTTGGTTGAGAGATGTTGTTGATGGTTGAGACGGTGGCATTGGAAGGCTTGTTATACTTTCTAGGGGTGAACTGTCCGTACACCTTCTTTGGTTCAACCTCCGTTTTAACAAGGCTTTCCTCGATTTCCACTCCAGCCTCTTTGAGAGCTGAGAAGTGGGGATAATATTGTCCTCCCATCGTCGCTCGGACATGGGGTAAGAAGTTCTCCTTCACTATGTTGACCTGTTCTTCCTCGGATGGACGATTGGTCATGGTAGCTGCCTGCTCCCTCCACTGGGTTATGAAGTTACTGACTGATTCTCCAGGATTCTGTTTGAGCAGCTCTAAATCACGACGGGTGACCTCAAGCTCTTCGTTGTATTTATATTGCGATATGAACTCTCGGGCTACATCCTCCCAGCTGCGGATTCTGGATTCCTCAAGAGATAAAGACCATCAGAGGGAACTATCCTTCAAAGTTTGCTGAAACAATTGGGCCATCACTTCTTCAGAAGCCCCTAGTAGAGTCATGGAATGATGATAACCGCAAAGATGAACAATCGAGGGTCCACTCCCTCCGAACTTCTCGATATTTAGCATCTTGAACTTCTCGGGTAACCTCGCTTTAGGATAAGGAGACATGTGGGTGTAGTCCATGTAATTCCCAGAGATACTGACTTGGTCGAACTTCTTGGTGAGCATCTTGAGATCCTCTTTGACTTTATTCAACTCCTCCTCTTTTGGATCAATGACCATAAGCAGGTTAGCCACAGGCTAGGCAATATTTGGCATTGGAAGATGGGCAGGCGGTGGCCCATTAGCAGCAGGGGCACGTGGAGCATGCTGATATTCTTTCGAAACTCGAATAGGCTCGGGTGGACCCATAGCACGAGGGAATAGGGCCTCGGGCTCTTGAGGAATAGGAACTTGGTTTCATTGCATTTCTCGAACCTCAGTTTGGAGGTTGTCAATCTTGGACACGAGCTGAGCTAGGACTGTCGTCAGATCCGGCTGTATGACTGGTGCTTGATCTATATTCTCCATGGAAAGTGAATGGATTTCGGACTCGGAAAAAGTAGTAGAGGGACGGACGAAACTCCGGGGGGATTTGACTGAAGACCGAAGCCAATAGGGAGCCAGGCCAAGGGCTTGCAATCGACCTGAGAAGGCGTAGAATGGGATTTATTTTTGAGAAAAAAGTAAGAAACTAATTTTGGATTTTTGATAAAGAAGGGAGAAATGTTTTTGGATTTTTGATAAAGAAGGGAGAAATGTTTTTGGAGACAAAACTCAGCATGATTATTACAATTATTATGTTCTCACTTGTATTTAATTATCCTAAATGCAATGCCGGACGAGACCCGAGCTTGGAAAAATGGGGTTTTTAATATATGCAAAGCTATGGTTTATACTTGTAACCAGGCTCATGTAATACCCCGTATTTTTATGCTATAATTAATTTGGGGATTTATTTAATAAAAATACGGAAATTAATTATGTTATAATTATTAACGTGACGTGAGTTAGTAATAATATGAAATTGTTGAATATTACTTAGGAGCATAGTAATATATGGTAAATGTCACGAGTGAATGAAAATGACAATTTTGGTAATTTTAGTCGGGACGCGCCCGTGTCGCGTCGGGACTAATTATTGAGATATAAAAGTAAATATTTTATAACATTGTCATCGTTCAGTTTTGAAAACTCATGAGTAAGTTAAGATAAACGAACCATTGGGAAGGTTAGTACGATAGGAGTGCACATTAGAAGAGAGGTGAGTATTTCTCAAGAGAGAGAGACGAACTAATATGATGTTGCATTGGCCTGTATCAATTTAAATACTTGCTTAACGTATTTTAAAATCAAACACACTTTCGGGCCCTGACCCGTTTCCTTTCTCTCTCTCTTCTGTGTATATATATGTATATTTTTCAGGTGCCCAGCCACAGGGGCGTCTTGCTTAGGATTCTTTGAGAAGAACGAGCTGCAGCTTAGGTGGGAGTTGCAGGTCCCTTGAGTAGACGGCTTCTGTCATTTACTCCACTCCTATTACTCTCATTTATGGGGCACGTGTCGCCCTTTTTATCATTTCATTTATTGTTGGGGATTTTTATATTTCAGTTATTCCAGTATTGTTTATGGGATATGATTCAGGATGGTTTATGATTTTAGTTTTTACTATTGACATTCGATTGGTGAATGTATGGTTTTATTTAGATTTCGTGGTGTGATTCTATAATGTAGAAATGTTGTTTTGATATTAATAAAATCTTTTCTTTAATTAAAATTTGGAAGTTTGTATGAAAAATGTTTTTGACACTTAGCTTAATTATTTAGGGTGTTAAATTGGAAAAATTATTTTTATCGACAGTGATGCTGAGAATGAACCAACTGTTTACCTTGATTTAATTTAATAAAGGAGTGATCGCCCGGTATTTAATTAGGCGGGGTGTCACAGGTGGTATCAGAGCATCAGGTTCTAGTGTCCATAGGATCTGTACGGCTTATTTTCGCTTTCAGCTTAACGTTATTGCTATAGAGCCCTATTGTTAGGACTGTTGTATTCTTGCTTTCACGTTTAAGTCTTCAGCTATTCGAGATTTGTTGATAACTGTAGACTAATAAACTTGTTCACGTTTCATATGCCTCCGAGACGTGATCCGAAGGATAGGCGTGCCCAAGCCGAGCAGCCAGCAGCTCCGGCACCAGGCACAATGAATGCGAATGAAGTGGTCGCCATCGTTGCTCAGGCGGTAAATGCCGCGATAGCGGTGATTCAGCAGGCTCCACCACAGGTCCAGGCAGTGGCGCCAGTACCAGCACAGCTTCCATCTGCATGGGAGAGAGTTCGAGATGCTTTTCAGAAAGCACATCCCCCTGAGTTTTCTGGTAGCTCCGATATTATTACTGTCAGCCAATGGAAGAAGGACATCCAGCGGCACCTCCGTATGTATGAGTGCACCGAAGTGCAGAAGCAGCTATTGGCCTCTTTTAAACTGGTGGGAGCCGCATTACAGTGGTGGGAGTCCACTACTACTTTGGAGGAGAGGGACATGATCCCTATTCAGATGTTTTGGGAGCGGTTTGACCGCAAGTACTTTCCACCCGCAGTGCAGACTAAGATGAGGCGGAAATTGCTAAATCTGAAGCAGGAGAACCTTACTGTAGCCGAGTATGAGGAGGAGTTCATGAGACTTCTCACTATTGTGCCAGATGAGGCACCCACTGAGAGCAAGAAGATTTTGCTGTTCGTCGACGGGTTAGCTTGGAGGATCCGTCAGCACCTTATTGGAAATCTATCCCTGAGTACTTTCACTGACGTACTCAATGCAGCATTACTACATTGCCAGGATCACCGCTTCCATCTTCAGGGAAGCAAGAGAGCAGGAGAGTCCAGCCAGCAGGGCAGGACCGGGGGTAATAGTGCCAGTGGGGCATCAACTCAGGGACAGACTCGTCAGCACGAGCAGAGTTCCCATCAGGGGGACCCTGCTAAGCGATTCCGTTCAGGTGATTCTAGGCAGGGATTCGGGTGATTCAGGCAGGGCCATCAGGGTCAGCCAAATCAGCAGGGTCAGCAGGGCCAACACCTACCGCAGGGTCAACAGCAGGGCCAGCAAGGCCAACAGCGTGCACATCAGGGCCAATAGGGCCAATGGCGTGGAGGTAACGGCCAGCAGGGCCGTGGTCAGCAGGGACAGAGGGGAGGTAATTTCAGAGGCCGGTGTTTTGTGTGTGGCAAGCACGGCCATAAGCGTCAGGATTGCCCAGAGGGAGATAGGGCCCCACAGCAGCAGGGAGCTCGTAATGAGCCGCAGAGACCACTCTTTCCACCTGCCCTTCCAGCTCCAGCCCAGATGCCAGCCCTACCAGCCATTCCAGCAGCTCCAGTGCAGCAGGGGCAGTTGCAGTACGGACGTGTCTATAACGTCCACCAGGCAGCAGCTCCACAGGCACCACCCGCGATTGAGGGTATGTTTCCTATCCATGGTACTATGGGTAAAGTTTTGTTTGATACGGGGGCAACGCACTGTTTTATAGCTACGCATTTTGCGAAGTCCTTAGGATTGTTAGCCACAGCAGAGAGCACCGTGACGTGTGTCGACTCACCATTGGGGAGTGGGTCGCTTATATTCTTTATATGCCGGGGAGTAGGGGTAGAGATTGGTGGCTTGGTATTGCCTGCAGACATGCTAGTCTTAGACATGCACGAGCATGACGTGATTATTGGTATGGATTGGCTCGCATCTTATAAAGCCATGATTGATTGCTTCGGTGGGAGCATTGTTTTTGCCATTCCGGGGCAAGAGATGTTTATAGTGGCGATCCCTCGCCCAGAGGGAGGTTCGACCGCTCATTTATATTACATTGAGGAGGATACCTCTAAGGAGGTTATGATTCCTTTGGATTCGATCCCAGTTGTTAGGGAGTATTCCGATGTGTTTCAGGAGATACCAGGCCTACCGCCCAGTCGTGAGATAGACTTCGTTATAGACTTATTGCCGGATACGAGACCTATAACACCGCACCGTACCGTATGGCTCCGGCAGAGATGCGAGAGCTACGAGATCAGATTGAGCAGCTATTAGGTCAGGGTTTCATTCGTAGGAGTACCTCACCGTGGGGCGCTCCAGTCTAATTTGTGAAGAAGAGAGATGGCTCACTGAGATTGTGTGTGGACTACCGGGAGTTGAACAAGGTCACGATACGGAACAAGTATTCGTTGCCTCGAATCGATGATCTGTTCGACAGTTAAGAGGAGCAACTTTCTTTTCGAAGATAGATCTGAGGTCGGGGTACCATCAGTTACGAATTAGAGAGCAGGATGTTTCGAAGACTGCCTTCTTGTCGAGATATGGGTCCTATGAGTTCAGGGTGATGCCGTTCGGACTCACAAATGCCCCAGCCGTTTTCATGGACTTGATGAACCGAGTGTTCAGAGAGTTCTTGGATCAGTTCGTCATCGTCTTCATAGATGATATCTTGATATATTCACACTCCGAGGAAGAGCATGCCGAACACTTGAGGCAGGTTCTCCAGACCCTACGAGAGCATCAGTTGTATGCTAAGTACGAGAAGTGTGGATTCTGGTTGCGAGAGGTACAATTCTTGGGCCATGTTGTTTCTGAGCAGGGGATAGCAGTTGACCCGAGCAAGGTGTCAGCGGTGAGGGAGTGGGGGCAGCCCACGACACCGACGGAAGTACGTAGTTTCTTGGGGTTAGCCGGATACTACAGGAGGTTCATTCGGGGATTCTCCAAAATAGCGGGTCCATTGACGAATCTGACTCGCAAGGGGGTACCATATGTTTGGGATGACGCTTGTCAGTTAGCTTTCGACGAGCTGAAGGACAAGCTTACTTCGGCACCAGTCCTTGCTTTACCGAAGCCGGGTGTAGAGTACCTGGTTTACACAGATGCGTCCTTACGAGGACTTGGGGGAGTACTTCAGCAGGAAGAGAAGGTTATAGCTTTTGCTTCCCGCAAGCTTAAGCCGCATGAGAAGAATTACCCCACCCACGACCTGGAGTTAGCTGCGGTCGTCTTTGCATTGAGAATTTGGAGGCACTATTTATTGGGCGAGAAATTTCGTTTGTTCACAGACCATAAATCACTGCAGTACCTGTTCACTCAGCGAGAGCTGAATATGCGTCAGCGCAGATGGTTAGAGTTTGTGAAAGATTACCAGTTCGATATACAGTATCATCCGGGGAAAGCCAACGTAGTTGCTGATGCGTTGAGTCGTAGACCGGTTGACGATGTAGCGGACATCTGGAAAGAAAAATGGAAGGAGTTGGGTCACCAGGACGCGGTAGCACGTTCTTTCATATCCGTGATGACAGTCACACCCGAGATTGTTACGAGGGCGATACAGGCACAGACTACAGATCCGTTTTGTCAGGAGCAGATTGTACGACTTCTAGCCGAGGGTGCTGAGTCCTATTCTGTTAGTTCGGATGGAGGGTTGCGGTTTAATGGGAGACTAGTGGTTCCAGAAGGAGCAGAGCTACGTCATGAGGTAATGACTCATTCTCATGGGTCCCGATTTGCAGTACATCCGGGAGGCGATAAGATGTACCAGGATATGAGACGTCAGTACTGGTGGAGTGGGATGAAGAAGGACATCGCTGAATTTGTGTCCAAATGTTCTACTTGCCAGCTGGTGAAGGTGGACCACCAGAAACCGTCGGGATTACTTCAGCCGTTGGAAGTACCTGCGTGGAAGTGGGAAAGTATTTCCATGGACTTCATTACAGGGTTGCCTACATCACAACGAGGCCACGATTCTATTTGGGTGATTGTAGACCGTCTGACCAAGGTGGCTCATTTTCTGCCAGTAAGGATAGATTATACCACGGATCAGTATGCCCAGTTGTTCATCGCTGAGATTGTCAGATTACATGGGGTGCCCCTGAATATTGTGTCAGATAGAGACAAGATTTTTGTGTCGCGTTTCTGGGAAAGCTTTCAGGAGGCTATGGGTACAGAGTTGAGACTGAGTTCAGCTTACCACCCGCAGACAGATGGACAGACAGAGCGTACTAATCAGATGTTGGAAGATATGCTACGCATGTGTATCCTCGATTTCGGGGGAGGTTGGGAGCCACATCTTCCACTGGTCGAGTTTGCTTATAATAACTCCTATCAGTTTACAATTGGCATGGCTCCATTTGAGGCTTTGTACGGCAGGCCTTGTCGCTCTCCAACCTGTTGGCTCGAGGTGGGGGACAATAAGTTATTAGTACCAGAAGTGATCCAGGAGACCTCCGCGAGGATTGAGATAATCAGGAGTCGTATTCGGGTAGCCCAAGACAGACAGAAGAGCTACGCCGATGCGAAACGATTCTTCCGGGAGTTTAATGTGGGAGATCAAGTGTTGTTGCGTGTATCTCCTATGAAAGGAGTGATGAGGTTCGAGAAGAAGGGAAAGTTGGCTCCGAGGTACATAGGACCATTTCCCATCATCGAGAGAATTGGGCCAGTAGCATACAGGTTGGGTTTTCCAGAACATTTACATCGCATCCACGATGTATTCCACATCTCGTCGTTGAGACGATACCTTCGGGATGATATGGCCCATACTCACATTGCGATAGATGAGATCGACTTGCAGTCGGATAGCTCTTACGAGGAGAGACCGGTGGCTATTCTAGACTACAGTGAGAGGAGATTGAGGTCGAAGATAGTTCCACTCGTGCGGGTCCAGTGGGAACATCATAATGTGGAGGAATCCACTTGGGAGCGTGAGGAAGATATGCGTGAGAGATATCCAGAGTTGTTTTTACCAGGTATGCCTTATTTTCCGAATTTCGGGACGAAATTCCGTTATTAGGGGGGAAGTATGTAATACCCCGTATTTTTATGCTATAATTAATTTGGGGATTTATTTAATAAAAATCCGGAAATTAATTATGTTATAATTATTAACGTGACGTGAGTTAGTAATAATATGAAATTGTTGAATATTACTCAGGAGCATAGTAATATATGGTAAATGTCACGAGTGAATGAAAATGACAATTTTGGTAATTTTAGTCGGGACGCGCCCGTGTCGCGTCGGGACTAATTATTGAGATATAAAAGTAAATATTTTATGAGTTGTCCGTATGGTCGTTTTGAGTGCGCCAACGCGTCCGGAAGGGTCGAGATAGTCAGAAAAGTGTACCCGGGGGTTTAGTTTGGGTCTCGGGATGTTTTTAGGCTTAATTAATGACCTGGGAGGGCGTTTTGGTCATTTTACAAACTAGGGTAATTAAACCCACGAATTTTAGCCATCCTTAGCAGACATTTAAGTCAGCCTTTTAGGGTTAGATCATTCAGAACCCTAAGACAGCTAGTGGAGAAGAGAGGAGAGACCTTGCTAGGTGATTCAAGGCCAAAAACACCACCTTTTGCACCACCGTCACCACCAACGCGTAGATCGCGAGGAGGAGAACGCAACCACACCAATATCAGCAGGAAACCAGACCTCTGAAATTCTAGGCAAGTGTTTAACTTGCGTATTTTCGTTGGTGCAATAATCATGTTAGTGTAGGAATGATTAAGAGTATAATCCATGGAAGAAAACCCAATTTTGATAGGGATTTGCATGTAGAAATCATATGAACCTTATTCTGGAAATTAATATGTGAAGTAGATGTTTAACCCACGAAATTATGATGATTTTTTAGAAGGAATTTCTGGAGAAAACTGATTAGAACAAAGGTTAAGAAAACTGTAGGGTTCTTGATGATTAGATGAAATATTAGGTTGTTTAGTCATGTTTATTGATGTATATACGCATGCTGATCGTTAAAGATACCTGGAATTATGTTAGGATGTAAGCAGTAGACTTTTTGGGTCAATTAGAGTTGGAAAATATGAGTTTTGATGAAGAAACTTAAGCAACCCCATCACTGCAATTTCTGCAGAATTTTCACAGACCTGCTCGATCGATCGATCGACCCTAGAGCGTCGATCGATCGAAGGTTCGATCGGTCGACCCCAGACGTCGATCGATCGACCCTCCCTGGCAGCCTATTATTTCCCTTGTTTAATTAGTTGAATTAATTTATCGTGGAATAAACCTTGGGCATTCTAAATAAAATGATTTGGGAGATATTGAGGACCAGTAGGGTATATGGACATATGTTAGAACCTTTAATCTTCAACGAAGAGGGTAATTATGGGATATTTACTTTAGGTTGTTAGATTTATGAAACTTAAGGGTGAGGTGCGTAAGAGAGTTACGTTGGAATCAAATAAAGTTATTTACCGAATTTTAGAATTGTAAGGTTATAACCCATGAGTATTAGGTAATGAGTGAGAAAACCCTTCGAATTAAGGTTAGAGGCGAAACCTTATACGTTATACTAATAAGGTGAAATTTAGGGCAAAGGTTGTAATTATGGGTAATGAGAGTGACCTATATTAATATGATGAAATTGGTATATTTATATGAATGTGTGTACATATATTATATACATGTGAAAAACGTACCCGCGCTACTTGCTATCCCTGAGGTTACCGCGCTGGGACGATCGTATCCTGTGTTGCTTTATGGGGATATTGAATCGTACCCTAGAAGATAGAGATCCTAGGTACGGGCTATTAAATTGATAGTCGGACGGTCCTAAGAGACGTGTGGGTATGTACTGACCTCTTGGACTTGGAATCTATGCTTCGCCTCAACGTTGTTTTGTATATGTTAATACAGTTCGAGAGTGATTCCGAACTTGTATTTTCCCTTTATGTGAGCGATACGGGGATTGGATAGCAGAGTATGCCCGCACCATAGTTTAGTTGGGGCGCCATTATATATATATTTTATTCGAGTAGTTAATATATATATGAGGTTATAAACTTTGAACTGCCTACTGTGATTTGATAAGTAGAACATGGTTGTTGACTCAAATTAATTAAATACTTGTTTTGTGAAAATATGAAAAGGCACGGGGAAATCTTATTATTTAATGAAGCTAAAACGAGAGGAATACTACAAATTGAAAGTAACCTTTTTATAACATTGTCATCGTTCAGTTTTGAAAACTCATGAGTAAGTTAAGATAAACGAACCATTGGGAAGGTTAGTACGATAGGAGTGCACATTAGAAGAGAGGTGAGTATTTCTCAAGAGAGAGAGACGAACTAATATGATGTTGCATTGGCCTGTATCAATTTAAATACTTGCTTAACGTATTTTAAAATCAAACACACTTTCGGGCCCTGACCCGTTTCCTTTCTCTCTCTCTTCTGTGTATATATATGTATATTTTTCAGGTGCCCAGCCACAGGGGCGTCTTGCTTAGGATTCTTTGAGAAGAACGAGCTGCAGCTTAGGTGGGAGTTGCAGGTCCCTTGAGTAGACGGCTTCTGTCATTTACTCCACTCCTATTACTCTCATTTATGGGGCACGTGTCGCCCTTTTTATCATTTCATTTATTGTTGGGGATTTTTATATTTAAGTTATTCCAGTATTGTTTATGGGATATGATTCAGGATGGTTTATGATTTTAGTTTTTACTATTGACATTCGATTGGTGAATGTATGGTTTTATTTAGATTTCGTGGTGTGATTCTATAATGTAGAAATGTTGTTTTGATATTAATAAAATCTTTTCTTTAATTAAAATTTGGAAGTTTGTATGAAAAATGTTTTTGACACTTAGCTTAATTATTTAGGGTGTTAAATTGGAAAAATTATTTTTATCGACAGTGATGCTGAGAATGAACCAACTGTTTACCTTGATTTAATTTAATAAAGGAGTGATCGCCCGGTATTTAATTAGGCGGGGTGTCACAGCTCACAGACAGGGTCTCATTTTAAAAATGCGCAAAAATTAGGTGGCAGGCCGACCCGGAATTTCGGCAGTGTTTCGGGTCAAAACCGGCAATCTAAAGTGTGTGTCTTAGGTTTGACACCTATATGTGGGTATGCAGTTGGTTGGGTGAATCGACATGGGTTCCCCCCTTTGGCGTGACTTCCACGATATACGTCTTGATCTTGCGGGCAAACGGTACGTGTGGAAAAGCCATTTGATATACGTGAGTGTACGTGAATTGCCTCACTATATACCTCGTGAGGAAGGTACGTGTGAGAGAGAATTTGATATACTAGATGTATGTGAACGATTTTCCTTCGATATACCTCCCGTCATGATTTCGGTCAAGCGGTACGATGCGGGGGAACCGTTCGATATACGTCGAAGGTACTTGGACAATGGAAGGTGAGAGTCATATCGCTTAGGCTAACTGCGACCTGCCGGACCAGCGCCCATCACGAAGTGACCCTCCAGTTACTGGGTAAAATTTGGTCAATATCAATGCTCTTTGGTGATGTTGTGTGAATCATGCATGATTCTCTTATCAGTATCTTATGATGAGAATTTCCTTTCTTGATTATGCCAAACAGGAAGCAAAGTACAAGTACCCAAGGTACACCAAGTATGGATAGGTGATGCGTGCAACATGTGGATATATGTGATCCTAGGTGCACGTGGTGTGAAGTGTACATGGGGAAATTTCTACAAGTGTGTGAATATAAGAATAAGCATGGGAGACACATGAAAAAGGGGAACATGAAGATATGGGGGAAACATAAACAAATATAGCATCCGTGTAAATAGAGTCAAGCCCTCAAAATAAACACGTGTCCCCAGCGGAGTCGCCACTGTGGCCATCCCCGATCCTCACCATGCGGGCGGGCGCGCAAAGGAAGGATCCCTGGGTCCCAAGCATCCCTTTCGGGAGCGCTTCGGTCGACGTCGTTTGATATGAGGTGTAAGAATGTAGATAGGGTCAGAGTCGCCAGTCTATTTTACTCAAAACAGAAAAAAGAAAAAAGGGAAGCCACCCTGAAGGATGGCATCCAAAGACATACTAGTGCATGCGAAACCAAAATGATTCCAGAAGGGTTCGGAGGCTTAGTTACAAAATGGGAAGGTGTTAGGCACCCATTCCTCTCTTTCGGTCTCTCATGGATATTTGCTATTTTCCTTTATATTTCCCCCGTGATATGTGTGCATGTGTATATATATGGTGGAGATAGGATTCCTCAACTTGTATCATGGAAGAGATAAAGCGAGTCATCCGTAGGAAGCTATAAAAATAATATTAGAAAAGTAACATTTATGCGATTACCCCTACGTTGATCGTTATAATGGAACGATAACGCATATGGAGTAATACTTCACTAAGGGCAAGTATATAGAATATAGATTTAGAGAAAATAGAAAATAAGAGAAAAAGTAAGAAAAGGACTTGAGTCTCGGGTTTTACCCTGAGATGCCTATGTAGCCTATAAAGGCATCAAAGTCCACATAGTTCGCATATAAAACGAGGGGTGGGGTTTATCCCATAAATACAAATGGGGGATCTCTTATTTGTGAGTGTGTGTGTGTGTGTAGAAAAAAGTGTTTTAGTCGTGAGAAAAGTGTGAGAACACCTATTTGGAATTTATGAGCAAAACCCTATTTTTCTAATTTTTTGGATTTTTATTTATATGAAAATAAGAGATGTGCAATAATACTAAATAAAAAGTATATTAGGATGTGTGAGATGAGATGATAAAAGTGCTAAGTAAGAAAACAAGTTATTGAGAATTTAAGAGAAAAAGTTGGACCTTCTTGAAGATCTTAAGCTTGATCTTGAATGTTGGGGAGCAACCCTTGCACTTGGATGATGATGGAGAGTGGCTAATTCATCAAGGATGATGAAAAGGATGATGAAAAGTGGAAGTAAAAAAAGGATTTGGAAGTTGAAATCACGCTTCCTTCGAGAGAGGTTTCTGGGATTCGTTGAGAGTGAATTTTATCAGATCTGGGCTCCCCTTGCAAATGAGGTGAAGGCCTAATTTTATAGGCTCAGGTCACTGCCGATCGGCATAGATCCGTTCCTGCCTATCGGCACCTGCCGATAGGCAGGGTCTGGAACCTACCAATTGGTAGTGTGTTTCAGGCCTTTTCGGAAAAACAACTGCTGAGGGAAAACCGTTGGTCAGAATCGTGCACGGGATAGACCGCTGGAAAGGTAATTCAGAGACCTTTAAAAGTCCTTTGGATTGCTCCTGGGTTTGGGAGTTGACTTTGGGTCAAATGTGGCTCGAAAGCATTTGTCAGTCCATTAGACGGGGAATCGCTCTGATGCAAATGGATCGTTCGTCCGCATGGTAAGTCCGAATTGCGTGCGGACCGTTGGAAAGGTTAGGAGGTGTATTTCGACATTTCAAAGAGTTTGACCCAGTTTGGGGAGTTAAATTTTGTCAACCAGGCCTTGGAAGCATTCGGTGACCTCTTGGAGTTAAACGGATCGTTCGTCCGCATGGTAAGTCAGAACCGCGCACGGGACGGACTGTTGGAAAGGGTATTCAGTTCCCTTCGAAGATTGATTGAGCCTCAATTGAGATGAAGATTTAACTTGGGTCAAATAGATCTCGGGAGCGCCTGGTGGCCTCTGGTTCAAGTTTTGGACGCAAACGGATTGTTCCTCCGCATGGTAAGTCGGAATTGTGCACGGGATGGACCGTTGGAAAGGGTATTCAGTGCCCTTCAAAGATTCATTCAGCCTCAGTTGAGCTGAAGGGTTAACTTGGGTCGAACAGAGCCCGGGAGCGCTCGGTGGCCTCTGGGTCAAGTTTTGGATGCAAACGGATCGTTCTTCAGCATGGTAAGGCGGAATTGCGCACGTGATGGACCATTGGAAAGGGTATTCAGTGCCCTTTGAAGATTCATGCAGTCTTGATCGAGATGAAGAGTTTGACTTTTTGGTCAAACTGAGCTAGGGAGTGCCCGATGGCTTCTAGGTCAGTACTCGGACATGACCTGGGTTTGTAGTGATGAAGGGAGGTATTAGGGACCTAATGAGAGTTGGGGGTAATGGAATGGGGTGTCTACACATTCAAAAGCTAAGAACGGGCATTGTAAGCCCCCGTGGCTTCGCATTGTGAGGGGTGCAAACTGCCAATCAAGTTCCTCTCCTCAAAAGACTTTTCTTCTCGAAATAAGAAAATAATCTTCGAGATAATTGGTCCTCACATTCCATTAAATATATTTAAGACAAAGGTCTTTCATTAGAATTTTAAGTAGGAAAGCAAGAATTAGTATATGACTAACAATTGTAATTCATTCATGTAATTATATTTATATATATATATATATTGACTTTAATAACAAAATACAAAATTCTAGGAGATATAGCTCTAAATAGCTTCTCAGATAGAGTTTAAGGAGAGGAAAATATGAACAAGTAGAAAATAAGTCAGGAATATGGTAAGCGACCTCCTAAGTATCAGCTGCACCCGTTAAGCATCCTTCAGGAACCGCTGAATTGCTCCCTTTCTAATGAGCCTTTCGATCTCGTTCTTCAGGGCATGGAAATTCTTCGTGTCGTGACCATGATCGATGTGGAAACTGCACCATTTGGCCCGGTCCCTCTTGTGAGGAGGGGACTTCAGCTTCTCAGGCGAACGGAGTAATTTCTATTCTCTGATAAGCTCCAAAATTTCTTTAATTTGGTAAATTACGGGGTGCAAATCTCATAGCATTTTTCTAACTTTGGCAGCTCCAGCTTCTTCTTTTGAACATTAGCAGTAACCATTTCTGCTTTTACCGCGACCTTTTTTATGGAAGTGAACGTTACAGCTTCTACTGCTCTGGCCTGTGTTGAGGTGCAGGCCGTGGCCTCCAGTGTCAAAACTCTCTGCGTTAGGAAGTTAACATGGTCCCGGAGTGTGGATTGACAGTCATATAGGTGATCAATGTAGCTCAGCAACTGGGCAACTTCTTCACTTTTCTCTATGCTTGTATTTAAGATTCCTTCCATAGCTTCTGCTGTGTTAGTCTTTTAGAAATATATATTCTGAGATCAACCAGACAACGGTGAGAAGCTAAGGAATTCAGAAAAAACCAAGTATAATAATAGGCATGCAACCTTTTACTATCTGTAATGTTATTATGTTTTGGTCGCGACCCGAGGTACATATGCAAGTACTAACGTGGTCATGTCAATGGAAATTTTCCACAACTGAGTCCAAGGACACAAGTTCAATTTTCCCAAGTGAACTGTTGAGGCTATAAAGACCAACTGCCTTAGGGCTGCTGTGGAAATATGGCAATAAAACTGCCTAGTCGCATCCTTTATGTGGCAGTGAAGTGTGTGATCCTAAAATTAGTCTCAAAGCCTAAGATCAGTTCATACAATATACACAGGATGTGCCTACTAGAAATTTACCAAGGGCAAAACATCCTTTAGGTGCGAGAGTAACACCAATCTAATAATAAGCCCTAAATTGTAGGTGCAAAAGACATAAATAAGTGAATGGAACTCTTCCATAATTACCCACCTTCAGGAGGCCACCGCATTTTTTTCAACACTATGTAAGCAAGGTAACATCACCGGGGTATATAAAACAGATCTATGGTCATAAAAAGGAAGACCAATAAACAGATCTAAAAAAGAATAATCCCCTCACCGAGTTGTTCAAAAATGTAAGGGCTCGATAATCGTAATCTCACCTATGGGATAATGACCCAGGGGGTCCCCGTAGATGAAATCAGGCATTTGTAACCCTAAATAAGAAGAAAAAAGATAAAAATAACTCGTTTTCCACATACCACGCCAAAATGATGTAGTAAGGACCATTTTTTAAAGTGGGTGGAGGTAGAGGCCTTGATCACTACCACCGTAAAAAAATGTTTTAGATTCATTCGGAGGAACATTATTTATAGATTCAGGCTTCCCAATACTCTGTCATTAAACCACGAATAATAAAATGTAACTATAAAAATCAAAGTTATCAATGAATGAAAATGAATTATTGTCGCATGTTGTGCAATTTTATTTCTATTTATTATACTCATGAAATCTCTTTCTCGACGGGGAGAACAATTGGAGCCTCATCTCTTCGGCTTGTCTCATATAACCTCTGAGAGTTGGGAAAACACGTGAGGCTCATATTCCCATTGGGAAAATGTCTCATCCAAACTAAATATCCTAAACTTAACATCATGATTTTATGGTGAAAATTTTATGAAATCTCTCTTTCAGTGGTTGAGAACACTTAGAGTCTCGGCTCCTAATCATGTCTCTTATAACCCATGAGAGTTGTGAAACTTAACATCATTATTGTATAGTGAAAATTTTATAAAATCTCCCTTTTAGTGGGCAAGAAAACTTGGAATCTCAGCTCCTAGGGATTTCTCATATAGCGTCCGAGAGGTGGGAAACTTAACTTCCTTTTTCTTATAGTGAAAACAATCAAATGACGTTAATGAAAATTTTAGGCAATTTAAAATTTTAGGATATAATGTCCCATCTTATCTCTCAACCGAGACAGAACTAGCCTTCCAAGACCTTAAAAATAATATAAGCATTGTCTCGTCTAGATCTTGGGCCACCATGCCTCCACGCGAGCGGCCATATCATTTCCTAATCGAGACGATTTTGGGTAACCATGCCCCCAAAATGCAAATCAGATAAAAAATGAGATAAGTCTCATAGACAAAATGTCTTCATCACAAATGTCTTCGAATGCAGTTTCGTTTGAAGAAATAAAAAAAAACATATGATTTAATGTCAAAAAAGAAACATTCTATTCATGAACAAATTAAAAATCTCAATTTGAGGGGTGGATGGTGTTAACATAAAAAAATAAATAAGAAATCCCAACAGAGGGGTGAATTCAAAATTAATTGAAAAAATCAAAGGGCAAAAAAGACCACACACAGTCGCCCATGGATAACAAAGAGTTTTGGAAGAATAATAGCCTAATATTGATAATTTAAGTTGTCAAGATCGATTTCGTCAGCATTAAGGATAAGTCTCATAGACAAAATGTCTTCATCATAAATGCCTTCGAAGGAGTTTTGACTAAAGGGATAAAGAAACATATGATTAAATGTCTAAAAAGAAACATTCTATCCACGAACAAACAAAAACATCCCATTGTGAGGGGCGAATATTGGTAACATAGAAAAATAAAAAAGAAATTGAATAGAGTGATGAAATAAATATTATATTACAAAAACAAAAATGGAAAAAAGACCACATGCGGTCGCCAATGATTTTCACCCTTGAATAACAAATAGTTTTTGAATAATAAAAGTCTGAATTGTTTCCTAGTTCAGCCCCTTAGCTAACTTGGTCTCATTGAGCGAATAATTTTCTCATCCTCTACATTCTCCCTAGCATCATCACTATTAGCCTCATCAATAACCTGGTCAGAACTTCTTCCAAAGCCTAAATGGTCTCAGGGTCACCAAGATTCATCTCCTTAAATATGTCAACCTGTTCTGGGAGCTTCTTGGAAACTCATCTCAAACTGTATCTGATATACTGGGCAACATAACCATCAAACTCGGGAAATTACTTGAACTCCACAATAATGGTTGCATTATAGTCATCCAGAAGTTTCATTTCATCCTTATCTCCAAGATTTATGACATCGACATGTTTGGTTGTCTGAGTGTTGAGAAACCCCTATAGTTCTCTTTGAGTCATGCAACTTCTTCTTCATGAGCCTTTTTGTCCTCCACCTTCTTTTGGAGGCCATAGATTTTTTCATTCGGTCTCGACATTCAATAACTTGCACTTGTTAGCATTCACCCACTCTTAGATGCGTTGAAGTGAGAAGACTTACTGAAATTTAACATAGAAAAAAATAATTGTTAACTAATAACGAGACCAAAAGATGAGATAACATGAGAAATTAGAATGTTACCTGCATAGCCCTCTGAAGAGAGAAGCCCACAACTATAGATGGTTTCTAAGAAATAAAAAAACATATATCACAGGTATGAGTGATGGATAATATGGCTTCCTTAGCATTCAACCAATTTCCAAGAATAAAGTTTGGATTCAAATAAAATTCAACAGACGAGCCTCAGTCGAGACATCATCCCTTATCGGCAGAACTGGGTTAGTGCCTGAAGGACTTTTAGAGTATTTTTTTCTTATTTTGGGGCTATTTTTAGACAGTCGGGACAGTTGGACCTTTCCTCTTCTTATTAGAGGAAGAACTTAGACGAGAATTAGTTGATTTATTGGTTAGTGTCAGCCTTGCAGTTGGAGTTTTTTTTAATATTGGGTAAGATAGTCAGAAGGCATGCTGGGTGCAGCCATATCCAGGGGTACTTGGTGGACGATCTATAAAAAAGATAATAACAAACTATCATCATTATTGGATACAATACGAGATGATTTGAAAAGTTAAAAAGAAATCATCAGTTAATTATCTTACAAACACTAGCCAATAGGCCCCCATAAATCTTAAAATTTTGGGGGTCAATAGATCCTTAAAAACTACTAAACCACCATTCCTCATAGTATCTACCTTGTCTCTTTGGGTCATGCTCAAGCCTGGGTCAACTTTAATCGAAAGGTAAACCATATCCTATTCTCGAGGTACTTTGACCTCTCCACATGCCAAGAACTCATGGTCTCCGAACTCCCATAGACCCAAAATGAGGATATATCTTGGCTTCCAGTTATGGTTTGAAGTCTGAGACACATGAAGTAACTTTCGATATATCTTACGAGCTATAAAATGATAATAACTCGGATTGGCTTTAGTTGTAATAAATGAATAGTAGGATTGGAATACAATTGGAGGAATATATTCATTATGGATAAGTTTAAAAAGAATGGAAGACCCTAATATCATCCTATATGAATTTTGGGTTAACGGGGTTAGGGATAAGCCAATGGCAACAAGAATCCCTTTCACGCTTAGTCCAAATAGAAGACAAAACCCAAGCTTGAAAATTTGTTCGTACACTGCAATCTTATCCTTATTCTTTAGGTCATAAACTTTGTCACCTTCATCTAGCACCCTCATAGAAATGGAAGGATCGATCCGATATACATGTTGTCAGATAATAAGTTCATGCTCTTTGACATCACTCTTCTAAGTCATAGCCACACTTTTGTCAACTTAAAAGGATGACTCACTGTCATTATTAATCATTGGAGCTTTTCCTCTGCTGTCTTGGACTATGTTCACTGGCTCAGACAATGGGATGTGGGGAATGTTATCTTCAATCTCGTCCCCAAAGATTTCATAAATTTAGGGTTTAGGATCCCCTCGAAGGAAAAATGAGTACTTGGAAAATTCCTATTACTAGACTCGACATATTCATTAGTCTCGGCCAAGCTAGGTTGGGCAATCATAACACTCATGGATTCCTTGATTGAGTCAGAGATCATAGTATCAACTGAGGGATTAGAACTCTCAGACATTGTATAACCCCCAGACATGGTATCACTCTCAGATATGGTGTCATTACTAATGACTATAACACTTGGGGAATTTTGAACCCCAAGTGAAAATTCTTTATCTGGAGAATTGGTCATACACAGGTGTGGGGAAACGATTGCAAGAGAAGTCAGAGTCAAGACTATTGGAGGAGGATTCTCTTGAGGGACATATGGGTGAGGATTAATTAAACACTAAATAGAGACTCGACCTCCGCACATTCTCGATGAAGCTAAAAACAAAAATAGCAAAGATCTAGCCAAGTCTCGTACAAGTTGTTGTACATCCATGGACTAAATGAAATACTAAGTTTGGAAGATCAAAGACTAAGGATATGATAATTTTCACTAAAGACACCCAGGAACAGTCGAGAACACACAAACACCAATAACCCGTAAACCAACTTGCACCACCATAAAAGTCATTAAAAACTTCAAAATATCACCAGATTCAACCAGAAGAGCCTAATTTACCCACAAATCCGCCTAAATCACCACATAAGGGCATACAAAGCAAGTAAAACTACGAAAAAGAAGAAAAATAAAAAAACTATTGAAACTTGAAAGGAACTAATGTAGAAATCAAAGAAGTTCTAAAAGGCATGTACCTGACAAGTAAGTGACTAAAAATGGAAGAGTGATGTCGAAAATGTGACGAAGCGCATCGAAGAATGGAGTTGTAGAGAGAAAGTGAAGGGTTGCTTTGGTGAAGAGGTTATGCTTAAGTGACGAAAATGGTGGGAGGTTTTGTAATGGAATTTGTTGAATTGATTAAAGTGATTGAAGAAAGGCAATTTGTTAGTGATATATTTTTTTACATCACTTTCAATATTTGAAGGCTGAGAGATAGGTTCAGCCAGTCTATCCGAGGAGCTTTTCTTTGACTTCTTCGGAGGGGCAGGAATATTTTCAACCAAAGAAGTCTTGGTTGGTGATATGATAATAACCTCACTAGGAGGAGAAATAACCACAGCCTTGCTCGGAGCCACAGGGGACTTCTCAACAACTTTCTTGGCAGCAACTGGAGGGGGTGCATCAATGTTTCTTATCACTTCCTATGGAACATCCTGCTTATTTTTCTTTGCCTCCACATTGGCAGAGTCCGATTTGTCAAAGAAGGCAGGAGCTCTTCTTCTCTTCATTATGCTACTAATTGGAATATTTGACTCTGAAGAAGAACCTTCCACACTAGTATCAGCAGCTGATTTTGGTCGATGTCAACCACCACTGGACGAGCAGTGAAGGAGGAAGTATAGCTCTTGTACTGCAACAAGTAAGAAGCTGATCTGATATGTTCGTCAGCAACGGATTGGTGTAAACTCCAGATAAGTTTCAAATGCCTTAAATTAACATTAGTTTCTTTGGAAGACTTTCTTTTGCTGTCAACTGCAAATAATCAAAAAATCAAATATCAATGAAACATTTTATTAAACACGAAGAAAACATAATTTCAAAAATAGAGTAAAAATAAAAACAACCTATCCCATTGCCATAAGGAGGACATCTAGGACCTTGATATACATCATCTCCATTTAATGGAGGATGTTGCCAATTTTTCATTACCACTCCATGTTCAAAATAAACCCTGTTGGCGTCAGGAAGATTGACAACTAATGCCCTATTTAAAAACCTTGTTTTTAAATAAAAAGTACTATCGCTAACAACCCATCTGTAACAAAACATAATTTCTAGAATTCCTAAACGGGTTCCATGAATTTGATTTAACCTATGGACTCCATTAACTATTCTCTAGGTATTCGGTGCTATTTTTGCTGGAACAACGTCAAAATATTGACAGAACTCAAAACATAAAGGATTTGGAGGAAAAGAAAAGCCACATTCGGCCACAAAGAGACTTGGGAACCAATGTCCCTCAGCCAAAGAGAAATAGTCAGAAGGTTCAGAAAGTTCCTCCAAAATGACCCATGAAGGAATTGAAAATTCAGAACGAAATTTGTCAAGCGATTCAACAACATAAACCATTATGATCAAAGCAAAAATAAAAGAGAAGGAAGAAAATCTTACATGAGAAGAGTGAACCAGTTGACAACGAACAAGGAAACAAACGAACGCACAAGATAGAGAAGAAATGAAAATTTTAAAGACACATATTTGAAAAGTGAAAGACGATAGGATTTTCATCGCGTTTAAATACTTTATCTCGGGAATAGAAAAAGCAATGATTACCAAGATGGACGTTTGCGTATCTGGCGGCTAAAAAGAAGAAAAGGGGCACAAAAAACGAAGCGGTTATGGAAATTCAAAATATTTATGAGGTCTGATACTGTGAATTTAAAAAGGAGTTACATACAACGAATGCTTTCCTAAAAACCATACAAACCGAAATTCTAAGCAGCTGAATGTTCCATACTTTTCTTTCAATATTAAACTACGAAACATTGGGGGCTTCTGTTGATACCAAATTTAGTCTGCTGACATGGACCAATCACCTGAAGACACGTGTCAGCTTACATGGAAAATAACGATACTCCAGACGAGCAACTCAAGTCCAACGAGCAACTAAGAAGCCACGAGGAACTCAGGGGCCCCGAGAAGCTCTAAGCGTGTCGAGCTACTTAGGCGGTCCGAGCAGCTTAGACGGTCTGAGCAGCTCAAGCAGTCCAAGCTACTTAGCGTACAGCGCACCTAAATCAAGAGAATCAAGAGAGACGACTGCGCATTAAATGCCCTTTATTATCATACAGATGTATATGTCTACTAGATAACAACTCATAGTCCTTTCATTTGTACCGCCTCATGGCTATAAATACATTGTAACCTCCTCATTAGCAGGGGACTCGGAATTTCTTGGTATATCCATTATCGATAATTCTACAAACAGTCAGCAATAACAAATACAGTGGACGTAGGCCATTCTTACAAGGCTGAACCACTTTAAAAATGTTTTGTCTTATTTATTTTTATCCGTGATTGATAAATTAGAGATAATCTATTTTTTTACATCAATAATTATATTAGTTGTAAAATTTGAGTGTAATGTAACGTTATATAACAACCATTTTCATTATAATTACCTCTTGTGTCAACTGCAACCTAAATTCGCTGTCTGATTGTACCGTTATTTTTCGTCTTTTATTGTTCTCACAGGCTTCATATTTTCTGCATATTACAAAAGTAATCATGTATAAAATAATGTAAAATAATGTTAAACATTATAATAATCGAAACTTACTTTTTCCATTCTTCGACATCTTCATGTGTGTCAAACAGATAACGAGCTACTTATTCATGTTGCAAACTAGTTAATTTCACTCGTTTTCCCATCACATGACCACCATCATCGATGAACTCATTAGTGTCATCAACGCTAGTCGAGTCAGGCATATATTCCCGAGTATATATTGATGACTCCATGATTATGTATTTCTCTGCAATTGATCCTGCAATGTATCGCATATTCTTGACGTAATCTTTAAAAACTTTCATCAATCTTTCAAATGGATACATCCACCGATATGTAACTGGACCACAAAGAAGTGCCTCTTCACATAGGTGTACCAACAAGTGAACACTTATGTCAAAGAATGCTGGGGGAAAGTACTTCTCCAACACACAAATCGCTTTGGTCACCGCCAATTTTGCGGCCAATATGTGTTCTCGATTGACTACCTTCTCACACAAGAGTGAGAAGGTAATACTAATTTGCATAATAGCCCTCCGCAAATCCTTTTGCTTGGAGAAATAGTGCTTAAACAATAGAGGAACCAATTGCATGAACACATTCCAGTCGTGGGACTTACACTTATGTAAATCATGAGTAACATAATTCACAATCCTTTACAAGTTGGACGAAAAAGTAGACGGGGTCTTCAAATTATATATTGTGTCTAAAAGCACCTTCCTTTCCCCACTCGTCAAAGTAAAAGCACCAGGGGGAATTATTGTCCTTCCCCTACTATCTTCTTTCAACCATAGTTGTGGATTAAGTTTCAACGATTTAAGGTCTTTTCGTGCATTTTCTCCATCCTTCGAATGACTCCCCCAAGGCAAGTGCCCACAATATGTTCATCGAAGTTCTTCTTAGCATGCATAACATCCAATACATGGCGCACCGGGTTATTCTTCCAATAAGGCAAGTCAAATAAAATTAACCTCCTAGACCATGCCTGTGACAATTAGTGGTATCAGAGCGTGGTTATTAATTCTGGACGTGTGTGACGATTAGATGGCAGTATTTAGTTGATTTTATATTTATGAATTGTTTATGTACTAACCAATAGTTTAGTATTATAAACTGTTTATATTGGATGTTAGAACTTTGTTGTATTATAGATAATTCCAGATGGAACCTGGGAATGGACAACCTAGAGAAGAGGGAGTCGCTTCTCATACAGAGAATACTGAAGTAGAGCAAAGTGTTGCTTGAAGGGCTAGAGAGCAAGAGCAGCCTACAGAGATGAAAATAATGGCATAGGCAATGATGAGGATGGCAGAGCAATAAGAAAGAAATATGGCATAAATGGCAGAACAACAGGCTAGATATCTAGAATCAAAGACTGTGGCCAGGATTGAGAAAGAGGCAAGGAAGGAAATGAAAGATTCCATGCCTGAGAAGTTTTTGAAGTTGAATCCTCCAGAATATTCAGGGTCAGTTGAACCTACAGAAGCTGAGATGTGGGTCAGGGATTTAGAAACTATCTTTGCAGTTATGAAGATTCCAGATAACCAGAAAGTGAATCTAGCCGTGTTTAAGCTCAAAGGAGAGGCGAAATATTGGTAGGAAGCCAACAACCATTTGGTGCCTAGGATGGAAGGTACTGATGTTATTACTTGGGATGAATTTATTAAAGCTTTGTATGTTAAGTATTTCCCGAAGGTCTATAGGAGGGAGAAACTGAGGGAGTTTATAAATTTAACCCAAGGGAACATATCTGTGAGGGAGTATGATGCTAAATTTACTGCTTTGTCTAGATTTGCTACTAAGTATGTGCAGGAGGAAGAAGATAAATGTAGTAAGTTTCAAGATGGACTGATTTGGCCTATTCAAAATAGAGTGGCCACTTATGAGTTAGAAGATTATGCTTCTCTGGTAAACAAAGCCACGATAGTAGAAAGGCAAATGAACCAAGGGGATGCGAGTAGAGAGAGTTTTAAGAAGAGTAGATTCGACGCATCTCACTCTAAGGGAGGTGAGGGTGAAAGTGTTAAGATGGAACCTCATAAATTTCAGAGAGGTGGTAGAGATAGTGGTAGAGGTTTGGGGAGATTTGGCAGAGATATTAGGGGTGGAGAATCTTCTAGTCTGGTTAGGAGGTCAGGAAATGGTGAGGCACCGACAAGAGTTGTTACATGTTTCTTTTGTAAAGAGGAAGGGCGTTATAAATCCGAGTGTCCTAAACTTAAAGGAGTGGAATGCTACCATTGTCATCAAGTGGGGCATGTTAAGAAGAATTGTCTGCAGTTGGCAGAGACCCCAGCAGCACCTAGTGAAGCAGCAAGCAGAGTGTTACCTCCGGGTAGTGGAGCGAAAAGTGTTGGTAGAGGACAAGCTAGTGGTTCCAGGCCAGGTGGACGAGTCTTTACGATGAAAGAAGCTCATAATACTCCAGATGTGGTGACAGGTACACTTTCTGTTACTGATAGAAGTGCTTATGTTTTGATTGATCCTGGTTCCACACATTCTTTTGTGTCCTATGCTTTTGCTGTATACCTAAATAGACCATGTACTCATTTAGATGTGGGGTTGGGTATTTATATGCCTATGGGGGATATGGTTGTAGCTGAATATGCTTTTCGTGATTGTGTTTTGACCGCGGGGTCTAGAGATACAGTTATAGATCTACTTCCATTGGATATTTCTGATTTTGATATAATTCTGGGAATGGATTGGTTATCTAAATATCATGCATCTATGGATTATTTTTGTAAGGAAGTTGTTTTTAATATGCCTGGTGAGCCTGAATTTAAATTTGTGGGGGAAAGGAATATTGTTCCCAGTTGCATCATTTCTGCTATTCAGACGAGGAAATTATTGAGTAAGGGTTGTGAGGGTTTTATTGCATATGTTCTTGACACTAGGAATGGGGCTTTACAATTAGTCGATGTTCCTATTGTACGGGATTTTTCTGAAGTGTTTCCTAGTGAGTTTCCAGGGTTACCTCCAGAAAGAGAAGTTGAATTTAGCATCGAATAAGCACCGGGGACAACCCCTATTTCTATGGCATCGTATAGAATGGCACTTGCTGAGTTGAAAGAACTCAAGATTCAGTTGCAAGATTTACTTGATAGGGGGTTCATACAGCCTAGTGTATCTCCATGGGGTGCGCCAGTTTTATTTGTGAAGAAGAAAGATGGTACCATGCGTTTGTGTATTGATTATAGGCAACTGAATAAAGCTACAATTAAGAACAAATACCCTTTACCTCGTATAGATGATTTGTTTGATCAGTTACAGGGTGCTAAAGTGTTTTCAAAAATAGACTTACGATCGGGTTATCATCAGTTGAGGGTTAAGGAGAGTGACATTTCTAAAACTGCTTTTCGTACTCGATATGGTCATTTTGAATTTCTGGTGATGCCTTTTGGGGTGACTAATGCTCCAGCTATATTTATGGATCTTATGAACCGGGTACTTCATCCTTTTGTTGATTCATTTGTGATAGTTTTTATTGATGATATTCTGATTTATTCACGTGATATGGTTGAACATGAAAAATATCTCACAACTATTTTGAATCTGTTGAAAGATAAGAAGTTGTATGCCAAGTTTAGCAAGTGTGAATTTTGGCTATCACAAGTTACATTTTTAGGTTATGTTGTTTCGGGAGATGGTATATGTGTTGATCCTAAAAAGGTAGAGGCTATTGTAAAATGGGAGAGGCCCAATAACGTGACTAAGGTGAGGAGTTTTCTGGGTTTAGCTGGGTATTATAGGAGGTTTATAAAGGGATTTTCTTCAATTGCCTTGCTGATGACTAAACTAACCCGAAAAGATGTTAAGTTTGAATGGAATTCTGATTGTGAAAATAGTTTTGATGAATTGAAAAAGAGGTTGGTAACTGCCCCTGTTCTTACTATTCCACATGGTGGAGATGGTTTTGTTATTTATACTGATGCCTCACACCAGGGGTTGGGTTGTGTTTTTATGCAACATGGTAGAGTTATTGCTTATGCTTCTAGGCAGTTGCGTACACATGAACGTAATTATCCTACACATGATTTGGAACTTGCTGTTATTATGTTTGCTTTGAAATTATGGCGTCATTATCTATATGGTGAGGTATGTCAAATTTTTACTGACCATCAAAGCCTTAAGTATTTATTTACTCAGAAGGAGTTGAATTTGAGGCAGAGGCGGTGGATGGAGTTAATTAAAGATTATGATTGTACAATTCACTACCACCCAAGGAAGGCAAATGTAGTTACAGATGCTCCGAGTAGAATGGCTTCAGAAAGATTATCTTGTATTCAGTGTGCTAGAGTTGCCCACATCATGGAGTTGAGATTGATGGGAGTAGAGTTGAAGCTAGCAGATGGGGATAGGTTCTTTGCTCATGTAAGCGTAAGGCCTTTGTTAGCTACCCGTATTCGTGATTTGCAAAGCCAAGATCCTTTTCTTGAGAAGAAATGGCAAGATGTCTGAGATGGTAAGTCTGAAGATTTTTGTATTCTGAATGATGGATCTTTATTGTATAAGCAACGATTACGTGTGCCTAATGTGGGTGGATTGAGAGAGGAAATTTTAGATGAGGCTCATAATTCCATTTATACTATGCATCTCGGTAGTACTAAAATGTATAGGGATTTAAAGGACATTATTGGTGGAATAATATGAAGAAGGAAATAGCTGATTTTGTTGCTAGGTGCCTTATATGTCAGCAAGTGAAAGTGGAGCATCAGAAACCTACTGGTCTGCTTCAGCCATTTCCAATACCGGAATGGAAATGGGATCATGTAACGATGGATTTTGTGGTTGGGCTTCCTCGATCTCAGAAGGGGTCAGATTCGATTTGGGTAGTGGTGGATAGATTGACAAAGTCCGCTCATTTTCTAGCAGTCAAAACTACGTATACAGTTGGCAGGTATGCTAGATTATATGTTAATGAAATTATTCGATTGCATGGAGCACCGGTATCTATTGTTTCAGATAGAGACCCTACTTTTACATCCAGATTTTGGGATAGCTTGCAATATGCTATGGGTACTAACTTGAAGTTTAGTACGGATTTCCATCCCCAGACAGATGGGCAGTCTGAAAGGACAATACAGATTTTGGAAGATATGCTTAGAGCTTGTGTGCTTGATTTCAAGGGTAATTAGGATGAATATTTGCCTTTGATAGAATTTGCATATAAAAATAGTTTTCAGTCTACTATTGGTATGGCTCCATATGAAGCCTTGTACGGTAGACGATGTCGTACACCGATATGTTGGGGTGAAGTTGGTGAAAGGAAGATAGAGGGTCCAGAATTAATTGAAGTCACCACTGAAAAAGTGAAGATTATTCAAGATAGAATGAGAATAGCTCAAAGCAGACAGAAAAGTTATGCGGATAAACGACGAAAAGATTTGGAATTCCAGAAAGGGGATTATGTGTTTCTTCTAATATCGCCATGGAAAGGAGTTATGAGGTTTGGAAAGAAAGGGAAATTAAGTCCACGCTACATTGGACCTTATGAAATCCTTGAGAAAGTCGGGATGGTTGCCTACAAGTTAGCATTACCACCAGAGTTATCTAGGTTACATGATGTTTTCCATGTTTCTATGTTAAGAAAGTATGTAGCGGATCCTTCACATGTGTTAGTAGAATAGCCTATTGAGTTAAAGGAAGACTTGAGTTATGTGGAAGAACCACTTGCTATCGTGGATAGGAAGGAACAAGTATTGAGATCAAAAGTGATCCCACTTGTGAAAGTTGTGTGGTGAAGGCATTCCATGGAAGAGGATACATGGGAGAGCGAGGATACCATGAATATTAATTATCCGTATTTGTTTGATTCAGACAACCAAGGTATGTCAATTTCGGGGACGAAATTTCCTAACAGGGGGAGAATTGTGACAACCGGAATATAATTACGATGAATTATGTTTAAATCATGATTAGACTATGTGATATGGATAATATGTTATTAGTATATATAATGTTAAGTCATTATATTTAGTCTAATCCTAGCTTCATAAAGCATAAAAAATGAATTAGTTACGAATGTGAGATTTTGAAGTTTCGGTAGGAATGCTCGTGTTTTAAGGCTAGTTTGAACCTTATAAAATAATAATTAACTTGGGGTGAAATCTAGATATTTGTAGACAGGTGTGTTAGGGTTGTGACACAACAAACGGTGTGTGAAACGGAGGTCCGAGTAAGAAGTTATACCGAAATTACTAACGAAGGATAAATTTGTCCATTCATTTAAGTGGAAATTTGTCCATTATGCCCAATAAGTGTCTTAAATTGATTGTTTGGAGGTGGAGGTTGGCTTTGGCCGACTTCAAACCCTTAGACATATCTCCTTATTCATCCAAATTCAGCCATGAAAGATTTTAAGCTTAAAGAAAGAGAATTAGGAAGAAAAAGTGAGGAGAAAATTGGAGAAAAATCGATAGAAATTACGTAAAAGCCCCTAAGGTATTTCCATCCATAAATCTTGTTTATTTATTTGTATTAATTATTTAAATGATTGAAATAATCACTTGTTTACTGAAATTCCATGTCTTGATATGTGCTTATGGATAGATGCAAGTTTAAGTAAACTTGAATGTGTAAACCCTTAAGATTGTTTTGTTTAGGAACCTTGTTTATTCAAACTTCCATATATTTCTCTATACTTACTGGAATTGATTGATTCCAATTGGATATTAACCCGGACTCATATGTGTATTACATATCCTAAAATCATGTTATAATACCAATAAATGCGTCTTTGGTGAGAGTTTGAAGTTCGGGTATGAAATCTGCCCTAAGGGTGAAAGTATGCCCGCCATGTGTTCGATGTTTTGCTTGACATAGCAAACGAACCTTAAAAATGATGAAACTTTAATTATGTATTGTTAAATATGTTTACTGATGTTGGGTAAAATATCATAGAAATTTATGATGTAGAAAAATTATGAAAATTCCTGGAAATTGAATGAACGATAAAAGAGCCTATAGGGCAGATTTGCTGTGTGGAAAAGAAATAGGCATATCTTGCTCTAGGAAACTCAGAATTATGTTTCGTCTTTTGTGTTGGTAACATGATATGATAAGGATTGGATTACCAAGAATAATTAAAGAATATTTGGGCTGTAATTTGAATATGTTAGATATCAGAACCTGAGTCTAGATGGGACTTCATTTATAATGAATGATTTGAATTGAATAATATGATGTTTATGAATTGAGTTATGATTGAAGTTATTCTTTGGACTATTAATATTCTTATGATGATATTAATATGGTAAGAATGATAGGAAGGGAAGAAGAGCTGATTGAACAAGTACCGGATAAAGGCAAGGGAAAAGCCAGTTAAACTGTTAAGGTGAGTGTACTTATGATTTGTTTCATATATAAATATGAATATAGCTCTAAGAGCGGATTTGTTTGAATACTTCGGTATTCAGGATTTGTTTGGATATTAAAATATCCAGGATTTGTTTGGGTCTTATGATCCAAGATTGGAATTGGACAAAGATCCAATGATTTGTTGGAACTAATGTTCCAGGATTTGTTATTGCCAATGGGAAGAATTATTTGGATCTTATGATCCAGGATTTGTTATTGCCAATGGGCAGAATTATTTGGATCTTATGATCCAGGATTTTTTATTACCAATGGGCAGAATTATTTAGATCTTATGATCCATGATTTGTTATTGCAAATGGGCAGGATTGTTCAGATTTTATATTCACATATTCGATATAGAACTGTTATTCTATTGCAGGGAAGGAGTACCTCACTAAGCTTAATGATTATGGTTTATATTTTAACAATTTCAGGTTTGTACGCTGCCAGCTAGGATAATCTATGACCGGTAACTTTGAGAGTTGCACCGTTAGAAGAGCTGGGGTTTAAGTATGGAGATCTTATCGTTGTCACACTGAAGATTTTGATATACTCACACATTGTATATATTGATTTAGTATGGATTGAGTTGATCATAGTTAATCGTAGTATTGTATAATCTCTAATTATGACTATGATGTTGACTTCGTTATGGCACAAGAACAATATTATGTTCATTATGCAAAAAAAAAAAAATATTGATAAAGGAATTAAATTTTCAATGGGCTCGAGATTATGATCCAATTATTCTAATAACAAATGATTAGTATGGATATTGGGTTTGGGGTGTGACAATGCCTTTCTTATCTCAGTTTCATTCCCAGTTGGGGTCTTCTTATGCTTGACATTCTTAAATTTGGGATTCTTACCTGGCATATTAGGGCCACATTCAGAAGATTTACTTTCAATTTCTGAACCCAAAAGTTGTCTCGGCGGTAGCCTATGTTCAACCCTGCCCAATAAAAAATTAGAACCTTTCTCAGATTTGAAACTATGAGCCGGGGGTAAAAACCTCCTGTGGCAATGGTATACATTTTTGAGATAAAGGATAGACGAAGAGATTTAGTATCCTCTCCATAAATAGGACACCCCAAATAACCATATACTACACAACCGGATAATGTCCCATAAGTTGGAAAATCATGAATTGTCCATATCAACATAGCTTTCAGCGTAAACTCTTTTTTTTTCTTCTAAAAGAGTTAAATTATTGCACACTCTCTTCCCATAACTCATTTAATTTTTCTACCAAAGGATCCAGGTAGACGTCGATGTCATCACTTGGTGACTTTGGCCCAGGTATCAACAAAGCCATCATAAAAAATTCAGGTCTCACACACTGTGAAGGAGGGAGGTTGAGTGGGGGTAGGATCACTGGCCATATACTTTGATTGGTGCTTATATTTCCAAATGGAATGAAACCATATGTTGATATAGACAAACAAATGTTGCGTTGTTCTCGAGCAAAATTGGGATACTCATAATTCATCCTCCTCCAGGCAGTAGAATCAATAGGATGACGCATGATATTAACCCTACTTCTGCCCTAGCATGCCAAGTCATTTCCTCTGCTATCCATCATACTGTGAAAAATCGCTTTAATCTAGGCCCAACGGGAAAATATTTCAATACTTTTTGAGGCACTTTTGAGCTTGTGCCTTCCTTACTAGTAGATTGGACATATCTAGGTTCATCGCATACCGGACAACGATCGAGATTTTCATACTCCTTTGGGTATAGTATGCATTTGTACACACAAGCATGAATCAATTTATACTTCATTCCCAAACCTTTCAAACTGTTCTTCATAACAGGATAGCTATTTGGAAATGTATTCTCCTTGGGTAATAAGCCCTTCGCCCATTTCAGAATTCCTGTCATGCTATTGCCAGA
Organism: Sambucus nigra; assembly: GCA_949130495.1. Classification (NCBI taxonomy): domain Eukaryota; kingdom Viridiplantae; phylum Streptophyta; class Magnoliopsida; order Dipsacales; family Adoxaceae; genus Sambucus; species Sambucus nigra. The sequence continues at coordinate 530,942,424 of OX422214.1, forward strand.
CAAACCGTACCGCGTCTTCAAACTGTGCAAACCAACCATGGCATGTAAAGTTGTTTGATCTTTCTCACAGCCAGAGTATAGCGGTTCGGTCGTCTTAAATTTTAAACTTTGCTAGTCATCGTCAAGTTTTATCGTGATATCTTCACGAGCACTTGAACCTTCTACATCATCAGTAACCTCATTCTCCTATGCTTCATAAACTCCGTACGCATCATCAACTAAATCCTCTAACATATTATGATCTACGCTCCCTTCTACATCTATTCTACTTGTTGATGGTTGTTGTGAAGGTTGGTCGGGTACAAAAGGAACTTTCAATTCACCGTGAAAACTCCAAAATTGATAACTATCTTGCATACCCGATCTTAACAAATGTAGTTCAATTGTTTTCCACTCAAAAACCTTACCGTTCTTACACCTAGCACACGGATACGGAAACTCTTCATCATTATGACATCTCTTTGCATATTTCACAAATTTATTAGCACCTCTGCGAAACACATCCCCCATTATATTTGTCTCACCCATCCACTCTTTGTATTTTGGATATCCCATCACAGCTACCACAACTAATCACCTATTAAAGATACGAAACGTATATTCATGGATTAATATAAACAAAACTTAGATTTATAGTATGTCTCATTTAATTATGTCTTATTTATATTCAAATTCAATTTATAATAGAAATTTCTATTTCCTCCATCTCCTCTAAAGGGTGAGTGGTACTATCCCATTCAAGACCGCATTTTTCTGTAATATACTTAACAGCTCATGCACATTGTTACAATTTGAAAAAAATTCGGCAGCATATCCCCGTAGTTCTTCAAGTACACGACGTAGATTGACAAGTGTGCGTGTTATTTCAATTGATCAATTGAAATAACAGTCACACTTGTCAATCTAGTATGTACCCATAGAACATTAGGATACTACTGCAGAACTTCCTCCAAAAGTAATAACTTTAAGCCACTAAGAATATTATGCAAAAATTATGCAGTCCCAAACTGTTCAAATGGGACAATTCAAGAGATCTCATTACAGGGGTAATGACTCTCGAACGAGTCTAAGGGCTATTGAATGCGTAGGCATAAGAACTAGAAGGCTAGTATCTATGCGCACTATATGTAATTTTAAGTATGTTTCATTTAATTATCATACTATATATATATATATATATATATATATATATATATATATATATATATATATTGTTCGATATGCAAAGTAATTTTAAAAAAAATGTTGAAAAATCCCACCCCCATATGGACAATAATCCAGTGGTCATGCCACTTTAAAATTAACCAACCCAATATCGATCTACTATAATCCAACAGCAATGTCAACAACAAATGTGTATCCCGTACTCCTTCTAATTCATCTACTCAATTAATTATTTTCATCAATTAAACTAACAATTAAAGTATACAATTATTAGTTTACTAATTTACAATGAGGGGCAATACTACTTTCATAATTAATCATATATTAATTTACTAATTTACAATGAGGGACAATCAATCAATTCATTTACAAAGAACATTACGCACAAACACGCACACTACACACACATATACATACACGCGTACACACACACACACACACACACACACACACGCGCGCGCGCATCCTCCCACCCCTACCCCACCACCCACCCACCCATCCTTGCCCCCTCCCCCCACCCTACCCCACCCCCTCCCCACCCCCACCCCCCACATGCACACGCACACGCACACACACCACACATACACACAAACAGCCCCCACCCTGCCCCACCCCCTCCCCACCCCCACACCACCCCCACCCACCACACACGCACACACACACATACACACACACACATACGCACAACCACCCCCTGCCCCACCCACCACACACGCACATACACACACATGCACATATATACACACACACATACATACATATATATATATATATATATGGAAGAGAGAGAGAGAGAGAGAGAGAGAGAGTAATCTGAAAGTAGAAAGAGAGAGAGAGCAACGTAGATAGAGAGAAAAAAAAGGAGGGAAGAACGGCGGGGAAAAAAAGAAGGGGAAAGGTTTTTTTTACTGTGACATTTGTCACGGTCGTGTCACGGTCATTGACCGTGACAACATTATAAGTATTGTCACGGTCAATGACCGTGACAAGTCCGTGACAAGTACAGTTGTCACGGGCATGTCACGGTCAATGATCGTGACAATCCTTTGTCAAGGCCTTGTCACGGTCATTGACCGTGATAAAAAATGCGTGTTTTTTTATCACGGTCAATGACCGTGACAAGGCTAAGCGCTGGAAGGGTGCCAATTTATCCATTTTGGTGTAGTGAAATTTTGTAATTTTGATTCTTTAACCGGGTTCGTACCCTCACGTGTCAATTTCAAAACATCCCAAGCCTCTTTAGACGTGGTACACGTCATAATTCGACGAAACTCATCAGGAGTGACAGCTCCAAAAATAGCACTCAGTCCACGGGATTTAATATTCGACATTTTAAAATCGTCCTCAGTCCAATCTGACATAGGTTTTAAAGATGTGAAATTTTCACCGGTGACAGTGGGAGGATTCCATCCATTTTCGCAAAGAAACCAAACACGCTCGTCAATAAATTTTAAACTAGATATCATGCGAGCTTTCCAATAGGCATAATTTTTCCCATAAAAAATAGGCACCTTATTAAATGAACGTTCCATTGAAAAAATTGCGATTTTTCACAAAATTGATTTTTCAAAAAAAAATTAATATCACACAATTTTGCGAAAAATAGGAATACGCTATAAATTAGCACAACCCACTCTGATACCAATTTGACGACGTGAGAAGTCAAATTGTATCACAAAAATAAATCCTTGAAAAATCAGGATCACGCGATAAATTAGCGTAACTCGCTCTGTACCAACTTGATGACGTGAGAATTGTATCAAAATATGGGGAGAACGAATTATGATTTTATGGGGGAGTTTGCATTATGGGGGAGATTTGATATTTGATATATTTGATATTTGATTTATGTTTATCATTTCAAACTCGATGGGTCACAAAGGTTTTTGATTTATGTCATATGTGTAAGTACGAAGATTGATGATCATTATGTTTCACACCCTAATGAGAAAAGTTTTGAGAGTTTTGAAGTTTAAAAAAAAATTGAGGTCTTGCAAATTTATTCATGGGAGGGTAGATTTGTATAGGTCATTTGGTATTTGATAATTCGAATGTTGTTATGTATCTACCGGCATAAACATAGGGGGAGATTTTTAAGGACATAATTTTATAAATGTCCATCACAATTTGAATATGTCGTATACCGCCACAAGTCGTCGAAGAATTGAAGAAGTTTTCATCCACAAAAGAAGAATACGAATTACAAGTGGTCTTCAATATTCAAGCCCAATAATATGACATTTGGTAAGATAATGTTAAAAGTTACATCTATATTTCATATTAAAGTGTTGGGATATTTTTATCAAATCATGCGACACAAATTTCAGGAAAAATCCCTGAAGGGAAAAACCTTTTTATATCTAGAACTCTCACAAGTTTACAAGACCATTGGCTTACATAACATCTTGCTTTCTCCCACAAGAGTAACGTACGGTGTCTTCGTTAAACCTTCAAAGGATCCAGATTCAGCAATGGTTCGCATGCAGCTATACCATACGGATATGCAGTCCAGACACGCAGTCTAAAATCTTCACAAGGATTCCCTCCACAATAGAACGCGGCTGTCGATTGTAGAGATCTCCCCACAAACAATGAACAAAAGTAAAGTGTGTTCTTGAACACCAAAACAATTCACCAAAGCATATGGAATTTTTGTGAATTGAAAACAAAAGGGATGAAAACCCTAAAAGAAGAAGTCAAAAAGAATTATGCACATTCGCAGTTTTCTGTCTTTCAAAATGCTAGGACTTCTTAATGAAAACGAAACCATTTAATGAGTATTTATAGAAAATCGCACCGCCTCGGTCATTCGAACGAAAAGGAGATCTCGCTCGAACGAGATGCATGTCGTTCAAGCGACTTCGCGCGACAATGCAATGCCGATCGAATGACAGAGAAAAGTCGTTTGAACGACTGGAACGTCAGAAAATATTATTTTAATATCCGCTCCAATACTTAGAAAAAATACTCATTCTCAAATTTTGACGAAAAAAGTCCACTCTAACACTTAGAAAATATTTTGTAAAAATATCCCAAAGCTTTAAGTGTAAAGTTAAGGTGTTTAAAACATAACCTTACCAAAGTAAACTTTGCGGAGGCTTTTTGATGAAGAACCTTGATATATTCAGATACGTCTTGATGTAGATTTCTCTTACACTTGTTCGACGATTGTAACGGTATGCGACATTATTAATTGTGACGGACATTTATAAAAATATGTCCTTACAGACCTATAAAATAAACAATTACACAAAAATGGCCAATTTTAACGAGAACTAACATGTAAAATGAATCTACTAAGGGTAAAAATATAACACTTTTGGGTGCTTATCACACTACACCCAAATTGAAATTCGCTAGTCTCGAAGAAAAAATAAAGACAAACCAAGACAAGTAACAAAAAAAAACTAAAAACTAAAAAAAAAAAAAAACCTTCCACTTTCGTAGGCCTTTCTCGGTTGCACTTAGCACATGCAATAAACCATTAAACCCCTCAGTTACTATGAAGGATACGTTATATCTCGTGAGGGTTTGTAGTGAGTATACCCAAAAAATTCCATCTATTTTGATAATCTATTTTAATGAAAATATTTTGATAAGTATTGATATTTTATACTCTTATTTATTTCTAGGACACATCAAACTTGAAAATAAGTCTATAACCCTGATCAAAATTTAGATTATTTTTCATCAAGTCTTGTGTGAGTGTGCTAATATTTTCCCAATGTTTACTTTTAAGCAAAGATAACCCTTTACATTTCAGAGAATAAGAGACAATTTCAAATACAAGAACTTAAGCTAAGATTAATGGGTCATTTAAGAAATAATCAAATCATTTACATTAAGAACGAGAAATATTAGCTCATAATAGAGACAAATTTCACATACAAAAGGTAGGTAACTTTTTCCTTGCGGATTTTTGTGATCAAGATTATTTTGTCAAGGATCACTTATTATTTTTTTTCATTTTCTTTTTCTTTTTATATCCTAAAGGGATCTTTCACTCTAACTCAAAATGGTAGCCATTTCCTCCATCGAAAAGCCATTCCAATTAATATTTTGATTTGAAATTTCTTAAAAATAACATAATCCTTGAGATATTACGAAGTGAAGAAGATTAGTCCATATTAATTATAAAAGGATTTCCATAAATAAGGACTTATGAAAATTTGTATGAAAAATATACCTTTATCTTAAAAATGCTAAAGAATTTTTTTACCTTCAACCTAACATTATTTCCACAAGGAGTAAGACATTTCATGAACATTTAACTAACAATTGATAATTGAAAGACATTACATTATCAAATTCAAATATAACCAAGAATTATTATTTTGCAAAAAATATCAAAGTTCATTAAAATCCAAACAAAAAAATACATAGTAAACAAAACATCAAAATAGACCTTCTTTTTTTTCACGATTATTTTTGGATTTATTTTGTTTTAATTTTTTTATTGTTTTTATTCTCTTTCAAGGAGAAAAATTATAGATAAAGAAAAAAGAACAAAATAAAGATTTACAAATTATATACAACCTATGTACACATTAACAAATCAATAAACTCTAAAAATGACACCACTCCTCGACAACGACACCATTTTGACGAAAGGCGATATGCGAGTGATATATTCTTTGTCATTGCATTAACTATCTTTCAATCCAAACCTAAACTCATGACTATTATGTATAGTTGCAAATAAAGTATCGTATCCACAAGAAGTGTTATTTTAGAGTTAATATTGATTTAATACATAAATTAAAGCAAAGTGACATAATATGAGTTTTACAAAAATTAAAATTAATCTAAACTAATTATAAAGAAAAGAAAGTGCAAAAAATAAAACACTGAAAGATATTAGTCTAACTAAACAAAATACTTATAATTTTTTCTCTCAATAAGTAACAATCTCAAAGAGATAAAAATAATACAAAATAACAAATAAAAATAATATCTACATTATGTATAATGGGTGAACTCTGAAATATTACTCAATGTTTAAGATAAATCAGCTAAAAATTACAAACAACTCCCCAAAAGATTTGCATATCAGTATTTTTCTCTATGGATGAACACTCAATGGACTTGTTGATACCAAATTTAATCTGCTGACATGGCCCGATTGAATGAAGACACGTGGCAATCTACATGGCAACAACAAATACTTCTGAGGAACTCAGACGCTCCGAAGAACCATACTACAACGAGGAACGCTACTTCCCCGAGGAACTCAGACGCTCCGAGGAACCATACTACAACGAGGAACACTACTTCCCCGAGGAACTCACAAGCTCCGAGGAACTCACACGCTCCGAGGAACAAGAACTCTCCGAGGAACTCTTGAGCACCGAGAAGCTTAGGCGGTCCAAGCAACTCAGGCGGTTCGAGCTGCACCTCGAACCAAGCATTAATAGCTGGATAACCAACAGTTTGACTGTTCATTAAATGCTTATTATTCAGACGCACACGCTAAGGGGCATTGAATGTATTAGCCTTTCATATGTACATCATTTAATGTATTACCCTTTTACATTACAGCCTCAGGGCTATAAATACATTGTACAATCCTCATTGTAAGGGGACCAGACCGGAATTTCTTGAGAGACCTTGTAATCGAGAATTCCCAAACACTCAGCAATAACATAACGGTGGACGTAGGCCATTCTTATAAGGCTGAACCACTTTAAAAATTCTTTGTTTTCATTTATTTTATCTGCGATTGAATTATTAGATATGATCTAATTTTTTACATCAACAGATTGGCGCCGTCTGTGGGAACGACTGGTAATATCGTTTTTCACCAAAAACAATTCATCACAAATGGTTGATATTCCAGAATCCAGCAATCGAAACGCTGGAACCCCTCCAAATCCATCTGCTCCGCCTAATATTCCAGATCTGGCTGGAATAATGACAAATCTGGCTCAGGGCCAGACCGTCATGCAAGAAACAATGCGACAACTCATCCAAACCCTCCATGGCGGTGCACCAACCCATTCAGGACTGCGCAGTATTCAAAGAAACACCCGTGCACCATCATCGCGTACTAGGCGTACCAATTCATATCACAATGAAGAATCTGAAGATTTTTCTTATCAACCTGGACGAACTTCGTCAGTGCGAGCCACAGATACTGAACAACGTATCACTCTTTCTCCAGAAAGGACTAGTGCGCTAGAGAGGTTAAGCAGGGTATCGTCTTTTGATCGATTATGACTTAGAAAGAGTAGAAGTCCTTTTAAAGTCGTATCTAGGAGTTTTCGACGACCATCAGATTTAAGGGAAGGATCTGCCCAATCGCGACCAGCTGCTCGTCAAGATAGATCTCATGAGCGACTAGCTGCTCGTCAAGATAGATCCCAGGAAGCCACTTCAACACGATCAGTTGCTCAAACCAACAGGCCCGAGGAAGGAAATGATGCATGGAAAGGCTCTATTCAGAGGCTGGAGGATAGATTAGGGGAAATGGCTAAGGCCAAGAACCCTCTACAATGAACCTTTGTTCGAGGAACACCTTTTGTCCAGTCCATTGTAGATTTTCCAACACCATCAAAGTTCAAAGCACCTGTTGTGACTCCCAAGTATAATGGAAAAACTGACCCTGTCCTTCATATAGAACAATACCAAGCTGCAGCCGTCATCTATGCTGTTCTAGATGAGATGAGATGCAGAGCATTCTCAGAAACTCTTACCGAATCTGCTCAAATATGGTATAATAATCTTCCTCGGGGTAAGATCTAAACTTTTCTTCAACTGGCCAAGTTATTCATTGGGAATTTATTTTTTGGGGCAAAGCCAGTTAAACGAGTAGCACATTTGTTAAGTGTCAGACAAAAAGCTGGTGAGAGTACCAGAGATTATATAACTCGTTTCAATAATGAGAAACTGGAAGTCATTGATTATGAGGAGAAGACAGCTATTACCGCCTTGATGAGTGGACTACTGCCGAATAAGTTGTACTACACTTTGGCCAAAGATCCACCTAGAACCATGTCAGACCTAATGGGAAAAGCGTCCAAGATTATGAATGCCGAGGAGGCTATGGCTGCGAAGAAGAATATGAATGCCAAAGAAACCAAGGTGGAAGGTGATAAAGCTAAGAAGAAAGAGCATAAGAACAATGGTAATGACAAACATTCAAAAACTAGGTCGGTATGGGACGTAATGAAGAAATATGATAATTATACTCCTTTGAAGAAGGACATTAATCATGTTCTAGAAGAGATCAAGAACAACGAGGAGTTAAACTGCCAAGAGAAAATGAAGGCAGATCCTGACAAGAGAAATAAGGCGAAGTATTGCGAGTTTTATAAAGATCATGGCCATATGACCAAAAATTGCATAGCTCTTCATAATGAGATTGAAACACTCATCAGACGAGGAAAGCTGTCAAAGTATGTTGATCATGGAAACGAAAGAAGAAACAACGACCGATCAAGAGAAAGATCTAGATCTCCTCATCGAGCAGAGGAGAACAAGAAAAGAAACCATGAAGTTGATCCAGAAGACGACCCCGATCTTTCCAAGAGACTAAGGCATCCAGAACGAGAAGTATTTTCAATACGTTTTGGGTCATTTGACTATAATGTTATTACAGGTGGAGATACAGGAGGAGGAGACCTTACTGCAGAGATAAAAGCTTACCTCGACGAGGCTCAAGCTTGCTCGTACATTCAGCGAATAAATCTAGCTGAGGAGGATCGCCCGAGAAAGGTGAATAAAGAGAAATTAGTCATTGGTTTCTCAAAGAATGACCTCGCAGGAGTTCTATATCCTCATGATGACCCACTGGTGATCAAGACGAGAATGAAGGAGGTAATGATTTCAAGAGTATTGGTCGACAATGGTAGCTCGGCAGACATCATGTTCTACTCGTGCTTCGATAGTTTAAACCTAAAGTTATCTCAACTGGAGCGTTATCATAGACCCCTCATCGGTTTTGCTGGCGAGAAAGTATTTCCACTTGGGACGATCAAGTTGGATATATTCATTGGTACGTGGCATGCTTGTCGAATAAAAAGAATACTCTTTTTCGTGATGGATAAGAATGTTCAATCATCATACAATATCATCATGGGAAGAGTAGGATTGAAAAAGTTCGAGGCTGTACCATCTACAGTGCATCAGTGCCTAAAATTTCCAACAAAGTTTGGAGTAGGAATTGTGAAAGGTGATCAGAAAGTAGCTCGAGAATGCTATTATTCATCCGTCGAACAAGAGGAACTGGAGGAATCAAGGAAAAAGACTACTACCTATCAAGTGGATGAAGGTGCATAAATAGAAACATTGGATCCTCGAGATGAGTCGCAACTCGTGAAGGGTCAAGTGGTGGAAGCTACTGAAAACATCATTCTGGACGACGAACACCCTCAGTGAACTACTCAAGTAGGTTAGTCGTTGGAAGCCTCATTAAAACAAGAATTGATAACTTTCCTAAGAAGCAGAAGGCAAACTTTTGCGTGGAGTCATGAAGATATGCCTGGGATAGACCCAAATTTCTTATGTCACGAGCTCAATGTGAATAAGGAGATCAAGCCTGTGAAGCAGAGAAGAAGAGTATTCAGTCCCGAGAAGAATCAAGCTATACATGAGGAAGTCGAGAAGCTCCAGAAAGCTTGCTTCATTGAAGATGTTAAATATCCAGACTGGTTGGCCAATGTGGTGATGGTAAAGAAGAAGAACAACAAGTGGAGGATGTGTGTAGACTTCACCGACCTCAACAAAGAATGCCCAAAAGATCACTTTTCATTGCCCCGAATTGATCAACTAGTAGATGCTACCTCGGGACACGAGCTGCTGAGCTTCATGGATGCTTATTCTGGATACAATCAGATCAAAATGAAACCTGAAGACAGGGAAAGTACTTCTTTCATTACCCCTAGGGGAACTTATTGTTATAATGTTATGCCTTTTGGTTTGAAAAATGCAGGTGCGACATATCAGCGGCTGATGAACAAGGTCTTTGCTGAACAAATCAGCTGCAATATGGAAGTATATGCTGACGATATGCTGACAAAGAGCAAGAAAACTGCCGATCATCTAGCTGACTTAAGTCAGACTTTTGATCAACTGGATAAATATCAAATGAAGCTGAACCCGACGAAGTGCATATTTGGAGTACGAGAAGGCATCCTTCTCGGGTACATTGTCAATCAACGAGGCATTGAGTCAAATCCTGAAAAGATCAAAGCTCTATTAGGGCTGCGATATCCAACGACGAAGAAGGAAGTACAGAGCCTCACAGGACGAGTATCAACACTCAACAGATTTGTGTCACGAGCAACTAATAGATGTCTCCCATTCTTCAAGATGCTCAGAAAGACTTTTGAGTGGAATGATAAATGTGAGAAGGATTTTCAAGACTTGAAGAAATACTTGGGAGCACCTCCACTGCTATCCAGGCCAGTGATGGGAGAAAAGTTATACTTATATCTTGCAGTGTCCGAGAATGAAGTTAGCTCGGCATTGATCAGAGTGGAGAATGGAGTGTAAAAACCAATTTATTATACGAGTAAGGCCTTCCGAGGAGCAGAGATCAGATATCCAAGGTTGAAAAAGTTAACACTAGCGTTGATTGAAGCAAGTAGAAGAATGAGGCCATACTTCCAGGCTCATACTATAGTAGTATATACTGATATGCCATTGAGGCAAGCCCTTCATAAACCAAAAAAATCAGGGAGATTGATGTACTGGGCAATAGAGCTCGGTGAATATGATATAGTTTATGAACCCAGATCATCGCTAAAAGGGCAGGCTGTTGCAGATTTTATAGCAGAGTTCACCTATCCTGATACCCCCGAGGAGAAAAAGTTGCTCGCTGATCAACCTGTGGATGTTACAGGAACGACAAACACTAGCTCAGACCAACTCCGGTTGGTAAAAGGGCAAGTGGATGTTACAGGATCATCAAATTCGAGCTCAGACCAACTCCGATTGGTAAAAGGGCAAGAAAATATGATCGACGAAGAGCAAGAAATATCAGGGGAGGACTAAAGGAAGCAACAAATGTTTCACCGAGGAACTCTGACAGATCAGAAATTTGAAGAGGAGTTACCTATATGGAGGCTATATGTAGATGGCTCATCTTGCACTACAGGATGTGGCGCGGGGATAATTTTGAGCACTCCGGACGAGATCGACATGGAATACGCCCTACATTTACAATTCAAAGCTTCCAATAATGAGGCTGAGTATGAGGCCATGATTGCAAGTCTTAATTTGGCAAAAATTATGGAGGCACAGCAGGTTATTGTCTTCAGTGATTCTCAATTAATTGTAAATCAAATGTTGGGAGTATATGCAGTTAGAAGAGAATTAATGATCAGATATCATGCAAAGACAAATGAGCAGGTGTCAGAATTTGCTGCTATTCAACTGGTCAGAATACCAAGAATGGAGAATGCAAGAGCAGACGCCTTAGCTCGATTAGCATCAGCTACTCGTACCGAGCTACGACGAACAATCCCAATTGAAGTGTTGGCTGGTCGGAGTATAAATGAAGATTTGACGATGAACTTTATTACCCTTGATTTAGGACCATCTTGGATGGATCCTATCAGGGCATATATTGAGGAGGGAGAATTACCAATTGACAAGATCGCAGCCAAGAAATTAAAGTTTAAAGATGCTCGGTATGTATTAACTAATGGTATTTTATATAGACGAGGAATTATAGCAGGTTTGCATAGATGTGTACATCCCTCCGAGGTGAATGAATTGATTGAAGAGATCCATGAAGGGTCCTGTGGAGCTCATGTAGCAGGTCAGACGCTTTTGCAAAGGGTGATGACGCAGGGATACTACTGGCCGACGATGAGAGCTGATTGTATAGTCTATGCCAAGAAATGTGACAAGTGCCAACGCTTTTCCTCTCCACAAGCATTGTTGACACCCATCACTTCCCCTTGGCCATTTTCCACGTGGGGAATAGATTTGGTTGGGCCACTGCCAATGACTAGAGGAAGGTTCAAATACCTCATCGTCGCAGTGGATTATTTTACTAAGTGGGTAGAAGCTGAGCCTCTCATTGATATGACGTACGAGAAGGTGTACCAATTTGTTTGGAAGAACATCATTTGTCGATATGGTCTTCCTCATTCTTTCATCACAGACCATGGAACACAATTTGATAACGAGAATTTCACTGCTTATTGTCATCAATCAAATATTTTGAAGGTCCACTCAGCACCAGGCCATCCTCAAAGCAATGGATAAACTAAAGTGACGAACAAAACGCTAATAAATGGATTGAAGAAAAGACTGGATGATGCAAAAGAGAATTGGATCAACGAGCTACAATCAGTACTCTGGGCTTACCGAACTACTCCCCGAGTAGCAACCGGAGAATCACCATATATGCTGGAGTTTGGAAGTGAAGCTGCTATACCTGCCGAGTTGGGCCTCCCAACACACAGGGTACTGAATTTCAATTCCCCTGTCAGCGACTTAATGAGAAGGTTGGATTTAGACATGCTCGAGGAAGTTAGAGAAGAAGCAGCCATCAGAAATGCTGCTTACCAGCAGCGAATAACTTTGTTCTACAACAAGAGAGTGAAGAAGTGCGACCTGAAAGAAGGAGACTATGTGCTGAAGAAAGTAATTCAAAAGCACAATAAGCTGGAGGCAAACTGGCATGGACCATACCGAGTTACAGAAGTTGTTCGACCAGGAACTTATCGAATATCAACGTTAGAAGGGGAGGAGTTTAAGAATGCCTGAAATGTAGAGCACCTGCGCAAGTATTATCAGTGATGAATAAAATGAAGATATTATGCCGAATTCTTTCTTTTTATTGAAAGTTTTTTGGGGAATACAGTGCTACACACTACTCGGGGCAAAACTCAACAAAGCTCAGACTACTCAAATTTTTTCTTGAAAATGCCAACTAAGGTTGGTCGAGAAACCTATATTCCTTCGGGAAGTAAAGCTACCAATATTCCTCCGGGAAGTAAAGCTACCAATATTCCTCCGGGAAGTAAAACTACCAATATTCCTCTAGGAAGAAAAACTTTGTATTCCTACGGGAAGTAAAACTATATGTTCCTCGGGAAATAAAAATATTCCTAAAAATGCCAACTTATGTCGGTTAAGAAGTAAATATATTCTCGAAAATGCCAATTAAGATTGGTCGGGAGCTACAACTATTCCAAAAATACTAACTATGGTTAGTCGGGGATAAAAACCCACTAACTGTAGTTGGTCGACAAGGAAAATTTACCGACCTTGGTTGGTCGGAAACATTTTATGAAAACGAAAAAATCTACTAACTATGGCTGGTCGGGGATAAAAACCCACTAACTGTAGTTGGTCGACAAGGAAAATTTATCGACCTTGGTTGGTCGGAAACATTTTATGAAAACGAGAAAGTGTTCGAGCAACATTTTTGATACTTGTAACTTTTTACTAAGTTGGTCGAGAAACAAAACATTATGTTTGCCAAATGACTACCACAACATTTTTGGTACTCGTAACTTTTTAATTATTACTGAGTTGGTTGAGAAACAAAACTTGGGTAAACAAGAAATTCACACTACTCGACAATAAGTTGGTCGACAAACAACACAATATTGTTATCTTTTTAATAGATACACATGCATAGATGTAAAGTATTACAAGACAATAACAATTAAGATTGCAAATAAAAATGAAAGTCTTTCATTAAAATCCAAAAACAAATTACATTGAATGAAATGTATACAAATTTATTACATTGCTATTCCTATTCCACTGGTCTTTTCCCCTCTGCTTTTGACACAGGTTCCTCGCCAGTAGGCGGATCATTCAAAGCAAGAGGAGAATTTATGAAGTTCAAATCTTTTAACATCCTGACATTCATCACGGATGGTCGATCTAGGAGGTGCTCGGGACGCGATATCTCAGAATTTGAATGAAGATTGTAGTCGCCGAGATATTTGGAAATCAAGCATCGAGGAATGGCCCGAGCAGGGATCCAACTCATATCCAATTTGTATGGTGGCACAGGAAGGTCGAGCAGCCCAGGATCATGGTAGTCCCACAGCTAATGACCCTGTTCGAGTTGCAGCACACCTAAGGCATTCAACCAGCCTTATTTGTAGCCCTCATTATTGGCATTCTGGATACGATCGTCCAAGTGGTAGAGCACCTCGTTGTACCCAGCCATCCAGAACTCCCTGGGCTATTTGTGGAACTGATATGTTAGTCTTTCTAGCTGCTCGTGGAGATTTTTGATGAAGAGTTCCTTATTCTCCAAGGTAGATTTCTGCTCGGAGAGCTACTCTTCCTGGTCCCTGATCTTCTTTGACATTTCAGCCAACGCCTGGTTCTTTGCCATTAACTGGAAGGCCTGGTTCTCTAAGGCAGACTGAGTCCTCTGTTCCTCGATAGGAATCCGAGCTGCTCTTGCTCGTCCCCGATGAGCTCTTGCTCGTCCCCGATGAGCTCTTGCTCATCCCCGAGAAGAAGAAGAAGGGCCAGACCTTTTTAAGTTTTCCAACTCATCCCTCAGGTTGGCATTCTCGACCTCCAAGAACGAGAATCCCTCATCAGTCACTGGGATCAAAGCTTTTGAAGTGGAAGCTGCAGACTTCAACTGTGACAACTCTCTTTGCAGGTTGTTGTTCTCTTGCTCTAGCAACTAGACAATTTGTCGGCATTCCTTGACCTCACCCCTCAGTATTCTCTCCCTTACATCATAGCCAGCAAAATGCTTCTCGTAGCCCTTGTCGACAATGATCTGCTGGTATTTCTTCTCGTACCCCTCATGCAACAGGGCAGTGGATTCTTTGTATTATTGCTGAAGGTCTTCGAGGGTGCCTTGGAGATCCTCGATCATATCATAATAAGCCACATTATTGGCCACTGCTCGATCAAGTAGACACTTCAGATATTGGTATGCTTCAGCTGCCTGTTTAGAAGCATCTTGGCCGAGGATGTCGACGACTTGTGCTGCACTCAGATCTGTGTGACCAGCTTTAAAATAATCATTGCATTGCCTCAGCAGCTGTGTATCATGAGCAAACAGTAATTCCATCCTGGCCAGAAACTAGCAGAGGAAGAAAAAGCAATAATCAATAAGAAATACAAGCAGAGTATGAAGAGCAGAAACGACAGTAATCATAAATAAAAGATCAAGTTTTATTATATCATAAAGTACAGAGTTACAAGTTCTGGGTTACATTTGATAAAAGAAAAATAAAATAGAAAGAAACCCGAACAACTCTACACCTTTTCCTTGTCTCCCAAAACCTTCTCGGGAGGCTGGGACGAGGAGGTAGGTTGCTCGGAGGGAATGGATAGTTGCTCGGGGAGCACTGGCAGTTGTTCGGAGGAAGTAGCGAGCTGCTGAAGTTCCTCGTTAGCAGGCTGGATGGTTGGGGGATGATCTCCCATCACCATTGAAGATTCTTCGGAGGCATCTTCATCCTCTTCTTCGTCTTCAGGAGTTGGAGGGGGACCAGGGATGTGTAGCTGGAAGAGTTCAGAAGTTTCATCCACTTTCATCTCCTGTAGAGCAGCGACCCATCCATCTCTGAAGTACTTGAGGCTGCCATACTCTACTTGAGACATCATGGCAACCAACCCCTTGTTCCACCCCTTGTCCTAGCCAGCGCTGAAGGACTTCTTCACAGCCATTTTCCTCTTGGTCTTTTCCAAGGAAATCTTCTCGGACAGCAGGGTATCAGCAGCCTTCAATTTATTTTCAACCTCCTCCTTCTGCCGACTTACTTCCTGAAGCTGACACAACTTCTCCTCAGCAACCTTAAGCTTATCTTCAAGATTCCCAGCAGTTTTGAGCTTCTCTTCAAGCTCTTTATTTTTCTTCTCCAAAGCATTCACCTTTCTCTCCAACTCCTTGGAGACGTCAAAAACTCGAGCTTTCTCCTGCTCGGTGGAGGCAAGCTCCTTCTCCCAGGTTGCCCTGTCAGTAGCATATTTCTGGCGAGAATCCTCCAGAGACTTAATAGCTTCCTCCAGAGCTCCCTCCACACTAGACGAGGAGCTCGAGGCTTTAATTGCTTCATCCTTATTCAAAATTATATTAAAGTAGCTCGTCAACTGTGAAAAGAAAATGAAAGCAAAGTCAGAGACAGATATAACAAGGGAAAGATGAAAAGTTCAAAGTAATGAGAGTTACAGAAGCAAGGTGGCGAGCAGCCAATGAGGTAACCATATCCCGAGAAAGGTTTTCCTTAGTACCTTGGACCTCGGGAATGATCCAAGACTTCACCGAGCTCATGGCAGAGCTCGAGGGAACAAAAGTAGAAACCCCAGTTCTAGTAGTTGGGGGCTGAGCAATGGTTTCAGCCAAATTGACCGAGGAGCCTTTCTTCAGCTTCCTCGGGGGAACAGGAACAGATTCAACCAAGGAGGAACTCTTGGTCGGTGATATTACAATCACTTCTCCAGGAGCAGCAGACTTGCTCGGAGCCACTACGGGCTTCTCGACAACCTTCACAACAGCAGCAGCCGAGGAAGGTGCATCAGTCTTCTTTGTCCCCTCCCCTGGGACATCAACCTTAATTCTTTTTGCCTCTCCAGCACCAGAGGTAGGTTTCTCAAAAAGGGTGGGAGGTCTTCTCTTCCTCATCCTTTTGCTTAAAGGGACGTGAGATTCAGGCGAAGAACTGGTGGAAGCTGGTACTGGCTCTGATTCACTTATTACTGGACGAGTAGTAAAAGAGGTGGTGTAACTCTTGTATTGCAGCAGATATGAAGCCGACCTAATATGCTCGTCGGCAACAGATTGATGCAGACTCCAGATAAGTTTCAAGTGTCTTATGTTAACGTCTGCTTCCTTTGGACACTTTCTTTTGCTATCAACTGCAAATAAATCAAAATTACAATATCAGTGGCACATTTTGTCAAACATAAAGGAAGCATAATTTCAAAGTAAATAAAATGAAATAAAAATAACCTATCCCATTGCCATAGGGAGGGCATCTGGGACCCTGATAAACTTCATCTCCAGATAAAGGAGCATGTTGCTAATTTTTTATGACAACCCCGTGCTCAAAATAGTCCCTATTGGCATCCGGGAGATTAACCACTAAGGCCCTATTTAAAATTCTAGTTTTTAAATAAAAGGTGTTATCACCAACTGCCCATCTATAACAAAACATAATCTCAGGGATTCCTATGCGAGTTCCATGGATTTGATTTAACCTATGAACCCCATTAACTATTCTCCATGTGTTGGGGGCTATTCTTGCAGGAACAACGTCAAAGTACTGACAGAATTCCAGACACAAGGGATTTGGTGGAAAAGAAAATCCACACTCAGCAACAAAGAGACTGGGGAACCAATGTCCCTCAGCCAAACGAAAATAGTCAGAAGGCTCAGAAAGCTCTTCCAAAACAACCCAGGAGGGAATGGAAAAATCAGAGCAAAATTTATCAAGAGATTCAACAGGGTAAACCATGATGAATAAAGGAAATGAAGAAGAAGGAAGAAAATCTTACAGAAAAAGAGTGGATATGTTGACAACGAACGATGGAAGAGATGAATACACAGGAGAGAAAGAGATGATGGAAAACTCGAAGATACAAACTTGAAAAAGTAGAAGACGATGGATTTGTCTGTGACGCTTAAATACCTTGCCTTGGGAAAAGGAAAAAATAATGATTACAAAAAGAAACGATTACGCTATCGGCGACTAGAAGGATAAAAAGTACGAGGAGATCGAGGCGGTTATAAAAAATTCAAAAAGCTTGATTCTACGAAGTTGGAGGGAGAAATAAATACAAAAGACTCCTAAATTTCAGGATGACCATTTAAAACTGCCATATTCCGAGAAAGAATGTTCCACACTCCTCAAAGTTCGAACTATGAAACATTGGGGGCTGCTGTTGATACCAAATTTAATCTGCTGACATGGCCCAATTGAATAAAGACACGTGGAAATATACATGGCAATAACAAATACTTCTGAGGAACTCAGACGCTCCGAGGAACCATACTACAACGAGGAACGCTACTTCCCCGAGGAACTCACACGCTCCGAGGAACTCACACGCTCCGAGGAACAAGAACTCTCCGAGGAACTCTTGAGCACCGAGAAGCTTAGGCGGTCCGAGCAACTCAGGCGGTCCGAGCTGCACCTCGAACCAAGCATTAATAGCTGGGTAACCAACAGTTTGACTGTTCATTAAATCCTTATCATTCAGACGCACACGCTAAGGGGCATTGAATGTATTACCCTTTCATATGTACATCATTTAATGTATTACCCTTTCACATTACAACCTTAGGGCTATAAATACATTGTAAAATCCTCATTGTAAGGGGACCAGATCGGAATTTCTTGAGAGACCTTGTAATCGAGAATTACCTAACACTCAGCAATAACATAACAGTGGACGTAGGCCATTCTTATAAGGCTGAACCACTTTAAAAAATCTTTGTTTTCATTTATTTTATCTGTGATTGAATTATTAGATATGATCTAATTTTTTACATCAACAGGACTCTTAAATAATGAAAAACATTTGCTGGAAAATATAAACACTCCCGCAATAAAACTTGTACATTAAACTTCATCCTAAAAGATGAATTCTAACTACATCACTCTACATAGATATATTTACTAAAAATACAAATATTCTCTATAGAGTGATGGAGTAAAATTTATCCCATGTTTAAAAGTAAAATGTAGGTCCTTTCAACTTGTTGCATCATTTTATATTTATAGGAGGAGTGTAGGATATATTTTATTTTGGAGGTTGGAAAGGTGACATAGAGGAGGGACGTGAGGGATGAAATAGGGAGAGATGGATTAATACATTGTGTAGTTTTTTGTTTTTTTGTGGTAAAGGTGGTGGGGATATGTGTGTAATATGGTGTGTATTTAAATAATTGAAAAAGAAGAAGAAGACAAAGGAAAAGAAGAAGAAAAATACGGGGGACCAAAAAAAAAGAAAAAGTGGAATAATATTTTATTTGGTGGTATAGCTAGGTGTAGGTTTTGTGGAGAGTAGCAGTAATGATTTGGGGTATTTACCTGTAAGATATAAATGTGTATAATATGTGTGGTGCGTGTGTATCTATATCTATATACAAAAAACATAACATATACATACCAATACATAGTATACATGTTAAAATACATATTTGATAATTATAAGCACGTATATAATAATACTAATATAAAATAAATACATAATAATAATAATAATAATAATAATAATAATAATAATAATATAAAAACATATATACAAGTGAATATACACATACACATAATCTAACATAACAAAATAAAGTAGTAAAGTGACACATAAAAAATGAAAAAAAATAACTATAAACATTAAAAGAAAAATACACATAGTTACATAAAATATAAACAAATAAAATAAAAGATAATAGACACCGACAAATATATAACATACATATATTTATATATATACAAAATATAATACATATACACACATAGGATATGAGAAATGGAAATTATTTGGGATAGATAGTGGATAGGGACATGGTTTATTGGTTTTTTGGGTCTTCGATCACTGAAAACATAAAATCATATTTTAAACTCATTTTTACTGCAATTGTCAATAATTAAATGTTTGGACCACAATCATGCACCTTGACCTACAAAATAAATAATTACACAAAAATAACCAATATTAACGAGAAATAACATTAAAAATGAGTCTATTTAGCATAAACATATAACACTTTTGGGTCCTTATCAGTAGTAATGATGAGTTATGTATATCGAACTATGGGATGACATGAAGGGATGTGCACATGGGACAAATGCGTCTTGAATATGACACCCAATCTCCTAAAATCACGCCACCTCTGACATAGCAAAGGGGTGGCTAACTACTGGCAAACGTCTCATAATGATCGATCTCAAGCCAAGCTATGGATGAGACAAGATATGTAACTAGACCATTTAAGGCTTAGGGGAGACCAATGTAAACCTTATCCTCGTACTAACATAGAAGTTTAAGGTCTAAGCGTGACTGATATACAAAAAATAGTCTCGTCTAGATGAAACTCTAGATGCTAACCAACCATTACAGTCTCGTCTTATAGACCAGACCGACCTTCTTACCGATATTGACGATAGCGTGTCGACCTCAGACGACAGAAAAAGCAAGGTATTAGAATCAATTATTTAGGGGGTAAGAATGTCGGGAAGATGACCATCCTACCTCGTCTCGGTAATATACATAGCGCCATGAATGAAAGAAAAATATCGACTCGGAGACACATCTCCACTATCATCCAAGACAATAATACAACATCTCTTTTGATGTGCATTGTAGAGCATGGAAAGCATGACGGGGATATTTTCATTAATGTCTACACAAAACCGTTATCGAGGATCAACAATTCACGTGAGGGAATATTCACTATGATGAACTTAGTTTAATAATAGACAGATGACATTCTCTCACAGGCTCTCAGAACCATCGTGCATGTGTTGCATGATAGGGTACGACACTACACACTCCCACGCTATGTAAACTCACTTCATCTTCTTCATCTGAATCTGAAATCTAATACATTACGTTATTACTCTACCCAAATATTTGTAGAGAGAGAGCTCAAATTGTACTCATCAATGGGCATTTTATGCCTAATTTAGTGAAACATAACTATACTTTTCATCGCAGATACATACCAAAGGTTGAACAACGTATAGCTATGTGTTAATATATGTAAATCTCATCTCTTCTTCTCAGTTATGTTTTAATTTCCTAATTATTATACATCTCTGCATTACTCACAACTTGGATTATTCCTTATGCATGATTTAGACATCATCATTTTCCCTGAGAGTGCATAACTTTGGGACCTTTCTCACTCATGTGACCAAGTCTCTCATTCCATAAGTTTGAATCCTCTTTGTTGTTTGCAATTGCAATTGATCCATAATTATTTGTTAGCATGTAGAGTATGAAACTTTACCTGCCACGTGCTACAGTCATTTCACCTTCAAAAATTTTTAAGGTATCACCATTCAAGTTTGGGCATTAACCTTCATTCGACAACTATTCCATTGAAATCAAATTCTTCATCAAGCCCGGGATGTGTCTCACATCCTTTATTTTCCACACAGACGCGCTTATCTTGATATGTACTTCACCTTTTCCAACCACATCACAGGGCTGGTCGCCACCAAGATAAACCTTACTAAGGTTACTAAGTACATAGCTCATAAATACTTCTTTATTTTAGGTTTCATGAAATGATGCTATTACCCAAGACTCCAATTTTCTTTCCAAAGAGCATATTAGTGCATCATCCACTTCTCCTGAAACAATGTTTGTATTAGTCTTCTCTTTCGTGTCTTTCTTCAGGGATCGACACTGGTTCTTGAAATGTCCGATCTTTCCACACTTTCAACATTCAACTTTTTATGGTTGTTGAAATTTCTGGGATTTTGAGACCGCGGCCTGCTATTTCTTAACTGGAATCATCCAAATATGTGCTTTCTATTTGAATCTCTATATCTGATCTCCATGTTCAATGTCAATGCTAAAGTTGAAGCTTCGTGTGACTGCTTCCGGATCTCTTATATCATGATCATACTGACTGCATCATCGAGCTTCAATTTGGTTTTTTTCACAGAATTATTGATTACAGTAACTGTTCTGCTCCAACTATCGGGATACTTCCCCAGAATTAATATATCTCGAATCTCATCATTAAAATTGATTTCAACCAATTCTAATTGACCAATTACCTCATTTAACACGTTTGGATGTACTCTAAATTGTCCACCTTCCGCCATTTTCAGATTAAATAATTATTTTGTTAAATGGACTTTATTTTCTACAGAGGGCTGATCATATATACTAGAGAGACAATCATGAGAGGCACATTCGTCTTCTCATTTTTTATATAGAATGCCATTGAATTTGAGAGTGATAGTCTGACGGTTCCAAGAGTTTTCCGATCAAACAACTGCGATTCGAAATCTTTCATATCTTCTGTCTTTTCACCTAGTGGTAAATACAGATCTTTCTGGAAGAGATAATTCTCCATCCGTATCTTCCAAAATTTAAAATTTGTATCGTTAAAATTTTCAACTTTCGGGGTCTCCTTCTCGGACACCATTGTTCCCACTTGAACCAATATGCTGAATACAAAAATTAACTTTGCAAATTAATTTCGTCGAACAAATTCTGTATGCCCGAGGTTCTAAAAAAATAAAACCAAAAGCTTTGATACCAATTGTTAGGAAATTATATGCTATTAATTCCGCCAATAATTTTTCAAGGACCTAGGGATTCATTGGGTGAAAATAAAAATAAAATACCACTCGCTTGGATACGCCACTATTTTGGGTGTGAATCTAAATTATACCGTCGACAAAAATAACCTGAGAATAATAGTGCAAGAATTACACACAAACCAGCAAGACAAAGATTTACGTGGTTTGAAATTTCTTGGCTCATCCATAATTCACCAATTTCACTATAAAATTAATTTGGGACTGTTATACACTTTATCATAGCAGACTCTTACACTCTCTCTATTTTTCTCTTGGTTATTACACTCTACAACTCTTGCTCTTGATGTGTAGATTTGCTGATTTCTAACTCAAATTTATAAGGCAATATAGGGGACATTGCGTTTATTCTTTTCATACCTAATGGTAGCCTAATGTAGGAGTAGGATAACTAATATGGCTGATTTTTCTGTGCCAAATGTCTTTGTCCCCCAGTGTTAAATAAAGGAGGCTTTGGTGGCTGCTCGTTAATTTTACACTTGCTACCAAAATTGCAGTTCAATAGTGTCTATACTCTTATCACTACATCCACACGTTTCTCTCACTAAAAGCATAAAACACATAACACTGTTCGGAATTTCATCTATTAATGAGTAATCTTAGGGGGTGTTTGTTTTTATCTATTAATACTGAATTGAGTGTCATTTGTATTAAGAGGTAATATTTGATATTTGTTTTTACTTCTTAATGATGAATATAGTTAAAATTCAGCATTAAGCATTAAAAGGCAAGTGCCCTATGAATGCCTAATGCTTAACGCTGAATTTTTTGATCAAATTTCATTCCAGTTTCACCCTAATTTTATTTGCTAAATGGCGCTAACATAAAATAAATTAGTATATGTTTAGTACAGATAAAATGGTCAAATTAATTGTATCATAAACAACATACGTTCAAAAGTTCATTCGGATAAAAAAACAAACATACTTTTTAACATTCAGATTTCAACATTCTAACATTTATAACTTTCAGAGTTAAGAATTAAGTGTCCGAGGTTAAAAAAACAAACGGCCCATAGAGAGCTGCTCAAAACATCTTAAAAAATAGAATTATTAGTTATAGATTAAATGGTGCATGTAATTTAAAGTTCAGTCTACTTGAACACTTGCTAATCTTTTTAACAACACAAAAGGTCTAATTTTCAGGTAAATATATCGCGAGTCCCCTCTAAAATTACATTCATCAGTACAGCAAAGTGCCTTCATGAAACATGCTGGACACTAGGTCCCAGACATGGATGCCTCATAACCGAGTGTGTCCAAATTGTGTCCATATTAAAATCCCCATTCCCTTGTATCTATGTCGCTACGCGGTTCAAAAGAAAAACACTCTGTAACTATGGTGCCTGGGTGTATGTGTGCGTGTCCATGCAAAAACAGCTCAAAGGACACCACGAGAGAGAGAGAGAAACTGCTCAAGCTACGTTTCAGTAAGTACTTGTAATCACAGTAGTTGAGCCAAGCCAAAGCCACCGTTCACTTTGAGTGGCCAAAAAATATCAGACACCTAAGCGCATTCAATTACACCTTTATCGATTTCTACAACCCAAACCCCATTCATCTCTCTCACACACATAAACAGCAACAAACAGCTCGTTACAGGCTTTTCACAGAGAAAGCTTTCACACTAAACGTACATGCATGCATGCACGCACTATGCTGGCCCTACGAATGACATATGTACATATATATGCATGGAGTAATGTGTCTTAGATAAATGACAAATTTCTCTTCCTCATTCTCTCTCGTGACCTTGTGTTCCAACAATTTATGTTACACAACGTTTTCAATTGTGTTCTGGGCGCAGGCTGTACCTATAATGGGCAATAATACGGTCTGGCCTCAAATTCCGTATCTCTGTTATATCGACTGCGTAGCATCTTCAATTTGGTTGGATTCATAGAGATGGGATACGATCCCCCTAAATATTTTTTCTGCTTCGTACTTAAAATTGTGATCTATTCATTAAGTGTACTTTCTTTGCGTCGACTGAAATCGACTACTACACGGATGCTTATTATTGGTCAAAGAATAAACTATTCTTACATAAGAATGTAAAAATGTTGCATACTTTCGTGTCCAATTAGGTCAAACATATTGACTGTGATGTTAATCAACGTTTAAACTTATTTTTTTAAATATCATTAAATTTGTACATTGAATTCCAATTCGACCCTTAATTTGAGCCGATTCAAGAAGAAAATCAACATTTTGAGTTTGGGACGTGGGTGGTAATAAATGAGTCCCATATCTCTATATACTATAAAATGCAAAACAAGGCATTTATTATGCTTTGCAATTAGCTTA
Source organism: Sambucus nigra (assembly GCA_949130495.1). Lineage (NCBI taxonomy): Eukaryota > Viridiplantae > Streptophyta > Magnoliopsida > Dipsacales > Adoxaceae > Sambucus > Sambucus nigra. The sequence goes on from OX422214.1 coordinate 530,967,121, forward strand.
TCCACGTGGCACATTTATATTTCTTACTATTATAAAATGGAAAATAAAATATTTATGATTCCTCAACAAAGAGGATATCCACGTGCTAATCAACTCTTGAGAGTGTCCACGTGAATGAACCTATTAAGCAACTTGTATTGAAAAGGAGGCTCCACATGGTAGGATACATTTACGAAGGCTCATATACCAAAACTCTTTGTATCCTTTTTTTCCTTTAAAAGACTAAAGTGAGTCATCTATCTCTTTGATCCAAAAAAAAAGTAATCTATCTCATTCCGCTAAAGATACCAAAACTGTTCACAACCCTTTTTTCCTTTAAGAGACCAAAGTGCTCTGTTTGGCTTCCGAATAAACTGTATCTCTTCTTTCCCTTAATTTAGCCCTTTCTCAAGTATCTTCGTTTTTCTCTATTTGATTCTTACATCAAGGTATCACATCCATGCTCTAAGAAGAAAGAGAGACAAACACCCATCAAAACCCACTTTAATATCTCTTCGTTAGAAGACCTTAGGTTCAAAGGGGCTTTTTCATTCTAGACATGGGGATGCCTACGCACATACCCACCAAAATGGACAAGTCTTATGTCTCTCAAATTGTTTATATCGGTTGCCATATTTCGTAATCTGAGTTTGGAGCAATGCTAGGTGTTTTTTTTATGTTGTTATGGTTTTGGGGTTTTCTCTTCGTCTTCAGAGTAGTTATTTGGTAGAGGTAGACTTTGTTGTTTTATAAAGTTTTGGGTTCGATTGTTGGCTGGGTTTTTTCTGCTTTGCTGATGGTTAAGGATTTATTCAGTTTGTTCCCGTAGTGGGTTGCCGGCAACGCTCCTCGACGAGAGTGTTAGTGGTGATTTTGGGTGAGAAGAATATTTTTTGTTTGTTAAATAAGGTGTTGCTATGTTGTTGAAAAGAAGTGTTCATTTTGAAAATGCTCGATCTCAACTTGCAACTATGATTACAGCGTTTACGAGGATGACAACTGATGATTTAAGGAAAATAGTGTATGCAAAGAGGAACAGTTTCAGTTTTTAATTTTTTTATTTTTAATACTGAATAATGTATTTTGTAATAACTCTTTCATCATCTTCATGGAGGTTACTCTTTGGAAATGTTAAAAGAGTAAATCAACAATTTGTGAATTTTTATTCGAGTATGGGCCACATGAATGGTAGGAATAAGCACTTGAATGAAGCTCACAGTATTGATATTTTGGCTTTTGTGTTCTTAGACCTGAACATATTTTGGGGGTAAGCTCTGAATCTGTGTACAATATTTGGCTTTTGCCTTTACGACTTCGATATTTGTTAAGGTTGGGTATGCTTCCATAAAAAGTGTACAATATTTTTTCTATTTATTTTTTGTGTTTTTTTTTAGAAAATATTCATTGTCTTAGTTTAGGAATCCCTTTTACAGGTTGGATTACACTTGAAGGTGATTTATTATTTTTTGAAGAAATGACTCCATTGATAGAGTTTACCATTAATGTTATTACCTAACCGTCCTATGAAATAAGACTTCCCCAATTTTTGAACAGACATTTATATTTCTTTGTGGCATTATATATGAAAATAAATACACAACTTGTGTATTTTTATTGATTGCGAATTAATAAAAATATAATGCCAAAATAGGGTATATCATCTCTCCCCCCTCACCTCCACTCGCCAGTTACATGTTTTAACTCTTTTACACGATTTTTCTGAGCACTTTGAATATTTGATGAATTGTGTATAAGAAATTACTCATAGAAATTTTTGTATCTATTGGAGTCTCTTTGATGTCCCTATTATTGTGATTATAAAGCAAACATAATTAATTTACTTGGCTATGTGCTTTGAAGATATACTACGTGACTGTGTGATTGAAATAATAGAATTAGTTTACACATAAAAATAGATTTTACATTCATTTCGTTTTTATATATGGAACTTTCTTTTTTAATTAGAAAAATATTTGCTTTTAAATAATATATGTGGGTTGTTTATTATGGATTTGAGCAACGGTGTTATGACGAGGGAGGCATTGACGAGCTCGCGCATCGCGCGAGTTTATACCTAGTGCTAGACTAATATGAGAAACATAACAGAATAGTCCATAAAATGCTAATCCATAAAATATGTGTTAGTATTTAATTGGCAATGAAACATGTTAGTTATATTTCATCCGTCCAAACATAATAGTCATAATTATTTTTTAGTTCGCTCCAAATTAATAGTGGTGCTTCTAAAATAGTATATAAAATTCGGTAAGTTTACAAATTTATGCATCCGGATAATACCAATGAGAGTACATTGATCAAACATTCATTAGAAAGTATTTATCAATTTTAGGAAGAAATATTTAGATCGTACAAATTTTCTTAAAATCTTATGTTTGTAAACGATGGCTACTAATTTGGAACGGATGGAGTAATAGTTTTAATCAAATTCTGCGAATTTGTTTTGTGAATCATGAGGGTGGGGGTTTAACTTTAATACCCCTGTATTTTTTTGTTCGTAAAAACTTCTCTATATAGTATTATAAGGCGCACGCATATACACACAAAATTATATATATAGCCAGGTTCCTATGAGTTGCTAAAATGAGGAATTCCCGTGTATACGTGTCAAATTGAGGCACGACATGATAACACGACACGAACTGACACGAAGTATAAGTTAATGGGTGGATCCTTAACGGTTTTTGGATCATATCACTATCAACCCGATAAAAAACAATAGTTAACGGGTCGGATTAGTGTTGATCCTCATACCCGTTAACACCCGATAAGACCCGTTAAAACCCATTAATATAAGTAAATAAGATGTACGTTTGAAACTTATAAAGAGCTTATATAGCTTAATGTTAGTTTAATCATAATGAATTCTACTAAATGTTAGAGTTACTAATGTCAATGAATTAATGGATTTAATTTTATTTAACAAATAGCTAATATGTCAACTTGTATACGATTCAAAATAATTCATTATTTTAATCGGTAATAATGAGTGAAGACGACAAGACACGTTAAGATAATGGGTCGAGTTTGAATATAATTTTTTTCACACGATAATAAATACATTTGTTTAGATAGAACCTCGAACACGATAAAAATCGACACGAACATGATTCGACACGACCTATTGTCAGGTCTACTCCCATGCGGACCTTTTTTTTTAAATAGTAAAATAAATATTTTTGAGTTGATTTTTTTGTGGGGTATTTAAATATTTTAAGGAATCCTTCCAAGAAAATTCACCTCAAAATTATTTTTTTTGCTATTTTAAAAATGACACAGTAAAAGAATTCATTTTGAGTTTAATATTATGAGTTCCGTGAGATGATTAAATGCACCACAAAAAAACAACTCTATTTTTTTAGTATTTTAAAAAATAGCCCCACATGGAAGGTATGTACAATGCGATATTGTACAAAAGCTTATCCCCCACCCCACCACTCATATATATATATATATATGTGTGTGTGTGTGTGTGTGTGTGGAGAAGGCTCACCTACATCATACTCTATACATCATCCATACATCACACATAGTTATAGGTCCTAAATTTTTTTTTTCAATTTTTTTTTCCTTTTGAAATTAACCTTCTAGTAAGCCTATGTTCAAAAAATTAGGTCAAAATACGTTTTGTAACTATTTTTAAAAAATTCACAAAAACTTGCTCAAAACACCTTATTTATAGGGTCTGCGCCAACAGTTTTTTGCGAATTTTTTAAAAATAGATACAAAATGTATTTTGACATAATTTTTTGAATATGGATTGACTGGAAGGTTAATTTCAAGAGAAAAATAAATAATTTGGAAAAAATATTTATTTTAGCCTAAAACTAGGTGTGATGTATACATCATGATGTAGGTGAGCCTTCCTCATATATATATATATATATATATATATATATATATATATATATATACAGAGAGAGAGAGATAGAGAGACTCTAATACATACCAATTATACATATTTGCTGATGCAAATTTATTGTTTTAAAATATTAAAAAAATATTTTAGAATTGAATTTTCTATGCAATATTTAAACATTTCAAGAGACCCATTATAAATAAGGTATTCTGAGTACTTTTTTGTGGACTTTTTAAAAATAGCTACAAAATGTATTTTTACCTAATTTTTTGAACATAGGTTTATTAGAAGGTTAATTCCAAAAGAAAAATAAAAAAATTTGAATAAAAAAGTTTTTTAGGACCTACAACTAGGTGTGATGTATGGATGATGTATAGAGCATGATATAGGTGAGCCTTTTCCACACACACACACACACACACACACACACACACACACACACATATATATATATATATATATATATATATATATATATATATATATATATATATTTGACTGGTGGGGGTGGGGAGATAGACTCTTGTACAATATCGCATTGCACATACCTTCCACATGGGCTATTTTTTTAAAATACTAAAAAAACAGAGTTGATTTTTTGTGGTGTATTTAAACATTTCACGGAACTCATAATAATAAACTCAAAATGAATTTTTTTACTATGCTATTTATAACATAGCAAAAAAATGATTTATTTTGGCCTAAAACTAGGTGTGATGTATACATTATGATGTAGGTGAGCATCTCGCTCTTTATATATATATATATATAAAGAGAGAGAGAGAGAGAGAGAGAGAGAGAGAGAGAGAGAGAGACTCTCATACATACTACATATCAGCAAACCTATTATTTTAAAATTAAAAAAAAAATTAGTATTGAAACTTTTGATGTAATATTTAAACATTTCAAGAGACCGATATAAAAAAACAGTTCAAAATAATTTTTTTTGCTATTTTAAAAAAATCGATCAAACTTTCCCAACTTTTAAAGTACTTTAAAATTGTGAAAGTTGGCTGAATTTTTTAAAATAGCAAAAAGAGTTATTTTGAGATGATCTTTTTTTGGTTCCTTGAAATGTTTAAATACCATACAAAAAAACTCAACTCAAAAATATTTTTTTTATTATATTAAAAAATCAGTATGTAAACTTGGTATGTATAAGATTCTGTATATATATATATATATAATATGAGAGGAGGGTGTTTATTCTTCCAAAATATCAACAGTTGCGAGCGAATTTTTTGGGACGATCTAAAGGTCTCAGATTGTGCCATGTCATGATTTACACATTGTGACATCGCAAATTGAAAAAACCCTAAGCCTTCTAAGCTCCCGCCCCCATTTTCATTTTTAGCAAAACTCCCCAACCCCCGTTTTTGTTTTCATCCAAACTCCCCTACCCCCGTTTTCATTTCCTACGGCTGCAAAACTCCCCTACCCCCGTTTTCATTTCCTACGGCTGCAAAACTCCCCTACCCGAACCCTCCACCCTCTCCCCGCTGCCGCCCCCTCTCTACCTCACCTGCTGCCAGTTTCAGCTCCAACATCTTCGATTATTTTAGGGACATCCTTCGATTCAAGCCTCTTTTTTCTCGATTATTTGTTACATATGTGTTTAATATATGTATGTGTCTTAGGTTTAGATTTGATATGTTCCCTGCTAGGTTTGATTTGTTCCATATTATATTCGGGTTTCAAATTGTGTTTCAAATCCAGTTTCAAATTAGGGCTTCTCCCCTATTTTTTTGGTGGGTCCGATTTATTCGTGTACATAATAATTATGTCATTTATTTTGAATTTGTTTGGTTTGGTTTGAATTTTAGGGCATTTCGTTCTCTCCCAATATTTTTTTCTTCGAATATTTGTTGCATTTATGTTTAATATAGTATGTGGCTTATGTTTAGTTCTAAATATCAGCTTTGAAATATATACATAAGGCTTTCAAAAAGGGTTTCAAATTCGGTTTCAAATTAGGGCTTCTCCCCCATTTTTTGTGGGTCCGATTTATTTGTGTACATAATAATTATGGCATTTATTTTGAATTTGGTTGGGTTGGTTTGGATTTTAGGGCATTTGGTTCTCTCCCAATCTTTTTTTTTGAATATTTGTTGCATTTATGTTTAATATATGTATGTGGCTTAGGTTTAGTTCTAAATTTCATTTCTGAAATATGTACATAATAAATATGGTTCTTCTAATTATGAAGGACTGCAATCTTATTACCGCAGAGACAAGTAACTTATATTGGCTATGGATGATATAACCAATTATGAGAAAAATTATTTCAAGAACTGTATAATGTTGTTTATTTCGTACTCTGGATTCTAATTTATTCAATTTGTGGTACTTTTTCTAAACAGATTGAACATCTTCCTAGCATAAACACGGGTATCATGATTCGTTAGGCTTATGAAGTGACCATCATTAGTAGAGAGGTAACTCCTAATCAATAATTTGAAATTTCCCCTCTTACGTAACTATTTTATTAATAGATACCATGTTCTTCTTTCACTCATTTATGTTGTTGATTCTTATTTTCCTTCGATTACCTTTTGCATGTATTATTGATTCTTATTTTTCTTCGATTATCTTTTGTATGCATTATTTAGTCTTATTTTCTTTTGATTATATTCCCTATGTTTTGCACCTATCAGGGAACGACACCTACTTCTGCACGCATCTCGGGTCAGAGACGCCGACGCGAACGAGAAAGATCCCAACAAATGTTGTTTCTCCATCAAATAACTCCCACTATAGATAAACCATCTTCTATGACTTCTCCGTTGTTTATCACCCAAGAACACGAAGAGCAATGTATGGTTAACGGAAAGGGGAAAGAGAAAGAACATCATTCTCCCCACCCGGTTTGATTATTCTTTCACTCATTTATGTTATTGATTCTTATTTTCCTTCGATTATCTTTTGTATGCATTATTTATTCTTATTTTCTTTTGATTATATTTCCTAAGTTTTGAACTTATCAGGGAACGACACCTACTTCTGCACGCATCTAGGGTCAGAGATGCCGATGTGAACGAAAAAGATCCCAACAAATGTTGTTTCCCCATCAAACAACTCCCACTATAGATAAACCATCTTCTATGACTTCTCCATTTTTAATCACCTTACATCACAATGTTTCCCTCGTCGTAACCAAACCCCCTTATCAAATAAGGGTGTTGTCATCCGGGATGTTTCGGAAGTGGACATCATTATTAGAGAGGTATTTAAACAAACTTTAATTAGGGTACTTATACATCATATTCTTTGTCTCTTTCCCATTTAACTTGACTAATATAAGATTTGTTTCACAAGAGAAAATACGCGGAGCAACTTTCGGTTAACAAAAAGGGTAAAGGGAAAGAAAACCACCCCCCTAACTTGGTTTGATTTCTTTCTTCTGCAATGAGTTTCAGTTTATAGTTTTAAATTTTTTGTAATTATGAGTCTTAAATATTTGCATCTATTTAACATGTCAGGATTTATCTAATCGCATCTTGTGTTAAAGACGCCAGCGTGGACGGAAATGACTAAAAGACGAAAAACAATGGCACAATCAAACAGTGAATTTAGGCTGTGGTTATCACATGAGGTAATTATAATGAAAATGGTTGTTATTAAATGTCACATTACAAGAAATCTTTATAACTAACCTAATTAATTTATCGATTTTTTCATCTCTTAAAGACGGGTGATGCGACATCAAGGCTTGCTAGTCTAGCCACTGGACCCTTGTTCATGGCACAAGAGTACAATAAGTATCGATTGAACGGTTACGTATTCAGTGCAAGGGTGTACGAGGAAAATAAAAATGTACAGAACTTGGGTATTTCATACAAAGCTCTTACTTTCTTTTAAGCGAGCGTGAAAGATGAAAACCTTGTGAAAGATGAAATGACTTACTATGGTGTAATTCGAAATATATTTGAATTGGACTATGTAAATTTCAAAGAGGTTGTATTTTACTGTGATTGGGTAAGAGTTGAGGATAAAATACTTGTAAAGTTGATCCTGGCACCAATTTGATCATGGTTGACTTGTCCAAGTTGAAGAGCAACAAACACATGAGCGATGAGCCATTTGTTTGTGCTTTTCAAAAGGTCAAGCAAGTTTTTTATTCAGAGTATATCAACAACGAGTCGTGGTCAATAGTCCTACATGCTCCAAAGCGTCTAAACAATAGTGTGGATGACTTGGATACACCTGCCTAATATCAAATTTTTATATGATTTGAGGGCCTGCCTATGGACCTCAAGATGAACATCTAGGGGGCACTACAGGTAGTATATTTATATTTATATTTATATTTACTAACACTTACATTCATTTTTATTTGTATTTGTTTTATACGAACAATTCTGCCTGCGCCCATATCTCTGCGAGTCCACGTTCGAACAATTTAGGGATCAATATAAGACGTGGAAGAAGAATATGCGAGTCTGATACTTTGGGAACACCCGGGAATCCATTCTGGGACTACGTGACTGCATACCCGCAAAGGAGCCGATCTCATTGGCAAAATGGCAAAATTTTATCGACAATGAGACCAATGAGCGGTAATTGACATCTCGCCAATCAAGGAGGGAGAACCGGGTAAAAAATTTGGACGTACACTACTCTGGGCGGACGTCTTACGCCGAGGTGGAGCACAGGATGATAAGTTTTAATTTTTCTCTATTTTTAGTTATTCTAATTTAGAATTACTTTGCGTTGCTTACTAATTATGTATTATTTTATTTCAGGAGATGGGGAGTGGCCCTGGGGGTAGGCCACATAGGCTCGATGCCTGTGTGGCAATTCGAACGAAAAAGGGCATGGACAAGGAGGTGGCCCCGAGCGTCGCAGCCACCATTGTAAGTTATTTACATTTTTTTTAATTAAGTTATAATTTTTTTATTTACCTAATTAACTAATCGTGTAATATTTTCTTTTTGTCTTTTTAGGCAAAGCTTAAGGAAGTTCATGAGTCGCAGTTTGATGCTGACAAATTATCTTTGGCTACAGGCGCACTCAGCCAAGTGCTCGGGACGGATCGCAAGGGGAAGACTAGGGGTGAGCTCGCGGGTGGGGAAGTCGAGGATCATCGGAATGGAGACCAGCAGGAGAGAGTTAGCACATAAGGTGGACACACGTGATGATATGCTACCAAGGTTGGAGGCGAAGGTCTAAGATATATACACCTTCATGAAGAGTCGATTGGGTAAGGGCGATGGCAAGTGAAAGGGGAAGAATAAGGAGGTAGAGGTAGAGGACAACGAGGATGAGGACATCATTCCTTTATTGCCGATGCCCGCGGACTCGATGCCATATGATGATCCAGTTCCCATCGTGACCCCCGTCGAGCGGCCTATGTCAAAAATCGGTTGACCGAGAGTGTCTCTACTCGACATAACTTATGGGGAGCCGATATCAAGGGGGTTGAGGGACTCGAACTAAGGCCCGGGTATGCCGGTTCATGGATATTTATGGGTGTCACAATTCATATGTCGTGTGGCCTTCCTTCCTCCTCTGACCTACTTCATGACATTATTTATATCTTTTATATTTGGATATTGGATGTATTTGTATTTGTTTGATTTTGGTATAATTTGGTTTGGATATGGATATTTGAATTTATTTTATTTGGATATAGATTACATGTCATGATTTGGTACATTATTTCTATTTTATTTGAATATATGCTGTTTGGACATGTACAATTTTGAGATAATAAGTACAAATATACTGCTGGGCAGTGGCCATACTGCCCAGTAATTTTTTTAAAATTCTGCTAGAATTGTCAAGGTCATTGACCGTGACAAGTTATTGAACTTGTCACGGTCCTGTCATAGTCTTTGACTTTGACAAAAAACTTGACAAGGTTAAAGAATGTGACAAGACCGTGATAATTTCAATAACTTATCACGGTTAATAATTTTGATAGGACCATGACAATAAAGTTGTCACCCCTGAACTTGTCACGGTCATCGACCTTGACAAGTCAAACATGTCAAGGTCTATGACCGTGAAAACTTGCCTATTTTGATGTAGTGAAGGTATTTCCTAATCAAACTCACCGAAATCGAGTTCGGAGGAATCCAAGAGGTATCTAACTTGAAAGGAGGGTTAGGATGATCCAAACAACCAAGGTCATGCCAATACCACAACTTATCTTCCTTCGATAATTTTACTAATGTAATGGCGTTGAGCTAACCCCACTTATAGCCATCTGTACGGTCCTAATTAAGTTCTTCATTCATGCGCACAAAGGTCCTCATCATAACCATCCATCCATATAGTATGAGGATGTTGATAAAAGTGATAGGTAACATGGTTAACCTTCTCACTTAAGCTCTTGATAGTTACTGACTGATTCTTTATAAGTGTTGCTTGATCGGACAAAGTTTTATTAGTTGGATCCTCTTCCATTAGATGACGTGCCTTAATCACTTACTGAGAGACTGACCTCCGCCTATAGACTTTTTCAACTTCTCCAACTCCTCCTGTTGATGCAAAAAATTGGACCGAATCCCATTTTTATGATCACAGATAAATAGATAAAAGCAATCCAATCAAGAACATGAGAGACAAAGATTTTTAAAGTGGTTCGGCTATAAGGAAAAGCCTACGTCCACTGTTATTTTATTCCCAGGGGTTTACAATAGCATAATGTGGTGTAGAGAGAGAAAAAGGTGTGGATCTTGTGTATGGTGTCTCTCATCCTTGTCGGATCTCCTCCCCCAGATCTCATTTTGGCTAAGGGAATACATGTATTTATAGTGATGGGAGATAAAGAGATTCATTGTATGTAGACATTTATACATTATGTCTACATTCAACGAATCTAATTGTTGAATTGCTCGGTATGCTTATGTGTTGTCGTCTACAGTATAAATGTACATTAATGCTCATTAAATGTATAGTTATCCTTTGATCTTCCTGGTTGGTATGCCTATCAACTCTCCTCGAGTGCCGACTAACTCTCCTCGGGGGTAGACCAAATCTCCTTGGGTGCCGACTAATTCTCCTCGGGTACTGACCAACTCTCCTCGGGTGCCGACTAACACTCCTCGGGTGCCGACCAACTCTCCTGGGTGTCGAATATTGCCACGTAGGATGATATGTGTCCTTTTCTGATTGGTCCTCGTAGATGGAGAATTTTTACGTTAACAGAAGCCCCCAATGCTCCATGCTTGATGGTTTACTTGAAAGGATGGAGTATTTATTCTGCAGTGTTACTCGGTGCTCGTGAAATTCTTGATCTACCTTCTTGATTTGTTCAACATAAAGTGCATTATCTCCTGGACAACATATGATGCAGGCTGATCGATGGTTGCTAATCTTTCTTTTGAGGAACTCCGTGTGCTATGTATCACCTATGGGAATTTGGATGCTGCCATGCCATAGTATGCAGCTTGTAGCTTATCATAATCTTCAAGTATGTTGATTGGTTTGCTAGCCGACCAACTGCCTCCTGTGCCGAGCAACTGAGTGCTAACTTCACGTGCTTGATTCTTCTGATTTATGATCCTCTGAATACTTTGTTGAGTAACATACTAGCTTTTGAACCCAACTCTTCAATCTGATTAGTACCAAGCTAGTGGTGGACTTCGAAACATTTTCATACAACTTCTTCTTCAATGTTAGTCGGGACAGTAGTAGTAAAGATCTCAGTGCTGTAGATGCTAAATTTGACTTCTGAACTTCAATAGTATGTGCATAATAACTCCTGAATATGCCTCCTGAACTTCTGAATGCACCTCCTGAACTTCTGAATACGCCTCGGTGTGAGTTTGTGAAGTTTAATTTGGTGCTCGACTGCATGATGTTATAAGAATGTGACACCAAATGAACAAATATATCTGTAATAGAAGCCCCCAAATGAACAAATACTTTATCGAGCACCTCCTAGATCGACCATCCGTGATGAATATCAGGATGCTCAGAGATCTTAACTTCATAAATTCTCCTCTTGCTTTAAATGATCCACCTGCTGGCGAGAAACCTGTTTCAAAAGCAGAGGGGAAGAAACCAATAGAATGGGAATATTGATGTAATAAATTTGTATTTCATTCCTGATGTATTTTGTTTTTTATTTTAATGAAAGACTTTCATTTTTGTTCGCAATCTTAATTGCTATTGTCTTGTAAAATACTTTACATCTGTGCATATGTATCTGTTAAAAAGATAACAATATTGTGTTGTTTGTCGATCAACTTATTGTCGACTAGTTTGAATTTGTGGTAACCATTTGATAAAAATGATGTTTTGTTTGTCGACCAACTTAGTAAAAAAGTTACGAGTATAAAAAATGTTGCTCGATCACTTTCTCGTTTTCATAAAATGTTTCCGACCAACCAAGGTCGGTAAATTTTCCTTTTCGACCAACTACAGTTAGTGGGTTTTTATCCCCGACCAGCCATAGTTAGTGGATTTTTCCTCTACGAGCAACCTTGGCGCTTTCTGGAATAATCTTACCTCCCGACCAACATAAGTTGGCATTTTCGAGAATATATTTACCTCCCGACCAACATAAGTTGGCATTTTCGAGAATATATGTACTTCCTAACCAACATAAGTTGGCATTTTTAGGAATATTTTGTTTCCTAGCCAAACAGGTTGGCATTTTTAGGAATATTTTGTTTCCTAGCCAAACAGGTTGGCATTTTTAGGAATATTTTGTTTCCTAACCAACCGAGGTTGGCATTTTTAGAAATATTTTGTTTCCTAGCCAAACAGGTTGGCATTTTTAGGAATATTTTGTTTCCTAACCAACCGAGGTTGGCATTTTTAGGAATATTTTGTTTCCTAACCAACCGAGGTTGGCATTTTTAGGAATATTTTGTTTCCTAACCAACCGCGGTTGGCATTTTTAGGAATATTTTTGCTGAGTAGTCTGAGCTTTGCCGAGTTTTGCCGAGTAGTGTGTAGCACTAGTATTCCCAAAAAAAATTTCAATAAAAGGAGCAGGTATAACAGCTTCACTTCCAAACGCCAGCATATATGGTGATTCTCCAGTTGCTGCTCGGGGAGTAATACGATAAGCCCACAGTACTGACTGTAACTCGTTGATCCAGTTTGCTTTTGCGTCACTTAGTCTTTTCTTCAATCCATTTAGTAGTGTTCTGTTCGTCACTTTAGTCTGTCCGTTGCTTTGAGGATGTCCTGGTGCCGAGTGGATCTTTAAGATATTGGACTGATGGCAATAGGCAGCGAACTCGTCGTTGTCAAATTGTGTTCCATGGTCTGTGATGAAGGCATGAGGAAGACCATATCGACAGATGATATTCTTTCAGATAAATTGGTACACCTTGTCGTACGTCATATTAATGAGAGGCTCCGCTTCTACCCACTTTGTAAAATAATCCACTGCGACGACGAGGTATTTGAACCTTCCCCTGGTCGTTGGCAGTGGCCCGACGAGATCTACTCCCCACATGGAAAATGGCCAAGGGGAAGTGATGGGTGTCAACAATGCTTGTGGAGTTCTTCGGATGGAGGAAAAGCGCTGGCACTTGTCACATTTCTTGGAATAGGCTATACAATCAGCTCTCATCGTTGGCTAGTAGTATCCCTACGTCATAATCCTTTGCAAAAGCGTCTGACCTGCTACATGGGCTCCACAAGACCCTTCATGGACCTCTTCAATCAAATCTTTCACCTCAGTGGGATGCACACATCTTTGCAAACCTGCCATAATTCTTTGTCTATATATAATATCGTTAATTAATACATACCGAGCAACTTTAAACTTCAATATATAATATCGTTAATTAATACAATCTCAATTTCTTGGCTGCGAGCTTGTCAATTGGTAATTCTCCCTCCTCAATATATTCCCTGATGGGATCCATCCAAGATGGTCCTAAATCAAGGGTAATAAAATTCATCGTCAGATCTTCATCTATACTCCGACCAATTAAAACTTCAATTGGGATTGTTCTTCGTAGCTCGGTACGAGTAGCTGATGCTAATCGAGCTAAGGCGTCTACTCTCGCATTCTCCATTCTTGGTATTCTGACCAGCTGAATAGCAACAAATTCTGATACCAACTCCATCACCTTTGCATGATACCTAATCATTGATTCTCCTTTGGCTGCATATATTCCCAACATTTGATTTACGATCAATTGAGAATCACTGAAGACAATTACCTGTTGCGCCTCCATAATTTTTTCCAAATTAAGACCTGCAATCATGGCCTCATACTCAACCTCATTATTGGAAGCTTTGAATTGGAATCGTAGGGCGTATTCCATGTCGAACTCGTCCGGGCTGTTCAAAACGATCCCTGCCCCACAGCCTGTTGTGCAAGATGAGCCATCTATATATAGCCTCCATATAGGTAACTCGTCTTCAAATTTCTGATCTGACAGAGTTCCTCGGTGAAATATTTATTGCTTCCTTTCATCCTCCCCTAATATTTCTTGCTCCTCGTCGATCATCTTTTCTTGCCCTTTTACCAACCGAAATTGATGATCCTGTAACATACACTCGCCCTTTTACCAACCGGAGTTGGTCTGAGCTTGTGTCTGTTGATTCTGTAACATCCACAGGTTGATCAGCGAGCAACTTTTGCTCCTTGGGGGTATCAGTATAGGTGAACTCTGCTATAAAATCTGCTACAGCCTGCCCTTTTAACGATGATCTGGGTTCATAAACTATATCATATTCACCGAGCTCTATTGCCCAATACATCAATCTCCCCGATTTTTCTGGTTTATGAAGGGCTTGCCTCAACGGCATATCATTATATACTACTATGGTATGAGCTTGGAAGTATGGCCTCATTCTCCTACTTGCCTCAATCAACGCCAGTGCCAATTTTTCTAGCCTCAGATATCTGATTTTTGCTCCTCGGAAGGCCTTACTCGTGTAATAAATTGATTTTTGCACTCCATTCTCCACTCTTATCAACGCCGAGCTAACTGCATTCTCCGATACTGCTAGATACAAGTATAATTTTTTCCCATCACCAGCCTGGACAAAAGTGGAGGTGCTCCCAGGTATTTCTTCAAGTCTTGAAAGGCCTTCTCACATTCATCATTCCACTCAAAAGTCTTTCGGAGGGTTATGAAGAATGGGAGACATCTATCAGTTGCTCGCGATACAAATCTGTTGAGTGTTGATACTCGTCCTGTGAGACTCTGTACTTCTTTCTTCGTCGTTGGAGATCGCAGCCCTAATAGGGCTTTGATCTTTTCAGGATTTGCTTCAATGCCTCGTTGATTGACAATGTACCCGAGAAACATGCCTTCTCGAACTCCAAATATGCACTTCGTCGGGTTCAGCTTCATTTGATATTTATCCAGTTGATCAAAGGTCTGGCCTAAGTCAACTAGATGATCGACAACTTTCTTGCTCTTTGTCGGCATATCGTCAACATAGACTTCCATATTGCAACTGATTTGTTCAGCAAAGACCTTGTTCATCAGCCGCTGATATGTCGCACCTGCATTTTTCAAACCAAAAGGCATAACATTATAACAATAAGTTCCCCTAGGGGTAATGAAAGAAGTACTCTCCTTTTCTTCAGGTTTCATTTTAATCTGGTTGTAACCAGAATAAGCATCCATGAAACTCAGCAGCTCGTGTCCCGAGGTAGCATCGACTAGTTGATCAATTCGGGGCAGCGAAAAGTGATCCTTTGGACATGCTTTATTGAGGTCGGTGAAGTCTACACACATCCTCTACTTGTTATTCTTCTTTTTTACCATCACCACATTTGCTAACCAGTCTGGATATTTAATGTCTTCGATAAAGCAAGCTTTCTGGAGCTTCTCGACCTCCTCTTGTATAACTTGATTCTTCTTGGGATTGAATAATCTTCTTCTCTGCTTCATTGGTTTGATCTCCTTATTCACGTTGAGCTCGCGACATAAGAAATTTGGGTCTATTCTGGGCATATCTTCATGACTCCATGCGGAAGTTTTCTTTCTGCTTCTTAGGACAGTTATCAATTCCTATTTTAATGAGGTATCCAACGACAAACCTATTTGAGTAGTTCGTTCAGGGTGCTCGTCGTCCAGAATGATATTTTTAGTAGCTTCCACCACTTGACCCTTCACGAGTTGCGACTAATCTCTAGGATCCAATGTTTCAATTTCTGCACCTTCATCCACTTGATAAGTAGTAGTCTTTTTCCTCGACTCCTCCATCTCCTCTTGCTCGGAAGATGAATAATAACATTCCCGAGCTACTTTTTGATCACCTTTCACAACTCCTACTCCAAAATTTGTTGAAAATTTTAGGCACTGATGTACTGTAGATGGCACTGCCTCGAACTTCTTCAATCCTACTCTTAACTCGATTAAGTCAAGTATGAAGCTCTATGCCCAGGATTGGGTCATGTATGAAATGAATCTGATGGTGCCAATTGAATTGTTGTTTGCAGTCTTGCTACTGTGTTGTGTGCAGTCTAGCTACGTTGTTTTTGTTCGGTATTGACCTTTTAAGGTCTTTATGTGCTGTTGATGAGCATCCAAGAATTGTACTGGGCATATAATTTTTCCTGAGCACCTGTTGAGGCTGAATCATATAAAAATTATGATTAGAATAATTATTCAGCCGACCAATATATAGTGTGCATTGGCTTCAATATTGGACAATTTAAATTTCGAGATAATAATATGAGAGATAATAATCAAAATATCTCGTGTTCTCATAAAAATATGATGTACATAAACGTGTCTCCATAAAAATATTTAACGGACTTGTGATTATGAAATTTTCGTTTATTCATATTTGAAATAAAAACCGATCCACTAATTTAATAAAATCGTGATTTGCAATATTTTGCAGATTTGATAAATGAAAAATTGGACAACTAATTTATGTTTATAATCATAAAAAGCATGACTGAATCAAAAGATGTATGTATGTATGTACACCATATAATTGATTATTCATATATTGATAAAATTGATCGTATCAACACAATTACATAATATGATTATTTGTGCAGAGAACATAGTTTTCTTGAAGAGAGAGAAAATGGGTCTGATTCAATTCATGTTAATATCGGAATGGAAAATACATAATCGTTCTTAATGCTTATCCCTATCCTAACATATTTGTTCAGAAAATCTTCAAGTGGATCCATAGATGCAAGGATTTGTATAATATTTATGAGTCTAAAATTCACCAGATCCCCAAATTGAAATCGATCACACAGTTAGTGCATATAAAAATTATGACTAAATTAAAAGATTTCCAAATGAATCAAATTTGTATATACTCATATAAAAGAGATTTATGAATATAGAGAAATTATTTTATCTCCTTAAAGAAGAAATAATATAACATGTACACAAATTTCTCAAACTTTGTGATTATGAAATGTACATTTATCCAGATTTGTAAAATTAGATTCAACAATTTGTGAATATAAAATCATGATTGAATTAAAAGACGTATGCACAATATATAATTGATTTGATCTCTAAGTTTATGGATATAAACATATGAGAATCATGATTTGAACAAAAATATAATGGGAATTTGAATAGTCATCAAAGATCTTTCACAAATTATTTCAAAATCAACAAAGAAAATTATCAAATCTTATCATCATCGTATATATTGGTATATTTAATCATTTAAAATATTTATTCCATGATATAAAATTGAAACTTGAAAATCAAACAAAAAGTTATGATTTATGAAATCCACTATTTTTCAGATTTCTAAATAAGAATTAATCTAACAGTTATGATTTTAAAATCATGATATGCAATATTTTGCAAATAAAAATTGGACAATTAATTTATGTATATAAACATAAAAATCATGATTGAATCAACAGATGTATGTATAATATATAATTTATTATACATATAGAAAATAAAAACTTAGCTTTTGATGGAGAACAATGCTTGTAACACGTTCCCACAGACGACGCCAATCTGTTGATGCAAAAAATTGGACCAAATCCCATTTTTATGATCACAGATAAATAGATAAAAGCAATCCAATCAAGCACATGAGAGACAAATTTTTTTTAAGTGGTTCGGCTATAAGGAAAAGCCTACGTCCACTGTTATTTTATTCCCAGGGGTTTACAATAGCATAATGTGGTGTAGAGAGAGAAAAAGGTGTGGATCTTGTGTATGGTGTCTCTCATCCTTGTCGGATCTCCTCCCCCGGATCTCCTTTTGGCTAAGGGAATACATGTATTTATAGTGATGGGAGATAAAGAGATTCATTGTATGTAGACATTTATACATTATGTCTACATTCAACGAATATAATTGTTGAATTGCTTGGTATGCTTATGTGTTGTCATCTACAGTATAAATGTACATTAATGCTCATTAAATGTATAGTTATCCTTTGATCTTCCTAGTTGGTATGCCGATCAACTCTCCTCGGGTGCCGACTAACTCTCCTCGGGGGCCGACCAACTCTCCATGGGTGCCGACTAATTCTCCTCGGGTACTGACCAACTCTCCTCGGGTGCCGACTAACACTCCTCGGGTGCCGACCAACTCTCCTGGGTGTCGAATATTGCCACTTAGGATGACATGTGTCCTTATCTAATTGGTCCTCGTAGATGGAGAATTTTTACGTTAACACCTCCATTAAACAAGCAATAACCTATTCCAAAAAGGATACATCTTCACTCTGATCGGTCGTAGCTGACTTTTTTAAGCCCTCTAGTTCATAGATCAATAAGTTATTCTCATGCTCAAGAAGACTTGCCACCTCCCGAGAACTTTACAGATCTGATTGTAAACCGTAATCCTTTTTAAAGTACATCGAGAATAAAGCTTGCAGTGTCTGATCAAATCCACTAGCACTCCATAAAATAATAAATTTCTTGTAATTCATAGATATACTAGGAACAACGTCTTTATGATCTCGTTGGAGATTAAGAATCATCTCATAATATGGGGCATTCGTCACCACAACTTGATAAAATAACATGTGTGTGCTGAGATAAGCTTTTTTGGCTTGATTTGGTGCATCCAAGCCAAACAGATCCTCCAACTCTTCCTCATACACTTCTTCATAACCAGCACCGAACAACTAGTTACTCATATGGTAAATCTCACTTTTAGTGGTGGCCAAAGAGTCCATCTTAGTTTCAAACTGAAAGAGATATAATGGTACATAAGTAACAGTTAAACAGAAGGAAAGTTATGCCAAGCTAATCAAGATTGTAATAGAAAAGGTAAAACTTCATTTTATTATAATCATGAAATGCTACAAACTGAGGAAATACATAAAAGGTTCATAAAAGACAAACATCGAATCCCTATAACTAGTAAGGCCTTTTTCACACCTTCACCTTATCATCCGTTATTTCACCTTATGGTCGATGATCTACCATTATCTGACCCTTGGGTGCTACAGACTCCTCCAATATTTTAACATCATCAACCTCCTCCTTTATTTGGGTAAGGAGTGTCTGGGTTATATTTAAGGAAACATTTTGATCTTGCTGTTGTGTTGACCTGAGTTAAGGCAGCATCACATCCCTCCTTGAAAGTATATTTCTCCAGGTACTTAACTTGTATAGAAACAATATGCAATTCCTTATCCCATCCTCTAGTATAGGAATCTTTTTTTTCCTTCTTGGCCTTAGCCTTCATCTCAATAACCTGCACTTTGGCCTTTTAAGCCACATTCTTAGCCTCTTCCTCCTCCTTCTTATCATTTCTCGCATTATCCTCTGTCAGAGATTTGCCCTGATCCAGTTCCTTAACGATATCTCCCATCTTCTTCTGGTCCTCCTCATGGGCTTGGCTAGACTCCTCTAAGGACTTGTGTATCTAATTCAATGTTATTTCCACATCAGAGGAAGACTTATTCAACTTGGCATTCTTCCTCAATAGTAGGTTATATGAAATTAGGAACTACAAAATAAACATTCAAAGAAAAACATTAGCAACAAATGAAAACAAGTGAGATAAATAAGAAAAAATAAAAGATACTTACAAGAGCCATGTTATGGATGGTCTGATCAACAAACATTGCATGAGAAATAGAGGATGCAACAGCCTCATCGATCAAAGACCTCCTACCCCAATCAATCCTTGAGCAAGCTCGAGGTTTATAATAACGGACAAGGCTTCATATTTTCTGCATAGATCATGACAAACGTATTACAATAATCTAAAAGTTAAAATAATATAGAAGTTAAAATAATTTAAACTTATTTTTTCCATTATTCTTCATCTTCATGTGTGTCAAATAGATAACAAACTACTTGTTCATGTTGCGAAATCGATAATTTTACTCGTTTGCCCATCACATGACCACCCTCATCGAGGAACTCATCATTGTCATCCACACTGGTCGAGTTAGAAATATATTCTCGAGTGTAGATTGATGAATCGACGCTGATGTATTCCTCTACAATTGATCCTTTAATGTATCATGTATTCTTGATGTAATCTTTGAAAAATTTCATTAATCTTTCAAACAAATACATCCATCGATATCTAACTGGGCCACAAAGAAGTGCCTCATTGCATAGGTGTACCAACAAGTGAACACTTATGTCAAAGAAAGATAGGGTAAAGTACTTATCCAAGACATAAATAGCTTCGTTAACCGCCAATTTTGCGACCACTATGTGATCTCGATTGACCACCTTCTCACATAAAAGTGAGAAGCAGATACTAATTTGCATAATAGCCCTTCACAAATCCTTGTACTTAATGAAACAATGCTTAAACAATAGAGAAACCAATTGAATGATCACATGCCAATGGTGGGACTTACAATTGTGTAAATCATGGGTAGCATAATTCATAATCCTTTGTAAGTTGGACGAAAAATTAGATGGAACTTTCAAATTATATATTGTGTCTAAGAGCACCTTCCTTTTCTCACTCGTCAAAGTAAACGCCCCAGGGGGAATTATTTTCCTTACCCTACTATCTTCTTTCAACCATAGTTATGGCTTAAGTTTTTTGTGCATTTTCTCCATCCTTAGAATGACTCCCCCAAGGCATGTGCACACAATATATTCAACGATGTTCTTGTCTACGTGCATCACATCCAATACATGGCACACCAGGTTATTCTTCCAATAAGGAAAGTCAAATAAAATTAACCTCTTAGACCATGCCTTTCTTGTCTCAGTTTCATTTCCAACTGGGGTCTTCTTATGCTTGACATTCTTAAATTTAGGATTCTTACCTAGCATATTAGGGCCACAGTTAGAAGTTTTACTTTCAATTTATAAGCCTGAATTTTTTTTCGGGCGTAGCCTATGTTCAACCCCGCCCAGTAAAAAAATGGAACCTTTCTCAAATTTAAAACTATGAGCCAGGGGGGGGGGGGTTAAAAACCTCCTATGGCAATGGTATAAATTTTTTGAGCTTGTGGGGAGACGAAGAGATTCAGTCTCCTCTCCAGAAATAGGACACCCCAAATAACCATGTACTACACAACTGAATAATGTCCCATAAGCTGGAAAATCATGAATTGCCTACATCAACAAAGCTTTCAGTGTACACTTTTCTTTTCTAAAAGAGTCAAATGCTTGTACATCCTCTTTCCATGACTTATTTAATTCTTCTACCAAAGGATCCAGGCAAACATCAATGTCCTCACTTGGTGCCTTTGGCCCAGGTATCAACAAAGACAATATCAAAAATTCAGGTCTCATACACTGTGAATGAGGGAGGTTGACTGGGTATAGGATCACTAGCCATACACTCTTATTGGTGCTTAGATTTCCAAATGGATTGAAACCATCTGTTGATATTGCCAAACGAATGTTATGCCATTCTCGAGAAAAAATGGGACACTCATAACTCATCCTCTTCCAAGCTATAGAATCAATAGGATGGCATAAGAGATTTTCCCTTGCTTCTGCCCTAGCATGCCAAGTCACTGCCTTCGCTATCCATGGTACTGTGAAAAACTGATTTCATCTAGGCCAACGGGAAAATATTTAAAACTTTTTGAGGCACTTTTGAGCTTTTGCCTTCCTTTCTAGTAGATTGGACATATCTAGGTTCATCGCATATCGGACATCGATTGAGATTTTCATACTCCTTTCGGTATAGTATGCAGTCATACACATAAGCATGCATTGATGTATACTTCATTCCCAAACCTTTCAAACTATTTTTCATAGTAGGATAGCTATTTGGAAGTGTATTCTGCTTGGGTAGCAAGCCCCTCATCCAATTCAAAATTCATGTCACACTATTGCCAGACAAACCATATTGGGTCTTCAAACCATGCAAACCAACCATGGCATGTAGATTTGTTTGATCTGTCTTACAGCCAGAGTATAATGGCTAGCTCTCCTTAAATTTTAAACTTTAGTAGTCATCGTCAAGGTTTATCCCGATATCTTCATGAGCACCTGAACCTTGTACATCGTCAGTGACCTCATTATCTTCCACTTCATAAAATCCATATGCATCATCAACTAAATCCTCTAGCATATTATGATCTACATTCTCATCCTCCCCTTGTACAAATATCCTACTTGTTGGAGGTTATTGTGAAGGTTGCTCGGGGACAAAAGGAACTTTCGATTCCCCGTGAAAAACCCAAACTCGATAACTATCTTGCATACCCGATATTAACAAATGCAGTTCAACTGTTTTCCACTCAAACACCTTACCATTCTTACACTTAGCACACGGACATGGAAACTCTTCATCGTTATGGCATCTCTTTGCTTATTTCACAAATTCATTAGCACCTCTGCGAAATACATCCCCTAATCTACATGTCTCACCTATCCACTCTTTGTATTTAGGATATCCCATCACAGCTACTACAAACAATTACCTATTATGAGTAAGAATGCATATTCAATTTATATATGAAGTTGACTTAATGTAAAGGGTGAGTGGTCCATTACCATTCAAGATTGCATACTTAACAACTCATTCACATTGTTCCAATTTGAGGAAAATTTGATAACATATCGCCATAGTTCTCCAGGTACACGACATAAATTCGTAAATGTGAGCGTTATTACAATTTATCAATTGAAATAACACTTAACATCGCATAATTTAGTATGTACCCAGAAAACATTAAGATACGACTGTAGAACTTCTCCCAGAAGTAACAAGTTTAAGCCACTTAGAATATTATTATATAGAAACTATGCAGTCACAAACTGTCGAAACGGGGCAATTCGAGAGATCTCGTTACAGGGGTAATGACTCTCGAACGGGTCTAAGGGCTATTGAATGTGTACAGAAAAGAAATAGAAGGCTAGTATCTATGCGCACTATATGTAATTTCAAGTATGTTTCATTTAATTATCATAAGTCTGTGGTCGTGCCACTCTCGAACGGGTCGTGACACAAAGTTATTTTAGAATAAAGTTGAAAACTCCCCTCTCATTTGAACAATAATCTAGTGGTCATGCCACTTACAAAATTAACCAACCCAACAAATTAAGACAAAATAATTATTTAAGGATTTATTAGTGTGAATTAAGTTAAGGATTTAAAAAAAATTAAACAACCAACTTCCATATCCAACCACATCCGTCCAATATAATCCAACAGCAATGACAATCCAACAAATGTGTATCCCGTACTCAAAAAAATACGTGTTATGAATGTGTAATAAGATAATGTCATTCTTATGTGGGAAATAAACGAATTTACACATTGTTTGTAGAAATAATCTTCTCCAATCCATATGTTTGTACATTAACTTCTATCCTAGGTGATATAAAATATATATTTATAATTGGGTTTTTTCGACTTTAATACATTACTAATTGCCAATTTTAAACTTTAATACAATTTTAATTAAAAAATTGAATTTGCTCAAAATTGTTAGAAAAATTGGCAACTTTAACTACCACGTGGCTTTTCACAATTAAAAGAATTTAAAATTCCAAAAAAACGTAAGAAAGAAAAAAATGGCATTTTAATATAGAAAAAATTCAAAAACCATACAAATATAAAAAAAAATATTAAAATCAATCTTCTTAGATCCCCACCACTTCCCTCCCCCCACCCTCTTCCCCTTCTCCCCCCCCCTCACACACACAAACACCAACACACACTCCCCCCCCCCCCCCCCCCCACATACCCACCCATCCACCGGCACACACACACACACACACATGACAGAAATAAGGGTTCTATACACAAATATACAAATATGCACACAAACATATACACACATAATGGAAAGAGAGAGGGAGATAAATCGTACCTTAGAGAGAGAGAGCAGCCACGCAAGAGAGGGAAAAAAAGGAGGGAGTTGGAAACGGTGGGAAAAAAATTGGGGATATGTTTTTTTTACTGACAAAGTTATCACGGACCTGTCAAGGTCTTTGACCGTGATAATATTCTAAAGTTGTCATGGTCAATGATCGTGACAAGACCGTGACAACTGTACTTGACACACCCCAACCCAGCTACTAATAATTAAGTTTGAAAGTCAAAGTGAGTCAAACCATGATTAATTTAACCAAACCATAACCACGAGTTTTAATTTCAGAGTCATAATTGTAAATCCATATAACTGAAAACCTTTTTACAACATTAAGTAGTTATGCATTTACAAACTTCTTGAAGGGTAAGTTAACTTAATTACATCATTGAAATTTATACAAAATCATTGTTTCACCCATTCCTGGCTAACTCAATCCGACCTCGCATTACCTGAGAAACATATTTATTGCAACCGTGAGCAAAATACCCAGTGAATGCATCACTACTATACTACTGCATGAATTTAAATGCAATACATCATATTCTTGTAATAATAGATATATATTTATCTGGATCATTCATAAGAATGACCAACTTTTCCTAATCATGATTCGCATATCCTGTCTAACTAGACAATTCTCCCCCATTCCTGGTCGAGTAGTAACCCCTTGTCATCAATAGACAAATCTCCCCCATTCCGGGTCGGGGAGTAACCTCCCATTTTGGTAAACCGAAATGAAATTTTTTTTATTCATAACATTATGATCATATTCATAACATTATACAAATACATCATTCCAGTGAGTACACTCACCTTGGGTTGTCAACTATGTATTTATGTTTCCTTTGGGTGGAGCTGAACTGGGTTGATTAGATCTTATATCTGTCAATCCAACTAAATAAATATTTAATCTCAATCACAAGTATTATCCTAACACACTTATGTAAATTTCAATGACTATATAACAACAATATACTTTCACTTAAGTCACATTCCACGAAACATGAGTAAAGACAAAACAATGGTATACATGTTGATAAAGTTATGGACATTCAACCAAAGGAAATACCTCATAAGTAATTTATAACTAAACCCAAGTAAATATGAAAGAATACTTCTCAATGTATACACACATGAAACACGTACTCAAAATACTCTTTGGAAAGAGGGGAAAACAATATTCTTTTATGGGTTATCCAGTATGGCCTCAAATTATTTTCTTATATAATTAACCATCCTATATTCATAAATTGTACAACTAAAGGTTTCCAAGCTTATCAATATGAAATCATATTTGAACATACTTTCCATTACAAGTTACTATGTAATTTTTCAAGCTTCCTAGAGCAAGTTATGACCATTTCTTTACAACACAAGAAATCTTCCCTACAAGCTCCTCTATTGTTCCTTCAACTTCCAAGCATTTTCATAATTTTTCTTCAGCATAACTTACCTTTATTTTCAACCCATTTTCAGTACAGATACTTAATAGTAGATAATTAAATTTTCATAATTTTTTGACTTCATTTGTTATGTCAAAATCTTGACCAAACTCAGGGATACCGAAATGAAATATACAAATAACAACTATGTACCAACTTGAAATAATCATTAAGGCCTAAACACAAGGAGATAAATTATAATTTTTGGATATGATATGAATATCTGAGTCTAGTTTCATATACAATTGGAATTTCTCAATTATAATAATCACACAAAAAGATATGCAAGTTTGAATGGAAGGGGTTTCAATACAAAGAAATTTTAAGGTTTTGTACATTAAACTTAACTTAAACTTGCATCTAACCATATATATATATATAAAGGGATGAAATTTTAGTAAAAAAATGATGATTTATATCATCTAAATCTGTAATATAAGAAACATAACAAGATTTGAGATTAGGATTACCTTCGGTACTTTTCTGTAATTTCTACGGAGTTTTCTACACTTTTTCTCCTCACTTTTTCTTCCTAAACTCCCTAATTCTCTTTCCTCAAGGTAAAACTCTTTCATGGATGCTTTTGGATGAAGGATAAAGTTATTTCAAAGGTATAAGGTCGGCCAAACTAGCCCACACCTCCAACCAATCACTTTAAGACACTTGTTGGGTATAAAGGACAAATTACCACTGAAACGGATGGACATATTTTCCCTTGGTTAGTAATTTCGGTATAACTTCATACTTGGACCTCCGTTTCACAAACCGTTTGCTGTGTTACAACCCTAACTCACCTTTATACAACTATCTAGTTTTCACCTCAGGTCAGTTGTAATGTTATAAGTGTCAAAACTAGTCTTAAACAGGAACATTTCTATCGAAATAACAAAATTTGTGTTCGTACATAACTCGACATTTCACAATTTATGAAAGTAGGATTAGACTAAATATAATCACTTAACATTAGATATACTAACAACACATTAATCATATTATATAAGATAATCATGATTTAAATATAATTTATCATAATTATATCCTGGTTGTCAAAACTTCCCCCTTAGAAAATTTCGTCCCCGAAATTTAATATAAATGTCACTTACCAAACAAATGGGGATACTGTTTCTTCATGCTATCCTCCGTTTCCCAAGTTTCTTCTTTAATTCCATGGCTCATCCACATAATTTTAACTAAGGGAATAACTTTATTCCTCAATACTTGCTCTATACGATTAATAATTTCCATTATTTCCTTGATGTACGATAAGTCTTCCTTCAGTTCAACAGATTGAGTTTTCAATTGATGAGATGGATCTGCCAAATACTTTCGACGCATTGATACATGGAACACATCATGTAAACGAGACAAATCTGGAGGTAATAATAATCTATATGCCAGGGCCTCAATTCTTTCCAACACTTCATATGGTCCAATGTATCTTGGACTTAGTTTCCCATTTTTCCCAAATCTCATAACGCCTTTTCACAGTGAAATACGTAGGAATATAAAATCCCCCTTTTAAAATTCCAATGGATGCTTTCTCTTATCCGCGTAAAATTTCTTCCTACTTTGCGCTATCTTTATCTGTTCCCGAATCATTTTGATCTTTTCAACTGTCATATCTATCAATTCAGGACCTAAAATTTTCCTTTCACCTACTTCATCCCAACACAAAGGCATTCTACATCTCCTACCATATAAAGATTCATAAGGAGACATACTAATGGTGGACTAATAACTATTATTATACAAGAATTCCATCAATGGAAGATGATCATCCCAACTACCTTTGAAGTTAAACACACAAGGTCGTAACATGTCTTACAATATTTGAATCGTTGTTTCGGATTGTCCATCTGTTTACGGATGAAATGCAGTGCTGAGCTTCAAACTTGTGCCCATGGCATTCTGTAAATGAGGCCAAAACTTAAAAGTGAATGTTGGATCTCTATCTGATACTATTGACACTGGTGCCCCATGTAAACGGATAATCTCATCAACGTACATACGTGCATACTTGTCAATAGTGTAAGTGGTCTTAATTGGAAGAAAATGAGGTGACTTAGTCAATCGATCTACAATCACCCAAATAGAATCATGGCCCTTTGGTGACTGGGGCAATCTTATAACAAAATCGATCATTATATGTTCCCACTTCCATTCCGGAATAGGCAATGACTGCAATAATCATGTTGGCTTTTGATGCTCCTCTTTCACCTGCTGACATACTAAACATTTAGATACAAATTATGTAATCTCACATTTCATATTGTTCCACCAGTAATACTCTTTCAAATATCTATACATTTTGGTACCTCCCGGATGCATAGAGTAAATAGAACTATGTGCTTCTTCTAATATATCCTTCTTTAAGGATGGATCATTCGGTACACAAATTCTATTTTTATAACACAACGATTCATCATTCTTAATCTCATACTCACTCTCTTTACCGTGATGAACTTCTTATTACTTCTTCTCAAGGAATGGGCCACTGATCTGCAAATTTCATATGCGTTCTGCCAATAAAGGTCTCACTGTAACATGTGCTAACAGTCCTCCCCTTTTTGAAAACATTAATTCAATCCCCATCGATGCCATGTCAAGAATATTTCCAACACGTGCACAGTGTATGCAACCGAGAATCCCTGATGATTTTCGACTTAAAGCATATTCTACTACATTGGCCTCCCTGGATGATGATGGTTTGTACAATCATAGTCTTTAATCAACTCTATCCAATGCCTCTGTCTCAAATTCAGTTCTTTTTGTGTAAACAAGTATTTCAAGCTTTGATGATCCATAAATATCTCACAAGTTTCTCCATATAAGTAATGTCTCCATAACTTCAAAGTAAAAACAATAGCTGCTAACTCCAAATCATGCGTAGGGTAGTTTCGTCCATATGTCTTTAATTATCTGGAATCATATGCTATTACCTTCCCATTCTGCATAAAAACACATCCTAACCCCTGAAATGAAGCATCTGTATAGAATACGAAAGACTCATTCCCACATGGAATAGTAAGTATAGGAGCTAAAACCAACCACTTTTTTAATTCTTCAAAACTCCTTTCGCATTCTTCATCCCACACAAACTTCACTTCTTTACGAGTCAACTTTATCAATGGTAATGCTATTGCTGAAAATCCCTTAATGAATCTGCAATAGTAACCTGCCAATCCTAGGAAACTCCTAATTTCTGTCACATTCTTAAGACTCTCCCATTCAATGATTGCTTCCACCTTCTTTGGATAAACATATATCCCATTCCCCGAGACAAAATGCCCTAAAAACACAATTTCATTCAACCAAAACTCACACTTGCTGAATTTAGAAAATAATTTCTTCTATCTCAAAAGCTGTAATACAAGTCTCAAATGTTTCTCATGTTTCTCCATGCTACGCCAGTAAATCAACACATCGTCTATGAATACAATCACAATTGAATTAATGAAAGGGTGGAATAATCGTTTCATAAAATCCATAAAAGTAGCTGGAGCATTAGTTAATCCAAATGGCATCACCAAAAACTCATAGCACCCATATTGAGTCTGAAAAGCTATTTTGAAAATATCACTATCTTTTACTTTCAATTGGTGGTAACACGATCTCAAATCAATCTTCAAAAATACTATGGCCCCTTGTAATTGATCAATCAAATCATCGATACGAGTTAGAGGGTACTTGTTTCTAATGGTCACCTTATTCAATTACCGATAATCAATACATAATCGCATTGTTCCATCTTTCCTTTTCACAAATAACATAGGGGCTCCCCATGGTGAAACACTAGGCCGAATGAAACCTTTGCTTATCAGATCTTGTAATTGTACTTTCAATTCTTTTACCTCTGTTGTTTCCATTCTATATGGATCAAGGGAATTCGGACCAGTACCTGGAATTAATTCAATGGATAACTCTACTTCCCAATCGGGTGGCAATCCTGGCAATTCCTCTGGGAAGACATCAGAAAATTCTCTAACTACTCGTATATCTTCAACTTTAAGTGCTTCCTTACTAACATCAACAACATAAGCTAAATACCCTGTACAACCTCAATAACTTTCTACTCTTAATTGCTGAGGTAAGACAATTAGGGACAATATTCCTTTCTCCTATAAACTGGAACTCGGGTTCACCAGGAAGATGAAATGTAACTTCTTTTTAAAAACAATCAATGGAATCATGATACGATGATAATCAATCCATCCCCAATATAATATCAAAATCTCGAATGGCCAACAATATCAATTCAACATAGAAATCTCGCTTACCCATTCGTAAGACATAATCTTTATAAACATGCTCAACCAGAATTACACTTTCCATTGGGGTAGAAATATATAAGGCATAATTGAGAAATGAACATGGTCTACCCGAATATGAAACAATATGTAATGACATAAATGAATGCGTAGATCCCGGATCAATGAGTGCATATAAATCTTTGTTTGCAATAAAAAGTTTACCTGTAACAAATTCCGGTGTAGCATGGGCATATTATAGCGTCATCACAAACACTCTTCCTACTGCCTTCGATCCACTTGCTTGTCCTGTATCTCTTCCCCTGGTTGTATTGCTTGGAGAGGATCCTTTATGAGGCCCCACACTACTAACTGAAACTGTTACTACTAACATAGGGTAATTCTTTCTCAGATGACCCTTATGGTGACAGTTAAAACATTATATATTCAGTAACTTTGGGCAATTTCTCTTTATATGACCCGATGTCCCACAAAAGAAACAAGCATTTGGATCTCCTTGTGCTGAAACTCTTGAACCTCCTCCACCACTAGCTTCACCCCTTTGCGAACTGCCTCCCATACCTCTACCATGCTTAAATTTCTGCCCTCCAAGTCTAAAATATTCTGTACCACTACCTTTATGATAAGTCAGATCAAATATGCTTCTCTTTATGCCTCGTTCTCGATTCCTTCTCGCTTCATTCACATCATTTTCTACTAGCATGGATTTGTTGACCAAGTCTGAATAATTAACAGTCTCTAAAGTCGACAATCGTGATTTAATGACTAACTCAAGTCCATCGAGAAATCGACTGCACATATCTTCCTCATTCCGTATAAACCTTAAAGCAAACTGAGATAAGGCTGTAAGTTTAGCTTCGTATTCTCGAACTGTCATACTCCCCTAATTCAACATGAAATATTATTTCTCCTTTTATTTTCGATACATTGGGGGAAAATACTTATCATACAAAGCTTTGACAAAATCATCCCATGAGATCACATTCCTAGCTCCTCGAGTAATCAACAAATGTTTTGTGGCGTCCCACTAATACTTAGCTTCTACTTTTAGCATATATGTCGCCAAGGTCACTAATTGATTTTTAAGCATCTCATTACCCCAAAAATAAGTTCCATCTCTTTAACCCATATTTCTGCCTATGTTGGATCAACTGCTCCTTCAAATGATAGTGGATTCATTTTAATAAATTTCTCGTGTGAAGTACTCCTTTCTTTCCAGTGTATCACCTCATCAGCCCTGGCCAGTGCTTGTTCCTCCAGTTTCCTGGCCTGTTGTTCTTCCATCTGAGCCATAAGTCTAGCTTGCTGCTCTGCCATTAAAGTCATAGCACGTGCCATTTTTTGCATGTCTGTCAATTGTTCTGGCTTGGGTTCCACATTTATTTGAACAGGTTGCTCAACCTCCGCTTCTGCTTCCATATTTAAAGCCTCATCTTCTATTCCCACATTCACATTCCTTCATTCCATTCTTTTATATCTGAAATGGATCAAAGATATAACAACATACATATATACATATCTTTCCTACCATAATCGTTAGTATCAAACAAAATATATTTCTAACATTCACTGCCAAATCTCGACTCTTCTAACTCCAGAACCTCTAAAACCTAGGCTCTGATACCAATAGCTGACACACCCCAACCCAGTTACTTATAATTAAGTTTGAAAGTCAAAGTGAGGAAAACCATGATTAATTTAACCAAACCATAAACACGAGTTTTAATTTCAGAGTCATCATTGTAAATCCATATAACTGAAAACCTTTTTAAACCATTAAGTAGTTATGTATTTACAAACTTCTTTAAGGATAAGTTAACTTAATTACATCATTTACATTTACACAAAACCATTGTTTCACACATTCCTGGCTAACCCAACCCGACCTCGCATTACCTGAAAAACATAAATATTGGAATCGTGAGTAAAATAGCCCAGTGAATGCATCACTACTCTACTACTGCATGAATTTAAATGCAATAAATCATATTCCTGTAATAATAGATATATATTTGTATGGTCATTCACCAACTTTTCTGAATCATGATTCACATATCCTATCTAACTAGACAATTCTCCCCCATTCCTAGTCGAGGAGTAACCCCTTGTCATCAATAGACATATCTCCCCCATTCTGGGTCAGGGAGTAACCTCCCATTTCTATAAACCTAAATGAATAATTTTATATTCATAACATTATGATCATATGCGTAACAGTATACAAATACATCATTCCAGTGAGTACACTCACCTTGGGTTGTCAACTATGTATTTATGTTTCCTTCGGGTGGAGCTGAAATAGGTTGATTAGACCTTACACCTGTCAATCCAACCAAATCAGTATTGAATCTCAATCATAAGTATTATCCTAACACACTTATGTAAATTTCTATGACTATATAACAACAATATACTTCCACTTAAGTCACATTCCATGAAACATGAGTAAAGACAAAACAATGGTATACATGTTGATAAAGTTATGGACATTCAACTGTAGGAAATACCTCATAAGGAATTTATAACTAAACCCAAGTAAATATGAAAGTATACTTCTCAATGTATACACACATGAAACACGTACTCAAAATACTATTTGAAAAGAGGGGATACCAATATTCTTTTATGGGTTATCTAGTATGGCCTCAAATTATTGTCTTACATACTTAACTATCCTATATTCATTAATTGTAAAACTACAGGTGTCCAAGATTATCAATATGAAATCATATTTGAATATAATTTCCATTACAAGTGACGATGTAATTTTTCAATCTTCCTAGAGCAAGTTATGACCATTTCTTTACAACACAAGAAATCTTCCCTACAATCTCCTCTATTGTTCCTTCAACTTCCAAGAATTTTTATAATGTTTCTCCATCATAAATTTCCATGATTTTCAATCCATCTTTAGTACATATACTGAATAGTATAGAATTAAAGTTTCATAATTTTGTGAGTTCATTTGCTTTGTCAAAAGCATGACCAAACTCAGGGCATACCGAAATGAAATATACCAATAACAACTATGTACCAACTTGAAATCATCATTAAGGCCTAACCACAAGGAGATAAATTATAATTTTCGGATATGATATGAATATATGAGTCTACTTTCATATCCAATTGGAATTTCTAAATTATAGTAAGCACAAAAATATATGCAAGTTTGAATGCGAGGGGTTTCAATACAAAGCAATTTTAAGGGTTTATACATTCAACTTAACTTCAACTTGCATCTAACCATATATATATAAAGGGCTGAAATTTTAGTAAACAAATGATGATTTCTATCATCTAAATCAGTAATATAAGAAAAATAACAAGATTTACGATTAGGATTACCGTTGGGACTTTCACGTAGTTTCTATGAATTTTTCTACACTTTGTCTCCTCACTATTTCTTCCTAAACTCCCTAATTCTCTTTCCTCAAGGTAAAACTCTTTCATGGATGCTTTTGGCTGAAGGATAAGGTTATTTCGAAGGTATAAGGTCATCCAAACTAGCCTACACCTCCACCCAATCGACACTTGTTGGGTATAAAGGACAAATTACCACTTAAACGAATGGACATATTTGCCCTTGGTTAGTAATTTAGGTATAACTTCTTACTTGGACTTATGTTTCACACACCGTTTGTTGGGTTACAATCCTAACTCACCAGCCTACAACTATCTAGTTTTCACCTCAAGTCAATTGTAATGTTAAAAGGGTCAAAATTAGTCTTAAACAGGAACATTTCTATCGAAATAAGAAAATTTTTGTGTTCGTACATAACTCGACATTTCAGGATTTATGAAAGTAGGATTAGACTAAACATAATCACTTAACATTAGATATATTAATAACACATTATTCATATCACATAAGATAAGCATGATTTAAATATAATTTATCATAATAATATCCAGGTTGTCACAGTACTTGTCACGGTCTTGTCACGGTCATTGACCTTGACAAAACCTTTTCACGACCTTGTTAAGGTCAATGACTGTGACAAAAAATGCGTGTTTTGTTTTCACGGTCAATGACCGTGATAACTCTGGCCGGATGAAAGGTGACATTTTCACCTTTTTAGTGTAGTGCATGGGGATACGTTTTGCATGTCGACGACACCTTTTACCGACCACTACATCTGGTGAATAGGGAAAGTTCTTGCAGCCAATCAAGGCTTAGGGACCTGATCACTATAGCTACTCCTTAAATTTTGTATGTCCCACCTGCTGGAGTTGAGAAAGCACTGAGTAAATACCCTTCAGACAAGACTTAGATAATTGATATTTTGTTGTTATTTTATTTTGATGGACTTGTAATAATTTTTTGTGATTTGTAACAAAAATTTAACCTTTTAGTTTTCTGGATGAGTAAATTGATTGTTGATTGTGTAATCATGTCCTACTAGTAGTTTAGTCTTATGATTGTATAGTCAACAATTGTTCGACTAATCTTCCTTATTGGTTACCGATTTAGATAGACTTATGTTGTCTTGCCGTTGGTTCTAATATTGTTCCATTGTTTGAGGTTTGTTAAACAAATCGTGTTATTTTGACCAAGTGCTAGCATTACTTACCAATAGTGACAAAATGTGGTAGGATGATTCTTTAATTTGGTATGGTAAAACTTCTCGTTCTTAAACCTTGGGGTCATACATTAAGTTTTGTTTTTGAGACTTCTTACTCTTGACCTTGTGGGTTCATACATAAAGTCAGGCTACTCATTCATTGCTTGTTAGAAGACGAAGTCATACGTGAAGTTTTGATGTTTGATTTATTATTATTATTATTATTATTTGATAGTGCTTTGAATTTAACACATCTCCAACCCCAAAAAAATATAAAAAGTGTGATAATCTTTACTGGAAATTGACAATCTGTATTGAGAATTGAAAACGAGTTACAGGAAATAAAAAAGGATTACATTTCATTTGATCTTCGATAGCACTTCCTCCAATGCTCAGCATTCCAAGGGTTTTTGAATGTCTACTATTCTAGGATTTTAATCCGATAAGTTTTTGGTCGGGTGATTGGAAAAATGCGATAAGGATCATACCAATTGGGCTCTAACTTGTTTCCTTTCTAGATTAATTTTTTTCATTACGTAGTCTCCTTTATTAAGGTTGCTCGACTTTACCCTTCAGTTATAGAATCGAGCGATTCTCTACTAATAGGCTACCACGCAAAGTGTTGCTTGCTCTCTATCTTCTTAAAACAAGTCCAAGTCTAATAGCCTTATGAGATCACTCTTCGACTAATCAATATTGAGCACCCTGTGACTAGGCATACCAACTTCTATTGGGACCACTGCTTATATCCTAAAAGTTAACATGTAAGGAGTTTCACCAGTGGCTGTCCTTGACACAGTCCTATACGCGCATAACACACTTTGTAGTTCATTGATCCAATTTCCCTTCACGCCATCTAATCTATTCTTTATTCCATCGAGAAGAGTCTTGTTCGTCACTTTCGTCTGCCCATTGTATTATGGGTGGCCAGGAGTAACATGAAACTTTTGATTTTGGATTAAACACAATAATCTTTGAATTATTAGTTATTGAACTACGTGCCATAGTCGGTGATAAAAGCATATGGCATTCCATAATGACAAATGATGTTATTCCATATGAAATGAAAGATCTTATCATAAGGCATATCCACTAGAGGTTTAACCTCCACCCATTTGGTGAAGTACTCCACTATAATGGCTAAGTATTTAAACCTTCCCCTTATCTTTGGAAGAGGGTTGACTAAGTCAATATCCCATATGGAAAATTGCTAAGAGAAGTGATCGGGTTGAGGGTAGCCTTCGGTATTTTGTGGATCTTAACATATTTTGAGAGCTTCTCTCATTTTCGTGCATAATTGAAGAAATTTATTTTCATATTGGGCTGATAGTTGCCCTGTATGGCCACTCACTTGACTAATGACCTTCCTGCTGAGTGTGCCCCATAGGAGCCTCCATGTATTTACTTTATCAAGTTGGTTACTTTAGAAAGGTGTAAACACCTGAATAATAAAATTATTAGTCCTATTTTATATAGGTTCCATACTTCCATACTTCCATAGCATACCTAGTTGTTTTGCATCGTAGCCTTATGTCCTCCTTAGGATCACTAGGCACAATGCCCTTTCCTAGGTAATTCCTTATTGGATCTGCCCAAGATGGGATCAAATCCAGTTCGATCATGCTGGGATTTTCTTCATGAAAGTATCTCTACTAAGATGGTTCTCCTTAACTCCATTCGGGATGCAAAAGCGAGACGAGCAAGTTCATCAGCTTGAGCATTATCAGCTCTAGGGATCCTGGTCACCTTGACTTTTTAGAAACTTATATATCATGTTTTGTTATTTGGCTAGGTATTTTGTCATGAACTTTCCTCTGACTCTATAGACACCCAACACTTGATTCACAATCAACTGGGAATCGTCGTGTTCTTGTATCTACTCGGCACTTAGAGAGAGTGCTAGATTAAATCCTGCTATAAGTTATTTATACTTTGCCTCATTATTGGAGGCTTTAAACAGGAACCTAAAGTCATACTCAATTTCTGTATTGTTTGGGGTGTTAATTATCAGACCAACCCCACTTTTTGAGGCACATCATAAGCTATATATATATACATCTTCCAAATTGGAGGTTTTTCCTTGAGGTCTCCCTCCGCTAGGGTCCCGTAATTGAACACCTTTTTTCTTTCTTCAAGGTAGCGAGCAGTTTCCACTTGCCTAGTTAATGATTCCAATATATCTTCTACCCGATTGGTTGTACCAACCATTGATCTATCTTCAGGAGAAATTTTCTCACTAGGTTAAACTATTGAGCTGTCTTCCAGAGAAGTCTACTTTTTTAGTTTTACTACTGGGCTCTCTTCCATGGGTGTCTGCTCGATAGGTTGTTCCTCATAAATGAATTCTTCTATGAAGTCAGTCACTGCCTAGTCTTTTATTTCGTTTTAGGCTCATATTGTATATCATAATCCCCTAGATCTATGGCCTAAGCCACCAGTTTGCCTGATTTCTTAGACTTATGAATGGCTTGAAGTAGGGGTAGGTCTGTATAATCCACAATGGTATGTGCTTGGAAGTATAACTTCATTCTTCGAGAAGCCTCAATTAGGGCTAAAGCTAACTTCTCATGTCGTATATAATGAATCTGATCTCTTAGGTAAGCTTTTCTAGTTTAGTAAACTAGTTTTTGTAACCCATTTTCTAGTTGGACCAATGTCGAG
This sequence comes from Sambucus nigra, assembly GCA_949130495.1. NCBI lineage: Eukaryota > Viridiplantae > Streptophyta > Magnoliopsida > Dipsacales > Adoxaceae > Sambucus > Sambucus nigra. Next base: position 531,004,049 of record OX422214.1, read on the forward strand.
CTAACTATCGACTTAGATACAAACAGATATAAGTAGAGTTTCTCTCCCATGAGTGGTCTTGTGATTAATGGTGGAGATCTTAAGTATTTTTTCAATTCCAAGAAGGCATTTTCACATCCTCGTTCCATTTAAAAGTCTTCTTAAGTACCTTAAATAAAGGAAGGCACCTATCCATATCCCACGAGACATATTTATTGAGAATTATTACCTTGCCTATCAACTTCTGCACATCTTTCTTATTTACTGGGGATTGGATAATGATCGATGCCTGAATATTGTCTGGGTTAGCCTCAACACCTCTCTGATTTACTATGAAGCCAAGGAACATTCCTTCTCTCATGTCGAACACACATTTTGTGGGGTTGAGCTTCATATTGTGTTTCTCCAATTAGTCCAACATTTTCCTCAGGTCTTTAATATAATTGGTGGCTTTCTTGGTCTTAGTGATAATGTCATACACATATGCTTCCCTGTTCTTGTTAATTTTTTCCTCAAAGACTTTGTTCACCAACATTTGTATGTTGCTCCAGTATTTTTAAGTCCAAAAGGCATATCATTGTAGCAATAGTTACCTCGTCTAGTGATGAACGAAGTTTTATCCTTTTGTTCTGGCTTAATTTTAATTTGGCTATAACTTGAATACGCATCCATGAAGTTGAGTAGTTCATGCCCAATGGTAGCATTGACCAATTGATCAATCCTTAGTAGGGGTAATAGTCCTTTGGGAAGGATTTGTTCAAGTCTGTGAAATCAACACACATATGTAATATATCATTCTTCTTTCTACCCATAACTACATTATCTAGCTATTTGGGGTATTTGACTTCCTCAATGAAACTGGCTTTCTCTAACATCTCCACTTCCTCCCGTGTGGCCATGCTTTTATCAGGACTAAAGCCACATCATTTCAGTTTAACCAACTTTGCGTCTTTGATAATGTTGAGTTTGTGACACACAGAATTTGGATCAATCCCTGGCATATCCTCATGACTCCAAGCGAATACATTCTTCCACTATCTGAGGAAATGCACCATTTCCTTCCTGATAGTAAGGTTCAGTGATGAGCCAATCTGTGTTGTCTTTTTCAGGTGTTCATCATTGAAGATAATGGACTCTATAACTTCCACAACCTATATTTTTTACCAATTCTGCTTCCTTGTGAGGGTTTATGATTTTTATTTGGTAAGTTATGGTGAGCTTCTTCTGTTCTTCTGGGTCGGCTGGGGTGTAATATCAATTCTGTCTTCAATTCAATTTCCTTTAACTACGTCGACCCCATAATGCGTGGGCAACTTTAAATACCGGTGCATGTTAGAAATCATAGCTTCAAACTATTCAGTCCTACCCTACCAAGGATAATGTTGTATGCTGAGTTAACGTTCTTGTCAAGGATAAAAAAATAGATCTTCTCGGTTCAGTAGGTTGGCTAGGTGCTATTTATGACTTCTAGGTTGACAATTCCTAGAGAATACACATGCTCTTCTGAGAAACTAATGAGGGGACTATGATTGGGCTCAAGCTTGCTATCATATAACCCTAATCCTTTGAATCAGTTGTAGAATAAGACGCCAGTTGAACTACTTTTTTCGATCAACACTCTAGTTACCCCTCCTCTATTAACCGACATTGTGATGACTAGGGGGTCATCATGCGGATAGAGTATTCCTGATAGGTCATTCATGGAGAATCCTATCACCGATCAGTTTTTGTTTACTTTTCTCAAGAGATTATCCACATCATCAAATAGGTTAATCTACCGAATATAGGATCACACTTTTGATTCATTGAGGTAAACTTTCCTCTCAGCTATTTTATCGTCGTTACTGTCGTCACCACCTGCAATAAAATTATAACCAAAAGAGATCATTTTCACCTTGCATACAAGATTCTTGGGTATTTTCGATAGATATGGATCATCCTCATTATCATCCTCCCTGCCTCTTTTCTTATCATATCCCCTTCTACAAGGGGGTTCTGATTATTCTTGGTTTCCCATTCATCTGAAGGATTCGTTCGTCCTTATTTGTCCACAAACTTTGATAACTTCCCTCTTTGAATTAGGCTTTCTATCTCATTCTTCAAGGCTATGTAATCGTCCGTGTTGTGATCGTGATATTTTTGTAACTCACAATAATTGCCTTTATCCCTTTGATTTGGGGGAGATTTAACTTTCCGGGAAAATTTAGATCCATGCTTCCTCAAATTTCTTCAATAATGTGATGAACACCAACAGTGAGAGGGGTGTATTAATTATAGTTCTTGGGGTTCTCTACCTTATTTTCCTTATTCTCTTTATTCTCGAATCCCTTATTTCTACCGACCTTAGAGTTGTGAGACTATTTAGTAGTCATGACCTCCTAGGCGTTCATAATTTTATCGACTTTGGCTAGTAATTCGGTCATGGTCTTGGGAGTCTCTTTAGCTAGAGCATAGTTTAATTTCTCTGGAAGTAAGACACTCATCAACATAGTGATCACTGTTTTCTCATCGTAATCAATGACCTCCAATTTTCACTATTGAAATAGGTGATGTACTCACGCGTGGTCTCTCCGACTCGTTGACGAACACTTAGTAGATGAGCTACCTATATAGATGGTTTGGCTCCATAGAAGAAGTTACTGATAAAAAAATTAGCCAACTGTTAAAAACTAGAGATCCATCTTCACGGTAAATTATTGTACTAGATTTGGGCTAACCCGCTAGTAGTGCTAAAAATGCTCGATAACACATCTCGTTGGGAACTGAATAGATGTCGGTGACAACTTGATATTGTTCCATGTGAAGTATTGGATCTTTTTTACCATTGAATTTTGGGGTTACCATGGGTGGATTGAACTTGGCGGGTGTAGGGTAATCCATAATTGTAGGCGTGAATGGTGATCCCTTTATAAAACTTATATGTAAGTGAACTTTTTATTTTTCTATTTCTCCCAAAAGGTATTCCAATCATTAAATTGAGCCCTTCTATGGCTGCTTATCTGCGTCATCTCTAATGGAAATCGTTTTAGCATAGCTTTTGCTGAGATCTCATCCTAAGAAGTCTAATCGAGAGGCACTCATCCTCGTATGCTAGTCCTTCACCTGACGAATCTTTATCAACGATCCATGGATCCTTTGGGATCTTTGTGATGATGACCCCTCACCGCTCTGGGGCCTAAGTGATCTAATAATGAGCCTCTACTCAGCCTTTCCAAGACACTTGGCCTTTCTTTAGAGAATGATTGTCGGTCATAAGAATCAGTGGTCCTTAGGTATGAGGTGGCACCAGGGAGATAGGTTTGGTCATCAATGGATCTATAGTACCTAGATATTCTCCTCTTGTTCATTCTTGTTAGGTTTGTGAGCTGTCTATCTCCATAGGGGGAAGAGATAACATTTTTCCTCTCCTGCTAGGGCGTTCCCATTCAAATGTCATGATGAGACCTGCCACTGGCCTGGCTTGGAGGGTCCGAGTCAACTGTTTAACAATATCTTGCATGACCTTTTGACCTTTGTGTATGATCATCAAAATTTCTTGGAGATATTATACTCCTAGAAGGGCGGAGGGTAGGATGGTTTTAGCTTGCGCATCTACTTTGTTTATTGTCTACCATTTTCCATTACTTCAAAGCAAGGATTGGAAATATACTTTAGGGATTGAGAATAATTAGGTAATAACAATGGCTTGTCGAATTCCCATAGACGACGCCAATTTGTTGGTGCTTAAAATTTGTGTGGTGTTTGAGATAAGTCTTATCTTAGTTGCACCAATAATTATCTACTATAGATAAAGAATAAGATATTATGACCGATAGCGAGATGAGTGGCAAAGAAAGAGGCAAAGATTTTTACGTGGTTTAACCTAATGATGTGCCTACATCTATGGGTACTAAGTAAATAAGGACCAGGGTTGATTAAAAGCTCTCAAGGAACTCTCTTGGGTTGAGTGTATGCCATTTTGCACATGTTCCCCAGCTGAGGGATGTAGTGGGCTATTTATAGTAGGGGAAGAAGAAGAGGAATACGAACTTTATACATCAGGTATTTACACCCTTTTACATTATGAATGGAAATTAAGAGTGAGCTAGCATGTACTCACGTGTATATTAATGGGTGGCTATAGATATTCCCACATGTGCATGTTTTACTCTATTCATGGTTCATATTCTTGAAGGTGGTCGACCAATCTACTGATCGATGGACATAATAAGCTGACCAAAATAATATTACGGGATTAGACAAATGTCACATTTTCATTAGTCCACGTTACACTCTTATTTTAGGTTACACCATGGATATTTTTGGACGAATTTTGAGGAAGGACTCGACCCGAATTGATTCGAATTAGGACCAAATCGATTCCTCCTCAGTAAGCTAGGTATATTGGATTTTTGGTAGGAGGTTTTAGGTTTGGGCATTTGTCTCAGGGCCCATGGGACATTATATGTATATTAATAGATGTTACACACCCACACACGCACACCCACACAAATATATACACTCATATTTTATAGTGTGATAAGTTAGGAATCAAGTATTAATATGGTTTCGAGGTTTAATAAACCTTTTAATGAATGTTGGGATAACTCGGTGATGGGAATTGGGATAGTTCGAGCACACTCAAGAGTATGTTAGCCTAAGGATACACACACACACACACATACACACACACACACACACACACACATCCGCAATTCACCCACCCTCGAGTATATGATTTAATAGGAATCACACAAGGGTAGATTAGAAACCTCTGGTAAAATGCCCGCCCATAACCCAACAGATAAAGTACATTACATGTCTGTTTTAGGGATTGGCGACTTACCCCTTATATATATATATATAGTTATTTACATGAACATACCAGTTACTTATTACGAATCTATCAGTCGGGTTTTTGGATTCAAGTGGTTGTAACCATGTACCTCACTATTGGTTGATGATGCAGAACTTTGTGGAGGTCGGTATTGTATGTTCAATCGATCATTGTTTCGTTATGTGTGATTTGACAACAGGACCCATTGGGCGAGTTGTGTTATAGATAGTGGTGTAGAATTGCGTGATGATAAATTTTTATCACATGTTTAGTCAGTCCACGCTTTGTGATGAGAGAGGAGGATGATTTGATCCATCAATTAAGTTTTGGTATGGGACTACCTAATTGTGTGATTGTGAAGTGATACCCCATATTATGCGTATGTTTTCTAAATCCATTAGGTGTGGGAATCCAACGAGTTTACCGAAATAAGCATGCGAAGGTACCCTGAAGGTAGATTCTTTCGTATAGTTTCTATGAGACTTATATATGTATATGGGGTATTAGTTCAGTGATGCACACTTTAATTTAAATCCTCAGGTCACAATTATGTGTTTTCTTAGATTGTGTACATCTTATCATTCGGGTGATATGAGTGGGGGTTGGTGTGGGAACATATTGTGTACATACATTATAGTTCAATAATGAACACTTTAAATTAAATATGTTAAGATAAAGATAATGTAACATTTTGAGATTGTAAGAATCTAAATGAGGAAAATATTGGTATTGGGTTGTATTATATGCATGTTAGTTATTTACATCCCTCTTGAATTCGTTTATTAGTTACTTACTTATTAGTCTAGAGATAGAGGTATTTAATATAATTATTCATTGGATTGCAATAGGCTCGTAGTATTTCACTTAGATGAGAGGTGATGCACTTATTTCATGTGAGTGTGGAAGGGATGTCATGTTTATTGTAAATGAGACGCACGATTTTTATTGTTTTGGTATTGTAAGTTATTTCTTGCAAATTAAAGCGCTAACTCAAATCTATATATACTTTTCCCCATAGGTATTGTTATTGGTATATACATGTATCGTAAGGCTAAGAAGTCAAACCTCTCCCATACCAGACAAATATTTACCTCTGTGGAAAGGATGATTCATTTGGATCGACATGAGAGTCCAACTACATTGCATTGCCAGAATCCCTATTGTATATTTGAAAATGGTTGACCCCATTGCTTCTCTCACGGTAAAATCCTTTTCTCATCGCGCCCCCTTCTCCTCGGTCCACAGAGACAAAATGTAGTTTGTAGTGGTTGGATATTCAGTTATCATCCTTAGAGTAGAAGTTATTATTTCATTTTGATAGTCACTTGTATATAGGAGTTTTGATCAGTGGTAGTTACAGTTGTATCTTTATTTTCACTTGAGACATTTGTATAAACGAGATTTATATATTGAATTCGGTTTAATTCGATTTCAATTTTATTTCAATTAAGATATGTTTATTATCACCCATAATCCTTATATCGTGGTTATTTTTTATTTACTATAGTTTTTCTTTATCGTTGGTGTTGATAATGATTTAAATTGTATAACACTTCTTGTGATCAACATACAACTTGATCAACCGGGGCATTGAAAAAAGAGGGTGTTATAATGCACAAGGTGTATGCAACCGATTCTGACAATGGATCTAGAAGTGAGAAAGATGATTTTACCTTTATGGTTAAAAAAATTAGAAAACTTCTAGAAAAAATAATTTTCTAAATTTACAAATTTTGAGAAATAAAAAACAATAAGGTTGAAAAATCTTCGAGTATATGGGATAAAAAGGATAAGGATACGGGTAGGTGTTATGCATGTGACGGTGTAGGCTATAGGTCATTTTAGTATCTTATGAAACTAAAACACTAGGTTAAGAAAAAGTTAAGCTATATTGATATTGAGTCGAAATCTGATCACGATGAGTCACCCTGAGAGCCTAGCTTTACCAGCGCTTTGGACTTAGTTGAAGCTAGTCCTAAATATTTCTTTATTAAAGATAAGGTTGAGGAATTTGGCATGGAATTCCAATCCAAGTGCTCCCTAATGAAAATAACTTAGAGAATTACGAAGATAGTGAGTTTGACATAGAAAAGGCGTACACTAATCTTTCTGAGCAGGATCTTAAAATTAGATAAGGTGAACCTCACGCTAAGCTCCAAACTTAAGATGTACATGGAAAACATTTGTGGTCTTATGGATAAAGATACACTTGGGAACTTTTTAGTCCCATGAGAATACTCTTATTGAGATGCTTAAAGAAGGGGATAAAGAGAGAATTCTCTTATGTGAGAAGGCCTGTAGCTTAAATCTAGCATTATTTGAGTCGTTCCGGACTCAAATGTTGCTCGAAGAAGAAAATTATAGGCTAAAGAAAGACCTAAATCTGCATTTAAAATTAAATGTTGATCTTAAGGTTAAATCTAAAAAACTTGAGAAGTCATTTTTGGCACCGACTTGATCCTCAAATGACAAGACTTTAGAGTCGATCCTTAAAGTAGATGTGAGAATTGTCAAAGGTTCTAAGTTGACACAAACGCATCCCTAATGAGATGCCCCCAAGATGATGAAGGTGATCACCCCTTAGCTATATTTTTGCACGTATTGTAAAATTAAGTATTATAGAGGGGGCTTGAAAGTAATCCTGAGATTAGGGATAATCTCTCATTAACAACAGTGTCTGGGATTAAGGCAGAGTGGAAACTCAACGTGGCAGCTCAAGTGTGGCATCTCAGCGAAGCAGCTTAGCATGGCAACTCATACTTTAGCTTGTTGTGTCACTTAGTCATATTGTATCTTTGTTTATATTGACTATGAGCTATAACAGTTGTAATGATATAACGAGTATAATGATTCTTAGTGTGAGGTCGAACGGTACTCGCGAGAGACCAGGCTTGGCAGGGCCTCAGAGAGCTATCATGATCTATCGAACGACCTTGCCGTGGAAACTTTAGAGGGACTTGGTTTGGAGGATTGAAAAGTGAGGCACCATTGGGTCTTGTCCTGACCATCTTAGATACACCTGGTAAAACATCGAAGGACCCTTACCGTAGAACCCCGGGCATAGCAACTTTGAGTTCCATTAGGCGTTGAGTTGTGAACCAAACAACCCTCTACTTAATGTCACATCTACCGTAGGTGATGTCACTAGCCAGCTAGACAATATCAAATCTGAACTTGAGTAAACCACCATAGTATATAGCGCTATCAGACAGTTAGTGAGCCACCTCTGTAGCGACAGCCCCCTGACACACAGTGGTTAAGCAAAAGGCATATCTTAGCATTTAATGTCTATGATGTGGAGATAACTAGTGCATCATGTATTTAATGTTGGTGAAATAAAGTATGAGGAATGTCTTTCACAGGGATTGATGACTGAGTTGCCTCGGAAGTGGTGTGGGGGAAATTTAAGGACCCCAACCACCTTTGGGGAGAGGATGATCTTTTTAAGAGTTCAGAAAATATGGGGAAGTACACAATATGCTCCTTAAATCTCGCGAGTGTCATTCTCTTTGATTTCATGTTTAATTGAACTCATATTTGAATTGATAAATTCATTGAAATCTGAAAATAATTGTTGAAATTATTTTGATTCATGTGGTATCATTATATTGTTGATGAGCACGTTGTCATGAGATTTTAATATGGCACGGATGTTGGGCACCCGCCAAAATTCTTGTTTCCCGGGCTATGGCTTGATAAATCATATACGGATGTGGTGAGGCCTGGTGACCCATTGATGTGTTGTTGAAAGTGGTTCAGCCTTATAAGAATGGCCTACGTCCACTGTTTCTGTTATTGCCAAGTGTTTTGGAGTTCTCGATATGTAATTCTATCAAGAAAATCTGGTCCCTTTGAATGAGGGTGATACAATGTATTTATAGCCCTTGGACTGTACATGTGAAAGGGTAAACAATTAATGCCCTTTAAGAATATACGTCTATATGATAAGCATTCAATGAATAGTTGAACTGTTGATTATCTGGCAATCAATGCTGTGGCCGAGATGCAGCTCGGACCGCCTTAGTTGCTCGTTGTTCAGGAGTTCCTCGGAGTGTTGGAGTTCCTCGGAGTATTAGAGCTCCTCAGAGTACACTTGTTGCTCGGAGTGAATATAACTTGGTCGGAGAAATAGACTTCCTCGTTGCTATTGTGCCACGTAGATCGAAACGTGTCTTCTTATTATTCGTCTATATCAGCATATTAATTTTGGTATCAACAGAAGCCCCCAATGTTTCATATTTCGAACTTTGAGAAATATGGAACATTCTTTCTCGGTATATGGAAATATTAAATGACCTTCCTGGCTTTTAGAAGCATTTTCTCTGTGTTCAAATGTCTTCCAAATTCGCAGAATCCGCCTTTTTAAATTTTTATAGGCGCTTCGATCTTCGCGCACTTTTTGTCCTTTTAGCCGCCGGTAGCGTAATAGTTTCTTTTTGTAATCATTTCCTTCGCCGTTTCCCAATGCAAAGTATTTAAGCTTCATTGGCAATCCCATCATCTTCTACCTTTTCCAATTTCTGCTTTCGAGTTTTCCATAGTCTTTCTCTCTTTTGTGCGTTCGTCCCTTTCTTCGTTTGTTGCCAACAAATCTCCTTTTTCCTGTAAGATCCTCTTCCTTCTTCTTCATTTCTTTTATTAACCATGGTTTATGTTATTGAATCTCTTGAGAAATTCCGTTCTGACTTTTCTATTCCATCTTGGGTAACTCTGGAGAATCTTTCTGAGCCTTTAGATTATTTTCGTTTGGCTGAGGAACACTGGTTCCCCAGCCTCTTTATTGCTGAATGTGGATTTTCTTTTCCACCAAACCCTTTGTGCTTAGAGTTCTGTCATTATTTAAGAACTAGGCAAAGGGAAAGAGGGAAAATGATGAGGTAACTCATCCCGATCTCAACGCTTCTTGAGGCATTTATTTTCTAGGTTAGGATTGTTTTTTCTTGTGACACCCCGCCTAATTAAATACCGGGCAATCACTCCTTTATTAAATTAAATCAAGGTAAACAGTTGGTTCATTCTCAGCATCACTGTCGATAAAAATAATTTTTCCAATTTAACACCCTAAGTAATTAAGCTAAGTGTCAAAATCATTTACATACATACTTTCCAAATTTTATTTAAAGAAAAACATTTATTTTATTAACAACATTCAATAAGTAAGAATCACACCACATTAAATATCTGCAACATAGTCCAATTAATTTAAAACATTCGTCAACCGAATGTCAACATGCGAAATATAAAGTAACACCATCAACAAAATAAAACCCATAGTAACAATACTGGAAATAACTGAAATACAAATATGGAAGCAGAGGCTTTAGCGCTTTTGAAAGGTGTGGAGTTATATAATGATTTGTCAGATTATTATCTCATTATATAAAGTGATTCAAGAGTCCTTGTAGATTGTCTTTCTAGCAAATGTTCTATCCCATGGAGAATTAAATGGCATGTTCACAAGATTCAGAGTATTCTAAAGGGATTAAAGTTCAAGATTGTTCACATCTATAGGGAGGCAAATCAAGTAGCAGACTTCCTTGCAAAATTAGGCAGCTCTCAACTGTCAAACACTAGTTCTCATTCTTCAATTGACTTTCCTAAGGATCTAAAGGGTTTAATTAGAGTGGACAAATGGAGTTATCCTTCTTTTAGGAATGAGTAGAAGTCATTGGTGCAAAGTATTCCTTATAGGTTTCTTTAAGTTTGCTTTAGTCTCCTCGTTCATTTATTTCATTGTAAGGGTTCTATGCTATAAAGAACCTCATTTGCATTTTCAGTCAATTTTTTCTCTTGTGTCTTCCAAGGATGTTAGCTATTTAGAAGAGGCAAGTTCTTCTACCAAAAATGAATAAATTGTAGTTATTGAAAAAAAAAATGTCCAATAACAACGGAATAATGGAAAGAGCTACACATGCTCAACTAAATAAGAATACTAAGAGTGGATCCGAATGAACGAAGTCGTCTAATCAAAAGACCTGCAACTCCCACCTAAGCTGCAGCGCGTTCCTTCCAAGAGATCCTAAGAAAGACTCCCCTGTGGATGGGCACCTGTAATACATACATATATATACAAGAGAGAGAGAGAGAAAAACGGGTCAGATCCCGAAAGTGTGTTTAATTTAAAATACGTTTAGCAAGTATTTAAATTGATACAGGCCAATGCAACAACATATTAGAGCGACACTCTCTTGAGAAATTCTCACCTCTCTTCTAATGTGCACGCCTATCGTACTAACCTTCCCAACCTTTTATCTTATCATTTATGGCACTAATCTTCCCAATGATTTAACTTATCTTAGATTACTCGTAAGATTCAACATTTAACGATTCCATTTCGAAAAGGGTATTTCAATTAGTTAACCAAAGTTCTCCATTTTAGCTTTATAAAATCAATAAAGTTTTCCAGTGACATATTATACTTTCTCAAAACAAGTATTTATTATTTGAGTCATCAACCATATCCTACTTATCAAATCACAGTAGGCAGTTCCAAATTTCAGAATTTCATATATATATTAACTACTCGTATAATATATATATTATAACAGCACCCCAATTAAACTATGGTGCGGGCATACTCTACTATCCAAAACCCCATATCACTCATATTAAGGGGAATACAATCGGAATCACTCTCGAATTGTATTAACACATACACAAACAAAATTGAGGCGAAGAATATATTCCAAGTCTCTAAGAGGATGGCACATGCCTGTGTCTCTTAGGACCGTCTGAACTATCACGTCGATATCCTGTACCAAGGACATCTATCTTCTAGGGTACAAGTCAATATCCCCCATAAAGTTCCAATCGAGATAAGACTATCCCAGCGCGGTAACCTCAGGGATAGCAAGTAGCGTGGGCATGATTTTCACATGTATATAATATATGTACACACAATCATATAAATATACCACTTTTATCCTATTAATGTAGGTTCCTCTCGTCACCCATAATTACAACATTTATCCTTGATTTCACATTATTAGTTTTACGTATAAGGTTTCATCTCTAACCTTAACTCGAAGGGTTTTCTCACTTATTTCGTGACACTCGTGGACTTTATTCTTCCAAGTAGAAAATTCAGTAGGTGTCATTATTACGTTTCAACGTAACTCTCTTACGCGCCTCACCCTTTAATATATAAATTTACTAACCCTAAAGTAAATATTCCATAAATACCATTCTCGTCGAATATTAATGATCCCAACATTTATTTATACGCCCTACTGGTCCTCCATGTCTCCCAAATCATTATAGTAAGAATGCCCAAGAATTCTATCACGACAATTGAATTTTTAAATCATTAACAAAGGGAAATAGTAGTCTGCCAGGAGGGGTCGATCGATCGAAGTTTGGGGCTCGATCGATCGATCCTTCGATCGATCGAACCTTCGATCGATCGAAGCTCTAGGCTCGATCGATCGATCAAGCAGGTCTGCGAAAATCTGCAGAATTGCAGTTACGGGTTCTACCAATTTTCTTCATCCAAAACCATGTTTTTCCATTCTAAACGTCCCAAAAATCCTACTACTAACATTATATCAATATACCAGATGTTTTCAACGTAAAGCATGTGTATATCTAACATTAAACATGGATAATTAACCCAAAATCTCATCTAATCATCAAGAACCCTAGAGTTTTTCTTAATCATGGTTAATATCAGTTTTTACCAGAATTTCCTTCTAATATATCATCAAAATTTCATGGGTTATATTCCTCTAGATGGCAAGGATTCCAGAATTTTCATATAATCAATACTACATGCATTTTCCTATCACAAATTGGGTTTTCTTCTACATAATTCATCCCTAATCATTCATATACTAATATGAAGATTGCACCAACGAAAATAGCAAGTTAAACACTTGCCTGGGATTTCTGGTGTTCTGATTCATGGCTGATTTTGGTATGGCTGCATTCCTCGTCTCGCGATCTACGCGGTGGTGGTGGTTGTGGTGCAAACGGGACACTTTTGGGGCCTTGGATTGCCTTGGAGCTTTCTCCTTCCCTCTCAAATGGCCGTCACTTTTGTTTTTGTTTTCTAACCCTAGCTGACTAACCTAAATGGCTGATATAGGTTGCTGAATTTCGTGGGTTTAATTACCCAAAAAGGTGAAATGACTAAATTGCCCTCCCGGGGGTAACAATTAGGCCTAAAAACGCCCCGAGACCCAAACTAAACCCCCGGGTACACTTTTTTGACTATCTCGACCCTTCCGGACGTGTTGGCGCACTCAAAACGACCATACGAACAACTTGTAAAATATTCTCTTTTTTTTTAACAAAATTTAGTCCCGACGCGACACGGGCGCGTCCCGATTCAAATTTCCAAAATTGTCATTTAACTCACTCATGACATTCAATATAATCAATAACATATATTACTTTGCTCATTAGTAATATTCAACCAATTTCCCATAATTACTAACTCTCGTCACGTTAATAATTATAACATAATTAATTTCCGGATTTTTAGTAAATAATTCATTCACATTAACTTTAATAAATCCCCAAATTAAAATAGCATAAAAATACAGGGTATTACATACTTCCCCCCTAATAACGGAATTTCGTCCCGAAATTCGGAAAATAAGGTATACCTGGTAAAAACAACTCTGGATATCTCTCGCGCATATCTGCCTCGAGCTCCCAAGTGGATTCCTCCACATTATGATGTTCCCACTGGACCCGCACAAGTGGAACTATCTTCGACCTCAATCTCCTCTCACTATAGTCTAGGATAGCCACTGGTCTCTCCTCGTAAGAGCTATCAGGCTGTAAATCGATCTCAGCTATCGCAATGTGATTATGGGCCATATCATCCCGAAGATATCGTCTCAACGACGAGATGTGGAGTACATCGTGGATGCGATGTAAATACTCTGGCAGTCCCAACCTGTATGCAACCGGTCCAATCCTTTCGATGATGGGAAATGGTCCCACGTACCTCGGAGCCAACATCCCCCTCTTCCCGAAGCTCATCACTCCCTTCATAGGAGATACACGCAATAATACTTGGACCCTCACACTAAACTCCCGGAAGAACCATTTTGCATCGGCGTAGCTCTTCTGCCTGTCCTGGGCTACTCGAATACGACTCCTGATCACCTCAATCCTCGCGGAGGTCTCCTGAATCACCTCTGGTCCTAGAAACTTGTTATCCCCCACTTCGAGCCAACAAGCTGGGGAACGACAAGGCCCGCCGTACAAAGCCTCAAATGGAGCCATGCCAATCGTGAACTGATAAGAGTTATTATAAGCAAACTCTACCAGTGGAAGATGTGGCTCCCAACCTCCTCCAAAATCGAGAACACACATGCGTAGCATATCCTCTAACATTTGATTAGTACGCTCTGTCTGTCCATCTGTCTGTGGGTGATAAGCTGAACTCAATCTCAACTCAGTACCCATAGCCTCCTGAAAGCTTTCCCAGAAACGTGACACGAAGATCTTGTCTCTTTCTGACACAATATTTAGGGGCACCCCGTGTAATCTGACAATCTCAGCGATGAACAACTGAGCATACTGACCTGTGGTGTAATCTGTCCGCACCGGCAGAAAATGATCCACCTTGGTCAAACGGTCTACAATCACCCAGATAGAATCGTGGCCCCGCTATGATGTAGGCAACCCTGTAATAAAGTCCATGGAAATACTCTCCCACTTCCACGCGGGTACTTCCAATGGCTGAAGCAATCCTGACGATTTCTGATGGTCTACCTTTACCAGTTGGCAGGTAGAACACTTGGACACGAACTCAGCAATGTCCTTCTTCATCCCACTCCACCAGTATTGCCTCCTCATATCATGGTACATCTTATCTCCTCCATGATCTACTACAAATCGGGACCCATGAGAATGAGTCATCACTGCATGACGTAATACTGTTCCTTCTGGAACCACCAATCTCCCATTAAACCGCAAATTTCCATCAGAACTAACAGAATAGGACTCAGTACCCTTGGCTAGAAGTCGCACAATCTGCTCCTGGAAAAACGGGTCTGTGGTCTGTGCCTGTATCACCCTCGTAACAATCTCGGGTGTGACTGACATCACGGATATACAAGAACGTGCTACTGCGTCCTGGTGACCTAACTCCTTCCACTTTGCTTTCCAGATATCCGCTACCTCGTCTACCGGTCTACGACTCAACGCATCAGCAACTACGTTGGCCTTTCCCGGATGATACTGTATATCGAACTGGTAGTCCTTCATAAACTCTAGCCATCTGCGCTGCCGCATATTCAGCTCTCACTTAGTGAACAGGTACTGCAACGACTTGTGGTCTGTGAACAAACGGAATTTCTCTCCCAACAAATAGTGTCTCCATATCCTCAATGCAAAAATGACCGCTGCTAACTCCAGGTCGTGGGTGGGGTAATTCTTCTCATGCGGCTTGCGCTTGCGGGAGGCAAAAGCTATAGCCTTCTCTTCCTGCTGAAGTACTCTCCCAAGTCCCCGTAAGGACGCATCGGTGTAAACCAGGTACTCCATACCCGGCTGCAGTAACGCAAGGACTGGCACTGAAGTAAGCTTGTCTTTCAGCTCGTCGAAAGCCAACTGACAAGCGTCATCCCAAACATATGGTACTCCCTTGCGAGTCAGATTGGTCAATGGACCCGCTATTTTGGAGAATCCCCGAATGAATCTCCTGTAGTAACCAGCTAACCCCAAGAAACTACGCACTTTCGTCGGTGTCATGGGCTGTCCCCACTCCCTCACCGCTGATACTTTACTTGGGTCGACTGCTATCCCTTGCTCAGAAACAACATGCCCCAAGAACTGTACCTCTCGCAACCAGAATCCACACTTCTCATACTTTGCATACAACTGATTCTCTCGCAGAGTCTGAAGAACCTGCCTCAAGTGCTCGGCATGCTCCTCCTCGGAGTGTGAATATATCAAGATGTCATCTATGAAGATGATGACAAACTGATCCAAGAACTCTCTGAATACTCGGTTCATCAAGTCCATGAAAACGGCTGGAGCATTTGTGAGTCCGAACGGCATCACCCTGAACTCATAGGACCCATATCTCGTCAAGAAAGCAGTCTTCGAAACATCCTGCTCCCTAATACGTAGCTGATGGTACCCCGACCTCAGATGTATCTTCGAAAAGAAAGTTGCTCCCCTCAGCTGGTCGAACAGATCATCGATTCGAGGTAACGAATATTTATTCCGTATCGTGACCTTGTTCAGCTCCCGGTAGTCCACACAAAATCTCAGTGAACCATCTCTCTTCTTCACAAACAAAACTGGAGCTCCCCAAGGTGAGGTACTCCTATGAATGAAGCCCTGACCTAACAGCTGCTCTATCTGATCTCGTAGCTCTCACATCTCTGCCGGAGCCATACGGTACGGTGCGCGTGCTATAGGTCTCGTATCTGGCAATAAATCTATGACAAAGTCTATCTCTCGACTGGGGGTAGGCCTGGTATTTCCTGAAACACATCAGAATACTCCCTGACAACTGGGGTCGAGTCTAACGGGATTTCAACCTCATTAGAGGTATTCTCCTCTATTTAATATAAATGAGAGATCGAACCTCTCTCTAGGCGAGACATCGCCACTACAAACATCTCTTGCCCTGGAATGGCAAAAACAATGCTCCCACCGAAGCAATCAATCATGGCTCTATAAGCTGCGAGCCAATCCATACCAATAATCACATCATGCTCGTGCATGTCTAATTCTAACATGTCTGCAGGTAATACCAAGCTACCAATCTCTACCCCCACTCCCCGACATATAAAGAAAAGTGAACCATTCCCCAGTGGTGAGTCTACCTACGTTATAGTGCTTTCTACTGTGGTTAATGACCCTAAGGTCTTCGCATAATATGTAGCTATAAAATAATGCGTTGTCCCAGTAACATACAAAATTTGACCCAAAGTTTCATGGATAGAAAACATACCCCAAATCGCGGGTGGTGCCTGTGGGGCGGCTGCCTGGTGAACATCATAGATATGTCTGTACTGTAACTGCCCCTGCTGCACGGGAGCTACTGAAAAGGTTGGCAGGCCTAGTACCTGAGTTGGTGCTGGGAGAGCGATTGGAAAAAGTGGCACTTGTGGATCATTACGGGCACCCTGATGCTGTGGGGCCCTAACACTCTCTGGGCAATCCTAGCGTTTATGTCCATGTGTGCCACACACAAAACATCGGCCTCCGAAGTTTCTCCCCTTCTGACCCTGCTGCTGTCGGTGTCGGCCTTGCTGACTTGGAACTTTATTCCTCTTTCGAAACTGCTTCACTTTACCACGTTGTTGACTAGAACTGACTTGGTCTTGGGTGGTTTGTTGTCGCAATTTCGGTGTCTTCGCACCTTTGTCAGCTTTAGTCACATGCATTTGTTTAACCTAAGTTGTAGGCTGCGTTCTTGGTATTGTAAAACTGCAGTGGTAACTGCTTGTGCCACGATACCTGCTAACTCGGCGGTTGATATTCTCCCTGGGGATACCTGATGTATGAGTCGATCTTGCTCGTTGACTCCCCTAACCGTTTTATCTAGTTCTCCTTGACGTTCCATCTGAAAATTTAAGTAAATTTGGATGAGTTCATCATTCAAATAAACAAATTGCAGAAGCACGAATTCCCAATGTATAGAGAAGAACACAACATTCCTAGTATTTAGGGCTCTAAATCAAAGAAAGCAACGCTGAAAGCATAATAGGCCGCACAGATCCTAAAGGACACAAGAACCTGATGCTCTGATACCACCTGTGACACCCCGCCTAATTAAATACCGGGCGATCACTCCTTTATTAAATTAAATCAAGGTAAACAGTTGGTTCATTCTCAGCATCACTGTCGATAAAAATAATTTTTCCAATTTAACACCCTAAGTAATTAAGCTAAGTGTCAAAATCATTTACATACATACTTTCCAAATTTTATTTAAAGAAAAACATTTATTTTATTAACAACATTCAATAAGTAAGAATCACACCACATTAAATATCTGCAACATAGTCCAATTAATTTAAAACATTCGTCAACCGAATGTCAACATGCGAAATATAAAGTAACACCATCAACAAAATAAAACCCATAGTAACAATACTGGAAATAACTGAAATACAAATGTCCAATAACAACGGAATAATGGAAAGATCTACACATGCTCAACTAAATAAGAATACTAAGAGTGGATCCGAAAGAACGAAGTCGTCTAATCAAGAGACCTGCAACTCCCACCTAAGCTGCAGCGCGTTCCTTCCAAGAGATCCTAAGCAAGACGCCCCTGTGGCTGGGCACCTGTAATACATACAAATATATACAAGAGAGAGAGAGAGAGAAATGGGTCAGAGCCCGAAAGTGTGTTTGATTTAAAATACGTTTAGCAAGTATTTAAATTGATACAAGCCAATGCAACAACATATTAGAGCGACACTCTCTTGAGAAATTCTCACCTCTCTTCTAATGTGCACGCCTATCGTACTAACCTTCCCAACCTTTTATCTTATCATTTATCGCACTAATCTTCCCAATGATTTAACTTATCTTAGATTACTCGTAAGATTCAACATTTAACGATTCCATTTCGAAAAGGGTATTTCAATTAGTTAACCAAAGTTCTCCATTTTAGATTTATAAAATCAGTAAAGTTTTCCAGTGACATATTATACTTTCTCAAAACAAGTATTTATTATTTGAGTCATCAACCATATCCTACTTATCAAATCACAGTAGGCAGTTCCAAATTTCAGAATTTCATATATATATATATATATATATATATATATATATTAACTACTCGTATAATATATATATTATAACAGCACCCCAATTAAACTATGGTGCGGGCGTACTCTACTATCCAAAACCCCATATCACTCATATTAAGGGGAATACAATCGGAATCACTCTCAAATTGTATTAACACATACACAAACAGAATTAAGGCTAAGAATAGATTCCAAGTCTCTAAGAGGATGGTACATGCCTGCGTCTCTTAGGACCGTCTGAACTATCACGTTGATAGCCTGTACCAAGGACATCTATCTTCTAGGGTACAAGTCAATATCCCCCATAAAGGTCCCATCGAGATAAGACTGTCCCAGCGCGGTAACCTCAGGGATAGCAAGTAGCGTGGGCATGATTTTCACATGTATATAATATATGTACACACAATCATATAAATATACCACTTTTATCCTATTAATGTAGGTTCCTCTCGTCACCCATAATTACAACATTTATCCTTGATTTCACATTATTAGTATTACGTATAAGGTTTCATCTCTAACCTTAACTCGAAGGGTTTTCTCACTTATTTCGTGACACTCGTGGACTTTATTCTTCCAAGTAGAAAATTCAGTAGGTGTCATTATTACGTTTCAACGTAACTCTCTTACGCGCCTCACCCTTTAATATATAAATTTACTAACCCTAAAGTAAATATCCCATAAATACCATTCTCGTCGAATATTAATGATCCCAACATTTATTTATACGCCCTACTAGTCCTCCATGTCTCCCAAATCATTATACTAAGAATGCCCAATAATTCTATCACGACAATTGAATTTTTAAATCATTAACAAAGGGAAATAGTAGTCTGCCAGGAGGGATCGATCGATCGAAGTTTGGGGCTCGATCGATCGAACCTTCGATCGATCGAAGCTTTAGGCTCGATCGATCGATCAAGCAGGTCTGCGAAAATCTGCAGAATTGCAGTTACGAGTTCTATCAATTTTCTTCATCCAAAACCATGTTTTTCCATTCTAAACGTCCCAAAAATCCTACTACTAACATTATATCAATATACCAGATGTTTTCAATGTAAAGCATGTGTATATCTAACATTAAACATGGATAATTAACCCAAAATCTCATCTAATCATCAAGAACCCTAGAGTTTTTCTTAATCATGGTTAATATCAGTTTTTACCAGAATTTCCTTCTAATATATCATCAAAATTTCGTGGGTTATATTCCTCTAGATGGCAAGGATTCCAGAATTTTCATATAATCAATAATACATGCATTTTCCTATCACAAATTGGGTTTTCTTCTACATAATTCATCCCTAATCATTCCTATACTAATATGAAGATTGCACCAACGAAAATAGCAAGTTAAACACTTGCCTGGGATTTCTGGTGTTCTGATTCATGGCTGATTTTGGTATGGATGCGTTCCTCGTCTCGCGATCTACGCGGTGGTGGTGGTTGTGGTGCAAACGGGACACTTTTGGGGCCTTGGATTGCCTTGGAGCTTTCTCCTTCCCTCTCAAATGGCCGTCACTTTTGTTTTTGTTTTCTAACCCTAGCTGACTAACCTAAATGGCTGATATAGGTTGCTGAATTTCGTGGGTTTAATTACCCAAAAAGGTGAAATGACTAAATTGCCCTCCCGGGGTACCAATTAGGCCTAAAAACGCCCCGAGACCCAAACTAAACCCCCGGGTACACTTTTCTGACTATCTCGACCCTTCCGGACGCGTTGGCACACTCAAAACGACCATACGAATAACTTATAAAATATTCACTTTTTATTTAACAAAATTTAGTCCCGACGCGACCCGGGCGCGTCCTGATTCAAATTTCCAAAATTGTCATTTAACTCACTCATGACATTCAATATAATCAATAACATATATTACTTTGCTCATTAGTAATATTCAACCAATTTCCCATAATTACTAACTCTCGTCACATTAATAATTATAACATAATTAATTTCCGGATTTTTATTAAATAATTCATTCACATTAACTTTAATAAATCCCCAAATTAATATAGCATAAAAATACGGGGTATTACATTTCTTTACATTGATTTTCATCATATTTTTATTCTACCTAGATGTGTACTATATGTACTTTATTTTTTGCCTTTTTTTATTTGTCTTGTTTTTGTTTTTTATGAAAGAAAACTATAATTTTTTTTTAATTTTCTTTTAAATCATTTAATGATGAACCAAAATTTTTTTTTTTTTGAAAAATTTATGAAAATAAAAAAAAATTATATTTTTTGTTATTGTGGATATCTAATGTTTTGAGATGATTGAAAATATTTGAAAACACATCATATTATCTAATACTCTATTCTATATTGGAAGCTTAGAAGGGTAAATCACGTTACTTAGGGTTTTTCTTAACCTTTTTAAGAGTTCATAAAAAACAACTCATGGTGCATACGTAATAGTCATTTCCATATTGCACATACATACACGAGCTGAACTAGGGTGTATCCTATAATTTTGATATATATTTTTTATATTACATGAGTTTTTTTACTCAATCAAATCCCACATTTTTTGCTAGATTTTTTAAAATTGTGCACGTAAGACCCATTGCATTTAATGTTAAAAATGATGATTGTGCAATGGAAAGTGTTGCCCAAAGTGTAGTGAAAGTTCATTTTGAAAAAAATACTTATATATGTGCTCATGAGAGAAAAGAAAAAAATGAAATATCTATATAAAATCATACTCTCATAAAAAGAAGAAGATAAAGTATTTAAAAAGATCACTTTGAGGGATATCTAAGTTGAAGACTAATGGATGTGTATTTATTGCGTCTAACATATTTTTTGGACTTATTGACTTGCTTGAACTTTTACATGTTAACTTTAGGTCTTGAGTGGTGTGAACAATTTATGAACATAACCTCTTTACAATATGGTTAACTTATATGTGAATCTTCTTTTTCGAATGTTGATATCCTTCCCTTTCCCGTTAGATAGCTTGTGTGGGGCTATTGATTTATGATATTATTCTCACATTAGTGAACCACTCGTGTTTTCGTCATTACATTTGTTGTTCAAAAATATGAAATTTAAATTTTTCATGCTTATATTGGTTATATTTGATGTTATACCATAACTATTATATATATGCTTTATGCGGTTCATATTTCTTTGTATAATGTTCTCATATTCCTATTATATAAACTTTAAAACTTGCATGATCATATTGTTAGTGTTTCTAGGTTGGCTAAGGTTGGAAATATGTACTTTTATTTAACCCTTAGTATATGTCCTTCATCTTTGCACCTTAATGAGAAAATTTGTGGTGCTATTCTTTTTTGTATTTTGATTTTCCCTTTATCTATTCGTGACAAAATGGGGAGAAGGTGTTTAAATTAAGGGAGATTTTTGTGACTTTTAAGAGGGTGAGGGTGTGATAGTTTTGAGGGGGAGAGATTTTTTTATTGAGAGGGAGTTTATATATATATATATATATATATATATATGGATGTATTATAGTTAAATAACTCGTCTTGATTTGATAATTTTATATCTCTCTTGTATCTTTTTTTACTTCACGCAATATATGTTTTTTGTGTGAGTGATAGGTTCTATGAGTACAATTCGAAGATGGATCAAGGCTATCATACATATCGAGTCTCTAGGGTTGTGGACTGGATAAAATTGATGTAATAGATTGTTGTGTTAATTTTTGAGTCGTGTCATTTTCTAGTTTTATCATGGAATTAAAAAATGGGGAGATTTGCAAGAACATTGTTCACCTTGTTGTCTAATTGTAGATTCAAAATGTATTTTAGGTTCTTGTCCTTTTTATGGAAGATCATATGCACAATCGTATTTTATATCATCTATACAAGACATCATCATGGAATGAATGATCCATCACACTAAAGTTCCAAGACACAAAAACAAGTACAACATGTCGGATAAATATTTTTGTACTTTGGTAAATTTTTTAGATATTTTAAAATATTGTTTTGAGTTTTTTAAGAGTTTTTTTCTAAGTTTGCGCTACATGATTTTTAGTGACATAACTTTAGTGGCATTTTAATTTTTTTCAAAATTTTTTTAACCTATAGAGATTTAAACTTTTCTATTTTGTGAAAAGAATAAAAACCTTCTAGTGTACCTCTTGATATACTGCGAAAATTCACGGCCCGTGACCGCGTTACTAGTACTTCCGACTGCAACTCAAGTTGTCCACTATAGCAGCTCAACCCATCGCTATAACAGGGGTTAATGGGTTAGGGTAGCGGTCAGGGAAGATTTTGGGTGCATGTTTTTTTACAACTTATTTTGTTTTTTTATTTTCTTAGTTTCTTAATCATCAAGCTTATATTTAACGATTTTAGTTTGTTGTTTATTATTTAAAAACATTTAAGACTCTTCCCTTAAAATTAATTTGTTTTAAAAAGAGTGCTTTGTGTTTTTTAAAATAACTCCTCTTTATTTTTGCACAGGGAACCTTTTAGAGTTTTTATTCCAAAAATCTCCCAAACTCAGTGTTTGGTATTTGGTTCCTTTTCAAATGGTTTGGTAAAATCATTTTGCACATTAAGTCATATTTTCAATGGTATTTTCAGAAATAAAAATCTTCAAATTTTCAATTAAAAATCTATGGAGGTTTTGAATTTGGTTGTGATCATAGCTTGAGGATAATTTTGAGATCGGTGAGTCGATTTGTAAGGACATTTTTATCATGTCCGAAATGTTTCATTTGTGTATGTCGTACGCCACTACAAAAGGCCCGTCTTTTCACGATCTCACACGACGACCTCAATTCAAATTCAGGGAATCAAGCATTCATCATCTCCATCGAGTGTCCCACATCTGCCTCAATGACTTCACATTCCACGATTTTAGGAAATTTATGCAAGTGGTACGCAAGAGAAGTCAAAATAATGAAATATGGCATGATATGGAAGTTCAAGGGCATTTTGGTAATTTTACAAACACCATCCAGAGGACTGATCAACTGAAAAGTTCAAGATCTCGCCACAACGTAGATGCTGAAAGAAATGGCACCTCAATCCGAGCTACGGTGAAGAAGTTATGGCCCGTTGAAAATGGAGAAAATTCCAAGAAGAAGACTTGAAAAATGTTGTGTATTTTAAGCCCAAAAACTAGTAATCTTTTGCGAACCCCAGCCAAACCGGTTCGGGGGGGGGGGGGGGGGGGGGAGGGGGAACGGTTCTTGGTACACCCGAACCAGTTCTGGGTACCTGAGGCTGTCAAAGTGCTTTGTGCCAAAATGCTGTCACCACTTAAAAATCATTTGCAAACATGTTGAGCAAATTCTGGCCCTATTTCTTCCATGTTTTCCTAAAGATGTTTTTTGAGCTTTAATCTTCCCTTATAAATGTACACTTCTCTCCCATTTACATTTACACAACATAAAACCTTCAAGACGTCATTTGTACTTGTAAGAGGGTACTTTAGGTTATAGATGGAGGCGTAACCCCTATTTGAGTATGATAATGATAAGCTAATTGGACAAAGCTTTGGATTAAAGATAGGGCATACAAACACAAGCCCAATGAGGAGAAACTCAGTTTAAACTCACAAAGACTCTCGTGTATAGCTTAGAAGATAGTAATGAACTTTAGAAGTAGCTTAGCTAGAGGGAGAGAGAAGTAAGCACCCTAGATACACCTTGGTAGGCAGGCAAACACGCCCAAACACCCTCATGAATCTCTGTCACGTATTAAAAGCTTCGTAATAAATGACAATGGTGAGTGAATAAGACCTCTGGTTTGTAATGATTATCTCTCTGGTGTATATTCTCTCTAACAATAACTTCTCAAACTCTCAAAGAGATTATCTTTCCCTCAAAGGTGGTTGGGGTCCTTAAACAACCCCCCACACCACCCCGAGGCAACTCAGCCATTAATGCCTGTGAAAGGCCTTCCTCATACTTTATGTCACAAACATTAAATACCGGATGCACTAGCTGTCTCCACGTCATAAATATTAAATGCCAGGACATGCCTTTTGCCTAACCACTGTGTGTCAGGGGGCTGTTGTCATAGAGGTGGCTCACCAACTGCCTGACAACCCCAAATACCATGGTGGTTTACTCAAGTGCATGTCTGATATTGTTTAGCTGGCTAGTGACATCACCTATAGTAGATGTGACATTAAGTAGAGGCTGTTTGTTTCACAACTCAACGCCCGATGGAACTCCAAGCTGCTCCGTCCGAGGTTCCACGGTCAGGGTTCTTCGGTGTTTTACCAGGTGTATCTAAGACGGTTGGGATGAGCCCCAACGGTTCCTCACTTCTCAATCCTCCAAACCAAGTCCCTCTAAAGTTCCCATGGCGAGTCCCCAGGCCCTGCCAAGCCTGGTCTCTCGCGAGTACCGTTTGACCTCACACTAAAATTCATTATTATTCTCATTACATCATTACAACCATTATAGCTTACAGTCAATATAGACAAAGATATAATATGACTAACACAACAAGCTAAAGTATGAGTTACCACGCTAAGCTGCCTCGCTGATTTGCCACGCTTGAGCTGTCTCGATTGCTTTAATCCCGAAACACTGTTGCTAATGGGGTTTTATAACTAATCTCAAAATTACCTTCAAGACCCCTCTCCATTTTCCCCCTTGTACATATAGTTAATATATTGATACATGTCTGAAATATATCGACTGTATGTACGAAACAACTTTAGTCAGTTTTCATATGTTCGATCGACCTGTGGATAGTGGGTAATAATCTCATATCTCATTTCATCTTAATGATGTACTTTTACCTAATATCTCACATTTTATGGTATAATGCCATCTCATATTTCATATCTCAGTTACATGATATACATCAATTTCATATCTCATATCTTAAATCTCATTTTAAGGCTTTGATCTCATAGGTTATTCCGAAGGACCTTGTTATCATTCTTTTCATATGAATGATATACTATAATTGTCGCCCCCATTCCTACTTAAATGAACATGTATCCACGATTTTATTGTGATTGTTCGTAACTCTACTTTGGTAAAAAGTATTATCATGGACACATAATAACTACTTCAGCATTCTCTTTTATCATTCTCAACCAAGCTTGGTGAAAGTATTATTACGGTTTACATAATAACTACTTCATTGTCCTCGATTAATCTTTTAGTGCATGCAAATGTTTTTTGACTTGTTTTAATCACGATGAGGTTTCTTGTGCATGTACGTATTATTGACTCACTCAAATTACCAATTTTTAATGTTTTTCGCAAACTCACACCTACAAGGTGACTTAATGAGGAACACACACTTGTTAGGATTTTTCGTAAACTCCACCGTTAGACGTGACTTAACAATGAAAATATACTTGTTAAGGTATTTCGCAAACCCCACCATTAAAGGTAACTTAACAATGAAAACATACTTATTAAGATTTTTTCTTCCACCGTTAGAGGTGACTTAACAATGAAAACACACTTGTTAAGATTTTTTCGCAAACTCCACCGTTAAAGGTGACTTAACAATGGAAACACACTTGTTAAGGTTTTTCGTAAACTCCACCGTTAGAGGTGATTTAACAATGAAAACACACTTATTAAGATTTTTTCTTCCACTGTTAGAGGTGACTTAACAATGAAAACACACTTTTTAATATTTTTTCGCAAACTCCACCGTTAGAGGTGACTTAACAATGAAAACACACTTGTAAAGGTTTTTCGCAAACTCCACCTATACCGATGACTTAACAACGAAAACACTTGTTAAGATTTTTGTAAAACTCCACCAATAACGGTGACTTAACAATGAAAACACTTGTTAATATTTTTTCGTAAACTCCACCTATAACGGTGACTTAACAATGAAAACACTTGTTAAGATTTTTTTAAAACTCCACCAATAACGGTGACTTAACAATGAAAACACTTGTTAAGATTTTTCGTAAACTCCACCTTTATCGGTGACTTAACAACGAAAACACTTGTTAAGATTTTTTCATAAACTCCACCTATATCGATGACTTAACAATGAAAATACTTGTTAAGATTTTTGTAAAACTCCACCAATAACGGTGACACCCATAACCGTGACTTAATAATGAAAACACTTCTTAAGATTTTACGTAAACTCCACCTATAAAGGTGACACCCATAACGGTGACTTAATAATGAAAACACTTGTTAAGATTTTTTGTAAACTCCATCTATATCGGTGACTTAACAACAAAAATACTTGTTAAGATTTTCCATAAACTCCACCTATATCGGTGACTTAACAACGAAAACACTTGTTAAGATTTTTCATACTCAACCTATATCAGTGACTTAACAACGAAAAACACTTGTTAAAGTTTTTTCATAAACTTAACAATGAAAACACTTGTTAAGATTTTTCATAAACTCCACCTATAACGGTGACTTAACAACGAAAACACTTGTTAAGATTTTTCATAAACTCCCCCTATGATGGTGGCTTAACAACGAAAAATACTTGTTAAGGTTTTTCATACTCCACCTATATCGGTGACTTAACAACGAAAACACTTGTTAAGATTTTTTTTGTAAAAACTTCACCTCTATCGGTGACTTAACAACGAAAACACTTATTAAGGTTTTTCATAAACTTAACAATGAAAACACTTGTTAAGATTTTTCATAAACTCCACCTATAACGGTGATTTCACAACAAAAACACTTGTTAAGATTTTTCATAATCACTATTTCCTCTAACTGTCCTCAGGTTGCTCGGGAGGATTCTCCACCAGTTCTTTCGCCTACCTCATCACCCCATCGAGAACCCGTTATTTCCGAAGGCTCGAGTCACAATGATCAAGGTTCCACGACCGGTGCTGCTGCTGAAAGAGAATCTGGCTGTGAGCTTCCTCTGCCCGGCTTGGCTCCCCATCCGCTCCCTCGGTGTACCCTACCCGTGGGGGCTGAGACCTCCCACCCACAGGTTTTATAGGCTTCTTAAACATCATAGGCACCACCACTAGATTGGGTCGCACCACCAAGGAAATATTTCTCACCACTTTTAAGAATGCCGCAAAAGTCCCCTCGCGTGTCTCATTGATAAGATGACAGATGTACTTAGGAAGAAGTCCCTCCGCACAGATTTGCAATAACTTGGACTCTTTGGCCTCCTCCCTCACATCGAGGGAGCTTTCTCTGAACCTTCGGACATATGCTACTACTTCCTCCCCAGGTCGATGTTTCTCTCTTCCCAGTTGGGTCAAAGTGAATTCATCTTCCACCAGAAAGAACTTCTGGACGAACAAGACATGCATTTCCTCCCACGTAGAAACGCTCCGGGGGGCCAAATGAGAATACTAGGTGTATTCCCTATCGGTCAAGGATTTAGAAAACTCTCTCAACTTAAGCTTCTTATTATTGCAATGCGCCCCAAGTGTTCAACAAAGAGCTTAATATGCTCCTTCGGATTCCCCGTCTTCCCTGTGTATTTTTCAAAAATAGGAGGAACATAGTCCTTTGGGTAGGGCTCATCGTTGTATTCCTAGGGATAATGTCACGACCCCGACCCAAAAATAGTAGGGAACAGGTGTCTTGACATGCCACTAAGGCATCCAATATTTTGGCCTTAAAATTTTTGTTTTAAATATATGTAGCGGAAGTATAATCACATGGTTATGAATCGTAAAATACTGAAAGGGAAGGAATTATATCATCAGAGCTTTCTAAAGGGAACTTCATTTGTATTAAAATATCAACGAGTTACAACTTGACACAAAGAGCTAAACATGCTCTATCTAATTAAACAAACTTCTACTTAAGGTAACAAAAAGAGCTTTAAAAGCTAAATCTTCAACATAGTCCTTTTTCTTTCCATCCACGAACTTAATTATTTCCTGAAAAATGGTTATTTATACAACGTCAGCTAAAAGCCGAATGAGATTCAATCTCCAAATATTCCAAGGTTTTCAGAAAATAGATACCTATTCAATTTAGAACAGAAGGTATATACATAGAGATAGGAATTTCAAGTGATATATATATAAAGTAAAGGACAATATATATATTCAGAATAAACAGTTCAGAATAGAACAGATAAAACAATTGAGCATATGCCAATTATTCAGTTTTAGTGGCCATGTACGCTCTAATACCCAGACAGATAGTGTTACCAAATGTTTCCACCCGATAACATCACAGACAGATAATCATGATTTCTGGAACAACGCCTTGTTTAGGGCACACCAGTGATAAACCAACTGGGAAGGTACCACCCAAATATTTCCACCCGGTAGTCAAGGCCAACATAGTAAGAAAGTTTCCATAGGCCGAATCAATAATTTTAGAATTCAAATCAGATGTTTATATGGAGAGATATAAACATATAGCAAACTATGAAATCATCGGTATCAGATGCATTTTGAGAATAAAAGCATTTCACGAAATATACATAGTTTGCATAATATAATATAATCAAAATGCGCAAGAAATTATATAGAGTACTCACCTAAAATAGAGGTCGAAATTATAGATAACGAGTCTTCGATCGCACGTTAATCTAACAAATACGATAAAGGTTTAAGTATATGTTATAAACAAGGTCCGATCTACATATTGTATTTTAATAGTAACTTATTTCAAAGGATTACTAAAAAACCATTTTCTTAACTTTTAAAACTTATTGATCGTAATTAAAGGATTCAATTCATAGTTCTTCCTAATCAGTCGGTTCCAAGTAGAGATGGAGGGTCACAGGGGCACCGCTTAAATACCATTTCCTCTAGACATAATATTTTCGGATTCATTCCCAGTAGAGATGGAGGGTCACAGGGGCACCACTTAAATACCATCTCGTCTAGACAGAATTTCACCGGGCCTGACTTTGGAATTACTTAAATGGGATTCCATAATAACGAGCAATTACTTTTAAAAAAAATTATTTTTAAAAGCGTATATACAATTTCAAACAAGTTTACATGAAAATAAAATCAACTTGGATTTCTTCTAAACTTTAAGTTTTGATTAGTGAAGTCCTTAGTGTATTTTACCAGCATAACTACTAAGTAAAGCTATAAAACACAAAATTAAAAATATAAAAATACATTATAACATTTAAATAAAATCATACCTACGAAATGAATTCTTTCTTCGAAATTATAGAACTCCTTCTTAAGATATTTCCCAAGTTTTCTATCACTCTTTCTTACTATAATTCTCAAGGAATTGGTGTGAGTTTCAAATGAACCCTAAGGCCCTATTTATAGGTTTCCAAATGTATTACGGTGTTGACACGTGTCAAATGACTAAGCTTTTTGGATTGGTGATTCAACACCGAGGTGTCGCGATCCGTAGTGGTCTTGCAGTGTTAATATCACCAAATGATGACAAGTGTTTTAGCTCTCTCTCTACAGATGACATGTGGAAGGTGGAAGTGACCAGCACGTGGTGGAAAGGTGATATGGGTATAAGGGTCATTTCACACATGAATGGTATTTTGGTAATTTCACACTATATATTTTGAATATTTCTTATAGGTCCTTGAAAATATTTTATTTACAAAATGGACCATTTTATATTTTTATTTTAGTCCTTAAAGTTTCATAAAATTATATTTTCTACCCTAAAACTTATTATTTGCCTTAAGATATGTCATAAGACTTCGATTTGATCCAATTTACAGTTGATTCTTCGTAATTAAAAATGGGGTTTGTTATATTGATAGCCAATAATACCAAATATCCAATAATACAACATTTATAAGATAATAAGTAACACAAGAGTGTAAAAACAAACTATATATAAAAGTGGGGTCATTACATCCTACCCTCCTTATAAAAAGTTTGGTCCCCAAACTTTACTTGCATTAATTTTCAAAAAGGTATGGATATCACTCCTTTATCTCATCTTCCCGCTCCCACGTTGCTTCTTCAACAGAATGATTCTGCCATAATACTTTAACTAGTGGAATAACCTTGGTTCGTAATATTTGATCTTTATGATCCAAAATTTCCATTGGATGCTCAATGTACGACAAATCTTCTCTAACTTGAAGAGGCTCATGACTTAAGATATGTTTTGGATCTGGGACATATTTCTTTATCATTGATATGTGAAACACATTATGTACACTAGAGAGTTCCGGTGGTAAGGCTATTTTATACGCAACAGCTCCTATCCTTTCAAGGATTTCAAAAGGTCCTATGTATCTTGGGCTCAATTTCCCTTTCTTCCCAAATCGTATTACTCCCTTTGTAGGCGATACTCGCAAGAACACATAATCTCCTCTTTGGAATTCTAACTGTCGGTGTCGATTGTCAACATAACTCTTTTGACGGCCTTGAGCGGTTCGAAGTCGGTCTTGTATTAATTTCACCTTCTCTGTTGTGATCTGAATCAATTCTGGTCCCAACAATTTTCTTTCCCCAACTTATACCCAACATGTAGGGGAACGAGACCTTCTACCATAGAGTGCCTCATACAGAGCCATTTGAATACTTTCTTGATAGCTATTATTATATGAGAATTCCACTAACAGTAAATGATCATCCCAATTCCCTTTTAAATCAAGTGCACATACCCTAAGCATATCCTCCAAGGTTTGAATAGTTCTCTCTGATTGTCCATCCGTTTGAGGATGAAAAACAGTGCTAAAATTCAATTTTGTTCCCATGGCTTCTTGTAAGCTTTTCCAGAAGTGAGACACAAATCTAGGGTCACGGTCAGAAACAATTGAAATTGGGGTTCCATGAAGCCTAATAATTTCCCGCACATACAACTTAGTTAACTTCTCTAAAGAATGGGTAATCTTAATGGCAAGAAAATGAGAAGATTTAGTTAACCTATCAATAATTACCCAAATAGAGTCATTACCATTTGAACTCCTCGGTAACCCTGTCACAAAATCCATCATAATATGTTCCCATTTCCACTCAGGGATAGGTAGGGGTTGCAGTAATCCTGATGGTTTTTGATGTTCTGCCTTTACTTGTTGACAAACCAAACACTGAGATATAAATTCTGCTATCTCCCTCTTCATGTTATTCCACCAAAATACTTCTCGAAGATCCCTATACATTTTTGTACATCCGGGATGAAATGTGAATCTTGAGTAATGACTTTCCTCCAAAATTTGCCTCTTTAGTTGGGCATCACATGGCACACACACTCTATTTTAAAACCTCAATATATCATCTCGCATCGCAAATTCAGTTCTCTTACCCTCGATGACTTCTTCTCTAATCTTCTTCAGTTGTGGGTCATTTACTTATGCAATTTTGATCATCTCCATCAACATGGGTTGTACTTGTAAGTTTGCAATTATTCCTCCTTTTCTATAGATACTTCTCAAATCCCTTAATAGTGCTTCCTGGCTTGTAATAAGACATGCTAAATTTGGTGTAGACTTCCTACTTAAAGCATCGGCTACTACATTAGCTTTCCCCGGGTGATAGTGAATATTTACATCATAATCCTTCATCAATTCTAACCACCTCCTTTGTCTCATATTCAACTCTTTCTGAGTAAATATATACTTCAAACTCTTATGATCGGTATAAATCTCACAAGTCTCACCATACAAATAGTGCCTCCAAATCTTAAGAGCAAAAATTACAGCTGCTAATTCTAGGTCATGGGTTGGATAATTCTGCTCATGGGTTTTCAACTGTCTCGAGGCGTAAGCTACTACTTTTCCATTTTACATTAGCACACATCCCAAACCATTTTTAGAAGCATCACTATAAATCACAAAACCCCCTGTCCCGGAAGGAATAGTCAAAATTGGGGCAGTTACTAATCGATTATTAAGTTCTTGAAAACTTTTCTCGGCTTCCTCAGACCATTTATATTGTACCTTCTTTTGTGTTAACGTAGATAGAGGTTTGGCAATTCTAGAAAATCCTTCAACAAATTTTCGGTAATAACCTGCTAATCCAAGGAAACTACGAATCTCACTCACATTAGTTGGTCTGGGCCAATCTAATATAGCCTCAATCTTTTGAGGGTCAACTGACACTCCCTCTTTAGATATGACATGTCCTAGAAAAGAAACACTAGGCATCCAAAACTCACACTTCTTTAATTTTGCGTATAATTTCTCTTTCCTAAGGATTTGTAATACCGTCTCTAAATGCTTTTCGTGTTCTTCAATACTTTTGGAATAAATAAGGATGTCATCAATGAAAACAACCACACACTAACCCAAATATTTCCTAAACACCCTATTCATCATATCCATAAAAGTGGCTGGTGCATTAGTTAGTCCAAATGGCATTACAATAAATTCATAGTGACCATATCTAGTACGAAAAGCTGATTTTGAAATATCATCATCCTTAATCTTCAATTGATGATAGCCTGACCTAAGGTCAATCTTAGAGAATACTTGTGCACCTTCTAATTGATCAAACAAGTCATCTATACGAGGTATGGGTATTTATTCTTAATGGTTACCTTATTCAGTTCACGATAATCTATACATAGTCTCATTGTCCCATCCTTCTTTTTCACAAATAACACTGGAGCACCCCAAGGCGATATACTTGGTCTGATAAAACCCTTGTCTAAAAGGTCTTCTAATTGAACTTTTAACTCTCTTAATTCTAAAGGTACCATACGATATGGTGGTTTTGAGATTGGTATAGTTCTAGGAACAAGGTCAATCGTAAATTCTATTTCTCTATTAGGAGGTAGGCCTGGTAAATCATCTGGAAAAACATCCATAAATTTCTTAGTGATAGGAATATCTTCTAAGCGAGGCCCTATTGTCTGCAAACTGGTAACAGTTGCAAGAAATCCTTGACATCCCTTCTTAAGAAAACTATAGGCTTGCATTGCAAAAATAATACACATCGGAGATATGATGCCAGTTCCTTCAAAACTAAATTTTGGTTGGTGAGGAATTTGGAAAGTAACACTCTTATCAAAACAGTCTACCTTAGCATGATGTGATGCTAACCAATCCATCCCCAAAATTACTTCAAAATCTTTAATGTCTAAAACTATCAAATCAACAAATAGTTTATGACTATCAATATCTATGGGGCAAGCCTTATATACTAATTTACCCATCAATAACTCACCCGAAGGAGTAGAAACATGTAAGTTATGATTCAAGGGTTCAGGAAATTTATGAAAGCGATTTAGTACATGTATAGATATGAATGAATGGGTAGAACCAGGATCTATCAAAGCTTTAAAAGGCTGTGCACATATAGAAAGTGTACCTGACACTACCGCATTAGAAGCTTGGGTATCAGAAAGTCTGAAAACTCTACCCTGTCTGTCTTGATCCTTCTTTGCACTTGAAGGTTTTATCGGAACCCTTACTGGGTTTGGGCAGTCTTTTATTTGATGTCCTTTCTGTCCACATCTAAAACAAGCTCCTGAATCCATATAACAAGGTCGTCCTCCATGCATCTTTCCACATTGCTGACATGTCTGGTTATTATACTGTTTGTTATCACTAGATCCCCGAACATTGGATGTGTTCCTAAAGAAATTTCTATTATTTGGGTTCTTTCCTTTTCGTTCCCCAAACTTCCTCTTGCCATCTCTAATTCGATTGTACTCCTCACCATCCCTCTCACCTATTGTAGCCCTAGTCACGACATCAATATATGATGTTAATTTCAGGATGGAAATTCGACTACGAATATTCAACCTTAACCCACGCTCAAACTTCTTCGCTCTTAAAACATCAGTTGCTACAACATGACGTGCAAAACGGGATAACTCAGTAAACTTTGCCTCATATTGACTAACCGTCATATTCCCTTGCACCAGACTCATGAAGTCAGCTGCCATTTCGTCTTTCATCGTTTCCGAAAAATATTTCTCATTAAAGATTACTAAGAAATCATTCCAACCTATGCAAGTATTCCTTTATCCGTGTATTCTCTTAGTCATTCTCCACCAATGTTCAGCCTCCCCTTCTAACATAAATGTTGCAAATGACACCCTTTCTTCGTCGTTACACTTAAGAACATCGAGTATCTTTTCTATCTGCATCACCCAACTTTCTGCCTCGGTGGGGTTAGGAGTAACTTTAAAATATGGAGGATTCAACTTCTTGAACTGTTCAATAGTACATCTACTTAGTTCAAGATTCTTTGGTACTCCATTGTTCACCTGCTGCTCCACAATCCTTGCTAGACTTTCAATTGCCTTGTATGCACCTTCCAGTCCTTCTATACTCGAATCACTAGATCCCATTGATGATCTTCTCTTGGTCATTTTCTACAGTCATGGCCAAACGTAAGATATACTATACTATATCAATATTGAAAACTAAAAGACCAATTATAAATAATATAACACATAGGGAGGGTTATCACATAATACTATCTCCTAAGGATGGAAACATAAAATCTATAATGTTTGAAACCTATGTTCAGTAGTCTACGGGTTCATAACCTCTACTCTGATACCACCTCTGTCACGACCCCGACCCAAAAATAGTAGGGAACGGGTGTCTTAACATGCCACCAAGCCATTCAATATTCTGACCTTAAAATTTTTGTTTTAAATATATGTAGCGGAAGTATAATCACATGGTTATGAATCGTAAAATACTGAAAGGGAATGAATTACATCATCAGAGTTTTCTAAAGGGAACTTCATTTGTATTAAAATATCAACGAGTTACAACTTGACACAAAGAGCTAAACATGCTCTATCTAATTAAACAAACTTCTACTTAAGGTAACAAAAAGAGCTTTAAAAGCTAAATCTTCAACATAGTCCTTTTTCTTTCCATCCACGAACTTAATTTTTTCCTGAAAAATGGTTATTTATACAACGTCAGCTAAAAGCCGAATGAGATTCAATCTCCAAATATTCCAAGGTTTTCAGAAAATAGATACCTATTCAATTTAGAACAGAAGGTATATACATAGAGATAGGAATTTCAAGTGATATATATAAAGTAAAGGACAATATATATATTCAGAATAAACAGTTCAGAACAGAACAGATAAAACAATTGAGCATATGTCAATTATTCAGTTTTAGTGGCCATGTACGCTCTAATACCCAGACAGATAGTGTTACCAAATGTTTCCACCCGATAACATCACAGACAGATAATCATAATTTCTGGAACAACGCCTTGTTTAGGGCACACCAGCGATAAACCAGCTGGGAAGGTACCACCCAAATATTTCCACCCGGTATTCAAGGCCAACATAGTAAGAGAGTTTCCATAGGCCGAATCAATAATTTTAGAATTCAAATCAGATGTTTATATGGAGAGATATAAACATATAGCAAACTATGAAATCATCGGTATCAGATGCATTTTGAGAATAAAAGCATTTCACGAAATATACATAGTTTGCATAATATAATATAATCAAAATGCGCAAGAAATTATATAGAGTACTCACCTAAAATAGAGGTCGAAATTATAGATAACGAGTCTTCGATCGCACGTTAATCTAACAAATACGATAAAGGTTTAAGTATATGTTCTAAACAAGGTCCGGTATACATATTTTATTTTAATAGTAACTTGTTTCAAAGGATTACTAAAAAAGCATTTTCTTAACTTTTAAAACTTATTGATCGTAATTAAAGGATTCAATTCATAGTTCTTCCTAATCAGTCGGTTCCTAGTAGAGATGGAGGGTCACAGGGGCACCGCTTAAATACCATCTCCTCTAGACAGAACATTTTCGAATTCATTCCCAGTAGAGATGGAGGGTCACAGGGGCACCACTTAAATACCATCTCGTCTAGACAGAATTTCACCGGGCCTGACTTTGGAATTACTTAAATGGGATTCCATAATAACGAGAAATTACTTTTAAAAAAAAATATTTTTAAAAGCGTATATACAATTTCAAACAAGTTTACATGAAAATAAAATCAACTTGGATTTCTTCTAAACTTTAAGTTTTGATTAGTGAAGTCCTTAGTGTATTTTACCAGCATAACTACTAAGTAAAGCTATAAAACACAAAATTAAAAATATAAAAATACATTATAACATTTAAATAAAATCATACCTACGAAATGAATTATTTCTTCGAAATTATAGAACTCCTTCTTAAGATATTTCCCAAGATTTCTATCACTCTTTCTTACTATAATTCTCAAGGTATTGGTGTGAGTTTCAAATGAACCCTAAGGCCCTATTTATAGGTTTCCAAATGTATTACGGTGTTGACACGTGTCAAATGACTAAGATTTTTGGATTGGTGATTCAACACCGAGGTATCGTGATCCGGAGTGGTCTTGCAGTGTTAATATCACCAAATGATGACAAGTGTTTTAGCTCTCTCTCTACAGATGACATGTGGAAGGTGGAAGTGACCAGTACGTGGTGGAAAGGTGATAAGGGTATAAGGGTCATTTCACACATGAAGGGTATTTTGGTAATTTCACACTATATATTTTGAATATTTCTTAGAGGTCCTTGAAAATATTTTATTTACAAAATGGACCATTTTATATTTTTATTTTAGTCCTTAAAGTTTCATAAAATTATATTTTCTACCCCAAAACTTATTATTTGCCTTAAGATATGTCATAAGACTTCGATTTGATCCAATTTACAGTTGATTCTTCGTAATTAAAAATGGGGTTTGTTATATTGATAGCCAATAATACCAAATATCCAATAATACAACATTTATAAGATAATAAGTAACACAAAAGTGTAAAAACAAACTATATATAAAAGTGGGGTCATTACAGGTATGGTGTTCGAAAGTCATCATAGACCGAAGCTACCTCGCCAGCAGATTGCGATGAAGCTTGCATAAACTTCATCATCTCCTTCTGCATTTCCTTCCTCATTTCCTCCATGGGTGATGCTACTGGGGCAACAACCAACGGACCGTTGGCTGAGTGCCCGTCGTAGCTGGAAAAATTTTCACAGCGAGGCCCGTTGATACTCCTGAGGTTCCCACTGTTGGATTCACAATAGAAGGCATGCTTACCGGGACCGTTCCCACTACACCTGCACCTGGTGGGGTCATTGGGGCTGCCCCTGGCATTACAAAGGCATTGGCTTCCAATCCTCCCAACATCGTTGAAGCTATCGGAGTTTGTAAAAACTCATAAAACTTACTCATGAGGAGCGCCACCTGAGTGGGTCCCAACCTTGCACTCGTGGAAGCTTGTGTCACCACCGAAATGCCTGTCGTCACCTGAACCTGAGGTACCTCTATTCGAGGAACCCCATCCCTTAGAGACTCCAGCTCTCTCATAGCTTGTTCTTCATTGTGTTGGATGTCATCAAAGTTGAGCCTTAAATTAGCATTATCTTGCGCTATATTCCTTACTTAGAAGAGTGCCTCCCCAACAGAGTCGTCAAATGTAAGAGGGTACTTTAGGTTATATATGGAGGTGTAACCCCTATTTGAGTATGGTAATTAAAAGATAATTGTACAAAGCTTTGGATTAAGGATAGGTCATACAAACACAAGCCCAATGAGGAGAAACTAACTCACAAAGACTCTCGTGTATAGCTTAGAAGATAATAATGAACTTTAGAAGTAGCTTACCTAGAGGAAGAGAGAAGTAAGCACCTAGATACACCTTGGTAGGCAGGCAAACACGCCCAAACACCCTCACAAATCTCTGTCACGTATTAAAAGTTTCGTAATAAATGACAATAGTGAGTGAATAAGACCTCTGGTTTGTAATAATTCTCTCTCTGGTGTATATTCTCTCTAGCAATAACTTCTCAAACTCTCAAAGAGATTATCTTTCCCTCAAAGGTGGTTGGGGTCCTTAAATAGCCCCCCACACCACCCCCGAGGCAACTCAGTCATCAATGCCTGTGAAAGGCCTCCCTCATACTTTATGTCACAAACATTAAATACCGGATGCACTGGCTGTCTCCACGTCATAAATATTAAATGCCAAGACATGCCTTTTGCCTAAACACTGTGTGTCAGGGGGCTGTTGTCATATAGGTGGCTCACCAACTGCTTGAAAACCCCAAATACCACGGTGGTTTACTCAAGTGCATGTCTGATATTGTTTATCTGGCTAGTGACATCACCTACAGTAGATGTGACATTAAGTAGAGGGCTATTTATTTCACAACTCAACGCCCGATGGAACTCCAAGCTGATCCGCCCGAGGTTCCACGGTCAGGGTTCTTCGGTGTTTTACCAGGTGTATCTAAGATGGTTGGGACGAGCCCCAACGGTGCCTCACTTCTCAATCCTCCAAACCAAGTCCCTCTAAAGTTCCCACGATGAGGTAATTCGATAGAGCATGAAAGCTCTCCCAGGTCCTGCCAAGCCTGGTCTCTCGCGAGTACCGTTTGACCTCACACTAAAATTCATTATTATTCTCGTTACATCATTACAACCATTATAGCTTATAGTCAATATAAACAAAGATACAATATGACTAACACAACAAGATAAAGTATGAGTTGCCACACTTGAGCTGTCTTAGTTGCTTTAATCCCCAAACACTGTTGCTAATGGGGTTTTATCTCTACTCTCAAAATTACCTTCAAGCCCCCTCTACAGTACTCATTTAGCATTATTTTGTGGAGAAGCCGGTATCTTCTTTATTGCTGCCCATCTAGAATTCTTGTGGGAGATTCTAGTCGACGGCATCAGAACCGACACCTGCGGGTATTTTGTATATCACACTTATTTTCAATATAATCCGTGTAATCGTTCTTTACAAATTATACTAAAAATAATATGATTTTCCCTTGCAGGAATTTTTCCTGATATGTTGTGTCACATGCTATATTTATTTTATTTGATAAATCATCTAGATGCATGTTTTTAGGATTTAATTAAAATACTGTATTCAATTAAATATCTTCTTAATTTTAACGCATGTTTAGGGTCTGTATTTAATTTGTTTAAAAATAGACTCTAATTAAAAGTGGTTTATTTGGAAACTTGCGAATAATTTTTATTCGATATCACACACCGTACTTACGTACTTTTCAAATTGGTATCAGAGCGGGTTGCACTAATTTATCACGTATTCTTATTTTCCGCAAAATAGTGTGATATTGATTTTTTTTATAAAAAAATCTGTTTTCTGTTTATTCGCAACTTTTTCAATGGAACATTCATTTAGTATGATGCCTATTTTTTACGGGTCTAATTATGCCTACTGGAAAGCTCATATGAAATCTTTTTTAAAATCCAGTGACGAACGAGTTTGGTTACTTTATGAAATGGGGTGGACACCTCCCATGGTCACCGTTGATTATATCACCTCTTTAAAACCTATATCAGCCTGGACTGAAGATGATTTTAAAATGTTTAATTTTAATTTCCGTGGTCTGAGTGCTATTTCTGGAGATATCACTCCCGATGAGTTCCGCCGAATTATGACACATGAGGGTACGAACGTGGTTAAAGAATCAAAGTTACAAAATTTGACCACCCAATTTGAGACTATCACCATGTCTGAGTCTGAATGCTTTGATGATTTTTATGCACGTTTGTCAGACATTGTTAACACATGTTTTAATTTGGGTGAGGTGATTGATAACATGCGTGTCGTTAAAAAGATTTTGAGATCTCTCCCAAAACGCTTTATTCCTAAAGTCACTGTTTTAAACTCTTTGGGAAACCTGAAATCACTTAAGTTGGAAGAACTTGTAGGAGATCTTCAAACCTATGAGATTGACATGTTTCCCAAAACCATTAAGGCTAAGGATAATGGTGTTGCTTTAAAGAATCATTTTAAGAAAAAGAAAGAAAAAGTTTGTGAGTCCGATTCTGAGGGAGACTTTGATTTTAATGATATAGCCTTGTTTGCGAAAAATTTCTCAACATGAACAAAAATAATTCTTCCAATAAAAAGAAATTTTTTGAGAAAAATAAAAAGAAAGGGAAGGCCAAAGAAAGCGGTGAGAGGAAAAAAGAGAATGACTCAGATGAGGAGTGTGAGGAGGATTTTTAGAACGTGACTTGTTTTGAATGTGGGAGTACGGGACATAAGTCGTATGAGTGTCCTACGTGGCTTAGAAAGAAAGTAGCCATGCCCGCCACACTTAGTGATAGTAGTGAAGGTGAGGGTGATGAGAATAGTGGTGAGAAGTTTATAGCTTTTTCAAGTCATGTGAGCACACCCACTTTATCTCACGTTGATAGAGGTCATGAGAGCACCGGTGATGACTCGAGTGTTTCTAGTGGAGATGAGAGCGAGTTTGAGAGTGGAGATGAAAGTCAGCTCCAAAAAGCCTTTAGAGATTTGTACACCGAGACCTTAAAAATAAAGAAGTATAATAGGGATTTAGGTCGTCGAGTGTTAAATTTCGAGAGAGAGAAGGACATTTTAAGAAAGGAGAAGTGTAATTTGACCGACACGTTGTCTAGTCCGATGACACGTATATCCCAACTCGAGAGTGATCTCGAACGTTCCAGGGAGGTCAAAGTCAATTTTGAGAATGCACCTAAGAAGGTTGAAAAGGTGGTTTCTTATGGTTAAAGGTGAGAAGTTAGGAATAAGTCGTGACGGTGCTTCTACTTCCCAATTAGCACCCGAGCCAGTTCCCACTTTAGTGTTAGATTCACATGAATCTCAACCTAACCCACCTAGGCATCCCATTACTATTAGGAGAGCGCGTCCTAGAGTTTTTGAGAGTGGTGTTCCTAGGCCTATTTTTGTTTGTTCACATTGTAAGAGGAGAGGTCACCATAGGGAATTTTGTTTTAAGTTGGGCTATGTGTCACATTTTTCTACTACACGTGTTTCTGACATACATGCACCACACATGATACTTTACATGCTCCTGGAGACTACATGAAAGAGTTTGCACATTTAGGTGAGCAAGTTAAGTTTTTAGTCAAAACTTCACAAGAATTGGTGGTGGTTTTTCATAAGTTGATACCACCTTTGGAAAACCCCTCCGCACCTAACGATTAAGGGTTGACTTGGTTACTAGCATATGATGATTTTTCATGACGATAATATTGGCCTATTGCTAGTATGTATCTTGTTTGTATAAATTTTTGCTTTTAGATTTTATTTTGATAAAATTATTTGAAAAATTCAAAAAGATTTTCTTTTTAAAAATTTTAGAAAAGAACAAAAAGATTTTTGTATTTTATTTGCACCTTTATTAATGAGCATCTAAAATGGCCAAGTCGCAATTTCATTCCATTTATTCATGTGACTATTTGATAATGTTTCGAGACAATATATCTTGTCATCTTTGTGCTTTATAATGTTTGGAGTCATTAAGATGTAATTAAGTGTTACTTCCTACATGTTTGACTCATGAATTCCTTTATTACACACATGCACGGATTTGTTTGATTATTGTACTTATCTTATCACATGTTGTTTGGGTGTTTTCACTTCAATCATGTCCTTAAAACGAACAAAGCGTGATAAAACTTGATAAGAAAGGTGTGCATGTAAGAACCGTTTGGTGAGACTGTGTGATATTTTAAAAATGGGGAGGGGCTACAAAAGGTAATTATCTATCCTTTGCGCTAAAGCCACCATTAAATCAGACCTAAAAATTGAGGAATTTTATTATTCGGGGTCCAAAGAGGTTAAAAGAGCCCGAAAAAAATTAAAGGCAATAAAAAGAAATACATGCCAAATATGGGCAAATAGGTTTCACCATCAATTCTCCAATGTTTGAGAAGTTAGATCACCTCTATTCAAAATATATATCTGAGGGAGTTTGGTTGGAAAATTTAAACGGGTTTGTACGTCCTTGAAAATTTTGAAAAAGCGCTAAATAGTTTTGGACTTTATTGGTGTGAAAATAACTTTAACTTTGATTTGTTGATTTGATTAAGACGATGTCATCTAAATTCAACAATTTTTACACCTAAGGATTCTTTTGATGTTCATTCGTTAGGAGTACACGTATGCATCGTGCACATATGATTGATTGAGTTTATTTACCTATCGAATTTGTTCACACCCCTACATTTACGCCATCACTGACTTGATTGTTTTTTGTGTTCTTTCATGGTGTGATTCCTTGTTATATACTTTGTGCCAAAATTTTTGAAAAATTCAAAAAATATAGAAGATTCTTTGATTCTTTATTGTATATTTTGCGTAAAAAATTAAAAAATTTCAAAAACAGAACATTTTTTTGTGACATTTTCCATGTTTATGCTTCTCATATATGTCTATTTGGAGACATCATAAAAAGGGGGAGAATGTGTAGAGTAGGAGGCCCCCAATTTTTAAATATTAATTCTTTTATACTTCAAAAAGTAATAATTTTTTTTATGATGCGGAAGCGTAGGGTGATGGTTCAAATTAAAACAACTACACAAAATTTAATTTTTCTTGCAAATTAAAATTAATACCAACTGAGATGTGATTCAAACACACACACTTAATTAAATTTCACTTAAACAAAATTAATCCAATTAAATCCAAGTCTTAGAAAATTTGCCTAAGTCATATTTCTCAATATTACCAAATTAGGACAAATCAATTTTAACACATTAAATTAAATGACTTGAATTAAATTAACATAAACATTACCCAATATTAATTTGCACCAAATTAAACAAGTAGTGATTAAACTAAACCAATTTTATCTTTTTACCTAAGCATGCATTGTAGGTGATTTTGCAAAAGATAAAATAAATAATTAATCCACTACGCCACGATGTACGAGGAAAAACCCACAACGGGGAAAAACCTCAAACGGACCTAGCCTTAAATCCACTAAGTACGGTGTTGATGTAAAAAATTAGATTATCTCTAATTATTTAATCACAGATAAAATAAATAAGACAAAAGAATTTTTAAAGTGATTCAGCCTTAAAAGAATGGCCTACGTCCACTGTTTTTGTTATTGATGAATGTTTGGGAATTCTCGATAACGAGGTTTTTACCAAGAAATTTCGAGTCCCCTTATAATGAGGATGATACAATGTATTTATAGCCCTGAGGCTATACACGTGAAAGGATAATACATAGCTGTTCAATAAGCGTTTACATCTGTATGATAATAATCATCATTTAATGCGCATTTAATCCTCTTAATTGTCTGGTAATAAATGCTCTGATCGAGGTGCAGCTCGGACCGCCTAAGTATCTCGGTATCCATGAGTTGGTCGGTGCAGTAAAGTTCCTCGGAGAGCACCTACTGCTCGGAGTATCTAAGTTGGTCGGGGAAATTGAGTTCCTCGAAGTCAAGTTATTATTCAGAAGTGTTTGTTATTGCCACATAGATTGCCACGTGTCTCCACTTAATTGAGCCATGTCAGCAAACTAAATTTGGTATCAACAGAAGCCCCCAATTTTTCACAATTCGAGAATGAGGAGTGTGGAACATTCTTCTCGAAATATGGCGGGATTAAATGGTCATCCTGAATTTTAGGAGTGTCTTCTTTACATTTATTTTTCTTTTCGAATTCATAGAATCAGACTTTTCGAATTTTTCTAACTGCTTCGATCTCCGCGCCCTTTTTCTCCTTTTAGCCGCCGGTAGCGTAAACGTCTCCCTTTGTAATCATTATTTTTTACCCCTTCCCAAGGTAAGGTATTTAAGCGTTGCCAAAAATCCTATCGTCTCTTCACTTTTTCAAATCTGTTTCCCCATTTCTTCTCTATCTTGTGCGTTCATTCCTTCCATCGTTCGTTGTCAACCGATCCATCCTTTTTCTGTAAGATCTTCTTCCTTCTTTTTTATTTCCTTTATTCATCATGGTTTACCTTATTGAGTCGCTTGATAAGTTTCGTTCTAATTTCTCTATTCCTTCATGGGTGGTTTTAGAGGAACTATATGAACCTTCAGATTATTTTCGTTTGGCTGAGGGACATTGGTTCCTCAGTCTCTTTATAGGTGAATGTGGCTTTTCTTTTCCTTCAAACCCCTTGTGTCTAGAATTCTATCAATATTTTGATGTGGTTCTGCAAAAATAGCCCCCAATACATGGAGAATAGTTAATGGAGTTCATAGGTTAAATCAGATTCGTGGAAATCGTATAGGAATTCCAGAAATTATGTTTTGCTATAGATGGGCTATCAGCGATAGTACTTATTACTTGAAAACTAGGTTTT
Source organism: Sambucus nigra (assembly GCA_949130495.1). Taxonomy (NCBI): domain Eukaryota; kingdom Viridiplantae; phylum Streptophyta; class Magnoliopsida; order Dipsacales; family Adoxaceae; genus Sambucus; species Sambucus nigra. The sequence goes on from OX422214.1 coordinate 531,048,477, forward strand.
TAAATAGGGCTTTAGTCATCAATCTCCCAGATGCCAACAGGGACTACTTCGAGCATGGTGTTGTTATGAAAAATTGGCAACATGCTCCGCTAAGTGGAAATGATGTGTATCAGGGTCCTAGATGCCCTCCATATGGCAATGGGATAGGTTTTTTTTATTTTAATTTATTTTTGAAATTATGCTTTCTTTGTGTTTGATAAAATGTGTCACTGATATTTTAATTTTGATTTATTTGCAGTTGACAGCAAGAGAAGGTCACCAAAAGAGACAGAAGTTAATTTAAAGCATTTGAAACTTATCTGGGGTTTGAATCAAACTGTTGCTAACGAACACATCAGATCAACTTCCTACTTGTTGCAGTACAAGAGTTACACCTCGTCTTTTACTGCTCGTCCAGTGATAAGTGACTTAGAACCAATACCAGCTTTTGAAAGTTCTTCACCTGAGTCACATATTCCTCTGAGTGAAAGAATGAAGAAAAGAACAGCTCCTTCCCTCTTCGAGAAATATGCCTCTATTGCTGGAGAGGCAAAGAAAAGCAAGCAGGATGTCCCAGAAGGGACAAGATAACTTGATGCACCTCCTCCAGCTGTTACTGTGAAGGTTTTCGAGAATCCCCTGTGGCTCCGAGAAAGGTTACAGCTGTTTCCTCTCCAAGCGAGGTTATAATTATATCATCGACCAAGATGACATCCTTGGTCGAGAATGTTCCTGTTCCCATGAGGAAGCTGAAAAAGAGCTTCTCGATCAATTTGGCTGAATCCATCTCTCAGCCCCCGACTACTGGAAGTGGTGTTCCCACTTTTGTTGCTCCGAGCTCTGCCATGAGCTCAGTGAAGTCTTAGATCATCCCCGAGATCCAAGGTATTGAAGAAAATCTTTCTCGGGATAGGTCTACCACTTTGGCAGCTCATCATATTGCCTCAGTAAGTATTGCTAATCTAAACTTTCATTTTTCCATGTTATGTGCTAGCATTGACTTACAGTTATTTTCTTTTTCCAGTTGGTAACTTGTTTTAATACAATTCTGAAGAAGGACGAAGCCATCAAGGCGTCCATCTCCTCTGGTGGTGTAGAGGAGGCTTTTGTAGGTCTGACGCAGTCTTTAAAAGATTCTCGTCAAAAGTATGTCAATAATAAAGCTGCTTAGGAGAAACAACTTAATTCCATCGAGCAGGAGAGGGATCAAGCTGTTGAAGTCTCCAAGGGGTTGGAGAAGAAAATAAAAGACTTGGATGAGAAGAACAAAGAGCTCGAGGGGAAGCTCCAAAATGCTGGAGAGCTTGAAAGTAAGCTCAAGTCTGCTTAGGAAGAGTTAAACAGGCTTCGTGAAGTAGGTCGTCAGAAGGAAGAAGTGGAGAATAAATTGAAGGTTGCTGAAGAGCTTCTGTCTGAGAAGCTTTCCTCGAAGAAAGTGAAAAGAAAATTGGCTGTGAAAAAGTCCTTCAGTTCTGGCTGGGACAAAGGTTAGAATAAGGGTTTGGTTGCCATGGTCTCACAAATGGAGTATGGAAGCCTCAAATACTTCAGGGATGGTTGGGTGGCTGCTCTGACAGATATGAATGTCGATGAGAACTCCGACCTGTTTCAGCGACACATTCCTGGACCCCCTCTTACTCCCGAGGAAGAAGAAGAGGACGAAGCTACCGCCGAGGAATCTTCTATGATGGTCGGGGATCAATTACCTACTGTTGAACTCCTCTACGAATAACCCCAACCAACTTTTACTCCTACTGAGCAGCTCCAGTTAACCAACATTTCATCCGAGCATCTTCCAGCACCCACCGAGCAACCTTTTGTGCCATCCGAGCAACCTTTTGTGCCATCCGAGCAACCTTCCTCTTCATCCCAGCCTCCCGAGAAAGTTTTGGGAGACAAGGAGAAGGTGTAGAGTTGTTTGGACTTTTCTCTCTGTTTTATTTTCTTTGTCAAATGTAACTCTAAACTATGTACTTCTCTTTTATGATGCAATAAAATTTGAAATTTTGATTGTTCATACTGTTGATTCTCTTCTTCTCGCTCTGTCTGCATTTTATTGATTCTTTCCATCTATTTTCTTTACTAGTTTATGGCTAGAATGGAACTCTTGTCAGCTCATGATACAAAATTGTTGAGACAATGCAATGATTACTTCAAAAATGGTCATACAGATATGACTGAAGCTCAAATCGTGGATATCCTCAGTCAAGATGCTTCAGAGGAAGTAGTTGAAGCCTACCAGTATTTAAAGTGTCTGCTCGACCGGGCAGTGGCTAACAATGTAGCGTATTATGAAATGATTGAAGACCTCCAGGGCACTCTTGAGGAGCTTCAACAACAATACAAGGAGTCTACAGCCCTTTTGCACCAGGGATATGAGAAGAAGTATCAGCAACTAAGTGCTGATAAAGGATATGATAGATTGATTGCTGCCTATGATATGAGGGAGAGAACTTTGAAGACCGAGGTCGAAGAGCACAGGCAGATAGCTAAGTTGCTGGAGCAGGAAAACAATAACCTGCGAGGAGAGATATCTCAGTTGAAGTCTGCAGCATCTTCCTCGAACGCCTTAGTCCCTGTCAACGACGAGGGTTTCTCTTTCTTAGAGGTCGAAAATGCCAATTTGAGAGACGAATTGGAGACTTTGAAGAGAACTGGAGCCTCTACTTCTTCTCGCGGTCGAGCAAGAGGTTCTCGGGGACGAGCAAGAGCTGCTCAGCTTACTATTAAAGAGCAAAGAACTCAATCAGCTTTGGAGAATCAGGCCTTTCAGCTAATGGCGAAGAATCAATCATTAGCAGAGATGTCCAAGAAAATTATGAATTTGGATGAGCAGCTCTCTACACAAAAGTCTGCCTTGGAGAATAAAGAACTTTTCATAAAAAATCTCCACGAGCAGCTGGAAAGGTTGACTTATCAATTCCACAAGCAACCTAGAGAATTTTGGATGACTGGCTATAATGAAGCCCTCTATCACCTCGATGACCGAATTCAACAGTCGAACAACGAGGGGTATAAGCAAGGATGGTTAAATGCCTTGGGTGTGCTACAATTGGAACAAGGTCACTATTTATGGGATTATTATAATCCTGGGTTGCTTGACCTACTAGTGCCACCATTCAAACTCGACATGAGCTGGATTCCTGCTCGGGCAATCCCTCAGTGTTTGATTTCCAAATATCTTGGCGACTACAGTCTCCATTCCAATGTTGAGATATCTCACCCGGAGCATCTACTCGATCGGCCATCTGTGATGAACATCAGGATGCTCAAAGACCTTAATTTCATAAATTCCCCTTATGCTTTAGACGATCCTCCTGCTGGCGAGGAACCTATTTCAAAAGTAGAGGGGAAGAAACCAATAGAATAGGAATCTTGATGTAATAATTAATATGTATTTCATTCTCGATGTATTTTTCTCTAGATTTAATGAAAGACTTATAGTTTTACCTGCAATTTCGATTGTCTTGGAAATATTTTGTAAAACATTTCTTTTTATTTACAAATGAATGTGCACGTATATCTGTTAAAAAGATAGAAATATTTTGTGTTACTTTAAATTGCTGATCAACTAAAGCTGGTGAAAATTTATTGTTAACTATCTTAAATTGATGATAATCATTTGTCGACCAACCAGAGTTGATGATATTTCGTTTTTTGACCAACTGTTTTCGACCAACCGGAGTTGGTGTCTTTCGTTCTCGACCAACCTTAGTTGGTAGTAATTTTTTTTTATTCCCGACCAACTTATAGTTGGTGGATTTTCTTCCCAACCAACCGGAGTTGGTATTTCTGGGAAATTTTTGTTCCCAACCAACCGGAGTTGGTATTTCTGGGAAATTTTTATTCCCGACCAACTTATAGTTGGTAGATTTTCTTCCCAACCAACCAGAGTTGGTATTTCTGGGAAATTTTTGTTCCCAACCAACCGGAGTTGGTATTTCTGGGAAATTTTTATTCCCGACCAACTTATAGTTGGTGGATTTTCTTCCCAACCAACCGGAGTTGGTATTTCTGGGAAATTTTTATTCCCGACCAACTTATAGTTGGTGGATTTTCTTCCCAACCAACCAGAGTTGGTATTTTTGGGAAATTTTTATTCCCAACCAACTTATAGCTGGTGGATTTTCTTCCCAACCAACCGAAGTTGGTATTTCTGGGAAATTTTTATTCCCAACCAATCGGAGTTGGTATTTTTGGGAAATTTTTATTCCCGACAAACTTATAGTTGGTGAATTTTCTTCCCAACCAACCGGCGTTGGTATTTATGGGAAATTTTTGTTCCAAACCAATCGAAGTTGGTATTTCTGGGAAGTTTTTATTCCCGACCAAGTTATAGTTGGTGGATTACTTCCCAACCAACCGGAGTTGATATTTCTGGGCTTGATGCGTAGTGTGCAACACTAGTACTCCGAAAAAGTTTCAACAAAAAGAGAAAATTGGGCGAAATAACCAAAACTTTATTCATATCGAAGAAAACTGCATTACATAGAGATGAGACTACTGATAATATTTACGAAGATGCTCTACATTCCATGCATTCTGAAACTCCTCCCCTTCTAAAGTTTCAATTCTATATGTCCCTGGTCGAACAACCTCTGTTACTCTGTAGGGCCCATTCCAGTTAGCTTCCAGTTTATTGTGTTTTTGAATTACTTTCTTCAGCACATAGTCCCCTTCTTTCAGGTCGCATTTCTTCACTCTCTTGTTGTAGAACAAAGTTGTTCGTTGCTGGTAAGTAGCATTCTTGATGGCTTCTTCTTCTCTAACTTCCTCGAGCATGTCCAAGTCTAACCTTCTCATCAAGTCGCTGACAGGGTAATTGAAGTTCAACACTCGGTGTGTTGGGAGGCCCAGTTCGGCAGGTATAACAGCTTCACTTCCAAATGCCAGCATATATGGAGATTCTCCTGTTGCTGCTCGGGGAGTAGTACGATAATCCCATAGTAAAGAATGTAGCTCGTTGATCCAGTTTGCCTTTGCATAATTTAATCTTTTCTTCAAGCCATTCAGCAGTGTCCTGTTCGTCACTTCAGTTTGCCCATTACTTTGGGGATGGCCTGGTGCAGAGTGGGTTTTTAGTATGTTCGACTGATGACAATATGCAGCGAACTCCTCATTATCAAATTGTGTTCCATGGTCGGTGATGAATGCATGGGGAAGACCATATCTACAGATGATATTTTTCCAAATAAATTGGTACACTTTTTTGTATGTCATGTCGACAAGAGGCTCGGCTTCCACCCACTTAGTAAAGTAATCCACTGCGACGACGAGATATTTAAATCTTCCTCTGGTCGTTGGAAGTGGCCCAACCAAGTCAATTACCCATATGGCAAATGGCCAAGGGGAAGTAATGGGTGTCAACAATGCTTGGGGAGTTCTTCGGATAGTGGAGAAGCGTTGACATTTGTCACATTTTTTTGCATAGGCTACGCAATTAGCCCTCATTATCGGACAATAGTATCCCTGCGTCATTATCCTTTACAGAAGTGTCCGACCTGCTACATAGGCTCCACAAGACCCTTCATGGACTTCTTTGATCAAGTCTTTCACCTAGGCGGGATGTACACATCTCTGCAAGCCAGCTATAATTCCTCGTCTATATAGAACACCATTGGTTAATACATAACGAGAAACTTTAAACTTTAGTTTCTTGGCTGCTAGTTTATCAGTTGGCAAATACCCTTTTTCAATATATGTCCTGATAGGATCCATCCAAGATGGTCCTAAATCAAGGGTAATAAAGTTCATTATAATATCTTCATTTATGTTCCGACTAGCCAAGACTTCAATTGGGATTATTCTCCGTAGGTCGGTGCATGTGGCTGATGCTAAACGAGCTAAGGCATCTGGTCTGGCATTCTCCAATCTTGGTATTCTAATTATCTGCACTTCCATTAGACTTGATAAAATTTCCATCGCTTTTGCATGATACCTGATCATTAATTCTCCTTTGGCTGCATATACTCCCAGTATTTAATTTACGATCAACTGCGAGTCACTGAATACAATAACTTGCTCTGCCCCCATGGTTTTTGCCAGATTAAGGCCTGCAATCATAGCTTCATATTCAGCCTCATTATTAGAAGCTTTGAATTGGAAGCGCAAAGCATATTCCATATCGACCTCATCCGGGCTGTTTAAAATAATCCCTGCCCCACAACCTGTAGTGCAAGATGAGCCATCCACATATAGGTTCCATATAGGTACCTCGTCTTTAAATTTTTGATTGGACAGAGTTCCTCGGTGAAACATTTGTTGCTTCCTTTTGTCCTCATCCAGCGCTTCTTGCTGCTCGTCGGCAAGCTTCTCTTACTCGCCGACCAACTTCTTTAGTTCGTCGACCATCGTAATTTGATCGGGGTTTAAATTTGATGATCCTGTAACATCCACTGGTTGGTCAGTATCTAGATTTTGCTCCTCAAAGGTATCAGGGTAGGTGAACTCTGCTATAAAATCTGCTACTGCCTGCCCTTTTAGTGCCGATCTAGGCTCATAAATTATATCATATTCATCGAGTTCTATTTACCAATACATCAATCTCCTTGATTTTTTTGGTTTATGAAGAGCTTGCCTCAACGGCATATCGGTATACACGACTATGGTATGAGCCTGGAAGTATGGCCTCATTCTTCTACTCGCTTCTATCAGCGCCAATGCCAACTTTTCCATTCTTGGATATCTGATCTTTGCTCCTCGGAAGGCCTTACTAGTGTAATAAATTGGTTTTTGCACTCCATCATCCACTCTTATTAATGCCGAGCTAACTACATTTTCTGAAACTGCCAGATATAAGTACAATCTTTCTCCCATCACTAGCCTGGACAATAGTGGAGGTCCTCCCAGATATTTCTTCAACTCTTGAAAGGCTTTCTCGCATTCTTCATTCCATTGAAACATTTTTCGAAGTGTTTTGAAGAATGGAAGGCATCTATCCGTTGCTTGTGATACAAATCTGTTAAGTGCTGCCACTTGCCCTGTGAGACTTTGTACTTCCTTCTTCGTCGTTGGAGATTGCAGTCCTAATAGAGCTTTGATCTTTTTAGGGTTTGCTTCAATACCTCGTTAGTTGACAATTTACCCGAGGAACATGCCTTCTCGTACTCCGAATATGCACTTTATGGGATTAAACTTCATTTGATATTTATCTAATTGATCAAAGGTCTGGCCTAAGTCAATTAGATGGTCAGCAACTCTCTTGCTCTTTGTCAGCATATCATCAACATAAACTTCCATATTGCAACTGATCTTCTCTGTAAACACCTTGTTCATCAGCCGCTGATATGTTGCACCTGCATTTTTCAAACCAAAAGGCATAACATTATAATAGTAAGTTCCCCTAGGGGTTATAAAAGAGGTACTCTCCCTGTCTCCGGGTTTCATTTTGATCTGGTTGTAACCAAAATAAGCATCCATGAAGCTCAGCAGCTCGTGTCTTGAGGTAGCATCCACTAATTGATCAATTCGGGGAAAGTAAAAATGATCCTTTGGGCATGCCTTATTGAGGTCGGTGAAGTCTACACACATCCTCCATTTGTTATTCTTCTTTTTCACCATCACCACATTTTCTAACCAGTCTGGGTATTTCACATCTTTAATAAAACAAGCTTTCTGGAGCTTCTTGACCTCCTCCTATATAGCTTGGTTCTTCTTGGGGCTGAACACTCTTCTTCTCTACTTCACTGGCTTGATCTCCTTATTCACATTGAGCTCGTGACATAAGAAATTTGGGTCTATTCCGGGCATATCCTCATGACTCCAAGCAAAAGTTTATTTTCTGCTTTTTAGGAAAACTATCAATTCCTGTTTTAGTGAGGCATCGAACGCCGAACCTATCTGAGTTGTTCGTTCTGGATGCTCGTCGTCCAGAATGATATTTTTAGTAGCTTCCACCACCTGACCTTTCACGAGTTGTGACTCGTCTCTAGGATCCAATGTTTCAATCTCTGCACCTTCATCCACTTGGTAGGTAGTAGTATTTTTCCTAGATTCCTCCAGCTCTTCCTGCTCGGCAGATGAGTAGTAACATTCCCGAGCTACTTTTTTGTCACCCTTTACAACTCCTACTCCCAAATTGGTTAGAGATTTCAGGCATTGATGTACCGTAGATGGTACTGCTTCGAACTTCTTCAATCCTACCCTTCCCATGATGATATTGTAGGCTGATCGGACATTCTTATCCATCACGAAGAAGGGTACTCTTTATATTCGACAAGCAGGCCAAGTACCAATGAACATATCCAACTTGATCGTCCCAAGTGGAAAAACTTTCTCACCAGCAAAACCGAGGAGGGGTCTGTGATAAGGCTCCAACTAAGACAACTTTAGATTTAAGCTGTCAAAGCACGAGTAGAACATAATATCAGCCGAGCTACCATTATCAACCAGTACTCTCGAGATCATCACTTCCTTCATTCTCATTTTGATCACCAATGGATCATCATGAGGATACAACACACCTGCAAGGTCGTTCTTTGAGAAATCGATGACCATTTTTTCTCTGTTGACCTTCCTCGGGCGATCATCTTTAGCCAAGTTTATTCGTTGAATATATGAACAGGCTTGAGCCTCATTGAGGTAAGCTTTTCTTTCTGCAGTAAGGTCTCCACCTACTGTATCTCCACCCGTAATAACATTACAATCAAATGATCCAAAACGTATTGAAAATACCTCACATTTTGGTTGCCTTGGTCTTTTGGGGAGATCGGGGTCGTCTTCTGGATCATCTTCATGGTCTCTTTTCTTGTTCTCCTCTGCTCGACAAGGAGATATATACCTCTCTCTTGCTCGGTCGCTGCTTCTTCTTTTATTTCTACGATCAACATACTTTGCCAGTTTTCCTCGTCTAATGAGTGCTTCGATCTCATTCTGAAGAGCTATGAAATTTTTGGTCGTGTGGCCATGATCTTTGTGGAACTCGCAATATTTGGCCTTATTCCTTCTGTCAGGGTTTGACTTCATTTTCTCTGGCCAGTTTAGCTCCTCGCCGTTCTTGATTTCTTCTAAAACATGGTTGATGTCTACCTTCAAAGGAGTATAATTTTCAAATTTCTTTAATACCTCCCATGATGGCATTGTTTTTGACTGCTTGTCACCACCATTGTTCTTATGCCCTTTCTTTTTAGCCTTATTAACCTCCACCTTGGTCTCTTTGGTGTCCATGTTCTTCTTCGCAGCCATAGCCTCCTCGGCATTCATGATCTAGGCCGCTTTTGCCATCAGTTCTGATATGGTTCTGGGTGGATCTTTGGCCAAAGTGTAGTACAACTTGTTGGGAAACAGCCCACTCATCAGAGCAGTAATCGCTTGTCACACCCCGCCTAATTAATCCCGGGTGATCAGTCCTAAATCAAGTTAGAAAAGGTTTCTCAGTTGGTCCATTCTTAGCATCACTGTCGTCTTTTTAATTACTAACCACCTAAGTGAGAAAAGTAGACTTGTGCCAATTTTTATCTTTCAATTAATAAAATAAAACTCATACGGAACATAAAATAATACACAATCACAGTTAATTAAAATAACCATCCACAATTTAAAATACTTAACCGAATAAACCATCGGTCCAAATAACCAGTACAAGTAAAGATAAGAAGCAAAATCTTAACAAGTCTAATACATGAACTGTGAGCGACATGCTCAGATAACTGCTAGAAAATTTCTACACGAACGAAAGAAGGAGGCGTCTATCAAAACCCCGCAACATCCACATGTGCTGCAACAAAGGATACCTAGAATAGAGTCAAGCTTGGCGCCCTTGTGGCTGGACACCTAAAAGGTTTTTAAAAGAATTTTATAGCAAGGGTTAGTACCCAAAAACAGTTGAAAACATTTAACAAATGATTAACTTGCAGTAATAAATAAATATGCATGTGCTTCATATTTTAGTTAGTGCCGAACTCTCTTGAGGACTTCCTCACCCCTCCTCTAATGTGCACTACTAACGCTTCCATTTAATTTACTAGGTCCTACGCTCCTGACCCAATGCTTATTTTAACCCTTGAATTTTACCTACTCTAACCGAGTATGCCTCAATTCATGATTTTTAAGTTATTATAAACGTCAAACTTAATTAAATCATTACTCCTTTTAATTTCATATAATATTCACACCTGTTATGCACATAATACATTTTTCACTATGTATTAATTATCCCATATATAATTAGTTAACTAATTATATATTTAATCATATTAGAGTATTCACAAACATACTGAAATAACATTTAATACAAACTTTCGACCGAGTAAAAATACTCACAAAATATAAATTTTCCCAAGTGCTATCCCACTAGGTGTATTCACGTAACCTAGTTATCCAAGTTAGATTCGCTCACTAACTTAGTTTAACATACGAATTGGAGGCGGTCATATTCCTTCCCTAAAAGTGAGATGCCCCTCACCCAGATAATGGACGCTATGACCTGGGATTGAACTCTCCCTACTCCTCAAGCTAGGGGATTCATCCACTACGCGCAACCTCCCCCTATAGCACTAGATTATATACTAATAATATCCAATCACTGATATTAATGCACACACATTTATATACATATACTGTCACATCCCGTACATATATATATATAAATATAAAATGTCCCGGCTACACCATGTTCACAATCCGTAACATAAGTCTAGTTAATTTATTAAGAGTTTATGGTCCAACTCTAATCATTAATTACTTCACACATTAATTAATTAAGTCACCTTTGGTGTCGCCCCCACCATAAAATTTGACTAACTCTCGTAGTCTTAATCAACCTCACCCGAGTCTAAATCCCCGACTCTCAAATTATTTAGCCTTTACCTAAATAAGGTTTATCTCTCGGTATTCCTCAACCATTATCCCCGCACTTGTTTACTAACTATATTTAATCCTTTCGAACTCTTCCCAAAAATTTAACCTTAGTGTATCACCAAATTTCTCCAAAACCCGACGAATAATAATTTTGATGTCACACTAAGTCGTCTCTAAATTCTAATTAATTTTATTCACCATTAATTAGATTTAAAACCCATGTATAAATTTCTCACCAATTTAATTCATGGAAAAATTAAATTAAATTTTCTTTATATAAAATAAAACTGGGCAAATTGCCAAAATCTGCCGACCTTCGATCGATCGACCCCAGACCTTCGATCGATCGATCAAGCAGGTCTTCGTCTTCTTCGCGAAGACAGATTTTGCCATGGACGTTTTTTCTCAAACCCTTGTTTTCTCTACCAGTAACCTTAAGCCCTCTTAACATTAATACATGTTAGAAACCTTATTAGGGACCTCCAGAATGTCCACCAACATCATTAATTCGTCCATTAACTACAATTTCTGAATTTGGGGAAAATATCCATCTTGAATTCCTTACCCATTTACATCCCAAATCCCTTCACCAAATTCGTTTCTAATTATCCAGATATCATCCTACTAGATATGTATCAATTTATAATATCAAATTTCTACAAGAATCCTCATTCAAATTCGTAAATCAGATTATTATTTTCAAAACCTCATGTTTATGCCATGAACACCCAAAACGAATTTTGATCAAACACATCACATGAATATGAATTACAAAACAAATTTAATACTATTGCAAGTTATCCACTTGCCTTAGGTTTCGTAGTGTCTGATTCGGAGATGAATTTCCAAGGTTGAAGACGATCCTTGTTGGCTCTCTAGTGATCCCAAAGCTGCCCTTAACTGCTATTAGGGTTCCTTAATACACTTAGCCTTTTCTAAAACTCTATCAGCCGTTTTATTATTCCTCCCAATTCCTTAATTTACCTAATCCCGTTTTTTGCCTAATGGGCCAAGCCCAAGTGACCCAAATACCCCCGTGTGGGCCCGACTATGTCTAAAAATGCCTCGTGACCCGTTTACTACCACCGAATACACTTTTCTGACTATATCGGCCCATCCGGACTCAACCGTACACTCAGAATTGGCATCCGAATTAATTTATAAAAAGGTTTATCCCCTCACCCCTTTAGTCTATACCGACTCTCGGTTGAGATAAGTGCATACCCTGTCATTAATACTCGAAATGACTTAAATAAATAATTACTATTCACTTAGTAAATAACTTCCCGTAAATATTAACCATTTACTCCTCGATTAATATTTAAATAAAATTTCCCTAATTAATTCAATTAAATTACGACTCACAAGTAATTTTCAATTCCCGAATTAATTAAATATTTAATGCATGAAAATGCGGGGTGTTACATACTCCCCCCCTTACAAAGGAATTTCGTCCCCGAAATTAGGTCATACCTGTGATAAAAAAGCTCTGGATATTGCTCCCGCATAACCTCCTCCCGCTCCCAGGTAGACTCATCAATGTTACTTATGGAACAACTTTGGATCGTAATTTCCGCTCGCTACGGTCTAGGATAGCCACCGGCCTCTCCTCATATGAAATGTCTGGATGTAGATCAATTTCTTCGAGTGGAATGTGCCAGAAGGCCCTCTCACTCCGACGATATTTCTTCAGCGATGCTACATGGAGCACGTCGTGTATCAGCTGAAGATGCTCCGATAATCCCAGCCTGTAGGCTACAGGCCCCACCCTCTCGATAATAGGGAAAGGTCCCACGTACCTCGGTGCTAGCTTACCCTTCTTGCCGAACCTCACCACCCCTTTCATGGGGGACACCCTGACCAATACCTGATCCCCAACCTCTAACTCCACGTGTCTCCGTGAAGCATCAGCGTAACTTTTCTGCCTATCCTGAGCTATCCGAATCCTCCCTCGGATCAGCTCTATCTTGGAAGATGTCTCTTGAACAATCTCCGGCCCCAACAGTTTGTTGTCCCCCACCTCTAACCAACAAGAGGGTGAACGACAAGGTCTCCCGTATAATGCCTCGAATGGTGCCATGCCGATCGTGAATTGGTAAGAGTTATTATACGCAAACTCTACCATAGGAAGATATTTCTCCCAACCTCCCCCAAATTTTAGTATACACATTCTGAGCATATCTTCCAACATTTAATTGACTCTCTCGGTCTGCCCGTCAGTCTGTGGGTGATAGGCTGTACTCAAACGTAACTCCGTGCCCATGGCCTCTGAAAACTCTGCCAAAAATGGGCCACAAAGATCTTGTCCCTATCCGAGATAATATTAATCGATACCCCGTGCAGTTTAACAATCTCCGCTATGAATAGCTGTGCATAACGAATCGTCTCAAAGTCTGTGTGAACCGGTAGGAAGTGGGCCACTTTGGTCAACCGATCCACAATAACCCATATGGAATCGTGACCCTTCTGTGATGTCGGTAACCCTGTAATGAAGTCCATAGAGATGCTCTCCCACTTCCACACAGCAATTTCAAGCGGCTGTAGCATCCCTGATGGTCTCTGATGGTCAACTTTCACAAGCTGACACGTGGCACATTTCGAAACAAATTCTGCTATATCCCGTTTCATCCCTGCCCACCAATACTGCCTCCTCATATCTTGATACATCTTATCCCCACCGGGATGTACCGCGAATCTCGACCCATGAGACTTCGTCATAACAACGTGCCTCAATTCCGCATCCTCTGGCACAATCAACCTCCCATTATGGCGTAAGCCTCCCTCCGAGCTGATCGAGTACCCCTCTGCTCCCTCAGCTAGCAACTGGCTCACCCTATCCCGGCAGGTCTGATCCCCTGCCTGAGCCCCCATAACCCGCATAATGATATCGGGTGTGATGGATAATGCTGACATGCAAGCCCTGGCTACATCATCCTCGTATCGAAGTTCTCTCCACTTCGCTTTCCAGACTTCTGATATTTCCCCAGTCGGTCTCCAACTCAATGCATCCGCCACCACATTAGCCTTACCAGGATGATACTGATTATCAAACTGATAGTCTTTCACGAATTCTAGCCATCGCCTCTGTCTCATATTCAAATCCTTCTGAGTGAAGAGATACTGAAGTGATTTGTGATCCGTGAATAGCATGAACTGCTCCCCCAGCAGATAATGTCTCCATATCCTCAAAGAAAAAACGACTGCTGCTAACTCCAGGTCGTGAGTGGGGTAATTCTTCTCGTGGGGCTTTAGCTTCCTGGACGCATAAGATATAGCCCTTTCCTCCTGCTGAAGCACACCCCCAAGTCCCTGCAAGGATGCGTCAGTGTAAACCCGATACTCTAATCCTCCCTTCGACAATGCAAGCACGGGTGCAGATGTCAACTTGTCCTTTAACTCGTCGAAGGCTAATTGACAGTGATCATTCCAGGTGAAAGGTACCCCTTTCCTGGTAAGATTCGTCAAAGGGCCCACAATCTTTGAGAATCCTTTGATGAACCGTCTGTAATAACCGGCCAACCCCAGAAAACTGCACACTTCTGTCAGTGTCGTGGGCTATCCCCACTCCCTCACCGCCGATACTTTACTTGGATCCACCGAAATACCCCGGTCTGGCACCACGTGGCCAAGGAACTGGACCTTCCGTATCCAAAATCCACACTTACTGAATTTGGCATAGAGTTAGTGATCCCGTAATGTCTGTAACACTATATGTAGGTGCTCTGCGTTCTCCTCCTCAGTACGCGAGTAGATCAGGATGTCATCAATGAACACGATAACAAACTGATCGAGAAACTCCCTGAATACTCTGTTCATGAGGTCCATGAACACTGCTGGTGCATTGGTGAGTCCGAATGGCATCACCCTGAACTCGTAAGATCCATACCGCGACAGGAAAGCGGTCTTCGGAACATCTTCCTCTCGAATACGTAGTTGGTGATATCCTGACCTTAAGTCGACCTTAGAGAAATAAGTCGCCCCTCTCAACTGGCCAAATAGGTCGTCAATCCTAGGCAAAGGATACTTATTCCGTATCGTGGCCTTATTCAGCTCTCTATAGTCCACGCATAACCGTAGTGAGCCATCTCGCTTTTTCACAAATAACACCGGTGCACCCCACGGTGATGTACTCCGTCGTATGAAACCCTGACCCAGAAGCTGCTGAATCTGTTCCCTCAGCTCACGCATCTCTGAAGGGGCCATACGGTATGGGACTCGAGCAATTTGCCTCGTCCCCGGTGCTAAATCGATCACAAATTTGATTTCCCTGCTAGGTGGCAACCCCGGTATCTCCTGAAACACATCCTCAAAGTCTCTCACCACTGGGATTGAATCCAACGCAATAGACACCTCCTGTGAGGTTTCCTCCTCAATGTAATACAGGTGTGTGCGTGTCCCTCCCTCGGGTAGTGGCATTGCTATTAAGAACATCTCCTGCCCTGGAATGGAGAACACGATAGTCCTTTCATAGCAATCCACCGTCACCCGATAACCTGCCAACCAATCCATACCCAAGATGACATCGTACCCCTCCATATCTAACACTAGTAGGTCCTCTGCTAAACTAAGTCTCCCGATCAAAATGTCCACACCCCGACAAATCGAGTGAATCGTAGCCCCGCTGCCAACTGGCGACTCTACACATATCCGAAGACCTCCCGCGGTCTCTAGTAGTTCGGCCCGTTTAGCAAAATTTAATTTAATGAATGAATGTGATGCTCCCGTATCAAAGAGAATACTACCCTCATAACCATGAATGAGAAACATACCCTCAACTGCTGGCGGTGCTTGCTG
Organism: Sambucus nigra; assembly: GCA_949130495.1. Lineage (NCBI taxonomy): Eukaryota > Viridiplantae > Streptophyta > Magnoliopsida > Dipsacales > Adoxaceae > Sambucus > Sambucus nigra. The sequence continues at coordinate 531,064,047 of OX422214.1, forward strand.
CGCCGGGGGATTAGGAACATCCCGGACGTTATACACACGTTCATAGTGCATCTGCCCCTGCTGAGGTGGGGCGGGTGGAGCTGGTGCTGCTGGTGGTAATTGCCCCCGTTGCCCCTGTTGGGCCTCCTGCTGTTGACCTCTGCCCCTCTGCGGGCATTCCCTCTTGAAATGTCCTGGCTGGCCACACACAAAACAACATCTCTGACAATCCCCCTGTCGTTGGCCCTGTTGGCCCTGACGCGGCTGGCCCTGGCCCTGCTGGCCTCCCCCATTATTCCCTTGGCCCTGACGGACCTGAGGAACCTGCTGCTGCTGATTCGGGCCCAGCTACCCCTGCCTGAACCCTTGTCCTCCCTGTCGGAAAACACCAGGCTTAAACTTCTTTACCTGATTCCCTTGCTGACTACCCGCCTGCTGCTGAGCACCACTAGTGTTACTACTAGTAACAGCCTTGCCCTATTGGCTCGACTCCCCTGTTGGCTTGCTACCCTTCGCATGGAAGCGATGGTCCTGGAGGTGTACAAGTGCGGCATTAACGACGTCTGTATACGTCACTAACGCCGGATTCCCAATCAAGTGTTGCCTGATCCTCCAGGCTAAACCGTCCATAAACCTCGATTTCTTCCGCTCCTCATCGCTCACCTCATTTGGCACAAAGTTTGCCAAACGGGTGAACTCTTCCTCGTAGTTTGCCACTGATCGGTCACCCTGAACTAAATCACTGAATTTCTTCCTCATCTCAGTCTCTACTTCTGGTGGAAAGTATTTGCGGTCGAACCGCACCCAAAACTCTGCTATCGGCATCAAGTCTCGCTCCCCGGCAGTGGTAACTGACTCCCACCACTGTAAGGCTTCCCCTGATAGACGAAAGGTAGCAAGCATCTGCTTCTATACCTTGGTACACTCTAGCATGCATAGATGGCGCTGAATGTTCTTCTTCCAGTCACAAGCCTCTATCACATCTGTGCTACCCCGGAACTCAGGTGGGTGACCCTTCTGAAAGGTCTCCCTAACTCTCTGCCAAGACGGTGGCCCCACTGGAGTCTGAACAGCTGGTGCCACTGGAGGCGGTGCCTGGGGCTGTGGAAAGTGAGCTGCCATAGCTCTCATTGCTGTTTCGACCGTCTGGGACACTATCACTGCCACCTGAGTAGTGGAAATCAACTCGGGTGGGGGTGGTGGTAGCGGTACCTGTGGCTCCTAATGAGCCTCCCTGATTTCATCCCTAGCCTCAGCACTCTCTGCTCTCAGTCTCCTCGGTGGCATCTGAAATAAATTGAATTGTATAAGTAGACAATTTACACAAAAATATACACAGCAGAAATACGATATCTCACAAGCGGAAAATGAATCAACAGTCCTAATAATAGGTCTCTATAACAACGAGTGTGTTGCACTGAAATGTAGAAAGCCCCACAGATCCTAAGGACACTAGAACCTGATGCTCTGATACCATCTGTGACACCCCGCCGAATTAATCCCGGGTGATCAGTCCTAAATCAAGTTAGAAAAGGTTTCTCAGTTGGTCCATTCTTAGCATCATTGTCGTCTTTTTAATTAGTAACCACCTAAGTGAGAAAAGTAGACTGGTGCCAATTTTTATCTTTCAATTAATAAAATAAAACTCATACGGGACATAAAATAATACACAATCACAGTTAATTAAAATAACCATCCACAATTTAAAATACTTAACCGAATAAACCATCGGTCCAAATAACCAGTACAAGTAAAGATAAGAAGCAAAATCTTAACAAGTCTAATACATGAATTGTGAGCGACATGCTCAGATAACTGCTAGAAAATTTCTACACGAACGAAAGAAGGAGGCGTCTATCAAAACCCCGCAACATCCACATGTGCTGCAGCAAAGGATACCTGGAATAGAGTCAAGCTTGGCGCCCTTATGGCTGGACACCTAAAAGGTTTTTAAAAGAATTTTATAGCAAGGGTTAGTACCCAAAAATAGTTGAAAACATTTAACAAATTATTAACTTGCAGTAATAAATAAATATGCATGTGCTTCATATTTTAGTTAGTGCCGCACTCTCTTGAGGACTTCCTCACCCCTCCTCTAATGTGCACTACTAACGCTTCCATTTAATTTACTAGGTCCTACGCTCCTGACCCAATGCTTATTTTAACCCTTGAATTTTACCAACTCTAACTGAGTATGCCTTAATTCATGGTTTTTAAGTTATTATAAACGTCAAACTTAATTAAATCATTACTCCTTTTAATTTCATATAATATTCACACCTGTTATGCACATAATACATTTTTCACTATGTATTAATTATCCCATATATAATTATTTACCTAATTATATATTTAATCATATTAGAGTATTCACAAACATACTGAAATAACATTTAATACAAACTTTCGACCGAGTAAAAATACTCACAAAATATAAATTTTCCCAAGTGCTATCCCACTAGGTGTATTCATGTAACCTAGTTATCCAAGTTAGATTCGCTCACTAACTTAGTTTAACATACGAATTGGAGGCGGTCATATTCCTTCCCTGAAAGTGAGATGCCCCTTACCCATATAATGGACGCTATGACCTGGGATTGTACTCGCCCTACTCCTCAAGCTAGGGGATTCATCCACTACGCGCAACCTCCCCCTATAGCACTAGATTATATACTAATAATATCCAATCACTGATATTATTGCACACACATTTATATACATATACTGTCACATCCCGTACATATATATATAAATATAAAATGTCCCGGCTACACCATGTACACAATCCGTAACATAAGCCTAGTTAATTTATTAAGAGTTTATGGTCCAGCTCTAATAATTAATTAATTCACACATTAATTAATTAAGTCACTTTTGGTGTCACCCCCACCATAAAATTTGACTTACTCTCGTAGTCTTAATCAACCTCACCCGAGTCTAAATCCCCGACTCTCAAATTATTTAGCCTTTACCTAAATAAGGTTTATCTCTCGGTATTCCTCAACCATTATCCCCGCACTTGTTTCCTAACTATATTTAATCCTTTCGAACTCTTCCCAAAAATTTAACCTTAGTGTATCACCATATTTCTCCAAAACCCGACGAATAATAATTTTGATGTCACACTAAGTCGTCTCTAAATTCTAATTAATTTTATTCACCATTAATTAGATTTAAAACCCATGTATAAATTTCTCACCAATTTAATTCATGGAAAAATTAAATTAAATTTTCTTTATATAAAATAAAACTGGCCAAATTGCCAAAATCTGCCGACCTTCGATCGATCGACCCCAGACCTTCGATCGATCGATCGAGTAGGTCTTCGTCTTCTTCGCGAAGACAGATTCTGCCATGGACGTTTTTTCTCAAACCCTAGTTTTCTCTACCAGCAACCTTAAGCCCTCTTAACATTAATACATGTTAGAAACCTTATTAGGGACCTCTAGAATGTCCACCAATATCATTAATTCGTCCATTAACTACAATTTCTGAATTTGGGGAAAATATCTATCTTGAATTCCTTACCCATTTACATCCCAAATCCCTTCACCAAATTCGTTTCTAATTATCTTGATATCATCCTACTAGATATGTATCAATTTATAATATCAGATTTCTACAAGAATCCTCATTCAAATTCGTAAATCAGATTATTGTTTTCAAAACCTCATGTTTATGTTATGAACACCCAAAACGAATTTTGATCAAACACATCACATGAATATGAATTACAAAACAGATTTAATACTATTGCAAGTTATCCACTTGCCTTAGGTTTCGTAGTGTCTGATTCGGAGATGAATTTCCATGGTTGAAGACGATCCTTGTTGGCTCTCTAGTGATCGTAAAGCTGCCCTTAACTTCTATTAGGGTTCCTTAATACACTTAGCCTTTTCTAAAATTCTATCAGCCGTTTTATTGTTCCTCCCAATTCCTTAATTTACCTAATCCCGTTTTTTGCCTAATGGGCCAAGCCCAAGTGACCCAAATGCCCCCGTGTGGGCCCGGCTATGTCTAAAAATGCCTCGTGACCTGTTTACTACCCCCGGATACACTTTTCCGACTATCTCGGCCCATCCGGACTCAACCGTACTCCAAAATTGGCATCCGAATTAATTTATAAAAATGTTTATCCCCTCACTCCTTTAGTCTATACCGACTCTCGGTTGAGATAAGTGCATACCCTGTCATTAATACTCGAAATGACTTAAATAAATAATTACTATTCACTTAGTAAATAACTTCCCGTAAATATTAACCATTTACTCCTCGAATAATATATAAATAAAATTTCCCTAATTAATTCAATTAAATTACGACTCACAAGTAATTTTCAATTCCCGAATTAATTAAATATTTAATGCATGAAAATGCGGGGTGTTACATCGCTGTCTTTTCCTCATAATCAATAACTTCGAGTTTCTCGTTATTGAAACGAGTTATATAATCTGTGGTGCTCTCACCTTCTTTTTGTCTAAAACTTAACAAGTGTGCTACTCGTTTAACCGATTTTGCTCCAAAATAGAAGTTTCCAATGAAGAGCTCGGCCAGTTGAAAGAAAGTTGAAATCTTACCCCGAGGAAGATTATTGTACCATATTTGAGTAGATCCAGTAAGAGCTCCCGAGAATTCCCTACATCTCATCTCATCTGGCACAGCGTAGATGTCAGCAGCAGCTTGGTATTGCTCTATATGAAGGACAGGGTCGGTTTTTCCATCATATTTAGGAGTCACAACAAGTGCTTTGAACTATGATGGTGTGGGAAAATCCACAATTGCCTGGACAAAAGGTGTCCCTTGGACAAAAGTTCTTTGTAGAGGATTCTTGGCCTTAGCCATTTCCCCTAATCTATCCTCCAACTGCTGAATAGAGCCTTTCCACGCATCATTTCCCTCATCGGGCCTATTGGTTCGAGCAACTGGTTGTGTTGAGTTCCCCTCCTGGGATCTATCTTGTCGAGCAACTGGTTGTGATTGGGCAGAACCCTCTCTTAGATCAAATGGTCATCGAAAGTTTCTCGACGTAGCCTTAGGAGGACTTTTATTCTTCCTAGGGCCCAATTGATCAAAAGGAGGGATCCTACTTAGTCTTTCCAATGCACTAATCCTTTCTGGAGAGAGAGTGATGTTTGGTTCAATATTTGTGGCTCGTACTGATGAAGTTCGACCCGGTTGGTAAGAAAAATCATCAGATTTCTCAGTGCGATATGAATCGCTTTGCCTAATGCGTAGAGAAAGTAAATGAGTATTTCTTTGAACACTTCGTTGTCCTGAATGGGTTGACGCTCCACCCTGGATAGTTTGCATGAGTTGTCGCATAGTTTCTTGCATGGCTATCTGGCCTTGAGCCAAACTGGCCATAATTCCAGCTAGATCATGGACATTTAGAGGAGCAGATGGATTTGGGGGGTTTCCAGCGTTTCGATTGCTGGATTCAGGATTGTCAGCCATTGATAATGAATTATTTTTGGTGAAAAATGATAATTACAGTCATTTTCCCACAGATGGCGCCAATCTGTTGATGTAAAAAATTAGATTATCTATAATTATTTAATCACAGATAAAATAAATAAGACAAATTTTTTTTAAAGTGTTTCAGCCTTAAAAGAATGGCATACGTCCACTGTTTTTGTTATTGCTGAATGTTTGGGAATTCTCGATAACGAGGTTTTTACCAAGAAATTACGAGTCCCCTTACAATGAGGATGATGCAATGTATTTATAGCCCTCAGGCTGTACATGTGAAAGGATAATACATAGCTGTTCAATAAGCGTATACATCTGTACGATAATAATCAACATTTAATGCGCATTTAATCCTCTTAATTGTCTGGTAATAAATGCTCTGATCGAGGTGCAGCTCGGACCGCCTAAGCAGCTCGGACCGCCTAAGTATCTCGGTATCCATGAGTTGCTCGGTGCAGTAAAGTTCCTCGGAGAGCACCTACTGCTCGGAGTATCTGAGTTGGTCGAGGAAATTGAGTTCCTCGAAGTCAAGGTGTTGTTCAGAAGTGTTTGTTATTGCCATGTGTCTCCACTTAATTGAGCCACGTCAGCAAACTAAATTTGTTATCAACATACGGAATTTATAAATACGATCAAGATGACTTAAAACACTCGACTCGATCCCTCTCAAGCCCCAACGCGTCTTCTTGAATCAACCTCTGCCTAGCGAATAACCATGGAGCTCCACCGCGGTCTTGGAATCCACCGATCGGACTTTATATGGTCATCGTCACCCGAACTAGGAACCTTTATCCAAGTGGGTAAAGCAACGCAAACATCTTCTTTTTTGTGGGATTTAGAACAAACCCAAACATCTCTTCAAACGATAGAGATGAAAAACCGGTGCCAAAACTCCAAGAAAAGTATATATATATATATATGGAACTTGGATTAAACAAACAATTGGGTGTAAACTAGAGTGTCAAATGAATTTTTCTTTGAAAGATGAACACTCAAAAATCATGAACTTTTCTTGAAAGAATTTGCTCTCAAAAACTCACTCTAGAAGTTAGAATGGAATGAAAAGTTAAGTTAGAAAAGTTTATTTCCGTACATAAGAAATTCTGTAAAAAGACAGTGGGGAAAACAAGTGGGAAAGTGGGTCAAAACTGCTTAAAACTGCCAAATACCTGTTCCCACCAAATCTCGTTTGAACGACATTTTCATTCGAACGAAATCTCGTTTGAACGAGGCTTCTAACGAAGTTCCAGGGTGAACTTGTTAGAAATCTCGTTGGAAATCTCGTTCGAACAGCCATCTCGTTCGAACGACATTTCGAATGTAGTTCCAGTGGACAATATGGGAACTCGTTGGCAAACTCGTTCAAACGACAATTGGTTCGAACGCAAACTCGTTCGAACGACATATCGAACGAACTTCCAGAAAGTTTGAAAATTTTATTTTTAGCCCAGAAACTTTATAAACTTATTTTAAAGTTTTAATAAAATCTTTCTAAAAATAAACAACAATTTTAAATAAACGTACACCCAAAATGAAATGTTCCAAGCTCCTATATATAATCAAAATGCATTCATACCTTAGGAGCAATGGAACCATGTTGATGACGTAGAAACGAGGCACAAACAAACTCGACAATGTGATGAAGCTTTATACTCTTGGACGGTACGTCTTCAACAAGCACGTCATAGGCTTGAAGGATGATCAATAACTCTATCCTATGAATCAAACATTTTTGTCCGAAATTGAGCCAAAACTACAAAGGACTCAACTGGAAATTTGTGTCCTTACAAATCTCCCCCTTTGACTATTTCGGGACAAAAAACAAATAAAAATCCTAAAGGGCCGTCAAGCTCTACTATACTGACAAAAAGTCCCACCCAAAATAAAATTACAATGCTTGACTCAAACAACCCAAGGATTAAAATCTTTGCCGGTGAAAGCTGCCACTTAGAATATAATTCCTGCACACTTAAGCAAACACATTAAACGCATAGGGAATATCAAAATATTAAAGACAATTAAATAATTACACTCCCCCTAAATTAATTCTCCCCCTTTATTAACTATGATCAACTTAAAAAGATGTCTCCCCCTATGATAAATCTCCCCCAAACAAAGATACGATTATAATTGGAATAGATACGATTATAAAGGATTTAGCTAGCGAATAATAGGAATAGATACCATTTCTCCCCTATCATTTTCCCCCTTTTTGTTCAGGAATAGATAAAGGCTAAAGAATAAAAAATTAACTTATCTCCCCCAATTAAAGCATATTACCCTTAAACTAAACAAGGGATACATAAAATGGGATAACAAGCTAAACATGCAAATGTGCAAAAGTGATGAGAACATTAAAGCATATGGGAAACAAAAGCACAACTAATCCAACAAATAATAACGGATACCAACTAGGATGCAAATAAATAATACCAATAAGATACATAAAGTATTAAGCATTTGATATCAACAAAGAATGCAACAAGATAGATACCAATTATGAATTAAAGCATATATGGACTAGAAAGTAAGGCAAAGACCAAATAAAATATCAAATATGTGTATACATAATATATACCTAATAGACTCAAATATACATATATAGATATAAACACACAAATGACACAAAATAAGATAAACTTTTCACGCTCGTATGGCAAAAATGTGTCATATGAAAACGAAAGTGTTGGGGTGTGAACTAGCAATAATTAATTTTAGACCCAACCACTTAAAACATGTTCACGGAGTTCTCAATTGATTGCAAACTTCATCACATTTGAATATAACCTCATGTGACAATGTAGATTGAACTCAATGAACAAATATACACAATGCATACAAGCCTATCATGTTGATGATTCTACAAACCAATAGAGTCATGACAGTGAAAACGTAACTAGGATAAACGAACATTGTGCAAACCGTTGATATACCATGCAATCTCCCTCAATAAGCATATATATTATTAATTTTGAATGAATATATCAATCAAACATAGGCCTTGGCAATTATTTTCTTTTTAATGCCATATTTTCTTTTAGGGCTTGGACCACGTATTTCTTTTAGGTCCAAACAAATGGTGGCTTACTATTGGCCAAGGACAATAAATCCTTTCGGATCCCTTCCCCGTGCACATTTATATTTATCATTTTTATTTCTCACAAATCTCATGTGCAACGGATTTTGACATGCACTAGTCCTCCTAGGTCACAAATATGTAGATGACAAAATTGATAGGAGAACACCTCACAAAGCTCAAATATAACATATGAAGTTAAATTTTAAAAAAGCTCGTGCATGTGTGAATTGAGGCATATAAAAATAGAATCCATTTAATCAACACAAAATCCAACTACTCTATGTAAGCATGGTAAAGAACATAATAAAAAATTGACAACCTAAACCAAAAGTTCTAGCCACGTGGGAGCGTAAAAGATGGGATTCAAACACAAGTATATGCCACATAAAGTGTGTCAAACTAAGATACACAATAATTTTTTTTTTTGAGTTTTTGAAATTTTTAACCAAAAATAAAAATATATACTCAAAAGACAAACAAAAATCATTTGAATTTTTCATTAAGCTTAAATTATGAAGAAATAAAACCCAAATGATAAACAAAAAACTTTTTGTATTTTTCATTTAATGCAAACTAAAATGAAAGAAATATAATACAAAAGATAAACAAAAATCATAATTCTAGCATGTGATTAAGCATGGAGCATAGATTAGAAAATGATTAAACAAGCATACAATTAGCATGATAATATAGCATGTAGTACAAAAGCTAAAGTATGCAAATAAAACTAACACATTCAACCTTTAGATTTTACAAGGGAGGAAGCATGTGAAAGTAAATGAGAATTAAATACCCTATCTTGTAAAGCTACCAAGTTGGATCTCCTAATACAAACTAATTATGAGTGACTATATCGGGGTGTAGGAATCTTGGCTACTTCGGTTGCCTTACGTTGGGTTTTTCTAGGACCTCGGTTAAGATCAAAACAAAATTTCCTAAGATGACCTTTTCGACCACAATGTGAACCATTAAACTCACGGTGAAAATATTTACCTAATGAGTGATCTCTAAAAGCTTTCCTAGGCGATTCTCCTAAAATGTTGGTTTTGTCTTTTTGAGTTGATTCATTACAAGTATCGAAGCCTAACCCACAAGTGTCATTTTTAATTTGGACCGTTTCTAATATTTTATCTAATTTTTCCGAACGACTCCAAATCAAATTTGACATTACTAGAGTCTTTTAATTTTTTTTCTAATTCTAGAATGTTAGACTCTAATAACACATTTCTCTCTTCAAACTCGAGAAGCTCCTTTTTCAAGGATTACATTAAACCTCTAAGGCTATCTCTCTCACCTTCTACATATTCTAGCTTCTCTCGAAGAGATCTCTCTCGTGTCCTAAGGTCTTCAACCAACACACTATTATCAACGACCTTGACACGTTCTCTCAAACTAGCTTCTAAGTGCAAATTTGCTCTTTTCAATTTAATAGATTCTTCAAATAGTTCTTGAAAATCATTTTGAAGTTCACTCACATCAACCTCTTCATTTTCATTCTCTCTTTCTTCTTCACTCTCACTACCATAAAAAATAAGGGAATCATAAACTTTGACCTCAGAAGTGTCATGTGTTTGAATATCTTCATGAGAAGATTCATTATCGGTGCTCACATGACTAGCCATAAAAGCCAAAAAGTTGGGCTTAGTGGGGGAATCGAGTCCCTCTTCCTTATCACTATCACGAACGATCGCATTATATGAAATGGGTCGCTTACCCTCTCTCCTTAGTTTAGTGGGGCACCCAGAAGCCCTATGGCCATAACCCTCACAACCAAAACACTTATTTGACTCGTCCTTATTTAATTTTCATTAATAGTTTTAGGGATCCTCTCGGCTTTGTCATGATTAGAAGTTTCAAATTTCTTAAAGTCATTTTTAAATTTATCTTTGTTAATTTTAAGAAACTTTCGAAATTTCCTAGCAAACAAGGCCATATCTTCCGAGTCACTATCACTCTTGCTCTCTACTACTAGTTTATCCTCTTTTTGGGCTTTTAAAGCAACGCCCTTTTCTATTTTCTTTTCAGTTTTAGAGGGAAATATGTCTAGTTAATAGGTTTGCAAATCACCTACGAGCTCTTCTAATTTTGTAGAGGCTAAAGTTGGTAAAGAATTTAAAACGATCACTTTTGGAATAAATCTATCGGGTAGGGACCTTAAACTTTTCTTTACAACACGGTTGTCGGGTAATTTCTCTCCCAAGTTAAAAGATGAATTAACAATATCGGAAAGTCTACCATAAAATTCATCAAAAGTTTCTTTATCGTTCATTTTGATAGTTTCAAATTGAGTGGTGAGGTTTTGGAGTTTTGAAGCTTTTACGACACTTGTACCTTAATGAGTGAGTTGTAAATATCCCATGCTTCTTTAGTGGTCTCACAAGTCATAATGCGTCAGAATTCATCCGGTGTGATAGCGCTAAACAAGGCATTTAAACCACGATAATTAAAATTTGAGAGTTTAAACTCATCCTCACTCCATCTATCGGTCGGTTTGGGAACGCGTTCATTATCTACTAAATGAGTTGGTAGAGACCACCCGTTAACTATAGATAACCAAACTCTCTCGTCGATAGATTTGGTACCAATTTCATTCGCGCTTTCCAGTACGCATAATTAGAACCATCGAAAATAGGAAATTTTAAAAATGGGGAAAATTCCATTTTAGCCAAAAATAGTTAAAGGATCTTTAACGAAATAATTTATCGATTTGGCTCTGATACCAATTTGTAGAATAGGAGGCCCCCAATTTTTAAATATGAATTCTTTTATACTTCAAAAATTCATAATTTCCTTTTATGATGCAGAAGCGTAGGGTGATGGTTCAAATTAAAACAACTACACAAATTTTATTTTTTCTTTCAAATTAAAATTAATACCAACTGAGATGTGATTCAAACACACACACTTAATTAAATTTACACAATTAATCCAATTAAATCCAAGTCCTAGAAAATTTGCCTAACTCAGATTTCTCAATATTACCAAATTAGGCCAAACCAATTTTAACACATTAAATTAAATGACTTGAATTTAGTTAACATAAACATTACCCAATATTAATTTGCACCAAATTAAACAAATAGTGATTAAACTAAACCAATTTTATCTTTTTACCTAAGCATGCATTCTAAGTGATTTTGCAAAAGATAAAATAAACAATTAATCCACTACGTCGCGATGTACGAGGAAAAACTCACAACGGAAAAAAAACCTCGGACGACCCTAGCCTCAAATCCACTAATTACGGAATTTACAAATACAATCAAGATGACTTACAACACTCGACTCGATCCCTCTCAAGCCCCGACGCATCTTCTTGTATCAACCTCTGCCTAGCGAATAACCACGGAGCTCCACCGCGGTCTCGGAATCTACCGATCGGACTTTATATGGTCACCGTCACCCGAACTAGGAACCTTTCTCCAAGTGGGTAAATCAACGCAAAAATCTTCTTCTTTGTGGTATTTAGAAGCAAACCCAAATGTCTCTTCAAACGGTAGAGATGAAAAACCGGTGCAAAAACTCCAAGCAAAGTATATATATATATATGGAACTTGGATTAAACAAACAATTGGGTGTAAACTGGAGTGTAAAATGAATTTTTCTTTGAAAGATGAACACTAAAAAACCATGAACTTTTCTTGAAAGAATTTTCTCTAAAAAACTCACTCTAGAAGTTAGAATGGAATGAAAAGTTAAGTTAGAAAAGTTTATTTCCGCACTTAAGAAATTCTGTAAAATGATAGTGGGAAAAACAAGTGGGAAAGTGAGTCAAAACTGCTTAAAACTTCCAAATACCTGTTTCCACCAAATCTCGTTCGAATGACATTTTTGTTCGAACGAAATCTTGTTCGAACGAGGCTTCTATCGAAGTTCCAGAGTGAACTCGTTAGAAATCTCGTTGGAAATCTTATTCGAACGACATTTCGAACGAAGTTCCAGTGGCCAATATGGGAACTCGTTGGCAAACTCGTTCGAACGACATTTGGTTTGAACGAAAAACTCGTTCGAATGACATATCGAACGAACTTCCAGAAAGTTTGAAAATTTTATTTTTAGCCCAGAAACTTTATAAACGTATTTTAAAGTTTTAATAAAATCTTTCTGAAAATAAACAATAGTTTTAAATAAACGTACACCCAAAATGAAACGTTCCAAGCTCCTATATATATAATCAAAATGCATTCATACCTTAGGAGCAATGGAACCATGTTGATGACGTAGAAACGAGGCACAAACAAACTCGGCAATGTGATGAAGCTTTATACTCTTGGCCGCTACGTCTTCAACAAACACGTCATAGGCTTGAAGGATGATCAATAACTCTATCCTATGACTCAAACGCTTTTGTTCGGAATTGAACCAAAACTACAAAGGCCTCAATTGGAAATTTGTGTCCTTACAGAATGAATTATGGGGGAGAAAATCTTGTTGATTTATCTATGATTTTCTTAAGCTTAATTGATCTTGAATTTGTTGCATATCATTATATTTCAAACCTTTGCGTGTCACGGGTATTTGCTTTATCTCATGTGTGTAGGTACAAAGTTGATATCTATTGGATTGCACACCCCGATGAGAAAAGTTTTGGGAGTTTTCTGAAGTGTTGAAGATTTGAAGATATTGAAGTTTGATTGAAGACATGTCACTTAATATTCTCAGTTTGAGGGTTTAATGGGGATATTACGTTATATGTCATTTGTTTTTGGGAGTTTGCATAATTCGGTTTTTTATGTATGTACCGGCATAGACGTAGGGGGAGATTTGTAAGGACATTTTTATCATGTCCTAAATGTTTCATTTGTGTATGTCGTACGCCGCTACAAAAGGCACGTCTTTTCACGATCTCGCACGATGGTCTCAATCCAAATTTCAAGAATCAAGTATTCATCATCTTCATAAAGTGTCCCACATCTGCCTCAATGACTTCACATTCCACGATTTTAGGGAATTTATGCAAGTGGTACGCAAGAGAAGTCAAAACAGTGAAATATGGCATGATATGGAAGTTCAAGGGAATTTTGGTAATTTTACAGCCACCGTCCAGAGGACCGGTCAACTTTAAAGTTTAATAGCTCACCAAAATGTAAATACTGGAAGAAACAAAACCTCAATCTGAGCTACAGTGAAGAAGTTATGGCCCATTGAAAACGGAGAAAATTCCAAGAAAAAGACTTGAAAAATGTTGTGTATTTTAAGCCCAAAAACCAGCGATCTTTTGCGAACCCCATCCAAACCGGTTCGGGGGGGGGGGGGGGGGAACCGGTTCACGGTACACCAAAACCGGTTTGGGGTACCTGATGCTGTCAAAGTCCTTTGTGCTAAAATGCTGTCACCACTTACAAATCTTTTGCAAACATGTTGATCAAATTCCGGCACTTTTCTTCCATGTTTTCCTAAAGATGTTTTTTGAGCTTTAATCTTCCCTTATAAATTCACACTTCTCTCCCATCTACATTTACACATCATAAAACCTTCAAGAGGTCATTTCTACTCATTTAGGAGTATTTTGTGGAGAAGCCGGTATCTTCTTCATTGCTGCCCATCTGGAATTCTTGCGGGAGATTCCAGCCGATGACATCGAAACCGACACATGCGGGTATTTCTTATGTCACACTTATTTTCATTATAATCCGTGTAACTGTTCTTTATAAATTATACTGAAAATAATATGGTTTTTCCCTGCAGGGATTTTTCCTGATATGTTGTGTCACATGCTATATTTATTTTATTTGATAAATCATCTAGATGCATGTTTTTAGGATTTAATTGAAATACTGTATTCAATTAAATATCTTCTTAATTTTAATGCATGTTTAGGGGCTGTATTTATTTTGTTTAAAAATAGACTCTAATTAAAAATGGTTTATTTGGAAACTTGCGAATAATTTTTATTTGATATCACACACCGTACTTACGTACTTTTCACGATTGACTTGGGTTGCGATTCAAGATACATTTGCGAGACTGATGACCTAAGAATCAAAGTTGCGATGAAGATTCAAACAGAATCGTCCATTTCAATAGATCAAAGGATACCAAGAACCGAGGGCTGTGGTTGTCAAGTCAAAGTTGCGGTGGAGATTGATAGAGCTAGTTCTATGGAGGTTTAAAGTGCGAAATGACGATAATTTGTGGTTACAATCTAATAAAGAGTTATAAGTTGTGTTTGTACTTTTTTGTTATACTTGAAATGTTTTTACTTATGGACTAGTGTGTGGGATGGGTGCATGTGATTTTTTTTAGAGGGTTTCCATATTAAATGACTGTGTCCCTATTTATATGATTTATTTTATTTTTAGCCATTGTTAATTGCTTTCACCTCATACCAGTTTGTACCTAATAATTACTAAATTGTAAACCTGCCATAATTAGTTTGGTCAGTAACAAATTAAAAACGATTATTTTAATTTTCACCACATTTTTATTATTTTAGTTAATTCAAACTTGAAATAATATCTTTACCTGCGATAAATAATCAATCGGGATTAAAATTGAAAATATTTAATTTGATATTAATTTATTTTATCGACTCCATATGAACTATCAATCTCAAGTGTGTGTGCGTGTGTGAGATATATGGAGAGAGAGAGAGAGAGAGAGAGAGAGAGGATAGAGAGAGATGTGTTGGTGGTAATGGTGGCAGAGATGATGTGGTGTGGTGGTGGAGAGGGTAGTGATGAAAAATATGATTGAGAGAAAAGTTGGGTTATAGTTATTTAGAGGCAAAAAAAATGAAGTGAAACCCAATGAAATTTAATCTGCTTTATTTATACTCTATGGATGCCCTTTATTTTGTTATTATGAAACTACTTTAATAGTATCCTTAACAATTATCTTTCTCATTTAAACATAATGTAAAACCACTTCTTATTCTATAATGGAATCGATGAGCAAATTTTGCTGTCCAATCAATGACCATCATAGTTTTTGATGTTATGATTTTCGTACATGAACGACCCCATATAGCATATAACATGTTATGAATGTAAAGATACTCACCTAGTGATTTATTGGGTGAAGGAAACAAAATTGGAGTTGCATGCATATTTATTCAACGTGGTCCTACAAAGTGTTGTCCTAACACATTTTTTTTCTCTTAGTTACCAGAGAAATTCAAGTTTTTATTTTTTCTCTTAGTTACCACATATTTGATCTCACCTAGTGCGAGTTTCTATTGACTTCCTCATGAAATAGAAATTTTACCACGAGGTCCCTATGGACAAGGGGATAAGTGAATCGTTACTTTTGGGCGTATGCATGAGCAAGGAGGACCACACACAAGAGGAGCATAATTTTTCATTTTGACAGGAGTAAGTTCCTGAAGTGGGATACCCTTTATACAAGTTCCCTTGTAGGAGTGTTTCTAGGTAAATTAATAATCAATAGAAGTCCCAATAAAAGTTATCTGACTTGTTTGTTAATGTAAGGAATCGATTGTTAAAACGAGACGTTTTTTTATGGCTGGGTGCCTTCCTTCGATACTCTGCCTCGGCTTCGCTTTTTTAGAAAAAAAATTAGTATATTATTAGTTTCTTATATTAGACTTTATTACAACATAATTAAAAAAATAATTTTCCCAACACCATTAACTGTAATGGACATGTGAAATGTTAAGTTAAAAAATATGGCTTTTGTAAATTTAGGACTAATTGTAATGCGTATTCCCTATTTTTTAATAAAGTCGCTGGCACGGACCTATATCCATAAAACATCAACCAATCACAGCATGCCACGTCAACCAATAATTGTAAAATAGGGACTAAAAATGGAAACAAAATATTGTTGTCCTAAATCCATAATCAATATTATTTTAAATCCTAAAAATGCATAATCTATAAAAAATAACCCAACACGTCTACCACCATCGTGTTCGACTACAACTGCCACATCAACCCACCTCCCTCCATTGGCAGATCCAAATCCAAAATCCAAGTCTGAATCTTGCAAATACAAAGTGAGATTATCAAATAAAAATTAAGATACATATATGAAACTTTTAAATCCAAAATTGAAACCTACATATCTAATTATGAAACCTAAAAATCCAAAACTAAAACTAACAAATCCAAGATCAAAAATTTAAATCTGAATCGAGTTGTGAAACTAAATCTTTAGTTTTTGTGGGCTGCAACAAGGGTTTAGAGAGTCTTGTTTGGGATATATAAACACTAATACATAATACCCTTAAATAAAATGTCTTAAATACCCCTAATTACAAAATAAGTCGATGTCCAACCAAGTAACCAACCTATTTTACTAAGGGGTTGTTTCTTTTTGCCTCTTAAGCCGAATATGAACCAATCAGTCTTATAAATTACCAAATAGTGTTTGTTTATGAAAATTATCAAGAGGCGAACAATTATACTTGCCTAAGAATGGTTAAGAAATAAAATTACCTTAAATATGAATATGTCTAATTACATCAATTCAAAGGTTCATTTGGACATAAAAATAAACGAATTTTTAAATTTAGATTTCACACTTCAAATTTCAGATGAAGAAACAAACCCATCCTAAGCTCAACCAACCGTCACACACGTTAATTTTTCTATCTCTCATTGTTCTACCTATCAAAACTAAAACACATCAATCGATAATTGTTTTCTCCTCATTCTTTCTACATTACTCCTCTCAACGGTTAATAAAAACTCAATAAAATGATTTATTTAGGTTTTAATGTTAGGGTTCAATTGGATTTATATATATATATATATATGTGTGTGTGTGTGTGTGTGTGTGTGTGTGTATATATATACACACATGAAGAGAAAGAGAGAGAGAGAGAGAGAGAAGCGATGTGTATGAAATAATCCATAATGCTTAATGTATTTTGACACTTGCTTTATGAAAACAATTAAAAGATGATTAATTAAGAACTTTTTAGTTCATTCGAAATGTTATTAATTCTTCTTGTTCACTAAAATAATTTTGACAAAGTCATTTTTATGATTTTTTTTTAGTTAGGTATGTGAATGGGGAGTGGCGAGACTTAAATGTGGGTGGGTGTCGATTAGGATGGATTGGGGGGGGGGGGGGGGAGGAAATCGACAAAGAGTTGGATGTGTTTGGTAAAAGTATTGTGAAAGAGGGCTGGATGGGTTTGGGTTTGAATCTTAGTTCTATAAACCACGAGGGAATGTGAAGAAATACTAATACACTTGAAATTGGAGAAGAATATATGTTCATGAATTTTGACTTTTTTTTTTGTTGAATCCATAATGTTAAAAAGATATAGACGTTTGTGTATTATTTTGGTCTGCAAATAATTTTTTAATAGTAAATATGCGGATACCTATGTAATTTGATATGATTTTAAGGTTAATATAAGAAAGTCAATAGAAAATTGTGAGTTGTACGCCCAAACATATAATCATATAATATAAATTGCTACACTATTCATATTAATTCGAATTATGATAATATATTTTATTGTCAATCAATGATATATTTAATATTAAGTGATAAATTATTGTTAGTGGAGCGTACATGATAGACATAACACAATTTAAGGACAACTCATATTAATGAGACACGGTTAGTAATGTGAATACATTTTGATGTTAATGGGATAGTTAGTAGTAACGACATTATTTGACAAATGTGGAAAATGTAAAACATGTACTTCTATTGTTCACATTAAATTTAAACGGTGTTGTTAAAAGTACTAGAAAAATGTTGCCAACGCCACATTTTTATTCACACTAGATAAATGGATTATGTTCTCGCAAACATCACACAATATGCACCCCACTAGTCAAAGAGTATTTAAATAACCATTTGCATTTCAACCATGTTACTTATATTTCTTTCTCTAACCTCTTATTATCTTTCAAAACCTAACCATAAACCCTCCAACTATCACTACCTTAAAAATGATGAAACTACCATCTCCCACCACCATTGTTGCCAAAGGTTCCATTTCTCCCTCCATTTCTCTCTACACTTCTCCGTTTCTTTCTAACCTAAAATATCACAATGACCCCCTTTCCTTACCACAATCGAGATTTTTTCCTATTAAGAAACAAACATTATAAATGTACTAAGTGAGTTTTTCAACTAAAAACAACAAGAAGTTGAAATATAAAGCCCTAATATACCTAAAAATAAAAAATGTAAGACTTTCTAAAATCACCACATTGTAAATTTGGTGAACCATAACCAAATGTAGCCCTACATTCGATAGGTTCTCACCAAATTAGAGCAACTTCATTTTTTAAATTATTACACAGTCGGTGGGAGGTTACTGAATATAACCTTTTCTTTTGGTGGTTTCTCATTTTTATACCCTTACATTCACCGAATGTGTAAGGGTTATATCACTCAGAAGCCATCGAAATGTATAAGGGTTATATCAGTGAGAAGCCATCGAATGTGTATAAATTTTATTGATTTGTTAATTTTTGCAAATTCAAGGAGAAGTCACCAAATGTAGTGGTAAATTCAGTGACGACCCACTAAATTCACAAATGTAGGGGATATCGTTCATAAGCAATCTAATATGTATAACTTTTATTAGTTTGTTAATTTGTTCACATTCAGTGAGATGTCACATAATGTAGGGGTATATTCGATGACGGCCCACCGAATGTCATTTATAATTCTTGTTTTTGAAAAATAACAAAAGTCAGGGTTAAAGTGGCCGAGGTAGTGGGGTGGGGGCTTGAATGGTGGAGAGAGGGAGGGGGAGAGAGAGACGATTTTTTTGTTGGGTAGTTTTAGGTTAAAATTATTTGTGGGGGTCCAGTGGCGGTGGTGGTATTAGGGTTAGAGTTAAATGGTTTTTTTTCTTATTTATGTTTGTTGCGAGGTGGGGGTGAAAGTAATTTTTTTTTGTTGGGTTTGACTTTATTTTTATCCTTAAAAATGACATAGTTGCTTTTGGGTACCATTAATGAGACAATTTTTAAACTTCTAGCGTGGTGTTTGAGAGATAAAAATGTTTTCCTTTAGCAACACCATTTTTTAAATCCTAAAATAAAGAGATTACTCATAATTAAAAAAAACAAAGACAAAAAAATGTTTGGAGAAAGATAAATTGTGCAGTGATAACGTGGCTAAAAGGTTGAAGAAATTAAATAATGTTTGGAGGAAAATAATTTTCATGAATCGATGTTACAACCCTAACATATGTCACTTGAAATCAAGTGCTTTGGAGAGTATACATCTAAGGTGGGTCTCATACAAAGTAAACATAATTATTTCTTTTAGGAGATGATTTAATAGGGACATAGTATTTCCCATTTTGGGGCATTTAAAAGGATGATTTTATTTAACCCCATTTTATCTTTATAATTCAACTTTTATTACAACCATAATAATGGGTTGACATCCATTTAACCCATTTAACAAATGGGTTTTTGAGCGAGATATTTCTTCCCTAGATTTTTTCTCAAATTTTCTAACTAGTGCACAGAAAAATTAAGAGGATGCTTTTAACCTACACTTATTGCCCACTTTTTCTCAACAAAAATATAAGTGCTAATTATTGTGGGTTCTGAGTCCAGTATAATAAAAATAACAACACACACAATCGAAATTGTGATTGGATGTTTAAGTAGATTTTTCCATCCTAAAAATATAAGGATTGAAGAAGGATTTTATTCCAATGAGTTTTTTTAGTCTGTTTGATACAAAGAGAGGTTAGTTTCATTAAAGTGAAAGATTCTTTTAATGTGCTTTATGGGGGCATATATGGGTTTAATGATGAGAGTGAGTTGTAAAGAGTAATTGTTTTCTAAAGTCTTTAAGGATATATCCGATATGAAAATTGCATGATGATGATTAGGGTATATAATGATAATGAAGATGGGATGATATATTATCAAGACTATGTAAAATTAATGGAGAGAAACATATGTTGAAATATTCTCCCAATAGTTGAAAATTGTGAGAGTTCAAATTTAAATCACCATTGATTATATATATTTGATGTTATTATAACTATCAATGTATCATTTTCATCATTTGTAAATGTTGGGTCTTATGTCATTAAGACAAAAACGCTTGCCTCATGCTTTTTCAATTTTCAATCCTCGAATATATTTTAACATTTCAATCAGAATATAACTCCCTTTATTTAATTACAATACATTTCTTTAATTACAATATTGGGCGGGTATGAGTGGATCATTAACGTGTCAAGGCTTAACATATTGGCTGAAAATTGGCCCATTAAAATTCCCGAGTTAGGAAGGATCGGGTCAAGTTTGAGTTGAACATTTGACTCGTTCATATCAACCTAAGATCATATATAAAACAATAGAAAATATAACAAACAACAAAGAAAAATAGAAAATATAATAAGAGCGAAAAAATAAGAAAACATTGATTTTTTTTCTCACAACCACTCCCTCCCATTCCCCACCCCTACCCCCACCCTAAGCCTTAACACATCACCACCCCCACTCTACCTTACCCAATTCCCCCTCCCTCTATCATCTTCTCTCTCTCTCTCTCTCTCTCTCTCTCTCTCTCTCTTTATATATATATATATATAAGGACATTTTTGTCCATAGCTTAGGCTAACATATAGTTAGGTATATCCTGTTACACTTCGTCATGAATCATCACGAAGAACCGAATCCTCAATCATCTCCAACATTCAAGGATCTCCATATTATGAAGGTATAATGCTTTTAAGGGTTTAAATTAATTCCTTGAATTTACTTTGGTATGTTTTATTTTTATTAAAATGAACACGAGTTATTTTATTTAAAACAAGGCAGATTTTATTTTTTTAAAAGATTACTTTTCTCGCCAGCGTCATTCTAATGAGATGAAAAGCTTGTTCGAATGATCCATGTATCACTTTCGAAGTTTCTTTAGTTGGCCCCTATCAAACGAACCTTGAATGAGGCTGTACTGTTTCGTGTCGTTAAAAGCTCGTTCTAACGATACTCAAGTGTCGTTCGAACGATGCTTCGCCGCCTCAATTTTTGTGTCCACCCATAAATACCTGTTTTGTCTTTTAGTTTCATAAGAATTTTTGCCAAAACAATTTTGCATTTCTTTTACAAAGGTTTTGAATATTTTGAGTTCATAAGACTCTTTTTGATTCACAAAACACATCCCCCAAGTTTACTTGTGTGAATCATTTGAACCTTATATAGTTGTATCTTGCGTACACATCTCTTGTGGAGAGACCACCTCCACTCCTAACCATTGTGATTCTTGAGGGAACTCACTGCTAAAGACAAAGACTGAGGCTGAAGAGGAGTGCGATCTTGTGATTCTTGTAAGGATCATAGTTGTGGCTGAAAGTCAGCCGCGTGAGATTTGTATACTACAGATTCCTTTATAAAAGTTTGTAAGTTACGTATTGTGAATTTTATAAAGTGAATAAAAGGTTTTACCTAGAGGGGATTTTTCCTGAAACTTTTTCTTCTATGGTTTGAATGCATGATTTGATATTTTATGTTTTATATCATGCAGATGCATGCTTAGGGTGTGAAAGGAATTAAAATTGGATTTGTTTTGTGATATTGTCATCTAATTAAATAAGTTTAATATATTGGACTATAGTGCACTCTCAAATTGGTATCAGGTCCATTCACACAACTTTACTGTGTAATTGATTTTCCACAAAAGTTTTCCTTGATATCATGTTTTTGGAAAAAAACTTGATTTTGAAAGTGTTGTGTGCTAATGGATAACCTATATAATCGGATGTGTGCTTTTGATGGAATGAACTATGCTTACTGGAAATCCCGTATGCGATCTTGTTTAAAAGCTATTATTGAAAGAGTTTGATTTTTTTGTGAAAGAGGGTGGACTCCTCCCATGATCACTGTTGATAATATTACTAGTCCTAAACCTGTCGCCTTTTGGACTGATGATGAATTTATGTGGAGTACTTATAACTCACGCAACCTTAGTGCTATTTCTGGAGCCATTACCCCGGACGAGTTTCGCCACATCATGACGTGCACTACGTCTAAGGAAGCATGAGATACCCTTCAGTTTTTCAAAATTTTACCACCTTTTGCAATTTAAAAGAGCCAAAAAATATTAGAGGTACATAAAAATAAAAGTGGTGGACCATTTTTTTTAACATTGATGCTTCGTTACAAAAAAGCGTTACTTTCTTAAAAAATTATTGAGATATTTCTTGATTTTGTGAGATTTTGAGGGAGTTATGTGGAATATCAATGGGCTTGCACACTCTAATAAATCTTGAAGAACATTAACTAGTTTTGGGCAAAATTGGTGTGAAAATTATTTTAGACTTTATTTGTTGATTTGATTAAGTCAATATCATATGAATTCACTCTATTTACACCAAAGGTATATCTTGAGTTCATTCGTTAGTGGTATCTCAATCCTTCTGCACATATGTCATGTTTGCTTATGTTGATTTTACTATCAAATACATTCACACCCATTCATTACACTTTCATGATTCAATTGTTTTAGTGTTTGTTTATAGCATGAGATGTATTTGTAAAATTTATTTATAAGAAAAATTGAAAATTTAAAAAATAGTTGGTGTTTGGTGTTTTGAGCTTTTGAGCTTATTATTATATGTTCTTCATTGATATATCTTTGTGATGCGCTCCATTTGTTTGCTTTAGTTTATACTCCTTATTTATTTCGAACAAAATAAAAGGCGGAGAACAAGTTACGGGGGAGATTTACACGAGTTTGATTAATGGGGATTATATACTTATGTGTTTTAGTTTATTTGTTAAACAAGATGCGTCATGGCATATTTGCTTTGTTTCATGTGTGTAGTTACATTTGAAGATTATGTTCGTAATACACTCGAAGAAGTCAAAGTACCCAAGAGAAGAACCAAAAGAAGTGGAGATTTGAACATCTTTTGAAGACATCACTATTTGGCACCTATCCATTTTTCTAGGATTGGGAGGCTATTAAGATAATTTTCTATCTTGGGGGATTTTGATACAATTTGTATTTCATATTTTATGTTTGTACTGGAATAGCCAAATGGAGAGATTTGTAAGGATAATTTTTTCCATAGCTTAGGCTAACATGTAGTTTGGCGTATCCCGTTACACTTCCTCACGAGTCATCATGAAGAACTGAATCCTCAAATGCCTCCAATATTCAAGTACCTCAACATTATGAAGGTATAATGCTTTTAAGGGTTTTAATTAATTCCACGAATTTACTTTGGGATGCTTTATTTTTATTAAAACGAACAGGAGTTATTTTATTAGTTTTTTTGGCTCTAGTCCCATCTCTTAAGATTTTTTAGGCCCCTATCCCATGGGTATTTAAAGTTTTATTAAGTCCCATAACCACTAAAAACTACCAATAACTACCTGTAACCACCCTTCTTCCTTTGTACAGAGAATGTCACTTGTCCAACAGTAGTTACAATAGGACCAGCAGCTAAAAAAAATAAAGACAAGGGAGTGGATACAAATAAATCTTAAAAATTAGGACTAAACACTTAAGATCCCTTATTTTATTTAAAATTAGGATGGTTTTATTCAGCGTTGTTTTGACAAGATGCAAATCTCATTCGAACGATCCATGTATCTTGTTCGAATTTCATCAGTTGGAACCTATCAAACGAACCTTGAATGAGGTCGTACTGTTTTATGTCATTAGAAGCTTATTCTAATGTGAAGCTTTTCTCATTAAAATGAGACTCAATTGTCATTCGAACGACGCTTCGCCACCTCAATTTTTGTGTCTGCCTATAAATACCTATTTTGTCTTTTAGTTTTGCAATACTTTTTGCCAAAATGATTCTGCATATCTTTTGCAAAGGTTTTCAAGATTTTGAGTTCATAAAACTCTTTTTGATTCACAAAACACATCCCCAAAGTTTATTTTTCTGAATCATTTAAACCCTAGATAGTTGTATCTTGCATAGACATCTCTTGTGGAGAGATCACCTCCATTGCTAACCATTGTGATTCTTGAGGGAACTCACTGCTAAAGACAAAGGCTAAGGATAAAGAGGACTGTGGTCTTGTGATTGTTGTGAGGATCATAGTCGTGGACGAAGGTAGCCAGCAGGAGATTTGTGTACTGTACATTCCTTTATAAAAGTTTGTAAGTTCCAAATTGTGAATTTTATAAAGTGAATAAAAGGTTTTGCCTAGAGGGGATTTTTCCTGAAACTTTGTCTTCTATGGTTTGAATGCATGATTTGATGTTTTACGCTTTATATAACGTAGATGCATGTTCAGGGCATTAAAGGAATTAAAATTGGATTTGTTTGTGAGTTTGCCATCTAATTAAATATGTTTAATCCACTGGACTATAACGCACTCTCACTCTCACTCTCGCTCTCACTCTACATATACATATATTTAAGGCCCACATACATGACACTCTATACATCATCCATACATCACACCAAGTTCTAGGCCCTAAGTTGTTTTTTTCATTTTTTTATTTTTCTCTTGAAATTAACCTTCTAATCAACCCATGTTAAAAAAATGAGGTCAAAATACATTTTGTAGCTATTTTTAAAAAGTCCAACAAAAAATACTAAAAATACCTTATTTTTAAGGGTTTGTGCCAGCACAATTTTGTGATTTTTAAAAAATAGCTACAAAATGTATTTTGACCTAATTTTGTAAACATGGACTGATTGAAGGTTAATTTTAAGATAAAAATAAAAACTTTGAAAAAAATGTTTTTAAGGTCCTAGAACTAGGTGTGATGTAGGTGAGTCTTCCCCTCTCTCTCTCTCTCTATATATATATATATAGGGTGAGGTTCAAAAGTGAACTAAAAGAATGACCTTTTTAATGAACCTATTAAGGCATTAAAAATTTTATTTTTAATTTCTTGTTATAATTGGTCCGCGCCAGCGGCAATGAATAACTTTTCAATCCCCCCGCTGGCGCGGACCAATTACAACAAGAAATTAAGGATCAATTTTTAATATCTTAATAGGTTCATTAAAAAGTTCATTCTTTTGGTTCACTTTTGAATCTCTCCCTATATATATATATATATATATCCAATCCATCAAATATATTCATTTAATTTAATGGGTTTAAAATTCATATTTGGATGAGGGTATCTATCTATATATATAGAGAGATAGAAAGATATGGAAGGAGATAACATAGAACGGGGTTGTGTGTGGGGATTTGGGGGGATGTTAGGACTAGTTGGTTTGGGGTGAGAACATTTTGATTTTCGTTTAAAAATTATTTTTTTATCTTTTATCTTTTAATTTTTAGAGAAAGACTTACAATTTTAGATAAATAAGAGAATTTCCATTTTAGATAGACAAATTCCCTTCATTAGAGGGTTAAAGAGATTACAAGTGTACTTATTTCACATGACATAAGTTTGGTTAATGGGTAACCCTCTAAAAACTCAAACCATTAAGGAGTTGGGACTTATTAGGTACTCCTAATAACCCACTTACTTAATGGGTTTATAAGGACAAAATACTTATGATATAGAGATCTTGCTGTTTGCACCATAAGTGTTTGTTAATCTCTGTTGAACAAGTTTTTTTGAAGCTTTGTGGTGAAGAAATAGTGAAGGTTGTGTTTGTAATTATAGACGTTTCCAAAGCTACATCGGTGGACACTGAGGCATTCAGGGACGCGTGTACTGTGGACAGGTATCATGGAAGGATTTCTACGCGGGCTCTATGGATGGGCGATTAAAGAGAAGAACAGTGTCAAGCCTTGTGGGTATCGTGCCATTGAGTAAGTTTGTCTATCTTCACTTTATAATTATCGTATCATTGTAATTGTCTGGCTTGGGCCGTCCCAGGTTTTTCCCTTAGTGGTTTCCTCGTACATTTGGCATTATGGACTTCATCTATATTTTACTTGCTTTAATCACGCTAGATGAATGTTTAGAATTAAACAAGATAAAATTGGACTTAATTGAAATTGGTTCACAAGCTTGGTGCGTAATAAAATTTGGAATAAGATTTTTCAAAGGAAAATTATTTTCACCTAAAGGACACTCAAAAATAGGACTTACAAATTGGTATCAGAGCTATAAATAAATTTTATTTGTGTGTGATCCTATGTGTCTTTAGGTATGAATTTTGGATCGTTTGACAGTCTTAGAACTCCTATTTTGTATGGAACTAATTATGGTTATTGGAAAATGCAAATGAAAAGTGCTTTAAAATCAATTGATGAATGTGTGTGGTTAGCGATTGAAAAAGGTTGGACTCCACCTCTCACGAGAGATGGAGAGACCACAAATTTAAAACCTGTTGAATCATAAACTGAGACCGAACATAGAATTTCTCTTTATAATTATAAAGGTCTAAATGCTATTTGCTCATCTGTCACACCAGAAGAATATAATCTTATAATGATGTGTGAAACCTCGAAATAGGCTTAGGATATTCTTTCACTCACTCACAAGGGAACAAGCACGGTTAAGGAATCTAAACTTCAAAATCTCACTACTTAATTTGAAACTATTAAAAGGTTAGAGAGTGAGACGTTTGATGAGTTTTACACTAGATTATCCCATATTTTTAACTCGTCATTTAACTTAGAAGAGAAAATACCCGATAAGTGAGTCATTAAGAAAATCCTAAGATCATTGCCTAGTAGGTTTGACCAAAAAGTGACCGTTTTGAACTCCTTAGGTTTGATTGATTCAATGAAACTAGAAGAGCTTGTAGGTGACTTACAAACTTAAGAGCTTGACATGTTTACCTCCAAGAAAGTGCCAAAGAAAGCAAAGGGTATTATTTTAAAACTCGGAAGGAGGAGACTAAAGTTTCGGATGATGATTCCGATTTGAAAAATATGGATTTGTTGGCAAAGAAGTTCAAAACATTTCTTAAGTTCCAAAAGTAATCAAAAAATGCCAAGAAATTTGAGAAATTAAATAAGAAAAAGATGGATCAAGTCCCTAAGAATCGAAGTGATAATGATAAAAGGGATGAGTCGGATAGGTGTTTTGGTTGTTAGGGTTATGGTCATAAGGTAGCAGAGTGCCCCACTAGACTTAAGTAAGTGTGTAAGAAACTGATATCATATAATGCCACCTTAAGTGATAGTGAACCTAAAGAGGGAGAGGATTCCCTTATTGAGTGCAATTATGTAGTGTTCATAGCATCTCATGTGAGTGACGACGATAAATCTTCTCATGAAGATTCTCATGTGAATGATACTTCCGAGGCCGTTGAGTGCGAATCCTAAGAGAGTGAGGATGAATCTAGTGAAGAGGAGGAAGAAATATATGTGAATGAGTTCCAAGTTACCTTTAATGAGTTATATAAGGAAGACGTGGAGGTCAATAAGGCAAACTTTAAATTAGATGCTAAGTTGAAAGAATGTGTTGTAGAAAATAATGATGCGTTGATTGAGGATCTTAGGACACATGAGAAGACTCTTAGGGAACTAGAATATGTCGAGGATGAGGGAGATAAACTTCGTGGTTTGGTGGAAGTTTTGAAGAAAGAGATTTTAGAGTTTGAGGAGTCTAAGAGTTTGTTTGAGTCTAGGATTAAGAGGTTAGAGGAAAGGTTGAAAGACCTAAGTAAGGTGAATTTTGATTTGGAGGCTAGGTCGAAAAAGTTGGATAGGAGTTTAGGCAACGTCTAAATTAAGGATGATATGAATGGTATAGGATTCAATGATCGCGTTGTTCCCATTACCAAAGGCAATGCCAAGCGTGTTAGATAACCAACTGGGAATGTTAGGAAAGGTCTAAATGTAGGTAATCATTCCCACTGTCATTTCACTTGCACATTTTTTCGTAGGAAAGGTCACCTTAGATGTTATTGTTATGACCTTAGGAATGCTCCTAGGAAGTTTAGGAATAAATTCATTTCAGTTCCCAAAACACCCATGCGTAATTTTACACCTACTTGGGTTAGGAAATCGGACTTAGTGGCTTTAGGAATTAAATTTATGATTATCGTTTGGTTGCACTTGATTCTTCCCATGCTAGATCTAAAGGACGACTGTGTTGCCAGGTTTGTCATATCCTAATCTTTGCTTCATGATATATACTTTTCCAGTTTTATGACATGTGTATCATTTTGTGTTATATTTTTAATTTGTTTTAGTCTTATTAAAAAATACAAAAAAAGGTTTTTGTTTATACATGTTTGAAAAGATAAAAAGATTTTTCTTTTGGGTCAAAAATATTTTAAAAAACAGAAAAAGATTTTCGATTTGTTTTTGTGTAGTGAGTTTACATGTTTGATGTGGCATATTGGTGTTCTTGGATCCCATCATTTCATTATCCATATGGATAGGACATTTAGTCATAATTAATGATGCTTATAATGATCTTAACCATTGATTAATGGGGATGTTTCGAAGTTGATTTGCATTTTGATTCGACTTTCTATATATGCCATCTTTGTACACATGCACGAGCTTACATGAATGTTTGACTTCTCTTGCATATTTGAGTTTGGTGAGACGTTCTTATCTCAATTTTGTCATCTATGTGTAAATAGACTTAGAGAGGATGTCTGCATATAAGAATCATTGCCCGTGAGGATTATTGCTTATATTGAAAAAAATGACGAGTGTGCACGGGATCGAGCTGCGAAAGAATAATAATCTTTGGGTGAAAAGCCATCGTTTACTAAGGCCTGCAAAAAGTGTGGTATTGATAAAATTAGCCAAGGCCAAATATTTTAGTTCTACTTATTCATTCAAAAGAAACAAAAAAAATAGAAATAATCATGTTTATATATGAGGGAGATTTGGATGGATAAAGTATAACGGGCTTGCACCAAGAATCCTAATGTTAAAAAATTGTATCATGACGCTATTGTTTATAGAATCGTAAAAAATCTGGATTTGTGTGCATGTTATTTTTTTATTTTATTAAGCTCAATATTTAATAGTCATATATGACTAAAACTAAGTTTGATGATTTTTAGCTATCAATTAGAGCTTCTTGATCGTTTCGATGGGTTTAGGTTGTGATTCATTTTTAGTAGTTCATGCCTATTCATTACATAAACATGTTTGAGCACATCGGTACTATGTTATCATGTAACTCATATTATTTTATTTGCTTTACATATTCATTTTTGAGTTTGTTTTACTACTATTGTGTATTTCCAATTGGGGTTTTAAGGAAATTTTTTCGCTAGGAAAAACTACATATTTTTTAGAAATGAATTGAGGAATTTTTATGTCATTCAAACGACATCAGGGCTTCGTTCGAACTACAAGTCCATATTGCAAGATAGATTTATCGTGCGAGGTTAAAGCGAGCTGATAAATGTAACATGTACTGGTCGCGAGAAGGGTCGTGCGTCGGTCACAAGATGAGTGCTTCACGTGAGAGCATACTATTTTGTGGTTTTTCATGTCGTTTGATGTCCTGGTTCAAACAACATGCAAAGTCGTTGATACTGCATTATCGTTCGAGCGACCTTAATAGGATTTTCTTCTTCTTCTTCTTCTTCTTCTTCTTCTTCTTTTGATTTCGTACTTGCTTGATTTATATGATGATATTCTTCTGTTTGGGTACTTTTGGTCCGTTCATGTGCAGTACTTATTGATAATTCATAATTAATTCTAACACCGCATTAATGGTTTAGTCACATGATTCCCGATTTTGATGATTTCTCCTATGTGATTATTTGCTAGCTACGATTTGATATCTTTTGATTATTTCTAGTTGGATATTACATCTTTATATCTAGATATGCTTCATATGCTTATTTCTCTTACTAGATTTGATGTTGATTGTTTGTACTTTCTCACTGGTTGTCTATATGAGATAAAAAGGGAAGAGATGTCTGTGATGCAGGGGGAGTATTTACTGTTTGAGCATATGTTTTTATGCATATAAATTGGTATCAAGTTTTGATGTGTAGTTGGTATCATGTTTTGATTTGTACTTGTCAAATTGGTATCATATATTTTTGCTCACATGTTTAACAAATTATTTTTTTTACCAATTGGTATTAAATGGATTAATGCTCATATTGGTATCATACTGATTTTATATCATTTGTTCCTCCATACTTCACAAGGTATTTGTATGTTTCATGTGTGTAGGTATGCTTCAGCGATTTGTGATATTGTGACTACATCACATTCAGAGATTTGATGCTTCCGGTCCAACATATACTAGTCTTTGTCGTGTAATTTTGGATTTTGGGTTTATGGGATGGGATTTAGGTGTCGATTCGGCTTGACGACCCGACTTAGCATTCACTGTTTGGATTTTGTCCCGGAATAGTCAGAGGGGAAGGTTTGTAAGGATAAATTTCTAAATGAGTTAATTTGTATGTAATTGACTTAATTCCAAAAAAAAATAAAGTGTAGGTCATAGGACTATATTTCGAGTACGATCCACATAAGCCTATGACATTGTGTTCAAAGACGTAGAGGCCAAATTTCAAAGATTTATCATGCCGTGTTTATTGGTGCACCTTTCACGTCTTTGTCTTGTTCCGAGCTCTTAGGTATGAATACATAATATTTACGAGACTCGAAAATTATTTTAAGGATTTTATTTTTATTAAAAATGTTTTAACTTCGTTTATTCTGAGATAACTATGTTTTAGAGTCGTATTGGATCTTCCCTTTTTCTGTTTGGAAGATCAAATGACATTGATGACGTTCAAACAATATTTCAGTGTCGTTCAAGAAAAGTGGACATGCCGTTCGAACGACATGGCCATCTCGTTCGAGCGACATGCATATATAGTTCATACCACAACGCAGCCTTAACGTTTTCATATAAGGCATTTTTCTCTCAGAATTTTAGGGAGTGCCGAACCAAAATACTAAACGTAACTATTACGTTTTTCTGCATAAGTTTACAAAGGTTTTCAAGAACAAAAAAATCCTTTGTGTTTCAAGATCCGATCTTCCAAATACTTATGATATAGATATATTGTTGTTTGCACATTAAGAGTTTGTCCATATCTGTTGAACAAGTTTCTTCGAAGGTTTGCATTGAAGAAACAGTGAAGGCCGTGTTCCTAATCGTAGATGTTTCCAAAGATACATCGGTGGACACTGAGGAATTCGTGGACGCGTGTGCTGTGGACATGTATTGTGGAAGGATTTCTATGTGGGCACTGTAGAGGAGCAGTTAAAGAGAAGAAGAGCATCAAGGCTTGTGGGGATCAAGTCGTTGAGTAAGTCTGCCTATTTGTATTCACTTTGTAATTATCGTATCATAGTGATTGTCTGGCTTGGTCCGTCTGAGGTTTTTTCCCTTAGTGGTTTCCTCGTACATCCGACATTGTGGACTTCATCTATATTTTACTTGCTTTAATCATGCTAGATGCATGTTTAGGATTAAACAAGATAAAATTGGACTTAATTGAAATTGGTTCGCAAACTTGGTGCGTACTAAAATTTGGAATAAGGGTTTTCAAAGGAAAATTATTTCCACCTAAA
Source organism: Sambucus nigra (assembly GCA_949130495.1). NCBI lineage: Eukaryota > Viridiplantae > Streptophyta > Magnoliopsida > Dipsacales > Adoxaceae > Sambucus > Sambucus nigra. Next base: position 531,095,886 of record OX422214.1, read on the forward strand.
GGACAATTGCAAAAAGAGGACCTACAGGGTTGAGTTGGGTTTGGTTTTTAATGGGCTAATAAGTAAATAAATTTTGTTTGTCTTTGTCACCCTTAATTTTTGCACACATCTAATAATGCAGTGTGGTTAGAATGTAATATTATTGTATTTCTTTACCTTTAAATATTTAAGGCTCTGTATGGTAGGCATTGATATTTTGGATGTATTGTAATTATTAGGAAAATTAGTATTAGGAATTGTGGGGGATATCAATCCTACAATTATGTTTAATACCAGTTTTACCATAAATATGAGTGAAAATTAATACGAAGGCACAAAGATATACATAGTTCTGTCGATCGAGATCCACGGAGAAGGGATAGGCTTATTACTTTCATAGCGAGAGGAATAAAATGACTTGGAATGCTAGGGATTATAGTTGAGAGACAAATTCATGAATATAATTATGTGATATTAATGTTATGCCTATTTATAGATATACGAGTCATAATCACATGAATTAGATTACAAGGCCCCTCTGAGGGTAAGTAGCTTAACCTTTGCTCTTATCCCTAGTTCTTAAGTTATGTTGACTATATGCAATCATATATACTGTTATCTTTAGCGATTTTCATTTAACTGCTATGCGATCTCTCGATGAACAAATCATTTTAGTTTTCTAATCACCCCATGTCATGACACATGGCATACCCTACTCATGTCCCCTAGAATTTGGGTGATCGATCATTAAGCTTGGTCAACCTAATTCTTCTTTTTCATATTGTCCACGCGTGTCATGGATTTCCTCATCGCGCATCTACTACTTGCCACGCATACCAATTAATTCTTAGTGGGAGGGTAATCATGATATTATGCACGTCCAATCCTTTTGTTTAGGATTTCGTGCACTACAATTTAGTTTTCTCCCATGTAATCATTACACGTGAGGCATTTGACTTGGGGAGCTTATGAATGAGGTTTTATTTCTAAGAGATTTATCAATTAATTTCTCCTTTGGTAGTAAGAAGTCTAAGGGGTTCAAAATAACATTTGGCTCCTTACTTGAAGTCAAAGGTTTGAAAATCACTTTCTTTCTCTATCTCTCTTATTTGATTTACAGACAAACCATTTTTAATAACTCTTCATCTTCTTCATTTTTCTTTCTAAATATCTTCTCTAGCCATGTCTATGCATCTAAGAAAGTATGAGGTGACCTTAGAATATTATTTTGAGACATTTTGGACTAATATAACATACCAAAAAGTGCCAAAATATAGACCTTACTGGATGATGAGAGTGTTTAGAAAATTTTATGGCGAGGTTGCATATATGACAGTGGTTATAGTAGTGTTGGGGGGTTCTTTACCCATCCACCCATTAGTGGTAGAAGTAATTTTCTTCTATGTTATACTTCCAATCCAGACAAACAGAAGTCTCTTCAGATTTAAAATGATTACAATCACCATAAACTAGGTTTTTGTGGAACTAATATGGGCTTGAATGAAATCTGGAATTTCTAAGACTTTATGATTTTTTTGGGTCAATCACATACTATTTCTATACTAGGGACAAGTCTCTCAACTTGGTCACTTGGTTGTCAAGGTTTCCAAAGGACACTAGTAGAGATGTCTTGGTGTTTTTTGGACAACCCATGATGAGAGCTACGTAGGTATTTTTTCCCCATGCACATCAAATCTCTTGGTAGGTCTTTACCATTTATTTTCATATGATTAAAAGTTAAATCTTATCCATCTTTATTTTCTTAGTTTAGACACTTATTGAAAGATAAAGACTAATGCTTTTGAAGTTAAACTTGGAGACCTCAAAAACATTTGGGACTGACCGACTCCACTCGGTGTTTCATTTCATTGGAGAGCTAACCATATACTCGCTGGCTACAAACTAGCGGTTGCATCAACTAAGAATTATAAAACAGTCCTTGATGTGACAATGAAAATTGCATGGTGGTTGGTATTTTTAAATCCCAACAAATAATCCCATCATTGACATAGAGGCAAAGGATAATATACGTTGATGATGAATACCTATATAATCTCTACTGATTTGGAGGAGGCCAAATTAGTTCAAGAGGAAAAAGATTTTTTTCTTCGCTGATTTGATGTCTCTCTTTTCATACTAAGTTGTCGACACCTCAGGTCATTTATGGTAAGAGATATAGGAAGAGTGTGAAGAAAGAAAAGTCTTCATCTTCCCCATAGTCCCCCACGTCCTAAAAAATATTTCAAGTCGACCAAGCTGTATTATTGACCTTGATGTTGCGAGGAAAAACTTGAGGATAAGCACGAGCTAGACTAACCAGGCCACCCAAGGTGAACTAACACCAAAAAGAATTATCTCGTCCAAAGAGAAGGAAAACTTAGAGAAAGATAAGGATAGAGAGAGACAGAGATAGATGAACAAGAATAGGATAGTAAACTGAAATCCTTTTTCCACTTCATCTAATAGTAATAACCAGCCTCTAGTAAGGGTCTTAAGGCAAAAGATTCCACCACCACCATCAACGTCCAGGTTCACCCATGCATAATCAGGTTTATAAATGGCGAAGATCCCGATAGTATTACAAAATCGATACTTCACAATGTCTAAGTCGGTCTTTAGATCACCAAGGCCTATATATTACCGACGAATATATCGACCTTAGGGGCTTCAGTATTGAGACCCTTCACAAATAATGGATCCACCACATGGCTCTTGTAAGCTGATTTTCAAACTTGTGAATTTTCTAAAAATTTAAGGTCATTTTGATACTAACTGACCTATTATTCCTTTATCTTTTTAGTGTATGTAGTTGATGAAGCAGAAAACCACTCGAGCTATCAATCTAGTGAGCATGAATGATATTCTTTATGACCAAGCCAACTTCATGATCAGTAAATTGATTGATAAGGACAATAATATTGTCTAACTCGAAGGAAAATTGAAGTATAAATCTACCAGCAAAGAGGAGCCGGAAAAGGAAGGTAAAACCCAACAATTGAACTTCAACATGGTGGATTCTGAGCTGACCGAGATCAAGAAGGTATAAAGGTATCTTATTGCTGATTTGGAGGAAGACCAAGAACAATCCTTTAATGAAAGCTTTGAGGCTGGCGCCCAGGAAGTTATTGCGTAACTTAACTTCCATGAGCCGGTTGCATTCAAAAAGGGATGGATTACTGGCCTTTAGAGGGGGAGTATTCGTGGAGGTGATCCTACCTATGTTGAATACCCTCATCTTGAAAATTCTATCATTTGTGATAATTAAGCTTCCTTAGAGTTTAACTAAGAGGTGAGTCTGATAATGACTAAGCCATGTATTCTTGAAGGACAAAGAGATAAGTGCAATGACATTACCAAAAGTTAGGGGGAGGTCACCCCTATCACCCTAGTTATTTTAGATATTTTACCTTTACTTTTTATGTAAGTCATTTGGGTAATCTTTTGTAGGCCATATATCATTCTTATGTTATTAATAAAATAATTTTCATTCATTTCAATTACCATGCCTATTCAATTTCTATGAATGTTTTAATGTATTTTTTCCTTATAGTTGATGGAGGGAAGGTGTATGACTGACTCCATAAGCTTGTAAAATAAATATATAAGTAAATTGTCAAATTATTTTATTGATAAAAACTTGACAAGTTAACACTCTTATTTAAGTTAATTATTGATATATAGAGTTAGCTTTGTGTACAATTCCACTGACTTGTAAAATTAATAAATATGCAAATCTTAACATTTTCTTATTGACTTAAAACTTGATAAGTTATCAATCTTAACCTAATAATTAATCTATAGAGTTGGGTTTGTAAGAGACTCCATTGACTTGTAAAATTAATCAACAAGCTAATGTTCAAATTAACTTATTGACTAAACACTTGATACATTAACATTATTATTTAAGTCACTCAGTAATTGATGTAGTTAGCTCTCTGATCGACTTCACTGACTAGTAAAATTAATAAGTAAGGTAATTGTGCTAGCCCCAGCCGAAGTTGCAGGACTATATGGTCTAATACGAATATGATATAAACAACTGTCAATTTTTAATTTTTTTCAAATTAAATATATTTAAACCTAAATTGAATTAACCCTAGGCACCAATTTTGAAGAGTTTTTGTGATAAATGGTTTACCAAATTTTATCTTATCCTAAGACATTCATACAGATGATAACAAGAGTACAATAACGAAATAAGCCACAACACACTGATGTACGAGGAAAACTCACAACGGGAAAAACCTCGGACGATCCAGCCACAAAAATTCACTATGATGACTTACAACACATACTCGACACCCTCACAAGCCTTGTTGCATCTTCGATCTTTAACCTCTCGTCCATAGTGACACACATGAGTGCACCCATGAAATTTTGATAATGTGTGAGTCAATACACACCTTAGTGTCCACCGATAAGGATCATCAACCGTATATGTACCAGGAATATAGACACACAATTTCTTCACCGCAACACCATACCATAGAGTTCATCTTATGTAAATAGAAAAATTGGTATGGAATCCACCGCACGAAATAATTCTCAATCATGATAGAGAATAAATTAATTGGTTCCCACAAACAAGATCTCAAACCATATATGATAATGAAACTTGGATCTTAAACACTTTGGGTAAAACTTGGGTTTGGGAACTTTTAGATGTGCATGGGAAAATGATTTTCTCTAAAAGTCACTCTAAAAATAAATACCAGAACCCCTTTATATAGAAAACACATTTTTTGAGTTAGCACATTTTTTGAGAAAACTCGTTCCAACGAAAACAAAGGTTTGTTAGAATGAAAACATAATGTCGCTTGAATCAAACAGGAACTCATTCAAACAAACAACCAATCTCATTCGAACTAGCTTCGAACGACATTAGTTATGCTACTTAAGAAGTTTTGTTTGATGTTCGGTTTGAAAGAAATGTCAATCTCATTCGAATGAAGACATTTATTCGTTGGAATGACTTAAAAACACAACATTTATATTTCTTTGAAAAACATTTTAAATCCAACTCTTAAACATTTTATAAAAATAAACACCTAAACTTAAGTTCTAAGGATGAAATTGTACATGCATTCATACCTGTGAGATACTTGGAAACATGAAGACTACACGAAGAATGAAACACGATACGATTATGAAATCTCTGAAGCTTTATCACTACGTCTTCATCCAAATACATCATAGGTTTGAAATGTCAACATACATAAATCCAAACCTATTACTCAAAATGTTTTTTCCTTAATTAAGCAAACAAGCACAAATTGATTCAATCGAAAAATCTTCCTTACAAATATCCCATTTTTTCTATTCCGAGGCAAAACACAAATAAAAACTCCTATGGGCCATCAAGATCTCTAAAAGAATCAATCCCCAACACCAAAAGTAAAAATTACATACACTTGATAGGCACATACACTAAGTAGGTTTACACACTTGTAAACTTTACTGCATGTTGCAAATCTGCACATTTAACACACGTTCAAATTCAAAGAGAATATATAACCAATATAAATTTGCATATGCATAAACTCCCCCATGTCTAACAATCCCCCACCTAGGTAAGACGTCTCTCCCTTAGTTAAAGATCTCATCCTAACATTAAAGTGAAAGATACCATTTCTCCCCCTTTTTTAGGAATAAATAAATACATAATGCACAAATAACTATTTATCCCCCATAAACTATTTATCCCCCTAAATGTGAGAACGTGTGATATCAACTAAAAAAATTGAGAAAAGAATAATATCGTGCAATGGTATGAAGTGTAACAAACACAACATGGCAATATAAGCACAAGTAATCCAAACAATGATGTAAATATGATACCAACACTACACCAAAACTGGCGATTGGTCACGGCCAAAATCCCTGAAAAAAGTTGTGGGTCGCGGACTTGGGCCGTGACCATTTCGGGCGTGACCATTTTCGTCATTTTTCGTGGGTTGCGATCCAAGTTCGTGAACAAAAAATGGTCACGACCGAGAGGGATCACAGTAGATGGTCGCGGACTTGGGCCGTGACCCATACCGTGACGGGTCGCGGCCCTCATCCGTGACCCACAACCGTGACAAATTGGTCGCGGCCAAAGTCCGCGACCCACGTCCGTGACAAAAAAATAAAAAAAAATTGGTCGCGGCCTTGATCCGTGACCCACAACCGTGACAACTTGGTTGCGGCCAAAGTCCGAGACCCACGATCGTGACAAAAAAATTTTAAAAAAATTGGTCGCGGCCCTCATCCGTGACCCACAACCGTGACAAATTGGTCGCGGACTTTGGACGCGGCCCACAACCGTGACAAATTGGTCACGGACTTTTGCCGCGACCCACAACCGTGACAAAAAATTTAAAAAAAAAATGGTCGCGGACTTTGGCCGCGACCATTTTTATGCGCGACGAAAAAAATAAAAATGGTCACGGACAAAGTCCATGACCATATTTAACTATAATTTAAAAAAAAAAAAAAAATTTGGTCCAATCCTAAAATTGGGGGTCCTGTGAGTGCACCGTCGGTTGCTACGTGTAACGTTGGACGCGTACGAGGTGTTACAAATATTTATTATTGGCAAAACAATAAAAAAAATCACAAATTGCGAATCGAGAACGTTGTTAATAAAAAAATATATATACAAACTTATAAATATTACACTTCTTAATAATTCACAGATAAAAAAAAAAATTGGGCAGAGTTTCCTCTATTTTCTAGACATTCCAAAACCTGTAAAGGTAAAACCTGCTTATTATAAAGCCCGCACGACCATAAAATTCAACAATCAAATTATAAAAGCCAGCACGGCCATAAAACTAAACAATAAAAGCCCGCACGGCTGTAACACAAAAAATAAAATCCTGAATGTCCACAACATATAAACAATCTTCATGCTGTAGACCATTGCCTCCTTCGTTTGTTCCTCGTGCAAAAATCCTACAAATGATAGGATACATAAAAAAAATATCAGTAACCAAGTAATTTTACAAAAAAATTAATCAAGCTGAAAAATTGCATATATGAGTTAAAATTATCACTAACCAAGTAGAAATAAGCAAATTATCGTCGTATTCTCAAACCGGGAGTCCTGCGGCTGCGGGATCAGTTCCTACGAGTTACATTGGTCCCATGGGAGGTGTTGGTGCCACGGGGCCGTTAGAGGGCCTTTTCTAATTTTCACCCTCTAACGCCATGTTTTTAAGCCTAAGTTAAGAAATATGCAAATTATTGTCGTATTCTCAAACTGGGAGTCCCGCGGCTGTGGGGTCAGTTCCTACGAGTTACATTGGTCCCGTGGGAGGTGTTGGTGCCACCCACGGGGCCGTTCGGGGGATGTTTCGAGTTTTCACCCTCTAACGCTATGTTTTGCTTAAGTCTAGAAATATACAAATTACCGTCGTACTCTCAAACCGGGAGACCCGCGGCTACGAGGTCAGTTCCTACGAGTTACATTGGTCCTGTGGGAGGTGTTCGTGCCACCCACAGGGTTGTTTGGGGGTTGTTTCGAGTTTTCACCCTAACGTCAGGTTTTTAAGCCTAAGTCTAGAAATATGAAAATTACCATCGTATCCTCAAACCGGGAGACCCGCGGTTGTGGGGTCAGTTCCTACGAGCTACATTGGTCCCGTGGGAGGTGTTGGTGCCACCCACGGGGCCGTTCGGGGGCTGTTTCGAGTTTTCACCCTCTAACGTCATGTTTTTAAGCCTAAGTCTAGAAATGTGCAAATTACCATCGTATTCTCAAACCGGGAGACCCGCGGCTGCGGGGTCAGTTCCTACGAGTTACATTGGTCCCGTAGGAGGTGTTGGTGCTACCCACGGTGCCGTTAGAGGGATGTTTTGAGTTCTCACCCTCTAACGCCATGTTTTTAAGCCCAAGTCTAAAAATATGCAAATTATCATCGTATTCTCAAACCGGGAGACCCGCGGTTGCGGGGTCAGTTCCTACGAGTTACATTGGTCCCGTAGGAGGTGTTGGTGCCACCCACGGTGCCGTTAGAGGGCTGTTTCGAGTTCTCATCCTCTAACGCCATGTTTTTAAGCCCAAGTCTAAAAATATGCAAATTATCATCGTATTCTCAAACCGGCATTCCCGTGGCTGCGGGGTCAGTTCCTACGAGTTACATTGGTTCCGTGAGAGGTGTTGGTGCCACCCACGGGGTCGTTCGGGGGCTGTTTCGAGTTTTTACCCTCAAACGCCATGTTTTTCTTAAGTCGAGAAATATGCAAATTACCGTTGTATTCTAAAACTGGGAGTCCCGCGGCTGCGGGGTCAGTTCCTACGAGTTACATTGGTCCCGTGGGAGGTGTTAGTGCCACCCACGGGGACGTTCGGGGGCTGTTTATAGTTCTCACCCTCTAACGCCATGTTTTGAAGCCTAAGTCTAGAAATATGCAAATTATCGTCGTATTCTCAAACTGGGAGTCTCGCGGCTACGGGGTCAGTTCCTAAGAGTTACATTGGTCCCGTGGGAGGTGTTGGTGCCACCCACGGGGTCGTTTGGGGGCTGTTTCGAGTTTTCACCCTCAAACGCCATGTTTTGCTTAAGTCGAGAAATATGCAAATTACCGTCGTATTCTCAAACCAGGAGTCTCGCGGCTGCAGGGTCAGTTCCTACGAGTTACATTAGTCCTGTGGGAGATGTTAGTACCACCCACGGGGACGTTTGGGGGTTGTTTATAGTTCTCACCCTCTAACGCCATTTTTTTAAGCCTAAGTCTAGAAATATGTAAATTATCGTCGTATTCTCAAACTGGGATTCCCACGGCTGCGGGGCCAGTTCCTACGAGTTACATTGGTCCCGTCGGAGGTGTTGGTGCCACCCACGGGGCCGTTCGGGGGTTGCTTTCAGTTTTCACCCTTTAACGCCATGTTTTTAAGCCTAAGTGTAGAAATATGCAAATTACCGTCGTACTCTCAAATCGGGAGTCCCGCGGCTGCGGGGTCAGTTCCTACGAGTTACATTGGTCCCGTGGGAGGTGTTGGTGCCACCCACGGGGACGTTCGGGGGCTATTTATAGTTCTCACCCTCTAACGCCATGTTTTTAAGCCTAAGTCTAGAAATATACAAATTATCATCGTATTCTCAAACCGGGAGTCCCGCGGCTGCGGGGTCAGTTTCTACGAGTTACATTGGTCTCGTGGGAGGTTTTGGTGCCACCCACGGGGCCGATAGAGGGTTGTTTCGAGCTTTTACCCTCTAACGCCATGTTTTTAAGCCTAAGTCTAGAAATATGCAAATTATCGTCGAATTCTAAAACCGGGAGTCCCGCGGCTCTAGGGTCAGTTCCTACGAGTTACATTGGTCCCGTGGGAGGTGTTGGTGCCACCCACGGGGCCGTTCAGGGGTTATTTTCAGTTTTCACCCTTTAACGCCATGTTTTGCTTAAGTCTAGAAATATGAAAATTACCGTTGTATTCTCAAACCGGAACTCCCGCGGCTGCGCGGACAGTTTCTACGAGTTATATTGGTCCCGTGGGAGGTGTTGGCGCCTCCCATGGGGCCGTTCGGGGGCTGTTTCGGATTTTCCCCCACTAACGCCCTCTTTTTATACCTAATTCTAGAAATATGATCGTCGTATTCTCAAACCGGCAGTCCCGTGATCGCGTGGTCAGTTCGTACGAGTTACATTGGTCCCGTGCTAGGTGTTGGTGCAACTCACGGGGCCGTTCGGGGGGCTGTTTCGGGTTTTCCCGCACTAACGCCTTGTTTTTATGCTTAAGTGTAGAAATATGCAAATTATCGTCGTATTCTCAAACCGGTAGTCCCGTGATCGCGCGGTCAGTTCATACGAGTTATATTGGTCCTGTGCGAGGTGTTGGTGCCTCTCACGGGGCCGTTCGGGTGCTGTTTCGGGTTTTAGCAATCTAATGCCATTTTTTAAGTCTAAGTCTATATTTTCAAATTAGCGTCGTGTTCTCAAATCGGGATATAGTTTGTTTAGAGGTTTTGACCGTTCAGGTGTGTGTTTGTTTAGAGGCTCAACTCACACGAGGGATATAGTTCATGGGGTATTCATGTACTTAATAAATCAAATGATGATAAACCTTACATACTAACTGATTTAGAGTGTACAAGAATAATTAAAAGAAAGCCTATGACCAAATTCAGTGTAATCTTGGTTCCCTTCATCTATCTTTTGAAATTTCAAAACCAAAGGTCTCCTTGTGACAATCCTTGTGTTAACCCCCAATTTTATTAAAGAAAAGTTGACAAGTTCTTAAATTTCATGAGAGAATTTTAGACTATGGAAGCACGGACACACAATGCGACTCGACACAATCACACATGTTTAAACTTTAGCACGATACATATGGACTACAACGGACTCCTAATTTTAAGTAATGCCACAAGGAGCAAGCATTAATCGAATAAAGTCACAAACTTGCTATTATATAACTGTTATATAACAGTTATATAACTGTTATTATATTACTGTTATATAACAACAGTTATATAACTGTTATATTAACAGTTATATATTCGTTGTTATATAACAGTTATATAACAACGGTTATATAACTGTTATTAACAGTTATATAACAACGGTTATATAACGGTTAATATAACAGTTATATAACAGTTATATAACTGTTCAAGTCCGAATTGGTAATGCCCCACAAGAAGAAACATGTGAAGTTATCAATGGTGAGGAATCAATTAAAAAGGCCAACCATCAATCACATAATTACACAAACATTGTATAAGAGGAATAAGAACCTGCTGTAGAGGAAAATGTAGAGGGGAATGATTAACTCTAAAGGTCTCTCATCTTGTTCTGTCTTCTGTTATTCAAGTTTCCTTGGTTTATGCTAAATGCACTAGAAGAGATATAATAGTTTTATGGGTGTATTTAAATTCCATTCATACATTGAATCCATGGTTTGTAGGAGGTGACTTCAATACAGTGTCTGCTTCTACAGATAAGGTAGGAGGTTTACCTTATGACTTTAATGCTGCAGAAGATTTCATCCAATGTATAGAGTCTAATGGCCTCATTGACTTGGGGTATTTGGGCTCCAGGTTCACTTGATGGAATAAAAGAGAATCCAGTGCTAGTATTTGGGAAAGAATAGATAAAATTTTGATGAATTTGAGTAGCAAGCAGTTATTTTCTAAAGTGGTTGTTGAACACTTGAGTAAATTAACTTCCGATCATTCTCATATGCTTCTAAGCTTATCTAGTGATTGTGATAAACTCCCAAATAGATTTGTGTTTCAAAATTTCTGGGTTGCTCATTCCTCATATAAAGTTGTTATCTAGACCAATTGGAAGTCTTACAATGGAGGAAACCCCATGTATAGTTTGGCATCCAATCTAAAGATTCTTAGAGCATGTCTAAAAAATTGGAATAAAGTTCAATTTGGTAACATTTTCCAAAAGACTATCACAACTGAAGATGATTCTCTTAGAAGTGAAATCAATTATGAAAATGATCCCTCATACTATAATAGAGAGAAGATGATTACATGCTTGAAGAGACGATACTATTGCCGATGTAGTAAACAAAGACGAAGCACGATCTTATTTCTTTTATACTTCCTTCAGCTTTTGACCTTCCCTAGGTAGATCTCTATGAAGCAACTTTTTCAACTTAAGTGAATAGATCCGTTATTTCCTATTGTAGTGGTTTCCTAGTTATCCATGTAATTTTCAAATTATATTCGTATTCTCAAACCAGGAGTCCCGTGATTGCGCGGTTAGTTCCTATGAGTTACATTTGTCCCATGGGAGGTGTTGGTGCCACCCACGGGGCCGTTCGGGGGATGTTTTGAGTTTTTACCCTCTCACGCCATGTTTTGCTTAAGTCTAGAAATATGCAATGCTCCATCGTACTCTCAAACCGGGAGTCCCGCGGCTGCGGGGTCAGTTCCTATGAGTTACATTTGTCCCGTGGGAGGTGTTGGTGCCACCCACAGGGCCGTTCGGGGGCTATTTCGACTTTTCACTCTCTAACGTCATATTTTTAAGCCTAAGTCTAGAAATATGCAAATTACCATCGCACTCTCAAACTGGGAGACCCGCGGCTGCGGGGTCAGTTCCTACGAGTTACAGTGGTCCTGTGGGAGGTGTTGGTGCCACCCACGGGGTAGTTCGGGGGCTGTTTTGACTTTTCACCCTCTAACGCCATGTTTTTAAGCCTAAGTCTAGAAATATGCAAATTACCGTCACACTCTCAAACCGGGAGACCCGCGGATGCGGGGTCAGTTCCTACGAGTTACATTGGTCCCGTGGGAGGTGTTGGTGCCACCCACGGGGCCGTTCGGGGGCTGTTTCGAATTTTCACCCTCTAACGCCATGTTTTTAAGCCCAAGTCTAGAAATATGCAAATTACCTCATTAGGATTATCACTATTGGAATAAAATATATCATAATTGCCACATGAATAAATAACCGCACACATAAGATGTGAAAAGTACCTCTTTTGACACCCATGCCCTAAAGTCAGTTGTCTTCCAATTTCTCCTTTGATTTTGGATATTTTCGTTCTCGTACTTCCACCAAAAAATTATAGAGTTTAGATCATAAAATAAAAAATACATATAACCAAAGAAAAATAATTCAGTAGATACTGACTCTCTCCAGTCTTGGACTTCATCTTGCAATTCGAAGACATGACGAGTTGCTTGCTCGTATTGTAGGTTTGTGAGTTTCACCTCTTTAGGGTTCCCAAACGATAATTCGTCCTCAAACTCGTCAGGTTCCTCTATCACTCGTTCTCTACGAGGATTAAACCTCCTCACCTCTTGTTCTGGCATATGTTCCCTAGCGTATAACGATGATTCCACCGTTACGTATTCTTCAGCAATTGACCCTCCAATATACCGTGTATTCTTTACATAATCTTTGAAGGTTTTCATCAAGCGCTCAAAATGATACATCCAACGATACCTCATGGGACCACATAATAAAGCTTCATCGCATAAATGCACAAGTAGGTGGATACTGATATCGAAGAATGACGGAGGAAAATATTTCTCTAATACACAAACTACCTCGGCTAAAGTTGATTTCGCAGCTTTAATGTGCCTTTTGTTTACCACTTTTGCACAAAGTAGGGTAAAACACAAACTGATTTGCATAATTGCCCGACGGAGATCTTTGTGTTCAGAGAAGCAATGTCGAAATAACAACGGGATTAATTGGATGATTACGTGCCAGTCGTGAGACTTGCACTGTTTCAAGTCATTTGCTTGGTAGCTTACTACCCTACGTAAATTACCAGAATAATCGGTTAGAGTCTTCAAGTTGAACGTGTCTAAGATGATCTTCTTCTCACTAGTAGTCAAAGTGAAAGCAGTCGGGGGGATAGAAATTCTTCCTATCATTGGATCATTTTTTAACTACAGTCTCTTATTTATTTTCATATCCTGTAGATCTCGGCGGGCACGCTCTCCATCTTTGGAATGATATCCACCCAGACATGTTCCTATTAAATGTTCTGCAACATTCTTCTCTGTGTGCATCACATCAATTATATGCCTTACACGATGATTTTTCCAATACGGCAAATTAAAAAATATTGATCACCTGGACCATGGCTTCGCTTTACTAGGGTCGTTCGGATCCTCCCTAGCTTTACGCTTCAGGTTTACAAACTGGGGGTGTTTGCCTACGTACCTATTCCCCGCAGGCGCAGGCGCAGCCACCGCCTTCTCCTCAATTTGCTGACCAGAAAGTTGAATAGGTGCCGTTCTTCGCTCATGACCGACGACAAAAAGTTAGACTTGTCGTTCCTAAAAGGGTGACTAGTCGGAAGAAATCTACGATGACCCCTGTATCTCAACTTACCACTATGTTTTAACCAACAGGCTTCAGTTTCCTCCCCACATATGGGACATCCATAATAACCATGAACATTACAACCGGACAAGGTCCCATAAGCAGGAAGATCGTGGATCGCCCACATCACCATTGCTTTAGGTGTGAACTCTTCACCCTTATGAGAATCGAACGCCGTCACGCCTTTATCCCACACTCTTTAAGTTCTTTGATTAATGGTGCTAAGAATATATCGATATCATCACTGGGAGCCTTCGGCCCGGGTATCAACAAAGATAACAATGTGAACTCCTTTCTCATGCATAATGTTGGAGGAAGACTTAAAGGTGCTATAAGAACTGGCCAATAACTCTGACTAGTACTTAAATTACCGAAAGGGTTAAACCCATCGGTTGAGATTGCAAGACGGACGTTGCGCGGTTCCTTTGAAAATTCATGGTGTTGTGCATTTGAAATTTTCCAGATGAGTGAATCAACCGGATGACGCATCAAATTCCCACCCACCTCGCATCGAGCATGCCATGTCATGGCCTCCGCTATCCACGGTACAGTAAAAAAATGTTATAACCGTGGTCCAAGTGGAAAATACTTCAAAACCTTTTGTGGGACTTGAGAGCACTTGCGATTTTTTGCATGTTTGTCGTTTACATTCTCACAAACCATATATCTAGGCTCACTGCATACTGGACATTCATCCTTATCTTCGTGCTCATTCTGGTACAATATGCAATCATACTTGCAAGCATGAATAGATTTGTATTTCAAACCTAAACCTTTCAAACGTTTCTTCATGGTAGGATAATTGTCTGGTAACATGTTCTCTTTTGGGAGAATTTCTTTAGCCCACTTAAGAATTCCGGTTACGATGTTTCCAGATAAACCAAATCGACTCTTCAAATTATGCAAACCAATCATTGCATATGATACCGAGTGATCTTCATCGCAATCTTTATACAACGGTCTAACCGCATCGGCTTTCAACCGTATGTATTCCCGATCTCCTAGTAGTTCAGCATCAATTTGTTCATTTACTTGGTCATAATGCGCATTATTTGTATCCACAGGTTGGTGGTTTTGTTGTTTGTGGAGTCCGTAAGCATCATCAATTAAGTCGGTCAATGGACGATGTGTTGGTGAATCATGTACCACTTCTACTCCTTGAGGTTCCGTTACACGATCGGGTGCTGGTAATTCTTCTAGAACATAAAGTATAACTTTTTTACCATGGTATGTCCATATTATATAGTCTTGACTGATTCCCCACTTTAGTAAATGCAACTCAACAACTTCCAGTGACTTATATTTTTCGTTAATACAATGAGTGCACGGACACGGAATCTTCTCACTTTTAAGATTTTTGGAAGCGTATTTAACAAATTCATAAACGCCCTTTACATGATTATTTGATATCTGGTTTGTCTCTTCCATCCACTCTTTGTATTGTGGGAAATCCATGTAATAATCTTCAAATTTCACTCCTGTGGTAATAGGTTAAAAAATATTATTACAATTGAAACAAAAAGAATATTCTTACGACTGAAACAAAAAAAAATATCATTCCAAACGAAACAAAACCAATATTCTTACAACTGAAACAAAAAAATATCATTCCAACTGAAGCAAAACCAATATTCTTTCAACTAAAAAAAAATTATTACAACTGAAATGAAAGAAAATATTATTAAATCATGGCCAACAGATAAAGTGGCCAAGTAGTAAAAGATTTTGCATAATTCCTCAATTCCATCCCCTCCCCGCTGTTAACGTACACAAGTACATCTCCGCATCCGTTGTATATTTCATCGACCATTATTTTAGCCTCACCCTTCTCGAAAGGTCGGTGATGTACTAAAGTTCCAAGAACCCTGGAGTTGAGTATGCACACACAAACAAACCTCTAATTGCTCATGTCCTTGATATAGTACTCTTCGCCATAGTCACTGTGCATTATTGACGATGATCCGAGCCCCGTGATTGGCGGAGGTGCAGGGGAGGGGAATGTTGGAGGATGAGGCATTTGAGAGGGGAATGTTGGAGGGGAAGGATGTGTGAAACCTTGAGTAGGAGTAGGGTAAGGGTAACCTTGAGGAGGCATTGGGGGCCTATAACTTTCAAAAAGATTCACAAGTTTCCCAATTTGATTTGTCAGTAATCCCAGGGAATTTTTAATCTCATGGACATCCCCATCGGTCTTCAACTGGTGCTCCTTTTGGGTTGAGATACAATTCTTGACCGAACAAAGCTCGTCCACAAGAGGTGCAATGTGTTGAAGTTTTGTTTTTGGAATATGTGAGCCAACACCTCTCGTCCTCCCTCTTTTGTCCTTTCCAAAGGTCTTAGTCAGGGCATCATTTTCAAGGTCAAAGTCATCAGTAGGGCTCGAATCGGATTGACTGCTGATGGCCTCTATTGATTCCAGTGTCTTAGCCAAGTGCAGCGGGAATTTATTATCTTTGTCCCATCGAGCATGAAGGAATAAGTTGGACCGATTTGGGTTTTTACCGGCATCTGGACCATATTTTGTCCTACTCTCCCATTCATTCTTCAAATCCTCATATGATTTGTATCCCAGCCTATGGATATAAGTTTTTTGTGCCCTATTTTTTTTGTTTTGATCCCTCTGGACCAACTTTTTTTCCTTCGCCTCATTCTCCAAAAACTTATTCCACTGATCCAACGACATTTCAACATTGGGAGTCACTTTGTCTTTCAAAGCCAAAATATCTGAGCTCGCTGCCTCTTTCGGGAAATGTTTCTTCCGAAGGTTTCACCTGTATGTCCTCAATCCTTCTGCAACCCGAGATAGAACCTTATTCTTTGAACGGTCAGGAAATGAGAAATGCTTGCAAAGTTAGTCATGTATGTCATCTTTAACAGCTTGATCAACAAGGTTCCAATTGTCTGGTCCACCGACTCCCACGTTCATTTTTCCCAGCGATAAACATCGGGCTTTAAAGTTCAGCACGTCATTCCTATCACCCGTCGGGTTATTCCCGAGAAGGGAGAAGCCAATAGGCTTCTTTTTATTTGAGCGGGAGGCATAATGAGTGTTGGATGTGGGCGTTAAAGCAACGGGAGTGCTGGATTGGGGCGTAGGACCACTTGGAGTTGGATTTAGTGAGGATTGAACCATTGGTGGAGTTTTAAATTGCTCAGCCATTGGTGTTGAGAATTCGGGTTCTGCACGAGATGGTGAACCTCGTTGTGGTATCACCTCGGCACTTGGTATCCTTGGGTTGTTTCCTCTCGACATTATCTACAAAAATTAAAAAATATAAGTGACTAAATAATTATAGTAATATGAAATTATAACTAATTAATCAAGCTTAATTAGTTATATATATATATAGATAGATAGATACCTTTTCAAAGTAAGACTTTAGAATAAGTTCAATGTGTCTGATCTCCATCCATTCGGTATTAGTTTTTAAGAACCTATGAATTTTTGCACGTGGACAAATAGAAGGAAGGGTATCTATGATTGATGTGTAGATGTCAGTGACATGAACTCGGAATCCCCTATTTCTCAACTTGTTGGCAAGATTCAATTTTACGTGCATGTGGCGCGAGACATCACAGTCTATGACAATGCTCTCTGTACGCAGTTGTATCCATAACGGGTGGATTTTTTTTCCGCCTTCTCCAATAATGTAACCAAGGTCAGGGCTATGTCGGGATTATGTGTGTGAAATATATTTTGTATAACGTCATCCCAGTTTTCTGGTAGAGAAAATAGAATACGATCGAATAAGTAATCTTGTTGGATATAAAATCCATGATTTACAAGGTAGTTAAATTGTTTGATCTTTTTATTTCCGTACCTATAAATAGGAGTACCCTCTATATGATGCACGCTAATAAAAGAGTTACGTGTGCGGTCCAATTGCAACCTCTCCCACTCTTGTTGACAGTAATTATCACCGTGCCTCATTTTTCCTGAGAAAAGTATACGAGGGCATGAATACGAGTCCTGCTATTAAGGTTTAGGTTTGAAAGTTATGATAGTTTAAAAGTGTATGTGAAATCCCAAAAAATGCACATTATCGCAAGATATGTGATATACTTTTTCATAGGCAAATCAAGAGCACACCCAACAAATTTAATAACATGTACATTTATCGACACTAGTATCAATTCAATTATATTTGACACTAGTGTTTGCGACTCGTATGTCAAAAAAAATCATTTAATTATATTTTCTCAAAAAAAAAAAGACAAGCATATTTTGTCAAAAAAAAATACACACATACACAATCTAGGGTTTATTGACATAATCTATACATACACACACATACAATCTAGGGTTTATTGACATAATCTATACATACACACACATACTATTTAAGGTTTACTAAACCCTAATATTTTTTTTGACATAAATCTATACGTACACACACATACAATCTATACATACACACACACATACAATCTATACATACACACATACAAACATAAATCTACACATATATACACACATACAAACATAAATCTACACATACATACACAAAAATTAGGGCTTCAGATAGAAATCACGAAATCCAAATGAATCAATACATACCAACTGAAATCGATTAGCCAAATGCAAATCCAACTGAAATCCAAATGCAAATCCAACTGAAATCCAACCGAAATCGCACGAACCCTAACAGCAAACGAAGTCGCACGTAATAAATGAGAAGCTGGGAATGTTTCTTTTTAAGACCCGACTATGGTCACGGACTACAGCCCTGACCCCATGTGCGTGACCCATTAATGACCATGAGACAGTGGAAATTTCGACCTGGTCACGGCTAAGAGCCGTGACCCATGCGTGACTTGAACAATGGCAATTTCGGACTGGTCACGGCCTAGAGCCGTGACCCATGCGCGCGACCCTTTTCCAATAGCCTTGGTGTTTGAATGATGTATGGTCACGGCCCATAGTCATGACCCAGACCAACAAATGGTCAAGACCCTAGGCCGTGACCCCTACTGTGTGTGTTTTCTGCTTCGTCACGCCTTTCGTCACGGCCCAAGTCCGTGACCCATTCGCGACCAGTTTAGAGGGAATTTTGGCGCCAAGCTGGTCACGACCTAGTCACGGCCAAAGTTCGTGACCCACTTTGGAGGGAATTTTGGCGCCAAGCTAGTCACGACCAATGTCCATGACCCACTGTGGTCAGGGATTTAGTCCGTGGCCACTTCCAGAGCATGGATAATTTAGTGTGGTAATAAAATTGGTCACGCCAAATATTGAGTTGGTCACGGCCCAAATCCGCGACCAGCTAGTCGCGGACTTGGTCCGTGACCCACTAGGCGTGACCATTCGCAGTATTTGGTGTAGTGCAACTTGAATAGACAATGAAGCATGAGATACCAATGAAAACTAGATATACAATATGATCATATAATATGCTAGTTTGATTCAACGATAAAGCACGTCACAAACATGGATTTAATTCCAATGCAAAAACTCAAAACAAAATATGCCATATATAAAAATATGTAAAATATATCAATGAAATACAAGCACATATATATATAGAAATGTTTATACAAGCACATATATAAACACCACAAAACAATACAAAACACATATGCTTTACACATCAACATAATATCGATGTGTCTAAACATGTGGTTTAGAGTGCAAGGGCGTGAACGAGGCCCAAATGAATTATGACCCAATCACCCAATAATGTCCAAGGAGTTAATTTTTTACTGCCAAACTTTATCAAACTATGATTTAGTCTCAAGTGATCGATAAAGTGAACTCAAATAACAAACAAGCACAAAGCAAACAATCACAAAACACACAAGCCTAGAATATTGATAAGTTAATAGCATTGTAATATTTTAAGCATAACCAGGATTCATTGTGCAAACCCATTGATCTTCGACTTTAACACCTTCAAAAGCTAAACATATCTCATTTTTCAAATCAATTATTTTAAAGATAACAATTTTGATGATAAAAAATGGCTTCGACAATTTTTCTATTTTATATCCTTTTAATTTTTTATGCTCTTGTCAATAGTGTCTTGTCATGCAGGCAAGATTTTGTGACACCCCGCCTAATTAAATACCAGGTGATCAGTCCTTTATTAAATTAAAAATAGGTTTCTCATTTGGTCCATTCTTTGCATCACTGTCGAAAATGTTTTCATTACTAATCACCAAAGTCCAATAAAATCGGTGCCAAATTTTATCTTTCATTAAACAGATAACCATAATATGTGGAAAATAGATTAACTCATTCACACCATGATATAATATAAATAATGTCTAGCCGAATAAACTATTGGCTAAAAATCCCAAACCTAATAATGAATCCAACTGATAATAAATACTCTGAATACAAGTCTGTAATGAATAACTGAGTAAGTAAAGTCTAAATAGGGAAACATACCCAAAATGGAAATACTGTAATGAGATCCTACTCTAGGAATGAAATAATGGATGCGTCTAGCCAAATCTTGTAAGCCTCCACAGTGCGACAGCTACGTGTCCCTGGAACAGAGAATCAAGTTTGGCGTCCTTGTGGCTGGACACATAAAATGTTTTGAAAATAATTCTAGCAAGGATTAGAACCCAAAACATTTTGAAAACTTTTAGCAAGTATTTATCATAGTTTAAAAACAAGTTATTTATTACACATGTTAGAGTCTCATACACTCTCCTGAGTTTCCTCACTTATCATCTATAGTGCATGTCTAACGTCTTCTACTTAGCTCACCTAGCTATACTACCCCAACTAACTAGACTCAAGTATTTAACTAATTTTCAACACATCTCAGTTCCTGTACGGCACATGCAGTACTCTATTTGTATTAACACTTCTCGTATGTTATTAGTTCCATATGTAACATCTCACGCATGTTATCTTCTTAACCTTTTTAAATTAAGTTTCTCTACTTAATTTATTGATTAGATATATGGAATCAATTATCTACTGTCACACGTAAGTAAAATATTCACACTATTATATATGTTATCTCACAAATATATAATTACGGCGTCTATCAAAATGACCACCGTGAAATATAGGTACTAAAATAAGGACTATTGGTTTGGCATGTCTCCTCGATCCCAAAAATAAAATATCAAGTAATGGAGGTGAACATAGTTCTAAGACTTTGGGCTACACACATACCTAACGTACCCAAATGATACGCCAGTCCCACTAATACACGACACATAGTGAGCCGCCCTAAGTTTTATGTTCTGGGGCACAAATCTAGGCCTCAATCAGAATCATCAAGGTGTGATCACCCACTGCGCGGGATCGTCCGTGATTGCAAGAAGCGTAGGTATGTTAACACATAACATCAATCATATAATAGGTACACCCACAACCTATATATATATACATATTTAGTAGGTATTCACACAGCCTAATTATCACACTTCGTACGTAGTGTAGTCCACTCTAATACTCACCGTACTTATTATTTTATGATTAAATTCACTATAAGCCGAGTATTATTCTCTACTCTAAGGGCCCTAGTTACCCCTTACATGAATTCAGTATCTAACTCCATCATCCACTATTGGTATACATAACACATTCATTAGAATCATTTGAAATTTATTCTCATTCTCTCGAATTAATTACGTCATAATTTAAGCCTGTTTCATTGCCACTTTAATTTTCTCGATAAGTCTTAGCCTATAACCCTGTCATAGGCCTACTATAATATAATAATTTCCTTATTATTTTCTAATAAAGTCCCAAAATTTTAGCCGATAACAATTTAGGAGTTTTAGGCTTAAAAAGGGAAATCACACATTTTCTAGAAAACCGAATCGATTTGCCAGGAGGCCGAATCAATTCGAAATGTCCCAGTTCATCTTCTTCCTCTTCGCAAGTGCATTTTCACCATTTTAATTAACATAACTTACATGTTTCTCCACCAAACTTGAAACCAATTGTCCCAAACCATTTCTACATGTATTAGGATGATTTCTAATATAAATACAACATCAAAACCTTATAATTATCAAATCAAGATTTTATAAAAAAAAACCTAGGCTTTGTGTTCTTCAACCATTAATCATCAAAAACTGAGATTTAATTAGTGGCACAAATCCCATAACCTCTGATATATTGTCCTCTACAGATATCAATTCATTCTACATGAAATTCCTACTCATAACATGGATTTAATTCCTTTTAAATTCAAGTTTCATCAATTAAATCAATATAATCAACTCTATTATCACATGGGCATTATAACTTCATAATATCCATGACTCTCTCCTCATACGAGACGTCTGGATGAAAATCAATCTCCTCTAGTGGAACGTGCCAAAAACCTCTCTTGCTCCTCTTGTATTTCTTTAGCGATGCCACATATAACACTTCGTGTATTCAATGAAGATGCTCCAATAAACCCAGTCTATAAGCTACTGGTCCCACTCTCTCAATGATTGGGAAAGGTCCCACCTATCTTGGCTCTAGTTTCCCCTTTTTGCCGAACCTCATGACCCCCTTCATTGGAGACAACCAAACCAACACCTGGTCACCAACCTCCAGCTCAACGTGTCTCCGATCTGCATCAACATAACTCTTTTGCTTGTCCTGAGTTATTCGTATACATCCCCGAATTGGCTCGATCTTGACAGTTACCTCATGTATAATCTCTGGCCCCAATAACTTATTGTCCGCCATCTCTAACCAGTAAGCGGGCGAATGACAAGGCCTCCCATAAAGTGCCTCAAATGGTTCTATACCGATGGTAAATTGGTAAAAGTTATTATACACAAACTCTACCAATGGAAGATATCGCTTCAATCCTCCCCCAAAATCCAAGATGCACATCCTCAACATGTCCTCTAGCATCTAATTAATCGTCTCAGTCTTCCCGTCTATCTGTGGGTAATAATAGGTACTCAATCGCAAGTCTATGCCCATGGCCTCCTAAAAGATCTACTAGAAATGGGATACAAAGATCTTATCTCTATCAGACACGATATTAATCGGTACCCCGTGCAGCTTAACTATGTCCATAATGAATAGCTGTGCATACTTTTGTAGACACCCCATTCTAGCACCCTCTAATTCACTCCTTAGGTCCCTAGCACCTACCCATCTCATTACAAATCCTAGGTAATATCCCAAGTATCGATCTTGAGGCCATCGGGAACTCTCGGGTCCCATTTGACTCCGGTAAACTCTTTTCCCTAAAAAAATTCTCTTTGAATCCTCGAACGGCACTAAAACCCCTTTCCAAGGATTCATCTCATGCCCAATTCTACTTACGGTACGGACAAACGACCAGTTTCCCCCCAAAACTTGATATAGAGGCCACTGGGTGCTCTTGGGCCCCCTTTGACCAAAGTCAAATATTCATCTCGAATGAGACTAAATGAATCCTCTAAGGGAGCTGAAAACCCTTTCCAATGATCCATCCCATGCCATGCCCAATCTTGACTTATGATACGGACGAACAATCTGTTTTACTCCGATAGGCCACCGAGCACTTCCGGGCCCCTGTTGACCAATGTCGACTCTTCGAGCCGAGCCAAACTCTTTGGAATGTCGAAGTAAATCTCCTAAACTTTCCAACGGTCCACCCCGAGCATGATTCTGACTTACTGTTTGGATGAACGACCCTTCGTCCTATGATCTCCCGTCTAAAGGACCGATGTGCGCTTCTGAGCCACATTTGACCCAAAGTCAACTCTCAGACCCAGAAGCGGTCCAAAGTTATTTCAAAGGTCTCTGAATTACCTTTCCAAGGATATGACTCGTGCACGATTTGGATCGACGAATTGCAGTTTATGACTGTTTTTTCGAGGAAATATGCACGAGACTACCAATCGGTAGGTTCCAGACCCTGCCAATCGACAGTGTGCCTAAGGACACCTGCCGATAGGCAGGAATAAGAGTATGCAGATTGGCAGTGCCCTGGTCCTATAAATAGGAGGGTCTAACTTCATTTCCAAGGAGACCAAAATCTGAGATCCATCACTCTCAACGACCTCAACAATTCTCTCTCGAAGTCAGCGCGATTTCTATACCCAAATCCCTCTCCAACATTCCCTTTCCATCATCCTTTTGGCCAAACATGGCAAATTAACCACTCATCACTCAAGAACAAGCTCAAGATCTTCAAGAAGTTCCATTATCTCACTTTCTCCTTAAATTGTCCTGAATTCACATTAGATTACTTCATTACTTAGCACTTTTATTACTTTTAGACCGCATACATCCTAATATACCTTTTATTTAGTATTATTAAACATCTCTTATTTTCATATAAAAATCCAAAAAATAAGAAAAATAGGGTTTACTCATAAATTCCAAACTGGAATTCTCATGCTTTTCTCACACTAAAACACTTTTTTACACACACTCACAAATAAGAGAATCCCTAATTGGATTTATGGGATACACCCCACCCCTCATTATACTCGAGTCCTAATTCGTAATTTCCTAACTTTTCTTAATTCTTTAAATTTCATATTCTCCTAAATTCATGTTTTCCCATTTGTGTGTGTGTGTGTGTATATATATATATATATACATCTACACATTCTGTTAATAAGCATCTTATTTCACACATATCATCACTCCTTTATAACGATCGATATCATGATGAAGGCATAAAATCATATATTTTATATGTAATTTTGGGAACATTCCTCCAGATGACTCACTCTATCTCTTCCATGATATTAGTTGATGATTCCCATCTCCATCATATATAACTTGTGCACACACTTAACGGAGAAACAAAGGAAAATAATAACACTAACCCATGAGAGACCGCAATGGCGAAATGGGTGCCTAACACCTTCTTATTTCGTAAATTAGCCTCCGAACCCCCCTCGAATCATTTTTAGTTTTGTATGTATCAGTACGTCTTTGGAAGCAGTTCCTAGGGATGACTCCATTCTCTTTTGTCTGTTTTGAGTAAAATAGATTGGCGACTCCATTTCTCTACATTTCACCCCACACCGATGACGACCTAAGCGCACTTGAGAGAGGGAATGCGAGATCGAGATCCTCCGCCCCCTCGCCCCCGCCCATAAGAGAATTCCTGAGGAGGGATCGAGATGGCCATAACTGCATCATCTTTTGTAGTACCCCCAATTTTAAAATCTTACCAAAAATTAATTTCCTTTTTAAATAGATGCGGAAGCGAGATGGTTCAATTAAACAAATTAACAAATTTTAATTTCTTTTCAAATTAAAATTAAACAAAACTAAAATCGAAATTAGATTAATTAACAAATGAAATTTTTACTTAAACAAATTAATTCAAGTCCTAGAAATTTGCCTAAGTCATATTTTCAATTTTACCAAATTAGGCCTAACCAATTTTAAAAAATTAAATTAATGACTTGAATTAAATACACATTACCCAAAATTAATTTAGCACCAAATTAAACAAGTAGTCATTTAAACCCAATTTTATCTTTTCACTTAAGCATGTGTTCTAGGTGAATTTGCAAAAGATAAAAATAAAGAAAGAACCACTATGCCGCGATGTACGAGGAAAGGTAAAAATCTCGGACGGCCCTAGCCTCAAATCCAGTAAGTATAGTTTTACAAGTACAAGACACGAAAGACTTACAACACTCGACTTGACTCCGTCCAAGTCTCGATGCTCCTTCTTGTACACACCTCCACCTAGCAAATAACCACGGAGCTCCACCGCGATCTCAGAATCCACCGATCGGACTTTTTCGATCACCGTCACCCGAACTAGGAGCCTTTCTCCAAGTGGGTATGACAATGCAAAAAATCTTATTCTTTGTTGGATTTAGAAGCAAACCCAAACACTCTTCCAACTGTAGAGATAAACCGGTGCCAAAACTCCTAGCAAAGTATATATATAAGGAAACTTGGATAAACAAAGTGGGTGAAACAAAGTGTGTTTAATGATTTTTCTTGAAAAATTATACACTCAAACCATGAAATTTTTCTTGGAAAGATGAACATTCAAAACACTCTCTAGGAGTTGGAATAGTATGAAAAAGTTAGTTTTCCAACGTTGGTTCCCGCACTTGATAAGTCTGTCAAAAGTTAGTGGGGAAGAGTAGTGGAAAAAGTGGGAAAAACTGCATAAAACTGCCAAAGGAATTTCCCGCCTAAAATCTCGTTTGAACGACCCTTCTAACGAAGTTCCAGTGGCCTGATGGGAAATCTCTTTGCCAAACTCGTTCGAATGACATTCTCGTTCAAACAAACCAACTCGTTCGAACGATAATATCGAACGAAGTTCTAGAGGCAATTCGTGGCAAACCTCGTTCGAACGAAATTCTCATTCGAACAAAAAACTCGTTCCAACGACAATTTCGAACGAAAAAATAGAAAGATTGTAAATTCGATTTTAGCCCAGAAACTTTATTTTAGAGTTTTAATGAAACCTTCTAAAAATAAACAACCATTTTAAAAATAAATTACACCCATATAAGTATTGTTCCAAGCTCCTATATATATATATATATATATATATATATATATATATATATATATATATATATATTAAAATGCAGTCATACCTTAGGAGCAATGGAACCATGTTGATGATGTTAATGACATAGAAACGAGGCACACTACACACGGCATTTGATGAAGCTTTAATATCTTGGCCGCTACATCTTCAACTAACCCGTCATAGGCTTGAATGGATACAATTTAAAACTTACTATGACATAAACTGTTTTTTCCGGAATTGAGCCAAAACTACATTGAGACTTAATTGGAGAACTCTATCCTTACATCTCGTAATTGGTGTGAATTGGTAAGAAATGGGCTACCTTGGTCAGACGATCCATGATCACCCGTATGGAATCATGACCCCTCTGTGACGTTGGCAACCCTGTAATGTAATCCATCGAAATGCTCTCCCACTTCCACACGGGAGTCTCAAGTGGCTGTAGCATTCTTGAAGGACTTTAGTGGTCTACCTTAACTAATTGACATGTAACACACTTCAAGACAAACTCTGCTATGTCTCGCTTCATCCATGATCACCAATACTGTCTCCTCATATGCTGATACATCTTATCCCTGCCGGGATGTACCAAAAATCTCAAACCATGAGACTCACTCTTAATCGTGTGCCTCAAGTACTCATCCTCTAGCATAACTAGCCTCCTATTAAAGTGCAGGCCTCCCTCTGAGCTGATCGAGTAAGAATCCTTACCCTTAGCTAACAACTGGTGTACCTTGTCCTGACAAGATTGATCCTCTCCTTGAGCCTTCACTACCCGCATGACAATATTGGGAGTGATAGCTAGAACTGACATGTACGCCCAGACGATATCATCATTGTGTCTAAGCTCACACCACTTCGCTTCCTTCTGTGTGAAGAGATACTGAAGTGACTTATGATCCGTGAAAAATGTGAACATCTCCCCCGAGAAGATAGTTTCTCTATATCCTTAACGCAAAAATAACTTCTGCTAGCTTAAGGTCATAAGTGGGGTAATTCTTCTCATGGGGCTTAAGCTTTCGATACGCATAAGCTATAGCCCTCTCTTCCTACTGTAATGTACAGCTAAGTCCCTGCAAGGATGCATCGGTGTAGACCCGGTACTCCAATCCTCCCCTAGGAAAAAGTAAGTATGGGTGTTGATCTCAATTTGTCCTTTAGCTTGTCAAAGGCTAACTGACAATGGTTACTCCACACAAACGGTACCTGTTTGTGAGTCAAATTCGTCGGTAATCTTTGAGAAACCCTTAATGAAACGACGATAATAATTGGTCAACCCCAGAAAGTTATGAATCTCTATCGGTGTCGTGGGCTGTCCCCACTCCCTCACTGCCGATACCTTACTAGGATCAATAATAATACCCCAGTCTGACACTATGTGGCTAAGAAACTATATAAGGACATATTTTCTATAAGTCCGTCACATGTTACGTATGTCGTATACCATTACAACCGTCGAAGAATTTCAAGTACATTCACACATACATACGGATCTGAATATCAAGTTTTTCTTCAACATCATGCCTCAACAAAGTTGAATTTGGTAAGGTTATGTTTTAAGTACCTTAACTTTGCACTTAAAGCTTTTGTGTATTTTTTACAAAATATTTTTTAAGTGTTGGAGTGGACTTTTTTCGTCAAAATTAATAGTGGGAATTTTTTCTATGTGTTGGAACGGGGTTTATAGAATTATATTTTTTCTGACCTGTCGCTCAAACGACAGAACGACATTGCAGTGTCGCTCATAGTTTCATTAAGTGACAGTGTGTTCTTTCAGGTTAACGTCGTTTGATCTCGCGTGAAGCCTTATCTTCAAAGGAGATTCAATCACGTGTGAAATTGGTTTGAGCGAGATGCTCTGTCGTTCGAGCGACATCATCATCTCGTTCGAACGAGGTTACATCGACTCGAATTTTCTATAAATACTTGTTAAATGAATTCGGGTTCATTTAGAAGACCACAATTTTTCGAGAACACAAAACTGCGAAACTGCAAAATCATTTTTGGCTTCTCGTTTTAGGGTTTTAATCGCTTTATTTTCAATTCACAAAATCACAATTCTTTTATGTGAATTATTTTGGTAATCAAGAACACGTCTTTTTTCAAGTTACTTTGTGGAGTGGTATCTCTACAAGTTCAAGACTGAGATCATTGAGGTTCACTGCGTGTGGATCTTTGCTGAAGATAGGACTGAGGTTCTTGTGGGTGCACTGCGTGAGACTCATTGCTGACGATAGGCTACAGTCTATGTGATTGTTCCGAGGAGTGACGGTGGGCAAGTTGTGATTTACAATTATAGTGAAATAAAGGTTTTCCCTTTGGGGGTTTTTCCTGAATTTCTGTGAGTTAGCATATTTGTGTAGCTACATTTATTTGTGGTTTGATTTGTTAACTCGCATAGATGCATGTTTAGGGGCTGATTATTTTGGTTCAAAATTGACTCTAATTAAATAAGGGTTCTTCATTTAATAATTAGAAATTTGCGAAACTAATTGGATTCTCAAATTGCGAAACTAATAATTAATCGCATTCTCAAATTGTTATCAGAGCATGTTACTCTAATTTATTGAGTGGTCTTGTTTTCTGCAAAATTTTGTGATATCGACTTTTTTTTTTAAAATTGGTTTTTTAAAATTTGCAATTTTTCCAATGGAACGCTCATTTAATAAGATGTCTATTTTTTAACGAAAATAATTATGCTTATTGGAATGACCATATGCAATCCGCACTTAAAACTATTGATGAACGTGTTTGTCTTTTAGTTCAAAGAGGGTGGACTCCTCCCACTATCACCGTTAATAACATCACATCTTTAAACTTGTGTCAGAATGGACTGAGGACGATTTTAAAATGTCTAATTTTAATTCTTGTGGACTGAGTGCTATATCTGGAGCCATCACCCCCGAGGAGTTCCGTCGAATTATGACGTGCACCACGTCTAAATTAGCATGGGATGTTTTACAATTGACATATGAGGGTACGGACGCGGTTAAAGAATCAAAAGTTTAAAATTTGGCTACCTAATTTGAGACCCTTAAGATATTTCAGTCTGAATGATTTGATGAGTTTTTTGCATGTTTGTCGGACATTGTTAACACGAGTTTTAATTTGGGAGAGGTGATTGATAATTCACGTGTCGTTTAAAAGATTTTAAGATCACTCCCAAAACGCTTTATTCCGAAAGTCATTGTTTTAAATTCTATAGGTAATTTGAAATCACTTAAGTTAGAAGAACTCGTAGGAGATCTCCAAAATTATGAGATTGACATGTTTTCACAAACTGTTAAAGCTAAGGATAAAGTCATTGCTTTAAAATCTAATGCTTTGAAAAATAAAAAGAAAAAGAAAGAAAGAGTTTGTGTTTCAGAGCCTGATTCTGAGAGTGATTTTAGCATTGATGATGTGGTCATGTTTGATTTTTTTTTTTTAAATTTCTCAAAACGTCTAAAGAAAATTCTTTCAATAAAAATTCTTTTGAGAAAAAAAGAAAGGAAAGTCCAAAGAAAGTGGTGAGAGTGAGAATGAGAAAGAGAAAGCGAAAGAGAGAGATGGAAATTTAGAAAAAGTGAGATGTTTTGAGTGTGAGGGTAGAGGGTATAAGTCATTTGATTATCCCACTAAGCTTAAAAGAGAGGGAAAGAAAGTTACCATGCCTGCGACCCTTAGTGTCTTTAACCTGATCGTTCATCTTCGCAGTTATTACCGCTCTATGACTCTCCTAGGGGCTTCATAAGAAGTAAAGTCCCAATTGTTTCAGTAAACTTTGAAGGATAGCGCCCTCTGCTTTTCTTGTCTCTCGAGGAATCCAAAATCCGTAGATGAGATGATATGGCCCGAGAATTCATGTCTCAGTACAAATACAACGAAGGTCTTAAAGCCACCCACCATGATTTAGAGCTGCTCAAACAGAACTCTGTAGAATCAGTCAGTAACTTCATAGCCCGATGGAGGGAAAAGGCAGCTTTCATGACCAGTCGACCATCCGAGGAAGAGAAAGTGAGCAACATAAAAAAGAACTTCTTACCCTAATCCGAGAAACAATGGGAGGAAAATACTACCTTACTTCTGAGCTCTTAGAGAAGCAGGAGTAGAAATCAAGGAAGGTATTGCTAAAATGGAAGTTGAACTAAAGAAGGTGTCAAGAAAGTTTACTCCCAGAAAATATGAGAAGCCTGCCAGTACCTCAGTCTCAACCATCAATAATTTTTCCCAGCCAACCACCTCATGGGCACCAAAAATCCACCCCATCCCAATCCAAAAGGAATACACCGAGCTCCATGATCCAATCTTTAAAGTTTACCAAGCTCTTTTAAGCCGAAATCTTGTTAAACCCTTGGACCTTCATCCATTGCCAAACCCGCTTCCCAAAAACTTCAAGGCAGATGCCCATTGGTCCTTTCACCAAACTGCTGGTCATATCACCAACCAATGCTTTCACCTTCGCAACGTTATCTAGGGTCTGATCGATCGGGGTACCATTGCCCCACCAGCTAATCCTAAGCCAAACACTACTCACAACCCTCTCCCAAATCACACCAATGCCATCTTCCTAGAAGAAAACACAGAATTTGATCTTTCGACTCAAATCACACCCATATACTCTCCTAAACCTATCCAAAATTGCCCATATTTCCTCTTGCACCCTACTAGCCTCACTGTTTAGGCACTGTCACTCCTTATCAGAGCATGCATTGATGTCCGTACCCATTCTGAAAATGGAAGTATGGAATTGTGAGAAGTGTTAGACCAACTCCTGGAGTTTGGGTTGAAAATTTTCTCACAGATGATCATCGATTTACAGAGGTTCGGCACGCTATTCTTGGAAGCACGAAAATGGGCCCGAGAGTCAGATAGTTGGGTGGTATCAACCAATGAGGTCAACCTAAATGATGTTGCCAAGATAATGGCAAAATCAATCCGACAGACCAATAATATTTATAGTATGACCGAGTTATTTGATACTTTAAAGCTATAAGGGTATATGGTCCCTTCACTCTTACACCTCCCTGCAGAATGGGAAGACCTATACGAAGAAGCCATAGAAGTCGTGGAGTGCATTGATTTTTCATGGAGAGACAAAATTGTTGCCACCGCATGGGGGGAAGAATTCGAATATTCAAATAAAGAGAAAGTTTCATGAAAGGCTAGCCTAGTAGCCAATATGTGTGGAATGATATCATTTGAGGAAATCCTTGGAGAAATCAACAGTGTGGCCGAACAACCCGAGATCAACCTAGGAAATAAGGTTTATGTTTTTCTCTTCTTCTGTAAACCACATGACCGGGTCAGGGAGACATTACCAGAACCTAATCTTGCCATCAACCAATGATAAGGGAAAGGGTGTTGAAAATCTTCCTATGTCAGAAATGACTCTAGAAGAAAGTAAGATCCTCAATCAGTTCAAGAAGACCCAACCCAACATCACTATATGGGGAATCTTTTTATCTTCCTAGCTATACAGAAATGATTTGATCAGGTTGCTCATTCGGCCCACTGTCCCTCCTTCTACCACTCCAGAAGAAGCAATAAATTTGGTTGGATCCTTTACCTATACCCGAATGCTATCCTTTTCTAAAGAACAAATCCCTAGAATTGGGAGAAACCATAATCATGCACTCAATATCTCCGTCGAAGTCATGGGGAAAATTATCCCACTCTCTCTTGTTGATAATGGATCAGCTCTGAATGTCTATCCGTTGAGAACCTTCAACTACTTAGGACTGAAAGTGAGCAACCTTGCTCCAACCTCTGCTGTTGTACGTGCCTACGATAATACCCGTCGAGAAGTAATGGGATCTATCAAGATTGCAATAGGTGATGGCCCTATAAACCCTGTCATTGAGTTCCAAGTCACCGATATCCCATCTTGTTTCAATTTGATGTTTGGCCGACCATGGCTCCACAGTACTAAGGGTGTGTCCTCCTCCCTCCATTAAAAATTGAAGTTTTTCGCCAACGAGTAGGTCATCACCATTTTGGACAACGACAATGCCGATAACATAAGCACCAACAATCAAGTTCTTAAGATACAACACGGGTCAAATGATATGCTTCTATCAGGCTTTCGAGTTGAGCCACTTCTACTCCCAGCAGGGGACAATTTCAAAGATAAAGTTTCTCCAGAACATAGTCCTCATGGCAACATCAATGTGATCCAAGTATTGAGGAAAATGTACTACATGCCCGAACTGGGGATGGGGCAGAGATAACAAGGGATACTTGAACCTATTATGCTAAAGTAAACTTTTCCTCCATGTGGTTTGGGCTATTAGCTGTCAGCGAAAGAATTAAGAATGATCCATTAGCCTCGACCGAAGAGAAGACTATACTGCACCCAGACTATCCTAGGGGATTCCTTGAATGGAAGATTCATCAAAGAGGGCGAAGACTTCCCCTTTTGTGGATTCTCTAAACCATGGTATGATCATACAGACAAGAAGATGAAACTACGAATGGAGATCTTTTTCCAAGACAGTTATTCATAGGTCTAAATCTCCCAGCACCGTTTCCAATTGCTCACCAAAGAAACTATAGCCAATACTAGAAGCTTTGAGAAGAGTGACTCTGAGGATTCATTCAACTTTTAGACACCAGGGTTGACACTCTGCATGGTTCATTCAAGCATTACATCACTGGATTCGTCCCGCCTGATTAAAGTTACATAAGTGCCCCTCCTCAACTGGCATGCTGCACTAGTTCCACCTTCTAAAATCGCACCTAACCCCTATGTTTACCCTATCTCTTCTTCTGTTGTCTATCCTTACTCTGATGTAATTGAGACATCCGTTGATGAGGTTTTCGATGTTGTCTTTCCTTTTAATGAAATAAACAAAGATTTTGAGTATCTTGTTGTGCCTTACATTAATTGATTAGATTCTAATAAAACTTTTGATGATGATGATTTTGTAAATGAAAAATTCTTAACTGATCTAAATAAGGTTAATAACAAACAACATAACCGCATTCAAGTTAATGAAGAAGAAGCTGTTGTTATTATTCTCAGTTCTAGTAGCTAACCACACAAGATTAGGATAGGGTCTACCCTTGATGAGCATGAGCGCGCACAACTCGAAGAATTTCTAAGGGAATTTGTGATGTCTTTGCATGGTCCTATGACGATATGCCCGACATTGACCCCGAGATAGCTCAGCATGAGATCCCCACTCTGCCAGATTACAAGCCACTTAAACAGAAGCTGCGAAATCTCCGTACCGAATGGTACTCAAGGTCAAAGAAGAGGTGGTGAAACAACTGAATGTGGGTTTTATTCGTGTGATCGAATATCCCACGTGGATAGCCAATATAGTGTTTGTGCTAAAATCAGGAGGAAAAGCCCGAATGTGCGTAGACTACCGAGACTTGAACAAAACCTCTCCAAAGGATGATTACCCATTGCACAACATAAACATGATTGTGGACAACACCGCTAACCATTCTCTTAAGTCATTTGTCGATGGGTTCGTCGGATACAATCAGATCAAGATGCACCCAGATCGCCAAGAGAAAACCACATTTATTACCCCATGGGGAACTTTTTGGTACACCGTTATGCCATTTGGTCTCAAAATGTTGGGGCTACCTACGAGAGGGCTGCACAACCATCCTGCATGATCTGATTCACAAAGAATTCGAGGTTTACGTAGATGATATGATTATAAAATCCAAAATAAGAGAAGGTCACGTTCTCTCTCTCTGAAAGATCTTTGAGCGACTGCGACAGTATCATATATGACTCAATCTGTAGAAATGCATCTTCGGCATCACCAAAGGAAAACTCCTATGATTCATGGTTAGTGATAAAGGGATAGAAGTCGACCTCTCCAATATAAAAGCCTTACTTAAGATGCTGCCACCCCGAACAGAAAAAGAAGTCCAATGATTCCTTGGGAAGCTACAATACATCAGCCGGTTCATTAGCTAGTTGACTTCCATCTGCGAGCCCATTTTTAAACTCCTCCGAAAGGAATTAACCAATATTTGGAATGAGGTCTGCCAAGAAGCCTTTGACCGAATCAAGTAATAACTAACCCAGTCTCCGGTACTCATGTCACCACAGCCTGGTCTTCCCTTACTCCTATACCTGACTGTAACAGACACTGCAGCTAGGGCTTTGCTAGCCCAATACATGGAAGAAACTCGTAAGGAAAGATCCATCTATTACGCCAGACGTAAGTTGGACGGATATGAGGTCAACTACACTGCTTTGGAAAAAGCATGCATCACCCTTGTCCGAGTCACCCAAAAATTGTGACACTACATGCTCTCCTTTCCCATCAAATTGGTATCCCGAATGGACCCCAATAAATACCTACTGGATAAACCCAACTTATCCATTTTAATGGCCCGATGGTTGATGCTCCTAGCTAAGTTTGATATCGTGTACGTCACTCAAAAGGCCATGAAAGGAAGTGCTATCTCTGACTACCTCGTTAACTACCCAATGAAAGAATATGATGTTTGGATACCCAAATTCCCAGATGAAAACATTCTTTGCGCCGCTCAAGATGATCTTCGATGGCAAATTTCATTTGATGGCGTTGCCAACAAAAAGGGATATGATATTGGGATTCTCCTAATTGCCCCTAATGACTCTCACACCCCTATCGCCATCAAGTTGAATTTTCCCTGCAGCAACAACATGACTGAATATGAGGTGTGCACAGTAGGCTCTAAGTCGCTCTTAAAAAAGGTATTCAATGCCTACATGTCTAAGGGGATTCCTCCCTCATCATGAGTCAAGTTGTCAGAAAATGTAGAATCAAGGATGGGAAACTCCTACCCTACTATGCCTACTTAGAAGAATTAGCCTCCCGATTTCAAAATATCACCTTCCACTACCTACCTCGAGCAAAGAATAACCTAGCCGATGCCCTTTCCACCTTAGCCTCCATGGTTGATATGCCCGAAGGAATAACAATAGCCCCCTTCCTAATCCAAAAGTAAGATAAACCAACCCACTGCTACCACATTGAGCTCATCATAGAGGAAGATCCTGATCTGGTCGATTATTGGTATTATGACATTTGGCATCTCCTCAAGCATGACAGGTATCATGCAGGTTAGAAAGACTGAGCAACCCTCTAAAAACTGGCCGCCCAGTATATCATCTGTGATAAAGCACTGTTCAAGAGAACCTTTAATGGAACCCATTTGCACTGTATCGCAGGTATTGACATTTAAGACATGATTAAAAAAATCCATAGTGGGGAATGCGGACCCCATATGAATGGTCATATGCTTGCCAAGAAGATCATCCATCAAGGCTGCTACCGGACCACCATAGTTCATGATTACACCTCCTATATTCGTAGATGTCTCAAATGACAATAATTCTCCAACCTTCAGCACCTGCCTCCGCAGGAATTATACAACATGACTTTTCCTTGGCTGTTCTCCATATGGGGAATCGACATCATAGGGAAAGTTACACCCAAGGCATCCAACGGTCATGAGTTCATCCTGGTTTCCATTGATTACTTCACCAAATGGATCGAAGTCAAATCATACGCACTTCTGAATGCCAAGAAAGTGGCTAAGTTCATCAAGAAAAATATCATCTGTCGATATGGGGTCCCACATGAGTTAGTGTCGGGCAATGAAAGAGTGTGCGTGCGTCGAAATAGAGATATTATTTAAACAAACTGAGTTTTATTAGTTAAGTCCTAAATATGCAGCAATATGTGGTTGAAGAAGATGATGAAACATGCAAGAACATTCAAACACACATATGTGAGGAAAAATACCCTAAAGGGGCAAAACCATTTATTTTCATTATAATATTGTAACATACAATTTCTCGAATTACAATGAAAATACAGTGACACAGAATTACCCGCAGGCGTCGGATCTGCAGTCGGCGGCTGGAAGTTTACCTTTTCGGAAGGGTAACAATGAAGAAGAAGGATGGTCTTCTCCACAAGGGTATGAACAGACACACAATTGTGTTCTTGGGTTGCAAACAGATTCACAAGGGTTTGGAAAGTTGTGTGAATCGAAACATAAGTCTTGGGACTCAAAAAGATAAAGACTTAGGGTATTTAGGATTCTAAAAATCGTCTATGTAAATCTTGCTAAACAAATAACTGAAGTTGGTTTATAAAAGAAGAACTGGCCCTAAAAAATCTGAACACGATCTGCACGATTTTATCCCAGGTGGATCGGTGCGCTTATGATCTGGACCGGTTCGAGGATGGATCGGTTCGTTTTTGAATAGGGATTCTTCGTTTCACAATCGGTCCGGGGTCTACTAGATTGAAGCATAAGTGGATCGGTCCGGCTTGAGGCGGATCAGTCCGTTTACGAATCGGTTCTTTTTCAAAACTTGGTGGATCGGTTTGGTGCGGACCGATTCCTTTTTAAAACAGGCGGACCGATCCGGCTGTCCAGAAAACTGATTCCTTGAATTATTTGATATTCGGATCCGTTGATGATGATGTGATCTTGAATTTCTTCAACGATGTAACGGCTTATGACATACACATAAATAATGGAAAAAATGTCCTTACAAATCTCCCCCTATGTCTATGCCGGTAAAAACATAAAAAATATCCAAATTATCAAATATCAAATTGCCTATACAAATCTACCCTTCTATGAACCCAAAACTGGAAAGATACAAATGAATAAGACTTCATCGTTTGGTCTTCAACTCTTTAAGAATCTCAACGCTTTTCTCATCAAGGTGTGTAATTCAGAGATCATCAAAGGAGTACCTACACACATGAGACAAATTAAATACCAAGTGATGTATCGAGTTTGAAATGAGATAAACAAAGATACCAATTTATGATGAAAGCATACTTTATCAAATCTCAACAACTCAGAAATCCCCCATAAAATGATAATTCTTTCTCCCCCTTTTTATGATGTCCCCAAATAGACAAAAGAGAAGAAAAAATTGAACAAGCAAAGCCGGGGTGTCACAAGAAATAAACTACTATTTTTGAAAATTTTCAAACACAACAAATAAAAATTCACACCATGAACGAACACAAAACAACCAAGTCGATGATAGCGTAAATGTAGGGGTGTGATCAAATTTGATAGGAAAATCAATGCATACAAACAGGACATGTGTGCACGATGTATATTGGATACTCCTAATGAATGAACTCAAATGCTTCCTTCGGTGTAAAAAAAATGGTATGAGACATTGACTTAATCAAATCAACAAATCAAAGCTCAAAGTGATTTCCACACCAATAACGTCTAAAATGATTTCAGCTTTTTCAGGACTTTCAAGGAAGTGCAAACCCGTTTAAATTCTCCAACCAAAGTCCCTCGGATGTATATTTTGAATAGAGGTAATCTAAATTCTCAAACATTGGAGAATTGATGGTGAAACCTAATGGCCCATATTTGGCATGAATTGCTTTTTATTGCCTTTAAATATTTCGGGCTCTTTTAACCTCTTTGGACCTCGGATAATAAAATTCCTCAATTTTTTAGGTCCTTTTTAATGGTGGCTTTTGCGCAAAGGATAGATAATTACCTTTCGCAGCCCCTCCCCATTCTCAATTAAACACACAGTCTTACCAAAACGGGTTTTACATGCATTCCAATCTTGTCAAGTTTTATCGCATATTGAACGTTGTATAAATAGAATTGAGATGGAAACACTTAAGCCAATATGTGATAGACAGGTGCAATAATCCAAGAACATCATGCATGTGTGAAATAAATGAGATAGGAGTCAAACATGTAGAAAGATATCACTAATCACATCTCAAAGACTCGAAACAATGTAAAGCACAAGAATGAAATAATGTAGCATCTCAAATCTCTATCAAATAGTCACTTGGAAATATGAAGTGAAGTTTGTGACTTGACTATCTTAAATGCTCATCCATAAAAGGTACAAAGGAAAAAAATATTTTTGGATTTTTCATAAAAAAATTTAAAAATCTTTTTGTGCTTTTCTAAATTTTTATCAAAAAAATGTAAAAAGCAAAAAGAAATTAAAAAAAAAAAACTAAAGATACAA
This sequence comes from Sambucus nigra, assembly GCA_949130495.1. Classification (NCBI taxonomy): domain Eukaryota; kingdom Viridiplantae; phylum Streptophyta; class Magnoliopsida; order Dipsacales; family Adoxaceae; genus Sambucus; species Sambucus nigra. The sequence continues at coordinate 531,134,061 of OX422214.1, forward strand.
GCTAGCAATAGGAATAAAATGATATGAAAATGACAATGCATCCTATGCTAGCAAGGTCCAACCCCTCAGGCGACTGTGCAAATCCCCAACGACTTCCTAAGACTCTCAAATCTAAGGGCATCTAAAGGTTTCGTGAAAATATCGGCTAACTGACGGTCGGTGGGAACAAAACTCAGGGATACGACTTTCTCTTCAACTAACTGACGTATAAAGTGCTCGCGTATCCTGATGTGCTTTGTGTGTGAATGCTGGACGGGATTGCGGGATATGTGTATCGCGCTCGTGCTATCACAGGAAATGGTCATGGTGTCCTGTGAAATCCCATAATCCTCTAGCATCTGCTTCATCCACAAGAGTTACGTGAAACAACTCCCGACGGCGATGTACTCAGCCTCCGCAGTGGACAAAGAGATGGAGTTTTACTTCTTGCTCAACCAGGAGACAAGAGCAGAACCAAAATAGAAACACCCACCAGAAGTGCACCTACAACCATCTACATCCCCGGTCCAATCGGCATCCGAATAGGCGGACAAACGGTCATTGGTATCAAAGGAATACCAAATACCATATGAGAGAGTCCCATTCCCTTATTTGATAATAGATTTTAGAGCTAGTAAGTGTGACTCATTCGGGGACGCCTGATATCGCGCACAGACTCCAACACTAAAGGCTATATTGGGACGACTGGCAATCAGGTAGAGAATACTACCTATCATACTCCGATATAAGGTTTTCTCTACGTCCTTGCCTAAATTGTCCTTACTAAGCTTGATAGAAGTACTCATAGGTGTACGAGAATTCTTAGCGGAGTCTAAACCAAATTTCTTCACTAGGTCTCTAGCATACTTGGATTAGGAGATGGACATCCCATCTTCTAGCTGACAAACCTAGAGACCAAGGAAGAAAGTAAGCTCACCTACATCTCAAACTCACTTTTAATCTCCTCCTCAAAGTGGTGAGCATGCTGGGAGTATGTGGATCCAAAGACTATGTCGTCCACATAGACCTGGGCAACCAAAATAGCACTGTCATATCTCCTGACGAACAACGTCATATCAACTCCCCCTCTCTTGAAGCCACGGGCTAAGAGATAGGAAGTAAGCCTTTCGTACCAAACACGAGGTGCTTACTTCAAACCATACAAGGCTTTTATTAGATAATAGACGTGTTCCGGGTGCTTAGGGTCATAAAACCCTTTAGGTTGTTCCACATAAATCTCCTCCTGTAGAATTCCATTCAGGAAGGCACTCTTGACATCCATCTGATATAACTTAAAATGCAGATGACATGCGATGGCGAGTAGTAAGCGAACGGACTCAAGCCTCACAACAGGAGAAAATGTCTCCCCAAAGTCTAAAACCTCTATCTGTCTGTATACTTGAGCGACCAACCTAGCCTTGTTTCTGATTATGGTACCATTTTCATCCATTTTATTCTTAAAAATCCACCTGGTACCTATCACATTAGTCTCACTAGGTCGGGGGACTAGATCCCAGACATTGTTCTTTTTAAACTGAAGAAACTCATCCTGCGTAGCAGATATCCAGTGTTCATCCTTGAGTGCTTCTCTGTGATTATTTGGCTCGATTTTGGACGTGTAGCAAAAGTGGATAACGACGTTCTTTAGTTGAGCTTGAGTCTTGACCCCAAGAGTGGGATCACCTAAAATGGAGGCGGGGTCATGACTCTTGAGAACCCAAGCAGGTGTGTCCCCTAACATAGGAGTAGGGTCCACAAAGTGTGGGTGAGGGATAAGTAAATCACTACCGTAAAAGTCCTCATACTCACACTGTAGGTTAGGATCAATAACCGTCGGAGGATCGCCATCTTGCACGGTGATGTTTATTGACTCCATAACCTTAGATCTCTTCAGGTTAAAAACTCGGTAAGCTCTACTATTCGATGAATAGCCTAATAATATTCCCTCGTCGCTTCCGGAGTCAAACTTTCCTAATTTCTCTCTATCCCGTAGGATGAAGCATTTACTCCCAAAAACAAGAAAATATGCAAGGTTGGGTTTCTTGCCAGTCCACAATTCATAAGGCGTCTTAAGTGTGCGTGGACGCGGGTAAACCCTATTCACCGTGTGGCATGCAGTAGACACTGCCTCTGCCCAAAATCTCCTAGAGACATTACGACCTAGAAGCATAGATCTAGCCATTTCCTAGATCATCCTATTCTTTCTCTCAACAATCCCATTTTGCTGAGGAGTCTTCATAGTAGAAAACTCATGTTTGATCCTAAGGCTATCACAGTAGAGATCTACTTTTGCTTCCTTAAATTTTGTGTCGTTGTCAGTACGGATCCTATTAATAGTGACTCCGTGTTGATTTTGTAGGACACGGCACTTGGTCGTTAAAAACTCTACAACATCGGATTTCTCCCTCAGAAAACCTACAATAGAATATCTGGAGAAATCGTCTACCATCACGAGGATATACCTCTTACCACCCAAACTCTCAGTACGAGTAGGACCCATAAGATCCATGTGAATCAGCTCAAGTACTCGGGAGGTGGTAATGAAATGCAACTTCCTATGAGGGATCCGAATTTTCTTTCCCAACTGACAGGGTCCACAAATCGTGGAAGTTGACCTTCCAAGAGATGGTAAGCCACGTACTAGGTCCTTTTTGGCTAAACGAGTCAAATCTCTAACGTTCACGTGACCTAAATATTAGTGCCACAAATCCATAGAAGTAATCGTTGCGCTGTTGCAGACAAATGAGGAAGTGGGTATAGTCCCATAGCAATTATCCTTGGTCCTCACCCCTTGCACTAGAAGTTTACCAACTTGATTGTAAACATTACACGCGTCCCGATCAAACTTTACTGCAAAGTCAGCGTTGTAGAGTTGGCTAATGCTGAGAAGGTTTGCTTTCAAACCTTTGATGTACAAAACGTTATCTAGAATAGGAAATCCTGGTAACTCTACTGTACCTCATCCTACAATGCTAGACTGGCTCCCATATCCAAAGGTGACCTTACCATCATTATAATCCTCAAGGTAGTCAAAAAATGAGGCATCACCTGTCATGTGTCTGGAGCACCCACTATCAAAATACCACTGTGAGGTATTATGAGCTTTGAGAGAGACATGGATAATAAGGGCTTTATTATCTTTCTTAGGCACCTAAAAAGTGGTAACCTTTTGTTTACCCTTGTTGTTGTTGGTTTTAGCCGGGATGTGAGAAGCATTTACAGACGGCAAAGACATCCGTCAGAATTCCTTCATCAATCTTTGTGATGTGGCTGCTACAAACTCAACACGCTCTCTCAGACTAACAAACTCATTAGTATGACATGGTGTAGCAGTAGTACGTCGTGTCCGACCCAAATTATAGCAAAACTCCCTCAGGTGGCCTTTTCTTTTGCAATATGTACAAAAGAACACAGTCTTAGGAGGACCTTGGTTTGATTTTTTTGGTCAAACTCTCCTTCGAGGATTTTGGCAATGACCATAAGGAGTTGTAGTAAACTCAGGGACTGGTCCAAGTGCAATTTGGGACGTGGAAGCACCATCATAACCAATTCCTTGTCGATCACCAAAACCTAAAGTGGGGTCGAGGAGCATCTTTCCCATCTTTCCAGATCTGTCCTCGATTTGAACCTTGACTTCCCGGGCTCGCTCAAGATCATGAGTAAGCTGGGATATAAGGGATTCAAGTTTCTTCCTAGTCTCCACAGAGGAATGGAGCTCACTTGTAAGACTAGCTACTTGTTTAGTCAAGTCCCCTTTCTCTTTCTCAAAACAACTCTCTCTCTAAACAAACTCTCTTTCTCAATACATCCAAACTCTCTCTCTCTCTTAAGGTAGTGCAGGTGGAGGACTCTCTCTCTCTTGATTTTCCTAAATCTTCCTCTAAAGTGGTGATCCTAAGAACTAACACTTTGTTACGCTTTTTAGTTTTAAAGGACTCAGAATATAGCTCGGTGTAGGCGCGTTGAAGATCACTCTCTCTCTCACTTGTGTCATCCTCCCCCTCACTTACATCGATCTCACTATCGAGGTGTTCCTATGATGCAACATCCTCATAATCGTGAGGAGTACTAGAAGTGCTCACATGACTAGCCATGAATTCGGTGAAGTTACACTCATGCGGAGACTCGTCTCCATAATCCACAGACTCGACCTCACTGTCGTCACTAAGGGTAGCATTAAGGACAACTTTGCCCTTTTCTCGATTTAGCCTAGTAGCACACTCAAAAGCTCTATGACCCCTACCGTCGCACTCAAAGCATCTCTCACTTTCTTTCTTGGTAGGATCTTTAAAAAAAAATTCATATTTCTTTTCAAACTTATTTTTCTCAAACTTATTTTTATCTTTAAAATTACCATTTTTGTTGAATTTGAGAATTCTCTTGAAATTTTTAGCAAAAAGGGCCAAATCATCTAAGTCAAAATCACACTCAGAATCTGACGTATCTATCTCTCTTTTTCTAGATGACTCTCCCCTCTTTCTTGCCGACCCCTCACTCTTTCTCTCGGGCATTAAGTGAAATTCCCTTATCTTTAGCCTTAGTAGTTTTAGGAAACATATCAATTTCATATTTTTACAAGTCTCCTACAAGTTCCTCCAATTTTAGGGTATTTAAATTACCCATAGAATTTAGCACAGTGACCTTAGGGATAAAACGCTTAGGAAGGGAACGAAGAATCTTTTTAACAACTCTAGCATTAGGAATATGTTCACCAAGATTAAAGCTAGTATTAACAATGTCAGATAGCCTAGCATAAAAATCATCAAAACATTTGAGATTCAAGCATGGTGATTGTTTCAAATTGAGTTGTTAAATTTTGCAGTTTAGACTCTTTCACGGCATTAGTAACTTCATGGGTAAGATGCAAAACATTCCATGCCTCTTTTGACGTGGTGCACGTCATTATGCGTTTGAACTCATTAGGTGTAGCAGACCCAGAAATAACACTTAGACCCTTAGAATTAAAGGATGACCATTTAAATTCTTCTTCAGTCCAGGAGATGACAGGTTTTAAATTGGTCACATTTTCAACAGTGACGAAGGGAGGAGTCCACCCTCTTTCAACCAAAATCCAGACTCGTTCATCAATGGCTTTTAATGCAAATCTCATGTAGGCTTTCCAGTATGCATAGTTTGTCCCGTCAAAAAATGGCATTTTATTATATAACTTCTCCATTATGAACACACTCGCTTTCAAAAAATCAATTTTTCAGAAAATTGATATCTTAGAAAATTTTGCAGAAACTTACACGATAATGTTTTGTAACTGGCTCTGATACCAATTTAAAAGAGTGCACGTGCGTCCAAATAGAGATATTATTTCAAAAAATTGAGTTTTATCAGTTAAGTCCTAAACATGCAGCACTATGTGGTTGAAGAAGATGATGAAACATGCAAGAACATTCAAACACACATATGTGAGGAAAAATCCCCCAAAGGGGCAAAACCATTTATTTTCATTATAATATTGTAACATACAATTTCTCGAATTACAATGAAAATACAGTGACACAGAATTACCCGCAGGCGTCGGATCTTTAGTCGGCGTCTGGAAGTTTCCCTTTCCAAAAGGGAAACAATGAAGAATAAGGACGGTCTTCTCCACAAGGGTATGAACAGACAGACAATTGTGTTCTTGGGTTGCAAACAGATTCACAAGGGTTTGGAAAGTTGTGTGAATCGAAACATAAGTCTTGGGACTCAAAAAGATGAATAATTATAGGGTATTTAGGACTTTGAAAATCGTCTATGTAAATCTTGCTAAACAAATCCCTGAAGTTGGTTTATAAAAGAAGACCTGGCCCTAAAAAATCTGAATACGATCTGCACGATTTTATCCCAGGCAGATCGATCCGCTTCTGATCCGGACCGGTCCGAGGACGGATCGGTTCATTTTTGAATAGGGCTTCTTCGATTTCACAATCGGTCCGGGGTCTATTGGATTAAAGCATAAGCGGATCGATCCGAATTGAGGCAGATCGATCCGTTGGCGGATCGGTTCTTTTTCTAAACTTGGCAAATCAGTCCGGTGCGGACCGGTTCTTTTTTAAAACAGGCGGACCGGTCTGGCTGACCAGAAAATTGATTCCTTGAATTCTTTGATATTCGGATCCGTTGATGACGATGTGATCTTGAATTTATTCAACGATGTAACGTCTTATGACATACACATAAATAATGGAAAAAATATCCTTACAGACAACGGGCTACATTTTGAGGCAGAAGTCACAGAAGTGGTCAAAGGGTATGGGATCGAGAGACACAAATCTTCTCCCTACCGACCCCAAACCAATGGTGCAGTCGAAGCCGCCACCAAGAACCTCAAAGCTATCATCAACAAGATGACCAAAATATGTCGAGATTGGTCCAACCAAATCCCTTACACCCTCTGGGGCTACCTCACTTCAGTTCGAACCTCTACTGGGGCTACCCCTTACTCTCTGGTATACGACATGGAAGCATTCCTACCCGTAGAGATGGAAATCCCTTCGCTACGCGTAATTCTCAAAAGCAAAGTCAGTGAAGAAGACTGGCATTAAAAGCCGTCTCGATGAACTATCACCCTTAGACGAAAGGAGACTGAAAGCATTGTACTACATACAAGGTTACCATTATCGAATATCACGGTCATTCAATAAGAGAGTCAAGGATCGCAGTGTCTGAGAAGGGGAATTAAACCTTAAAGAAATAATAGAACCTGTGTGGAACCCCAGAGGGAGGTTCAAGCCCAATTGGAGAGGCCCCTACATTGTAAAGAAGATCGTGTCAGGAGGTGCCGCTATGCTCACCGACCTTGATGGATAAGAGATGGCTCGTCCAGTCAACTTGGACAGTCTCAAGAAATTCTACCCCTAGTCCGATATCTCGGCGCGCTACGACTCTTTTCATCTCCCTTCTATTCTAAAAAAAATCTCTCTTCATTTCCCTCTACCCAGAACTATGTGGGCCCGATCCTCTATAAAATCGTTTATTTTCAAGAAACAAAATTTTCAAAACCCTAGAGGTATGTAGGAAGCTCATGCACTTTACTTGAGCATGACCCTTTCTTTTTCACAAAATGCTATTCTTTTCTTATCTCCGAGAACGACAGTTCCTTCAAACATATACTTAAACAAAATGATTATGCATGTCTTAGCAATTGGTATAGGTAATTCAAAAAGTAAAATTCATCAAAAGGCACAGCTAAATGATCAAAAACTTGTTCATTTCATTAATAAGAAATTTCAGTGCAATTACAAAATAAAGGAAACTTCCCACATTCCTAAAAACCCAAATGAACTTCCAAATTTATAACAAAGCATATTTTGCAGCATAAATACCCCAAGAGTCCTACCCATAGCTACCAGTGGAGCCAACTCCATTGATTGATGGTTTAAATCGAGCGTCCATGTAATACGCTAATTTTTGTTATTGTCTTTCAACCATAATACAAAAACCTAAACTTTAACTTCACTTTTACGGTGTATAGTGGCGAGTTTGGGTATCGAATCCACAGGGAAATAGGGCAACAAAATTGTAACGACATGGATAGATAAGTGAATCATACTTATGACTTTAAAGAAAAGGGAAAGATGATATGGTTGGTGGAATAACTACAACTATATGAAATTTATGAAACAATTAACTAATGAACTCAAGTATGAATGAGACACAATTACTCAAAATTTCTGAAATTACTGATGATAGTTAAACTGAAATTTGGATTATATGATGAGGAAAAACAGGACGTGAATGCAATCCCTCAACCCTAGTGTATTGCAGGTATAAAACTAATCGTGAATTTAAGTGATTGATTAGTCCCAGACTTCAGTACTCCCAAGCATTACGTATATGAGGTTCAAGTCCGCGTCATATGAAATCAGAGGATGAGTAAAGCGATAACACGCGATAGTAACACTCGTATTGCATTCTAAAGCATCCCGGTTATCCGAAAGCAAACGAGGTCCAAAGGTCTACAATGGTTGTGTTACTATGCAATACGATTGTAATACATCATTAAATTCATAGGATTAATTTTGTACACATACAACTAACACATTAGGCTGAGTTCATCCATCCTGACCCTTATAAATCTAGCCGGACATGTTAAATTGAACGATGTATGAAATACTTACGTTGCATGTGAAAGAACTCATGGTGAAACTATGTTGAAGCATACAATTAAGTGTTATGAACTCAGAAATTTATGTAAGAGCATTAATCACACAAGAACAATAATAAGAAGAATGGAACTTGGATTAGAAATTGAAAACAAACCCGAAAATGAATCAGTGTTGAAACAAAATAATTGCAGCTATGTTTTTATGTAATCTTCTACCTTCTTTTCTCTACAAAAACTACACAAAAACTTCTATATAACTCTCTCTAACTATATGTCTATCTATGTCTAAGTATATGTCTCCAAAAACTCTCCAGAACTCTGCCTTTTAGAGCCTAGCTTCGGACCAAAAATACATCAAGAATGAGTTGTAACGCACAGAATCCCGTTAGAGCACCCGGAATAAAAGAACAATTTTTCCCATTAGGACCCCTGAACCGGTTCGGGGTACATGCGAACCGGTTTTGACCCCCGAACTGGTTCAACCTGGGTTCGGGAATAATTGCTGGTTTGGGTGACATTTTTCAACACTTAGAAATTTTCTTCATGTTTTCATCTTCTCTACTTGGATTTTTCTTCAACTTCAAATGATCATAACTCCTTCACCGTAGCTCGGATTTGGGTGACATTTCTTCCAGTATTCTCTTTGTTCCGAGATATTCAACTTTCCAGTTGACTCCACCTCCGGGATTAGGTTGATGAATTACGAAAATGCCCTTAAACTTTCCATCCTAGACTTTCTTTCATTGTTTCGATTTCTCTTTCATACCGCTTGCATAACTTTATCTATAAAACACATAAGAGAAATACAAAACATGAGATACTTGCTAATGAAGGTTAGTAGCATAAGTATGAGTTAAATCCATATCAATTGCATCGCTCGGGCTTACCAATCCCCCTAACTTAGAACTTTGCGCGTCCCGAGCAATGTAAAAGAGAAAGAAAAGAGATTACAACTCCTCTCAACATATTATGGGGATAAAGTACCTTTTTCGCGGGAAAGAGATTGAATTTAGCGTATGCAACAAGCCTTAAACCCCTAGGTTACCCTAGTAGGATGAGTGCTGTCTCGTGAGGGTTTGCAGTGAATATACCCACAAAATTCGACTCAAAGAAAATTCAAAATACGCAAAAATTGTATAATTCAAACTTTTTTGAAAAATAGTCATCATTAATTCATGTTTAAGAGTATAAAATTATAGTGTGTGTGTGTGTAGCCAAAAATTGAATCGGTAACTTCCACCGATTGATCATTACGTTACTTTTCGAAAATTCATTTTGATTTCAAAATCTCACGGAATGCTCTCACAAACTAATCACTCGGATTGTGGTTATTATCCCGGTGTTCTTGATTTATAAGAGTAAATACATTTGAACCAAGCTCACACTCACAAGTAGAAAGATAGAAATTTTATAGTGATTGGATCTCATCAACGGAATACGGTTTGAAAAATGGGAACATTGCCTCTTACCATATATTTTATCTCTTTTATTATCTTTTTGTGTTTTAACTCTCCACGCGGTAACCAATTTCGCAATTTTGGACTCGGTTAGGACTTTTTCGGGCTAGAGGTGTATTGGGTAATTATGAGAGTGGTACGGGAAAACTGAAATTGGAAAGTGTTCTTATAATGTCCGTTAGTGCATTTTCGGGCTTTTGCTCTTTTTTTTCTTATTTTTCATTTTTTTTTCTATTTTTCACTCTTTTCTTTTCTTGCTATTTTAGTTGAGCATAACTATCTTTTTCTTGCCCCTTTTTATGAACTTTTCCGGATTTAAATTCTCGGATTATCCCTTTTCACAATTTCGGGACCATTGGGGGTTTTCGGGTTGTCAAACGAAAGGAAAAGTTTATTCAGCTCAATTTGGGTTACAAAAGGGATAATTTTTCGCTTACTTTTTCTGGACAATATTTTTGGGTGACAAATGAGGCCTACTTCATTATCCAACATACTAATTGTGTTACAATATGCGTTTCAAGATGAATTAATCTTAGAGATTAATTTTGGCATGTTTTTCAAAGCAATATCACACACATTTTCCATAACCGATCAAAATAAAAGGATTGAGATCCTCGACGACTTTTTATACGCTGAAAAGAACTTTGAGTTAGCAATTAACTCGGATTGATTTATGATTTTCACAAAGATGAAAGGCTCGAATCTTACCGGGGTTGTTAATCTCCACACTTATTCGTTAAGTCATAAAATTTCGCACAATTTCCATCTTTGGTTGATTTCGGCTGTGCGTTTTGAATTTTACAACTTGAGACTTTAAACCGACTTTTAATGATGTTTTCGAAAAAATTTGAATTTGAATTTTTATTTTTTCGAACAAAAATATTTTTGGATTTTTCAAAAATTTATTTGGGCATTTTTAGAAAATTTGTGAAGCTTTAGAGAAACGCACTTGTGACCCCCATAACTTAGACTTTTGCATTGTCCTCACGCAAAAAGGACGAAAATCTAACTCAAAGCGAATTTAAAAGTGCGGAAAAATAAAATAATAAATTAAAACACAAAATGCATGATTGTATTAAAACAAAAGTGAAACATATGTTACATGAGAGATGGGAAAGCATACAAAGATTGTTAACTATCGACCACAACACAAAACAAACAACCACATCAACAACAGTCATCGGCTTCAATGGGGGGGATGATTTGAGGTCCCGGGTGCACTCGGGTCATAAGGATCATAAAAGAAAGATGGTGGGGGACGACCAAAGTTGACCTCATAGAGGTGGGCTTGAAGCTGGTGCATCATACTTGTGTCTCTCCTACAAGCCTCTTGGTCCTTTTGATAGGCGGCTTGATCTTGAGGGTATTGGGTGATGCGACCGTCAAGGCAGGATTCCACCACCGAAAGGTGCCTATCAAAATTTGATCCCGGGGGCTCAAAATCAGAATCATCCTCTTCTTCCTCTTTATAATCCTCATCGTTCTCATCCACATCCACGATGGGATCATCATGTCCTTCCTCTCTCGCATCCTCATCGAGTATGGGACGGTCGGGGTGAGCAACCCGCATTTGGCGTTCACTCCGAGTGGTAGAGATGGCGCCAATTGGGTGGGGGAGTCGGATTTTCTGCCCTGGGTCGTCTATCTCGGTATCCATCAAAAACTCCGTAAAGAGGCGAGCATAAGGAAGCGCGGATTTGCCCCACTCGTAATAGGTAGCATTAATGATATCCGCGTAGAAGGCTTGGGCTACATTTATTGTGCTCTCGGGGTTGAGGAAGTGATAGAGGAAGTTGGTGTAACGTAGCCGGACCACCGAATCATTGGTGGTTTGGTGGATTGATCCACAAGCAATTAGGTGCATGAATCGCACCGTATTCGATAAACTTCCATTGGGAAAAGAATCCCGCACCCAATCCTCCCCTGGAGCCATTCGAGCAATGCATTATTCTTTGGTGCGGAGGGCACCATTTGTGGGATATTAGAAAGGCACGGGGCAGACAACCCCTTTGGCAAGCATTGTGCACGCGATGATGGCTGCTGAAAATGGAATTTGGATGCCGTCAAGGTAGGACTAGTGAAGTCTGGAGGATTTTCGAACGAGGGTTACATAGAATTGGCGGACGGCGGCTTCAAACACGTGATTTCTCGTAGGATCAAGAAAATAGCACCACCCCCAACGGTCAAATAGGGCGGTGACATTACCGAGTAATTGCTCGTAAGTAACAAAACGCTTGATGTGGAGTGGGCGTGTGCTTAAGAAGTATTGCTCGACCCAATGGCGTTCTTGGGTTCTTCAAAATATGCCCTTTCCCTCGTCATCAAGGATGGTGGTCTCATCATATTTCTTAGGGCGGAAATTGGCACGACGAGGATGCGGCATGATGAGAGATAGAGATAGGTGGAGAGAAAGATATGCTATGGATGAGAGGGAGAGTGAATTTTGGTGTGTGAAATGGATGAGGGGTGGGGGTGAATTTATAGGTGTTGGGGATGGATTTTTGGTGGGAAAGGGGAATGTGTTTGGAAGGAGAGGATGGAGGGAATGAATTTCGATTAAAAATGGAAGGGGGGAAAGTTTGGGAGGAGAAAATTTCGTGGGAAATGAATGGAGGGTAAAGAGGAAGGAAGAGGATGAATATGGGAAGAAAGGGGGGAAGAATCTGCTAGGGCCCTCGAACTGGTCTGGGGTACATGCGAACCGATTCTCCCCCCGAACCGGTTAGACCTGGGTTCGAGGAAATGTGCTGGCCAGATTTTTTTTTGTTCTCTCTTCTCCCCAAAACTAAGTATTCTCTCCTATCTCCTCTCGTGCGTATTGCCCCAAAAAATGTTCTTGACCCTCGTGTGCCCTAAAATTGTCGTGACCAAGCCTTTGAACTACGTGCAAACTCACACGAAAAGTGTGCTAACTTAATCCCTCTCATGGACCGTGTTCCGAACTTACAAATACCCTAACTCACACACGACTACTATATACAGGAACTCACCCCATACGCGTCGGGGGGTGTGATGACCTCTCATTTTAACCTCACTTGACCCCGTAAACAAGGCCCGACAACCAAACGGTGTCGACTTTTTCCACACACACCTCTAGATAAGGCTTTAGGCATTGTCCATTTACCTTGAACATATTTCCTCCTTTTAAATCGTCTAATTCCATCGCTCCGTGAGGAAAAACATTCTTTACAATGAACGATCCACTCCACCGTGACCGTAACCGTAACTTGCCCAGAAATAGATGAAGCCGAGAGTTATAGAGAAGCACTTTTCATACAGGATGAAACTCTTTACGTCGAATGATGTTATCGTGAGCGAGTTTCATCCTTTCTTTGGAGAGTTTTACGTTCTCATACGCATCATTGCATATCTCTTCTAACTCATTTAAGTGAAGCTTGTGAGCTTCACCGGCTTTATCCATGTCATAATTCAACTTCTTGACTGCCCAAAATGCCTTGTGCTCTAATTCCACGAGAGGATGGAAAGGTTTGCCATGCACAAAGAGGAATGGGTACATACCGAGCGGGTTTTTGTATGCGGTGCGATAGGCCCATAGTGAATCGTTTAATCGGAGTGACCAATCTTTTCGAGTGGGATTGACGGTCTTTTCGAGAATGTTCTTGATTTATCGATTTGCTAATTTGGCCTACACATTCGCTTGGGGGTGACAGGTCGTTCCAACCTTGCGAACGACACCATACTTTCTCATGAGCTTCTCGAATGGCCTGTTGCAGAAATGCGTGCCATTATCACTAATTATCGCTTTTGAAGAACCAAAGTGGGAAAGTATGTGTTCCTGTAGGAACCTAATCACCACCTTACTGTCATTGGTCTTGGTAGCTATGTCTTGTACCCATTTCAAAACGTAGTCTACCGCGATAAGGATGTATAGAAAGCCAAAAGATAGGAGAAAATGGCCCATAAAGTCAATACCTCAGCATTCAAAGATCTCAATAATGATTATCGGGGTTAAAGGCATCATGTCTCATCGGGTGATCTCCCCCATCCTTTGACACCTATCGCAAGATTTGTAAAAATTGTTCATATCCCAGAAGATTGTGGGCCAATAGAGGCCGCATTGAAGAATCTTGGCGGCCGTCTTTTCCGTCGAAAAGTGAACTCCGCAAGCTTCTGAATGACAGGATTGGATGACTTTGGGGATCTCGTCATCCGATATACAACGTCGGATGATTTGGTCGGTGAAATATTTAAAATGGAAAGGATCATCATAAAAAAACATGCGCAACCAAGTAATAAACCTGTTCTTATCTTGCGGTGTCCAATCGGGAGGGACAGCTCCCGTGACAAGATAATTAACGATATCCACAAACCAGGGCAAAGAAAAGGTAGCAAAGAGTTTCTCATCTGGGAAGTATTCATCTATGGGTATTGGATCACTAGGTACATCGGACAAAAGCCGTGATAAGTGGTCGGCCATGACATTTTCTACTCCTTTCTTATCTTTAATGGGGAGATTAAACTCTTATAGGAGTAGGATCCACCTTATGAGGCGCGGCTCTGCGTCTTTCTTAGCGAATAAGTATTTCAATGTTGCGTGGTCGGTGAAGCAAGTGATAAGAGAACCAAGAATGTAGGACTAGAATTTGTCAAGAGCAATGACTACCGCTAGCAACTCCTTCTCTGTGGTGGAGTAGTTGAGTTGTGGCCCGGTAAGATTTCGGCTCACTTAGTAGATGACATGAGCCTGTTAATCTTTTCTTTGGCCCAAAACAACCCCTATCGCATAATCACTAGCATCACACATAAGCTCGAATGGTAAGGACCAATATGGAACTTGCATGATGGGAGCGAACACAAGCATGGTTTTTAGTTTTTCAAAAGCGCTATGGCATGCTTTCGTCCACTCAAATGGGGTGTCCTTCATGAGTAGGTTGCTTAAGGGTCTAGTGATGGCTCTAAAGTCCTTAATTAACCTTCGATAAAACCCCGTGTGTTCCAAGAAAGGGCACACGTCTTTGAGCGATTTTGGTGGGGGTAGATTGGCTATGACATCTATTTTAGATCTATCGACTTCTATCCCTTTGAATGAAATGATATGGCCATGAACTATTCCCTCATTAACCATGAAGTGGCATTTTTCCCAATTTAGCACTAAGTTCTTCTTTACACATAGGGCAAGTACTTTTTCCAGCATTGTAAAAAAAAAATAGAAAGAGGTGCCAAAAACGCTAAAATCATCCATGAACACTTCGAGTCCTCTTTCAACCATATCGCTAAATAGACTCAACATGCACCTTTGAAAGGTTGCGGGTGCAATACACAAGCCGAATGGCATACATTTATAGGCAAACGTACCAAAAGGGAAACTGAAGGTCGTTTTTTCCTGGTCAAGTACATCTACCTCAATTTGGTTATATCCGGAGTAACCATCAAGGAAGCAATAGTAAGGGTGGCACGCTACTCTCTCAAGCATCTGATCAATAAATGGCAAAGGGAAATTATCTTTCCTAGTTCCCGCATTGAGTTTCCGGTAATCAATGCAAATGCGCCACCTGGTGGTGGTACGTTGGGGGAATAGTTCTCCCTTAGCATTCTCAATTACAGTCATGCTCGACTTCTTTTTGACAACTTGAATAGGGCTCACCCACTTGCTATTCGAGATTGGATAGATAATCCCGACATTCAATAATTTAATGATTTTGGTTCTCACCACTTCTTTCATATTGGGGTTTAGCCTTCTTTGCATCTCTCTCGAGGGCTTCACATCATCCTCGAGGTGAATCTTGTGGGTGCAAATCAAAGGACTTATCCCTTTCAAATTGACAATACGCCAACCGAAAGAACTTTGGTGCTTCCTCAGAATCTTTAACGGTTTACCCTCCTGTTCGTCGTCTAGGCTAGAGGAGACAGCAATAGGAAATGTCTCGTCCTCTCCTAAGTATGCATATTTAATATGAGAGGGTAGTTTCTTCAATTCGAGGGTCAGAAATTTATCACTGGAGGGAACCAATCGTGACTCCCTTGGCGGTAATTTATCGAATCTAGAAACCCAACTCACATCTCTCGCATCCTCGTTCGACGCTTTCTCATCAAGTAACTCTCTCAACTCTTCAACTTCGCTCTCGTGGCTCAAAACTAAACAGGACCCCAGGACCTCTCCACAATAATTTTCCACAAAATACTCCTCTACGATCTCGTCGATTAGGCTTATCGCGTGAAGATCATCTTCTTCCCCCATATGTTGGGCTATATGGAACATGTTAGTCTCCAAAGTCATATTTCCAAAGGTGAGTTGCATTTTCCCATTTCGTGTATTGATAATTGCATTAGCCGTAGCTAAGAATGGGTGCCCAAGAATGATGGGAATATGACTGATCGAGCCGAAGGAGGGCTCCGTGTCCTAAATAAAAAAGTCTATCGGGAAGTAGAAAGTGTCAACGTGGATGATCACATCCTCAACTATACCACTTAGGATCTTCACAGTTCGATCCGTCAATTGGAGAGTGATCTTTGTGGGCTTGAGGTATGCCAGATCAAGTTGCCTATAGATGAAGTAAGGGAGGATATTGACACTTTCTCCTAAGTCAACTAAGGCTTTTTTAATTTTATTTTCTCCAATGATGCAGGAAATGGTCGGTGCACCGGGATCTTTAAATTTTAGCGGGAGAACGTTAAGTAGAATGGAGCTCATGTTCTGTGCTAGAAAGACGTTTTTCTTTACCTCTATCTTCCTCTTTAACATTAGCAAATCTTTGATGACTTTTTCATAAGCTGGAATTTTCTTAATGGAATCTAGGAAAGGTAAATTTATCTTTACTTGCTTAAGCACGTCTAGCACTTCATTACAAGAGCTTCCTTTATGGAAAGGAACCAACCTTTGAGGAAATGGTTCTGCGGTGGGTCGTTTCACTACTACCTCGGGCTCACTAGTGTCATCTTTATCACTCTTATTCAAAGGGACATCTTCGGCCTCTTTTGTGATGGGCAAAATCCCCTTGTCTTTGGTTGTGTCGTGTGGGGCAGGTGATAAATCAAAGACTCTCCCACTACGAAGAGTGGTCACAACTTGACATTGCTCCGGTAGTTCTGTCGAGGTGGAGCTGGCACTAGTTTGACCTTGGGGAAGTCTTTGGCCCTGAGCAATAAATTTTCCCTTCTGTTGGATACTCAATGATGATTGCATTTTTGAGATATTTTCATTTATGTTGTTTATCATACGATCATATCAAGCATTGGTTGCATTCTAGGCATTGATAAATTGGTTCATCATGTCCTCGAGATTTATCCGCGATAGAGTGATATATGCTCCTTGAGGTGGTGGTGCTTGCGAATGTCCTTGCATGTGTGGAGCTTGTTGGAAGTGCGGTGGTGGAGGAGGGGCAACATGTGAATTAGGATTCATCGCAACATGTTGTTTCCCATAGCTAAAGTCAGGATGGATTTTTCATGAAGGATTGTTGGAATTCTCGTGCGGTGCATTGAAATTACCCTTAAATCCTCCTATACCACTTACTTGTTATTGAAGCATAACTTTGTAGGCGGGTATAGTTGGTCATTCCTCAGTTTAATGACCCACCTCGCAAATTTCACACACCATTTCGACAGGGTTTGGAATAGATCCTGTTAATCCTCTACCACATACCTTAAGTATTTCTCACACTCCTTTCTAAAGTGAACCAAGTCGGCTGTACTTCATGGATTTCCTTTCCATGTGAAATAATTCGGATGCCGATGGAGTGGTGTTCGCTTGACGAGTTCGATTTTGAGCACTAGGGTCAGATGTATACCAAGATTGGGTAGTCTCGACGACATACCTCAGGTGAAGCTCAGCATCGTTAGCATCTGATTCGATAAATGGACCATCGCACATGGTTTCAACGAGTTGCTTGGAATTAATGTTCAGCCCATTATGGATGAAGGAAATGATTTGCAGTTTATCAAATCCATAATGGAGGCATGAAGTAATTAACTCATTGAAATTCTCATAGCATCAATCAAATGACTCATTTTCTAATTGTCGAAAAGTTTGAATTTGAGCTTTGATGAAGTTCGTTCAATGTGGAGGAAAGAATTTCTTGAGAAATCTGGATTGCAACTCATTCCAAGATGAAATCGAATTTGGAGGTAAAGACCATAGCTAAGTCTTAGCTTTATCCTTTAGCGAGAATGGGAAGAGTTTAAGGCGGAGCAAATCTTTTGTGCAAGTTTGATCGCTGAGAGTCTCGCACGCCTCTTCAAATTCCATAATGTGGGAATATGGTTTTTCTGAATCCATTCCATGATACGTGGGGAGTATCTGGATCATCCTATTCCTAAATCGTAATTTCCCTGCATTATACGGGAGTAAAATGCATCCCGGAGTGACAGTGCGCTCGGGAAATAATAGTTCTCTCAAAGGGAGGTACGGGGTCTCATCCTCATCGGCGGCTGCACTACCGTGTTGTGACATTTCTTTCTCGCTCATAAACTCTGTGTCCTCACTTGGTATACTCGGGGTGTTCTCTGAAGTGTGTCCTAAGAGGGAGAACATAGTGCTATTTGTGATTGGGTGTGACGATGTTGGAGTTGGAACCCAGAACTGTGGAGCACTTGGAGTGTGAGGGCTATCAGGGTAGTACTCAGCTATTGGGTTTTGGTGAATATGTCTTGGAGTATTACGGGGAGTTGAAGTGAGTTCAGAATTTTGTATTAAGAGATTTGTGAGAGATGATGGTGAACATAATATTTTTTTTTTACTTTTTTTTGTCAGAGTTGGAGATTGACTTGATCTAATCCTAAGTCTACCTAGTTCCCCAGCAAGGGCACCATTTTGATTGATGGTTTAAACCGAGATTCCGTGTAATATGCTAATCATTGTTATTGGCGAGTCTGGGTATCGAATCCACAGCGAAATAGGGCAACAAAGTTGTAACGACGTGGATAGACGAGTGAATCCTACTTCTGACTTTAAGGAAAAGGGAAAGATGATATGGTTGGTGGAATAACTACAACTATATACAATTCATGAAATAATTAACTAATGAACTCAAGTATGAATGACACACAATTACTCAAAATTATCTAAATTACTAATGATAGTTAAACTAAAATTTGGATTATATGATGAGGAAAAACAGGACGGGAATGCAATCTCTCAACCCAGTGTATTGCAGGTATAAAACTAATCGTGAATTTAAGTGATTGATTAGTCCCAAACTTTACTACTCCCAAGCATTACGTATATGAGGTTCAAGTCCGCATCATACGAAATCAGAGGATGAGTAAAGCGGTAACACGCGATAGTAACACTCGTATTGCATTCTAAAGCATCCCGATTACCCAGAAGCAAACGAGGTCCAAAGGTATACAATGGTTGTGTTAATATGCAATACGGTTGTAATACATCATTAAATTCAGAGGATTAATTTTGTACACATACAACTAACACATTAGGCCGAGTTCATGAATCCCGGCCCTTATAAATCTAGCTGGACATGTTAAACTGAACGATGCATGAAATACTTATGTTTCATGTGAAAGAACTCATGGTGAAACTATGTTGAAGCATACAATTAAGTGTTATGAACTCAAAAATTTATGTAAGAGCATTAATCATACAAGAACAATAATAAGAAGAATGGAACTTGGATTAGAAATTGAAAATAAACCCGAAAATGAATCAGTGTTGAAACAGAATAATTGCAGCTATGTTTCCATGTAATCTGCTACCTTCTTTTATCTACAAAAACTACACAAAAACTTCTATAGAACTCTCTCTAACTATATGTCTCTCTATGTCTAACTATATGTCTCCAAAAACTCTCCAGAACTCTGCCTTTTAGAGCCTAGCTTCTGATCAAAAATACATCAAGAATGAGTTGTAACGCACAGAATCTCGCTGGAGCACATGGAATAAAAGAACAATTTTTCCCATCAGGACCCCCGAACCGGTTAGGGGTACATGCGAACCAGTTCGACCCCCGAACCGGTTCAACCTGGGTTCGGGAATAATTGCTGGTTTGGGTGACATTTTTCAACACTTAGAAATTTTCTTCATGTTTTCATCTTCTCTTCTTGAATTTTTCTTCAACTTCAAATGATCATAACTCCTTCACCATAGCTCAGATTTGGGTTCCGTTTCTTCTAGTATTCTCGTTGTTCCAAGATATTCAACTTTCTAATTGACTCCACCCCCGGGATCAGGATATAAAATTACAAAAATGCCCTTAAACTTGCCTTCATATCCTTTCTTTCATTGTTTCGATTTTTCTTTCATACCGCTTGCATAACTTATTTGTAAAACACATAAGAGAAACACAAAACATGAGATACTTCCTAACGAAGGTTAGTATCATAAGTATGAGTTAAATCCATATCAATTGCATCGCTCGGGCTTACCAATGTACCGAAATTAGGGGAATAAATATACAATATTTATGCCCAATCATCCATCATCATCATCATCCACATCCTGGGGTCCCCATGTTTCACCTGCTTGAATAGAGTGTCGCAAATGCTCCATAGACCGATAATCTTGAACCATCTTCAAAAAAACTACAACACCCCCTCCATGGCATCAGACATGATAAACCACCTTTGCTCGGTCTCCACTGCCAACATCTTTCCGACTACCCTTCTCCAAAATCACTTCATATAATCTACAGAGATATGCCAGACTCCCCCAATATACTGAGAAGGACAGTTCGATGGTCACCGACTTTCCCATAAAGAGCCAAACAGCATACATAGGTTCTCTGTTAGATCCTCTACGGGAAATAAATACAGTGTCTGAGGTGGCATGATCTGTTCCTAACCATATAGACGTAGAAGCCGCTAAGGGAAACATAAAGAGGTTTGTCTGAGACCAACCAACTGAACATACTGGTATTCCCCCAACTTCAGAATGGGCAACAACTATCCCCACCAAGGCACTGACCAACACAGACTTTGAGCCCCGTGCTCCACAAACCAATTCTACCGATGCTTGACCTCAGAGCCCATGCTAATGAAGTAGCGCAAAAAGAAGTTGGGAACAACTGGACAAGGATGTTCTGCAGGAACCTCCAGATGGAACCTTTTAGACAACCATATGAATAAAATTATGGGACTACCTCTCAGAAAATCAAAACGACCTTCCAGCCAGGCATCCAGACCATTTAGAGTCTCAGTACCACCGCCGCAGGATTACGACGGTATGACATCTAGGAATTAATGGCTGTAAGTTGTTGGCCCATCAGCAAGTCCCCAGTCACCAACAACAGTTTTGAAACCAAGACCAAAATGAAAGTTTCGATATAGCCAGCATCACCAACAGCCTGCAGATGAATAGAATGTAACACTTCTGGATAAAATGATTCCTCCAGTAACCAATGATCTAGCCGCCAAGGAAGAAATATGGATAAGTCCAGCCAACAGCTCCCGGGGAGACCGAGAAAATTCAGGCATGGTTTCCACCACACTGGGATTTATCCCCAACATAATAAAAAATTCTTCGTAAGTCGGACAGACTTCTTCCAGGACAAAACGAAATACATAGTCTTCGGGGTACCGGAATTGTACCACCTCCATCAGCATGTTCCACTCTTTGAGCCGATTACGCCATAAAATGACTCGATGTATGTTGAAAGCATCGTATTCTACATTGTAGGAGAACATCGCCTCCAAATTCTCTTGGTAGTTGGAAAACTCAACATTACCAAGGAGATCCATATCAAAGGAAGAGAAAATAGTAAAGGAGGAGAATTGTGGAGGTGTGAGGAAAACACTCCACCCTTACCCCCTTTTTATACTTGGCAAAGTTCATCAAAGGACACACCCTTTCAGAAATTGCAGAAGAAGTCTGCCCCATAAAGTACCAAAGACTAGAGAGAGTACCAATCAAGGCCTTGAATTGATAAGGCTGGACTGGACTACCGATAGGCAAGACAAGGGGCTTCTTTATCGGTAACCCCCTACTTTTAGTAACTTCACTTTTTCCTCTTTTGTCAAAAAAAAAAAAAGACAAGTTATTGTTCCCAACAGAATTTCAAATCCCCTCCACCTTTATACTATTTATCATTTTAAATAAATTCTCCTTCACTTCTAAAAATTTATATTTTTATGGTCTCAGCAACAAAGTAAAAAGAGCATATGCATTCATTCATCACTAACAAAAGAAAATAAAAAGTGCATTAGCATTGCATAGTTCTTCCTGTGTTACATTAATTTGCAGGAACCAAAAAAGGAACAACGGGACTCAGCACGAACCCACAATCTTTCCCTTCTCTCTCTCACCCCTACCATATATCTCTTTCTCTCTAAGAGCTTTCGTCCCCGCGGCGCACTCTCTTCCCTCTACAATGAGACGACATACCTCCGTTCCCCGAACCAGTTCCTTCCTCAGATGAGGCAGAAGGGACCAAGCAAGAAGGAACCAAAATTATGTCCCGAAGATGGCCATTTTCCAAAGATATCCTGTTCAAAATGTCTCTCAGTCAAGTAGTCAACACTCGGATTTTTTGCAAGAGAAAGGAAAAATCAGCCTAAAGAGAAATTAAGGAAATCAAAAGCCAAAAAATGAAAAGTATACCTCAGGCCGGAGGACCTCCTCTGTCAAACCAAACTCCTTCTAGTCCAGTAAAATTCAGTCAGTAACACCGACTGAAAGCATCCAAAGAAGAATAAAGGGTCGCCAAAGTCAGGCTCCCCCAGTCAAAGAGAGAAATGTTCGAAGACATCCTCAGATATGGCAAAAACCATAAGTGGACGATGTCGCCGCTTAACGCCACCAAGAAACCTCCTAACACCAGAAAAACAAATAGCCGAGCCAACTTTCGCACATGCAGCCCATCCTCCACATCTATCACCCACCTCAGCAATGCATCATTTAGAAGAGACAAACAGATAGAATCTCCAGAAACTATCCTCCCCACATCACTGAGATCCGCCGTCACCGCCTTTGGCCTCAATCGCAAGGTGCGACCCACCTCGATCAGATCACCATCACAATCCAGCCCCAAAATATGCTACACGTCTATGGGAGTCACTGTCATCTCTCTAAAGCCAAAATTAATGGTGTGGGTAGTGTCCCACCACCTCTCCCCCAAGGCGCACAGAACTGCCGTCGAGTGAGGCGTCCCATCCAGTGCAGCCGCCAGCCTCCCAAATCGTGTTGACGATACCACCCAATATACCACAAATGGCAAGTGCTCCCAAACATCCCTAAGCCCCATCATCCCACGGGCACGCATAGTCGACAAAGAGACGTCAGTCTGCCAAGAAAAGAAAGAAAAAAGAAATATTCATGTCAAAATTCAAGAAAAAAAGAAATGTCACCAAAAAGAGAATACCAAAAGTCATTTGTACTTACATAACTACCAGGGCTCATCACCCTAGAAGAGAAATGGAATGACGGCTCACGCAGAAGAGTCCGATCATCCACAACTAGCTCAAACGTGTCAAATGAGTTCTCACTCCCCAACGCAAGAGGCACCCTGGACCTGCATTCCACATTCGCCTAGTCATCAACCTCCAACCACTCCCTGTGAATTGCATTGCTCACAAAAGTGACCATTTTTTGGGTTTCGGAATGTTAAGATGATTCGCAGAAAGAAATCGCAGAAAGAGAAAAGGCAAGAAGCTTTGAAAAATGAGGGGAATCCTCCCCCTATTTATAGTAAACCAAGTGTCCTGCCGATCGGCACTGACCCCCCACCCACCGATCGGCACTGACCTTCCACCTTCTCAAGGCAGTCCAAAAGTCCATACCATTGCCGACTGACACCCTCCCCACCATGCCGGTTGGCACACCCCTTAACATTTCGTACAGGAATTCCCCAAAAATGCCAGAAAATCCCGAAAAATCCTTCGAAAATTCTTAAAAATCCCAAATAGGATTTAGGACCTTTGTACCAAGAAAATAATTTTTTCTTGCACTCATCCCCCAGTGAAATCTTCAAAATCAATTGGATATCTCCCCGAAAACATCCCCACACGATACCAAAGTACCCCAAAATCTCGACTATTCCCCATTCCCCTGCGAAATCTTCAAAATCAATTCGATATCCCCCCAGTGGAACCCCTACTTCCCTAGTGGAATCTTCAAAAACCAATCAATTCCCTAACGGAATCTTCAAAAACCAATTTGGTATTCCTCCAGCAAAGTCTCTAAAAATATACCCCAAAACTGCTTCCCCACAGAATTATGCATCATCAATCACTATTCACTTCCCCGACGGATTTCCCCCCCACTTTCAATTCAAACCCTCAGAATTGGTTACGACCCGTAGAATTGGTCTCTTCAATTCAAGCCCTCAGAATTGGCTTCAACCTGCATAATTGGTCACCTCAATTCAAGCCCTCTGAATTGGGCATTTCAATTTAAGCCCTCGAAATTGGCTTCAACCCGCAGAATTGGTCATCTCAACTTAAGCCCTCAGAATTGGCTTCGACCCGTATAATTGGTCATTTCAACTACGACCCGTAGAATTGGTCACCTCAACTCTAGCCCTCAAAATTGGCTTCGACCCGCATATTTGGTCATTTCAACTCAAGCCCTTAGAATTGGCTTCGACCCATAGAATTGGTCATTTCAACTCAAGCCCTCAGAATTGGCTTCGACCCGCAGAATTGATCATTTCAATTCAAGCCCTCAGAATTGAATTCGACCCATATAATTGGTCATTTCAACTCAAGCCCTCAAAATTGGCTTTGCCCCGCAGAATTGTTCATTTCAACTCAAGCCCTCAAAATTGGCTTCGAGCTGCAGAATTGGTCATTTCAACTCAAGTCCTCAGAATTGGTTCGACCCACAGAATTGGTCATTTCAACTTAAGCCCTTGGAATTGTCTTCGACCCGTAGAATTGATCATTTCAATTGAATCCCTCAGAATTGTATTCGACCCGCAGAATTTGTCACCTCAATTTAAGCCCTCAGAATTGGATTTGACCCACATAATTGGTCATTTCAACTCAAGCCCTTAGAATTGACTTCGACCCGCAGAATGGGTCATTTCAACTCAAGTCTGCAGAATTGGTCACCTCAATTCAAGCCCTCAGAATCGTATTTGACCTATATAATTAGTCGCCTCAATTCAAGCCCTCAGAATTGGCTTTGACCCATATAATCGGTCATCCCCAACCTTACCTTAGGTCCTCAGAATCAACCTTGACCCGCCGAAATGATCATTCATCTCCCATTAGGTCCGCAGAACCGACCTCTTTCTCAAAGGCATCATGTGTTGTCTATTCGATGTCTATCACTTGTTCCAAGCTCACCCTATATACACCCCATTTTATCAGCCCCTAAGTTACTCCTTAGGTCCCTAACACCTCCCCATCTCATTACAAACCTTAGGTCATACACCGACTACTGATCTAGAGGCCACCGGGCACTCTCGAGTCCTATTTGACTCCAATCAACTCTTTTACCTGAGCAAATGATCTTTGAATCCTCAAAGGGCACTAAAACCCCTTTTCCAATGGTCCATCACGTGCCTAATTCTAACTTACAGTACAGATGAACGATCGATTTTCCCCCGAAACTTAATATAGAGGCCATCGGGTGCTCTCGGGCCCCATTTGATCAAAGTTAAATCTTCAGATCGAATGAGACTGAATGAATCCTTGAAGGGAGATGAAACCCCTTTCCAACGGTTTGTCCCTTGCCCAATTCTGACTTACGGTACGGACGAACGATCCTTTTACTCCGATAGGCCACCGAGCACTTTCGAGCCCCAGTTGACTAAAGTCAACTCTCCGAGCTGATCCAAACTCTTTGGAATGTTGAATTACATCTCCTAAAATTTCCAATGGTCTACCCCGAGAGCTGAGCCACATTTGATCCAAATTCAACTCCCGAACCCGGAGCGGTCCAAAGTACTTTCAAAGGTCTTTGAATTACCTTTCCAATGATATTCCCCGTGCACAATTTGGATCGACAGATTGCATTTTACAACCATTTTTTTGAGGAAATCTGCACGAGACTACCAATCGGTAGGTTCCAGACCCAGCCAATCGGCAGTGTGTCTAAGGACACCTGCTAACAGGCAGGAATAGGACTATGATGATCGGCAGTGCCTTGGTCCTATAAATAGGAGGGCCTGACCTCATTTCCAAGGAGACCAAAATCTGAGATCCATCACTCTTAGCGAGCTCACCAATTCTCTCTCGAAGTCAACGCAATTTCCATACCAAAATCCCTCTCCAACATTCCCTTTCCATCATCCTTTTTGCCAAACTTGGAAAATTAACCACCCATCACCTTCATCAAAGTGCAAGAGCAGCCCTTCAACACTCAAGAACAAGGTCAAGATCTTCAAGAAGGTCCATTCTCTCACTTTCTCCTTGAATTCTCAGGAATTGTCACGCTTTTCTCACACTAAAAAACTTTTTTACACACACTCACAAATAAGAGAATCACCGCTTGGATTTATGGGATAAACCCCACCCCTCATTTTATATGCGAACTACGTGGACTTTGATGCCATTTTTGGCTACGTAGGTGTCTCGGGGTGAAACCTGAGACTCGAGTCCTAATTCCTAATTTCCTAACTTTTCTTAATTCTTTAAATTTCATATTCTCCCAAATTCCTATTTCCCATTTGTGTGTGTGTGTATATATATATATACATCTACACATTCCGTTCATAAGCGTCTCATTTCACACATATCATCGTTCCTTTATAACGATCGATATCTTGATGAACGCATAAAATCATATCTTTTATATGTAATTTTGGAACATTCCTCCGGGTGACTCACTCTATCTCTTTCATGACATGAGTTGATGATTCCCATCCCCATCATATATAACATGTGAACACACGTCATGGAGAAACAAAGGAAAATAATAACACTAACCCATGAGAAACTGCAAGGGCGAAATGGGTGTCTAACACCTTTCCATTTCATAACTTATCCTCTGAACCCCCCTCGAATCATTTTTGGTTTCATATGTATCAGTATGTCTTTAGAAGTTATCCCTAGGTATGGCTCCATTTTCTTTTGTTTGTTTTGAGTAAAATAGACTGGCGACTCCATCTCTCTACATTTCACCCCACACCGACGACGATCGAAGTGCGCCCGAGAGAGGAAACGTGGGATCGAGATCCTTCACCCCCTCGCATCCGCCTACGAGGGAATTTTTTTTGGGGGGGATCGAGATGGCCACAACTACATCGTCTCAGAATCGGTGCGAATCGGTAAGAAATGGTCTACCTTGGTCATCCGATCCACAATCACCCATATGGAATCATGACCCCTCTGCGACATTGGCAGTCTGTAATGAAATTAATCGAGATGCTCCCCCACTTCCACATGGGAAACTCAAGTGGCTGTAGCATTCCTAAAGGCCTTTGGTGGTCTACCTTAACTAACTGACAGGTAACAGACTTCAAGATAAACTCTGTTATGTCTCGCTTCATCCCTGACCATCAATACTGTCTCCTCATATGCTGGTACATCTTATCCCCGTCAGGATGTACCACAAATCTCAAACCATGAAACTCAGTCTTAACCGTGTGCCTCAAGTCCTCATACTCTAGCACAACTAGCCTCCCTTTAAAGTGCAGGCCTACCTATGAGATGATCGAGTAAGACTCTTCACCCTTAGATAATAACTGGCGTACCCTATCCTGACATGACTGATCCTTTCCTTGAGCCTTCACTACTAGCATGACAATCTCGGGAGTGATAGCTAGAACTGATATGTATTCCCTAACAATCTCATCATCATGTCGAAGCTCACACCACCTCGCTTTTCAGACCTTTGCTAACTCCCTAGTGGGTCTTTCGCTCAATGCGTCTGCTACCACGTTAGCCTTCCCCGGATGATACTGAAACTGGTAGTCCTTCATGAATTCTGGACACCATCTCTTCCTCATATTCATATCCTTTTATGTGAATAGATACTGAAATGGCTTATAATAATGTGAACAATGTGAACTTCTCCCCCAAAAGATAGTTTCTCTATATCCTTAACACAAAAATAACCGCTGCTAGCTTAAGGTCATAAGTGGGGTAATTCTTCCCATAGGACTTAGGCTTTCGAGATGCATAAGCTATAGCCCTCTCCTCTTACTGCAATGCACTGCTAAGTCCATGTAAGGATGCATCGGTGTAGACCCAGTACTCCAATCCTCTCCTAGGAAAAAGCAAGTACGGGTGTTGATGTTAATATGTCCTTTAGCTTGTCAAAGGCTAAATGACAATGGTCACTCCACACAAACGGTACCCTTTTGCGAGTCAAATTCGTCGGTAATATTTGAGAAACCCATAATGAAATGACGATAATAATTGGCCAACCCTAGAAAACTGAGAATCTCTATCGATGTCGTGGGTTATCCCCACTCCCTCACTGTCGATACCTTACTCGGATCAACAACAATACCCCGGTCTGACACTATGTGGATAAGAAACTATATAAGGACATATTTTATATAAGTTCGTTACATGTTAAATAAGTCCTATACCATTACAACCATCAAAGAATTTCAAGTACATTCACACATAAAGAAAAATCCGAATATCAAGTTTTCTTCAACATCATGCCTCAAGAAAGTTGGACTTAGTAAGGTTATATTTTAAGTAACTTAACTTTGCACTTACAGCTTTGGGATATTTTTTACAAAATATTTTCTAAGTGTTGAAGCGAAATTTTTTCGTCAAAATTAATAGTGGGAATTTTTTTTAAGTGTTGGAACGGAGTTTAAAGAATTATATTTTTTTTGACCTCTCGCTCAAACGACAGTACATGTGGTTCGAACGACATTGCAGTGTCGCTCATAGTTTCATCATGCGACAGTGTGTTATTTCCCAGGTTAATTTTGTTTGATCTCACGCGAAGCCTTATCTTCAAAGGAGATTCAATCATGTACGAAGTTGGTTCGAGTGAGATGCTCTGTCGTTAGATCGGCATCATCATCTCGTTCGAATGAGGTTACACTGACTCTAATTTTCTATAAATACTTGTTAAATGAGTTTGGGTTCATTAGAAGACCACAATTTTTCGAGAACACAAAACTGCGAAACTGTAGAATCATTTTTGGCTTCTCCTTTTAGGGTTTTAATCCTTTTATTTTCAATTCACAAAATCACAATTCTTTTATGTAAATTGTTTTGGTGTTCAAGAACACATCTTTGTTCAAGTTACTTTGTGGAGTGGTATCTCTACAAGTTGAATACTGAGGTTATTGAGGTTCGCTGCATTTGGATCTTTGCTGAAGATAGGACTGATGTTCTTGTGGGTGCACTGCGTGTGACACATTGCTGACGATAGGCTGCGGTCTATGTGATTGTTCCGAGGAGTGACCATTGCAGATTTTATTTGTGGTTTGATTTGTTAACTCGCATAGATGCATATTTAGGGGCTGATTATTTTGGTTAAAAATTTACTCTAATTAAAAAAGGGTTCTTCATTTAATAAATGGAAATTTGCGAAACTAATTGGATTCGGTATCACACCACATTCTCAAATTGGTATCAAAGCTTGTTACTCTAATTTATTGAGTAGTCTTGTTTTCCGCAAAATTTTGTGATATGAAAAAATTGGTTATTGAAAATTTGCAATTTTTCCAATGGAATGCTCATTTAATAAGATGTCGATTTTTAACGGAAATAATTGTGCATACTGGAAAGACCGTATGCAATACGCACTTAAAAGATATTGTTGAACGTGTTTATCTTTTAGTTGAAAGAGGGTGGACTCCTCCCACTGTCACCGTTAATAACATCACATCTTTAAAACTTGTGTCAGAATGGACTGAGGACGATTTTAAAATGTCTAATTTTAATTCCTGTAGACTGAGTGTTATTTCTTGAGCCATCACCCCCAATGAGTTCCACCTAATTATGATGTGCACCACGTCTAAATCGTCGTGGGATGTTTTACAATTTACACATGAGGGTACGAACGCGGTTAAGGAATCAAAACTTCAAAATTTGGCTACCCAATTTGAGACCCTTAAGATGCCCGAGTCTGAATGATTTGATGAGTTTTATGCATGTTTGTCGGACATTGTTAACACGAGTTTTAATTTGGGAGAGGTGATTGATAATTCGCGTGTCGTTAAAAAGATTTGAAGATCACTCCCAAAACGCTTTATTCCGAAAGTCACTGTTTTAAATTCTATGGGCAATTTCAAATCATTTAAGTTAGAAGAACTCGTAGGAGGTCTCCGAACTTATGAGATTGATATGTTTCCCCAAGCTGTTAAGGCTAAGGATAAAGTCTTGCTTTAAAATCGAATGCTTTGAAAAAGAAAAATAAAAAGAAAGAAAGAGTTTGTGTTTATGAGTCTGATTGTGAGAGTGATTTTAACATTGATGATGTGGTCATGTTTGAATTTTTTTTTAAAAAAGTTTCTCAAAATTTCTAAAGAAAATTCTTTTAATAAAAAATCTTTTGAGAAAAATAAAAAGAAAGGAAAGGCCAAAGAAAGTGGTGAGAGTGAGAAAGAGAGAGAGATGGAGATTTAGAAAAAGTGAGACGTTTTAAGTGTGAGGGTAAAGGAAATAACTCATTTGAGTGTCCCACTAAGCTTAAAAGAGAGGGAAAGAAAGTTACCGTGCCTGCGACCCTTAGTGATAGTGACAACGAGGTGAAAGATTCGAGGGATGGATCTTCACATGGGACGTGTGTAGCATTTATGGCTAGTCGGGTGAGTGAACTTAGCTTGTCCCACAAGGGTGAGGGTACTTTTACAAGTTAGAGACCCGATGAGGTTTTGAATGTTTTGAGTGAGGGTGAAAGTGAGTGTGGAAGTGGAAATGAAAGTGAGCTCCAAATTGCGTTTAGAGATCTTATGTCGAGACCTTGAAGACTAAAAAATTGAATAAAGAGTTAAGTCTTAGGGTGAGATATTTGGAGAGAGAGAGAATGAAAGTCTGAAAATTTGTGAGGCATCGACGAGTCAACTAGTAAAGATTAAGGCTAATTTGAGTGCACAGTTGATCATTGTTTGTGGGGAAAAGAGTGAGCTTATAGCCCGAGTCAACTAGTAAACATTGTTTGTGGGGAAGTAAAGGTTCCTTTAGATAACTCATCTAAGAAGGTAGTGAAGATGATTCTCGATCCCACTTTGGGTAGTTGTGAGAGTTTAATTAGGAATAAGTCATGACGGTGCGTCCACTTCTCTAGTTGCACTCGAGCCGGCTCCCTCTTTAGTGATTGATTCACACGACTCTCAATATAACCCACCAAGTCGTCCCATTCCCGATAGGAGAGTGCGCCCTAGATTTTTTTAGAGAGGTGTGCCTAGGCCCGTATATGTTTGTTCGTATTGCAAAAAGAGAGGACACCTTAGGGAATTTCGCTTTAAGTTGTGTAGTGTACCAAATAGAGTTTTACCACGATATGCCACTACACGTGTTCCCACACATGCACCCACACATGTTGCTTCCAAATAATACATGAGAGAGTTTGCACATATTAGGGAGCAAGTTAAGTTTTTGGTGAAAAATACACATGATTTGATGGATGTTTTTCAAAAGATGTTTTCGTCTTTGGCAAATTCCACTGGACCTAACGGGTGAGGTTTTGACTTTTGCTAGCATAGGATACTTTTCATGATGATATTTTATGCCTATTTCTAGTATGTATCATTTATGTATTTATGTTTTACATTTTTTTTATAAAACTTTGGAAAAACACAAAAAGATTTTCTATTTTTTTAGAAAAAAATTGAAAAAGACCAAAAGATTTTATTTTGATAAATTTTAGAGAAAATCCAAAAAGAGTTTTGTATTTTTTTACACCTTTTATGAATGGACATTTAGGATAACCGAATAAAAATATCATTCCATATCCAAGTGACGATTGGATAGTGCTTTGAGACAATATGTCATTCCTTTTTTGCTTTATAATGCTTGGATAGTTGTTACTTCCTACATGTTTGACTCATGATTTTCTTTATTGAACACATGAACGTATTTGTTTGATTATTGCTCTTATCTATCGCATGTTGGTCGATGTGTTTTCATCTCAATCATGTCTTTAAAACAAACCAAATGCAATAATACGAGGATAATAAAAGTAGTTCATGTAAAAACAATTGCCCGTTAGGAATTTGTTTAGATTGAAAAAATGATGAGTGATCACGAAATTAGGCTGTGAAAGAATTAAATCTTTGCGTGAAAAGCAACTGTTTTAAAAAAAGAGCCGCAAAATTGGGCAATAGGTTTTCTCTAAGTTGAGTATTTTAAAACCTCATTTAGAAAAATAAAATGAATATTATTTCACTACCCCAAAAAGCCTAAATTGGCACCCTTTAGCCGGCAAGCCTTGTCAAGGTCATTGACCGTGACAAAAAAAAAACACGCATTTTTTGTCACGGTCAATGACCGTGACAAATACTTGTTACGGTCATTGACCGTGACAAGCCTTATAATTATTGTAACGGTCAAGGACCGAGACACGTCCGTGATAATTTCTTCAGCAAAAAAGCCCTACGCTTTGTTTTTTTCCCACCGTTTTTGGTTTTCCCTCTCTTTCTCTCTCTCTCTCTCTCTCTCTCTCTCTCTCTCTCTCTCTCTCTCTTTATCTATCTCTCTCTCTCTCTAAGGTATGCTTTTTTCCTCTCTTTCTATTTCATTTCTATA
Organism: Sambucus nigra; assembly: GCA_949130495.1. Lineage (NCBI taxonomy): Eukaryota > Viridiplantae > Streptophyta > Magnoliopsida > Dipsacales > Adoxaceae > Sambucus > Sambucus nigra. The sequence goes on from OX422214.1 coordinate 531,166,113, forward strand.
TGTGTGTCTATGTGTGTGTATATATGTGTGTGGTGGTGTGTGGTGGAGGGAGGGGGCAGGGGTTGGTGGGGGTGGGACGGGGGTGTGTGTGTGTGTGCAGGTGGGAGGGGAGGGACGGGGGGGCTTGGGAGGGGAGGGATAGGGGGCTGGGTGGGGGGCAGTGTGTGGGGTGTGTGTGTCTGTGAAGGCATGTGCATGTGTGTGTGGTGGGGGGGAGGGGGAAGAGGGTGGGGTGGGGTGTGGAGAGTGAAGGTTCCTATATACAGCACACCTAGGGTTTGCTTTCCATGCTTTATCTATATAGGACTTCATCTAGTTGGACGTGAATTTTGACAAAATATTTTTGTACATAGGTTTGTGTCTCGCCTATCGACTCCAATCTCTCCTTGTTCATCTACATCAAATGAGCTCTCGATTCAGTCCGCCCTGTCAGAAAAGGTATTTTTCATTCTCTATGGCTCATAGGAATTTTTGTCACGTAGGTCACAACACCACGTTGCATTTTCAATTTGTTTATCATATCTTATGATAATGTTTTTTTTCGTCATAATAAAATTCTTCTTGAGTTCAAAAACGTTATTTGAAATTTTTATAAGAAAAATATTTGTTTTAAAATAAGTTTTGACATTAAATATTTTTTTTAAAAGTAGCAGAATAATTTTTTTTGAAGTTAAAAATAAATTTTGTTATATTCTGAAAATATACATACATGCGTACGGTTTTTTTTGTTATTAAAATAGTTGTATGTTTAATAAATATGTTATATGGTATATATATGCATGTGTGTATGTTATCTGAGTTGGTTGATTTAAAGTAATGCAGGTCTTGTCCCTGCATAAGACTTGACCCCTTGTGTCTTGTTACAATATAACAATTGGCTTATATATTAATATATGTTATATATGTATAATTGTATGCCTGGCTAGACCTGTCAACGGGTCGGTTTGGGTCGTGTACGGGTCGGGTTAACGGGTGAAAACACCCTTAACCCGTACACGACCCGTTAAGCCTAACGGGTCTAATAACAATACCCAAACACGACCCGTTAATATTAACGGGTACACGACCCAAACCGTTAACACCCATTAATATTAACGAATCATTTTGGGTCGAAATGGGTAACGGGTTGGGTGACCCTATAATACCCGTTAGTCTTCAATACTTTAAAAATAATGGATTTTAATTGTAATTTTTATCGGGTATAGATTGGGTGACCCTATAGCACCCGTTAGTCTTTAAAGATTTAGAAATAATGGGTTTTAATGGTTATTGTTATTGGGTACGGGTTGGGTGACCCTATAGTACCCGTTAGTGTTAACGGGTGTTAACGGGTTAAAACGGGTACAGGTAAATTTCCAAACCCGAACCGTTAGTGTTAACGGGTCTACCGTGTCAACCCGTTAATGACCCAAACCCAATAAGGGTAAACCCATTAACTTATAATTTTGTGTTGGGTCGTGTCGTGTTAACGGGTTATCGTGTATTTTGACAGGTCTATGCCTAACATCCCTTTTTGTTTGTCCCATAGCTGTTGTCCTTGGCATGATTTAGACTTGACCATTGCCTTAGCTGGCGTGTGAGTTTTTGTTTGGACTGTAGCGATGTGTCTACAAAAGCCCTTAGCTGTCATCTTTTTTTATTTGAGATATTGGCGATATGACCCCTTAGCTTTTATTAACGCTATTGGCTTGTCATATACCAACTTGTCCTCGACAGGTCATTAAGTTGCCCACGATTTTCTTCTTAAGCTAACCGTTTTTTTTAACGAAGTAGTCCGGATTTTTATCAAAACCACTCATAGTTTTTTATATTTTAAACGATGTTGCCCACTATTTTGTGCACACGGTTTGTTCTTAAAACCGAATCTAATTTCATTTGTTATTCCAAAACGATGACGCTTTCAATTTTTCGTAACGGTAATATTTTAAAATGAGTTACTGATGGCCTTTTAATAAAACGATTTTGTTATCTCAGTTAGTTTGTTACAGCTGGATTTTACAATCTTTGAAAACGACACAGTTTTAATTGTTTTGTTTATTATTCTGTTAGTGTGTAACAAATTGCATTACACGTGTCATGCTTTTAACACTATATTTTGTGTTTCTTTGAGAGCCCTTAGATTTGTTTTAATCAATGGTTGTGGTGTGTATTTTAGTGATCTTTGTGAATCCCTTTTCACCAATCAGATCTGTCCCTATTTTTCTATAAATAGAACCTATTGGGTATTCATATTTATAGAGCGGAGAAAATAATTTTTGTAGCTAAAATCTGTCAAAATTTTTAGAGAGAGATTAAACCAGAAATATTTTTTGTCATCCTCAAGTGTTGATTTTTGTCAAAACGAAAATGAAGATTGGGCATCTCTCATTCTAAATCTTCACTTACGATTTTTCAAGAGTATAAATTTTTTGTAAGTGTTTTCTCTAATTTTTGTGTGTTTTATTTAGATGAGTCTTTAGATCAAATATTCGTACACAACACACACTATTCACGAAATTAATTTGTGTATGTGAATATTTTGTTTGTATCTTGTTTGTGAGATCTTGAATGTTTTTAAACATTTTATTTTAAAACAGATTTTTCAAAAAAATATTCAGATTTATATTGTTTGTGGTTACCTAAGATTTTTGAGATCTGATTTGTGAAGATTTAATATCTTGATTGAATATTATTTCCTTGAGTGCTTAATACTGTTTTTATTTAATCAGAAATATTTGTGAAAATAGTCTTGATAAGGTTTTAGATTAAAATCTGATTTAATCTAATATTTGTTTTCTGAAAAATAAGATTGTGAATATTTCACTGTCTGAGTTTATTAATTATATTTTCAGTCATATTTTGTGTATATGATTTCCTGGTTGTTTAAGTGATTTTCAGGAACTAATCTTCATTGTGCATATCACTTAGAAAATCACTCATTTACTCACGTTGTATTCACGCAGACACATTTAATTGTGTAAATATCTGAACAAGACTAGTGTTAAAGATTGAAAAAGAAAGGAAAGTTTTCCAAAAACTATTTTGAAAGTCAAGAAGACTTGATTTTAATGGACATAAGACTTGCAAAAATATATAGGAGATATAATCTGTTGCATTGCATTCGGTGTGTAATCATTTAAATGTGGGTGTGTCATCTAGGATAGAACACCACACACATACACTTCACTAAGACAATATGCACTGAGTCAACTTACGCTTAAGAATCTAGAGGGGAGGTGAAGAAGTGAAAAAAGCAAAGTGAACAAGAGCTGCATTGTGAGGATAATTGCAGAAAGGCAACCAGAGCAGAGAGAAGCTTGGTCGAGATAGGTAATAGCTTGTTCTGATTTATCTTGCTTTGTGTCTTATTGCATGTTTGTATAATCGTTCCTATTTCGTTTGGTTTTAGTGGAAGTAGATTAGGTAACTCCTAGAGGAGTTCGTCATTTTTCCCGGGGAAGGGTTTGTGCGACATAAAATAAATACCTTGTGCTTTACTTTACTAAATTGTAATATCTCACCTCATACGAAAAAAGTAGGTTTAATACTAGAAACGTACCTAATTAATTGAATTATATATTATCTGTTTTGACACCTAGTTAACTCAAGATAATAAATAGGACTATTAATTGACTTGGCAAATTAAAATATGTTTTAGCTATGTTAGAAATTCAAGAAAACTTTGAATTGGTCCCTTCTTGAATAACGTAGATAACTCATAGGTAATTGGAGTTTATTTCGGCAAATTGTTTACTTTCGCATTACAGTCTTGCGCATCGTGGGGTACCAACAAGTGGTATCAGAGCTGGACTTTAAAAAGATCATTTTCAAAACTTTTGTCAAACTCATTTTACCTTGTTTTCAATGGATGATTCAAGTCAATTACTTAGGCTTCGAAATTTTAGTAGACCTCCTACTTTTGATGGGTTAAAATTTTCATATTGGAAAATCAGAATGGTTGCATTTATTCAAGGCACATTAGGAGATGATGTGTGGGATTTAACTGAAAATGCTTGTAGGCACCCCACAACTCCTATAGCAGAAGGTAGAACTATTTTCGAAAGATTAAAACTACTGAATTAAGTGTTGATCAGAAAAAGATAAGCAATTTCAATAATAAGGGCAAAAATGTGATTTTCATGAGTGTGAGTGAAAATGAATTGAAACGTATATGTCATTGCATTACTGGTAAGGATGATTGGGATACTTTAGTTATTGCACAAGAGGACGACGATAGAGTAAAGCAATGTAAAATACAAATGTTGGTTCAACAATACAATATGCTAGTTATGAACGATAATAAACCATTTTATGATTTTTATATGCGTTTGACTGATATCATTACCCAATTGCATGCGAATGGCATTGAATATTCAGATAAAGATGTGTGTGCTAAAATTCTGAGATCTCTTGCACCTAGGTTTGACCATAAACGTTATATCATTGAAGAAATGAATGATCCCTTTCTCACACCTGAATTTCTAAGCTCTAAATTGAGAATTATGGAACTTGAATCAGCCTTTAGGAAGACTCTCACATCTTATGCTAAGAATGAGTCGGCCAATACTTCTAGAGTTGCTTTTAAAACTGCCTATACTAATAAATATAAACATAAGGTAGTTAAACAACATTCTTCATCTTATGATCATTCTGATGTGGAATCGGATGATCTTGATAAGATTGACAATCAACTTGTTGTTATGTCCTCTCAATTTAAGAAACTTTTAGAGCAAAGAAATGTTATTTCTAAGAGACATATGCAAGTGAATAATCAATCTAGTCGGTTGACTCGGCACCATAATAGAACATCAAAGGGAATTTCTGATTATGATAGTAAAAGTAGTAAGGTTGATAAATCTGAATTGGCTTGTCACAATTGTGGGAAACTCGGTCACTTTATTTCTGAGTGTTGGTCTAAGCCACAGTCCAAACATTCTAAACAACACAAGGCACACATAACTAAAACTTGGGATGACTCTTCTGATTCTGAATTCGATGACAACCAAGGAAATTCTGAACCAAATTACCTTGCATTTTTAGGAGAAGTTTATGACTATTGAGGAGACGTGTACTTAGCTGGAATGACTGATTCTGAAGATGATTATCATTTTCATTCTGATTCTGATGAAGTGCTTGATTTAATTGATGCTGCTAAATCTTTATTAGCTAGTCAGTCTTCTATGCTATAATTAACTTCTCCGTTTGATGCTAAACGTGCCTTATGTGATACTAAATCTTATGATAGCAACATTTTACACACGGACACTAATGAGCATGATTTTTTTTTTGGTTATGATGACTACTCAGAATTGTATATCAAGACTTTACAAAATAGACAAGAATTATTGAATTTGGTTAAAATGCTTAGTGAGACCTTAGAGAATCAATATAAGATTGTTCAACAAAATTCCACTGAAATGAACAATGGCAAAATTGATTTTGAAAAACAATCACTTGATTTTAAATTTCAGATGACGAAATTAAAAGAAAATTTGTCTTCTTTTGAAGAAAACTATAATGAAGCGCTTTTGCAAGCTGAAAAATCCAAACAAGTTTGTGAAACATCTTTCAAAATGTGTCGTAGTCGTGACATAAAATGTTTTTACCTTGACAAATTGCTTGCTGAACAACGATATAAGGGTGATACTAGAGGATTTGGATATGAGGGTCCTCTTGAAAAAGTTTATCCAAGTAGACCAATCTTATTTGTAAAAGCCCAAGAAGAAATGACTCTTCCGTTGGAAAGTAAGTTGTCTGAAAAGGATAAAGGAAAACAAGTCTTTATTAAAAGTGATTATGAAAGTGACATTGAAAATTTCACAGAGAACTTTGCAGGACCGTCTACATTAAAATATTTCCCTCCTGTCAAGAGACTTTATAGACCTCCTAAACCATTTATTCATAACGAATTTGTCAAGCATGTAGAGGAAAAATACTACCTTTCAGACTTACCTACTTCTAGTAAATTTTGTACTAGGTGTGATGTTTTTGATCACCAAAACTGGGAATGCCTTGGTAATCGTAAGAAAGGTACTCATTCTAAAAGTCATAACTGAAATGTGAAGCGATTTACAAATTTTCGTAGTCAGCGCACTAATAATAATTGGAATCATTTCTTCAATAAGTCTAGGACTCATGTTAACAAGAACAACTTTTCGAAAGAAAAATTTTATCCTAAATTCCGAAAGGCTCAAAAACCCTTGAAAACTTTACCTATTTGGATTAGGACTTGTGACTTGAGACCTCAAATGGATTTTTTAAAGTCAAAGAAATGCCTAACTAATGTATGTGATGCTTGCGATACTGCGAAAATCATTAAGTCTCCTCACGAGAAGGTTAAGGACTTAAACACCACCACATCCTTAGATTTATCCAGTGATGGGGGAGGTGAGTTTAAAGAAAGTGGGGTTACTAAGTATTTTGAGGCTAACGGATATTCTTACCAGTTTAATGCTCCAAAAATGCATGAACAAATTAGGGTAGTTCCTTCTATTGCTTGTGATTTTTAGCTTGATAATATGTGTAAAGTGCGACTGCGTGATAATTGATTAAATTCGCAAATTTCTAATTTGGCACACTTATTTGATTAGAGTCTATTTTTAAATCAAATTAATCAATCCCCTAAACATGCATCTAAAAGTGCGTGTGTCAACCCATAAATGAATAAAGCATGTGACACAAATATTCAGGAAAATCTCCGAAGGGAAAAACCTTTTATTTTACTATAATTTTGTAAGAAAACGGCTTACAGGAATTACAATGAAATAGGGTGACATACGAAATACCCGCAGGTGTCGGTTCCGATGTCTCGGCTAGAACTTTTCCTTTCCAGGAGGGCAGCAGTGAAGAAGAGAAACGACTTCTCTACAAGAGTGAACTTTATAAGAACTCCCTCCACAATAGCACGTAAATGTCGGTTGTAGAGCTTTCCCCACAAAGTATTAACAAAAACAAAATATGTTCTTGGGTTCCACAAAATAATTCACATAAAAGTAATTGGGATTTTGTGAATTAAAAACAAAACATTTGAACCCTTAAAATTGTTGGAGAAAAACTTTCTGCCAAAAGGTATTGAATTAAATCTAGGCAGATATACAAAAGTTTCAAAAGAATAAGACTTTTAAAAGTTGAAACTGTTCTCCACGTTTTTCAAGGTTGCCAGGACCCCTTTTTATATAAAATCTGAGTTGGTCAAAGGATAAGCATTACTGCAACGTGTCAGCCAAAAAGTCATCTTACTCGAACGAGAATTACATCTCGCGCGAACGAGATCACGTGTCATTCGAACAACATCGCGCGACATAATGTCGTTTCAACGAGATTGATATCTCGCTTGAATAATCTTGGCGTTGAAACCGAGGTACGTTTACCGCGGTAGCAGTTTTTCAAAAAACTTTTCAAAACAAAACTTTCTCTTTAAAAAAACATTTTTATAGAAAAGATTTTTAAAACCATTTTTTTATAATATCCCAACACTTTGAATTTGAAATGTAAATGAAACTTTAAAACAATATCTTACCAAAGTTCATATTGTTGGGCTTGAATGTTGAAGGCAACTGGTAATTCGGATCTGTCTTTTGTAGATGCAATCTTCACAATTCTTTGACGACCTGTAGCAGTATACGACATAATTAATTGTGACGGACTTATTAAAAATATGTCCTTACAAATCTCCCCCTATGTCTATGCCGGTACATACATAAAAACATCCAAAGTATCAAAAGCCAAAATGCCTTTACAAATCTACCCTCCCATGAATCCCAAAACTGAAAAGGTAAAATTTGCAAGTTCTCAAATTTTTCTTCAACATCAAAACACTCAAAGCTTTTCTCATCAGGGTGTGCAACATCATGATCTTCAATTTTTGTACCTACACACATGAGATAAAGCAAAAACCTTCGTGATGCATAGAGTTTGAAATGATATAAGAATAAAGCATTAATAATCAAATCTCCCCCATAATGCAAAAACTCCCCCATAATATGATAATTCTTTCTCCCCTTTTTTATGATGTCCCCAAATAGACATATAAGAAGAAACAATCAAAACATGGAGTGTCACGTCAAAATGCATCGCAAATAAAGATCAAGCTATGTGCATGCAAATGAGTATCCCAAAAATATTCACAAACTATTTTTGATTTTTCAAATTTTCCATACAAAAATAGGATACAAAAAAAATCACACCATGGATTTCAACTCAAACAACTAAGTCATGGAAATGGAATGTATGGGTGTGAGAACATTCGATAGGTAAATAAACTCAATCAATAATGTGTGCACGATGAATACGTGTACCCCTAACGAATGAGCATCAAAAGTATCCTTAGGTGTAAAATTTATTGAATTTAAATGACATCGTCTTATCCAAATCAACAAATCAAAGTCAAATGATTTTCACACCAATAACGTCCAAAACTATTTAGCACTTTTTCAAGACTTTCAAGGACATGCAAACCTGTTATAAAATCTCCAACCAAACTCCCTCATATATATTTTCTTTTAGAGGTAATCTAAATTCTCAAACATTGGAGAATTGGTGCAAAAACCTAAATGGCCCATAATTTGGCATGAATTTCTTTTTATTGCCTTTGAATTTTTTTCGGGCTCTTTTAACCTCTATGGACCCCGGATAATAAAATTTCTCCATTTTTTAGGTCCTTTTTAACAGTGGCTTAAAATCGCAAAGGCTAACTGAACCTTTCGCAGCCCTTTCCCATTTTCAAATAAACACACAGTCTCACCAGAACGGTTCTTATATGCACAAATTCCTTATTAAAATTTACCGCGCTTGTTTCATTTTAAGGACAGGATTGAAATGAAAACACCCAACCAACATGTGATAAGACAAGAACAATAATCAAATAAATCCGCGCATGTGTGCAACAAAGGAAATTACGAGTCAAACATGTAGGACGTGACACTTAATTACATCTTAATGACTCCCAACATTATAAAGCACAAGGATGAATTGACCTATTGTCTCAAAACACTATCAAATAGTCACATGAAAATAATGGAATGAAATTGTGACTCGGTCATCCAAAGTATTCATCCATAAACGGTGCAAACAAAAAATAAAAATCTTTTTGTATTTTTCAAAAAAATTCCAAAAACAAAAAATCTATACAAAAAGTATATGTCACAACGCTAGCAAAAATATATCAAAAAGCATAACTAGCGTATGACAAACATGCAAACACAATCATCTATATGATATGGCAAGAGAAGAATCATGTGCAAGCAAACGAGAATCAACTTATCTAAAATCTAGTGTATCCAAAAGTGATTTCCTAACCCAAATAGATGTGAAACGTCGTGTAGGGGATTTGGGAACCACGGGAACACTAGACACAGACTTCCTAGGACATTTTCCAAGATCGAAACAAAATCTCCTAAGGTGACCTTTCCTACCACAATATGAACATGTGTAAATGGGTGTAACGACACCTAAAATGTGATATTTTCTAACATCCTTTGGAACGGTTGATCCTCTAAAATAAATAATGGTTTTGTCATTAGCACCAGAATCATGAGAACAAGATGAGCCATTACCATCACTATCAAACCTACTTGACTCTGTCAAATCATTTTTTAACTTCAAAATTTTTTACTCAAGCAAAGAATTAGATTCTTCCAAATTAAGGGACGCCTTTTTCAAGTTTTCAATAATTCCTAAAAGCGTATCTCTCTCTCCCTCAATTAAAGCAAACTTTTTTCTAAGAGTCTTTTCACGTGCCACACACTCATTGACTAAAATATTTTTATCCTCTTTGGCACAAACACAAACCATTGAATTTTTAAGGTCCTCCAATTCTTTCTCTAAAAATAGGACCCTATCATCACTCTCCTTCTTAGACAATTTTAAAGCAACAAAGTCATGGTCCAAGGAAACAAATTTTTCACGATAAAAATCTAGTTGATTTTGAACCGTTTGCAAAAGATCCATCGCGGATTTAAAACGAGAATTTTCTTTTTACAAAACTGTAATTCTTTTGTAAAGTTTCAAATTCAAACTTTTTAAATTTTCAGCACGGTCGTGAATCTTTTCAAAAATAGGCTCCTCATTAAAGAGGCGTTCCATTAAAAAATTGCAATTTTTCACAAAACTGATTTTTCAAAAAAAAAATCAATATCACACAAATTTTGCGGAAAATCAGGATCACGCAATAAATTAGCGTAACCCGCTCTGATACCAATTTGACGACGTGAGAAGTCAAATTGTATAAAAAAATCCTTGAAAAATCAGGATCACCCGATAAATTAGCGTAACCCACTCTGATACCAATTTGTAAACATGAGTAGACAAATTGTATCAGAAAGTAAATCCTCGAAAATCAGGATCACGCAATAAATTAGCATAACCCGCTCTGATACCAATTTGTAAAGTACGATTGTGTGATAATTGATTAAATTCAAAAAATTCTAATTTTTCACACTTATTTAATTATAGTCAATTTTTAAATCAAATTAATGAAGCACCTAAACATGCATCTAAAAGTGCGCGTGTCAACCCATAAATGAATAAAGCATGTGACACAAATATTCAGGAAAAATCCCTGAAGGGAAAAACCTTTTATTTCACTATAATTTTGTAAGAAAATGACTTACATGGATTACAATGAAATAGGGTGACATACGAAATACCCGCAGGTGTCGGTTTCGATGTCTCAGCTGGAACTTTACCTTTCCAGGAGGGTAGCAGGGAAGAAGAGAAACGGCTTCTCCACAAGAGTGAACTTTATAAGGACTCCCTCCATAATATCATGCAATTGTCGGTTGTAGAGCTTTCCCCACAAAGTATGAACAAAAACAAAATATGTTCTTGATTTCCACAAAACAATTCACATAAAAGTAATTGGGATTTCGTGAATTAAAAATAAAACATTTGAACCCTTAAAATTGTTGGAGAAAAACTTTTTGCCAAAAGGTGTTGAATTAAATCTGGGCAGATACACAAAAGTTTCAAAAGAATAAGACTCTTAAAAGTTGAAACTGTTCTCCACATTTTTTTAGGCTGCCAGGACCCCTTTTTATACAAAATCTGAGTTGGTCAGAGGATAAGCATTACTGCAGCGTGTCAGCCAAAAAGTCATCTCGCTCGAACGAGAATGACATCTCGCGCGAACGAGATTCTGTGTCGTTCGAACGACATCGCACGATATAATGTCGTTCGAACGAGATTGATATCTCACTTGAACGACCTTGGCATCGAAACCGAGGTACATTTACTGTGTAGCAGTTTTCACAAAACTTTTCGAAACAAAACTTTCTCTTTAAAAAAACTTTTTTATATAAAAGCTTTTTTAAACATTTTTGTTTAAAATATCCCAACACCTTGAATATGAAATGTAAATGAAACTTTAAAGCAATATCTTACCAAAGTTCATATTGTTGGGTTTGAATGTTGAAGGCAACTGGTAATTCGGATCCGTCTTTTGTAGATGCAATCTTCACATTTCTTCGACAACTTGTAGCGGTATACGACATAATTAATTGTGACGGACTTATTAAAAATATGTCCTTACAATATGCTGTATATGCCTTATGATGACTCTTATTTAGAACTAACTTCAACATTTGATTAGAAAGATTGTACTTGAATTTTTACTTGTGTTTATTCTGCACTTTCATTACTAGATCTCCGAGGTTTTAGGATAAATGTATCTACTAATAATCGGTATCTCTTAAAGCCATGTGTAATGTAGGAGATGCTTATTTTGCAGATTATGAACACTTATTTTTTTCTGTTATTACCATAGTCTAATTTAGTCAAAATGGGGGAGAGTTGAGTACATATTCTATTCTTGTGTTGTTGATATTCTTCATACATATCCTGTCTTATAATTTCCTGCACATTTAATTTTGTCATTTTAATATTTCGATAGAGCAAATGCTACTAACTTGATTTCTCGGTAGAAAGTGTATTTATGTTTTGCAGGTATTCTTGTCGGTTGTCCTGATTTGTGTCTTTTCTTTTCTAGGATGGGTGGGTAGTTAGATACTCTTTTGTATAGGACATATTAAGAATTATGTTTCCTTAGTATATCATTTGATATACTCAAGGGTTTTGTCAAAATTAGTCCAATGGGGGAGTTTGAAGGTTCCTATATAGAGCACACCTAGGGTTTGCTTTTCGTGCTTTAACTATATAGGACTTCATCTAGTTGGACGTGAATTTTGACAAAATATTTCTGTACTTAGGTTTGTGTCTCACCTATCGACTCCAAGCTCTCCTTGTTCATCTACATCAAATGAGCTCTCGATTCAGTCCGCCCTTTCAGAAAAGGTATTTTTCATTCTCGATGGCTCATAGGAATTTCTGTCATGTAGGACACGACACCACGGTGCATTTCCATTTTATTTATCATATATTATGATAATGTTTTGTTTCGTCATAATAAAATTCTTCTTGAGTTCAAAAACGTTATTTGAAATTTTTATAAGAAAAATATTTGTTTTAAAATAAGTTTTGACATTAAATATTTTTTTTTAAAAGTTGCAGAATAATTTTTTTTGAAGTTAAAAATAAATTTTGTTATATTATGAGAATATACATACATGAGTACGATTTTTTTTGTTATTAAAATAGTTGTATGTTTAATACATATGTTATATGGTATATATATGCATGTGTGTATGTTATCTGAGTTGACCGATTTAAAGTAATGCAGGTCTTGTCCCTGCATAAGACTTGACCCCTTGTGTCTTGTTACAATATAACAGTTGGCTTATATATTAATATATGTTATATATGTATAATTCTATGCGTGGCATCCCTTTTTGTTTGTCCTATAGTTATTGTCCTTGGCATGATTTAGACTTGACCCTTGCCTTAACTGGCGTGTGATTTTTTGTTTTTCTTGTAGCGATGTGTCTACAAAAGACCTTAGTTGTCATCTTTTTTTATTTGAGCTATAGACGATATGACCCCTTGGTTTTATTAAAGTTGTTGGCGTGTCATATACCGACTTGTCCTTGATAGGTCATTAAGTCGCCCACGGTTTTCTTCTTAAACCAACCATTTTTTTTAATGACGTCGTCCGGATTTTTATCAAAACCACTCACGATTTTGTATATTTTAAACGATGTTTCCCACTGTTTTTTGTGCACACGGTTTGTTCTTAAAATCGAATCTAATTTCATTTGTTATTCCAAAACGACGACGCTTTTAATTTTTCCCAACGGTAATATTTTAAAATGACTTACAGATGTCCTTTTAATAAAACGATTTGGTTATCTCAGTTAGTTTGTTACAACTAGCTTTTACAATCTTTTAAAACGGCACAATTTTAATTGTTTTGTTTATTATTCTGTTAGTGTGTAACAGACTGCATTACACGTGTCATGTTTTTAACACTATATTTTGTGTTTCTTTGATATCCCTTAGATCTATTTTAATCAATGGTTGTGTGATTAGGCACATATTCTTCATATTTATCCCCTTAATTTCGGTATTTTTATGATCCCGTGCAGTGTAAATAGTTTGGATTTGTCTCGTATTTATGCTACTAACCCCTTTTGGCAAGTATTTCGTGTTTTGTGTATTTCTTATGTGTTTTACAGGTATTTCATGCAAGTTAATGCGAAGGAGAACTCAAAACAGTGAAAGAAACCGAGAAATGGAGAGTTGAAGGGCATTTTCGTAATTTTACAGCCTTAGTCCGGAGGTGGGGACAACTAGAAAGTTGAATATCTCTAAATTACAAGAACACAGGAAAAAACGGCACCTCAATCCGAGCTACGGTGAAGAAGTTATGATGTTTTGAAGTTGCGCGATAATGAAGAGAAACGAACCGGTCTGGCTGTGCGAATTTCTGTCATTAATTATGCAGATTTTATGGTGATTGGCTAGTAAAAACTTGTGCCACAAGCGAAATTTGATGTCAAATTCGTGCAACTTGGTGCTATAAAAGACCAAACCCTAATTCATTCAAAGGGGGACTCAAAATTAGAGAGAGAAAGTCATTTTTTAGAAATCCTTTTTAGTTTTTCATATTTTTAGAGAAACCTTAGTTTGTATGTTTGAAGAACAAGTAGTATTCCGGATTCAAGTTCATCTAGTGCAGATTTCAAGTATCAATTCTTCAATTCAAGTATCAAATCCCCTTCTCTTATTTAGTCTCAATTTTATTTTCAATTTCCAATTGTTTTGCAATTTGTTACCAATGTTTGTTAGATCCATAATTCCATGTATTGGTATGAATTTGTTTTCTAGAAAAATCATGTCTAGCTAAATTCTCAAGGGATGGGGTACATGAACTCATTCCGAGGTGAATTACCCATTTAGAAAATAGAGGGTAAATTAAATATTTACCGAATCGTGTATGGAAATTATACAAACATAGCCAATCTTTTAATCTCTCTTGCCCTAGGTACTTGGGATGTTTAAGAATGCTATGCAAGTGTATTTGTCCATTTACCGCTTTGTATTTACCATTGATTTCATATGATGCGGGAAAGATCCCCCATATATGTAATGCTTAGGATCTACAAAGATTGGATTTAGTAAAAATTTCAATTTACAATTCTAGTACTATATACGGTAATTTACTAAGGTTTGAGGGATTGTACTCCACCCTATTTTCTCTCATTTGTCAAATCTAATTTCTTCACAATTTTTAGTTTATTTTTCTTGAGTAAAATTTTCATTTCACTAGAAATTTCCCAATCATTAATCATCTTTTCATATTTCTTTTGAGGAATCATTTCAAGATTTAATAACTTTCCCTATTAATTGTGCCAATTTTTTATCCCTGTGGATACGATCCCGACTTACCGGGTTTATTACTTGAGCGACAGGCTTGCACTTGAGCCTAGAGAAAACGCACTTTTGAGACAAATTCTTAGTCGCGTCAAGTTTTTGGCGCCGTTTTCGAGGATCATTAATTGTCATAGATTTAGGAAAGTAATTTTTATCTACAAGTTATTTCGAAAAAAAAAAATCATTTTATCTCTTATGTGCTTATATGCAGAATTCATCTCCCACCCAAGTTCACGAAAATCCTATTGCCGAAGTAAATTCTGACAATTCTCATACCACTGAGTCTTCTCATTTTTGGGTTCCACCTCCTTCTCCTAATAATTCAATCACAAGTCGTTCATTGAGTCAAACACTGAGTGAGAATTCTGAATCTTTCGGTAGCGATATGTCGGAGCATGGTAGTGTCGGTGTTGGTGCTGGAGAGGAAGAGATACCATACCTTCCCATGAAAGATTTGTTATTTCCAGAGAGAACTGTTACCCCTGGTTGCATTTTACTCCCGTATAATGCCGGTCAGTTCAACTTTCGGAATGGTACGATCCAAATTCTTCCCACATTTCATGGTATGGATTCTGAAAAGCCATATCTCCATATTCGAGAATTCGAAGATACATGTGAGACGTTTAGTGACCAATCTTGCCCACAAGATGTTATCCGATTAAAGCTTTTTCCTTTTTCCTTAAAGGATAAAGCTAAGACCTGGCTATGGTATCTACCCCCGAATTCTGTTCTGTCCTGGAGAGATATGCGGACCAAGTTTCTATCCAAATTTTTTCCATAAAACAAAACTAATTCTGTTAAAGTCCAAATTCAAGCTTTTCGACAAAATGAGAATGAGGCTTTTGATAAATGTTGGGAGAGATTTCAGGAGTTAGTTAGTGCTTCCCACATCATGGATTTGAAAAGCATCATCTGATTTCATTTTTCCATCAAGGCCTTACATTAGCATCCAAACAACTTGTTCAAACAATGTTCGAAAGACCTTTTTGGGAATTAGACTCAGGCGAAGCTGAAGCTCATTTGAAGTATGTAGCAGAGACTACCCAAGCATGGGATATTTCTGACCCCAATAGTCAAAATAGAAATCGACAAGTGTCCAATTTGCCTGCTGCGTCCGGTATCTATCACTTGGACAAGGGCACTTTGTTGGATCGAAAATTTGACCAATTGGAGAAGAATTTCAGAGATATGCTTGAAGTGCGTTTGAGAGATGTAGTTGGACCCGTACAAGTCGGGAAGGAGAAAGTGTGTTCCATTTGTAATGCGGGTCATTCTACCAAAGGATGTCCTACCATCCCTGCATACAAAGCAATGTACACTGAACAAGTTGAGGCAATAGGGGGGTTTCGAGGAAATTATAATGCACAGCAAGGGAATGCATATAATAAATCATGGAGGAATAATCATGGGTTCACTTATGGACAACCCCAAGCGGGGATAGTTCCTAACCCACATTTGACTCTACCACCACCTCCTCAATTTCAGCAAGTGGCTCCTCCAATGCCAAATCCTATGCAATCACCATCTCCTGGTTTATATGTAGCTCCACCTAGGAGATCTCTTGAAGATAATCTCAATCAATTCATCCAATCTCAAAAGGAGAACAGTGCAAAGTATGATCGAATGTTCAATGAAATACATACTAGCATCTCAAGGTTGTAAACTGCATCGAATGTCCAAGAGAAGCGCAAATTTCCTTCTCAAAGCCAACGATCTCCCGAAGGACAAACCAGTGTTGGCACTACATCCCACGACCATCGAGAGCAATGTAGCGCTATTACCACTCTACGTAGTGGGAGAGTAGTTGATTTTTCACCTCCCCCACGCAATGCATCTAAAGATAAAGAGGTTTCTCCCTCCACAAGAGAGGTCGAAGATGCCCCTTTAATTGAGAGTGAGGAGGAGGAAAACACTAGTGGAGCCAAGGCCATCACCCCCACTGCTGCCCCATCCCCTCAACGGTTGGTCTCTCATTCTAAAATGACCTCCCGTGATGAATTTTTGGAAGTCCTTAAGCAAGTAAAAATTAATTTACCTTTTCTTGAGACTATACAAAGAATTCCCGCATATGTTAAGTTTATTAAAGACTTACTCACGGTGAAACGCAAGCTAAAGGTAAACCAGAACGTCTCTTTAGCCCAAAATGTCAGCGCAGTCTTGTCGAGTGACTTTCCATTAAAATATAAAGATCCGGGTTCACCCACTATATCGTGTATCATGGGGAAGAGCCGAATCGAGAGAGTTCTAATAGATCTAGGGGCGAGTGTTAACATTATGCCCTATTCCATCTATAGGCAACTAGAACTGGGGGCCCTTAAGCCCACAAATATGACTCTCCAGCTCGCGGATCGTTCTGTGAAGCTTCCTCGGAGAATTGTTGAGGATGTGATTGTGCAAATAGACACTTTCTACTTCCCGATGGATTTTGTAATTTGGGATGAAGAACCTTTCGTTCTCCCAAGTAATCATGTTCCCGTTATTCTTGGCCACCCATTTTTAGCTACAGCTAATGCTCTTATCAATACCCGAAGTGGGCGTATGCAATTAACTTTTGGGATCATGACCCTCGAAACAAATATCTTTAATAATTCCAAGAGAGAGGGTGATGAAGGGGAACCACGAGGGTTGGATCTTTTGGGGAAAGCACACGAGCAAGAAAGAACTTACAAGGAAGAGCCATTAGGGGAAGGTTATGTTGCGCACAGTGAGAGGAGTGGTTGCAACATCGAGAACAAGGTAGGGGAGGTATGTTTAGTTAATGCATTCGAGAGCATGAGTGAGCCCATGAACAAGAGTGAAAGAGGAGACTTAGAATGTGTCGGGAGAGGCTCTTCGAAATACTTAGAGGAAAGCGAATGGCATGACACTATCGATACATTTCTCCTCAATTACCACCCACCCACACCACCCTATAATTCGGCGAGTGAGCACGAAAGGCAGGTTGAGGACACCAAGCAAGAGAGAGAGCTAGAGGAGTTGAGCCTAGCAGAGTTTGAGAGAGAGTTCGGACAGGTGGATGCAAGCCTAAATGTTGAAGTCCAATCTTTCTGGGCCTCATTTCGTCATTTAGACGAAAGCGAGTGGGACAATAGAATTGATGCATTTCTCCTTACCAAATATCCACCCATACCATTTGAGTCTTCGGAGGTACTTGAAGATAAGAATCAACTCTCGTCCGACTTAGAGACCAACCCACGTGCTATGCAACAAGAGGATCCTTTTCTGGTTTACCATAATGCATCTCCCGGTCTTTCCTTTATCTATGGGCACGGGCCCAATTTGTTTCGGCTATTCACTTATGATGGTAAGACGAGAGAGACGAGGAGAGCATCGTACCCAGTGAAAGGGTTCGGGTGATTTGTGGAGAGAGATGAGAGGTCATCGCCCCCCCGACGCATATGAGGTGATTTTTGTTGTATTTTTGAGTCATGTATAAGAGTTATATAGTGTCTTGTTGCATTTTAATAATTTGCTTGTTTTATTTGTTGCACTTATTCTTTTCCTTCTTTAGATTTTAATCATTTTGATTAAGGACAATGCAAAAGTCTAAGTTAGGGGGGGTGATAAGTGCGTCTTTCTAAAACTTCACAAATTTTTAAAATGCCAAAAAAAAATTGAAAAAAAGTCAAAAATATTTTTCTTCAAAATAAATAAAAATTGGAATTTAAATTTTTCAAAAATATCACCTTTATTCTGTTTAAGGTCTCAAATTGTTAAATCTCAATTGCACTAAGCCAAAATTGATCGAAGATGGAAATTGAAAGAAAATTGACGACTTTACGAATAAGTGTGGAGATTAGTCCAACCCAGTGAGATTTCGAGCCTTTCCATTTTTTATGAGTTTTTAAATCAATCCGAGTTTATGATTAACTCAAAGTTCTTTTCAGCGTGTTAATAAGTCGTTGATGATCTCAATCCTTTGTTTTGATCGGTTATGGGAAATGTGTGAGATGTTGTCTCGAAATTCGTGCTAAATATATCTCTAAACTTAATTAATCTCGAGATGCATATGGTAATGTGATTAGCAATTTGGACAATGAAGTAGGCCCTCGTTTGTTACCCAAAAATATTAGCCATAAAAAGTTGTGAAAAACAAAATTACCCCTTTGCAACCCAATTTGAGCCTAATAAAATATTTCCCTTTCGTTTGATAACCCGAAAAACTCAAATAGCCCGGAATTGTGAAAATTGAGAAAATTCATCAAATAAAGTCCAAATTGTGCTATAAAAAGGGGCAAGAAGAAAAAAATAGATATGCTCAACAAAAATAGCAAGAAAAGAAAAAAAAAAGAAAAAATGAAAAGAGAAAAAGAAAGAGAAAAATGAGCAAATTCCCGAAAAAGCACTAATAGACGTCATAAGGAGATTTTTAAATTCCGAACATTCTGTCTATTCCCAATTTTACCCTTTACACCTTATAACCTGAAAAGTCCTAACTGAGTCTGAATGGCGAAATTAATTACCGCATGGAGAGCTAAGACATGAAAAGATAAAATTAGAGAGTGAATGGTGTGATTAAGAGATGATGTTTCCCATTTCCTAATAACTGTATTCCGATGATGAGATCTTTTCACCATATATTTCCTTCTTTCAATTTTGTATACATGAATTTGTGTCCATTATATTTACTCTTTATATCCTGCATACCGAGAGAAAATAGCCACAATCCGAGTGATTCGTTTGTGAGTGCATCCATAAGAATTGGAATCAAAACAAATTTTCGGAAAGTAACGTAATGCTCAATCGGTGGAAATTTGAGGTTTAATTTCTGGCTTTGCACACACACACTATGGTTTGAGACATTTGAATATGAATTTATGGTGATTATTTTTCCAAAAGTTTAAATTGTACAATTTTTAAGTATTTTGATATTTATTTGAGTCAATAAAGAATTTTGTGGGTGTATTCACTGCAAACCCTCACGAGACAAAACTCGTCCTACTAGGGTAACCTAGGGGTTTAAAGGCTTGTTGCATACACTAAATGCAATCGCTTGCCCGCGAAAAAGGTATTCTATCCCAATAAAAGAATTTTCAAGAGTTGAACTTTAAACTAATTTCTTTTACATTGCTCGGGACGCGCAAAGTTCTAAGTTAGGGGGTGTGATTAGGCACATATTCTTCATATTTATCCCCTTAATTTCGGTATTTTTATGATCCCGTGCAGTGTAAATAGTTTGGATTTGTCTCGTATTTATGATACTAACCCCTTTTGGAAAGTATTTCGTGTTTTGTGTATTTATCATGTGTTTTACAGGTATTTCATGCAAGTTAGTGCGAAGGAGAACTCAAAACAGTTAAAGAAACCGAGAAATGGAGAGTTGAAGGGCATTTTCGTAATTTTTCAGCCTTAGTCCGGAGGTGGGGCCAACTAGAAAGTTGAATATCTCTAAATTACAAGAACACAGGAAAAAACGGCACCTCAATCCGAGCTACGGTAAAGAAGTTACGATGTTTTGAAGTTGCGCGATAATGAAGAGAAACGAATCGGTCTGGCTGTGCGAATTTCTGTCATTAATTATGCAAATTTTATGGTGATTGGCTGGTAAAAACATGTGCCACAAGCGAAATTTGATGTCAAATTCGTGCAACTTGGTTCTATAAAAGATCAAACCCTAATTCATTCAAAGGGGGACTCAAAATTAGAGAGAGAAAGTCATTTTTTAGAAATCCTTTTTAGTTTTTCATATTTTTAGAGAAACCTTAGTTTGTATGTTTGAAGAACAAGTCGTATTCCGGATTCAAGTTCATCTAGTGCAGATTTCAAGTATCAAATTCCCTTCTCTTATTTAGTCTCAATTTTATTTTCAATTTCCAATTGTTTTGCAATTTGTTACCAATGTTTGTTAGATCCATAATTCCATGTATTGGTATGAATTTGTTTTCTAGAAAAATCATGTCTAGCTAAATTCTCAAGGGTTGGGGTAAATGAACTCATTCCGAGGTGAATTACCCATTTAGAAAATAGAGGGTAAATTAAATATTGACCGAATCGTGTATGGAAATTATACAAACATAGCCAATCTTTTAATCTCTCTTGCCCTAGGTACTTGGGATGTTTAAGAATGATATGCAAGTGTATTTGTCCATTTACCGCTTTGTATTTACCTTTGATTTCATATGATGCGGGAAAGATCCCCCATATATGTAATGCTTAGGATCTACAAAGATTGGATTTAGTAAAAATTTCAATTTACAATTCTAGTACTCTATACGGTAATTTACTAAAGTTTGAGGGATTGTACTCCACCCTATTTTCTCTCATTTGTCAAATCTAATTTCTTCACAATTTTTAGTTTATTTTTCTTGAGTAAAATTTTTATTTCACTAGAAATTTCCCAATCATTAATCATCTTTTCATATTTCTTTTGAGGAATCATTTCAAGATTTAATAACTTTCCCTATTAATTGTGCCAATTTTTTATCCCTGTGGATACGATCCCGGCTTACCGGGTTTATTACTTGAGCGATAGGCTTGCACTTGAGCCTAGAGAAAACGCACTTTAGAGACAAATTCTTAGTCGCGTCAAGTTTTTGGCGCCGTTGCCAGGGATCATTAATTGTCATAGATTTAGGAAAGTAATTTTTATCTACAAGTGATTTCGAAAAAAAAAAACATTTTTTTTCATTTTATCTCTTATGTGCTTATATGCAGAATTCATCTCCAACCCAAGTTCACGAAAATCCTATTGCCGAAGTAAATTCTGACAATTCTCATACCACTAAGTCTTCTCATTTTTGGGTTCCACCTCCTTCGCCTAATAATTCAATCACACGTCATTCATTGAGTCAAACACTGAGTGAGAATTCTGAATTTTTCGGTAGCGATATGTCGGAGCATGGTAGTGTCGGTGTTGGTGCTGGAGAGGAAGAGATACCATACCTTCCCATGAAAGATTTGTTATTTCCAGAGAGAACTGTTACCCCTGGTTGCATTTTACTCCCGTATAATGCCGGCCAGTTCCACTTTCGGAATGGTATGATCCAAATTCTTCCCACATTTCATGGTATGGATTCTGAAAAGCCATATCTCCATATTCGAGAATTCGAAGATACATGTGAGACGTTTAGTGACCAATCTTGCCCACAAGATGTTATCCGATTAAAGCTTTTTTCCTTTTTCCTTAAAGGATAAAGCTAAGACCTGGATATGGTCTCTACCCCCTAATTCTGTTATGTCCTGGAGAGATATGCAGACCAAGTTTCTATCCAAATTTTTTCCATAATACAAAACTAATTCTGTTAAAGCCCAAATTCAAGCTTTTCGACAAAATGAGAATGAGGCTTTTGATAAATGTTGGGAGAGATTTCAGGAGTTAGTTAGTGCTTGCCCACATTATGGATTTGAAAAGCATCATCTGATTTCATTTTTCCATCAAGGCCTTACATTAGCATCCAAACAACTTGTTCAAACAATGTTCGAAAGACCTTTTTGGGAATTAGACTCAGGCGATGCTGAAGCTCATTTGAAATATGTAGCAGAGACTACCCAAGCATGGGATATTTCTGACCCCAATAGTCAAAATAGAAATCGACAAGTGTCCAATTTGCCTGCTGCGTCCGGTATCTATCACTTGGACAAGGGCACTTTGTTGGATCAAAAATTTGACCAATTGGAGAAGAATTTCAGAGATATGCTTGAAGTGCGTTTGAGAGATGTAGCTGGACCCGTACAAGCCGGGAAGGAGAAAGTGTGTTCCATTTGTAATGCGGGTCATTCTACCAAAGGATGTCCTACCATCCCTGCATACAAAGCAATGTACACTGAACAAGTTGAGGCAATAGGGGGGTTTCGAGGAAATTATAATGCACATCAAGGGAATGCATATAATAAATCATGGAGGAATAATCATGGGTTCACTTATGGACAACCCCAAGCGGGGATAGTTCCTAACCCACATTTGACTCTACCACCACCTCCTCAATTTCAGCAAGTGGCTCCTCCAATGCCAAATCATATGCAATCACCATCTCCTGGTTTATATGTAGCTCCACCTAGGAGATCTCTTGAAGATAATCTCAATCAATTCATCCAATCTCAAAAGGAGAACAGTGCTAAGTATGATCGAATGTTCAATGAAATACATACTAGCATCTCAAGGTTGCAAACTGCATTGAATGTCCAAGAGAAGGGCAAATTTCCTGCTCAAAGCCAACGATCTCCCGAAGGACAAACCAGTGTTGGCACTACATCCCACGACCATCGAGAGCAATGTAGCGTTATTACCACTCTACGTAGTGGGAGAGTAGTTGATTTTTCACCTCCCCCATGCAATTCATCTAAAGATAAAGAGGTTTCTCCCTCCACAAGAGAGGTCGAAGATGCCCCTTTAATTGAGAGTGAGGAGGAGGAAAACACTAGTGGACCCAAGGCCATCACCCCCATTGCTGCCCCATCCCCTCAACGGTTGGTCTCTCATTCTAAAATGACCTCCCGTGATGAATTTCTGGAAGTCCTTAAGCAAGTAAAAATTAATTTACCTTTTATTGAGACTATACAAAGAATTCCCGCATATGTTAAGTTTATTAAAGACTTACTCACGGTGAAACGCAAGCTAAACGTAAACCAGAACGTCTTTTTGGCCCAAAATGTCAGCGCAGTCTTGTCGAGTGACTTTCCATTAAAATATAAAGATCCGGGTTCACCCACTATTTTGTGTATCATGGGTAAGAGACGAATCGAGAGAGTTCTAATAGATCTAGGGGTGAGTGTTAACATTATGCCCTATTCCATCTATAGGCAACTAGAACTGGGGGCCCTTAAGCCCACAAATATGACTCTCCAGCTCGCGGATCATTCTGTGAAGCTTCCTCGGAGAATTGTTGAGGATGTGATTGTGCAAATAGACACTTTATACTTCTCGATGGATTTTGTAATTTGGGATGAAGAACCTTTCGTTCTCCCACGTAATCATGTTCCCGTTATTCTTGGCCGCCCATTTTTAGATACAGCTAATGCTCTTATCAATACCCGAAGTGGGCGTATGCAATTAACTTTTGGGAACATGACCCTCGAAAAAAATATCTTTAATAATTCCAAGAGAGAGGGTGATGAATGGGAATCGCGAGGGTTGGATCTTTTGGGGAAAGCACACGAGCAAGAAAGAACTTACAAGGAAGAGCCAATAGGGGAAGTTTATGTTGCGCATAGTGAGAGGAGTGGTTGCAACATCGAGAGCAAAGTAGGGGAGGTATGTTTAGTTAATGCATTCGAGAGCATGAGTGAGCCCATGAACAAGAGTGAAAGAGGAGATTTAGAGTGTGTCGGGAGAGGCTCGTCGAAATACTTAGAGAAAAGCGAATGGCATGACACTATCGATACATTTCTCCTCAATTACCACCCACCCACACCACCCTATAATTCGGCGAGTGAGCACGAAAGGCAGGTTGAGGACACTAAGAAAGAGAGAGAGCTAGAGGAGTTGAGCCTAGAAGAGTTTGAGAGAGAGTTCGGACAGGTGGATGCATGCCTAAATGTTGAAGTCCAATCTTTCTGGGCCTCATTTCGTCATTTAGACGAAAGCGAGTGGGACAATAGAATTGATGCATTTCTCCTTACCAAATATCCACCCATGCCATTTGAGTCTTCGGAGGTACTTGAAGATAAGAATCAACTCTCGTCCGACTTAGAGACCAACCCACGTGCTATGCAACAAGAGGATGCTTTTCCGGTTTACCATAATGCATCTCCCGGTCTTTCCTTTATCTATGGGCACGGGCCCAATTTGTTTCGGCTATTCACTTATGATGGTAAGACGGGAGAGACGAGGAGAGAATCGTACCCAGTGAAAAGGGTCGGGTGATTTGTGGAGAGAGATGAGAGGTCATCGCACCCCCGACGCATATGAGGTGATTTTTGTTGTATTTTTGAGTCATGTATAAGAGTTATATAGTGTCTTGTTGCATTTTAATAATTTGCTTGTTTTATTTGTTGCACTTATTCTTTTCCTTCTTTAGATTTTAATACTTTTGATTGAGGACAATGGAAAAGTCTAAGTTAGGGGGGGTGATAAGTGCGTCTTTCTAAAACTTCACAAATTTTTAAAATGACAAAAAAAAAATTGAAAAAAAGTCAAAAATATTTTTCTTCAAAATAAATAAAAATTGGAATTTATTCAAAAATATCACCTTTATTCTGTTTAAGGTCTCAAATTGTTAAATCTCAATTGCACTAAGCCAAAATTGATCGAAGATGGAAATTGAAAGAAAATTGACGACTTTACGAATAAGTGTGGAGATTAGTCCAACCCAGTGAGATTTCGAGCCTTTCCATTTTTTATGAGTTTTTAAATCAATCCGAGTTTATGATTAACTCAAAGTTGTTTTCAGCGTGTTAATAAGTCGTTGATGATCTCAATCCTTTGTTTTGATAGGTTATGGGAAATGTGTGAGATGTTGTCTCGAAATTCGTGCTAAATATATCTCTAAACTTAATTAATCTCGAGATGCATATGGTAATGTGATTAGCAATTTGGACAATGAAGTAGGCCCTCGTTTGTTACCCAAAAATATTAGCCATAAAAAGTTGTGAAAAACTAAATTACCCCTTTGCAACCCAATTTGAGCCTAATAAAATATTTCCCTTTCGTTTGATAACCCGAAAAACTCAAATAGCCCGGAATTTTGAAAATTGAGAAAACTCATCAAATAAAGTACAAATTGTGCTATAAAAAGGGGCAAGAAGAAAAAAATAGATATGCTCAAAAAAAATATCAAGAAAAGAAAAAGAAAAGAAAAAGGAAAAGAGAAAAATGAGCAAATGCCCGAAAAAGCACTAATGGACGTCATAAGGAGATTTTTCAATTCCGAACATTCTGTCTATTCCCAATTTTACCCTTTACACCTTATAACCTGAAAAGTCCTAACTGAGTTTGAATGGCGAAATTAATTACCGCATGGAGAGCTAAGACATGAAAAGATAAAATTAGAGAGTGAATGGTGTGATTAAGAGATGATGTTTCCCGTTTCCTAATAACTGTATTCCGATGATGAGATCTTTTCACCATATATTTCCTTCTTTCAATTTTGTATGCATGAATTTTTGTCCATTATATTTACTCTTTATATCCTGCATACCGAGAGAAAATAGCCACAATCCGAGTGATTCGTTTGTGAGTGCATCCGTAAGAATTGGAATCAAAATGAATTTTCGGAAAGTAACGTAATGCTCAATCGGTGGAAATTTGAGGTTTAATTTCTGGCTTTGCACACACACACTATGGTTTGAGACATTTGAATATGAATTTATGGTGATTATTTTTCGAAAAGTTTAAATTGTACAATATTTAAGTATTTTGATATTTATTTGAGTCAATAAAGAATTTTGTGGGTGTATTCACTGCAAACCCTCACGAGACAAAACTCGTCCTACTAGGGTAACCTAGGGGTTTAAAGGCTTGTTGCATACGCTAAATGCAATCGCTTGCCCGCGAAAAAGGTATTCTATCCCAATAAAAGAATTTTCAAGAATTGAACTTTAAACTAATTTCTTTTACATTGCTCGGGACGCGCAAAGTTCTAAGTTAGGGGGTGTGATTAGGCACATATTCTTCATATTTATCCCCTTAATTTCGGTATTTTTATGATCCCGTGCAGTGTAAATAGTTTGGATTTGTCTCGTATTTATGCTACTAACCCCTTTTGGCAAGTATTTCGTGTTTTGTGTATTTCTCATGTGTTTTACAGGTATTTCATGCAAGTTAGTGCGAAGGAGAACTCAAAACAGTGAAAGAAACCGAGAAATGGAGAGTTGAAAGGCATTTTCGTAATTTTACAGCCTTAGTCCGGAGGTGGGGACAACTAGAAAGTTGAAGATCTCTAAATTACAAGAACACAGGAAAAAACGGCACCTCAATCCGAGCTACGGTGAAGAAGTTACGATGTTTTGAAGTTGCGCGATAACGAAGAGAAACGAACCGGTCTGGCTGTGCGAATTTCTGTCATTAATTATGCAGATTTTATGGTGATTGGCTGGTAAAAACTTGTGCCACAAGCAAAATTTGATGTCAAATTCGTGCAACTTGGTGCTATAAAAGATCAAACCCTAATTCATTCAAAGGGGGACTCAAAATTAGAGAGAAAAAGTCATTTTTTAGAAATCCTTTTTAGTTTTTCATATTTTTAGAGAAACCTTAGTTTGTATGTTTGAAGAACAAGTAGTATTCCGGATTCAAGTTCATCTAGTGAAGATTTCAAGTATCAATTCTTCAATTCAATTCAAGTATTAAATTCCCTTCTCTTATTTAGTCTCAATTTTATTTTCAATTTCCAATTGTTTTGCAATTTGTTACCAATGTTTGTTAGATCCATAATTCCATGTATTGGTATGAATCTGTTTTCTAGAAAAATCATGTCTAGATAAATTCTTAAGGCATGGGGTACATGAACTCATTCCGAGGGGAATTACCCATTTAGAAAATAGAGGGTAAATTAAATATTGACCGAATCGTGTATGGAAATTATACAAACATAGCCAATCTTTTAATCTCTCTTGCCCTAGGTACTTGGGATGTTTAAGAACGCTATACAAGTGTATTTGTCCATTCACCGCTTTGTATTTACCTTTGATTTCATATGATGCGGGCAAGATCCCCCATATATGTAATGCTTAGGATCTACAAAGACTGGATTTAGTAAAAATTTCAATTTACAATTCTAGTACTCTATACGGTAATTTACTAAGGTTTGAGGGATTGTACTCCACCCTATTTTCTCTCATTTGTCAAATCTAATTTCTTCACAATTTTTAGTTTATTTTTCTTGAGTAAAATTTTTATTTCACTAGAAATTTCCCAATCATTAATCATCTTTTCATATTTCTTTTGAGGAATCATTTCAAGATTTAATAACTTTCCCTATTAATTGTGCCAATTTTTTATCCCTGTGGATACGATCCCGACTTACCGAGTTTATTACTTGAGCGACAGGCTTGCACTTGAGGCTTGAGAAAATGCACTTTTGAGACAAATTCTTAGTCGCGTCATTGTGGTGTGTATTTTAGTGATCTTTGTGAATCCCTTTTCACCAATCAGATCTATCCCTATTTTTTTTATGAATATAACATATTGGGTATTAATATTTAGAGAGCTGAGAAAATAATTTTTGTAGCTCAACTCTGTTAAAATTTTTAGAGAGTGAGATTAAACCAGAAATATTTGTTGTCATCTTCAAGTGTTGATTTCTGTCCAAATGAAAATGAAGATTGGACATCTCTTATTCTAAATCTTCACTTATGATTTTTCAAGAGTATACAATTTTTGTAAGTGTTTTCTCTCATTTTTGTGTGTTTTATTTAGATCAGTCTTTCAATCTAATATTTGTACACAACACTCACTATTCACGAAATTAATTTGTGTATGTGAATATTCTGTTTGTATCTTGTTTGTGAGATCTTTAATGTTTTTAAACATTTTGTTTTAAAACTGATTTTCAAAAAATATTTTGATAATATTCAGATTTATATTGTTTATGGTTACCTAAGATTTTTGAGATCTGATTTGTGAAGATTTAATATCTTTATTGAATATTATTTCCTTGAGTGCTTGAGACTGTTTTTATTTAATCTGAAATATTTGTGAAAATAGTCTTCATAAGGTTTTATATTAAAATCTGATTTAATCTAATATTTATTTTCTGAAAAATAAGATTGTGAATATTTGACTGTATGAGTTTATTGAATATATTTTCAGTCATATTTTGTGTATATGATTTCTTGGTTGTTTAAGTGATTTTCAGGAACTAATCTTCATTGTGCACATCACTTAGAAAATCACTCATTTACACCTACTCATGTTGTATTCACGTAGACACATTCAATTGTGTAAATATCTGAACAAGTCTAGTGGTCATGGTTGAAAAAGAAAAGAAAGTTTTCCAAAGACTGTTTTGAAAGTCAAGAAGACTTGATTTGAATGGACATAAGACTTGCAAAGATATATAGAAGATATAATCTGTTGCATTCCATTCGGTGTGTAATCATTTAAGTGTGGGTGTGTCATCTAGGATAGAACACCACACACATACACTTCAGTAAGAACTAAGACAATAGGCACTGAGCCAACCTGCGCTTAAGAATCTAGAGGGTAGGTGAAAAAGTGAAGAAAGCAAAGTGAAAAAGAGATGCATTGTGAGGTTAATTACGAAAAGGCAACCAGAGCGGAGAGAAGCTTGGTCGAGATAGGTAATAGCTTGTTATGATTTATCTTGCTTTGAGTCTTGTTGCATGTTTGTATAATCGTTCCTATTTCGTTTGGTTTTAGTGGAAATAGATTAGGTAACTCCTAGAGGAGTTCGTCGTTTTTCCCGGGGAAGGGTTTTTGCGACGTAAAATAAATACCTTGTGCTTTACATTACTAAATTTCAATATCTCACCTCATACGAAAAAAGTAGGTTTAATACTAGAAACGCACATAATTAATTGAATTGTATATTATCTGTTTTGACACCTAGTTAACTCAAGATAATAAATAGGACTATTAATTGACTTGGCAAATTAAAATCTGTTTTAGCTAACTTAGCAATTCAAGAAAAGTTTGAATTGGTCCCTTCTTGAATAACATAGATAACTCGTAGGTAATTGGAATTTATTTCGGCAAATTGTTTACTTTCGCATTATAGTCTTGCGCATCGCGGGGTCCCAACAAGTTGTATCAGAGCTAGACTTTAAAAAGATCATTTTCCAAAACTTTTGTCAAACTCGTTTTACCTTGTTTTCAATGGATGATTCAAGTAAATTACTTAGGCTTGGAAATTTTAGTAGACCTCCTACTTTTGATGGGTCAAATTTTTCATATTGGAAAATCAGAATGGTTGCATTTATTCAAGGCATATTAGGAGATGATGTGTGGGATTTAATTGAAAATAGTTATAGGCACCCCACTACTCCTATAGCATAAGGTAGCACTATTTTTTGAAAGCTTAAAACTACTGAATTAAGTATTAATCAGAAAAAGATAATCAATTTTAATAATAAGGGCAAAAATGCGATTTTCATGAGTGTGAGTGAAAATGAATTTAAATGTATATGTCATTGCATTACTAGTAAGGATGATTGGGATACTTTAGTTATTGCACACGAGGGTGACGATAGAGTAAAGCAATGTAAAACACAAATGTTGGTTCAACAATACAATATGCTAGTTATGAACAATAATGAACCATTTGATGATTTTTATATGCATTTGACTGATATCATTACCCAATTGCATGCGAATGGTATTGAATATTCTGATAAAGAGGTGTGTGCTAAAATTTTGAGATCTCTTGCACCTAGGTTTGACTATAAACTTTACTCTCACACCTGAATTGCTAAGCTCTAAATTGAGAACTATGGAACTTGAATCAGCCTTTAGGAAGACTCTCACATCTTATGCTAAGGACGAGTCGACCAGTACTTCTAGAGTTGCTTTTAAAACTGCCTATACTAATAAATATAAGCATAAGGTAGTTAAACAACATTCTTCATCTGATGATGATTCTGATGTGGAATCGGATGATTTTGATAAGATTGACAATCAACTTGCTGTTATGTCCTCTCAATTTAAGAAACTTTTAGAGCAAAGAAATACTATTGCTAAGAGACATACACAAGTGAATAATCAATCTAGTCGGTTGACTCGGCACCATAATAGAACATCAAAGGGAATTTCTAATTATGATTGTAGAAGTAGTAAGGTTAATAAATCTAAATTGGTTTGTCACAATTATGGGAAACTCGGTCACTTTATTATTATGTGTTGGTCTAAGCCACAGTCCAAACATTTTAAACAACACAAGGCACACATAACTAAAACTTGGGATAACTCTTCTGATTCTGAATCCGAAGACAACAAAGGAAATTCTGAACCAAATTACCTTGCATTTTTAGGAGAAGTTTATGACTGTTGTGGAGACGTGTACTTAGCAGGAATGACTGATTCTGAAGATGATTCTAATTTTGATTTTGATTCTGATTCTGATTCTGATTCTGATGAAGTGCTTGATTTAATTGATGCTGCTAAATCTTTATTATCTAGTCAGCCTTCTATGCTATAATTAACTGATCCGTTTGATGCTAAACGTGCCTTATGTGATACTAAATTTGATGATAAGAACATTTTACACACGGACACTAATGAGCATGAAAATTTTGTTGGTTATGATGACTACTCAGAATTGTATGTCAGGACTTTGCAAAATAGACAAGAATTATTGAATTTGGTTAAAATGCTTAGTGAGTGTTTAGAGAATCAATGTAAGATTGTTCAACAAAATTCTATTGAAATGAACAATGTCAAAATTGATTTTGAAAAACAATCACTTGATTTTAAATTTCAGATTACGAAATTAAAAGAAAATTTGTCTTCTTTTGAAGAAAACTATAATGTAGCGCTTTTGCAAGTTGAAAAATCCAAACAAGTTTGTGAAACATCTTTCAAAATGTGTCATAGTCGTGATATAAAATGTTTTTACCTTAATGAATTGCTTGCTGAACAACGATATAAGGGTGATACTAGAGGATTTGGATATGAGGGTCCTCTTGAAAAAGTTAATCCAAGTAGAACAATCTTATTTGTAAAAGCCCAAGAAGAAATGGCTCTTCCGTTGGAAAGTAAGTTGTCTGAAAAGGATAAAGGAAAACAAGTCTTTATTGAAAGTGATTATGAAAGTGACATTGAAAATTTCATAGAGAACTTTATAGGAACGTCTACATCAAAATATTGCCCTCCTTTCAAGAGACTCTATAGACCTCCTAAACCATTTATTCATAATGAATCTGTCAAGCATGTATAGGAAAAACAATACCTTTCAGACTTACCTACTTCTAGTAAATTATGTACTAGGTGTGATGTTTTTGGTCACCAAAATTGGGAATTCCTTGATAATCGTAAGAAAGGTACTCATTTTAAAAGTCATAATCGAAATGTGAAGCGATTTACAAATTTTCATAGGTAGTGCACTAATAATAATTAGAATCAGTTCTTCAATAAGTCTAGGCCTCATGTTAACAAGAACAACTTTTTGAAAAAAAAATTTTATTCTAAATTCCGAAAGGCCCAAAAACCTTTGAAAACTTTGACTATTTGGATTAGGACTTGTGACTTGAGACCTCCAATGGGTTTTTTAAAGTCAAAGAAATGCCCAACTAATGTATGTGATGCTTGCGAGACTGAAAAAACCATTAAGTCTCCTCACGAGAAGGTTAAGGACTTCAACACCACCATACCCTTAGATTTATTCATGATGGGGGAGGTGAGTTTAAACAAAGTGGAGTTACTAAGTATTGTGAGGCTAATGGATATTCTTACCAGTTTAATGCTCCAAAAACACATAAATAAATTAGGGTAATTCCTTCTATTGCTTGTGATTTTTAGCTTGATAATATGTTGTTTATGCCTTATGATGACTCTTGTTTAGAAGTAACTTCAACATTTGATTGGAAAGATTGTACTTGAATTTTTGCTTGTGTTTATTCTGCACTTTGATTACTAGATCTCTAAGGTTTTAGGATAAAGGTATCTACTAATAATCGGTATCTCTTAAAGCCATGTGTAATGTAGGAGACACTTATTTTGCAGATTATGAACACTTATTTTTTTTCTCTTCTTACCATTGTCTAATTTAGTCAAAATGGGGGAGAGTTGAGTACATATTCTATTCTTGTGTTGTTGATATTCTTCATATATATCATGTCTTATAATTTCCTGCACATTTAATTCTGTCATTTTAATATTTTGGTAGAGAAAATGCTACTAACTTGATTTCTCGGCAGAAAGTGTATTTATGTGTTGTAGGTATTATCGTCGGTTGTCCAGAGTTGTGTCTTTTATTTTCTAGGATGGGTAGGTGTAACAACCCGCGTAATTTTGGGCTATTTTAATTAATTTTTGGAAAATGGAGGAAAATAAAGTTTTTGATAAAATTATTTTTATTTCTCAGACTTGTTGGTTATTATTTTTAAAGGCGAGAATTTTAAACGGTTTTGAAAACAGAGTTAAAACGGATTTTAAAATGATTTTTAAATGTTTTTAACTCTTGGAGTTGTTTTAACTTCCAACTTTTTATTTCTTTGCCTTATTTAAAGGAGTCTTTTGGATTCCAACTCTTCATTTCTTTGCATTATAAAAGGAAGTCGTGGGAAACCTTTTAACATACTTTTGGCACAAATTTTGTCAGCAAATATATTTTATATTTCTCTTCTTTTTATATACACATTGGCCCTTTAGATTTGTTAGTTCCAACCTTAGATTAGAGGTGTTCTTGGGACTATTTTGTTGGAGGTTCTTGGAGGAGCTTTTGTAGATCTTTTGTGTTGATCTTGAGGATGTGATCGTTGGTTTCTCATCATGGTTTGAGGTATGGGGTTTTACACAATATGCTCCTTAAATCTCGCGAGTTTCATTCTCTTTGAATTCTTGTTAATTGAACTCATATTTGAATTGATAAATTCATTGAAATCTGGAAAATAATTGTTGAAATTATTTTGATTCATGTGGTATCATTATATCATTGTTGAGCACGTTGTCATGAGATTTTAATATGGCACGGATGTTGGGCACTCGCCAAAATTCCTGTTTCTCGGGCTATGGCTTGATAAAGCTTATACGGATGTGGTGAGGCCTAGTGACCCGGATAAAGTGTTGTTGAGAAATTATATTGATAAATGCTTTGAGATTTGCATTTTGATTTGAATATTCGTACTCGTGTTGTTATGCTTTGTTCATCGTTAATATATTTATTGAGCATCTTTCCTATCGCATTGTGTACTTCCCCATATTTTCTTTTAGTGGCAGTTTAGCACGGATTTTAGGGTGCTATGGAGATTGATTTTAGCGAGGATTGTTTGGGAAGAATTTTAATACAAGTTGGAAGAATTGTATTAATTATTTCATTGGTGTATAGAGCATTTTTATTCGAGTTATATAGTTGTAATTTTAATTCGAGAGACTTGTTGTAATTGAAGAGATTGAGATTAGTGGATTTATATTATTGTGGGTTTATTTAGATGCTCTATTCTTTATCTATGATAGATAATTATTGGCGTAACTAAGCTAAGACTTATCATGAACACCACACCAATTTTAGACACCAACAATCCAAATGGCCCCCAACCTCCATTGCTGACCCATGAAGCTATCAACCAATATTCAAAACATCAATATACTCAATTATATTTATGAATTGATGATCTTTAATAGTTTTCCCTAGCGATTTATGATCGAGTAGCATCATTTAAAGGCCTAATCTTTCAAAACCCCAAATCAGACCATAGTCTATCACATGCATATATAGTAGAGAATAACATATATAAAATCATATCTATGTATTAAATCAACATAGGGATTCAACTTATAACAGAAATCAAATACTAAACACGAGTTATAATCATAGAATCATATGATAAAACGATCCAATTCAAGGTTTTTCATCAAAAAACTTAAGTCTTTTAAAATCATAATTAATTAAAACTAATGCAAATTAACCCGATTAATAAATATGTCAAGATATCATATTATAATTCTAAACATGGTTCTAAATTCCAAAATAATTACATGTCAATGAGATCATAAACGAATTACATATTACACAGTGATAAAGCAAGAGATTTCTTGTCTAAATTGTATTAACGAGTGATTCTTCCTCTTGATCCCTTGTTCCTCCTCCTCAAAGTTCCTCCCATGTTATCCCAATTATCTAGAGTTGCTAGAGTTTGTGTTTTATGTGCATTGTGTGCAACTAATGAGGGTTAACACCTTTAAATAGGCCTAAACCCGTAGGTCACCAAAAGTACTAATTTTAGGCCACTAAATGATCCCATAATACATCTCATACCACTTAAAAACTTGTCCAAAAGGTATACCTACCCCTAAAGGCCCAATCCAAACTATTAAAAACACATATTCGAGTCCCCGTGACACTCTAGAGTCCCATCCAAATGATAATACATTACACATATATTGCAATACTCATAGCATAAATAAAATACGCAATTATTATACAATAACACATAGTGGAAAACCATATATTTAATATCCCCAATTAATTATGTGTAAAACGTGGCACAAAAATCATATTACATGAAAATTTAATTACCATATAAATCATGCATTTTATTATTACCAAATCAGACAAGTAATAATTAGTCTCATTTATTAATTTATTTCTCACTTAATAAATAATAAATAAAGGTCACAAAAATACGGGCATTGCAGTCTTCCCCACTAATACAAAAATTACATCCTCGGAATCTACTAAAGCTTAATGTCGAAACATAAATGAAGTACAAATTCCATAGGCATATACACAACTAGACCGTACTCGTATCATCACGAGATAAAAGAAACAAGGCTTACATATGCCTACCATAACATGCGATGACTAGGGCGCCCACACACTCAATACCACATATACACACCCCAGAAAGATCACATACGTATATATATATATATATATATATATACAAAACTCAAGTATAAAAGGCTTAAGCATAAAGTAAAGACTTGATCTACTACCCCACTAATCGTGACTTGACTTTTTCTAAGGTTCCCCCACTTATTCTACTGATGGTGAGAATGCTCCTAGATGATCTTGATATCTCACTCCTCAGCCTCGTTGACCCAAGACCAAGTATGTTGTAACACCCCGTAATTTTTAGTGATTTTTATATGGGGATGAATTAAATTAAAATGGAAAAATAATGCGAATGAAAATAAATATTAAATAGCGTGATAAGGGTTGATATTTATTTGTATTAAGTATATTGAGTATTACTTATTGAAAGAGTAATAAATTAGTAAGAACGCATTATGATTATCGTGACTGAGAAATGCGGCAGTTACAGTAATTTAGTCGGGACGCGCGTGTCAGTCATGTTGGGACTTAAATTATGAGATAAAATGAAATTTGTTTATGGGTCATCGAAATGGTCATTTTGAGTAAACCAACGTGTCTGAAAGGTTCGATATTGTTACAAAAGTGGACTCGATGTTTGGATTGGGTCCCAGGGCATTTTTAGGCAAAATCGGCACCCCGAAAGGGTATTTTGGATTTTTGGCTTTTTAAAGTAAAGGGACCAACGATTTTACTAGGGTTAAATTAGCATGTATATTGAGGGTTATAGGGTTAGTAGTCAGAAAAATAGAGAGATTCCATTAGAGGAGGAAGGTGAAGGATTCCAAGGCTCCCCACACCACCACCACTAGAGTATAGATCGAAAGGAGATAAAGACAACTCCACCATCTTTCTGCACAAATCAGACCAACAATCTCAAGGAAAGTGTTTATCTTACATGTTTTTTATTTAGTTATAATACCCATGTAGTGTAGGGATTATAATATCATGATTTTAATTGTGTTCTTGAAATTTTGAGTGAATAAAGTCATGAATTGGGATAGGAATGCATGTAGAATAATCCCACATAGGTAGAGGACACGAAATCAGATTCGTATGTGTAAATCTTATGGAAGAAATCTGGGAAAAATATTGATTATGTATGAAGAACGTGAACTAGGGTTTTGGGTGGAAAAACCTTAAAGAAAGCTTGAGAATTTTGGGACTTAATTATGTTTTGATGATAAAGATTCGTTAGAATTGATGTATATACTCTTATATAATGTTGGGATAAATTATAATGGAGCTTGGGAAGATTATATGAAGGAATTTTTGGTTAAAATGGTGAAAACTTAGTTATGTAAGGATGAAGAAGGTACCTACTACATTTCGAATCGATTAGGACCAAGGGAGAATCGATTGGGTAAGGCGAATATATTCAGCCCTTGGATGAATCGATTTGGTGTGCCAGAATTGTGAGATTTTTCTTGATGATGCTGAAAATAGCACCATCAAATCAATGTAAGTGTATGACCTCAATACCAATTCAATAATGGTGATATAGACAATATAACGATAGAAGGATATGAGGCAAAGAGAGAATAAAACAGGGTATAAAGTGGTTCAGCCAAATAGCATGTGTTCGCTGTGCAAGTAAGTGACCTTCACTATAAAAAAAGGGCTTTAATGGCCTTTGTGATACAATTCACTCACTTTATCTTTCTACTGTGTAGCTTAACAGAGTTTTTCATAGGGTTTTTAATATGCGATCCCCTTACAAGGTAGAGGAAAACATGTATATACAGTGCTTGAGGGTGTAGTGCATCTCCCATGCATGCTATGAGCATGTGAATGGTGATTAAACCAATTATATGTGGACACAAGGTTATTCCACATATGGATAATGATAACAAAATATTCCCTCATGTGAGGGTAATGATTTGGTTATAATGATTTTACCCACGTGTTCCAAGTCTTCCATATGCTTGCATATACTCGAACCTGTGACATCATCAGCTATAACTTCGGCCCAACTGAGTATGATGTTAGTAAGTTCGAGAGTCGAGTTAGTTTGCCAATCATTAGTGTGACCTCGGCCATAGGGGTGAGCCGAGGTTGTATACTAGGAGTCTGGTGACACTATCGGCTGTGGCAGAGTATGAGAGTGGCCAGGATTATGCCCATAAGGGTGTTACTGACCTCGGTTGATGATGAATCGAGGTTGATCAATATGGAGTCGACCTCATGAAGGATGACCTCTCTGGTGGCTATTGTGTTCTTCCTGATTACTCGGCTATAAACTTGGCCGAGGTTGCTGAATCCGAGTATAGGGGTATACTTTGGGCATATCAATCACCCCTATCCCTTAGTATTCTATGTGAATAGCTGGCTGAGGGGTATATAGGTCAGGCAGATGAAGGGATGTTTTTGTATCTTCGGGTGTGGAGTTGTCCCTTGGACACATGTCAACCTTTGAAGTGATTTGCGTCTGCCCCAAGATAATGATTGATCTGATGATGTATTTTAGGGGTTCTTGGTGTAATGATGATTGCCTTAGTATTTGAGCCTCATCATTGCAATGGTTTAAATACCATTTTCCCCTTTATTTTCTTTCTTCTTCCTTCACTTTCCCGCTTATAGTTTCTTCTGCAACTATTTCTAAAAATCCTTCATATCTTTCCTGCTCTTCAAGGTTCTCTGTCCTTACCCCTTCCTTCCTCATTCAAGCTCAATCAGGTATTGTTCTGCAACCCCTCCTCTTTTATTTCTAAGCATTAATTTACTGCTTTGATTTTTTGGTGAGCTTCTCCTTTTTTTATTAGGTTTTCCACCATTATTGGGTGGTTATAAGGTTAAAATTTCAATGGGTGGGTGACCTTGGATCCATACTAGGCTGTCCCGAGGTTGTTTTAGCCAAAAACTCCCACTTTTAGGCTTTTCGGTAAACCCTACGATCATCTTTTCTGATGACATAATCTTTGAATGTTCTTGGTGTTCTTAATGAAAACCCCTTTGAATTATAAGCTTTGATCCATTTACCTAGGTGTTAGAAATAATTGACATGTTTGTCTATTTAGCTTGAACTTCTCCAAGTGTAGTGTCGTCTATCGGATGCTTAGACCTTTGTATAAACTTGCTGAAGAGTTTCCAATTGTTCACGAGTAGTGTTTTGAAAAAATCAGACAAATTGATTTAGCCCAGGCCAAGGCTTGTAAGACCGACGCTGTTCCCCTTCGATCGATTTTTCCTCCTCTATTATCTTTTATAGGCCCTGAAGCTATCGAGGTCTCCGAACTTATGTCGGAGACATCTTCTTCAGATCCCATGTCCACATCTGAAGCTGCAGAGAGCATAGATTCTTTTCAAGAGGCCATGGATTACTCCCCTAAACCAAGTGGAGTTTCTGAGGAAGAAGAGGCTTCAGAGCGTTCCTCATCTTACAAAGATACTGGGCCTTCACGCAGATCCCCTTTTATAGAAATTTTTGAGCTGAATCTATCTTTTCCCCCTCCTTTTGTTGCCATTCCTCTATTAGCGGCCAATGGTACTGAGTTTGCAGAGAGATTCCCTAGTGGTGTCCCCACTTGTTATCAGGCTGAGGTTATTGAGGACGATGACGATGAAGAGAGTGAACTCGATACCTCTGACACTGATGGATATCAGAGCATTGTGACTGAATACAACCTTCTGGTCTTTAGACACTTGTATTCCATTGATTCTTCTATAACCCTGAGGAGACCTCTGAAGGAGGAGAGGGACTTTGATGGTCGAGAGGGCAAAAACTATGTTTATGAGCAAATGTTTAAACTAGGTTTTCATTTACCCTTTCACCCAACTATCCGAGAAATTCTCTCCCCTATAAACCTCTCCCCTTACCAACTATCCCCCAATGAATGGAGGGTCATGATTGGTCTATCATCATTTGGAAGGTTGTTCACCATACAGACCTTCCAAAGAGAGTTTTTACTGCGTTCTACATTCCCTCGTCTGCCAAAAATCACCCCGTCTATTACCACTTCTTAGCGAGGAAATCCAAGAAAAAAATGCTCTCATTTACGTAAACTTCCAACCACAACTGGAAACCTCAGTATTTCTTCATTTTTGGGCTTGGGAGTTTTGCCCAAATGAGGCTTGTGGAACATCTAATCCACGTACCCCTATGAGGTGGGCTAAGGTCTCCCATGCGGCCAAAGACGACCCTGGTTTAAGCCAGGATAACTATAAGGATGTGAATGACCTTTGTAGTTAGGGCAAGAATGGTCGTCTCGTCAAATATGAACATCTAATGAACCCTTACTACCTTTCTCAGACAGTTTTAGGGGAAGGCCCTTTAGAATAGCTTTGTAAGTTTTAAAAATGTTCCTTAAGTTATATCTCGTACCTTTAATCTGTTTGATTTTCTAACTCTGAGATTTTTCTCTTTTGCAGGGCGACCAGAGGGTATCTCTGAAGAGATTTGGGAAATGTCGGTCACAAGCCTTATGAATCCTATGGAGAGACATGGTGGTGAGAATGTACCTCCCCCGGTGCAAATAAGAAAGGCCGATGCTTCCAAGAAAAGAAAGGCTCATGTCGATCCTGCCCGCACCAAACCTGGAAAAGTTCTAGCTCCCGACAGTGACATCCCAATTTCCACTGACAACACTTTGGTTTCTCGGTTGTCGTAACTAAAGATAGGTGTCAGAATGATCGGCCATAGCATTCAGGCTAATGATGCAATCGGTTGTATTATGACTGAGGAAGATAAGCGATTTCTTCAAGCTTTGGATGTTCCTTTGCTGGCCGAGTTTGCGATTCACAAGGAAGTTCAGGTACCTCTGAGGAAGATAAGTGTTATCTCTACTTTTTATATATCGTCATTATTTATATGTATGATTTCTACTATAGGGTGAAGCGTATCTTAATCGTCGAGCTGACTGGACCTTAAAAAGGTTACCCTTGATTCATAGGGGTAGAGATGCTGAGAAAACAGAGGCCGAGCTCAAGGCCGAGGTGGTGAAGCTTAAAAGGGATGTGAAGGATAGAGATAACCAAATCACTCAGGTGTAGGAGGATCATAAAAAGGCTTTGAAGGCAAAGGATGAGAGCCTTGGATCAAAGGTTGATGTTACTATTAAGTATGCGATGGATGACACTTCAGATTACATCATTAAGGATTACAAAGTCTCTAATGAGTTTGTTAGCTTTGGCATTGAATACTTGGAAAGAGGCATTAAGGCAACTGGACGATGGGCTGCTCTTAAACAGGGTGAGTCTGGGAGCTTGACTGCTGAGGACTTTGCTTGTCTCGGATTTGGCGACGCTCATTTGCTCAAGCTTTAAAGGAAGTGGAAAAAGGTGGTCCAGCTGAGACAAGCCCCCTGAAAGCCAGGGAGAGTGAAGATGTTGCTCAACATGAAGGAGAGGTTGTAGTCACAAACCTTGGCCTCAACTAAACAAATCCAGTTGTTCATGGCTTGGCTCCTACCGAGGGACAACCCAAGCTTTGAGGGCTCTCCTGCTTGTTAAAATTTTTGTGAAGCTTTTTATGGTCATTCTTTTTATGAACTTATGGTTGTAACTTTTTCCTGACATTTTGCATGTAACTCTTCAACCTCGGCTAGTTATGAGTACAATGAGATTCCACTATTCCTCATTTTTATTGCTTGCTATGATATTTTGTTACTCTGTAGCCTATGATGTTCCACTTAGTCACCACAAATTTCACCAAATAAATGATGTTAAGAGTTTGAGATTACCAACTAAATGATGTTTTGCCTCATAATTTCACCAAGTTAATGGTGTTTTAGGGTCTGAGATCACCAACTAAATGATGTTTTATCTCACAATTCACCAATTTAATGATGTTAAAGGTCTAAGATCACCAAATTAATGATGTTTATCCTCATAGTTTCACCAAATTAATGGTTTTTTAGGGTCTAAGATCACCAAATTAATGATGTTCCATTTACTCACCACAAATTTCACCAAATAAATAATGTTAAGAGTCTAAGATTACCAACTAAAGGATGTTTTACCTCATAATTTTACCAAATTAATGGTGTTTTAGGGTCTGAGATCACCAACTAAATAATGTTTTATCTCATAATTCACCAATTTAATGATGTTTTAGGGTCTGAGGTCACCAAATTAATGATGTTCCATCTCATAATTCACCAATTTAATGATGTTAAAGGTCTGAGATCACCAAATTAATGATGTTCTATCTCATATTCACCAAATTAATGATATTTTAGGGTCTGAGATCACCAAATTAATGATGTTTATCCTCATAGTTTCACCAAATTAATGGTGTTTTGGGGGTTTAAGATCACCAAATTAATGATGTCCCCTCTTATAATTCACCAATTTAATGATGTTAAAGGTCTGAGATCACCAAATTAATGATGTTCCATCTCATATTCACCAAATTAATGATGTTTTAAGGTCTGAGATCACCAAATTAATGATGTTTTCATCTCATTTGATCAAATAATTTAACACATGAAAGAACAAAGATGATGAGGAAAATTTGATTCTCATTAATATTCACTCTTCTTTCTCAAACACATGTATTACAAATAGAAAATGAGAAACTACAACCTTATTGATAATATTTCATCAGATAATCAGCATTCTAGGGTAACTTCATCAGTAACTCTATAGGGGCCATGCCAGTTTGCATGAAGTTTGTTCGGTTTTTGACAGGTATTCTTCACTACTAGGTCTCTCATTGCTATCGGCCTTGGTTTTATCCTCTTATTGTAGAACCTGGTCGTCCTCTACTGATAGGCTTCCACTCTGACTTCAGCATCCTATCTTCTTTCCTCAATCAAATCAAGGTTAAGTATTATTTCGATCATGTTTGCCTCATGGTTATATGTCTGAACTCTGTGTGTTGCAGACCAATCTCGGTAGGGACTACCACCTCTGAACCGTATGCTAACATAAATGGGGTCTCCCCCGTCGGTGTTTTGGTTTTCATTCTATACGCCCACAACATAGCGTGTACCTCTTCAATCCATTGTCCCTTGGCATCCTCCAATCTCTTCTAAATCCCATCAAAGATGGTCCTGTTTGTGACCTCAGTCTGCCCATTAGCCCGGGGTCGGCCTGGTGCGGAGAAGAACTGTTTGATGTCGATCTTCTTACAGTAGCTTCCCAGGGAGATGTTATTGAACTGGGTACCATTATCAGAGATAAGCGTATTGGGCAAGCCATATCTGCAAATGATGTTCTTTTATATAAACTGGAAGGTCTTCTTCTATGTGATAGCGATCATGATCATGGCCTCGGCTTCCACCCATTTTGAGAAGTAATCTATCGTAACAATCAGGTATTTGTAGTTGCCAATTGCCCTTGGAAAAGGTCCTACCAGTTCAATCCCCCATACTGCGAATGGCTATAGTGAGGTTAGAGATGTCATAGGTTGATGAGGCTGATGAGGGATGATGGAAAACCGCTAGCACTTGTCACATTTCTTCATATATTCGGTTGCATCCTTAGCCAAGGTCGGTCACCAATACCCCTGAGTGATAATTATCTTAGCTAGTGACCTTCCTCCAATGTGACTTGCGCAAGACCCTTTATGAACATCTTTCAGAATATAATCCACTTCGGTTGGATGGACACATCGGAGCAGAGGTAGAAGAAAAATGTTTTTGTACAGCACATCTCCTAAGATAGAGAAATTTGCAGCCTTATACCTCAACTTTCGTCTCTCGGCCTTTGAATATGGGAGCTTTTCCTCTCTGAGATACTAAATAAAAGGATCCATCTCAGATGGTCCCAAGTTCAAATTAAAGCTTTACTCTGGACCCTAGTCTTCTTCTTCTATGCTCGGTCGCCGAAGGATCTTAACTGGGACTGTCCTCCTTATTTCTGTACGTATGGATGAGGCTAGCCTTGCCAAAGCGTCGGCTCAACCATTTTCCAACCGATGGATTCTTTTCATTTTTATTTCGACGAAGTCTTTCATCATTGACTTCACTTTCATCAGATATTTTTCCATTCTGTCATCCTTAGCCTCATATACCCCCAGAACCTGGTTAACCACCAGTTGGGAGTCACTATTGACCAGAAGTTGGTCGGCTTTGAGTCCTCTGGTGAAGGAGAATCCGTCTATAAGGGCCTC
Source organism: Sambucus nigra (assembly GCA_949130495.1). NCBI lineage: Eukaryota > Viridiplantae > Streptophyta > Magnoliopsida > Dipsacales > Adoxaceae > Sambucus > Sambucus nigra. The sequence continues at coordinate 531,209,274 of OX422214.1, forward strand.
ATACTCTGACTTATTATTTTAAGTTTTAAAACTGAATCTTAGGGCATACTCTGTATCGATTTTGTCCGGTGCCGATATAATCAAGCTGGCTCCACTTCCACTTTCGCACGATGACCCATCAATAAACAAGCTCCACATTACACCTTTTGAGAACTGAGCTACTTCTACCACCCCTTTCCTAAGTAGAAATTTTTCGGTGTGAGCCATGTTAAGACGATCTATATTCGCCTCCGTCGACCTTCCTCTTGGTCGAACCTTCTACTCTCCATATGACCGACCATTGTCTGTCTTTGCGGTCATTGGTCTTTCCACTTATGTCTCAGCCACTGCAGAACTGGAGGTGTTTCTACTTATGGCCGAATCTTAAACCTCTTCACCGTAAACCTCGTCCCAAGTAAATTCTGCCACAAAATCAGCTAACGCCTGACCCTTGATTTCCATCATTGGCTGATAGACTATGGCGTATTCTCCCAGTTCAATAGCCCATGTCATTAATCTACCTGATTTCTTAGGCTTATGGATGACCTGTCTGAGGGGGGAGTCAGTCAAGATGACCATAATGTGGGCTTGAAAATATGTCTTCATCTTTCTTGAGGCATGGATGAGGGCATAGGCCAGCTTTTCCATTTTGGGATACCTTTTCTCTGCTCTTTGCAGGGCTTTGCTGTTGAAGTATACTAGTCTCTGCACTCCATCGTCATCTCGTACTATTGTGGCTCTTATAGCCGACTCAGACAGATCCAAGTACAAATAGAGTTTTTCTCCCTGAATAAGATGGGATAGTAGAAGTGAAGAGCCGAGATATGACTTTAGTTCTAAGAAGGCTCTCTCACATTCTTCGTCCCATTCAAAATCTTTTTTGAGAATTTTGAAAAAAAGAACGCATTTATCAGTTTCTCTGGAGACAAACCTGTTGAGAGCAGCAACTCTTTGTGTAAGCCTCTGAACCTATTTAGTCGTAGTTGGGGTCTTCATCTCCACCAAAGATCTGATTTTCTCGGGGTTGGCCTCTATCCCCCTCTGATTGACGATGAAGCCCAAAAACTTCCCTTCTCCTATGCCAAGACACACTTAGCTGGGTTGAGATTTATTCTGTATCTATCCATTATATCAAAAGTTTGCCTGAGGTCAGCCACAAAAGTGTCGGCCTTCAGACTTTTGGTAAGTATGTCGTCAACATATACCTCCATCGTCTTCCCTATCTTATCTTTAAATATCTTATTAACAAGTCTCTGATAGGTAGCCCCGCCATTCTTCAGTCTAAAGGGTATGACCTTGTAGCAGTAGGTCCCTATGTCGGTGATGAAGGTAATCTTCTCTTCATCGTTCGGGTGCATAGAAATCTAGTTGTATCCAGAGTAACCATCCATGAAGCTCATCAGCTCATGGCCAGCAGTAGCATCAACTATTTGATCAATTCTGGGTAAAGGGAATTTATCTTTAGGACATGCCTTGTTTAGATCTGTGAAGTCGACACACATCATCCATTTACCATTAGCTTTGGGGACGATAACTGCATTGGCCAACCAATCAGGGTATATTACTTTCCTTATGAAATCAACTTTCTACAACTTCTTTACTTCTTCCCAAATAACCTCGTACTTCTCTCAGGAGTAGATTCTTCTCTTCTACCGTATTAGCTTAGCATCATCGGCTACATTTAGCTTATGGCATAAAAGATAAGGATTTATGCCTGATATATCTTCGTGGCTCTATGCGAAGACACTTTGCCTTTCCTTTAAGAGTTTTATCATCTCTTCCTTTACATCTTTTCTTAGGGCTTTTCCAATCTGGACGGTTTTTTTCGGCTCATCCTCATTGAGGACGATGGATTCTACCTCTTCAGTTGCCTCCCCTTTTTTTAATTTTGTCTCATCTCTAGGTTCTAGTGTGTCGATGTTGTATGTGGTTATGGACTTTTGTGCACTTCTCTTTCCTCAACCGAATTGAAGTAACACTCTCGTGTTGTCGTCTGGTCACCCTGAAGTTCCCCTACTTCATTAGGAGTTAGTAATTTTATTATTTAGTGGATTGTCTATGGCACGACGTCAAACTCTTTGAGTGTTACTCATCTAATATTAGGTTGTACGCCGAGAAGACGGTTTCATCCATCACGAAAAAGTTAATTTTCTTGGTCAACCTCTTCGGCCATATGTCTCTCATTCTGACGTCCATCTCTCACATACCCAGTGGGTGGAACTTCTCCCCACTAAAACCTATTAGGGGGTGATGGTATGGGATGAGCCTGGCTCTGATAAGTCCTAGACCTTTTAAACATGTCCAGAACATAACATCTGCATAGCTTCCTCTATCGACCAAGATCCTTGGCACCTCGCATCCATGTACCCTGGTTGTAATAACTAGGGGGTCATCATGAGGGGCTAGGATGTTCTTGAAATCTAACCTTGAGAAGCCGACCACCAAGTTGTCCATGTACACATTTTTCCTTTTCTCTGGCTTATCATTAACAGAGGCTAAGTTCACATTATCTGCCTTCATCACTACTTTAGCCTCGGCCACATGTGCCTTCTGGTCAGCCACCTCAGTGCCTCCTCCTTCCAGGCCTCCACATATCATATTCACCCTAAATGAGATCATATTGATCCTTTTCACAGGGACATTATTATCTTTCGGTGGGAGGTTTAGATCATCATCGTCTTCTGAAGGGTCATCCCGTTTGGTCAGGGCGTCCTCCTTACACCTATCAGCCCTCTTCTTCCTGGGCTCGTCTCAGCCTTCATCTTCCCGGGCTCTACCTGAACCATTCTTGTCAACATGCTTCCTCAACTTTCTAAATTTTAACATCTTCTCAATCTTATCCTTGAGAGCGAAGCATCTTTTAATGGTATGACCGTGATTTTGGTAGAATTCACACCATAGAATCTTATTCCTTTTGCGAGGAGCAGTCTTCAACCTCTCGGGCCACCTGAGAGATCGGACATTCTTGATTTCATTCAGAATGTGTTCACAACTCACCGTCATAGGGGTTTAGTTTGCAAACTTATCCTTCATTGGTCTCTTCCTGCCATCTTTCCCTTTTGACTTCTAAAGCCTTCCACTATTGTGGGCTTTCTCCTTTTCACTTCCTTTGGCGACCATTTCTTCCTCTGCATGGACTTTAGAGGGTATTTGACTAATTTTTAAAGAATATTTCCTTTCTGAAGCCCTCCCATTAGGATGTCATTGCAATGCTCTCTTCATAGTCTTCAACCTCCAAATTCTCCTTATTAAAGCGGGTGATGTACTCCCTCAGGGTATCATATTTCCCCTGTTTGACGTACAATAGGTGTGTCATCTTCTTCCGAGGTTTCACCCCAAAACATAAATTATGGATGAAGTTGTCTGCCAACTACTTAAAACTTGCAATTGAACCTTTTGGGAGAGAGGTGAACCATATGTGGGTTGCCCCAGTCAATGTATTAGAGAAGGCTCTGCATCTAATCTCATCAGATATTAAGTAGATGTCGAAAGCTGACTGATACATCTCTAGATGGTGGAACGAATTGGTACTCCCATCATACTTGGGGGTGACCACTGGCAGCTTGAACTTGGCTCGGGTAGGGTAGCCCACGATCTTTGCAACAAAGGGTGAGCCTTGAGTGTAACCCGTTTGCAAAGGGTCTCGACTTTTTATGATATCTCCTATCTTGTTCTCCAGTCTTTGTATGGACTCATTCCAGGGATGGTCGGGACGACATTATCCCCTACCCCTTCTCTATTGTCTGGCTGACATGGCCTTTCTCTGTTAGTTGGTCGAGCCGAGGGTTCCCTACCTCCACTTCTTAGTCAGAAGTTGACTTCTCTTTGATCTTCTTGACCTTGAGGAGGTCTATAATTGTCCCTCCTTCCATTCCTCCTTGAGCCAGCGACACTCCTTGATCTGTAAAAACGGTTCCCCAGATCCACTTGTGGGCCGAAACTGTCAAAGGTCGACCCTCTGCTCAGCTTATCTAAGGCTGACTCCTTTGGTCTATAATCTAAGCTTTGCCTATGCTCTCGGCTCAACCTACAGTCCTGGCTCTGCTGTAGAGGATGGACGGTATTACCAGATATGCAATAGGGATCCTAGCAATCCCTTTCTTCCCCGTCTTCAGAGGGGTCATCCTTATATCGCTCGTCTTGGAGGTCATGACCCTCCTTCCCCAGGCGTAAATGCCTAGGGTCAGCAACGTCTCTCCTTCTCTGATGAGGATGAAGATCCTTTACTGGAGCCTGGGGTGGACCCCTGGCTAGCTGATCACCAACGTCTCCTCCGGCGGTTGGGGTTATAAACCCATCTCTAATGCCACCGATCCTGGATGCAAAATTTTGTTTGATCATAGAAAACTGGTTCTACATTTGCTGTTGGCTAGCAATGAGAAAGCAGAGCTCCATAGCCATCTAAGCCATCTGACTGAGGGGGCACTTGACTGGATCTAGCACCACCTCCTGGTGGTGCCAGTTTATTTTTTGGAGGAGGAGGAGGATCCATCGCCATATCACAGGTGAACTAGTAGAGTTGGAAAAGAGAAGAAAATCTTGAACAACCTCAACCAGAGCTCCTTCAATGGTGGTTCAAGCCCAATAATGGTGGGGTTGGACCACCACCAGAGAATCTGGTGAAGGGTAAGCTAAGACAGGAAGTAGATGGCTATCTACATTCCCACAGACGGAGCCAGATTGATGATGCTAGAAATAGCACCACAAAATCAATGTAAGTGTATGAGCTCAATAATCGTTCAATAATGGTGATATATGCAGTATAACGATAGAAGGAGATGAGGCAAAGAGAGAATAAGACAGGATATAAAGTGGTTCATCCAAATAGCCTACGTCCACTGTGCGAGTGAGTGACCTTCACTATAAAAGAAGGGCTGTAATGGCCTTTGTGATACAATTCACTCACTTTCTCTCTCTACTGTGTATCTTAATAGAATTTTTTCTAGGGTTTTTAATATGCAATCCCCTTACAAGGTAGAGGAAAATATGTATATATAGTGCTTGGGGGGTGTAGTGCACCTCCCATACATGCCATGAGCATATGCATGGTGATAAAACCAATCAGATGTGGACACATGGTTGTGCCACATATAGATAATGATGACCAAATATTCCTTTATGTGAGGGGAATGATTTGGTTATAACGGTTTTTCCCACGTGTTCCAAGTCTTCCATATGCTTGCGTATACTCGGACTTGTGACATCATCAGTTGGAACTTCGGCCCAGGTGAGTATAATGTTAGTAAGTCCAAGAGTTTATTTAGTTTGCCAATAATAAGTGTGACCTCGGCCTAGGGGTGAGCCGAGTTTGTATACTAGGAGTCTTATGACACTGTCAGTTGTGACAGAGTATGAGAGTGGCCAGGATTATGCCCATAAGATTGTTGCTGACCTCATCTGATGATGAACCGAGGTTGATCAATATGGAATCGACCTCGTGAACGACGACCTCTCTGGTGTCTATTATGATCTTCCTGATGACTCGACTGTAAACTTGGCCGAGGTTGCTGACTCCGAGTGCGGGGGTACACTTTGGGCATATCATTTCAGTTTAAACCCTAAAAATTTTGAGTGATTAATGGGGGGACTTTTAGACTATCTATAAATGATAAAGAAGATTATATTGAATGTCAATAGGCCTATGTTGAGGATTAGGTTTACATAAATTGAAGTGAGATAAGGTTAGGGATAATTGGGATTGCATCTATAGTTATTGAATGTTCGAGATTTGAAACGGGCCACTGGGAGATGAGTGAACCTATGATTTTGACTAGTAGTGCATAGGTGAAATAGCTACGAAAATAACGTAAGGGGTAAATAATACCTTTCTATTAGAGATTAATGCTCAGGAAAATGTGATAGAGAGTTAGAATCGTATATCGATAATACGTTGAGTATTCGAGAGATATATTACGTACGGGTTATATTTATAGGTTGTGTGTATACCTATACGGACTATATTATAGGATGAGTGTATACATATATGAGCTATATTAATGGTTGAGTGTATTCCTATACGGATTATATTTATAGGTTGTGTGTATGCCTAATATGTTCTTTCTTATGTGTGAACATACCTACGCTACCTTCTATCACGGGAGGTTCCGCATCGTGGACAGTCTTATCGTGATGAGCCCGTTGGGGGGATTTTAGACTTGTGCCTTAGAATATAAAACTTCGGGTTGAGCACTACTTGTGTATATGATAGTGTGGCCGGTCATTTGGTTGTGTTAGGTGTGCGCTTAGCCCAAAGGCTTAGAACTATATTCTCCTCCAATATGTGTTAATTTGATTTATGGTTTGAGGGTGATATCTGAACCGATAGTTCCTGATTTGGTACGAGAGGTACATGGACTTGATAGCAGAGTATCCCCCCGCGATTCTTAACCGGGGATAATGGAGATGTATATATAGATAGTGTGACATATATATACATGCATGTGTATTTATCCTACTTGTGTATGATGTAGGAAGGATATGTAGTGTATATCTAAAAGTGAATATAATTACGAGATAATATACTTAGTATGTGATAGTAGCAAAGTTAGATAGTGTATATATAATGATGATTTAAGTAGAGCAACTTAATGAAATGGTTTGACGATAACATACATGAAATGTTAACTAGGGTTTAATGATAACATACGTGAAATGTTAACAATGGTTTAATGATAACATACGTGAAATGTTAATTTTGGCGTAATAATACCATACGAGGAATGTTAATTATTAGTGCTACTATAGTGTACTGTATGAGCAGTACGGGCGAAGTTAAAGAGATAATTAACTAAGGACTTAATGAGTAAAGATTGGAATACTGTGGCATGTGGTATGGGCATTACGGGGGAGCTAAACATGTTAGTGGTTAGATAGTTATTGATGAGACCTAGTTGGGTTGGGTAGTATATCTAGGTATATGACGTTAGGCATGCACATTAGTTAACAGGTGAGGAAATCAAGGGAGTGTGCGTTGAACTAACATATGTAATCAATAAATGCTTTTAAATTGCGATCTAAATGTCTTCAAAAGTTTTAGGCTCTGACAAGTTTGCAAAATATTTTTAAAACCTTTTAGATGTCCATCTACGGGTATGCCAAGATAGATGATCCGTTTCAGGGATGCGTAGCAACAGTACTTATGGATGCTTGTAAGATTTGGATTAGACACTTCAGTCACTTCATTCCTAGAGTAGGATGCAGTTTCAGTTATTTCATTTGGGCATGTCTCCCCTTAAGTTGGTTCATTTATTGAGTTTATCAGACTTTGTATTTGTGAATTCAGTTTTATTTCAATAGATGTTTAGTTGGACTTATGTATTAGGAACGAATGGTTTATTTGGTATTATTTAATTCAGTTAATTATCTTGTGATTGGTTTAGATTATTATTACTGCGTGGATGGTTTGGTTCTTGTATATTTATTTTCGCATGATGTTGTCTAATGAAAGAAAAAACAAATTGGCACCAACATTTTGAATACTAGGTGGTTAGTAAACTTTAAAATGTTTTCGACAGTGATGCTAAGAATGAACCAGATGAGATTCATGTTTTATTTTTATAAAGTATTGATCACTCTGTATTTAGATAGATGGGATGTCACAGATGGTATCAGAGTATCAGGTTCTAGTGTCCTTAGGATCTGTGCGGATTTTTAAGTTTCAGCTTAGCATTCTTTGATATAGAGCCTTATTGTAGGATTTTTGTATTCCTAGACTTATGCGACTTACGTTCTCCTTCTATTAAGTATAGTTAATGTGACTCATATACGAGTTTGATTGCGCTTAATACGCCGAACAATATAGGACGACCAACTAGGGAATTTAGAAGGACTACGAGAGGAGAGGCTGAGGAAAAGACATATAATTTTCTGGGAATGGTGATCGCGATTGAAGTCAACATGATTATTATTCAGGAGGTGATAATAAGATAATCACTCGGGAGCAGTAGCTTCCCTAAGCACTGTAGTAGATAACGATGGTACAATTTCAGACTCACCCAGCGTAGTTGGCAAAGGGGGAGAGTCGGAAGTACTCTTTCGAAGAGCCATCTATAAGGATTCGAAGAAAAGAAGAAGTGTGACGGGCCAATGGAAGGATATAATCCAAAGGCAACTAAATAGGGTGGAGTGCAGTGAAACCCAAGATTAAATTTTGAGTAAAATTATTTTTTCTCATAAGAGCAGCGTTGTAGTGATGGGAGTCAGTCACCAGAACCATTGAGAGATACATTAATAACGAGAAATTTGAGTGCGGTTTTGACCGTAAGATCTTCCATCTGCTATTCAGACAAATATGCTAATGGAGTTTTAAAACTTATCACCAGCAGGCCAGATAGAGACCGATCGTGAGAGATAAGTTGACGTATTTAGCGAACTTCCTACCCGACAAAGGGGCTACGAAGAATAAAAAGGGGTTCCATCCGTTGACAATGGACTTGTGAGTAGAATACACAAGCATGCATAGAAAATACGATTAGGATGACCAGTGACGATGTCGTCATGGTCGTACGAGTATAAGTTTATATAAATTCTTCCATGAGATGGGAGCCAAGAGGGTTGGAGAATCTAGTCGAATAACAAGACTAGAGTAAATGGTGTTAGTAAAGAACCACGAGAAGGATACCCAGTAGGAGACCCATTTAAATGATTCAGATCAATTAAATTCTTACCAAGTGATGGTGGATTCATTCACGGCTAGTAAGGCCAATAACGAGTTTCATAGGTACAGCAGAGCCAAAGGGATAACTGGGGTAGAAATCGGGGCTAAGACTACCAGGTCCGAGAGAAGGACACCCGATATGTCCAGTGGGGCCAGAGATGGGGGGATGGAATAGAAAGGAACCCTATGTGTGGAGAGTAGGACCACTTATATTGAACTTGTCCACAACGAGAAAGTGGGACCAGTCAGATTTGGAAGGTAGATGGGAACGGTGCTAGTGGGGCACAACAGCAACATGAACGGGATTTCAGACAGGGAGATCCGACCAAGAGATTTAGATCAGAAGTCTTCAGACCTGAGAGTGGGGGGTTTAGACAGGACCAGTAGGGTCCTCAGCAACAGTAGCAACATCCCGTTCCTCATGGAATCCGGGGCCAAGGGAACAATGGGGGAGGTCAGCAGGGTCGTGGTCGGAGACAGGGATATTTTCAAGTCGATGTTTCACTTGTGAGTATGGATCACAAAAGAAGGGATTGCCCAAAGCGAAGAAGGTGGCAAATACAAGATAAGGTACTAAATGTACAACCATTGCGGCAGATGTTGGGTTAGTTTCGACGTGAGAATTACGTTCAGGAACTGGTCGACCAGGCGAGGCAGATAGCAAATGGAGGTAATATTTTATTTTCATCCTTGTGACTATGGGATTATCTCAGGTGACACGGGTGTGTCAAAATATATGATTTTTTACGCTTAATTCATGGCTCGGGTTTAGTGGGTACGTTAGCGGTAGCAGTCTAATTATGAATATATTTATCGTTGGGTACCGGGGTTCTTTGGTGTCTCCTATAGGGGAGCGGGTGTGGGCACTGAGAGGATTTTTATGTTATGATTTTATACTTTTAGAGAGTTAGGAAAGTAGAGTTTTTAATGATCTCGCGTAGATATTGGATACCGAGGGTTTGAATGGTAGTAGATTGCATTATAAGACTATCGTGTTTGTTATTCTAGTGTGAGTTATATTATTTTATGAGGCGCCATCTGAAAGAGGGTTGGGCCTATATATATATATATATATATATATATATATATATATATATATATATATATATATATATATATATATATATTATTTTATCATAGACTTCGATGAGTATGTTGTCTTGTTATATTTGACCCTGGTGCGTAGGGACTTTTGACTGATGTGATTCAAGGTGCTTTGAGTTCATTTTGGAGCAAAGAGATATAGCTCGTTATTTATATAGCGTTGAGAACTTGTGATAGTAAGAGTGTCGCATTGTATATCGTCTTGAGTGACATAAGAGTGGACAGGAAGACTTTTTATGTCAACAAACAGGAATTTGGAGGTACATGTTATAGACTGAGGGCCTAACGAATCTCGACAACCGGGAATGTTAGGTAGTAGTGTATCGAGGGGCTCCTTAGTCGTATTTTACTTTACGAGACATCCCACAAATGAAACTTAACGAGCGTTGAAAGTCGGGAGATGTTTGGTCACTAGTACATGGGTTTAGTACCTTAGTTTTTACGTATATGTGATTATAATTGGGAGTTGATAGTTATAATATGATTTAACGCCGGTAGAGCCTAAAAAAGATGATTTGAAAACTAGTGTAGAACATTTACACCACGAGTAGATTGGCGGGGCAACCTAGAGAGTAATTAAGTTGCGATTAGTAGGGTGGTTGAGTATAACTTTATTGTATAGTCATGCCAAGTACGCGAGGATTAGTTTAATATAAGTCTATTACATTCAGTTAATTTGTGCAAAAATTCATGGGACATGGGGTGTATGGGCGCCCTATTTAGTTAAGATTTTCAGTATCATTCGCGCGGAGAAGACGAGGAAACATATGAAATAAACGTAGATGCATGGGTAAATTAGAGGCTGAACTAGAATGAGAGAAAGAAAATATAGTTGCATTGTGAGCTAGTCGTGTCACCAGGAATCGAAAAGTAGATGGAAAGGGATTATTATAGTGTTGAAAATTACAAGGAGTGTGCATTTTAGATTTTTGGGGATAATTAGGAGCTACTCTGTGCAGAGGATTAATGTAAGGACATAAATTTCTAATTGAGTCCTTGTATTATTTTGACTTAATTTTATGAAAAAAACTGTGTTTGTAATATGTCATAGGGAGATTTTATTTTCTCACGATACCACTTGGTCTATGACGTATTGAATAAATTGAAGGAGTTGCGGCAAAGCTTCAAAGAATTTACCATGCCGAAGTTTAATTGATGCAAGTTTATTCGTCTTCAAGTCAACTACATTCCGAGATCACTCAGGTATGAATGCGTATAATTAATGGTACTCGGAATTGTTTTTATAAAACATAAGGATGTGTTTTTATAAAGAAATTTTTTAAAGTGTTTTAAAAGGTTTACACTACGTTTTATTCTAATAAGATTACGATCTCTTTTGGAAGAGACGTTTTAAACATAAAGTCAAAAAGTCAAACTTTTGCGTTGTCGTTCAAATGATATAAGCTCTCGTTTGAACGAGATGCTCCTATCGCGCGAACGACGTGGCCTTGTCGTTCAAATGACAAAAATTTTGAGGCGGCGTTTAAATCTTATTTAAAGCGTGTTTGTCTCAGAATTTCAGAAGTGTGCATTCTAGAAAACTATTTATGAACCAAAAACTTGTTTGCACATGTTTTCTAAGGTTTAAAAAGCATAAACACATCCTTAGAGTTTGCAAAGATCCGAGTTATCATTCTTATATATTTACATGATCTTGCTGCACCAAAATTGAGTTTGTTCATCATTGAACACTTGTGGTTGTTGGTTTTGCGGTGGAGAAGCGACGGACATCGTGTTCAACATCGTAGACGTATCAAGCCATATTGGTGGACACCGAGAGATACGTGGAGTCGTGTGTTGTGGACAGGTATCGTGGAAGATGGAATTTCTGCGTGGGCACTATTGAAAAATGGTAGAAGATCATAAGGAGCGTCAAGACCCGTGGGGATCGAGTCATTGAGTAAGGATAATTTGTCTTTATAAAACCATTGTTCATAGTGATTATCTGGCTTGGGCCGTTCGAGATTTTTTTGTGTTTTGGGTTTTTCCTCATACATCCGGTGTTGTGATTATTCTTTACTTTACTTTACTTGCTTTAATCACTAGATGCATGTTTAGGAGTAATCAAGATAAAATTGGTTTAAAGTAAGAATTGGTTTTTCGCAACTTGGTTTGGTGCACATTAAAAGTTGGATAATTTTTTGATAAAAAATTGGTTTGATTTGAAACACACAAAAAAAGGGTCCTTCAAATTGGTATCAGACCTAGAAAACATAATTATTTGTTTTGTAATCCCGTGTGTTTTCAAAGATGAATTTTGGAAATAATGGATTTTTTCGAACTCCTGTTTTTATGGCACTAATTACACTTATTGGAAGATGAGAATGAAAGTGCATTAAAATTTATTGATGAGCGTGTTTTTCTAGCAGTGGAGAAAGGTTGGACATCCCATGTCACTGTTATCGGTGAGATCACTACTTTAAAGTCTGTCTAGTCATAGACCGAAACTGAACATAGACTTTTAAAATATAATTATTAGGGTTTGCACGTTATTTCTTCACATGTCACACCGAAAGAATATAATAAAATTATGACTTGTGAAACATCAAAAGAGGCTTGGGATATTTTGGCACTCACTCACGAGGGCACTATCATGGTTAGGGCGTCAAAACTTCAACATCTCACTACATAGTTTGAGGCCATTAAGATGTTAGAGAGTGAGACTTTTGTTGAGTTTTATGCTAGGTTGTCCAATATTGTCAACTCATCATTTAACCTAGGTGAGAAAATTCTCGACAACCGTGTTATTAAGAAAATCCTTAGGTCGTTGCCTAGTAGGTTTGATGCGAAAGTGACCATTTTAAACTCCTTGGGTAAGTTAGAGTCGACGAAACTAGAAGAGATTGTAGGTGACTTATAAACCTATGAAATCGACATGATTACCTCTAAGCAAGTGTCTAAGAAAGAAAAGGGTATTTCATTGAAATCCCGGTAGGAGGAAATCAAAGTTTCGGATTCCAATTCCGATTCCGATTTTGAGGATGTTGATTTGTTGCAAAGAAATTTAAAATTTTATTAAGTTTCAAAAGAAATCGAGAGATGCCAAGAAATTTGAAAAATTCAAGAACAATAAAGTAGATTCCACCTCTAAGGATAAGTTTGAGAAGCCTAAGAGAGATGATTTGGATAGGTGTTTTAGGTGTGAGGGGTACAGTCAAAAAGTTAAGGAGGGTCCCACTAGACTTAAGAAAGAGGGCAAGTAACCCATTGTATATAATTCCACCTTAAGTGATAGTGATCTGTAAGAGGGAGAGAGTTCCCCCATTGATCATAACTTTGTTGCGTTTATGGCATGTCATTTGAGCAATGACGATTCTCATGTGAATGACACTTTTGAGGAGGTTTTGAGTGAATCCCACGTTAGTGAGGGTGAAGAGTGTGAGGAAGAGGAAGTTGATGTGAAAGAATTGCAAAATGCATTTAATGAGTTGTATGCCGAAACGGTGAAGGTGAAAAAGGCTCCTTCAAAATTGCAAGCTAAGTTGAATGAGCGTGCCATAGAAAATAATGATAGTTTGACTAAGGATCTTAGGGCACGAGAGAAGAAGTTTAGGGAGAAACTAGGGTTTGTAGAGAAAGAGAGAGATAATCTTCGTGATTTGATGGAGTCATTGAAAAAGGAGATTTTAGAGTTTGAGGAGTCTAGGCATTTGCTAGGGACTAGGATTCATGAGTTGGAGGAGAGATTGAGAGACTCATCTAGAGTTAAGTTTGATTTGGAGGCTAGGTCGGAGAAGTTAGATAAGATCTTAGGCACCGTCCAAATTAAGTGAGATAGGGAAGGTATAGGTTTTAATGAGACAGTTGTTCCCATTCCCTCCGCATGTGTGAGAAACACTAGGAAGGTTAGAAAAGGTCCACATATAGGTAATCATTCCCACCACCGATACACTTGCACGTTTTATGGTAGGAAAGGTCACCTTAGGCATTATTATTACGACCTTAGACAAGCTCCTAGGAAGTTTAGGAATAAAGTTGCCACGGTTCCCAAAACCCCTATGCGTCGTTTTACACCTACTTGGGTTAGGAAATCGGATTTAGTAGCTTTAGGAATTAAACTTCATGATTCTCGTTTGGGTGCACTTGATTCTTACCATAATAAATCTAAAGGATGAGAGTGTTACCTTGTTTTTCATATGCTAGTTTGCTTCATGATATATTCATTGTTAGTATAGTGACATGTTTATCTCTTTATATTATAGTTTTTCATTTGTTTGAGTCCTATTGAAAATACAAAAAGATTTGTTTTTGATAAAACTTTTGAAAACTCGAAAAGATTTTGCTTTTCTATGAGTCAAAATTTGTTTGAAAATCTAAAAAGATTTTTAATTTTTATTTTTGAGTTTACATGTTTAACGTGGCATATTGGTGTGCTTGGACCCCCCCCCCCCCCCCCCCCATCGTTTCATATCCATGTGGTTAGGACATTTAGTCATTATTATCGATGCTTCGAATGATCTTAACCATTGTTTATATAGGGTTCTTTCGAAGTTGATATGCATTTTGATTCGACTTTGTATGTATGCCAACATTGCACACATGCACGAGTTTATATGGATGTTTGACTTCTCTTGCATATTTGAATTTGGTGAGGCGTTCTTATCTCAATCTTGGCATCTATGCATAAGTAGACTTAAGGAGAAGTGTGCATGTAAGAATCGTTTATCGTGAGGATTTGAATTAAAAATGATGAGTGATTCTCGAGAAAGGGCTGCGAGAGTTCAAAATTAACTCGTCATGAAAGCCACCATTTAAAAGATCCCAGAAGAAAAGAAATATGCTAAGAAAAGGGCCAATAAGATTTTTTCTAAGTTGAGAATGATAGAAACCTCAAAAGAACTTGAAAAAGTATATATTTATGAGGGAGTTTGTTTGGAAAAAATTTAAACGCGTTTGCACAACTAATCCTAATGTTGAAACATTGCAATTTGACGCTATTGTGTGTAGAATCGTCAAAATTCTGGATTTGTGTGCATGTAGTATGTTTAGTTCATTAAGCTCACACTTTAATTATCATATGGCTATGATAAAGTTTGATGATTTATCGCTATCAATTAGAGCTTCTTGATCATTTCGATGTGTTGGAATTGTGACTCATTTATTGTAGTTTCACGCCCATACAGTCTATGTCCACGTTTGAGCACATCGATACTATGTTTTCATGTAACTCGCATTATTAGTTTTTATGAGTTTTTGCATTTTGTTTTAAAAGACTACTGTTTTAACACTGTTTTGCTGCTGTCAGGCCCTTCCTGGAATTTTTTTGTGGAAATTTTTTCATTGGGCAAAAATATAACATATTTCTGGGAATCTGTGTAAATTTGGCAGGTCGCGAGAAGTCGGTCAAACGACATATCTATGTCGCGCGAATGACATATGTCCTTCGTTCGAGCGACGTCCTCATCTTGTTTGAGCGACGTCCCTGGCTCGTTCGAACGAAAGCCTGAATTCTTGCTTCTGATTGGTTTGCAGTCCTCTGGTTCAAATTGTGATTTTTTTTGTACTGCTGGAAGTTTTTCTGGACTGACTGGTTTATATGCAGGTTATTTTATTTCAAAATTGGTATTTTTACATATAGTCTGTGTTACACCTCATTAGATTGTTATATTATTTGTGTGATTCATTAGTTTACTAGCTATGGATTTGTAATTTCTTGATCATATTTAGCTGGTTGGTTCCCGATTATCTAGCAATTTCAAATTTCAAATTGTTCTATTCTCATGCTAGATATTTGTTGCTTGGTTTATCTTTTCATCGGGTTGTCTATTCGAGACAAAAAGGGGTACAAATGTATGTGATGTAGGGGAGATTTGTTGAGCTATTGATATCTGGATTTAAATGTTGTTTGTTGTTTTTACAAATTGGTATCATTTTCACATTTATCAAATTGGTATCATATTGTTGCTCAACTATTTAACAAATGATTTTTTCTGAGTTTATTCATATTGGTATCTATTATCGTTTGGTATCATTTGGATATATATATTTGTTTCATTTGTCCCTCCATACTTCACTGGGTATTTGTTTGTCTGTTTCATGTGTGTAGGTATGCTTCAGCGATTCCAGATTTCAAGTCTACATCACATTCAGACAGTTCATGCTTATCGGTGCTACATATTCTAGTCCGTGTCCTGTAATTTTTTACTTTGGTTATATGGGATGGGATTTAGACAACATACGGCTTAACGGCTTGGCTTAGGCATTTCACTGGTTTAGTTTTGTCCCGGAATAGTCAAGGAGGAGATTTTTAAGGACATAAATTTTCAATTGAGCCTCTGTATTGTTTTGACTTAATTTCGTGAACAAAACTGTGTTTGTAATATGTCATAGGGAGATTTTATTTTGTCATAATCCCACTTGGTCTATGATGTATTGAAAAAATTGAATACGTTGCGGAAAAGCTTCAAAGAATTTACCATGCCGAAGTTTAATTGGTGCAAGTTTATTTGCCTTCAAGTCAATTGCATTCCGAGATCACTCAGGTATGAATGTGTATAATTAATGGTGCTCGGAATTGTTTTTATAAAAGATAAGGATGTATTTTTAAAAAGAAAAATGTTTTAAAATGTTTTAAAGTGTTTTAAAAGGTTTACACTACATTTTATTCTAATAAGCTCAAAAAGAAGTTTGATTTATTTGGATCTCTTTTGGAAGAGACGTCTTAAACATAAAGTCAAACTTGCGTGCTGTAGTTCAAATAACATAAGCTCTCTTTCGAACGAGATGCTCATGTCGTGCGAACGACGTGGCCTTGTCGTTAGAACGACATAATTTTCGAGGCAACATTTAAATCCTATTTAAAGCGTGTTTGCATCATAATTTCAGAAGTGTTCATTCTGGAAAACTATTTACGAACCAGAAACTTGTTTGCATATGTTTTTTAAGGTTTAAAAAGCATAAACACATCCTTAGAGTTTGCAAAGATCCGAGTTATCATTTTTATATGTTTACGTGATATTACTGCACCAAAGTTGAGTTTGTTCATCATTGAACACTAATGATTGTTGGTTTTGCGGTGGAGAAGCGACGGACATGATGTTCAACATCGTACACGTATAAAGCCATATCGATGGACATGGAGACATACATGGAGTCGTGTGTTGTGGACAGGTATCGTAGAAGATGGAATTTCTTCTTGGGCACTATTGAAGAATGGTAGAAGATCATAAGGAGCGTCAAGACCGGTGGGGATAAAGTCATTGAGTAAGGATAATCTGTCTTTATAAAATCGTTGTTCATAGTGATTGTCTGGCTTGGGCCGTCCGAGGTCTTCTCCCATTTTGGGTTTTTTCTCGTACATCCGGCGTTGTGAGTATTCTTTACTTTACTTTACTTGCTTTAATCACTAGATGCATGTTTAGTATTAATCAAGATAAAATTGGTTTAAAGTAAGAATTATTTTTTCACAACTTGGTTTGGTGCACATTAAAAGTTGGATAATTTTTTGATAAAAATTTGGTTTGATTTGAAACACACACAAAAAGGGTTCTTCAAGTGATATGACGAGAGTTACGTCATAACCAATTGAAGATGTAAAAGTATGATGTGGGTAGTTGGGTATAATTGCAGATATCTCTTACGAAGGGTGTATATGATTTAAAAAGGGGGAAGGTGGCACCTAGGGAGGAGGGGACCTTTCCGAGGATAGTGAATGGTATAGCCGTTAGAATGTCCTTGTTGGCCCAATCATGTTGGAATATTCTTGGGAGAATGGTAACTGGTTTCGCAGGCGCCAAGGTGAAACGCTAATGGAAATGAAGGAGTACTTCTGAGTAAAATGATTAGAGAGGATTGATCACTAGTCCGAATGGTAGAGTATAGACCATCGGACTAAAGAGTACCATTAGTGAAGGGGTACTAGGAACATTGTAACGTTCCCAACTTTAGAAAGATGTGGATACTGTGCTAGGAAGTATCTGAGACTGTTAGTACTGATGTTATCCTAATTTTGAGGATGAAATTCCTTTGTAAGGGGGAAGTATGTAACACCTCGTAATTTTTAATGATTTTTATATGGGGAACAATTAAATTAAAATGGAAAATTAATTCGGGTTAGAATAAATATTAATTAGCATGATAAGGGCTGATATTTATTTGAATGAAGTATATTGAATATTACTTAGTGAACAAGTAATAAATTATAAAGAATGCATTATGACTGTCGTGAGTGAGAAATACGACAGTTATGATAATTTAGTCGGAACGCATGTGTCAATCGTCTCGAGGCTTAAATTTATGAAATAAAATGATATTTATTTATGGCTCATCCAAATAGTCATTTCGAGTATGCCAGTGTGTCTATAAGGGTCGATATAGTCAAAAAAGTGTATTCGGGGGGTTTGAATTGGGTCTCGGGGCATTTTTAGGCTAAACCAGCAACCCAGAAGGGTATTTTGGTCTTTTAGCTTTTTAGATTAAAGGGACCAACGAATTTACTAGGGTTATATCAGCATGTATGTTGAGGGTAGGGTTAGAAGTTAGAAAACAGAGAGAGGCCATTAGAGGAGGAATGTGAAGGATTTCAAGGCTCTCGACACCACTTTTGTACGACCACTGGAGTTTATATTAGAAGGACAGGAAGACAACTCCCACATCTTTCTGCACAAATCAGACCTACAATCTCAAGGAAAGTGTTTATCTTGCATGTTTTTTATTTATTTACAATACCCATGTAGTGTAAGGATTATAATATCATGATTTTAATTGTGTTCTTGAAGTTTAAAGTGAATAAAACTCATGAATTGGGATAGGAAATAATTTAGAATGATCCCACATAGGTAGAGGACATGAAATTAGATTTTTATGTATAAATCTTATGGAAGAAATCTGGAAAAAATATTGATTATGCATGAAGAACAAGCACTAGGGTTTTGGTTAAAAAACCTTAAAGAACTCTTGAGAATTTTTGGATTTAATGATATTTTGATGATAAAGATTTGTTATAATTGATGTATATACTCTTATATAATGTAGGGACAAATTATAACGGAGTTTGGGATGATTACATAAAGTAATTGGGGATTAAAAATGGTGAAAACATAGTTGCGTAAGGAGGAAGAAGGTACGTGCTACATTTCGAATCGATTTGGCCCAAGGGAGAAACGATTCGGTAAAGCGAATCGATTCATCCCTTGGGCGAATCGATTCGGTTTGTCAAAATTATGAGATTTTTTCATTTAAACCCTAAAATTTATGAGTAATTAATGGGGGGACTTTTGGAGCATCTTTAAATGATAAAGATGATTATATTGAATGTTAGTGGGCCTGTGGTGAGGATTAGGTTCACATAAATTGAAGTGAGATAAGGCTAGGGATAGTCGGGATTACATCTATAGTTATTGAATGTTCGAGATTTGAAACGGGTCGCGAGGAGATGAGTGAACCTATGATTCCGACCAGTAGTGCATGGGTAAAATAGTTACTGAATAACTTAAGAGGAAACTAGGGTCCTTCCAGTAGAGATTAATGCTCAGGAAAATGTGATAGAGAGTTAGAATAGTATATCGATAGTATGTTGAGTATTTAAGAAATATATTACATACAGGTTATATTTATAGGTTGTGTGTATACTTATATGGACTGTATTATAGGGTGAGTGTATAACTATACATATTATATTTATAGGTTGAGTGTATACTTATACGAACTATATTATAGGTTGAGTGTATACCTATACGGATAATATTTATAGGTTTTATGTATGCCTATTTTGTGATTTCCTATGTTTGAACATACCTACGCTACCTTCTATCATGGGAGGTTCCGCGTCC
The DNA here is from genome assembly GCA_949130495.1 of Sambucus nigra. Classification (NCBI taxonomy): domain Eukaryota; kingdom Viridiplantae; phylum Streptophyta; class Magnoliopsida; order Dipsacales; family Adoxaceae; genus Sambucus; species Sambucus nigra. The sequence continues at coordinate 531,228,783 of OX422214.1, forward strand.
TGGACAGTCTTATCATGATGAACCAATTTTAGACTGTGCCTCAGAGCGTAGAACTTAGGGTTAACACTACTTGTGTATATGATAGTGTGACCGGTCATTTGGGTGCGTTAGGTGTGTGCTTAGCCCAAAGGCTTAGAACTATGTTCACCTCTAATATGTGTTAATTTGACTTATGGTTCGAGGGTAATATCTGAACCAATAGTCCCTGGTTTGGTACAAGAGGTACATGGAATTGATAGGAGAGTATGCATACTCGCACCACAGTTCTTAGCTGAAGATGTATATATAGATAGTGTGACATATATACATGCATGTGTATTTATCCTACTTGTGTATGATGTAGTAAGGATAGATAGTGTATATCTAAAAGTGAATATAATTACGAGATAATCTACTTAGTGTCTGATAGTAAGAATGTTAGATAAAGTATATATAAAGATGATTTAAGTAGAGCAACTTAATGAAATGGTTTAATGATAACATACGTGAAATGTCAACGAGGGATTAATGATAACATACGTGAAATGTTAACAATGGTTTAATGATAACATACGTGAAATGTTAATTCTGGTGTAATAATAACATATGAGGAATGTTAATTATTACTGCTACCATAGCGTACTTTATGGGCGGTACAGGTCAAGTTAAAGAGATAATTAACTAAGGACTTAATGAGTAAAGATTGAATTACTTTAGCATACGGTATGGGCGGTACGGGGGAGTTAAACCTGTTAGTGGTTAGATAGTTATTGATGGGACCTAGTTGGGTTGGGTAGTATAGCTACGTAGATGATGTTAGGCATGAACATTAGTTGAGGGGCGAGGAACTCAAGGGAGTGTGTGTTGAACTAACATGTCTAATCAATAACTATTTTTATATTGTGATTTAAATGCTTGATAAATGTTTTCAAAGCTCTAGGCTCTAACCCATTTGCAAAATATTTTCAAAACATTTTAGGTGTCTGTCCACAGGGATGCCAAGCTAGAAGATTCTTTTCAGGGATACGTAGTTGCATCACTTGTGGATGCTTGTAGGATTTTGATTAAATGCTTCAGTCACTTCATTCCTAAACTAGGATGTAGTTTCAGTTATTTCATTTGGGCATGTCATCCCTTCAGTTAATTCATTTATTCAGTTTATCCGACTTTGTATTTGTGGATTCAGTGTTATTTCATTATATGTTTAGTTGGACTTATGTATTGGGAACCGATGGTTTATTCAATATTATTTAATTCAGTTAATTATCTTGTGATTATTTCAGATTATTACTGCGTGAATGGTTTGGTTCTTGTATATTTATTTCTGCATGATGTTGTCTTATGAAAGAAAAAAATTGGCACTGTTTTTTTGAATACTGGGTGGTTAGTAAACTTTAAAATGTTTCGACAGTGATGCTAAGAATGAACCAGATGAGATTCTTGTTTTATTTTCATGAAGGATGATCACCCGGTATTTAAATAGGAGAGGTGTCACTCATGTGACACACTAATCTCTACCAATAAAATGTCCATCATGAGATAAGCCCCAACCGTGTCTATTTTAAAAAAAGGTTCACCCATCCTATGAGAGATTCCCAACTCCCTAAGTTAATCGATCCAAGCACCCTTGAAAAATATCAGAAGTTCCAAATCATCTGATAGGGCATACTCTAATTATATTGAATATATTTTAGTGTTTCAACCACTCATTCACATTTGAATATCTAACTAATCCAATAAGGGTCTATTATCACAAATTACCCTAATAATGTCACTTGTTAACAACACAATCGAAGATACACTACTTCATATAGCTGAGGACATACCTAGATAATGTTTCTCAAAATAACTCAATTCCATCAGGCATATCCTCATTCACCAAGATAGAAATCCATCATCAGCTAACTAAACACATAGCCATATTACAAGGTATGCAACCACTTGCATGAATCCTTCCAAATATTATGACCCCAATACTCTCATCTAATAGGCAGACTCGTGACATATATCAAAATCACATCCACTCCAGGAATCCATAACAAGGCATTGCCATCTCCCAAAATAACTAACAAAGCACATAGGGCACTCACAAAATTCACCAACCGCTATGGTCCCACTAACTCATAACTAAATAAATTTGCATAGGGATGCTCACATGTCCACAGCTATCACAATATATATGGGATACACATATAATGTAATCATATAATAAATATAATATTCACTTCCACATGGGATGATGTCACTCACTACCGAAGTCATATAATAATGAATGCCAAAGCCATAACCAAGGGATTGTGTCAACAGTCAATCCACACACAAAGAGATAACTCTCGGAAAAAAACGGTCGAACAAAATGTATCATCACACAACATATATAGATATTATGAATCGCGCTCTTCATTATATACCTAATTAAATAATAATGTCAATAGCCATTCTAAAAGATCCACATGCCATAAATGCTCACTCGAACAATGAAATAATAAATAGCATCACATAAATAGTCATATCCTAAGCCCGTGTATCCAGATAATAGATACATACATCAAGTTATGTACCCCAAAACTATATCTCACCAATTTATGACTCAACTTGCGTCACGGTAGGTACACGCAAACATCCATCCACATCAGGTGGTGGGTTTCCTATTCTCCCACACCCTAGACAAAGTTAAACCATAATTTTCCAACTGAGGTCAAGTTTCAATAAAGGCAGCACAACATCCCACTATAACACTTTGAAGATTGTGCATTTTACTCATGTGCCCTAGAAGGACTAGATTGCCTTTTATGTTGATCAAATGTACGTTAGGTCTTGTCCTTGAGGTCGTTTCGATGAAGTTTCATGCAAATCATTCAAAGAACATCCCCACCTTCATGTATATCCTTTTATACCACTTTTAGGTATGTAAATGGACACGTAAACCCATGCACATTTTACTCCCACATGTTTTATTTTTAAAACATAATTTTTGGTGTGTATCTATTTGTTGATATGGATCATTGGACTTTTTTTTTATAAAATGAAAATAAACTATTTTTAAAAAATCTTAACATCTTTATTTTATAAAGATTGTTGACGTCTGTCGCATGACTTTCATCGCAGTGAGACATTTCCTCATTGCAACGATAGTGTCTCGTTGGTCGTGCCTTAATTCAAGAATTTTATTCTTTGGATTTCCTTGTATCATCACTATAGGTTTTTGGAATAACAACTCCAACAATTATAACAGTTTGGTGCAAAAGTGAATCTTTTAAACTCGATTGTGCACACCTATATTGATTCTCATGTAAACAAAATATCTGACCATATATTTATACTTTTACACCATGTCACTTCTTGAAAGTTTACTCATTACCTATTTTTTTCCCTTAAACTTCTCTTACAAGCTTGGGTGTATAAGAATGTATTTTGAGCTTCATTTTTGTGAGAGAGTGTGTGCGTGATTTCGTGATTTCTTTGTGGACAAAATATTTTTTTAGATCTTTCTTTCTACAAGAATCCATTTAGGAGATAAAAACCATTTAAGAAAACGTATTTAGTGTTGAATCTTATATTCTTTCGAGTTTTAAATCTTGTTTTTCTATTCAAATATTTTTTTGAGATACTTGAAGTTTAAACGCTTATGAAATCATAAAATATTTTGAATTAAACTTGTTTGCTTCAAAATCTTTTTAAAACTTGCACCAATCTCTTTATAATTTGTTCTCGAGTGATTTTTGAATTTCATATATCTTAAAGATATATTTTGTGAGTTAATCCCTTATTTTCAAGCACACTTTCACCTTAGCTCATCATAATCCCAGAAAGTGGTAGGACACTCAACGGAGGCTTCTCACCTTTCTTCGAAGATTTATAACACATGGTTCTCCCCAAACTCTAAATGAATAAATTTTTCTTCAAACTTTAAATAAATATTTTATCTTCGTGAGGACTTGACGACACTAGTTGCGGACCAAAATCGATCGCAGTTGTGTAGGATTCTCCAACTATTATCACTCTCAAAGAAGGATATGGTGGAAAAGAGTGTATATTCAGTTATATCCTCGAGAGGTTGTAAGTATATTTTTCTAGTTTTAAAACTCTACCATATTACATTATTGTTCGATAGGCTGTAGGTTTTTTCCCATTATGGATTTCACCCTGTATGCCTTGGTGTATATTATTTATTGTTTCACACTTGGAGTAAGTCCCCCAAATATTGAAGATAAATTTTAGTACAATCTATTTGATAAAAAATTTGTCACATAGACCGTAGGTATTGTATTTAATATCGCAACTTAAACTTATAAAGAAAGTATTGTCACAAATCAATAAGAGATTTTAATTGGTTATCTTTCGTCCATCTTAGTTTCGAGCACACGTAGTTTCAACTGGTGTCAGAACTAGACCTCTGTTTGTTCGGTTTAATCACCTATAGATAGATCAAGTGTCTATGAAATGGACTTGAGCATGTGAAATAGCATTCGCGATTGGATTTGTGCATCAAATTTTCATGTGTTTATTGGACTTTTAACCCCATCGAATTTTTAAGTCACACAAACATATCTATGACTAGTGTTAGTGATTGCAAAGATAATGAGCTACGTTCCTCACTTGATGTACTTATTTTACAAAATAATAAGTTATCTAAAACCAGTGTTAAAACTTTCTATGAGAATGAAACATTTGGAAAAAGAAAAACCATCAAAGAAATAGAAGAACATGAATCTTCTAGGTTATCATTTGATAGTGATAGCTTGATTGAGAAAATTAAAGCCTTGAAAATGAGAAAACCAAATTTTAAATGAGCTTAATTATGTTAAAGATGAAAATGAATTTTTTCAATCAATTGATTCTCATAATCATTCTCGCTATCCTAGAGTTAAAACTCTATATTTAGATTTTAATGACTTCTTAGATTTTCCTGATGAACTTGTTGAAGATAAGAAGTTACATTTATTGGGGGAATAATGTGTATCCACTTTGAGAAAGGATAATGAAGAATTAAACATCATCGTCAATACTTTAAAAGTATAATATCAAAATAACCTAGATCTATGTGACAAAGTTGAAGATCAATATTGGGAGATAGATTCAAACTATTGTGATCATTCTATACTTTAAATGAAAAACCTTCAACATAAAATCATTCATCTTCTTTAAACCATGGTTTTCAAAATTTTCATAAATCAAGGAAACATGATAAGATGAACAATTTGAGAGATAAAGTATCCTCATTTTTGCAATAATAATGAACATAATTATAAAATATCTTTTAGAGATATTATTTTCTCATATTGTCATAAAAAGGGCCATCTTAATGATTTTTTTATTTAAGTTAAAAAACTTCAATATGTTAGTAGTCTCGATCTCAAAACTTTATCTCATGTGCCTCATCCTAAAATTTATAAATTTTATTATTGCAATAGGAAAGGACATTTGGGAAATTTTGTTATTTTCTTAAGTCAACCTCACACTTTCTTAATGCTAGGAATATTTTGTTCTTAGGTAAGAATAACATTTTGGCAAAGACTCACGAACATCCTTGGCATGTTCATAAGAAAAAATGGCAAAAATATTGTTAATATAACCAAGGTTCAAACTACTCCCGATTCACCTCATGCTATACAAATATTGATCAAGAAGGACTATTTATATTTGGTAGATTTGGAAACTAGACTGGATCACTTGTTGGTCCCCTTGACTGCAACTTGCTAAAAGGTTTCGATATGAGCACAAGACTTCTTAGGATTCTTATCTTATTCCTTAGCTTATCTTAATGTTTTTATGCTTCATTTGCATTATTTTTTCTATATGCTTTTTGTGATGATGTGTTTATTGATCACCTTGCTAAAATGTTAAGATTAATCCATTTGACAATGTTTGCATATGATTCTTGTATATTGGTTTTGTTTATGACTATGAACTCTACATTTAGAATCTAAAAGTTTTTAAAACTCAATGATTCTTTGAGATTAATATACGTAGAGTATGTATCATAACTCATCTCAATTACACTACATTATATTTTGAACATTATCTTATGAACTAGAGAATAAAATACTTTCAAGTAATGCTTTTTGAATTTTTCGAAATGTATTTGAATTGAAAAAGGGTGTCATTTTAGCCTTTGGGATTGTGAGATTTCTATATTTATGAGTTGAAAGTTCTATGTATTCAAAATAATGAGAGATGATGTGGTAAGGTCTACAACTTTGATCAGATTGATGCTAACTTTGAAACATTAAAAAATAGTATCCCATCTTGTAATGAACGTGTGAAAGTCGCCACACGAAAATTTTCTTTTGAAAAAAACGATGTTTCAAAGATATATATATCCATCAAAAAATTGAATAATTTTAAGGATGTGAAACAAAGATTTTAACCAAAAATCTCTTATCGGGGAAGAGAAAAGTGTTAGTTGAAAATTTTACTTTTTAAATGAAAATGAAGCTTTTTCAATAAAAAAAAATCATTTAAAGTTTTAAATTCCTAAGTAAAATTTCTCTTTCGATATTATTTTTTATTTCATCGGACAAATGCTCGTGTTTGTACACTTTTTCTCTCACACAAGTTATCTCCTATGTGATCTTATAGATTAACTTGAAAACATGTTATGATTTTAACACTAACTAGTTTATTATCCTTATAGAGTACTTACAATAACCATTTATACCTTGACTATGACAATTCATAAAGGGAAATATATCGAATTATATTTGACTAACTCATTTTGGAAGTGGATCCTTTGAGATTGATCACTTTGTATCATTTGTGAGTTATTCATTGTGTCGAACACTCATTTGGAGTTTTGGGGATTTTCTTGTCAATTGTGGGACCGACAAGGGTTTTTTCCGCATCAACGATCCTCGTCACTCCAAGGAAGGTCGTGACTAGAAAAATATTTCGCAGCAACGATTAAATGTTGTAAAAATTGTATGACCTTTCCTTTTATATCATTTACCTAAGACCCTTTCTCTATTTTTGAAAGTGCAACCGACCAAACTCCATTTTGGACGATTTCAAAGCTTTTTGGATGATTCTTCAATTAATTTATCTCCTGGTAAGTTTATTATATTCTTAATCTTCTAGATCTATAACTTTTTAGGCTCTCTCTACATTTTTTATCGGTACAAGAATGTTTTGAATTTTTTCTCATTAAAGTTATTGTTTGGCTCTAAGAACTATATATATATATATATATATATAGAGAGAGAGAGAGAGAGAGAGAGAGAGAGAGTGGATCTAGTGCGGACCTAGTTTGCGGACTAAGTATGCCGACTAGCTACAGTCCGAAACTTACCTAGGGACCACTTTTGTTTTTATATATTTTCGTCTTTTTCTAAAGTTTTAAGGAATAGAATTTTCTACCCCAATGATTTCTAAAGTCTTTTAAGCTTATTTTAAAACTTAATTAATTTGGAAGTCTAATTATAGAAGTTTTAGGGCTACTGCTACTTCTCAAGCTTCTTCCATCACTATCGTACTGGAGTTCTAAATAGCGAGGATTATCTGTATAAATAGTTTCTTCAAGAAGTCTAGAATTTGGAAGAGGTTTCGATGGAAAATATTCTAGTCTTAAATACCTTATACGGTATCGTGGGTTTATCAGTCTAGTTTCTTTATATATTTGATTAATAATATCAATTATATCGTTATTTATAAATTCGTCTAAATCATTATCACCATAATATGACAAAAATATACGGTATATTTTAGGGGAAGCTGTTTCTACATTTTTAATGAGAGGGAAGATTCATCCGGCTCTAATTAAAATAGCCTTTGTTTCAGCTAATCTTTTTCATCTAATAAATTTTAATACGTCTATGCTGTCTTCAAGTATCCTAGTGTATTCTTGATATTTTTCAGGTCTTGATAGTTCTTCTGCAAAATCTTCAGTTCTTAATTTTTGTCTAAAGAGATCACGGATCCCTGTTCTAATTATTTCTATTCTAGGTACTTCTCTTCCTAACCACTCAATGATTTGGTCTATATATTTAAAAGTACCACTTGCATATACTAAAGCAGATTCTATTAGTTCTTTATCTTTAGTGTCTGTAAGAGTCCAGTCTTGAATTTCTCTAGTTATGTCTAAACTTGTTTCATTAACAAATTCTAAAAAGTCTTTAGTGATTTGTAAGCTCATATAAGATTCTTTTTAAAACAATAATATGTAAAATAGTTAAGGGTTTGGTTCGAGATATACCTTCCTTCTGGTCTGCAATATCTTTACCTTCTTCCCTTTGTCTCTTCAGCCTTGTTACTATTCTTCTTCGGTCTAGGCCTCCTACAACTCTCTCTTCATGTGTCGCACCTCAATCCACTACTTTGGCGGTAGACCCATTTCTTGCCTGTACGCCTTCACGCCTAACACCCACCTGGCTAATGGCTCATGGCTAATCGGCACCTGACGACGGTTCACCAGTATAACACCTTGTGTGCTACACCAGAGGTTCCACACAATAGTCCTCTATGAACAGAAAGTTGGAGACAATTTGGAAAATAATAACAACTCAACATAAGAGATTTCTGGAAAAGAAAATATTTTTATTGCATAGCATAAATAAATACAATTCTCCCCTCTCCGCTAACTATGAGAGGTTTACTCACTCATATACATATTACTTACTACAAGCATACTTTCTCTCTAACACTGGAAGTCTCGAAATCTCTCACTCTCTAACTCCTAATACTGATGTCCAAAACACAAATGGACGCTCCCTTTTATAGATCAAGGGCACTACAAAATGACTGGTAATCGGTTACCAAAAGCAATCCGGTTGAAAGCATATAATTATTAAAGCAACATTGTCTTCGAAATCTTATCAACTGGGTCTACAAACTTTTAATCGTCTTTTGATAATTTGGGAGACTTTTTCTTTTTGAAAAGAAAGGCCAGCTGATGAGGCGTGCCGAGTCTTTATTATGAGTCTTGTCATTTTGTAATAATGCAAGAGCATCAAACAAAGTCTTCTTCTTTTTTTATCAGTCTGGTGGTCCATGTGGGGCAAGCATCCTTTTTCTTTATGGAAAGTAGAGTTTAAGCAAATGAGTCTTCTGTCTTTAATAATTCTTCCGCTATTGAGGGGCCCTTTGTTATATCTGTGTCTTCTTCTTCCTTATCTTGGTTTGGTAAGGCATTATTAAAAAATTCATCATTGAGGCCTACCGTTCTAAGGCTTGCTGGCAAAGCTATATCTACCATTTCTTTGGATTCTTTCTTGAGCCTTCCGTTGAATGGCTCATCAACTTGGATTATTAGCTCTTTTTTGTGGTAGGCAGTGTACCACTTGTCTTTTCCTGTTAATAACTCCATGATTTCAATTGTCTCCATGGCTTGAGCAATCTGGAGCTTGGACTTATCAACAATTAAATCTTTAGTCTCATCTTCTGATAAAATTTCAACGTCTTCAAATATATAATTGGAAAATCTAATAAGTCTAAATCCTTCAACTCTCATTCCTCTATAGGAACTTGGAGCAATTTGATAGATTCTAGCAAATAGAGGAAGGAAGTCTTCTACCTTCTTAACATACTTATGGACTATTTTTCCAAGAGCGACAGAGTCTTCAATATCTTTTATCTGTACGAGTCCAGTAAACCCGTGGTCTACAAGAGTTATATGAGCCATGTCTGATTTTCCAAAAAGATATATTTTTGGAATGTATTTGAAGAAACCCTTAATTATTAAGGCATCTCCATTTATTTCTGATAATAACATATTAAAATGATCAATAATGTTATTAGTTTCTTTTTAAAGTCTTCTATTAATGGGAGATTATTATGACCAAATGGTATAACAATCTTAGTCTTAAAAGTGTTTTTCTAATAACATAAATCAGTAGGTCTAATATTAGAGGTTTCTCCAAGAGTCTGAGGTCTAGGCACAACAGTACCACTGAGCTGGTTAACTGCAAGTCTTTGAGTCCTCATGAATCTGGCAATGGCTACCAAATTTTGTTTGAACTCGATCCATAGTCTATTCTTCACATTCCACCATATGGTGTCTATAAGAGTATTTTCGTCTTCTGAAAATTCTCGTCTAAATTTGATCAAGTCTGGGTATCTTTGATCGGGTCTATATTGGGGAAAATACATCTTCCCAATGAGTCTATTTTGAGAAATAATCTCTTGTATAGATTTTCCAGGAGGAACTAAGATATCATCAAAGTTCTCTAGGATTGGTCTTTCTTGAGAGTCTTGAATATGAGTCGGTCTTTGCGTTACACCATCATTTGGTCTTACGCGTCTAAGATAGTCTGCAACGTCTTCCCTATTCAGTCTATTTGTTCCAGAGGAACTCATATCTTCTAGGTCTTGTGTTTGTAACATAAAACATGAAATCATATTAGTGTTAGCAAACATTGGCTCTCTTGATATAATGTCTGGAATGCTATTTTTACCTCCCTTAATATGTATAATAAAGAAGTCATACCCATTAAGCAATTGTTGTCATCTAATTAGTCTATTAGTCCTTGATTTGGATAAGTCTAAATCTCTGAATTTTACTGCATAAGAAGATTCAGTATAAACAGTAAAATGTTTAGGTCTAAGGAATAGCATATATTTTTCTATTGCTCTTACTATGGCTAAAACTTCTTTTTCATGGGCAGTGTATCTTGTTTCTGGGTCGGTAAAGGTTCCAGAACTATGTCTACAAAGTTTATTCTTTTTTGTCTGATGATCAATGGCAAAGTATACTGCTCCCCGTTGTTTATCAGAGGCATCCGTTTCTACTATAAACTGGTCTTCTGCATTAGGCAGTTCAAGTAAAGGAATATTCTTAACTGCATCTTTGATTTGTCTTATTACTTCAAAATCATCTCTACTCCAATAAAAGGGATTGGTTTTGTCTGTTCCTTTTAATTTGGTCGTTAAGCTTTGTCTTTTTGAAGCAAGGTCTTTAATAAAGTTTGCAGCACAATTAAGCAATCCTAAAAATGATTGTAATTATTTTTTATCTTTGAGTTGATCTGGAAACTCAAGAATCTTCTTAGTTATGTGTTCTGCCAAGGATAATTTTCCTTTATTAATATGCATTCTCACAAAGTCTATCTCAGTCTGAAATAATTGCATTTTCCTTTTGGAAATAACAATACCATGTTTGTTTAATTCTAAAATAATCTTTTTAAGATGGTCTACATGCTCTGTCTCAGTCTTACTGGCTACAAGGATATCATCTATGTAAACAAGACGAAATTCTGAATAAGGGCAAAATATATTATCCATTCTTCTTTGAAAAACTTGAGGAGCATTAAAGAATCCAAATGGCATTACTAGCCATTCGTATTTTTCTTGGGGCACACTAAAGGTTGTTCAAGTAATACTGTCTGCATGCATCTTAATTTACCAGAAGCCTGATTTGCAATCAAACTTACTGAATATAATTCAATCTTCAATTAAATTAATCAAATTATTCTTGTCTGGTATCTTATAAAAATCAAATTCAGAATTCTTATTTAAGTGTCTATAATCTATAACCACGCGTCTTTTTCCTCTTTTAAGTTCAGATTCATTTTGAACATAGAAGGCTAAGCTATTATGTCTACTTTTACTTTCTCTAATAATGCCTAATTTAAGCATTTCATCTATGTCTTTCTTGAATTCTTCCCTATCTTCTTGTGAGTATCCCTTCTTATAGTTTCCACCATTAATAGTGGCGTCTGGGTTAATAGGGATGATTTCACAATAGCTTTGGTCTTTATCCCACTTAGCGATGGGATTTTCTCCTAAAGTAGGATCAGCTAGTTGCCTAATCTTTTACTTTTCTACTTCTATATCCATTTTCTTCTGTTTGGATATAACTTGAATCTGTAATAAGGTATGTTGGGATTGATCTAATATGTCTTGTTGTATAAGCGCTATTTGCTTATAACACTTTTGGTCTGGACACTTACACACTTTTTGTAAGGGTTTAGTAATTTCTAGGGCTTCTTGTTGGGTTATAGGTCTAGGTCCACCATGCTCAGCTGAAGAACTCTGATGTTTTATGGGTCTATAATTGGGTTTGACCTGCATAAGGTCAAAATCAGTCTTGTGATCTATTAGAGGGGCCTTAATATTAAATTCTTCTGTATCACTAATTAATATCTTATCGTTATACTGAGTATAAGGATGATATTTACTAATAAAGTCTTGTTCTAAAATAATATTTCCTGTGAAACTAGGACGAGGATCTATTATCCAAAATTGATGATTAACGATTTTGTTGGTCTGATTTCCTAATTTAAAATAAATAGGAATAGTCTGGAAATATAAGGTAAATGGATCTCCATTAGCCACTTTACCATAGATTTCTTGAGCACTTTCTAAAAAATAGTCTTAAGTGAAGGCATTAGCCTTGCAAATACTCTGAGAGCACCCTGTATCTATAAAGGCTGAAAGTCTTTTAGGATAGTCTTTATGTTGAACGAATAATTCTACAAAACAAGCATGTGGTTTAGTAGAAATTCCTAAATTGTTCTTTTTTAAAATAGATATTCCTTTTTGGGGTTTATCTATAAAATCTAAGGGTATTTGGTCTTCTGAACTACTATCATAATGGTATTCTTCTAAATCATAGGAAATTCCCTTTCCTTTAAAGTCTTCATTTTCTTGCAATCTTTTAGCTATATTTCTATCAATGTCTTGATAATATGTTTTAATATTTAATTATATTTGAGCATCATACTGGCTAGTATAAATTTCTCTAAATCTGGTTCTCCAACAGTCTTCATGGTAGTGTAATTGACAAATAACACAAACCATAAATAATTTTGTTTGTATAGTCTCAAAGCATTCTACACATCTAAAATCTTTCTTGCTACATTTCATTTCAAATGTGCAATAATGTCTTTCATCAAAGTAGCATCTAGGTATATAGGTTAGTAACTCAGGATTACTAACTGTCCATCTTTTCTTTAAAAAGGGGCTTAATACACATTTATACCAAGCTTCTTCAAAGTCTATGTATTCATAATCTAAATTATCTTGATTAGTCTGCATCATATATAAGTCTAGAGTGTCCTGAGAGTCTTCGTACTCATTAGTATCACTATAATCTTCTGAATCACTATCTGTATATACGCTATAAATACTAGTATTATCATCATCTTCTATGTCTGATATTTTTATAGCATATAGGATATCTAATTCTTCTTGATCTGCATAGTCTAATATTGTATTAATAATCTTAATACTTTCTTTATCTTTCTCATTAGGGCAGTCTTTAGCAAAGTGTCCTTCTTTGCCGCAATTCCAACATTCTTTGGTGGCAGTCTTAGATTAAGCTACATCTTTTTCTTTCCTATAATTAGGAACTTTCTTATACTTACTAGTATTTTTCTTAAAGTATCTTCTTTGACTAAATCTATTTTTCTTAGTCTTAGGATTCTTTTCACTCAAGGTAGTACATTGTCTAAATTTATACTTCTTTGGAAATCCTAAAGGTCTAGTCTTAAACATCCTATGTTTCCATTCTAATTTCTTTTTAAATTTCTTAGATTCACTACCACATCCCCATTGGATTGGAGCGATGCTCTTTCATCTTTGATTGGAGGGATCTACTTGAAAGTTTCTTCTATTAACTTTCCTTGAGTTATATCACGTCTCTTAGATATGATATAGTCTTTGGAAAAATTGATTCTTTCACCAAGGGAGTTGTTCTTAACTCCAGCTACTCCTGGCCAATTCCTATATTCATTAATTAGGATGTATCATATGGCTGGTATCTTCCTAAAGTATTCATCTTTAAGGGTTTCTCCAAATTCTTTAATTTGGTAATATAGATGTTCATAATTATTGATATATTCATTAATCTTATCTAACTTGCAAATGCTAAGGAGGGCTAACTTAGTTTTTTCTAGGTCTTGTTCATTGATTTGAACTAGATGTCCAGCTCCAATGAATTCTGATGTAAACAATTGAATATATTCTTCAATTCATCTTTCTTCAAAGTTTTCTTTCATCTTCTCAACGTTTGCTAAGGAGTCTTCGTTTGTAGCCTTTCTTAAACTATCTAAGTAATCCTTTGCAATCCCTCTAATGAATTTCTCAGCGTACTACTTACATGAACTTTCATCCTATTGTTCATTAGATGCAAAACACATGTTCATCTGGTTACGCCATTCATCTGAGGCTTTCTTCCCATCTTGAACATTGTCTAAGTTAAGGTATATACCTATTGGATTTATGGCTTGGCTTGCCATAGTCTTAACAGGAGTGAAACTCTTGTCACTAGTTGGAAAGTCTTTTATATAATCAAGTTTAGTCTTTACTATGATGCTTGAGTATATAGGAATATTTATTCCTATTGGTTTACTAAAAAGTTTAGGAGCGTCTTCTAGCCCACTACTACTTCTTATCTCTTGTTTTCTAGGTTCTACTTGTGTAGATGGAATTAATCTTTGTTCTCCTTCTTCTATTGGTCTTAAGTTTCTAAGAAGTTCTTTAGTATTCTTAGATTCTTTTAATTTTAATATACGGTCTTGGGCTATCATATTAAATCTTTCTCTTTCTTGAAATCTAACAGAATGACTTTTCTTAAGGTTATCTTTAAATGTCTTCATATCCAATTCTGAGGGATCATGTCCAAAGTTTTGGATTCTAGCATTTTCTTTAATATCTTCTAGGTCTAATTACCGGAGCTTGTCTTAGTAAACTAGCACTAGTCTTACTACTACATTCTCCTTCTGAAGGATCATTGATTATGGCTTCTCCCATGTTTCTAAATCTAATTTCTTCGGTCTGAATATTTTTATTAACCATCTTAGGAGGACCAAACTGGATGGTAACATTTCCAGTGATGTCGTCTTGATTAATAAATAAAGGTTTATTTTGTATGGTCTTAGTTTCTTGAAATTCTGGCAATTGCCAGAGGGTCTTAACTTTTTCTTTCATAGGTCCAGTATTCCTAATACTGTAAGTATGATTATAGTCTGAAACATTGGTTCTAACTAAGATTTCTTCATTAAGTCTACCGCTAGGAATTCTCGATTGCATTCCTTCATAAGTAAATTGGGAGAACTTCACATAGCTTTGGAATACTATATTTATATTAGCGTATGGGATAATATAGTCTTCATAGCCACTGGCATATAAGATTAACTTAAAATGTTTGATTGTGTCTACGGTTACTTTAAATGGCGGAATGACATTAAAGTATCCTATGTTGTCTGACATTTCTAATTGGGCTATCCCAATAAGGCTTTTCTCAAAATCTTTCCATATTTTGTCTACTAAGCAACATAATATGTTGATATTATTTTGAGGTGCATTTAATCCTTGGATTCTTGCTTGAAAGAGTCCAAAGGTTAGGAATTGGAACTTCCTATCAGTTCCTCTAGATCTAAGCCACTCTGAGTCAAATACTTGAAGCTCAGTATAGGATTTGTCTAACACATGATTTCTTCAATGGTAGGTCATGTTATAATTGGGAGTCTTAGGAGTGGCACCTTCCTTAAACGAGTCTATGTATCTAACGGCTGGAAGTTGTCCATTATGAATGGAATCTTCAACAATCTTCCAGTCAACTTCACCCCATTCTTTCCATTGGAGGGGATTGGTGAAATTTATTTCTTTCCACCATGTCCTAATATTGGAGGATGAATCCTTAAGTCTTTGAAGCATATGATTACTCTGTCCAATATTTGGGATAGAGTTGGCGATCTTACTAGTCTTATCTAATCCGTCATTTATGACTCGTCTACCTATGGTATTCTTTTCTCTAGTTTCTATAGGAGGGGATTCTCTAAACTTACAGGTGGTTACCTATTTTTGTTCAAGTCTTTTTTCAATTCTTTTTAAGAAGTCTGAATAATCTTTTTGTCTTTTTATCTGGTTAAGAATTTCTTCTTTAAAATTCTTATTCTCTTTTCTAGTCTTCTCATAATTTTCTTCACTATGTCTAGCTAGCGAATTAACGATGGTTTTTCCAACATTAGTAATATATTCTTTTACTTCATTTTCTTTTTCTTGTTGCTGCATAGATTTAATTTCTATGTCTTCTACAGTCTTTTCAATTTTATCTAACCGAGTTAGAATAAAAGGCGAGTCTATTTCTGCTTGGGAAGGCTTATTATATATAGCCTTAATTCCATTTATAATTTCTTTGTATTTTTCTTCTACTTGGGCCATGTCTAGTCTAAGTTCATTAATAATACTATCCATTTTGGATAGGTTATGGCTTTCCCTATTATTAAGGTAACTTGCTAAATTTTGTTGAAATTTAACAAAGTCTATATAGAAGGTGGTTAATCCTTCTGTCTTAGCTTTTAAATCTAAATGCAAGTCTTTAACAAAGCTACTGTTATAGTCTCGGATATCTGTAATGGACGTAGAAATTAAATTCAATCTTTCTAATATAAGTCTAGTTGCTTTAGCTACGTTGGCAATCTCATTTTGATTTATCTTATAATAAAATCTATCAACATTTATCTTTTCTAAAATTCTTTGATAAAAGTCTGATAAAGTCTGAATGGAGAGGTCTCTTGGTACCTCATTCCAGTCTGATCTAACTATCTCCATTAGGAAGATAACTTTCTAATATAGGGATAAGCTTAGCTTGTTCTTTAGTAAGTTTAATTAACTCACTATCTTGATTTTTAGTTAAGGTTTTAATTTCTAAGATGTCTTTGTTAAGGACTTCTATATGATTAGTCTTAATATTTATTTCTTGCAAAACATGGACAAGGTCTATTGGGATTTGATTATCTATGTCTAATAATCTTTTAGAGATATTTTTTATCTCTGTTTCTAGATTTTGAGTGTCTTTTGTTAATTGCCTTAATATAAGCAGTATACACTTATTTTGGTCTATTATGCTATTAATAGCACTAGCAGTAACAGGTCAACTGTCTGCGTGTTTAGCTGGGATATGTTCAATGTGAGAACAACCGTCTATATGTGTAGTTAAACAACCTTCTGAGTCTAAATCAGTTATGGGTATAGGTTGGTAGTCTGGGTTGGTTCCAAAATTATCTTGGTAAATGCGGGGAATATATCCCAAGGGCATTAAAGTCTTTTTTTTTAGTCTAAAAGGAACGTCTTATGGCTCTGATACCAGAATTAGGGTTTTGGTCGGAATTCGGTGAGTTTCTATTTCTAAGGTCTTAAAGCTTAAATTGCAAAATTGTTATCTAAAGGTATTGGGGTCTAAAATAGAATATTACTAAAGGTCTTACTTTTGTCTTATTATGGACATCACATAAGGACCTCATTTAAGGACCTCACTTGAGCCTATGCCTATATATATATATATATAATATTTTGTATATATGAGTGGGATTCACATATTTGACTCATATTTGCTTGTATTTTGGATAATTTGGTTGTTGATTTTAGGATATTCTTAGTTACTTAATAAGCTAGAGTTGAATTTTTTTCATCTCTTTTGGGTTTACTTGTTCGACCCTTATTTTCATAGGATTATGTGACACCCCGCCTAATTAATCCCGGGTGATCAGTCCTAAATCAAGTTAGAACAGGTTTCTCAGTTGGTTCATTCTTAGCATCACTGTCGTCTTTTTAATTACTAACCACCTAAGTGAGAAAAGTAGACTGGTGCCAATTTTTATCTTTCAATTAATTAAATGAAACTCATGCGGAACATAAAATAATACACAATCACAGTTAACTGAAATAACCATCCACAAATAAAATACCTAACCGAATAAACCATCAGTCCCAAATATTCAATACAAGTAAGGACAAGAAAACAATCTCAACAAGTCTAATACTAATAAATGAACTGTGAGCAACATGCTCAAATAACTACTAAAGAGTCTCTACACGAATGAAATAATGAGGCGTCTATCAAAAACCCCGCAACATCCACATGTGCTGCAGCAACGAATACCTGGAATAGAGTCAAGCCCGGCGTCCCTGTGGCTGGACACCTAAAAGGTTTTTAAAAAAAATTTATAGAAAGGGTTAGTACCCAAAAACATTTGAAAAAATTTAACAAATGATTAACTTGCAGTAATAAATAAATATGCATGCTCATGATATTTTAGTTAGTGCCGCACTCCCTTGAGGATATCCTCACCCCTCCTCTAATGTGCACTACTAACACTCTAATTTAATTGACCTAGGTCCTACTCTACTGACCTGATAACTTATGTAACCCCTTGCAATTAACCTACTCTCACCGAGTATTGCCTTAAATAATAAATTTTAAGTTATTATAAACATCAACTTAATTTAATAATTACCCTTTTTCATTTCATACAACACTCACACCTGTTATGCACATAATACATTTTTCACTATGTATTAATTATCCCATATATAATTATTTACCTAATTATATATTTAATCGTATTGCAGTATTCAGAAACATACTGAAATAACATTTAATACTAACATCCAGCCGAGTAAAAATACTCACAAAATATAAATTCTCTAAAGTGCTATCCCACTAGGTATTTTCACATAACCTAGTAACCCAAATCAGAATCGCTCACTAATTTGGTTACACATACGATTGGAGGCGGTCATATTCCTTCCCTGAAAGTGAGATCCCCTCACCCCATATAACGGACGGTATGACCTGGGAATATACTCGCCCTGCTCCTCAAGCTAGGGGATTCATCCATTACGCGCAACCTCCCCCCTATAGCACTAGAGTATATAATAATAATATTCAATCTCTGATATTAATGCACACACTATATATATACTATCACACACCGTATATATATATATATATATATATATAAATATAAAATGTCCCGGCTACACCATGGACTAAATCCCTAACACAAGCCTATTTAATTTATTCAGAGTTTATGGTCGAACCCTAATTATTAATTAATTTGCACATTAATTGATTTATTCACCTTTGGTGTCGCCCCCACCATAAATTTGGACTTACGCTCGTAGCCCGAAATAACCTCACCCGAGTCTGAATTCCCGACTCCCGAATTTATAATCATGGCGTGTCACCCAAAAACTCCCTCAAATTCTAATTAACTTTACTCACGATTAATTAGATTTAACTCATGTATAAATTTCTCAATAATTGATTACATAAAGGTCATTATATAAATTCCCTCATATATACATAACTGGGCGAATCTGCCAAATTCTGCCGACCCTCGATCGATCGACCCCAGACCTTCGATCGATCGATCGAGCAGGTCTTCGTCTTCTTCGCGAAGACAGAATCAGCCATGGATGAAATTTCTCAAACCCTAGTTTCTTCTACCAGTAACCTCAAGCCCTCTTAACCTCAATACATGTTAGAAATCTTATTAGGAACCTCCAGAATGTCCACCAACATTATTAATTCGTCCATTAACTACAATTTCTAAATTTGGGGAAAAATTCATCTTTAACCCTTAACCCATTTACACCCCAAGTTCCATCATCAAATTCGTTTTTAATTGTCCAGATATCATCCTACCAGATATGTATCAACTTATAACTATCAGATTTTACATGAATCCTCACTCAAATTCGTAATCATGTTATTATTTTCAAAATCCCATGTTTATGCCATGAACACCTAAAACGAATTTTAATCAATCACATCACATGAATATGAATTGAAAAATAGATTCAATACTATTGCAAGTTATCCACTTGCCTTAGGTTTCGTAGTGTCTGATTTGGAGATGAATTCCAAGGTTGAAGATGACCCTTGTTGGCTCTCTATTTATCCCAAAGCTGCCTTTAACTGCTATTAGGGTTCCTTAACACACTTAGCCTTTTTCTAAACTCCCCTCAGCCGTTTCCTTATTTCTTCTAATTTAACAATTAACCTAAATCCCGTTTTTTGCCTAATGGGCCAAGCCCAAGTGACCTAAATGCCCCCGTGTGGGCCCGACTATGTCTAAAAATGCCCCGTGACCCGTTTACAACCCCCGGGTACACTTTTTCGACTGTCTCGGACCATCCAAACTCAACTGTACACTCAGAATTGGCATCCAAATTAATTTATAAAAATACTTATCCCCCACCCCCTTTAGTCTATACCGACTCCCGATTGAGATAAGTGGATACCCTGTCATTAATACTCGAAATCACATAATTACAATATTACTATTCACTTGGTAATTAAGTTTTCCTTAAATATTAATCATTCACTTCCCGACTAATGTTTAAATAAAATTTCCCTAATTAATTCAATTAAAATTACGACTCACAAGTAATTTTCAATTCCCGAATTAATTAAATAATTAATGCATGAAAATACGGGATGTTACATACTCCCCCCTTACAAAGGAATTTCGTCCCTGAAATTAGGTCATACCTGTGATGAAAAGCTCTGGATATTGTTCCCGCATATCCTCCTCCCGTTCCAAGGTAGACTCGTCAACGTTGTGATGACCCAACTGTACTCTAACTAGTGGAACAACCTTGGATCGTAACTTTCGCTCGCTACGGTCCAGAATAGCCACCGGTCTCTCCTCATATGAGATGTCTGGTTGTAAATAAATTTTCTCGAGTGGGATGTGCCAGAAGGCCCTTTCGCTCATGCGATATTTCTTCAGCAATGCCATATGGAACACGTCGTGTATCCGCTGAAGGTGCTCCGATAATCCCAGCCTGTAGGCTACAGGCCCCACCCTCTCGATAATAGGGAAAGGTCCTACGTACCTCGGTGCTAACTTACCCTTCTTGTCGAACCTCATCACCCCTTTCATACGGGACACCCGGACCAATACCTGATCCCCAACCTCTAACTCCACATGTCTCCTTGAAGCATCAACGTAACTATTCTGCCTATCATGAGCTCTCCGAATCCTCCCTCAGATCAGCTCTATCTTGGCAGATGTTTCCTGAACAATCTCCGGCCCCAATAGTTTGTTATCCCCCACCTCTAACCAACAAGCGGGTGAACGACAAGGTCTCCCGTATAGTGCCTCGAATGGTGCCATGTCGATCGTGAATTGGTAAGAGTTGTTATACGCAAACTCTACCAGAGGAAGATATTTCTCCCAACCTCCCCCAAAGTCTAATATACAAATTCTGAGCATATCTTCCAGCATATGATTAACTCTCTCAGTCTGTCCGTCAGTCTGTGGGTGATAGGTTGTACTCAAACGTAACTCCGTGCCCATGGCCTCCTGAAAACTCTGCCAAAAGTGAGCCACAAAGATCTTGTCCCTATCCGACATAATATTTATCGGTACCCCGTGCAGCTTAACAATCTCTGCTATGAATAGCTGCGCATAACGCATCATCTCAAAGTCTGTGAGAACCGACAGGAAGTGGGCCACTTTGGTCAATCGATCCACAATGACCCATATGGAATCGTGACCCTTCTGCGATGTCGGTAACCCTGTAATGAAGTCCATGGAGATTCTCTCCCACTTCCACACGGTAATTTCAAGTGTCTATAGAATCCCTGATAGTCTCTGATGGTCAACTTTCACGAGCTGACACGTGGTACATTTCAAAACAAACTCTGATATGTCCCGTTTCATTCCTGCCCACCAATACTGCCTCCTCATATCTTGATACATCTTATCCCCACCGGGATGTACCGCGAATCTCGACCCATGAGACTCCGTCATAACAGCATGTCTTAACTCATCATCCTCTGGCACAATCAACCTCCCATTAAGGCGTAAGCCTCCCTCCGAGCTGATCGAGTAACCCTCTACTCCCTCAGCTAGCAACTGGCTCACCCTATCCCGGCAGGTCTGATCCTCTGCCTGAGCCCTCACATCCCGCATAATAATCTCAGATGTGATGGATAATGCTGACATATAAGCCCTGGCTACATCATCTTCATATCGAAGTTCTTTCCACTTCGCTTTCCAGACTTCTGATACCTCCCCAGTCGATCTCTGACTTAATGCATCTGCGACCACATTAGCCTTACCAGGATGATACTGAATATCAAACTGGTAGTCTTTCATGAATTCTATCCATCGCCTCTGCCTCATATTCAGATCCTTCTGAGTGAATAGATACTGAAGTGATTTATGATCCGTGAATAACGTGAACTGCTCCCCCAGAAGATAATGTCTCCATATCCTCAAAGCAAAAATGATCGCTGGTAACTCCAGGTCGTGAGAGGGGTAATTCTTCTCGTGGGGCTTTAGCTTCCTGGACGCATAAGCTATAGCCCTTTCCTCCTGCTGAAGCACACCCCCAAGTCCCTGTAATGATGCGTCAGAGTAAACCCGATACTCTAATCCTCCTTTCGGAAATGCAAGCACGGGTGAAGATGTTAACTTGTCCTTTAACTCATCGAAAGCTAATTGACAATGATCACTCTAGGTGAAAGGTACCCCTTTCGGGGTCAGATTCGTCAAAGGGCCTGCAATCTTTGAGAATCCTTTGATGAACCTCCTGTAATAACCGGCTAATCCCATAAAACTGCGCACTTAAGTCGGTGTCGTGGGCTGTCCCCACTCCCTCACCGCCGATACTTTACTTGGATTCACCGTAATACCCCGGTCTGACACCACGTGGCCAAGAAACTGAACCTCCTATAGCCAAAATCCACACTTACCAAATTTGGCATAGAGCTGGTGATTCCGCAATGTCTGTAACACTATACGCAGGTGCTCTGCGTGCTCCTCTTCGGTGTGCGAATAGATCAGGATATCATCAATGAACACGATGACAAACTGATCGAGAAACTCCCAGAAAACCCTGTTCATGAGGTCCATGAACACTGCTGGTGCATTGGTGAGCCCGAATGGCATCACCCTGAACTCATAGGATCCATACCGTGACAGGACAGCGGACTTAGGAACATCCTCCTCTCGGACACGTAGTTGATGATATCCTGACCTCAAGTCGACCTTAGAGAAGTAGGACGCCCCTCTCAACTGGTCAAATAGATCATCAATCCTAGGCAACGGATACTAATTCCGTATCGTGGCCTTATTCAGCTCTCTATAGTCCATGCATAACCGTAGTGAGCCATCTTGCTTTTTCACAAACAATATCGGTGCACCCCACGGCAATGTACTCCGTCGAATGAAACCTTAACCCAGAAGCTGCTGAATCTGCTCCCTCAACTCATGCATCTCTGAAGGGGCCATACGGTATGGGGACCGAGCAATTGGCCTCATCCCCGGGGCTAAATCGATTACAAATTCGATTTCCCTGCTAGGTGGCAACCCTGGTATCTCCTGAAACACATCCTCAAAGTCTCTCACCACTGGAATTGAGTCCAACGGAATAGCCACCTCCTGTGAGGTCTCCTCCTCAATGTAATACAAGTGTGTGTGTGACCCTCCCTCAGGTAGAGACATTGCTATCAAGAACATCTCCTGCCCTAAAATGGAGAACACAATGGTCCTCTCGTAGCAATCCACCATCGCCCGATAACCTGCCAACCAATCCATACCCAAGATGACATCGTACCCCTCCATATCTAACACTAAGAGGTCCGCTGCTAAATTAAGTCTCCCAATCGAAATGTCCACACCCCGACAAATTGAGTGAATCGTAGCCCCGCTGCCTACTGGCAACTCTACACACATTCGAAGACTACCCCGGTCTCTAGTAGTCCGGCCCATTTAGAAAAATATAATTTAATGAATGAATGTGATGCTCCCGTATTAAAAAGGACACTAACCTCATAATTATGAATGAGAAACATACCCTCAACTGCTGGCGGTGCTTACTGCGCTGGGGGATTGGGAACATCCCGGACGTTGTACACACGCCCGTAGTGCATCTGCCCCTGCTATGGTGGGGCTGGTGCTGCTGGCGGTATTTGCCCCCGTTGCCCCTATTGGGCCTCCTGTTGTTGACCTTTGCCCCTCTGTGGGAACTCTCTCTTGAAATGTCCTGGCTGGCCACAAACAAAACAGCGTCTCTAACCATCCCCCTGCCGTTGGCCCTGACGCGGCTGGCCCTGGCCCTGCTGGTCTCCCCCATTGTTCCCTTGGCCCTGACGGCCCTGAGGAACCTGCTGTTGCTGATTCGATCCCGGTTGCCCCTGCCTGAACCCCTATCCTCCTGGTTGAAACCCACTAGGCTTAAACTGCTTAGCCTGATTCCCCTGCTGACTGCTGAGTACCATTTGTGTCACTACTAGCAACTGCCTTACCCTGTTGTCTCGTCTCCCCTATCCTCGAGCTCCTCTTCGCATGGAAGCAATGATCCTTCCAATGTACAAGCACGGCATTAACGACATCTGTATACGTCACTAACGTCGGATTCCCGATCAAATGTTGCATGATCCGCCAGGCTAAGCCATCCATAAACCTCAATTTCTTCCGCTCCTCCTCGCTCACCTCATTTGGCACAAAGTTTGCCAACCGGGTGAACTCTTCCTCGTAGTCTGCCACTGATCGGTCACCCTGTACTAAATCACTGAATTTCTTCCTCATCTCAGTCTCTACTGCTGGTGGAAAGTATTTGCGGTCAAACCGCACCCAAAACTCTGCTATCGGCATCAAGTCTCGCTCCTCGGCGGTGGTAACTGACTCCCACCACTGTAAGGCTGCCCCCGACAGACGAAAGGTAGCAAGCATTTGTTTCTGTACCTCGGTACACTCTAGCATGCGCAGATGGCGCTGAATGTTCTTCTTCCAGTCACAAGCCTCGACTACGTCTGTGCTACCCCGAAACTCAGGTGGGTAACCCTTCTGAAAGGTCTCCCTAACTCTCTACCAAGATGGTGGCCCTACTGGAGCCTGAACTGCTGGTGCCACTGGAGGCGGTGCCTGGAGCTATGGAAAGTGAGCTTCCATAGCTCGCATTGTTGTCTCGACCGCCTGTGCCACTATCACTGCCACCTGAGTAGTGGAAATCAACTTGGGTGGGGGTGGGGGTGGGGGTGGCGTTACCTGTGGCTCCTGGTGAGCCTCCCTGACCTCATCCCTAGCCTCAGCCCTCTCCACTCTCAGTCTCCTCGGTGGCATCTGAAATGTATTGAATCATATAAGTAAACAATTTACACAAAAATATTCATAGCAGAAATACGACATCTCACAAGCGGAAAATGAATCAACAGTTCTAATAATAGGGCTCTATAACAACCGAGTGCTACGCTGAAATGTAGAAAGCCGCACAGATCCTAAGGACACTAGAAGCTGATGCTCTGATACCATCTATGGCACCCCGACTAATTAATCCCGGGTGATCAGTCCTAAATCAAGTTAGAACAGGTTTCTCAGTTGGTTCATTCTTAGCATCACTGTCGTCTTTTTAATTACTAACCACCTAAGTGAGAAAATTAGACTGGTGCCAATTTTTATCTTTCAATTAATTAAATGAAACTCATGCGGAACAAAAAATAATACACAATCACAGTTAACTGAAATAACCATCCACAAATAAAATACCTAACCGAATAAACCATCGGTCCCAAATATTCAATACAAGTAACGACAAGAAAACAATCTCAATAAGTCTAATACTAATAAATGAACTGTGAGCGACATGCTCAAATAACTACTAAAGAGTCTCTACACGAATGAAATAATGAGGCGTCTATCAAAAACTCCGCAACATCCACATGTGCGGCAGCAACGGATACCTGGAATAGAGTCAAGCCCGGCGTCCCTGTGGCTGGACACCTAAAAGGTTTTAAAAAAAAATTATAGCAAGGGTTAGTACCCAAAAACATTTGAAAACATTTAACAAATGATTAACTTCCAGTAATAAATAAATATGCATGCTCTTGATATTTTAGTTAGTGCCGCACTCCCTTAAGGATATCCTCACCCCTCCTCTAATGTGCACTACTAACGCTCTAATTTAATTTACCTAGGTCCTACTCTCCTGACCTGATAACTTATGTAACCCCTTCCAATTAACCTACTCTGAACGAGTATTGCCTTAAATAATAAATTTTAAGTTATTATAAACATCAAATTAATTTAATCATTACCCTTTTTAATTTCATATAACACTCACACCTGTTATGCACATAATACATTTTTCACTATGCATTAATTATCCCATATATAATTATTTACCTAATTATATATTTAATCACATTGCAGTATTCACAAACATACTGAAATAACATTTAATACTAACATCTAGCCGAGTAAAAATACTCACAAAATATAAATTCTCTAAAGTGCTATCCCACTAGGTATTTTCACATAACCTAGTTACCCAAATCAGAATCGCTCACTAATTTGGTTACACATACGATTGGAGGCGGTCATATTCCTTCCCTGAAAGTGAGATGCCCTCACCCTATATAACGGACGCTATGACCTGGGAATATACTCTCCCTACTCCTCAAGCTAGGGGATTCATCCACTAAGCGTAACCTCCCCCCTATAGCACTAGAGTATATAATAATAATATTCAATCTCTGATATTAATGCACACACTATATATATACTATCACACACCGTATATATATATATATATATAAATATAAAATGTCCCGGCTACACCATGTACTAAATTCGTAACACAAGCCTATTTAATTTATTAAGAGTTTATGGTCCAACCCTAATTATTAATTAATTTGCACATTAATTAATTTAGTCACCTTTGGTGTCGCCCCCACCATAAATTTGGACTTACTCTCGTAGCCCGAAATAACCTCACCCGAGTCTGAATTCCCGACTCCCGAATTTATAATCATGACGTGTCACCCAAAAACTCCCTCAAATTCTAATTAACTTTACTCATGATTAATTAGATTTAACTCATGTATAAATTTCTCAATAATTGATTACATAAAGGTTATTATATAAATTCCCTCATATATACATAACTGGGCGAATCTGTCAAATTCTGTCGACCCTCGATCGATCGACCCCAGACCTTCGATCGATCGATCGAGCAGGTCTTCGTCTTCTTCGCGAAGACAAAATCAGCCATGGACGAAATTTTTCAAACCCTAGTTTCTTCTACCAGTAACCTCAAGTCCTCTTAACCTCAATACATGTTCGAAAACTTATTAGGAACCTCCAGAATGTCCACCAACATTATTAATTCGTCCATTAACTACAATATCTAAATTTGGGGAAAAATTCATCTTTAACCCTTAACCCATTTACACCCCAAGTTCCATCATCAAATTTGTTTTTAATTGTCCAGATATCATCCTACCAGATATGTATCAACTTATAACTATCAGATTTTACATGAATCCTCACTAAATTCGTAATCAGATTATTATTTTCAAAATCCCATGTTTATGCCATGAACACCCAAAACGAATTTTAATCAATCACATCACATGAATATGAATTGAAAAACAGATTCAATACTACTGCAAGTTATCCACTTGCCTTAGGTTTCGTAGTGTCTGATTTGGAGATGAATTCCAAGGTTGAAGATGACCCTTGTTGGCTCTCTATTGATCCCAAAACTGCCTTTAATTGCTATTAGGGTTCCTTAACACACTTAGCCTTTTTCTAGACTCCCCTCAGTCGTTTTCTTATTTCTTCTAATTTAACAATTAACCTAAATCCCATTTTTTGTCTAATGGGACAAGCCCAAGTGACCCAAATGCCCCCGTGTGGGCCCGGCTATGTCTAAAAATGCCCCGCGACCCGTTTACTACCCCCGGGTACACTTTTCCGACTATCTTGGTCCATCCGGACTCAACTGTACACTCAGAATTGGCATCCGAATTAATTTGTAAAAATACTTTCCCCCCACCCCCCCTTTAGTCTATACCAACTCCCGGTTGAGATAAGTGCATATCCTGTCATTAATACTCGAAATGACATAATTACACTATTACTATTCACTTAGTAATTAAGTTTTCCTTAAATATTAATCATTCACTTCCCGATTAATGTTTAAATAAAATTTCCCTAATTAATTCAATTAAAATTACGACTCACAAGTATTTTTCAATTCCCGAATTAATTAAATAATTAATGCATGAAAATACGGGGTGTTACAGATTGCTTCCATTCTTTTCTGATATTATGCAAAAAAATGGATATGTATAAAAGACTACGGCCTTGTTTGGTTGCGCAAATTATTTGATTATGTAAATTGGTTCATTGTGAATTATTAAATTGTAAATGAGTGGATTTGAAATGATCTTAAATCCAATTTTATGCAATGTTTGGTATCTGAAATTGATGTTAAGGTTCTATGAGAAAAAAAGATAAAAACAAATTAAGGGGTGGGAGGGGGGAAGGGAGGGAGGGAAGGGAGGAAAAGAGATGAAATACTGTTACTAAAGCCGTTTAATACAATATTAAACTATTTAAGTAACTTCGAACTGTTTTTTAAAGAAACTCTTTTCTAGAAATCAAATCAGTTAAACCACAAGATGTGTTTAAGAAAATATGTATGAGAACTATTCAAGATTTGTTAACAGGTTTTAGTAAAGAAGTTTTAAAAAATTTAAACTCAGCACAACCACAAGAATGAGATGACGAGATGTAGAAAGATTAATGACAAGAGATTTTTAACGTGGTAAAACCTCACCCAACTGAGGAAACATCCATGACTCCCTCTACGGAGTAAAAAGAAAAATCCACTAAAACAAAATTTAACAGATACAAACTATATAACACATATGCACACAAATCAGACCTGTACAAGTTTAGGAATGTACCCACTGGTGTCCTTATAAATTTTTTACAGTTCTAATTGTTGTTGTTGTTCTCCAAGTTTGCTAACTTCCACTTTGTTCCGATCTTTACGTCGACTCTTGTTTCAAGATCTTATTACCAACACTTTTAGTGTTGTAGTGTGTAAGTGTTTGTGAAGGTGATCTAACACATGCATGCACACACTCACGCTTATTTTTACAAACGGTCCTAATAAATTACATATAAGAACTATATGCTGTGATTTTCAGCTTCTCTCTTCCTAAGAACAAAAACCTTATTTGGCCTTTCAAAATATCCAAGAAGCCACGGTTATCTTGCTCAGAAGACAGTTCAAGGTCATAATCAATCTCAAGGTTTTGAAAATATTTTTGAGATTGAAAACCACCAAGTGAGATTCTTAACTAGTCCAAAGGTATTGTTTCAAAAGAACTAGAAACAGAAAATGTTATTGTTGATTTTGATGTTAAAAACATTTACAGAAAAGAATCAACTACTGATTTCTCAAGATGAGAATATAAGAATGCAGATCTAAGTGTAATGTATCATAAAATACCTATATCTATGATTTTTATAAGAAAGAAACACATATCTAGTCCTAATGTTTATGTTGGACACAAGATCTTAAAACGAAGAGGTTACAGCAAGAAACAATTAACAAACCACTCTAAAAAACTCTCAAACACTCAAGGTTGTTGAAAGTGCGATAGGCCCCAATTTTTTTTAAATTCAAATATAATGAAATGGTTCAAATTTTAATTTTTCAAAAGTTATTTAAAATTTTCTTTTCTTAAAGAGAACAAACCAACTTATGAAAAAATTAAAACTAAACGAAAAGTGAAATTAAACTACACACACAATTTTCATTTCAACTTAAACACACATTAATCCAATTCAAGTTAAACTTGCATCCTATCAAGATAAATTAATTTTTCACTTGAATTAAATTGAACATACCCAAACATTAAATTTGCACCAAATTAAATAGATTTTGATTTTGAACTAATTTTATCTTTTAGTCCTAAGCATGCATCTAGGTGATATAGTAAGATAAAATAAATATCAATCGCACTACGCCGGATGTACGAGGAAACCCCAAATGGGAAAAACCTCGGATGGCCCTAGTCACGAATTCACTAAGTATGGTAGTTTTTACAAAGACTCGACACAAGAGGACTTACACAAACTGACTTGAGTCCGTCCAAGCCTTGACGCGCTCCTTCGATCTTCAACCTCCGCCTAGTGTATAACCGTGGACTCCTCCACAGTCTCGAACTCCATCGATGGGGCTATGGTCACCGTCAACCCACACGCGAAGCCTTTCTTTGAGTGAGAACACCGCAATAAACTTTTCTCCTTTTTTGGGGTAGAGAAGAACCCAAACTCTCTTCTTGTTGGTATAGAGAAAACCAGGTGCCAAAAGTCTCCAAGCAATGATATATCAATAGGTACTTGGAATAAACTAAATAAATGGGTGTGTATGTAATTTTTTATGAGTTTAATCCATAAAAATCAAACACAAAATATGGAACTTTTTCTTAAAAGTTTTGCTCTCAAAAGACTCTTAGAATGTGAAAAAGTTGTCTTCAAAAAGTTAGTTCCCGCACTTAAGAAGTATGTCAAAAAGGAAGTGGGGCAAAGTAGTGGAAAAGTGGAAAAAACTAGCTTAAAACTGTTCCCGCTGTTTTTTTCGTTAGAAATCTCGTTCGAACGAGACTTCTAACGAAGAGACAGAAAGAAAAAAAAAATTATCGTTTGAAAACTCGTTCAAACGACCTATCTAACGAGATCTCAGGCCATAGTTCTAGATAATTTCGATACGAACGCGTGGCCGCCAGTTTCGTGTCATTCTGATTTTTTTTGGATTTGATATGATTTTTTTACTGAAAGGTGTCCGAGAACAAAATATTTAGAATTATGAATTCAAAAAAGTTTACAAAAAAGTTCTAACACCCAAAATAAATTTCTAACATACACCCAATAAATAATGTTCCAAGCTCCTATATATATATATATATATATATATATATATATATATATATATATTAAAAATGCATTCATACCTTAGGAGCAATGGAACCATGTTGATGACGTAGAAACGAGGCACAAACACACACGGCATTAGATGAAGCTTTAATATCTTGGCCGCTACGTCTTCAACAAACACGTCATAGGCTTGAATGGATAAACTTGAACTCTATCCTATGACTCAAATGTTTTTGTCCGGAATTGAGCCAAAAACTACAAAGGACTCAATTGGAAATTTGTGTCCTTACAAATCTCCCCCTTTGGCTATTCCGGGACAAAAACTAAACAAAAATCCTAAAGGGCCATCAAGCTCACTAGACTCAAAAACAATGTCCCACCCGAAATAAAAATACAATGCTTGACGCAAACAACCCAAGGATCAATATCTTTGCCGATGTTGAATGTTGCCATTTAAAAGTATTCCTGCACACTTAAGCAAACTATCAAACGCATAGGGAATATCAAAATATTAAATGCAATTAAATAATTAATCCCCCTAAATTAATTCTCCCCTTTATCAAACAAATGACCTATTTAGAAAGACATCTCCCCCTAAGATAAATCTCCCCCAAACTAAGATACGATAATAATAGGATTAGATACCGTTTCTCCCCCTATCATTCTCCCCCTTTTTGTTCAGGAATAGACAAAGGCTAAAGAATCAAAGCAGTAACTTATATCCCCCAAATAAAGCATATAAACCCTCTAAACTAAGCAAGGGATAAAAGAATGGGATAACAAGCTGAAACATGTAATTGTGCATATAGTGATGAGAACGTTAAAGCATATGGGCAACAAAAGTTCAACTAATCCAAACAATAACATCGGATACCAACTAGGATGCAATAAAATGATACCAATATGATATATAAATTAGTAAGCACGTGATATCAACAAAGAATGCAATAAGATGGATACCAAGTATGAATTAAAGCATATATGGATTAGAAATCAAAGCAAAGACTAAACAAAAATATCAAATATATGTATACATAATATATATCAAAGAGACTCAAGTACATATATATAGATATAAACACACAAATGACACACACTAAATATAATAGGAGTCTTTCACACTCGTATGGCAAAAATGTGTCATATGGAAACGGAAGTGTTGGGGTGTGAACTAGTAACGATTAAATTTAGACCCAATCACCTAAAACATGTTCACGGAGTTCTAAATTGATTGCAAACTTCATCACATTTGAATATAACCTCATGTGACAATATAAATTGAACTCAATGAACAAATATACACAATGCATACAAGCCTAGCATATTGATGATTCTACAAACCAATAGAGTCATGACATGAAATACGCAACTAGGATAAACGGACATTGTGCAAACCGTTGATATACCATCCAATCTCCCTCAATATGTATTTATATTAAATTTGAATGAATATATCAATCAAACATAGGCCTTGGCAAATTATTTTTCTTGTTAATGTCGTATTTTCTGTTTTTAGGCCTTTGGACCACGTATTTCTTTTAGGTCCATTCAAAACGGTGGCTTACAATCGCAAAGGATCACTTAGTCCTTTCGGAGCCCTTCCCCGTGCACATTTTTATTTATCATGTTTTCATTTTTCACACAAATCTCACATGCAACGCATTTTGACATGCACTAGTCCTCCTAAGTCACAAATATGTAGATGCCAAGATTGGTAGGAGAACACCTCACATAGCTCAAATATACATATGAAGTTAAAATTTCAAAAGATCTCGTGCATGTGTGAATAGAGGCATATAAAAATAGAATCCATTTGACAAACACAAAATTCAACTTCTCCGTAAAAAATATGGTAAAGAACATTTTAAGGATTGACAATCTAAACCAAAAGTTCTAGCCACGTGGGAGCGTTAAAGGAGGGATTCAAACACAAGTGTATGCCACATAAAGTGTGTCAAACTAAACTACACACAAAATAAAATCTTTTTGAGTTTTTAAAATTTTTAATCAAAATAAATAATATATACTCAAAAGTCAAAGAAAAATCATTTGAATTTTTTAATTAAGCTTAAATTACCAAGAGATAAAATCCAAATGATAAACACAAATATTTTTGTATTTTTCAATTAATGCAAACAAAATGAAGGAAATATAATACAAAAGATAAACAAAAATCATAATTCTAGCATGTGATAAGCATGGAGCATAGACTAGAAAATGATTAAACAAGCATACATTTAGAATGCGAATATAGCATGAAGTACAAAAGATAAAGTATGCAAACACTAACACATTCATATTTTAGATTTAGCAAGGGAGGAAGCATGTGAAAGTAAATGAGAATCAAAAACCCCATTTTGCAAGGCAACCAAGTCGGATTTCCTAACCCAAATTAATGAAGAATGACTATCTTGGGGTGTAGCAATTTTAACTACCTTGGTTGCTTTACGTTGGGATTTTCTAGGAATACATTTAAGATCAAAACAAAATTTTCTAAGATGACCTTTTCGACCACAATGTGTACAAGTAAAAACATGTCGAAAAGATTTACCTAAGGAGTGATCTCTAAAGACTTTCCTAGTAGATTTTGCTAAAACATTGGTTTTGGCGTTATGAGTAAATTCATTACAAGTATTGAAGCCTAAACCACAAGTGTCATTTTTAATTTGGACCGTTCCTAATATTTTATCTAATTTTTCCGAACGACACTCCAAATCAAATTTGACATTACTAGAGTCTTTTAATTTATTTTGCAATTCTAAAATGTTAGACTCTAATAAAACATTTCGCTCTTCAAAAGCAAGAAGCTCCTTTTTCAAGGATTCCATTAAACCCCTAAGGTTATCTCTCTCACCTTCTATATGTTCAAGCTTCTCTAGAAGAGCTTTCTATCGTCTCCTAAGGTCTTCAACCAACATGCTATTATCAACGACCTTGACACGTTCTTTTAAACTAGCTTCTAACTTCAAATTAGCTCTTTTCAATTTAATAGATTCTTTATAAAGTTCTTGAAAATCATTTTGAAGTTCACTCACATTAACCTCTTCTTCATTTTCACTCTCTCTTTCTTCTCCACTCTCACTATCATAAAAAACAAGGGAATCAAAAACTTTGACCTCGGAAGTGTCATGTGTTAAAGTTTCATCAATCGACAAGTTCTCACTATCACTCACATGACTAGCCATAAAAGCCACAAAGTTGGGCTTAGTGGGGGAATCGGGTCCCTCTTCCTTATCACTATCACTAAGGGTCGCATTATATGAAATGGGTCGCTTACCCTCTTTCCTTAGTTTAGTGGGGCACTCAAAAGCCCTATGGCCATAACCCTCACAACCAAAACACCTATTTGACTCGTCCCTATTTAAATTTTCATTAATGGGTTTAGGGATCTTCTCGACTTTGTCATACTTAGAAGTTTCAAATTTCTTAAAATCATTTTTAAATTTATCTTTGTTAAATTTAAGAAATTTTCTAAATTTACGAGCAAACAAAGCCATGTCTTCCGAATCACTATCACTCTCACTCTCTACTACTTGTTTGACCTCTTTTCGGGCTTTTAAAGCAACGCCCTTTTCAATTTTCTTTTCAGTTTTAGAGGGGAACATGTCTAGTTCATAGGTTTGTAAATCACCTACAAGCTCTTCTAATTTCGTAGAGGCTAAAGTTGGTAAAGAATTTAAAACGGTCACTTTTGGAATAAATCTATCGGGAAGGGACCTTAAATTTTCTTTACAACTCGGTTGTCGGGTATTTTCTCTCCCAAGTTAAAAGATGAATTAACAATATCAGAAAGTCTAGCATAAAATTCATCAAAAGTTTCTTTTTCATTCATTTTGATAGTTTCAAATTGAGTGGCGAGGTTTTGAAGTTTCGAAGCTTTAACGACACTAGTACCTTCATGAGTGAGTTGCAAAATATCCCGCGCTTCTTTAGCGGTCTCACACGTCATAATGCGTCGGAATTCATCTGGTGTGACAGTGCTAAATAAGGCATTTAAACCTCGAGAATTAAAGTTAGAAAGTTTAAATTCACCCTCACTCCATCTATCTGTGGGTTTGGGAACACGCTCATTATCTACTAAATGAGTAGGTGGGGACCACCCGTTAACAACAGACATCCAAACTCTCTCATCGATAGATTTTAGTGCCGATTTCATTCGCTCTTTCCAATACGCGTAGTTTGAACCATCGAAAATAGGAAATTTTGAAAATGGAGAAAATTCCATTTTAGCCAAAAATTATTTAAAAGATCTTTAACGAAATAATTTATCGCTTTGGCTCTGATACCAATTTGAAAGTGCGATAGGCCCCAATTTTTTTAAAATTCA
This sequence comes from Sambucus nigra, assembly GCA_949130495.1. Classification (NCBI taxonomy): domain Eukaryota; kingdom Viridiplantae; phylum Streptophyta; class Magnoliopsida; order Dipsacales; family Adoxaceae; genus Sambucus; species Sambucus nigra. Next base: position 531,263,499 of record OX422214.1, read on the forward strand.
AATATAATGAAATGGTTCAAATTTTAATTTTTCAAAAGTTATTTAAAATTTTCTTTTCTTAAAGATAACAAACCTACTTATGAAAAAATTAAAATTAAACGAAAAGTGAAATTAAACTTCACACACAATTTTCATTTCAACTTAAACACACATTAATCCAATTCAAGTTAAACTTGCATGCTATCAAGATAAATTAATTTTTCACTTGAATTAAATTGAACATACCCAAACATTAAATTTGCACCAAATTAAATAGATTTTGATTTTGAACTAATTTTATCTTTTAGTCCTAAGCATGCATCTAGGTGATATAGTAAGATAAAATAAATATCAATCGCACTACGCCGAATGTACGAGGAAACCCCAAATGGGAAAAACCTCGGACGGCCCTAGCCATGAATTCACTAAGTATGGTAGTTTTTACAAAGACTCGACACAAGAGGACTTACACAAACTGACTTGAGTCCGTCCAAGCCTTGACGCGCTCCTTCGATCTTCAACCTCCGCCTAGTGTATAACCGTGGACTCCTCCACAGTCTCGAACTCCATCGATGGGGCTATGGTCACCGTCAACCCACACGCGAAGCCTTTCTTCGAGTGAGAACACCGCAATAAACTTTTCTCCTTTTTTGGGGTAGAGAAGAACCCAAACTCTCTTCTTGTTGGTATAGAGAAAACCAGGTGCCAAAAGTCTCCAAGCAATGATATATCAATAGGTACTTGGAATAAACTAAATAAATGGGTGTGTATGTAATTTTTTATGAGTTTAATCCACAAAAATCAAACACAAAACATGGAACTTTTTCTTAAAAGTTTTGCTCTCAAAAGACTCTTAGAATGTGAAAAAGTTGTCTTCAAAAAGTTAGTTCCCGCACTTAAGAAGTATGTCAAAAAGGAAGTGGGGCAAAGTAGTGGAAAAGTGGAAAAAACTGGCTTAAAACTGTTCCCGCTATTTTTTTCGTTAGAAATCTCGTTCGAACGAGACTTATAACGAAGAGACAAAAAGAAAAAAAAATTCTCGTTTGAAAACTCGTTCGAACGAGGTCGTTCAAACGACCTATCTAATGAGATCTCAGGCCATGGTTCTATATAATTTCGATACGAACGCGTAGCCGCCAGTTTCGTGTCATTCTGATTTTTTTTGGATTTGATATGATTTTTTTACTGAAAGGTGTCCGAGAACAAAATATTTAGAATTATGAATTCAAAAAAGTTTACTAAAAAGTTCTAACACCCAAAATAAATTTCTAGCATACACCCAATAAATAATGTTCCAAGCTCCTATATATATATATATATATATATATATTAAAAATGCATTCATACCTTAGGAGCAATGGAACCATGTTGATGACGTAGAAACGAGGCACAAACACACACGGCATTAGATGAAGCTTTAATATCTTGGCCGCTACGTCTTCAACAAACACGTCATAGGCTTGAATGGATAAAATTGAACTCTATCCTATGACTCAAATGTTTTTGTCCGGAATTGAGCCAAAAATTACAAAGGACTCAATTGGAACTTTGTGTCCTTACAGTTGTGTTTTGTATATACTGGTTTTTGGTAAATGGTTTAGGGTTTGAAGAATTGTTTGATAAAATTAGGGTTAGGGTTTCTAACTATGGATTTTCTCTCTCTTCTCTCTCTTCTCTCTACTCTCTCTTCTCTCTCTTGAAATGACGAAAAGACAAAAGCTTCTGAAAAGCCGAGGATTAGCCTACTTATATACAAGGCTGAGAAGGATCGAGAAGTGGGTTCGAAATCAATGGTTGAGATCAGGTCTTACACCATTGACTTCCATCCAACGATTAAAGGTAAGCGGTTGGTTATGAGGCTTCTGATTGGACGATAGATGTTCACAGGGATTGGGACAAGGACGAATGCAGAGCGTTGATTTACTTAATCCAAGGGTTAATAAAACACGCTGGTTTACTCTCTTCGAAGAAACACACATACATCGAATAAGAATGCAACAGGTGTTAGGCAAATACCGGATAACAAACGCGCGTCCCAAAATAATTACATAAGCATCCTGATTTCCCTAGCGCTTTCGGTTCCTACCCAAGTGAACTTTTCAAGGATAAAACCAATAACCAGAATTTATAAAAAGACCCCAAAACTTTTTAATTCCAATTTTAATTAAGGAAAAAATTGTTTTAAAATCATTAAAAATTCCCAAAAATTTATTAAAAGTTATTTTAAGGGAAATTAACATACACAACACACATACAATCAAATGATGCAATATATGAACAATGTATGCAGTCCTAATGTGTGTGAGTGACAGTGAATATACCTTGGATCAATCAAACAAGAGGAATAAATTGTAGAGAAGGTTTGAGGCTCTTTGGTTTTTAGGATGGGACTCAATTTTGTCACTATTTCCAAACTAGATGAGAACTTATACAATATAGACTCAAGTGAGTCAATAGTATAAGATGCTTCAAAAGAGTGAGAAGCGTGCACTTTATGTGACTCCTATCTCAAATGGATGCATTTCACGTTTTATGTGAAATGATCCAATTTCAAATTTTACACATGAACTAAAATGGGGCAATTAATGAATCACTTCATTAATGAAACCAAACATAATTAATGGATCAATTTATAAATTGACCAATTTATTAATGAATCAATTTACAGTTTTGGGACAACCAAATGGGGCCTACAACAATGTCATTTTAGGCATGGGTGGTTTTTCCACCAACGTTCGTAGAACTTCTATTACTATCTCTCCCATATTTCTTAGAGAAACCTATGGATTGTATCAAGTACATAACCCTGAATACCAATATGATGCAGCATCAACTCCTAGTCTGAATGATATTGTGATCGAGCTTACCAGCGGAGAACTCGCTAAATCACCCTAAGCCACTCTACCTCAAGGGTATCTCATTAATCTTATCCACATCTGGTATTCGATAAACATTTCTCAAAACTGACATCGTCTTTCCATTACAGATTAATGGCAGAGAATATCACAAGCCAAGAAAAAGGCATCGACCCCCTTTTTACTTTAAACGGCTCATTCAACATGTTCTAGTTGCTAGAAATGTTCACATTTCCTTTAGCGAGAAGAAAGACCAAGCAGGTAAAATGATCACCTACCAAACATATTTCAAGAGGATAATAAAATATTCTCCAAGAATGTGTGGAGGATTCAAATTTTAGTGATGACTTTAATGGTTGGTAGTGATGATAGGATTGATGATATATTTTATGATACTTTTGGATATTTTGGTTTAGCATCTTTTTTCTTGATGTTGTTAAAACTTTGGTTTTTATTTGTTTAAAAATACTTTGTTGTTTTTTTTATTTTGTGTGACTTTGATGTGTCACTCATGGATATTTGGTACTCGGCAGGTGGGAGTACAATTTTGGTGAATCTATATATAAAAATACTTGATTATTTATCTTATGATCCTTTGCTCATTATATATTAAGCTCTTTTATTTGGAACTTCATGGATTATTTAGGCTTGATGTGCACTAACTTGCTTTATTGTCGATTAATCCATGTTATATACTTGTTGACTTGCACATATGCCTCATTATATATTCTTGGTGCACTTTGACTTGTATTTGTGCTACAAACTCTAGTTATACTATGTTATATTGCTATCTATTTAATGGACATTGGAATAGATTCCTTGAATTACATATTTCTCTTCTTTTAATTTTGATTGAAATAACTCACTACGTGATCATTCTTAGCGCTCTTATTTAATCTGATGGTTTCTTTGCCTTTGTCAATTCCCTCACAAAATGGGGAGAATTATTATATTAAGGGGGAGTTATAATGATGAAGATATCTTGATTTGTTTCATGATAAACTAAATAAATATGGAATATATATCTAAGAAAAGTAGTATATATCTCAATATGAATTATAGCACTAGGATATTATCATTTCTTGAACATGTATACGCACCCTTAAATTACTTTCATACTTTAATCACAACATGTTTACTATTTAAACTGTCTATCATATTGCTATATCTATATCTTATATTAAATCAAATGACAGATTAACATGTGGAAGATTTTACGTAATTCTTGTATACATGAGGACTATTAGTATATAAATGTATTTGCCTTTGGTCAGACTGTAAGGACATTTTTGTCCAACATACTTGTATATGTCATTAGCCGTAACACCGTTGCAAAGATTCAAAGTCCATTCATCATCAACGGAATCCAAAGATCAAAATAAAGGAAGAATTCAGAAATCCAGTCATCCGGACCGGTCCGCCTGATATTAAAACGAACCGATCCGCCTAGCCGGACCGATCCGCTGAGACCCGGACCGATCCGCCTTGCTCTATTGAAGCCAGTAAGCCCCGAACCGAATGCGAACCGAATCAGCCTCAAATTAAAAGAACCGGTCCGCCATCGGACCGATCCGCCTAAGGCCCGGACCGGTCCGCCCTGGATAACCACGAACAGATCGTGTGCAGATTTTTAGGGCATATGAATTCTTATTTATACCACGATCAAGGAGTTGGTTTTCTTAAGGATTATACACGATTTCCAGAGTAGACAAACTCTAAGGCCTTCATGGTATTTGAGTCCATTGATTCATACCTTTGATTCACACAAATTCCATACATTTGTGAATCACTTTTGGTAACCCAAGAACACCATTGATGTTGTTCAACCCTTTGTGAAGTGGACCGCTTCTTCCTCTTCATTGCAGCCCTACTGGACAGGGATTGTTCCAGCCGCCAACCCTACTGGAAAGGGATATTCCAGCCGCGACTACAGAATCCGATACCCGAGGGTAATTCTTAGTCAACCTGTATTTCATTGTAATCCGATTGTAAACCGTCTTTTACAAATTATAGTGATATACAAATGGTTTTGCCCCTGTGGGGGATTTTTCCTTAAACTTTGTGTGTTGCATATCTTGTGCATGATTTCATATTGTTTCAATCACACCTAGTTGCATGCTTAGGGTTAATTTGGGTTAAAATGGTGTTTATTATATTATTTCTTAATTGAACGCAAGCGCCAACTCTTTCACAGACTTATGTCTATATATTATAGGCCACTAGACTTTCTTATAATATTTGTAATCTTCATTTTTTCATATTTTGTCACGGAATAGAAAAAAGGGGAGATGGTAAGAGTATGCATTTTACTTATGTACCCCAATAGGACTAGATTATCTTATTCTGTTGACTAAATATACTTTGAAACTTGTTCATGAGGTCGTTCCGGTAAAGCTTCATTCAAATCATTCAACCAACATCATCATCTTCATAAGTACCCTTTTATATCATTATTAGGAAGATAAATGGACACATGGACTCATGCATATTTTACTCACACATGTTTTTAAAAAAAAATACTTTTTGTTGTGATTTATGTCTTAATATGGATCCATGTACTTTGTTTATAAAATATGAATAAATTAATTTTTTTAAATCTTAAAATATGCATTTTATAAAGGCTATTGAGGTCTGTTGTAGGACCTTTTCCACTGTGAGACTTGTCCTCGCTACGGAGATAATGTCTCGATGGCCAGGATTTAATTCGAGTATTTTCTTCTTTGTCTTGCCTTGTATCATCGTCGAAATTTCGTCACAGTGGAGGAAAATTTCATTGTGGTGACAACTCCAGTGAAGTGTGACAGTTTGGAGCAAAGGTGAATCTTTTGAACTAGATCGTGCACATATTGCTTGATACTCTTGCAAAATAAATATTTGACCATATCTTTCTACTTTTACACCAAATAACTATATGTAAGTCTACTTTTGACCTATTTTTTCCCTCAATCTTCTCTTGCAAGCTTTGGTGTATAAGTATATATTTTAGTATTTATTTTTTGAGAGAGTATAAGCGTGATTTTGTGATTTCCTTATGGATAAAGTATTAGCCACAAGAATCACTGTAGGAGATAAAACCCTTTTAAAACATTAGAAAAATTGGTATTGAATATTTTATTCTCCCAAGTTTTAAATCTTATTTTTCTCTTCGAATTTATTTTTTGAGATACATAAAGTTTAAATACTTCTGAAATATAAAATTATTTTGAAGTAAACTTGTTTGCTTTAAAATCTTTTTAAACCTTGAACCAATCTCTTTCTAATTTGCTCTCGAGTGATTTTTAAATTTCATATATCTCAAAGATATATTTTGTGAAATAATCCATTATTTTCAAAAACACTTTCACCTTAGGTTATCATACACCTAGAAAGCGCACGACACTCAACATAGGCTTCTCACCTTTGTTCCAAGATTTGGAACACGTGGTTATCCTCAAACTCTAAACAAATAAAGTTTGCCTTAAACTTTAAACAAATATTTCGTTGGCATGAGGACTTGACGACATTAGTTGTGGACCAAAACTGGACACATTTGTGTAGTGTTCTCCAACTGTTGACACTCTCAGCGAATGATATGGTGGAAAAGAGCGTCTAGTCCGTTATAGCCTCGAGAGGTTGTAAGTGTATTTCTTCTAGTTTTGAAACTCTACCATAATATATTATTGTTCTGTCGGCCCGAAGTTTTTTCCCATTGTGGATTTTCCCTCGTACGCCTTAGTGTTGTTCTATATTATTTATCGTTCTGCACTTAGAGTGAGTCACCTAAATATTAAAGATAAATTTTATTTCAATCTATTTGATAAATAATTTTCCACACAGACCTTAGGGCTTATATTTGATATGCCATCTTGAACTTATAAATAAAACCTCGCACAACTTGACGAGAGGTTTTAATTGGGTATCTTTTGCCCATCTTGGGTTCAAGCACACGCACTCTCAACATTAGTGATGGGAATCATAAATAGATGATTACTTTAGAAATCCAAATAAATCACATAATCTTTAATCTGGACATCATTGCACCCACCCTCAATAAGGTTTTATTTCCCAAATCATGAAAAACTAACGACTATTACTCGGGGTCGGTGGTAACGCCACCTATATTCAATCTGTAAACCTTAACCAAACTATAATTGGTTCTTGTCCACAATTCTTGGAATCCTCCATCGGGAATATGCCAAATACATAGCCATACTCTAAGCGTCATAAAATAGTAATCATAAATCACCTTAAGATCTCTCTATGTTGTCTATTATCGTTATCTGATAACATCCCCTTATCTTTCCCCCAACTTCTCTAATAGGGGTACTCTCGATTTCACATTCATAATCACAACCTTAATCGAAAAATGATCTTCCCTTGATCCTTTCTGGAACTTACTCATTCCTTGACTTTTGCATAACTAATACATCCACAACGTTATCGCACATAATGCATAGCATACAAGTTATCACCATAACTTCTTATTAGGGCATCTCAACCCAAACAATATAAATATTAATTAGTCCTCACATTTTCAATTTCCACATACTCCGATGAACTAACTAATCATTTATAGCTAAATACATTTCCTTCTCCATAAACATGCGGTGGTCCTTCCTTTAGGTCAAAAGTTCTCTTATTTTTCACCCTTATTCATATACACGTTTAAACATACCAATTAACCTTGCTCAAATATAAGTGGAACACAATCCCACTCCCTCATGGGAATTAACCACACATAAAGTTATCATCACAATCTTCATATTTTGCTAAAACACAGCAATCCATTACCCTCTCTCTTAGGTGTGCAAAATCTCATAGAGCCATTCTACTAAAACCAATTGACATTAAAATCCATATCATTATAGGTAAACCCAAATATTTATAGGCTCCTTAAAACAAAAACTCTTTAATGACTTCAAATTAACTTAATGTGAAATCCATTCACTACGCATGCCTATTGAATCTCCAAGGTGCATACCTTACTCCAATAAAACTAAATTCCAAAAATAATCCCCACAATTGTGGCGAATTCCTTTGTCCAACCACTCATCCTATCCTTGACCACTAACTCGCAATGGTCTTCATTCTCATAACCCTATGTGCTCGAATGCTCCTCGAGTCTCACTAATGTTCAAACGGCAACAAACGATGTCTACAGGCACGTCATCGCAACACCAGAGTACAAAACCATATAACATGCTCTAAAAAATTAGAGAATGCCCAACAGAAAATGGAATGGGCGCAACAAAGATACTAAGGACACTCGAACCTGGATGCTCTAATACCAAATGTAATTATCACAATTTTCAATGCCCAATAGATCAAGATGTACGTCGATTACATGAAGCGACGTACAATTTATATCATATTCATCATGAATGATAAATAAAAACTATATTAAATAAAAAGTAACCATAATATAATGAATATGAGTGACAATAAAAATATCATAACTGATAATAAATGAAACTCTAATGAAAGTGAATCTATTATATAAATCTCATTCACACAAATGTCTCAACTAAAAAGAAACATTCAACTGTAACCACCACTGATAAAAACTCCTCAATAAAAGTGACTATAGAAATGAAACAATAACTCCTACTCTAAGGACGATAACTGAATCCCCAACAAATGCAAGTCTGACTACTTAATCCTGCGATACCTGTATATACCAATAATAATACATGTTAGGCAAAACAATTTATAAATTTGGATCAGAGACCTAAAGTTGCAAGGAATAACTTGCAGTATCAAAATAGTAATAATCATGCAACTCAATTACTATAAAAAACTGTCATCCCACTGACACTCACGTACAATAAATACCTCACATCTTGTAGGAGAGTAGTGATATTGGGGTCTATGGATAACTGTAAATGGGTGAGGTGTGACCCACTCCGATGGCAACTGTCTTCAAGGGAATAATATTTTAAGAACAAAAACATAACAAAAAACAAACTTTTAATAAAATAATAATGTTTTCGGTTACAATAATGAACAAACAATAATTGAATACAATTTTTCAATAATAAATGAAGGAATTAACCACTTGAGAGAAATGATTCTCTGAAAGTGGAGAAGTAAGCACCTAAATATCTAGGAGAGAGGAGGGAGATAATATTTTTGAGAATTTGTACAGAGTAATAATGTTAATGAGAAGCCAAGTGATGTATTTATAATAAAATATTAGGAGTGATGTGGCAAGTACGTGACAAAGGGATATTCCCATGTGATAAATATATGAAAATACATTTTTTGTAATACCCTGCAATTTTAATGATTTTTAAATGTGGGATTAATTAAATTAAATAGGGGAAAATAATAGATAATTAATCCGGATTAAAATAAATATTAACTAGCAAGATGACCGTTGGTATTTAATGATGTCAATATTATTGATTATTACTTGGTGAATAAAATGATATATGATTATTAATTTATTAAAATTGTCGCGAGTGAAAAATATGACGATTATGGAATTTATGTCGGGACGCGCGTGTCAGTCGAGTGGGGACTAATTAAAAGGAATAAAAAAGTGAATTATTTATAAGTATCCCAAATGGTCATTTCGAGTGCTCCAATGTGTCCGGAAGGGTCGAGATAGTCAAAAAAGTCTACCCGGGAGTTTTGTTTGGGTCCCGGGGTAATTTTAGGCCAAACCGGCACCCCAAAAGGACATTTGGTAATTTGATTTTTTGGAGAATTATTACCTACGAAAATTAGAAGGATAATATATTAGGTACATGGGGTGGGTTAGGTTTATCAGTTGATATCCACAGAGAGGCCAATGGAGGAAGAAGGAGGAGAGGTTTCTAAGGCTAGAACCTCCATTTCTATACTGGTTGCACTACAAACACCTCCACCACGTAGATCGGAGAGATGGAATCGCACCCATACCATATTCTTCAATGGATCAGACCTTCATTCTATAGGCAAGTGTTTATATTTGCAAACTTTTAGCAATAATTATGTACATGTTAGTATAGGTGTATAATACACATGATTTGGATATGAAATTAGTGAAATTGAAAGATTTAATTCATAACCTAGGACTGGATTGATATGAGTTTGATTCCTACATGTATGTAGATTAGAACCCACGAATTTATGATGTTTATTGGTGAATAAATCTATATTTACAATGTGATGAATAACTAATTTGATGAACTAGGGCTTAAATGATTAAATTTGGGGATTTCTAATTTTATTGATGAATTGGTAAGATTTATTGATTCTGGAGTATTAGAAATCATCCATACATGTTAGAAAAATAATTAGGATTGTTGGTTGGGAGTTTGGGAACAATCTGTGGAGGTTATAATGATAAAAAAATGGGGAAAACGAAGTTGCTTGAGGAAGAAGAAGAAGAACTGGGCAATCTCATTCGAACGACCTGAAAAGTCGTTCGAATGACATCGTTCGGACGAGATTCCCACGGGATTAGGGGTGGACAAAAAAAAGACCGACCCGAATGGACTGATTGGACCGAACCGGCCCAAACCGAAAATTAAGGCTATTTTGAAACCGGTCTGAAAATCGGTTCACAAAACCTAAAAACCGATTAAACCGGTCCGGGCCGTGGTCCACTATATTAAAAGATCGATTTGGACCGGACCGGACCGATTCCAATATATATATAATAAAAATAATGTTATTGTGTTTCTTATGTATAGTTTTTGAATTAATGTATATAACTTATGAATTTAATTTGTAACATTTTATATATGTATAGACATTTTTTTATTTGGGTTAAAAAACAACATATAAATATCACTTGGAGTTTCGAGTATTATTTTTTTGTATATATATTTGTGAGAAAAATAGATAAAAAAATTCATAAAATGTACATATATATAAAATAGGGTCAGGACCGAATTTTACCCCGGACCGAATCGAAAATAGCCTTGACCGAATTAGTAGGTTAACCGAATTAATCGCTCCGGTCTCGGTCCAAAAAAATTGAGGACCGAATATTCGGTCCGATCCAAAAAATAGGCAAAACCCGGATCGGACCGGACCGTGCCCACCCCTACACGGGATTACCAATGAGATTTCAGAGTATAGTCGTTAGAAGTTCATTCAAAGTTCATTCGAACGGCTTCCCAACGAGATTTCAGAAGCCTCTTCGTTCGAAGTTCATTCGAATGAGATTTCAAATTCGTTCAAATGAGTTTTCAGAAATTGGAGAAATTTTTTGTCTAAGTCCAAACTTCGCGACTTAGTAAATTCAAGAGAGATGGAATAACTTACAATGATTATTAGTGCTAGTTGTAGTAGGAAGTTTGGGTTTAACTACTATAAGAGATTTTTAGGGTGTGATTCATAGTTAGAAAAAGTCGATCGAGAGAATAATCGTAATCTAAAAGTATCATGAGTATTAGTGAGAAATAATACTGCGTATGAATTACAATGCTTGGGTCATGTGAATACCTACAAACTTTGATAGGATGTGTGAATACATATAGTCTGATTTATTATGTGTATGACATACCTACGATGATTGCTATCGGGTGAGATTTTGAAAGAGGACAGTCTTATCCTGATGAGCCCATTAGGAGGATTTTATATTTGGTACCTCAGAACATATGAACATTGAAACATATTATATGAAATAGGATAGTTCAACGGTTGGATGGGAGCATAGGTATATGCATGACCCATTTAGCTAGGGATTATGTTCACCTCCGATATGTGTGATTTGTATTTATGGTTCATGGGAGATGCCGAACCGAATGTCCTTAGTTAGTACGAGGTGTACCGAGACTTGATAACAGAGTACGCATGCACTGCAGCTGAGTCTGTGGGTGTCGTAGTATATATATTGTGGGTACCCTGAATTTAGCATCATAGGCCTGGACGAGTAGCCTCACCTTGGCGGCCCAAAGCCCAGGCCCATCACCTTTTGTATTGATCCGATTACCCCACGATCCCATGAAGAGAAGTTGTAGGGGAACGCGATCCCATGTAGGGGAGATGGAGAATAAGGAGGAACCCATCACCCCCACTATTCGAACATATACATGTATAAATTAAACCCTAAGTCCGGGGCAAAGGACAAGTTGGATTCTCTGTACTTATTCTTCATAATATAGAGAAATAACACTGACAGAACCACCGTGGACGTAGGCACTTCTTTGCTGAACCACGTATATCCGTTATTGTGTGATTGGCTTTTTATTATTCTTCCCTTGGTGGTAACCTCTTTCATATTTATTTGTGTTGCACAATAATTGTCACTATAATTAATAATTGTCACTACAATTGGCGTCGTCTGTGGGAAACGATTATCTTTCCCTGAGAAGAACCCACGCCAAGAGAAAATCTAAGATGTCTGGTCATAGCAGCAATGCTCCTCAAGCAGGAGATATTCAGGAGCCACCTGCTCCTCGCAGGATTAGGTCTGAAGTCCGACGTTCAGAACAAGGGGCTCGCTTGGAAAGGCCAGCCTCAGAAGAGAGTCAAGGACCAGTAAGGTCCACGCAGATATCCAGGTTGATCGACGCATACGAGGCAAGGCTCCACGAGCAAAGGGAGTCTTATCGCAGATACGAGGCTGAGAATGCTCGCTTGAAAAGAAGACTGGAAAAACTGGAGAAGGAACTACGTCCCGATACCAGGAGACGCCCCTATCGCACTCCTAGCCCTCAGGCGAGCAAATCTCGCAGCCGAGGAAGGAGCCCTAGGTGGCAATACCAAGGGTACGAAGGTGGCGACTCAGACGACGACCTCCGCGAACAACTGAGAAAATCTCGCCGCTATCAGAGCCCTGCTCGCAGCGACGACAACATACGGAACCTAGTCCGCAGAGAAATGGACCAACATCCAGCTCACCGCGGCACCAGGTCGACCAGAGAGCTCGCTAGGAGGGCCCTCAAGACGCAGATGAAATCGCCCTTCACGAGGGAAATTGAAGAAGAAGGAAGCTCCCAAAAAGTTTGCTATTCCAAGGTTCAAGATTTACGACGGGAAGACTGATCCCATTGATTATGTCAGCAAGTACCGGCAGGCTATGACCCTCTGGAATCACCGAGATGCACTGATGTGCCATATTTTTCCCTCGAGCCTTCATGACGTGGCCCAGAAATGGTTCGAGAAACTCCCTCACCGATCCATCAGAAATTTCAAATCCCTGGCCGAGCTCTTTATGGCCCGGTTCATCACCATCAGCTCCCATCCCAAAAGGATGGATGCTCTATTAACAATGAAGAAAACGCCCCAGGAGACACTCCGAGACTACGCGAAGAGGTACTGGGAGTTATTCAACGAAGTCGAGGACTGTGCGGAAGAAGTGGCAGTGGCTTCATTCAAAATCAGGCTACCTAGCTCTTCCCTCCTTTACCAGTCCTTAACAAAGAAGGAAGCGACAACCATTGATGACCTGATGGCCCGGATTGAGAAATACGCAAAGGTGGAAGATGTCACCCGCCTTAACGTGGGAGAAAACGGTCGAGGCAAGCTCGCTACCAAGGGAAGTGAGAAAGTTGATAACCAGAAGAAAGGAGGAAAGAATGGGAGCAAGAATGGCTCCAAAAACGGAGGGAACCCTGACGTTGCAAAGTCGTTCCAGGCGGTCAACACCGTCTTCAAAGAACCAATTTACAAAATTCTCGCGAAGATCAAGGATGAGCCGTTCATCAAATGGCCCCGGAAAATGGGAGGAGACCCATCGAAAAGAAACAATGCACTGAGATGCACCTTCCACAAAGAGGGAGGGCATAAGACCGAGCACTGCAAAGCTCTTAAGTCCCACCTCGAGGAATTGGCCCAATCCGGACATTTGAATGACTTTGTGGAAAGGAAGGTAGAGAGAGCGACTGTCCACAAGGAGGCAAAGTCCGACAACGTATTGGAAGACGATGCCGGACACGAATTCGCAGTAATCCATGGAGTATCCGATGTTAAGCAAATCCAGGGAAACTCAGCTCGAATGGAGGTGAAGAAGCTGATAGCAGTAATGCAAGCTTTTCAGATTGATCCAGCAAAATCACAGGCAGGAAAACGTCGGCGAGCAGAGGACATCAACTACAACAAGCATATTGTTTTCACGGATGAAGATCTTGTGGGTGTAAGGACCTCACATCACGATGCCTTAGTCATTACACTCAGGATAGCCAACTTTGATATCGACAGGCTGCTCGTCGATCAAGGGAGCTCATCCGAAGTAATGTACATCGACCTATTCAGGAAATTGAAGTTGAACATCGCCGACCTAAAGGGAACCACTGCCCCTCTGGTCGGCTTCGCTAGGAAAATGACCATGCCTCTGGGCAAGATTGTACTACCAGTACTCGCTGGAAATGTTTCAAAAATGATCGAATTCTTGGTGGTCGACATCGATTCACCGTATCAAGCCATCCTCGGTAGGGGATGGCTTCATACAATGAAGGCAGTCTCCTCGACCTACCACCAGAAACTCAAATATGTCACCGAGCGGGGAGTGATGGAGATACATGGCGACCAGGCGATGGCGAGAAAGTGCTTCATAGCGGCCATCCGACCAAAGCCAGAGAAAAAAGCCGTCCAAACCAGCGAGAAAGTGGAGGAAGGTGCAATCCCTTCCAAATAGCAATTAAAACATGGAAGGCCCAGAGTGGAAGAGACCAGGCTCCTCCCCTCCGAGCGTGTTGTAGAGGACCTGATAGAAGTAATTGCTAAAGAAGGCGACAACAGCAGAGTCTTCATGATCGGGACCTCACTCACTGACCAAGAGCAAAAGGATTTGTTAACCTTACTCAGAAGCAACATAGATGTTTTCGCTTGGGAACCCTATGAGCTGCCAGGAATCGATCCCAATATGGTCTGCCATCGGTTGCACGTCAATTCCACATTCAAGCCGATAGCGCAGAAGGCAAGACGAGCTGCTCCCGAGAAGGCCAGAGAAATAGAAAAAGAAGTCGAAAAACTGCTGGATGCAGGGTCCATACGGGAAGTGCAATTCCCCAAATGGTTATCCAACCCAGTGGTAGTTCCAAAAAGCAACGGGAAGTGGAGAGTTTGCATAGACTTCACTGACCTCAACAAAGCCTGCCCCAATGATAGCTTCCCTCTTCCAAAAATAGATCAACTAGTAGATGCCACTGCAGCTCACGAACGAATGAGTTTCCTGGACGCATACTCAGGCTATCACCAGATTCCCCTGTATGCCCCAGATCAGGACAAAACGGCGTTTATCACGACGGTTGGTTTATACTGTTACAAGGTCATGCCTTTTGGGCTAAAAAATGCAGGGGCAACCTATCAGCGGCTGGTTACTAAAATGTTCAGGAACCAGATGGGAGACACAATGGAGGTCTACATTGACGACATGCTCGTCAAGAGCAAGGAAAAGGAAAATCACCTCTCGGACCTATCAAGTACCTTTGAAATCCTCAGGAAGTACCGAATGAAACTCAACGCAAGCAAGTGTTCCTTCGACGTCCAGTCAGGAAAGTTTCTTGGGTATTTGGTCAGCAAGCGTGGCATAGAGGCCAATCCGGACCAGATTGATGCAATCAAAAGAGTGCAACCTCCTCGTACAATCCGCGATGTACAGAAGCTCACTAGAATGCTCGCTGCTCTAAATCGTTTCATTTCTAAATCCTCCGAGAGATGCAAGCCCTTCTTTCAACTCTTAAAAGGCAGCAAAACAGTAGAATGGACCCCAGGTTACTCACAAGCATTAGACGAGCTCAAGTCCTACCTAAGCTCCCCACCACTGCTTGTCATACCACAGCAAATGGACTCTTTGTACCTCTACCTCTTTGTATCCAGCCATACTGTCAGCTCAGCGCTAATGTGTGAAGTTACAGGGATCCAACATCCAGTCTTTTACGCGAGCAAAACCTTACTAGATGCCGAGCAGCGCTACCTACCATTGGAAAAGCTCGCATTCGCCCTAGTAATGTCCTCGAGGAAACTGAAGCATTACTTCGAAGCTCATACGATCATCGTCCTTACATCACACCCCCTCAAGGTTGTCCTAAGGAAGGCGGATTTGTCGGGCAGACTGTCTAAATGGTCAGTCGAGCTCGGCCAGTTTGACATCCAATTTTAACCAAGGACAGCTATCAAGGGTCAAATCCTTGCTGACTTCATAGCCGAATTCACGGGCGAAGAACCCTTCGAACAACCTAAGCCAACAGAACAAAACAACCAGGCTACAGGGGGAAGCTGGAAACTATTCGTTGATGGAGCCTCCAACTCAAAGGGGGCAGGAGTAGGAATTGTCCTCATCACTCCAGAAAATACAGTCCTCGAGCAAGGAATCAGGCTGGGATTTGCAGCCTCCAACAACGAAGCAGAATACGAAGCCTTAATAGCAGGTCTCCAAAGGGCGCAAACTCTGGGAGCAAAGCATTTACAGGTATTCGGAGACTCGCAACTAGTTTCCAATCAGATAAGTGGAGACTATAACACGAAGGATGAGAGGATGGCAGCCTACCTCTCCTTGGTAAAAAACTTGATGATGAACTTTGAAGAAATCAATAACCAACAGTTTCCCAAGGGGCAGAACAGACACGCTGACGCCTTAGCAGCCCTTAGCTCGGCAGTTGATTCTAGCCTTAAAAGGATCATCCCTATCGATTTCCTCAGCTGCCCGAGCATTTACCCCAACTGCGAGCTGACCAAAGCAAAACCAATGCTCCAATTGGAACCAGCCCCCAGCTGGATGGATCCCTTGAGGGACTATTTGAAGAATGGAACGCTCCCAGAGGATAAGAGGACTGCCCACCAGATAAGAGTCAAAGCTGCTCGCTTTCACTTATCCACTGGAGGCGACTTATATAAAAGATCTTTCTCCGGCCATTACCTTAGATGCGTCCACCCAGGCGATGTCAAGACAGTGCTTCACGAGCTTCACGAGGGAATCTGCGGGAGTCAAGTCAGAGGAAGGTCTCTAGCCTTCCGATCAATGAAGGAAGGTTATTGGTGGCCATATATGCAAAAGGACTCCGCAGTATATGTCCGCAGATGCCTAAAATGCCAACTTCACACCCTCATGGTCCACCAGCCCACCAGCGAATTAAAATCACTGACCAGCCCCTAGCCTTTCGCCCAGTGGGGAATGGACATCGTGGGACCACTGCCCACCGCTGCCGGCAATCGCAAATACCTGTTGGTCGCAACTGATTACTTTACCAAGTGGATCGAGGCAGAACCGCTGGCGAACATCTGAGATGCTGACATGATGAGGTTCATATGGAGAAATATAATCACTCGATTCGGGATCCCCAGAACCATCATCACTGAAAATGGAACACAGTTCGAGAGTGGCCCTTTTCAGGACTTCTGCAACCAACAAGGGATCAGGTACCACTTCAGCTCGGTGGCTTACCCTCAAAGAAATGGACAAGCCGAGGCTTCCAACAAGACAGTGATCGCTGGATTGAAGAAGCGATTAGAACAAGCCAAAGGCGCATGGACAACCGAGCTGCCGCATATCCTATGGGCGTACATAACGACTCATAGGCGAGCCACAGGAGAAACGCCATTCTCACTAGCATATGGTATGGAGGCAGTCATCCCACTAGAAGCAGGATTGCCTACAATGAGATCCGACCTTGTCGAGCAGAGTCAGAACGATCAGGCTCTGCTCGCTGAACTCGATTTGGCCGACGAGCGCAGGGAACTTGCCCTAGTAAAACTAGCGAGCTATCAGCAACAGCTCGCGAAGTACTACAGCAAAAGGGTCAATCCGAGGAAATTCAAAGTTGGGGACTATGTTCTAAGAAAAGTCCTGGGCAACACAGTAAAGCCATCAGACGGTAAACTGGGCCCGAACTGGGAAGGACCTTATGAGATAATTAGAGACGACCTGCGAGGTGCCTATCATTTGAAAACGATGGAGGGCAGAGAGATACCACGAGCATGGAACGCAGCTAATCTCAAGAAATTCTATTTTTAGGAGTTCTATTGTTAGATCTTTTATTGTACTCATGATGGGAAAAGATAGTTTATTTCTCAATTCATCAATGAAAATCTCTCAGTTGATCACTCTCTAAAAAGTAACAATTATATCTTATTGAACATCCTCTTCAAATTGCAGTTGTAATGGTTGACATAGCAGGGAAACACCCCTCCTCAGGTCATCGTCATGAAGCACGACAGACCTATCAGCATTGCCCATGGCAATATATGAAGCCCTACAGAGTATTCTTAGGCATCAAACCTACTTTGGTTAAGCAAAATCCTGACCGGATGAAGACATCCAATACCAGGTGTGTCCTCTCCAATTGCCCTACTTAGGCCTAAGGGAGTGTGACGACACAACCTAAAAGGTAAAGGAAGGGCACAATGGTATCCTTATACTGGACTGGGCGGACACTCACATGACAAAAGCTACAAGAATATAAAAGTATTGATGAACACGTTTAGTCGGCTAAATTGCCCAAAACTCGAACTTCTCATTAATCTTTTATATTTACAAACGGTAATAGTACATATTTAGTCGGCGAAGCTCGCCTAAAGCATTTACAATAAAAAAATGCAAAAGAATTGATGAACACGTTTAGTCGGAAAAATTGCCCAAAACTCGAACTTCTCATTAATCTTTTATATTTACAAACAACAAAAGTACATGTTTAGTCGGCGAAGCTCGCCCAAAGCATTCACAATAAATAAAAAGTAAAAAATCTCAAGAAGGTGGAAGCCTCCGAGCAAGATAGTCAGCAACTTTAGCTCTCCTTCCGTCATCAGGAGCAGGGGCGAGCTCCTCCACGACCTCATCTGCACCCAACTCCAATAATTGCCGAGGAATAGCATCAATGGGTATCCATCGATCATCCCGCCGGAATGGATTGGGCATCAGAGTGGAGGAGGACATCTCGTTTCGATACCACAGCGTCGAGTTCCTTGGGACCTGCAGCTCTTTGAGGGCACTCAACCACCCCCTGATGTAGGATAACTCTTCAAACTCTGACAGTCTCGTCGGAGCGTCCAGCCAGCCTTGATCATAGCCATCAGACCACACCTGTCGAGGACCGTTCTTGAACAAATGCCGTAAACGGGTGACATCCCTCTGAAGCCCAGCAGCAGTCACATAAGCTCGCCGAACATCGCCGCGCAGCTCCTCCATCTCCCTCTCATGTTGTTCCTCGACTTCCCTATTCCTACCCCTGGCACTCCTACCAGCACGCGGGGGGGGGGGGGGGGGGGGGCGAGCAGCTCGCGAGGAAGAAGAGCCTTGTAGGACTGCTGGAACAATGCTCGGCGAATGCTCCTTAAGCTTCAAGACCTCCCGCCTCAGGTCTTCATTCTCCTGTTGCAGGAACTCCGCCACTTGGTTGATCTCGGTGGCCTCTAGTAGCTTCGCTCTCAGCTCGCTAACTTCTCCTTGCACTGAAGCACCGATCTCTTCCATTTCCTGAAGCCTGTCCTTCAATTTGGCCACCAGCTCGGACTGGTCCTTATATTTTTTGTTACTTAACTTAGCAAACCTGCAAAGTCTAGCGAAGGCCTGGCGAACAGCAGGACTTGCATTAGGACCAAGAGTCCTACCCAGATGGGAAGTGGCAGGGATATATTCATCAACATCAACCAACTACAAGTAAAAAGGAAAGGAAGAGAAAAGAAAGAGATCAGCATAAACAAAAATGAAGCCTTTTCATTGATAATGAGCGAGGTTACATCATTGATAAAAAGAAAAAATTTACAAAGAAGCCCTATCAATTAGCAACCTCGGTGGATGGAACCTTGTCCTTATCAGCATCAGCAGGGGCATTACCCTCTGCAGGGGTGTCCACTGCCCCCTCGACCAAGGGAGCATCAGTAGGAGTCTTCTGAGAAACAGGATTGGCGCCTTCAGCAGTTGGGGCTGGGTCCTCATCCACGACTGGCTTGGGCCCTGGATCATGCTCGTCAAAGAGTGGGGATGCAACGTCCAGCCCAGCAGCCACGAGGGCCTTGTTCCACCCTTTCTTGAAGTTCAGACTGCTGATATAGCCTATCTGAACCTCGGCGTCCTCATACGCAGCAGCCCAGCCAGAGTTGTACGAATCTTCCTTAAGAGCGGCTGCCTGGGCTTTTTCCGCCTCCAGTTGCTCGGCAAGAACCCTGTTCTTCTCCGCAAAGTCTAGCTTGCTCGAGCATACCAGGTCATACGACTTCCTCAGCTCGTCGAGCTCCCTGACAACATCATCTCTCTCGCGAGCAGAATTAGCAAGGGCCGAGGCAGATACAGCTCGAGCTGTGTCAGCATCCTTCAGATCGGCCTCCAGCTGAGACCCCCTAGCTACCAGGATAGATTTTTACTGTTCCAGCTCGCCATTTCTTCTAATCAGCTCATCGCGAGAGCGATAGAGCACAGCGAAGTCGATCACAAACTGAAAAAAGCAAGGAAAGGATCAGGAAGAATAAACCATCAAAATTTGTCAAAAGAAATTGAGAGTTAGAAGGGAACCTTACCAAGGCAAGCCTCTGGCTAGCTTGCAAAGCCAGTTGATCAGACCCCAACGCCCTCTCACGATCTGCAGGAAGGACTGCTCTCTCGAGCAGCGCAGGGGCAAGCTGAGGAGAGGTGGCCACCGAGGCCCCCTCAGGCAAGGCAGATACTGGGACCAGGGCTTGACCAGCTTTGGTCCTCAGTTCCATCTTCCTCCTCTCCTCCTCTTTTTCTCTCTCCCTTCTCTCTCTCTTCCACCTTCTTCCTCTCCTCCTCCTTTTTCTTCTCTCTCTCTTCCACCTTCTTCCTCTCCTCCTCCTTTTTCTTCTCTCTCTCTCTCGCCTGCTCCTCCTCTCTCTTCTTCTTCTCTTGCTCTTGAGAAGAAGGCCCAGAACCAGTAGCTATGGCCCCGGAGGCAGTCTTCGATTTCTTGGACCTCTGTGCAAGAAGCACATCATCATCATCATCATCATCATCATCTCTGATTAAATTCTTCCTGGGAGGCATCTCTTCACCAGAACTGCTGGTAGTGCTCGAAGAACTGCTACTGTCAGCACTACCTGCACCCAAATTACTCACAACACCTGCAGGCTCACTCTCTGAGCTGCTCTCTTCTTCGTCCAATTGGATGGGCTCAGCAGAAATCTCCTCGGAAGAGTCAAAGTCCGAAACACTATCCACAGGTCGGGCTATGAAGCTGGAGCCTGTGTTCTTGTATTCAAGCAGAAAAGCAGCAGACCTAGGATGCTCGCCGTCACCCAAAGGTTCCCTGATGTTCCAAGCTTTCACCAGTTCCGAGATACGAACTTCGTTGAGAGCAGGCTCTAAGTTCTTTGTCCTCGCTGAAAAAGAAAGAGCAAAGAGAGGTTAGAAAGATCACAAAGACAGCAAAAATTGAAACAATAATCTGGCATCTACCTATATATTCTTCCCCATAAAAGGGAACAGTGAACCTCTCAGACCTCGACCCTTCAAATTGGGGGGAAAGTTGCCAATTCCTGACAAGAAAACCTTCTTGCCAGTAGTCCTTATGAGAATCAGGTAGATTTACTACCAATACCCTATCAGGGCTCCTAGCCTTAAGGTATAGAATACCTGAACTCGTTCGAGAAAAGGAGTAACAAAAGCAGACCTCGGCAAGCCCTAACTTTGTGCCATACAATTGATTTATCCTATGCATGCCGTTCACTATTTTCCATACGTTGGGCGAACATTGTGCAGGCACAATTCTGAAATAGCTAAAGAAGTGCAGAAACAGATCATTAGGGGGGAAGGTAAGTCCCCCCTGGGAGAGCAACAGGACGTGAATCCAATGTGCATCCTCTACATCCCTAACGTTCCTAGGAGGCGAGGCACAACACTCAATCTCTACCCACTCAGAAATACTATAGAATTCTCTAAACTCAGTTACTGACCTATTTCCAATCTTCGCCATTGGAAAAATACAAGAAAAACTACAAACCAAAGAGAAAATGCAAAGAGCACGAGAGACTTACAAGACAGAAGATCAGGTCAAATGGCGAAGAAGCAACGAAAGTAGAGATCGAAAACAGAAGGTACAAAGGGCAAGAGTTCTCAGAAGGTAGAAGATTGCTGGAAATGACTGAAGCGACGAAAAGAAATGTGCCTTATTCCAACGAGCCTTCAAGTCTAATCATAGCGCACGGATAGCGAAGCGGGTGCCGCCAAAGCAACTTCACAGTTTTCAAAGAAAACAACCATAATATCTGATTATTCAAATTCATTGGACCTGTAAAAATGGCCCAACAAATTTAGGGGCAATTGTGGGTACCCTGAATTTAGCATCATAGGCCTGGACGAGTAGCCTCACCTTGGCGGCCCAAAGCCCAGGCCCATCACCTTTTGTATTGATCCGATTACCCCACGATCCCATGAAGAGAAGTTGTAGGGGAACGCGATCCCATGTAGGGGAGATGGCGAATAAGGAGGAACCCATCACCCCCACTATTCGAACATATACATGTATAAATTAAACCCTAAGTCCGGGGCAAAGGACAAGTTGGATTCTCTGTACTTATTCTTCATAATATAGAGAAATAACACTGACAGAACCACCGTGGACGTAGGCACTTCTTTGCTGAACCACGTATATCCGTTGTTGTGTGATTGGCTTTTTATTGTTCTTCTCTTGGTGGTAACCTCTTTCATATTTATTTGTGTTGCACAATAATTGTCACTACATATATATATATATACTTGTGATATTATCTAATGCGTGAAATTTGTAGATACAGAAAATAATGAATTCTTAAATGACTTAAGTACGTGAACACTTAACCTTATTATGAAACACTTACTTGGAATATTGAATGCAGAATTATTTAATATGATAATATGTGGGGAATATGGTATAACACTGCGAGTGATAGTTAGAAGGTATGTCTATAATCTAGTTAGGCATAAAAACGATACTAGAATGGTTTTGAGGTACGTTAGGCATGCACACTAGTTGAGAGGTGAGCATCTTATGTGAGAGATAAAAAAGCTAAAATGTATATGGTATTTGTTTTACAGCATTTTAAATACTTGCTAAACTGTTTTAAAATACTCTACATTCGGGCTCTGACCCGTCTATTGTAAATCTCTTTTCTCTTGTGCAACTATTTTAGGTGTCCAGCCACAGGGATGCCAAGCTTAGACTGTCGGACCATTTGACGTGTTACAACTATTATGGGAGTTGCATATCCTTGTGATTAGATGCACCCACTATTGTTGCTCTCAGTTACTGTTTAGTCTTTTCTGTTAGGGCATGTGTTTCCCATTATCAGTTCTTATTCATTAGAGAGATATTGCACTCCTTTTATTTCAGTATTCAGTTTTAGTTGGATTCAACTTTATATTGGTTTGTTGGATTTGAGATATTTAACTAGGACGTTTATTCTAGTATCATTTTATTTCAGTTGGATGGTTTACTATTCATTATTTATTTATTCATGTGAATGGTGAATGTAGTTAATGGTTTACATTGTTAACATTTAGTTTGGATTAAAAGTTTTTGACACTAGCTTAAATAACAACTAGGTGATTAATAAAATAAATATTTTCGACGGGGATGCTAAGAATGAACCAACTGGATATTCTAACTTAATTTAATAAATTACTGATCACCCGATATTTAATTGAGCAGTGTGTCACACTTTTGTCATGATTACTATTTATCACTGTCTTACACGATTTGTCTATTATAGAGTGACACTTGATATAATAGTGGGAAAAAAGTAATGTTGTCGTCCATAACACCAAAAAGTACTTTTTGACTGTTTGTAAGCGGTTGATTGTTTAGCCATTTTGAAAACTTATGAGTGACCTTGAGGGTTACTCGCCATTGGCTTTGTTAAAATATCTCGCAAGCCAGTCATGAGGACAGTGAATATGAGTTACTACAAGTGACACTTATTGTCAATTTATAAAAATACCGCAACTGCACGGGCTATTATAGAATAGGGATTTATCAATTTTAACTTTTAAGAGAAATGTGATTGTTCGACTAGATAAAATGGGATAGATAATAATTATGATCTATACTACTAAAAGCAACTACGATAAATAAGAGTAACACAAGATATTTGTAAACAATTAGGAAATAATTAGGATTCGAGGTCCATTTATCACGTAACTAATATTGCACACTAATTTAACGTTGTCATTCCCTTTTTATAAGTCAAATTAAACCGACTCTCGTCGCATTTAATTCGAAAAATATGACAGTTATGTCTGAAATACGTTTAACGTCTCTAATAGACGGCTAAAATCCCTATTCCTTTAGAAAATACAAGTTTTAAAATTCACAAATGTATTTAAGCATGGACTATCAAAACAATCAAAGTTCAAGCATAATCCATCAAAAATTACTATCTTTAAATTTCAAAACTTGATTGACAAAATAATTTTGAAGGTTTTAAAACACACTCTCGTGTCGCTTTAAAATGAATACCAAATCTTTAATAACAATTGAAACAGGTAGGGAATAAAAAATAATCAAATCAACTTGACAATATTAGTTAACTATGATAAACTTCACCCTAATCTTAATACAAGAATCAAGTTACCATAATGAAAGAGAAATCGCAAGAATAAGAAGAGATTTTCATTAATACCTAACTTACAAATAGTTCTCTCACAGTAATTTTCAATCCTCTAAAAAAATGATAAAAACTTGTCCCTCAAATTGATTATAATCACTCAAAGTTGCTCCCCAAAATCCTCCATGAAATTCCTTTCTAATTGTCTACGGAATTATAAGCCCAAGGGTCCTTTTTATAGGACAAGTGGTGAGGTATTTGAGTTGTGGTGGGACTCTTTCTAATTGGACAAATGTTGTTGGTAGCTATCTCTCCACCTCTTTAATCTTTGGATCGTGATAAGGAACAAAATTTCCCCCCACTCGAAAATTCTTATCTTTTCTTGTTGAACACGCATGTCGAGTTTCGTCCAAATCGGAGAATATAAATTTACGGCTTTTTTTACGATTTCACATAGCTTTTTTTCGAACGACCGTAAAAATCAGCTTTTTTGCGCCTTTTTTGAATTGATCATCAATTTGAACCAAATTCCATCATTACCTGCAAAAATTTCACTAGACAACTTTTTTAACAAATTAGCACAAGAATATTATAAAATTATCGAAGTACCCAATTTTGACTTAAAACTGCCATTTTCAATATGAATTCAATCATTCTCGCATTTTTTCCTCTTTTTAATAAAATAGCCCTAAGAACTTATTAAATACACTAAAATGGGGCTAACAAAGTATAAATTTGGGTATAAAATATACAAAATAACGCACTCATTAGTACCTCGCTTCGATATTCTCTCCTTTCAAAAATATTGAAGCGGTTGAGACTTAAATTGCCTAACAAAACTTACCTCTCAGCCTTCAAACCAAAACCCTTAAGGGATCCCAACTAGTCATATGCTTAAGCCCTACCTGCTCGATCAGGGATTCTTCCTAAGTAAACCTGTGTAAAAATAACAAGGCTAAGTGTTGGTAAATGAGGTTCTCAAATACATGTTTATGTTGCTTGAGTAACTGCTCGCAACTTTACTTCAATAGGAAGACAGGATGCGCATGTACTTTCTCCTATTCTGAGAGATGACTTAGGGTTACTCGAGTAGACCCTTTTACTGGTACTACTCGCATGACTGTTGGATTTGACTTGGGTTACTTGAGCACCATGTTTTTGCTAGTACTTCTCGCATGAATTTTAGAGCTAATTTGGTTTTCTCAATCACTCTCTTTTACTGGCACTGCTCACATGACTATTGGAGCTTACTTGGGATTACTCAAATAGTTATCTTTCGTCCGCTCTTCTCTATAACTTGGTGGTTGCTATGAAAATAATCTAATACACTAAAGTGTCAAGATAAAACTTATCTTTTAACTTTTTGTTGAAAACCTTTTAAAATCCAATGGTTGAATACACACAAAGAAAATGGTTGTGGTTGATGTGATATTCAAATTAAAATTGGTTTTATATTTACAATAGAATGAGATGAGAAGAAGTGGATTCATACACAACAGTTTGATAATGAGGAAAATAGTGTACTAGAAAGCCCTGGGTATTTTAGTACCAAGACCATAAACACACAAAGTCCACTATAATAATAGTTTGTCTAAAAAATATAGAATATAATGAGTAAATGAATTAGTACAACCAATACACCTAGTACACCATGGTTAATACTAAACAACCCCACAACTACTGAAATTTTACCAAACATCAACTACTGAAATTTTACCAAACATAACTCATGATACGAGAAATCATCCACTAGTCGATCTCATACCAACAAATCAAGTGTAAAGTATAATGAACAGATAAGACTAGTAAAAAGAGAGAGAAGACACGCAATATAGAGTGGTTCAGCCTCTAAAATAGGCCTACGTCCACTGTGTTGCTCCATTCTCATTATATGCGTTACATTGTACAATATAATCGAGCCTAATGAGGCATACAAGTATGAGAATAAATGAGAGTACATGTATGTAGCGATTCTGGGCGTGCCAGAGATCTGGCTACGATGTAGATGAGTAGCCCCCAAGCTGTATGATGAGGTTGTGTAGAGAGAATTTGGCAAGGCTTCGCCAAGTGTTATAGAATCTACCCTAGGGGAGAGGAATCGATCCCCTTACTTTGAGGTGTGGTCCTCTATTTATAGGAGATATGTTCACGTGCCCAGAGCACGTGACGTACATAAAGTTTGGAGCTTATTTAATAGTGAGGGATGCGGCCTGTATAAGGCAGGCATCTTGAGTGCCACACCCTGCATAACATAAGCCACGGGTTCCGCACCCTGTGTATAATAAGGTTGTGAAATGTATGGATGACACCGGGTGCTGCACCGTGCTGAGTAGGGCCTCGCCCTTTGCTGAGTAGGGTCGTGGCCTATAAGAGTCTGTGCATTCCTGAGTAACGTCCGTGGCATGGTGATATATTTTTATTATCAATAAGCCCCCCAATCCTCTCAAGGTGTCGCGGTACTTCCAAGGCGACGCTTCGTCTTCCCGCGCCCTCTTATATAAATTGTTCTGGCCGTGGACTTCATTACGTTTCCTAAAACCTTGAGAGAAAATCAAAAGTTGAACTCTATCCATTTCTTCCCGTGATCTTTCCACTTTCGAGAGCTATGTATGGTGGTTCTGAGGCTGAGCACCCTCGGTTTCTTCATTTCCAGGTAATTTCCTAACCATTTTTCACTTTCTTTAAGTATTTGCTTCGATTTTCATTCCAAAACTCCATCTGATCGACAGGGACTTCATGTTGCAAATCATGATAACTGAATATCAGTTCTAAACTGAACTTAATTAGACTCGCATATATGTTCTAAACTGAATTCTCATCTATTTATATGAATGTAATTGATCTTGATCCTTGAATTCAATCTCCATATGATAGAAATAGGGTTCACGAACTGAACATCTGAATGTGCTTTCTTGAATTGCGATAAACAACTTGATATTGTAATCTATGTTTTCTTGAATTGCACAAATTTGTCTGTTTGCTATTTTATGAGTGCTTTAATGGTAAAGATAGTAAAAGTCTTTGCATTTTTTCCTTGTGTTCTCGAGAGAGACCCTTCATATTCTAGGGCTTAATTTTTGAATTTTCAAAGATGGAGTTCTAACCTGTTTGAGTGAGTAGCTGCGGCATTGTAAAATCACTTAGTAATTTAGGGCTTTCTTGAATCAATGCCTTTAGATATTGATCTATTGCATAGAAAATGTTATTGCGGTAGGTAATAAACATAATGCTGCGGCACGCAGTATATGATGCGACCTGTAATAACTTAATGATTATGGCATCCCTACTTTAGGGTCAAGTTCTAAATTGATTGTCCTTGGCCACTTTTTGATAGGGCAATCCCTTAGGTTCTTAGATTTAGACTCCGCGGCGTGTTGAAACTAGTTTGAAAATATTCTCCTTAGGTTCTAGAACCCAACCTTTGGAATACATTGCCCACTTGACCTTAATATTTCTTGTTCGTCCTCAACTTGATACATCATTGCACCTGTCGCGGCATTTGAGAGGCCACGATACCATACTGGCTGTGATACCTAACTGCGGATTATGCTTTTCAGGTACTGCTACAGCCATATGAACTTTGACCTAGGTAAATTTTTGAGAGGCTTTTGGGAAAAAAATTTTGGAGCCTCTCCTCCTAAACTTCCTTTCGTTCCTCCTTAGAAGTCAATAGGGCCTTGCCAACTGAAGGATTGCCCTAACTGCGTAGTACTAGACTCAGACTCCATGGATTCTGCCTGTAGGAAGGATTTTGAGACCACGCCAATAGAAGAGTAATCCAACTCTAGTAACCAACCAATGGACGTAGAATATAACGCCACGGTAGGGGGTGCAACTAACATTAGGGATGAACCAGCTGGCCCATCTGGGAGGGCTGAGAAGCCTCCTGCGACACTTGACATCCTTCGCATTATGACCCAAGAATGGGTTGATCATGTAGCTGAGGCCTTCAAGTTCCCTGAGGGCTTGATGTGCTCAACACCTGCCGTAGAACAAAGGCCCTTCACGACCCTTATCGATGATGGGGTCTGTTTCCCTTTGCACACTTTCATTTACGGTCTGCGGTTGCCCGTCCCTGTTACCATCAGAAGAATTTTTCAAACAATGAAGTTAGCCCCAGCCCAATTAGATCCCAATGGCTGGAGGGCCATTCTTGCAGCCATCGTGCTATGGTAGAATCAATTTAAGAGAGATATTACTCCGCAGAGTTTTTCCACTTTTACCTCCCGAAGGAAAACTCTGTAAAGTTTATTGGGTATTACTACTTCTCAGTTCGCGGCAGGGATGAGACCCTCTACTCTATAAGGCCCACCAGTGTGAAGAAATGGAAGGGAAAGTACTTCTATATATCTGGTGAAGGGTGGGAGATCCACCCTGAAGAGAGTGAGAGGGAGAGATCATTTAGGATGCCGCGACAGTGGCGTCATCCTTCAAAACTAGGTATGTACGGTTGTAGCCATTGGATATATGCCGCATCCTGTTTTATAATTTTCACTTGGCACTTTTTACTGTACTATACTAATATTGGCCTTATATACAGCGCTTGATAACTTACACCTTAGTGAGCGGCAGGAGAGAAGGGTTGAAAAGGATGCGGAAGTCAAGGCTAAGGATAAAAGGTTCATCACCTTGGTGACTTCTACTTCCATATTTGAGGTAGGATACTTCCCCAACAAATCTCAACCAACAAATATGGCTGCGAAAGGTAATCAATCACCCCTCCTTAACATTCTACAGCGCTTGTCTTCTAATCATCAATACTTAAGATCTCTACTTTGCTTTTTCTTCAGGTGAGGAGATAGATAGAGAGCTTTGAAAGAGCAGTTACTAGAGATGGATGAGGATGCAACTAACCTCAATAATGTTGCTAAGATAGGGAGGAGGAAAAGAAAGAGGGCTCCTATCGTAGTCCCAAATAATGTTAAGCCCACTACCGTTGATGAGGCGGATGTGACAAATCCCACACTTGGGAGGGCTACAACACATGAGGTGTTTGAGGGTGGTTCCATGGCATCAGAAAGAGAAGGCCAATACAATGATGACATTAGCGAACACCTGGTCGTGGCAGGCCTTCTACCCTCTGAAACTGACCATACAGGTGGACGCGACACGTCACCTATTATTTCTGCCAGTTATTCCCCTTCACGTACTATTATGGCTGTAAATTCTAACCTTCCACCTCCTTAAGTTAGGCTAAGGGTGGGACATCATGGCCTTCCATGGCCTCAGTTTAAGGAAGCCAATCC
Source organism: Sambucus nigra (assembly GCA_949130495.1). Taxonomy (NCBI): domain Eukaryota; kingdom Viridiplantae; phylum Streptophyta; class Magnoliopsida; order Dipsacales; family Adoxaceae; genus Sambucus; species Sambucus nigra. The sequence continues at coordinate 531,292,966 of OX422214.1, forward strand.
CAGTTCCTCTTGGGATACAACTGAGAGAGCCGTCGGCAGAATAAGAAAGGTTCCAGAGGTTATGAACCTGAATCGTCTAGTGGAAGAGGACCACGAGGATTTGGAGTATGCCCTTCATATCTTACTGCGGGTAACAACTTCTCCCACTTGGCTCTTTTTTATTGGTTATTAGTTCTTTACTTGTACTGACTCTTCGAAATTCCAACAGGCCGCTGATGTCATTGTGACCCAAAAATGAAATATGAAGGGCTCTTCAAGCTTTATAGGGCTGCGGAGATTTCTCATAAAAAGGACTTGGACACAACCAAGGTATCTTCTTTTAAAGCAGGCAAAAGCTCATATGTCTCATCTCTTACGGCAGTTAAGCAAGATTTGGAGGTTGCCCTTAAGGCGAAGAATGAGACTGAACAAAACTTCTCTCAAGCTGTGGAGTCTTTGTCAATTGCCAAGGCTTAAGCTCTTGAGGCTGCAGAATAAGCCACTACTGCTCAAAATAAGATTACTACAGCTGGAAATCAAATAAAGAAGATGGTTGTTGATCATGTCACGACCCTCAAAAGTCTTGAGAGCCAACATGTGGAGGCCAACAGACTGAAAGAATAGAATTATGCCATGGCCTTAAACCAAGCTGCGGACTTTACTGTGGCCAACTTTAATAAGTCCTAGGACTTTTTTCTGATCAACAATAAAGCCTACCTCTGTGTCTTTCAAGAGCTAAGGCACAGAGTAGTCAAGAATTTCCCAGAGTTCAAGGACCAAATCATGTCCTGAAAACTGGGTGATGCTGAGCACGACCAGTGTGTAGATGAAATTAGGGCTGAAGTGGAGGAATGGGAATGGAAGTTTGCTGAAGAGGCTGCGTCCGAAGACGAGACTGAGACTGCTACAGAAGGTGATGCCAATGACGATGCACCCTCATGAAAGTTATACCATTTAATTTTTAACTTTTGAACTGTCGATACAGGGTTGCGTCCCTCTTTATCTTTTTGTAACTCTTTAAACGACTGAGGCCCTTTGTTTGTAATCTTAATACTAATATTTGTCAATATTTTTGGCACCCAACTTTATTATCAAGGCGACGGCCACCTTTAAAGCTGACTATTTTTCCTCCTTTTCTAGTAGCTTTTTTATTCTTCTGCTTTGCATGCTTCAACACTTGAATGAATGCTTTATGTGCATGTCTTTGATTGCTTGAACCATACAGTTGCTTTTTTTTTAAATGCACTTCAACAATAACGTATGGGTCATAGGTTATGGCAACATATTTTAATGGAAGTACCGAATAAGGTTGTGGCCATACTTTGTGATCATCCAATAACTAGTATCGGATACCAAGAGTGGGCAAGTTACTATCAAGGTTACGGCCTCCTTTAAAAATCAATGGTTTCTGTATACCATTTGCATGTTTATTCTTCCAATGCCTTGATGTTTGGACTGATGCTTTTACATTTGAATTGCTTGCTTGGTTGAATGAACTTGCGGGACTAATATATTAAGGCCGAGGCACGGCAATATAAATGTTCTTCACATAGGTTGCGGCACCTTTCAGTGTTCGACTCCCATCTGTTATAGCTTTATGATTGTAGCTTTATAATTACATCCTAATCTAAATGTCGATTGTTTTCTGAACATGGCTGCGGCAGGTTAACAATCCTACCTGCCTTTATCTGTCGCGGCTTTTGAATGAATTCATTTAATGGTCGCGAATATTTATATAAGGCTGCGGAACCTTTTTATCCCTTTAGGAAATCGAGGCCATCCTTCTGTAGTTTTGGCATTCTTTGTGATCACAGCAACACAGCCTCTTTTAGTCGCATTGATTTCCTTTCATAGCTCTCCTTTAGTCGCTTCGATTGGGTTATTATCATGACCCCCTGGGCTACGTATTATAAAGTTTCCCAAACTCATGTGGATATATATAAATCCTTCCCAGGCTATAATAGAGTTATCCGTAGACAATTAAGTCTTTGGTCCCTTCAGATATAGGATTATTCGTAGATAATTAAGTCTCCGGCCCCTGTGGGTTATTTTTAGGCCTTCCCGAGCTAGGTATTATGAAGCTTCCCCAAGCTAATATGAGATCGCCAAGTTAATGGTGTTTTGTCTCTATCTACTAAGCTAATGATGTTTGTTGAGGGAGTAACCTCCCTGGGCTAATGATACATCCCGAAAGATAATAATGGGCACTGTAAACCCTTGATCTTTATAACGCATCCCGAAAGCTAAGAGCGAGTTTTGTAAACCCTTATGAGTGATGTTTGCAGATCAATTCAGATAGCTGCTCTCAATAGTTACTTTCATTATTTTTAATTATCATTTGACTTCATATAATCAGGCGTCATTGCGGGCGTTGTGAGCCCATTGGAATATAATCATTTACAATGTAATTCGATGTCTCCAAATAGAATCTACTTAAGACAAGAAGTCTCTCATAAAATATCTTTTAATGGAATCGATAAATTAATCTATTATATCCATTAACTCTCATAATCATGGACATAAAAAGTCAGAATGAATTGAAAGATAATGTTCACTAGGATCATAAACACAAGGAGGTATAAACTGAATCATAAAGATAAGGGTAGTATGGCCCATCATGCTAGACTATATCCCCTAAGCATCTCTGAGGAACCTCTGTAGCATTCCTTACATAATCAGCCTTTCAATTTCATCCTTCAGAGCATAGCATTGCTCAGTGTCATAGCCATGGTCCTCATGGAATCTACACCAAGTAGCTTTGTTCCTCTTATGGGGTAGAGCCCTCAGCTTTTCTGACCACCTCAGAAGCTTGTCCTCTTTGATGAACTCAAATATGTCTTCAATCGGGAAGGCCAATGGAGTGTAGGCCTCAGATCTCCTCTCTGCCTTCTCCATTCTCCTTTTCTGGCTCCTGCTGACTGCTTTCATGGACGGATCCTCTGGTAGTGTTGCGGTAGCAGAGGCTTTTAAAGCAATGAGCCTGGGTTCCACACCTACATTGAATGAGGCCGTGGCATCTAGCATGAGGACCATCTGAGTCAAATAGTTGACCTGGGTCTGGAGTGAGGCATTACTATCGTAGAGGTGGTTGAGGTGATTGTACAGCTACACAATATCATCTTTGATTTCTGTGCTCTGGCTGGATTCTCCCTCCATTTTCTGCATTCGTTAGTCTTTACAAAATATATAATCTGAGACAAAACTTGTGGAAATGAGTAATCACAAAAATATTGAATTAACCAAGTAGAAAGTTGGGATGCACCATTTGCACTGATGTATGCCATTATTACTAAGGTCGCGACCAGTGAAGCACATAGGTGCACTGTCGCGGCCTTTGTATGCCATTCACCAAGGTTGAGCTGGAGACCACCCGAGTCCATTCCTTAATGTTTTGAAGCTTCTGTAATGTTGTCTCACTGGTAGAGGCCGCGGCCATAAAGACATTTGAACTACCAGACTGCATCCCCTTCTAAGCAGCGAAGGTAACAATACTAAAATTGGAACCTAACAATTGAATTTTGTCTCGAAACTCGTGGAGAGTATGCCTACTAGGGTCTATCCATGATAGAACAACCTCTCGATGCACAAAATAGCACAGTTTAAATGATAAACCCTATATCATAGATCAAGATCAGCAAAAAGGGAGTAAGTACAATCCTTCCCTAATCATTCATACTTTCGGGGTTGATGCCCATCATGCTTTTCAGCACTATCTAGATGAAATGATATCACGGGGGTATGTAAAATAGATCTATGGTCATAAAATTAAGACCCCGGAGCAGATCTGAATATATAAAATACCCATTTAAGGGTGTAAATATGAAATAGTGCTCAATAGCCAAAATTTACACATGAGATTATGATCCAAAGGATCCCCATGAATAAAATAAGGTGTTTAAGAACTCAAAACATAGAGAAACAATATTAAAATATCTCGCTTCCCATATACGGCACCAAATTGATGATATGAGATTTGTGTAGATCTAGTATGAGATCGCCAAGTTAATGGTGTTTTGTCTCTATCTACCAAGCTAATGATGTTTGCCGAGGGAGTAACCTCCCTGGGCTAATGACACATCCCGAAAGCTAATAATGGGCACTGTAAACCCTTGATCCTTATAACGCATCCCGAAAACTAAGAGCGGGTTTTGTAAGCCCTTATGAGTGATGTTTGCAGATCAATTCAGATAGCTTCTCTCAATAGTTACTTTCATTATTTTTAATTATCATTTGACTTCATATAATCAGGCGTCATTGCGGGCGTTGTGAGCCCATTGGAATATAATCATTTCCAATGTAATTCGATGTCTCCATATAGAATCTGCTTAAGACAAGAAGTCTCTCATAAGATATCTTTTAATGGAATCGATAAATTAATCTATTATATCCATTAACTCTCATAATCATGGACATAAAAAGTCAGAATGAAATAAAAGATAATGTTCACTAGGATCATAAACACAAGGAGGTATAAACTGAATCATAAAGATAAGGGTAGTATGGCCCATCATGCTAGACTATATCCCCTAAGCATCTCTGAGGAACCTCTGCAACATTCCTTACCCAATCAGCCTTTCAATTTCATCCTTCAGAGCATAGCATTGCTCAGTGTCATAGCCATGGTCCTGATGGAATCTACACCAAGTAGCTTTGTTCCTCTTATGGGGTGGAGCCCTCAGCTTTTCTGACCACCTCAGAAGCTTTTCCTCTTTGATGAACTCAAAGATGTCTTCAATCGGGAAGGCCAATGGAGTATAGGCCTCAGATCTCCTCTTTGCCTTCTCCATTCTCCTTTTCTAGCTCCTGCTGACTGCTTTCACAGACGGATCCTCTGGTACTGTTGCGGCAGCGTAGGCTTTTAAAGCAATGAGCCTGGGTGCCACACCCACATTGAATGAGGCCGTGGCCTCTAACATGAGGACCCTCTGAGTCAAATAGTTGACCTGGGTCTGGAGTGAGGCATTACTATCGTAGAGGTGGTTGAGGTGATTGTACAGCTGCACAATATCATCTTTGATTTCTGTGCTCTGGCTGGATTCTCCCTCCATTTTCTGCATTTGTTAGTCTTTACAAAATATATAATCTGAGACAAAACTAGTGGAAATGAGTAATCACAAAAATATTGAATTAACCAAGTAGGAAGTTGGGATGCAGCATTTGCACTGCTGCATGCCATTATTACTGAGGTCGCGGCTAGTGAAACACATAGGTGCACTGTTGCCCATCATGCTTTTCAGCACTATCTAGATGAAATGATATCACGGGGGTATGTAAAATAGATCTATGGTCATAAAATTAAGACCCCGGAGCAGATCTGAATATATAAAATACCCATTTAAGGGTGTAAAAATGAAATAGTGCTCAATAACAAAAATTTACTCATGAGATTATGATCCAAAGGATCCCCATGAATAAAATAAGGTGTTTAAGAACTCAAAACATAGAGAAACAATATTAAAATATCTCGCTTCCCATATACGGAACCAAATTGATGATACGAGATTTGTGTAGATCTAGTTATCTTAGATTTGTGTAGATCTAGTTGTAATTTGTTAAAACTCTTGATCTATAACAAGATCTAACCACAAGATATTGGTTATAATTATAACTAGATGTCCACAACATCTAGTAAACATACAAGATACATAACATTATAAAAGCAGGTTTAGAAAGATGTGGCCAAAAAATAAGATATAACAAAGTTAGGGTTTAAGAAATAAACTTAGTTTTGCTTTAACATGTGTTATAACTGAATAAACATCCAAAACCATAAACTCATATAAACCAGATTATATATATATATATATATATATATATGTGTGTGTGTGTGTGTGCGCGCGCGCGCGTGTTTATATGTAATCAAAAGTTTAGAAGTTATACCCCACAGACGATTATAAAGCCAAACAAAAAACAGTCATCAAAGTTCCAGAATAGAAATCCATAAAGTCTTCCAAAGGATCCAAACCCAGAAATATTTTGTTTCAAAGGATCATGGCACTGACTAGCTTAAACATTTTCGAACACATAAGCCATGACACCAAAAAAAATTCAAACTCTCAGACCCTAAACAAGATCTAACCACAAAAACTCACGTATACAATTTGAGGGTCTAAAAGGTGTTTAGAAGTGTTTGGGTTTAAAGAAAGCCCACTCTCAACAGATAAAGAAAATCAGATTTTAGAGACATAAAGAGTTGATGAAAATTTGGCGTAGTTTCGTTTGTGTTTGGAAATAAAATATTGGCAATAAACTCTCAGTTTTTTTAAGAAGAATCAATACATCTATTTTGGACATGCCTCAAATAAGGAAAAGTCAATCTATCTAATCTATAAGCTCCTTTGATAATTCTTGGGAGATTTTGAACTGAATGATAGGAAGAATATGATTGAGAAGATAACCCATGCTTGGACAATAAATCGACAGTGAGATACCATAATGCCTAGGCCCTTAATTAATTCCTGAATTTGAAGAACCAATTCCTTAATTCTCCAAGGAATTTTAAGCCTATCATTAATAGAATTATCTAAAAGTAAAGAATCTAATTCCACTACTAACTTTGTCCAGTTGTGTTAAATCCAGTAAATCAAACTCTCTTTTATAACCCAAGCTTCTGCCAACTTGTTAGAACCTCCTTCTTTAAAGTTTGCCATTGCCCATAAGAAATATCCTGCATAATTTCTCAAAATAGCACCCATTCCCAGATTGCCATTAGAATTACATGCACAGTCTGTATTAAGCTTGATGAAATTTTGAGCAGCTCTAAACCAAGAAATAGGAATGCATGAAGAGAGATTAGAAGAAATGTATTTAATATTGAGGGAAGAAGCCGAGGATAGAATCTTAAGATTGAAAGAGGAAACAAAATCTTGACATCTATGAATGATTTTCAGAATAATGGAGGAGGAATTCATCTTAACATTATCAAATTTGGCTTTGTTTCTTGCTAACCAAATATGCCAAAGAATATTTTTAGAAAAAGATCAGAGGATGTAAGTTGAAGTCCAATGGAACTTCATTGTGAGCTACTTTCCAAGCAAAGGCAAAAAAAATTGGTGGAATTTCTTAATCCCAAATAAAGCTATCAGAAGCAAATTTCAGTTTTGATTTCCTAACTTGATCAATGGTTGTAGAGAAAGTGAAATCACCCATACTTGTGGTAAAATGACTCTGGGTCATTTATAATTCCACGCAAAAATAAGGGTACAGGTACAGGGTAAAGAGACATAAAGTTCAAACAGTAAGACTGGTATTGCAATAAAGTAGGATCGAAGGGGGCATAAACGTCATTAGTCAATGCATTGCGGAGGATAAAAGGGTGATATTGACCTGGACAATCTACAGTCGACCACAGACGTGCCCCCAGGCTCACGAATCAAAACAAAACGACCCATAAAACACTATCATTTTGATATTAGTTGATTTTAATAAAGAAACAATCAAATATTTTAAATGTTTAATTCACTCATTTTAAATTTCAAAAAAATCATTAAAAATTTAATAAAATTAAATTACAAATTCTGGAAAAATATAAAACCATAAAATGTATAATATAAAAATTATTTAGGTATAAAATACGTATATAACGTATAGATAGAACAATAATGAATATATTAGTCAAAATTCAATTTATGGCTTTTTAAGAATAGGAAATTATGTTTAAAAATATTTTAAAATTCTTTTTAGGAATGTGTTTAGTGCGTGCAAATATCCGAGTGTATATAGAATTGTTGTTATAAAATTCACCCGAACAAAAATCCCGTGGGATTAATGAGGGTATTTTCAATCTCCCCATTTGGCCAATTTTGGGTCAAATCAAATTGAGAGTCAAAAAAATAAGTTTCACACACGCAAAAACATAAATCAACTATACACAAAATTCCTAAAAAAAGAGTACATAACTCAACTGACAACATGTATCCTAAGAGACTCAAAGAAAACATACAAAAAGAGCATGGACTCACAAAATCTCCCCAACATAAAAAAATAAGAACTCTCAAATTCTCCCTTTGTTTCTTACAAAGAGGCAAAGGGTAGGTAAGAACCTACAAAAGATGATAGTACCACACAATATTATAATAAAATATATACTAACATAAAAGTTATAATACATATTAAATGGGGTAGGCACAAATGCTGATAGACATTTTAGGCACTTCAAAGAATTGGTTGTCTAAAGGTTTTGTGAAAAGATATGTTGATCTTTAGCATTAAGGTATTTAATTTAATTTCCTTTCCCTCAATCAATTCTCGAATCTCTTATTTTAATATGTTTTGTTCAATAATGAAACTTATCATTCTTATAAAAGTTCTTATAACACTTTGATTGTCACACAGTATAAGGGCGAATGATTCGTTTAATTCCTAATCACTTAACATTTATTTCTTCCACGGAAGTTGAGTTCAACAACTGCCCGCGACAATGTATTCGACTCATGTTGATGAAAGTGAGACGTTGTTTTTATTTTTAGAGGACCACGAAACTAGATTTCATCTACATCTATGACATTGCCCATAAGAAAGTTCACAATGGTATCTAGCACACATGTGTGTTATGCATTATATCATGTCTACTCTAGTCTAGCAACAGGACCAAAGGTTTCATCTACATCTATGACATCAATTTGTGAATAACCTTGTGCTACTAATCTAGCCTTGTTTCTTAACACATTGTCATATCCATCATACTTAGTTTTAAATATCTGTTTGGTTCCGATTATATAGTGTGAGTATGACGAGGGACTAAATACCAAACACTATGAAGTCTAAATAGTCCTAATTCTTCTTGCATTACTAATAACCAAGATTCATATACTCGGGCTTCATTTACATGTTTAGGTTCAATTAAAGACACATACTAATAAAATAAAGCATTAATAGATTGTGATATAGTTCTTATAGAGTTTTTAACATCTCCAATAGTGTTTTTAGGTTGATTTTCCTTAACCTAATTCGGAACATCAGGTTCATCAGGTTATAGAGAGTCAAAATCATTATTTATTATATGTTTTCGTAAATCTTCATTTTCAGAATTGTCAACAGGAAAAGGATTCTCACTTTCTTCCAAGTGATGGGAAACACTATCATTACAACTACATGAATGGATTATGGTATAATTTTTATTCAGAGGTTAAACACACGATAAGCAGAGCTATTTTTTGAATAACCTAAAAAGATATATTATTCACCCCTAATGTCAAACTTAGACAATATCCTTGCAAACATAACACTCACTTCCAAACACCATAAAATATTTCAAATTGGGTTATTTTCCATACCAAATTTTGTATGATGTTTGTTTTGTGTTTTTCCTTAAATACACTATGATTATTATGTGATAAATAGTTTGTATAGCCACAACCCAAAAGTATTTTGATAAATTCTTAGCGTGAAACAAGACACTAGCCATTTCTTTTATTATTTGGTTCTTTCTTTCAATTATACTATTTTGTTGAGAGGTTTTGGGTGCATTAAATTCATGTTTGTATCCATTTTCAACATAATATTCTACAACACCGGTGTCTTTAAACTCTCCACCCATTTCACTTCGAATCCTGGTTACCAGGATGTCCTTTTCAGTCTTAATCCTTAAAAGTATTCTTAAAAAGTATTTGATTTTTATTTTATAAATGTCACCTAAGTAAATCTAGTGAAGTCATCTACAATGACAAGGATGTTGGAGTTACCACATATACTAGTAGTCCAAAAGGGACCCATTAAATCCATGTGAAGTAACTCACAAGGGTGAGAAGTTAAAACATCTTTAACTTTATTGTGAGGTGCTTTATGCATTTTACCTATTTGACATTGTCCACAAATCAAGTGTTTTATTTTATGTGTTTTAGGTAGACGAAGAATAAGTTGTTGACTAGTTAATTTAGACAGATTATCATAATTAATGTGTATTAGTCTTTCATGCCATAAGTCAATCATTTAGCCTAGCAGATGAACAATTTTCAACTTCTTTATTTTGAATAAGAGCATAGCAATTTTAGCCTTGAAAAAAGACACTTATCATTTTCTCCCTATTTCATAACACACATGTAATACCTCGTGTTTTCAGAATAAAATATTGTGACGAAAATTAATTTAATAATTTGGAATAAATTCGAGAATAAATTAAATTGGGGGGATTTAAATTAAATGGGTAAATATTAAATTGAGAATAAATTCTTATTTGTGAATAATTATTGGACTCAATTGGGCATGATAGGTTTACTCGTAGAAAATAGATCATGTAGTAATTTACTTATGGTTACGTGTTGTTTAAACATAATAAAAAATGGGTATATCGAGTAAAAATAATTCGGGCACATTTTAGGATGTTTAAGGAACTCCTTTAGGTGTTTTAGACCTTTAAAAATGGTCACGTGGTATAGGTGTATTATTTGGGAGGCTATTGGGCCATTCAAGTTATGGATTCGGACTCATTTCGAGGCCCAAAAGTGAGGGTAAAAGCCTAACTCGAGATTAGAGAGTTTATAAGTAAATCAAGAAGATTAATAAATTCATTTCACTCATCTAAGAAAACCCTAGCAACCCCACCCATAGAGAGGAGATACCAAGGCCAAAAAGAAGGAGGAAATTGGAGATTCAAGAAGAGGCACTTCCACCGTCATCCTAAGGCAAGAATTTTCTTGCTTATATCGATTTTAAGTTATTTCTCAATTTAAATTGTGTAGTTTCCCATGTAGATTTCTGGATTTAATTTATAATTGACGATATGGAACAGGCTTCACTATATGAATATAGAGGATCTCACTTTGATGATTAAAAAGTTGTATAATTGAGAGACTGATTAGAAAATATGGAAAAATAATAATAATATCGGTTTAGAGATGGATCTTGTGATATTATGATGTGATAATGTAGATCTAATGTATACCCCTGAGAAAGATTATCTCTTGACATAAATTTATGAAAAATACATGGATCTTAAAAACTAGGAATCATCCACTTTATAGTTTTTAGAGAAAATTATATTCTTATAAATTGATTATGAATTAGGTGTTATTCTCATGTAGAAATTATTAGTAGATGATATAAAGCCAGTTAGTGATCATATTTGATGTTTGGGTAACTTTTGGGTGATGAATAATCAGTTGTTTATGAAGAAAATTGTGGAAATTCTTTCCAAAATAGTAGCAGCCCCGCTTTCACCAAACCCACCCTGGGGGCGACTGGTTCGGTTGCCCTGCCCACCCAGGGTGGTATTTTTGTGTTTTTGTCTAATCGTTTGGGGTCCAATTAAATCTAGGTGTTACGTAATCATAATTTAAGAATTCTGGAAAAACTGGTAGACTTAAAATGTATCCTTTGTGTTGGTCGAGAATCTCTAGTAAAATGGGGAGGATAATATACACCTATTGGGTTAGCCAAGGATAGGACCCAATATATGGGAATATGGGAGTTTATGGTATGAATTGGAATGGCTCGTGATTACCTAATTAAACTATAGAAATTCAGTAATGTTGAATGACTACATAAATTGGAGAAATCTATAATTAACGAAATGGTTAATTAGGTGAAAAATTATTGATGGGTGAATCAACTATATAACGTGGGGTAATTATAGAGTAATTGCCTAAATATATTAAGTGATAAAGATATGTATATAATTTCCTCTGTGAACATACCTATGTTCCTAAATGGTCCTATCGATTGGGGTTACGCGCGTTCAGGATCGTAGCGCACGTCGGCATATGTGGGTTAGCGTTGTGAAGGTCATTACTTAGGTACTACGTAGCAGCGCCACTTATGAGAGATAAATGTATATGTTGGTATCCATTGTCATTGTTTAGTATGGGTCGTACAGTGGTGTACTGCATAGGGACCGCCCTATTTATGTGTATTTTGATATGCTCGATTTGGATAAGAGACTCCTTCGAACTTACCGATAGAGCCCGAACGAGACACAAATGGTAAATGCCATATATAATTGCATATATATATATATATATATATATATATATATATATATATATATATATATATATATATATATATATATATATGTGTGTGTGTGTGTGTGTGTGTGTGTGTGTGTGTGTGTGTGTGTGTGTGTGTGTGTGTGTGAACTTATACATATATAACCCCGTGAATAAAATGGAGATAATTATCAAAGTCTACTGATGTGGATAATTTAATTTAGACCCAATACTATGTAGTATCCAAAAGGGATGGTTATGACACTATTGTAAGTAATACGACTAGAGTACTCGATAAATGGGGACAAGGGTGTAGACAATGATATGTCGAATACACAATTTATGCTAGATGCATCACATCTTTAATAATGCTCTTGTTATCTATATCGCATTTGGGTTTTGGGGATAGGATACGATTAGTATTGCGCCTAGGTGAGAGGTGAGAAAATTATCGCATGTGAGTGTCGATGGGAGTCATCTATTTAAATTAACTGTAATCTTGCATTTCAATTCCAGTAAGTTAATTCTTGCACGCTATATGGTGCTGACCCAAATTATAAATGCCCCCACCCCCAGGTTTGCCTAGACATGGATAGGGGGACTGAATGAATATCAGACTTGCTATCATGTTTTTCTTCTCTGAGATCGATTTACTGATTCTAGTCTAGGTTGCTCCTTTTACATGTCTTTATTTATTTTGAGTTATTGTATGGGAATAAGTCCAGAGTCATTTGATTTTATTGGTCGAGACATTTATATTCCTATTGGATTTTATTTTTGGATGTGTATGTTGGATTTGTTATTATCTATCGTCATTCAATTCAATTCAGTTTTAAATTTGAATGTGGTTTAAAATATGAATGTTTATTATGGACGATAGTAAGAGTGATATAAATTGACAACCAAGCCTCCATCTTCGGCGTATCGTGTCTGGCCAACCTTTACGTGAGAAAATGGGGGTTGTTACAACTTTGGGGCTGAAGTTTATATCTTTCTTATTTCAAGTTAAAACCCATTTTAATCCTTCTTGAACATGTTCATATGATCATCATTACCTTACTATTATTCTATACACATGAGAGCATGGATTTTAAATCTAGAAACCCATAAAAATGAGTTTTACACGTGATTATCACATGAAATTTCATAACATTTGTAAATCCAATATTTCCAAGACTAAAAAGATATTTGTTTTTCCAAAACACGCTTAAATGTCTGTCTTTCAAAAAATTTCATTTTTACCACAAATCTTTAAGATTTATACTAGAAACATCTTATCCATGCAATTTATTTATTTGAAAATGTTTCATTTCATAAAATTTTTAAATACAATATTATCTTGAAATTTATCATCTTTTCTCAAACGCTTTGAAAACCCATTTCTTAAATCTTCAAAGTTATTAAGAAATCGTGAGTAATGACTACCCACACATGCGAAGATTCTACTCTTATGGACTCTATTATAAAATAGAGCAAGCCTTAAACTTAGCAAGAGTAGAGTTTTTAATACCTCAAAGTAAGCTTCAACAACGGTGGATAAAATGTAGAAGAAGATGGCAACCTCGCACCTCCTAAGGTTGCCTTAAAAAGGTTGCTTGGCTCCATTAAGCTTGCTACTTGAAAGCTCCATAAAAATCCCATCAAACTCCACAATTTTTTTTTTCTTCTTTCCAAAGTGTCCCAATAACTTCTCCATAAATCAATACATTTCCAAATAAGTGGTGTTGACGGGATTTATGTGCTTGAATATGGTGGAAAAGGTGGTTGACTAGTGGTGAGGCTCCCAGAGAGAGAGAGAGAGAGAGAGAGATAAGGGGGGGGAGAAATTTTGATTGGGTTGTCGAAAATGAGCCAAAACCATCTTATACCTCCCTGAGGATTGAATTTCAAAAATACCCCAAGCTTCCTCCCATAAATTGATTTGATGACATAGGAGTGTGACACGTGTTTTAATCTAATGGTTAGGAGTTTGACAACATTTTATGAATCAAAAAATTTTAATTTTTGTTGTCAAGTTCGAACGAGAATAGATCTCATTCGAACGAAAACACAATCTCCTTCAAACGGGGTTCGAACAAGCTTCCAAAGTGGTTGGAAATGCGAAGAAGTTATTTTCGTTCGAAGCGTTGAAGAGTTGTTCGAACGAGATTTGAATCTCATTTGAATGTCTCGGCATTTCATTCGAACGATCCTATGTTTTTCTCCAAATTAAATATAAGGCTATTTTTATCCATTTAATTGCACCAAGGGCATATATTAATTCATCTTACAAGGTTCTAGGCCAGACTGGTTCACATAAAGTCACCAATTTATATGGGTACGATCAAACCGTGGGATGAGTGTTACATTCTTCCCTCCTTAGGGGATTTCATCCTCAAAATTCTCAGTCCATGAGTTCCTCAAGGTCTTAGTGTTATCAACTCTCACTCTAAGTTATAGAGATCTTTCGAGGCGAGTCCATCAAAATTATCAATCACTGAGAAGTCATCATACATCCTTTCACAAGGGTTGTCACCAAAAAACTCGACATGTAACATATTCTAATGCTCACCATCTGGCTAGCCCTCAACGTCACATATTAGTCCTCGAATATCCACTTAGCTGTTGATCACACTCAATCAATTCTTAAGGCTTATTTGTTAACACCCAAGGCATATCAGCACATCTACAAGGGTAACACTCCATAGTGGCCGACACTCACCCAAGAGAGGTGAGAAAATTATCGCATGCGAGTGTCGATGGGGAAACACCTATTTAAATTAACTGTAATCTTACATTTCAATTTCAGTAAGTTAATTCTTGCCCACTCTAGGGCGCTAACTTAAATTATAAATCCCCCCCCCCCCCCTCACGAGGTTTGCCTAGACAAGGATAGAGGGATTGAAGGAATATCAGACTTGTTGTCATGTTTTGCTTCCCGGAGATTGGTTTATTGATTCTATTTTAGGTTGCCCCTTCTTCCTATCTTTATTTATTTTGTATTATTGTATAGGAATAAGCCTGGAGTCATTTGATTTTATGAGTCGAGAGATTTATGTTCATGTTTGATTTTATTTTGGATGTGGATGTTGGATTTATTATTATCTCTCATCATTTAATTCAATTCAGTTTTAAAGTTGAATGTGGTTTAAAATATGAATATTTATTACAGTCCATGCTAAGAATGATATAAATTGACAAGCAAGCCCCATCTTCAGTTATCATGTCTGGCCAACCTTTACGTGAGAAAATGAGGTTTGTTACAATTGGTATCAGAGCATCCAGCTTCTAGTGTTCTTAGGATCTGTGTTGCATTCATTGCGTTCTTTCATCTATAGAGCCCTACATTTTGGAATCATTGTATTCTTGTGATCAGCTACTAATACGAACCTCATTTGCTTTCATATGGCAATCGATAGGAGAGGCAAACCCCGATGTGTTACTGCACCAGCTGAAATAAGGGGGCTCAACATGATCCACATTTGCACCCGCACCATCCATGGTTGGTCCCATAGAGATTGCTATAATTGTGACTCAAGCAGTAGCCACAGCGATGGCCGCTATGCTGTAGCATTTTTAGCCAATGTAGCCACGACCACCACAATAGGTTGTTCTATCAGTACAGACACCTGGTTCGATATGGGACAAAGCTATGGAGGCCTTCACTAAAGTCCACCCATCGAAGTTTGTAGGCAGTTATGATATTTTAGTGACTAGTTAGTGAAAGAAGAATATTCAGCGTCACTTAATATGGTAGAGTGTATGTCGGTTCAAAAACAGA
The DNA here is from genome assembly GCA_949130495.1 of Sambucus nigra. Classification (NCBI taxonomy): domain Eukaryota; kingdom Viridiplantae; phylum Streptophyta; class Magnoliopsida; order Dipsacales; family Adoxaceae; genus Sambucus; species Sambucus nigra. Next base: position 531,308,629 of record OX422214.1, read on the forward strand.
TGTTAGCCTCATTTCTGCTTGTTGGGGCAACATTACAGTGGTTGAAATCTATCACCTCGACAGAGGAGAGAGATAGTTTGACAATCGACGAGTTACGGAGAAATTTTAGGGGAAGTATTTTTCATAGGCAACGAAATCTTAGATGAGGAGAAAATTCATGGACTTTAAGCAAGAAGGTCGCATAGTCGTAGAGTACGAAAAAGCGTTTACTGCACTGTCCTATTTGACTGGGACGAGGTAAAAACTTAAGAGAAGTATATGGAGAAATTCATTTCGGGGATAGCCTGGAACATCCAACAGTCGTTACTGGGGAATCTAGCCTTCGCCATGTATAATTAGATGGTGAACGCATCTTTACTACATTTCCAGAATCATAGGTCAATCCAAAAAATAAGGTAGACAAGAGATACAACTCCGAGATGTCGAATTAGCAGGGTAAGATGAATGGGAGTAATAGCCAGGGGACCCACTAGTTTAGGGGTCCACAGTCTACTGATTAGAATAAGATATTTAGAGGTTCCAATGATCGAAATAGATAAGGCCAATAGGGTCAGGGCCAACTTTAAAGAGGCCACTTAGGCCAATGGCAACAGGGGCAAGACCAACGGGGGCTACAACTAAATAGGCATAAGTTCTAGGGAAATTGTTATGCTTGTGGTGAGAAAGGATATTTTTCCAGGAAGTGCCCTCAAGGAAATCGGGCAGCACAGGAGCTAGGGGACAGCTAGGGCACCAGGCACCTTAGGGGTAGCGTCAGTCTTTACCAGCCCATCCAATGGCGGTAGTTCCAGGCTTACCAGCGCTACTAGATCCACCTCAGGGACAACATCCATAGTTACAGTATGGACGTGTATATCACGTTGCACCGGGAGAGGGACCAATGCCAGAATAAATAGTGGATGGTATGTTCCCTATTTTGATTATGTAAGGCATACATAGTTTAGCACTAGTGCATAGTACTCAGTTGTTAATACTACATTGTTAGTGCATCGAGGATGGTAGACTTAGTTTTGGCATGACACATTACGTTAATTCACCCGTGAATTGAGGGGCAAGCCCCTATATTGCTTTGTGTGTAGAGGGATAGGGATTGACTTTAGGAAGACTTAAGTTCGTGATAGAATTATTTTCATAAGATATTTAGAGTGCGATATTATTGTAGGAATGGATCGGTAATACATTTATAGGACTTGCATTGATTTTTGGACCGTTTAGAGTTAATGGTCGCATATAGAACGACCAGTTGAACAATGATTTTCACCACAATTGTGATAACTATTACAGAAATTTTAATACCTTGGGTCTAATTATGGTAAAATAGATAGCAATGAAAACTGGGGATTTATATCGTGATGTTATAAAATTTCAAAGCTTAAGAGAGAGCGACGTATTGAAGCGATTGTGAGGATTTTGAGGAAAGATTTTGGGGGCGGACAAATTCCGATTTAAGAACGTCAAATTAGTGTTACGCTCAGATTGAGCAAGAAGTATTGTGTTAATTAACTCATTCGTGATTTTGGTGAGAATGAGGTGTGAGTGGTTATACCTAGGAGTATGATCACCATGTGATTTTGGAACACGAGGAGTGACGATTCAACTAGAAAATTGGCAGGGGGACAATGTGACTGTTACATCATAGTCATGTGTTTGTCGATGCACCGATGATGGATGAAGTTTATGGCCAAGCAGGTGTCCGATAGTGGAATCTTGGAGATGGTATATTAGGACCAACGATGGTTTGAGGGAGTTATAAACCTTATATAGTGAGAGGTTATACGAGTACTAGGACTTTTGTTGGGGGATCCGCATTAATTAAGGAGTGCTGCCTTATTGAGAGTAGGCACAACAATGTGAAAATTTCATTATTGGTTACTTATGTATTTGTTTAAATTTGAGATGCAATGAATATTCGACTCGAAGTAGAACGTAGACTAAACGCTAACGGTGGCATATTTTGAGGGATAAATAAATGCAATAGGTGATACGAAGATGGATGTATTATCGTAGGTGAGGAAATGCAAAAGGAGAAGCATTTGTATTTTAGAATAGCTGGTTACTTTAGGAACTTTATGGCTAGCGATAGCTTTGGGCACATGAGAATGTGTATAATCATAAATAGTGTCACATGATGATGTCGTCATTGAAAATGGGCGACAATAGCCTTTTATTGGAATGCATAGATCTCTGGAGGCTTAGAAGCAATTAAGCACTCTCTTAGACTTAAGAATGGACAGAGGATGTCTTATCGTATGTATAAAAAGTAACATGATGTTCTTGGTATTATCAAATCGATAAATTTATCGAGATTTAGTGTATCCCTTGGAAGTGATGAGCCTTTTGTTGAAATGGGCACAAATTGAAATATATTAAGTTAGCATATTTGTTTTCTTTTCTTTCTTTTAGTCTTGGACTGACGGATCTCAATAACTAACTAAGCTATGTAGTAGTGTATCGGGAGGGTTCCTTATTTGGATTTCGCTTGCGAGATGTCCCACGCACAAAATTGGCAAATTCTGAGAGTTGAGAGATGTTGGGTTCTAGGATGTTTTGTTACTACGTTTTACATGTGTGGAGGTGTAACGCATCGGGCGACATTATATTTTATGAGTTAAGGACATCGGGGCAAAGGAGTGCATTGATGAGAGGACTTCGTAATATTTACACCACTAGTGAAATAAAGTGGGACAATCTCTAGACGAATTGAATCACGATCAACGGGTTATTTGAATATACTTTGCTTTATGGATATACATGGTATGTATGGGTGTCATCCCTATTTTATGTTTGTACGTGTGTGTGCATGTGAAATGTGATGTATGAGCATCCCAGTAATATTATGATGGGTGTAGATGGGTCGTTTTCTTTTGTCTTATGGGATATAAGCATGGACTACTTGAGTATAAACTTATGATAATTGTTCATATCAAAATATGATGTTATGCTTCAATGATTTTCAAGGACAAAATTTCGTCGTTGGGGGGAAGAATGTAATACCCCGTGTTTTCGGAATAAAATATTGTGATAGAAATTAATTTAATAATTTGAAATAAATTCGAGAATAAATTAAATCGATGGGATTTAAATTAAATGGGTAAAATTTAAATTGAAAATAAATGCTTATTCGTGATTACATAATTATTGGACTCAATTGGGCATGATGGGTTCACTCGTAGAAAATAAATCATATAGTAATTTACTTATAGTTACGTGTTGTTTAAACATAATAAAAAATGGGTATGTTGAGTAAAAATAATTTGAGCGCGTTCCCGAATGTTTTGGGAACTCATTTAGGTGTTAGACCTTTAAAAATGGTCTTTGTGTATAGGTGTATTAGTTTAGAGGCTATTGGGTCATTCTAGTTAGGATTCAGGATCATTTGGAGGACCAATGGTGAGGGTAAAAGCCTAACTTGGGATTAGAGAGTTTATAAGTAAATTAAGAAGATTAATAAATTCATTTCATTTTTCTAAGAAAACCTTAGCAGCCCCACCCGTAGAGAGGAGATACCAAGATAAAAAAAAGGAGGAAATTAGAGATTCAAGAAGAGGAACTTCCACCTTCATCCTAAGGCAATAATTTTCTTGCTTAAATCGATTTCCAAGTTATCTCTTAATTTAAATTTTGTAGCTTCCCATGTAGATTTTCGGTTTTAATTTATAATTGATGATATGGAATAGTTTTCACTATATGCATGTAGAGAATCTCACTTTAGTTATTAGAAAATTATAGAATTGAGAGATTCGTTAGAAAATCCAGAAAAAGTAATAATAATATGGGTTTATAAATGGATTTTGTGATTTTATGATGTGATAGTCTAGATCTAATGTATACCTCTGAGAAAGATTATTTCTTAACACAATTTTATGAAAAAATATATGTATCTTGAAAACTAGGAATTGCCCACTTTATAATTTTTGGAGAAAATTTTATTCTTATAAATTGATTATGAATTAGGTGTTATTCTCATGTATAAATTATAGGAAAATGGTATAAAATGAGTTAATGATCATATGTGATGTTGAGGTAACTTTTGGATGATGAATAATGGGTTGTTTATGAAGAAAATTGTGGAAATTTTGTCCAAAGCAATAGCATCCCCGCTTTCACCAAACCCTGGGGGCGAACCGGTTCAGCCCTAGGGGTGAACCGATTCAGTTGCCCTGCTCACCCCAAGTTGGTATTTTATGTTTTAGGCTAATTTAGGGTCCAAAAAAATCAAGGTGTTACGTAATCATAATTTAATACTTCTGGAAAATTGGTAGATTTAAAATATATCCTTTAGGTTAGCCGGGAATTTCTAGTAAAATGGGGAGGATAATATACACCTATTGGGTTAGCCAAGGATAAGACCCAGGATCGGGAATATAGGAGTTTACGGTATGAATTGGAATGGTTGATGATTACCTAATTAAACTATAGAAATTCAATAATGTTGGACGACTATATAAAATGGAGAAATCTATCATTATCGGGTTTTTTAATTAAGTGGAAAATTATTAATGGTCGAATCAAAGATATAACCTGGGGTAATTATAGAGTAATTGCATATATCTATTAAATTATAAATATATGTATATAATTGCTTGTGTGAACATACCTATGTTCGTGGACGGTCCTATCGGTTGGAGTTACGCGCGTTTGGGTCCTAGCACACATCAGTACAGATGGGGGTAGACGTTGTGTAGGACATTCTTAAGTACTACATAACAGCGCCACTTATGAGAGATATGTGTATATACTGAGATCCATTATCACTGTTGAGTATGGGTCGTGCAATGGTAAACTGCGTAGGTACCGCCCCATTTATATGTGTTTTGCAATGTCCGATTTGGATAAGGGACTCCTTCGAACTTATCGATAAAGAACAAACGAGACACAAATGGTAGATGCCACGTAGTGTCGCATATATATATACAAACTTATACATGTATAACCCTGTGAATTAAATTAAGATAATTATCCAATTATAATGTTGTAGACAATTTATTTTAGACCCAATACTACGTAATATCCATAAGGGATGGTTTTAACACTATTATAAGTAATATGAATAGAGTACTCGAGAAATGGGGATAGGGGTGTAGACAATGATATGCCCAATATACGATTTATGCTAGAAGCATCACATGTTAAATAATGCTCTTGTTATCTATATTGCATTTGGGTTTTGGGGATAGGATACGGTTAGTATTGCACCTAGGTGAGAGGTGAGAAAATTATCGCATGGGAGTATCGATGAGAGACATCTATTTAAATTAACTGTAATCTTGCATTTTAATTTCAGTAAGTTAATTCTTGCACACTCTATGGTGCTAACCCAAATTATAAATGCCCCCCTCCCCCCAGGTTTGCCTAGACAGGGATAGCGAGACTGAAGGAATATCAAACTTGATGTCAGTTTTTTCTTCTCTGAGATCGATTTATTGATCCTAGTCTAGGTTTCTCCTTTTACATGTCTTTATTTATTTTGAGTTATTATATGGGCATAAGTCCAAAGTCATTTGATTTTATTGGTCGAGACATTTATGTTCCTGTTGGATTTTATTTTTGGATGTGGATGTTGAATTTATTATTATCTCTCGTCATTTAATTCAATTCAGTTTTAAATTTGAATGTGCTTTAAATATGAATGTTTATTACGGTCGATGGTAAGAATGATATAAATTGACAAACAAGCCCCCATCTTCGGCGTATCGTGTCTGGCCAACCTTTACGTGAGAAAATGGTGTTTGTTACAACTTTGGGGCTGAAATTTTTAGCTTTCTTATTTCAAGTTAAAACCCATTTTAATCCTTCTTGAACATGTTCATATGATCATCATTAACTTACTACAAGTCTATACACATGAGAGTATGAATTTTAAATCTAGAAACCCGTAAAAATGATTTTTACGCATGATTATCACATGAAATTTCATAACATTTGTAAATCCATGTTTTCCAAGACTAAAAAGATAATTGTTTTTCCAAAATATGGTTAAATGTATATCTTTCACAAATCTTCACTTTTTCCAAAAATCTTCAAGATTTATACTAGAAACATCTTATCAATGCAATTAATTTCTTTGAAAATGTTTTATTTCATAAAATGTTTAAATACAAGATTATCTTGAAATTTATCATATTTTCTCAAACCCTTTGAAAACCCATTTCTTAAATCTTCAAAGTTATTAAGAAATCATGGGTAATGACTATTCACACATGCGAAGATTCTACTCTTATGAACTCTATTACAAAATAGAGCAAGCCTTAAACTTAACAAGAGTAGAGTTTTTAATACCTCAAAGGAAGCTTTAACCATGGTGGATAAAATGTAGAAGAAGATGACAATCTCCCACCCCCTAAGGTGGCATTAAAAAGGTTGCCTAGAACCATTAATCTTGATACTTAAAAGCTCCATAAAAATCCCTTCAAACTCCACAAATTTTTTTTTCTTCTCTCCAAAGTCTCCCAATAACTTCTCCATAAAACAATACCTTGCCAAACAAATGGTGTAGATGGGATGTATGTGCTTGAATATGGTGGAAAAGGTGGTTGGTTAGTGGTGAGGCTCCCAGAGAGAGAGAGAGAGAGAGAGAGAGAAACTAATTGGGTTGCCCAAAATGAACAAAAACCTTCCTATACCTCAAAAACCCTGAGGGTTAATTTCCAAAAATTCCCCAATGGTCCTCCCACAAATTGATTTGATGCCATAGGAGTGTGATACGTGTTTTAATCTAATGGTAAGGAGTCTGAATCCAAAAATTCTAATTTTTATTGTTAGGTTTGAATGAGAATAGATCTCATTTGAAAGAAAACACAATCTCCTTCAAAAGGGGTTTAAACGAGCTTCTAGAGAGGTTGGAAATGCAAATAAGTTATTTTCATTTGAGGGTCATTTGAAGAGATGTTTGAATGAGATTTAAATCTCGATCGAATGACTCAATATTTCGTTCGAACGACCCCATGTTTTTATCCAAAACCAATTAATTGCATCAAGGGGATATATTACCCAAATTTGACCCATAATTCGTCTTATAAAGTCCTAAGCCCCACTGGTTCACATAAAGTCACTAATGGGTATGGTCAAACACCAGGACGAGTGTTACATTCTTCCCTCCATATGGAATTTCATCCTCAAAATTATTAATCCATCAGTTCCTTAAGGTCATGGGGTTATTAACTCTCATTCTAAGTCATAAGGATCCTTAAAGGTAAGTCCATCAAATTATCAATCACTAAGAAGTCATCATACGTACTTTCACAAGAGTTGTCACCAAAGAACTTTACATGCAACATATTATAATGCTCACCATCAGGCTAGCCCTCAAAGTCACATAATAGTCCTCGAGTCTCCACTTAGCTGTTGATCACACTCAACTAAGTCTTAAGGATTTTTTGTTAACACCCAAGGCATACCAACACATCTACCAGGTCAACACTCCATTATGGCCAACACTCGCCCAGGAGCAAAATGACATACAACTAACACCCAATCCATTATCGTAAATTATTTCAATTCGTAATACAGCATATCCGGAGTCTCCTTTAATCCTCAAAAATATTCTTCCCACAAAAGTTCACTTAAACCTAACACTAACCTTGTATCGCTAGTCACTCACTTCGAGAAGCGACATACAACCTATGTCACAAATCATGAGTCCAACTAATATCTTTCACAAGATCCTTATATGAACCTCTTATCACTTTGGGCATCCAACTATGGAAAACTCGCGTGAGTATTACACTAATCCATTCGATGTGTCAAAACAACACTACATGTTATGTTTTCCCGAGTTCTAACGCTTTACAATATCCTCAAATCATAATCATGATCTTTACAACTAGAGTCGATAATCGCCATTCTGGTTAATCCATAATACGTCAATCCTAAGAAAAGCGGACACTACGAGTAAACCGTGCAGCAGGATGCGCAACCACACGTACACGAAACTTGTGCAAAACAAATGAGATTTTAAATAAGGGCTCACTCAGTTACTGAGATGGATTAACCATGCCATATCCAACCGCACTCTCACTGAGACAAACCGCACCATAATCAAAATAATAACATGATATAATCCCAGGTTACTACAACCGAGGGAACACAATCCTCGATTACTAGAACTAAAGGAACACAACCAATCAAAATGAACGAATAACCGTTTCGAGGGAATCCCATCCGCATGCGACTGGTTATGGTTTACGAAAGGCGAACCTATGGTATATGCTTTAAAGTCTACGAATCCTCCTAGATGTTATCTTTAGATCTTAGCCTAGCCATATACCCTATCTTGGTTCACCCACCACAATGAATCGGATCACGAACCATTCATCTCTAGGAGACGAAAGCAGTATACGAATTTATTGTCTTTTGGAAAGTCAATGCGGGACTTCCCTCCTTAGGACTACATGATTCGATTCCTTTGAACTTAACCAATAACCTGAGATCATCACATGACCCTCAATACAACAATCATTAGGACAATAAAACTCCATACGCCGAGCTTAACTGGTTCCCTAAGGACACCAAATATACCCCAATGTACTTGTCACCAAAGACCTAATAGGATTTCAGCACCTATGATCCTCTCATAGTAGGTATGCTCTATCGATCTCCTAATATCCATCATGGCTATTAGACACTCACAGGGATTAAACCCCGCATATTTATTTATAGGGAATTTGCTTATAAAAGGACAAACATTAGAGATTTGGATAAGATCAAATAGGAAAACAATTTTTTTTGCACATTTGTTCAAGACCCCTTGTCCCTCATTCGAATGACCATGTCCCTCGCTCGAACGACGTTTCATTCGAACCAACTTCCAACGACCTATTGAATGACATTCCAGAGAAGGATGAAATATCGAATCATTCGATCGTGGGGACCTTGTTCTAATGGCCTCGTGTGCATCGTTCGAACGACCCCGCGTACCCCGTTAGAACTACTAGCCTACAGGTCTCTACATATAGAGAACTATAATCATTGAACACCTAAAGGAATCATAACAATCCAACTCTTATTCCCAAGGGCTACACATAAAATAAATCCCAAGGTTCTAAGGACTTCCTCACTCAGAATGACTATTGGACGAGGACAAGAAAAGTTAACTTTTTACAGAACATTGACGAAGCAGAGCTTCTCTTAAGGTCAGTTACTTATACCTAAACCTCTTACGTTCAGTCATCATTTAGGCAAATGAAAATGGGTTATAGTATTCAGATAAAAATATTATTTCCCTTTCGTTCGAAGCCTCGACATAGATCTGGCCTATGACCCCCCTCCTTGGGACCTAATAAAAAGACACAAAACTTTTTTTCAAACTGTTGGTGTCACATACTACATATCAAACCACAAGTTGGCACTACTAATGATTCTGGAAGGATATAGGATGTCATGTACAACCTATAAGACTTTAAATTGGTACTATCGACATCACAAGGGATCCTATTCCTCAAATGTTGCAACATACTCTCCAAAAACACATCATAAAAGGCTACCTAGGGTTTGATCCCGTGTCACTTAAAATCATCATCGTTACCCACGTACACACTTACCACAATGGCTCGTAACTCACAACATAACTTATGAGATACATCTCTCAATCTACAATTACCAAGGCTCTCACCCATAATGATAGTATTCTATCTACTAAGGACTATCTACACATCCTCAAGTAAGGATCAATACGGGTCTACATGCCTACCAAATTTCCAAATATCTATGATATGATAATAACCCCAGCACTAATTTTACCTAATTGCATCATCATTATTAGGCACCCATGTGTTCCTAACTAAGGGGCCTAACATTTCCTTATTACGGAATCAATATCACTTAGTAATGCAACTCTAACTATCTAATCTCCATAGTTAACTTAAACAGCTTAAAACTTTACATCAAGGGATTCCATTCACCATTATTAACATCTTAGTAGGCTCCTCACAACATCAAAGGTTGACACAAAAGCACCTCACATAAGATGACGCGGTGTCGCCACTAATGGCTTACGCAGACACTCGTAAGATACTAACACGTCTAAATCAAAAGTACTGATAACTATTAATGGCAACTAACTCAGCCACTTGCTATATGGAAATGAATTTATTGGTCATGATAATCTCATTGACTCCATCATCGAGAACACGAATCGAAACTGTCACCTGCCTAGAATGATCGATCCAAAACCAATACCGACAACGAAAGATCCACTACTGACCTCACCACATCACTCATAAAAGGAACCTTTAACCTAGAGCTTTAATAACATTTGAAATGTCCCGGTCCAGATTTATGAGTTACTTGTGGGTCAACCCGGTCCGACCCGAATGCTAGGTGTGAAGTGCAATGGGACAACCTCAATAATGTTGCTAGTTCAGAATTATTTAATTAATATTTAACTTATTTAGCATGCGATTCCAATTTATATCAACCTGTGTGTGGGACCCATAGGAAGTGTCCTCATAATCCAAGCATACAGATCTACTAACGTAAATAAAAAGAGTATTTACCTATATAACACTCTCAAAATACGGAAACACGTACAACCTGCCCTAACAAAGGAGAGAGAATGAATTGAATTCCCAGTGGGACATACAATAATGCAATACATAATCGAATGGCAGAAAAGAGACTCTATAATGAACCATCCATAAGACATGTAAATACTGTATATATAGACACGTACATATATTAATGCATGAATCCGTTTTTATTCCACAATCGTTACTTGACTTGATTATCTCGCATTAATCTTACAAAGTACCCTTTTTACCCCTTATTACTTATCTTAGCGTCATTTCCCCAATTTAACACACCCGGTTAAATACATAAACAAATAATATTTATGTAGGAAAAATGATTTGTTTATCGAAATTTTCTTTTTACTCTTACCAAACCCGCTTTAATATTTTTCTTGAAAACCACCTTCATCACACGTACACACACACGCACACCCCGCGATAGAAATACTTGTTTTTCTTTTTAAAACCATTCATAACACACATTAGACATTAGTTAATTTCGCACATTTCTTATCCACATAATCATTTTAATCGAAACATTTACCAATTTCACTACACGTTGGGTTGTCTTTTCTTATATTCTTAGCATAACTAATTTCCTTATCATGTTCCACATTTCTCATTTTCTTTTTCTCGGAATTTACCATATTACCGTATAATTTAATGGGCTCCACACTGCCAGCTACGCTACCATATGATCTGGCAAATGATTTGGGTCTTTCAGCCTAGGGCTCTGGACCTTATTAATTTTCTCAATTCTTTTGAGTTTCCTTTATCATATGTTTCAGCAATTAAAAAAGAGTATGTATATTTAGTTTTACACAGTGTTATCAACTTTATATAAATACACAAGCATATGCATGAGTGATACTTTATAAATAGCGATGTGACCATATATAGATAATAAAACTAAATAACTTCCAACGAAATATAGAAGTTCTTTGGAAACAATTCGTATACTATTTACAAATGTGTCCTATTTTTTTGTTTATATACGATACATGACTCTTATACAATGCATAACTAATTACATAAATTCTAGAAACACATATTTTTCCAAAAAAATGGTGAAAAGGTAAAAAATGCTCTGATACTAATTTGAAGATGTGGAAATTCTTCTTAATATGATAATATGCTAGGCGATGGTTCCCGAAAAATTAAAGATTAATATTTCTTCCAAAAATTTAAATTTTCACTTCAAATTTAATTTTACTTAAACATAAATTTTAATTCCAATTCAAATTTTATAAATCAAACCAAACATGAATTTTGTCAAATTAATGATACCGACTTGAACTAAAGTAAACTAAAATTACCCATTTAAATTAAGCACCAATTAAACAACTTTTTGTGGTAAAACCAAATTTTATCTTGTTAAACCTAAGCATGCATCTAGATGAATTTGCAAGATAAAATAAACATAACCACAACACCGCGATGTACGAGAAAAACCCACAACGGGAAAAATCTTAGACGGCCCAGCCACAAGTCTGCTAAGTATGGAATTACAAGAAGGACATAACAGAAGGCATACACAATGACTCGATGCCCTCACAATTCTGAACGCTCTTTGTTCCTTCCACTTCTGCGTAGTGACAATGCAGGAGTCCACCTACATCTCAGAGTTCAGCGATGGTGCACGTCTATCATCAAACATACGGAGTCCATCGTATGTACACAATGAACACGGAATCCACTGTAAGAAACAATAACACAGAATCCACCGCAAGAAATAACCTCTATAATGTAGAGAATAATAGATCGGGTGCCAAAACTTGATCTCAAATATATATCATGTTGAAACTTGTACCATAAGCAATTGGTTGTAAAACTTATGTTTTGATTGAAGTATTAAACCATAAAATTGAACACAAAACTTTCTTGGACTTTTCTTAAAGGTTTCTCTCTTTAGAAGTTGTAAAAAGATTGATAAAAACTGTACTCCTGCACTATTAAAATCATGGGAAAGTAGTGGGAAGTTGTAAGAGAAAAGTGCTGAAAAACTACCCATTTTCACAAAAAATGATTCGGTCGTTCGAACGATAAGCAAAGTCGTTCGAGCGACTAGGTTCAAATAACACAACGAACAAGAAGACATAAATGCCAAAGGGGAAGACTCGTTCGAACGACCTGGGAAACTAGTTCGAACGAGGTCATTCTAATGACAAATCGAATGAAATTACAGTGAAACTAGAAAGACACCTCGTTCGATATCTCATTCGAACGACCTGGTAAATCTCGTTCGAACGAGGTCGTTCAAACGAATGTCTAGAAATAAAAATTATTTTTCTAAAAAAATAGAAAGACATTTTAAAATAAGTTTACCAAAAATCTAACACCCAATACAAATATCCAAGGCTCAATAATATAAGCATTCATACCTGAGAGATCCTTGAAATATTGATGACGAAAATAAGTCACGGAACACGACATATGATGTGATCTTCTTTGACTTGGTCGCTACATCTTCAACCATAATGTTATAGGCTTGAGAGGTCCCAAGTAACTCTATCCTATGACTCAATGAGTTTTGTCCAGAATTAACCCAATACATATAAATTGACTCAATTGGAAATTTGACCTTACAAATCTCTCCCTTTGGATATTTCGGGACAAAACTTTACTGCCTATTGGTGGTTGATATGTAAAAACTTTACTGCCTATTGGAAATTTGACCTTACAAATCCCCCCCTTGGCTATCCCATCCAAAAGGAAAAAGTACAAACGCTTGATTGACTCATACTCTGAGTAACTTTACTTGCTTTTAAAAACTTTGCCGAATTGATGAAATTTTGCACACTTAAACACACCATCAAACGCATAGGTGATATAACAGCAATATAAATTTCATAATTAAATCCTCCACCATTGTCTAACATTATCTACATAAGAAAGACGTCTCCCCTAAGTTAGTTCTCCCTCAAAAAATAATAGATACCACTTCTCTCCCTTTTTGTTCAGGAATAGACAAAGATTATTTGCATAAATAATTAATTTCTCCCCAATTTAAAAAACAATCCGCCTAAATGAAATAAGGGTTAAGCATAAAGGAAAAAAAATATATCATGCAATGGTGTATAGTGATATAAGAACAATAAAGCAACATGTAAACATAAAAACAATTAATCCATAAGGAGCACGAGATACCAACAAAGATGCGATATCAAATGATACTAACTAGAATGTACTAAGATAAGCATGGGATATCAATGAAAAGCCGCAACAAGATAGATACATATATGAACCAATAGCATGTAAGGATTAGATGACAAAGCAAAGACTCAAATTTTGGTAGTAATTATCGAATATGAACTGTTTTCTAGTTTATGCTCGGTGTGCCTCGCGGGCCTGTTGAACCCGCAAGATTTTACATAAAATTTTAGTAATAGTTGATGTCTAAAATTTTAAATAGATCATGTTGTTCATCTTCATTAGACATATGCAAAGTAAGTGACGCTCTCCGCGTTATACTCTTGCGTATCGCTCCCATGATTATTAAGTTAGTAAGAAGGCTTAGCGACACATATCATTACACACTGCGATATATGATTGTAACGCATTCAAAGTATAAATCTCATGCATTTAATAACAGTTCCATTGGTGGTGGTGTATTCCTCCAAGATAACATCCCAAAATGTCCCATGCAGTACCAAGTTGCCTTCAATACTTCGAGTCTTATATTTTGCATAAATGCTACAAAGAATCTCATCTTCTTTGGGAGTCATATTAGGTTGGCGCAGGGTCAATGTAGAACTGCCCAAATTTGGTTGTTGAGAGGAAGATGTTGTTTTCAAAATAGATATACCAAAACAAGAAAAAAATGGGAATAAATATTGTGGTTTGTCATTATACTTTACCTCCTATTTATCTTAATGGGAAAAATCAACTGTTTATTTATTACCGTTGTGTATATCCTTCCTATGAACTTTATTAGTTAATAGGAATTCCAAAAAACTTCAAAAGTTCGTAGGAATTTCAATGAACTAATAAAGTTCGTATGAAGGGTTTACAGAATTTGTAGCCATTTTCTTAATTTGGAGATTGACTACACATCTCCTTGGAGAATATGCTCTCATTTTCACACCACTACAGGTTGTCGAGTTTGCAGAACTACAAAATTATAACAATAATTTCTCTAAGATTGTTAATAGCATATGCCTTGTTATGCTTTAGTCTAGTTTGGCGTATCCCGTTACAAACCGACACATACTGTCATGACAACCCGACATCAACACTCGAGATTTCTGACATCCCATAAAAGTATAAAGTAATTTAGATTTTATATTTATTCATGGACTTTATTTTTGGGATGTTTAAATTTTATTTAAAACGAACTTGAGTTATTTTATTTAAAACGAGACTCAGTTTTTCTAATTTAAAAATTATTTTTTCCGTTCGAAGTCGTTCTAACGAGAATCATATCTCGTTCGAATAAGATAGCCTTCTTGTTTGGAGGATCAATAGATGCCCCCCGTAAAGAGAACTTCGAACGATCGCATACTGGTTTGACTCATTATAAACAAACTTGATGTCATTCAAGCGAGAAGCATATCTCATTCGAATGTGACTCAACTTTCATTCGAATGACCTTTCATTGCCTGAATTGTTTTGTCCGCCTATAAAAACCTGTTTCATCTTTTAATTTTGTAAGACTTAAGCAGATCCAATTCTAAACATCTTTTACAAAAGTTCTTCATTTTATGTGTTGCAAAAACACAGTTTAATTCACAAACAAACATCCTGAGTATTTAGTTATTGAATTCGTTTGAACCCTAGAGAGTTTGTTTCTCTTGCATACACCTTTGTGGAGAAGGCATCTCCATGGATGACTTGCAAAACCTAAGGGGATCACTAATGAATACCGAAGGCTGAGACTGAAGGAGGACCGCGTCCTTGTGATTCTTGTGAGAATAATAGTTGTTTGCTTTAGAGGTTGTACGCAGGCACTGGACACTACAAGAAAAATGCATATTTAAGACACTTTTATAAATTAATTTACATCACTTGTATGTGAGGTGTTGTAAAATGTTTCATCATATGGTTTAACTTATCTTTTTTAATTATTCGACCTATAAACTTTTTTATTTGATCATTAGACAACGACTTTAATATAACCACCTTACGTAGTGATAAACAACACTCTAGCTTAAACCGTATGTTTCCAAAAATCCTGTGAACCCCTCCACCACATTCTTCCATATTCATATTTTCTATTCGATATGTCTCTCCCCTTCCATCACGGAATTGGTTGGAGGAACGTGGGTCTAACCTGGAAACTTATCTTTAATTATGAGTAGTGGTCGGTTTGGGGAAGATGATCAGAAACCCTAAGTCGTCGTAAGTTGCCAAAGTCACTTTGATTAGTGGTCTTTTGAAGGAGCCATGGAATTTTAATATGAAGGTATGCTATCTAAATTGATGTAGTTTTATGAAGGACTCACAAGATTGATGAGAATATTTAGGGTTCGTGATTATTATTCCTTCGCCTTTTATCGTTTAATATATTTGCAAATACGAGTTTGGGTGTGTAAAATGCTCCAAAAAAGTGTTGGATTTGATTCAACCATTTAATGGATTATAATTGCATATGAATTTGGCTCAATAGTTGCTTGACAAAAGTCCTCAATTGAGCTTATATCCATGAATTAAGTGATGTTAGTCTAGTTGCTACATGCTTGTTTTAGATATATTTGTGCTGAAACCAATGTTAGATGTTGTTAAGTTCCTTATTAGCTTATTAACACAAGTGTGCGATTAATGTTCTCACCTTATTAATATTTTATTTTCTAGAATGCTTCATTTAGAAGTTTCTTTAGGTTTACGTTTGATTAGAACAATATTATACAACTAGCTTCATTTTTTTCAAGCCTTATTGTCTATTATTTGGTTTACATTTACCTTTAATTTTTAGGCAACCAAAAACACTCCATTTTGATAAGTAGTTGTGGTTGGGTATTGCAATAAAACTCCAATATTATGATAACTTAGATTGAAAGAACTTAATGACTTGGTATAAATCTTATATTTCGATTATGGTTAACTACCGCGTAGTAAGTGGAGTTAGTCCTTGGTGAAATTACAAGTCGAAGTGAGGCTTGGGGAGGTTATCCTAACCTATCGAGGAAACTCGTTTTAAGACTACGAGACTTTTGCGAGGAATTGAATTGGAGTATAGGAAATAAGGTATTATTAATTCTAAAACTAATTCATTTCAAGTATAAGAAAAGAAGCACCAAGATGTCTTGAGTGGCTTCACTTTGGTGAATCCCTCGAGATCACTCACTCGCCTTCATTACTATATATATCGTGTTTACATTTTCAAAGATATTATCCTCAATGATCTTGAAAGTTATATCAAATATACCTAAGACTTGTGAATCACATCATAAAATATACCTCAGAGAAGACAAAAGAGTCTTTCACACTATGTTTATCACAAACACTTGGGAGTTTACTTTAGTGTGGTTTAACATGATTTACATCTCATTTAATGAAAGTTGAAGCTAGATATCCTATTATGTTTAAATCACATTTAATACTTGCTTGAGGTTACTCTCCCCGAGCTATATATATACATTCATTTCTTAACATTTAAGAAGAGGAGAATGAGGAAAATTGCATGAGAACAAAGCACCCACAACACAATAATCTTAACCAATACCCACTAAGAGGGAGATTACATTTATTACACTTTCTATCGTACGAAAAAGTGGTTATATATATATATATATATATATATATATATATATATATATATATATATATATATATATATATATATATATATATCATTCGTCCAATTACTCATAGGCGCCCCATATGCCATCTCGATATACTTGACGTGCACGTGTGACTCAACTCTCTCGGTGGTTCCTTACCCTCATCGTTTGTATCTATCTTGTTGATTTTTATATTTCATGGGGTTTATCATTATCCATTAATACGGTTAAGCCTTAACTTTACAAAAAAGCACTCCTTCTCACATTACCCTCTTATAGTAGGCAACCTTTTCATTAAATACTCTAATAAGATATGCTCCTTCTCTTTTATCATCATCGTTTTGAGGACAGTCTCTCAATTTATGGCTCCATCCCTTGAAGAAGAATGAGGAGAGAAAATACCACAACCTCATAACTTTTACAATCAACCTTGTAATCTCCAAGGACATCATTTTGGTTCTACGTTTTGCTTGCTCCATCATTAACTACGCTTTGATAATTTCAGAATCTCTTCTCTAACCTTCTCGAACACTACACTCGACATAATCATTATCCACCGAGTAAGTTATCTCTCATATATATATATATATATATATATATATATATATATATATACACATATATACGGTATTATACTATTTACACCCACACCCACTAGAATATTGATATTCAAACTACCCTCTTATATTTGTATACCTAAGATAGCTAGGTACCCAAGATTGGATGCTAAACCCCTAATTTTAACTTGAACAAATTTCAAAGAAATTTTACTTATTATACTAGCTTAAACATAAATGAAGCAATTAGTAACAATTTAAATATGAAACGTCCTTGATTCGTGCACAATGTGCACATCAAGAACACAAGGGCTTACACGATTTGACAAATTGTTTACAACCACGGTAAGTGATGATTGTTTGGAGCATTAAAAAATAAGCGTGTTTGATCAAGAGTTTATCTTAATACAACTGAAAGTGAATGACGACTTTAATCTTATTGAAAAACGACAAATAAAATAAGGGCTTCTTTTGTTTATTGCATTGTTTAGTGCCAAGGCAAGTGCATATTTTGTTTACTAGTCATTAGAAATTAGTCCATAGTCTGTTGTGTAGATATATTTTGTTATATTTACCCTCATGTATAAAGGGATTTTAGTAATTATTTTAAAGAGGTTAAATGGGTTTTAGAATTATTTTTATTATTGGCTAACTTTTTATTCATGGTTTTAAACTCTAGTTATGTTGTCTCCATTTAGTTTATGGAGGTTTGCATAAATCTTACTATGGACAATTAAAAGATGCTTCTTATTTCTTTAGACTTTGGAAACCCAATAAGTCTATGTTATAGTGAACATAGACCAGCATCGATATATTATAATTGTGCATAATTTATAAAAATGTTTCTTAATGGTGAAATTTGTTCTCAACTCAAAGCTGACTAGTTTTCACTAGTTACTCACTTTTTCTTACTTATATTTCGTATATATGTTCATTAGTTGGTTTTATCTACATAGTATATGCTCATTATAGTTAGTTTGATATATAGAGTATATGCTCATTAGTCGGTTTCATCTACAGAGTATATAATGTGGTCCTTATTTATTATAGTAACATAAATTGTTATGCATCCAGGGATTGATTTTTCAAAGAGTATTTCTTGCTAGTGCATGGCCATATATATTTAGCAATGGGTACCAAATCAAGTATAATAAAGTTCCTGGTCAGAAGTGTGGAATTGGATATATTGTTCTAGAATGAAATTCCATGAAGCCACATGTATCAGATCTGTAGGCTATTTATGGTTCTGATAAGTTACTCCCAACTACCACAATGATTTTTCCTTTAAAGAGTGAGAAACTGGGAGCCGTGAAGAAAGAGCTTTCAGAGGTCCCCCCAGAAGTCCTGCTATTCATAATCAAAATCAAGCGACTATCAGTGAGAGAACACGGTGACGATTCTTCGCCCATGGGCTCTATCTTTGAAGTATCTATTACAAGCGAGAGAAAACCAACTCGCTAAGGAGTCAATAGGTAGATGCCTGCATTGTTCGTCTTTCTTATGGTGAGTCGGCAACAACTACGCCCCAATTATGGTGAGTAAAAAACAATCCATATCCCTTTTATAATCATCGACCTCTTCCATGGCCTCAATCTCTGATTTTGTATTTATGTCGAAAATATTAACTAAAAACATTACATATATCTAACACTAAGAAAATAACTGAGAAAAAAATGTAGTTTGTTAAGCATGAGCCCCTGTAAATTTCTCATAATTTTAATACTAGGTTCGGTTAGGTATAAACCATCTCATGGACTTTAATTGCCTCCTCCATATTTCTTTGCAATGTTTTTGTATATGTTTTTACGCAAGTGAACTGATTTGTAATGTCTTTTGATTCAAATATTGGTTACGATTGATGCTTTATGTTATGTTTACAACTTTAACCGGAGATTAGGAGTAGAGCAGTGTTATGATGTTCTAATTATCTATAATTTCTTTTTTTACACAATGGATAGTTATAAATAATTATTTCGTTGAACCTTTGTGGATTTAAAGGTATAGAGACTAACTTAAACTTAAATCACTATATGCAATGAAAGTAAAGACTAGTAAAGTAAATAATGTCGATTTCTCCCAATCTCCATTTTATTTTTATTTATCCATGTGTAAACTACTTTCACATGTGCTTACACTGTAGGTGGCGATGGATAAACTTATTACAAATAGACTGTCATAGGTTTTTGAGTATTTAGTAGTTTTTGGGAGTTGCATTTTTATAACAGTGAGACTTAAATTGATTATGAATAGTTTATTTTAGATTTATTTAATATGTTATAGCTAGTGATAAACCACACTCTTTAATCTGTCTCTATGTGGATTGGACTTTATGAAATATAATTTTTAGAGGCTCCTCAAGTCCCATATTATATATTCTTTCTTTATTTGAAACAGGCCATGGGTGAAATCAGTGGATTTATTTTTCAGATATAAATTGTAGATTTTTGTTTAATAATTTGTATTTATATAGATCGTAATAAACTATATTCAGTTGGGAAAACTTATACATATTTACTTCATCAACTTCAACATTATGATTTCACTTAAGCATTACACATTTTGCTTGAGAGTTGAATTCAAAATACGCAGTTTAAACTGGTCTTTATTCTTTTATTTCTTAGAGGTGACTTTACTTATTATAAGGATAAATGTGGGCCTATATAGATCCCCATAGAAGATGGTAAGGGGTATCCTATAGATTCTTTATAAGATTGTAGGGTCCTACATCCAAACATTCAGTCTTCTGACTAGGAGCAGGTCTCCAATTTTGTATAGAATTTTGCCTCCTTATAGTGACCCTGTGAAGTTATATTGGTTCGGTTGGAGAGTCACTCTCCTTGTCGAATTCGATAATCTATGTAATTTCAGTCATTGTGTAGTGGGATGTCCCATGTTGCCATATGAGGCTGAAGGCTTTGGCTAGTCTTCATCCAACCGAGGAGCATAAATCCCCTCATCACATCTAGTTGGTTTGTTGCATAGATAAGGAACCAACCATTTACAAATAATATATTTTTAACTGATTCTAAACAACTGGATTTGATATTTCTCCAAAAGACTATATCCATAGAACATAGATATCCTTAATTATGTGATAGTTGCCTTAGTCCTCTTGCTGGATGTAGAGACAAGAAAATAAAAGAAAAATGTATTCTCTTCACTCCTCCTAACCCACTCTATATTGGCTTTTGTCTCTATAACTATCTTCATACAAAAGTTTATTATTCATATTAGCTTTGTCTCTATTTAAAACCTTTCCACTCCATCATTTTGCGATGATGAGGTGGCAGAGATAAGAGGTGTGGATAATCTTGGCAAATTGTGTAGATTCTATGTAGGTTTTGTGTAGCGGAGAGAGAGGACACGAGATAAAGATAAGGATGATAAGCGAGATGAAGTGACTATTGAAATGTACACTAGTTGTTACATAGTAATGTCTTTATAAATGCTTTGGTTGATGGCGTATTATTGACTCAGATTCCATAAATGAAACTATATAAATGTCATTGTCTTTAACAGTACTTGTTACATACTAATGTTTATATAAATGCTTTGATTGATGGATATATTAGACTTAAAATACTCCCACATGAACCAAACAAGTTGTTAATCATATATGTGCAAGTGATTTTTTAGGCTTAATATTATGGTATTATGTTGGTTCAAGGAAATGGTGACCTGAATTATAGATTTATGAAAATATTGTTGCCGTAATATGCTTAGTAAGACCTAAATGAGACAATGTTGTGATTTTTAAAAAAATTAATAAGTTTGTTAATATATTTAATTTTACACTAATAAGTAATTTTTCAGTTGTATTATTCATTTGTAACAACCACCACGAGATGTTATGACAAAGAATATGGGTAGTTTGTATATATTTGGGCACGGTAGAATTTATTTATTAACTTATTTCTAATTATTGCAAGTCATTATAATATTTCCTTAATTTTGTTGTTGGTTTATGAAAATCTATTTTCCTAAAGACCAATAATAAATTTCACAGTAAATTAAAATACTATAAAATACGGGGTATTACAGATGAGTAGACTTCGGGCTTTCTCGACTCAATTTACGAGCCTATTCTGAATGCTGAAAAATGTGCTTATTTTTTTTATATGAATGTATGTTATTTATTTAGAGTTTTCTGATCTTCAATGTTGAATAAATGCAATTTGAGCATTTCGCCATTATTAAATACATATTATTCTGTATTGTATTAATGGCCTTTTAAATAATAAAATAACGATAAAATTGGAATAAGCTTTCACCGAAAGAATTGGACATTAAGCAATCAACACGAGACTTCTTTGTGTTAAGTAGACGTATCAAAGCCATATCGGTGGACACCGAGACATACGTGGACGCGTGTGTTGTGGACAGAGATCGTGGAAGACGGAATTTCATCGTGGGCACTACTGAAGAACGGTTGAAGATCAGAAAGAGCGTCAAGACCCGTGGGAATCGAGTCTTAGTGTAAGGCTAATCTATCTTTGTAAAACCATTATTCATAGTGATTGTCTGGCTTGGGCCGTCCGAGGTTGTTTTTCCGTTTTGGGTTTTTTCCTCGTACATTCGGCGTTGTGAGTATTCATTACTTTACTTTACTTGCTTTAATCACTAGATGCATGTTTAGGATTAATCAAGATAAAATTGGTTTAAAGTAAGAATTGGGGTTTTCACAACTTGGTTTGGTGCAAAATAAAAAGTTGGATCTTTTTCGGAGAAAAATTGGTTTTGTTTGAAACACACATATCGGGGCACACCCACGGTTTCCATAAATTGGTATGAGAGCTAGAAAACATTTTTATTTGTTTTGTGATCCCGTGTGTTTTCAAAGATGAATTCTGGATATAATGAATTTTTTTGAACTCCTATTTTTTATGGCACTAATTACACTTATAGGAAGATGAGAATGAGATGTGCTTTAAAATCTATTAATGAGCGTGTTTGGCTTGTTGTTCAGAAAGATTGTGTAAGGACACAAATTTCCAATTGAGTCCTTTGTAGTTTTGGCTCAATTCCGGACGAAAACGTGTATGTCATAGGGTAGTGTTCAAGTGTACCTACTCAAGCCTATGATGAGTTTAGTTGAAGACGTAGCGGTAAAGAGTATTAAGCTTCATCAAAATTCATGGTTTATATGCCTCGTTTATACGTCATCAACAGTAGTTCCATGCTCCCAAGGTATGAATGCATTTATGAATATATAGGATCTTGGAACAAGTTTATTTGGGTTTTAGGTTTATTTAAAACTATTGTTTTAATTTTAGAAAGATTTTATCAAACTTTAAAATAAAGTATATAAAGTTTCTGGGCTAAAATAGAAATTTATGAACTTTCTGGAAGTTCGTTCGATATGTTGTTCGAACGAGTTTTTCGTTCGAACCAGATGTCATTCGAACGAGTTTGCCAGCGATTTCCCAGTATAGGCCATTGAAATGTCGTTCAAATGAACCATATATTCGAACGAGATATCCAACTAGATTTCTAACGAGTTCACTCTGGAACTTCGTTAGAGGTCTCGTTCGAACGAGATTTCGTTCGAACGAAAATGTCGTTCGAACGAGATGTCAGGCGGGAACAGTTTTTGGTAGTTTTTACCCATGTTTCCCACTTCTTTACCCATAATCTTTTCACAGCATAGCTATGTGCGGGAATCATTTTTGAAATGAAATCTTTTTCATATACTTCTAACTCCTAGAGAGTGTTTTGAGATAAAAATTATAAAGAGAAAAAGATCAAGTTTTGAGCGATAATTTTTCAAAGACAAATTCATCTACCACTCTAGTTTTTCACCCATAGTTTCATTTTTCTTCCAAGTTCATATATATATACACCTTGCTTGGAGTTTAGCACCGGTTTTATCTCTACACCGAATTGAAGAGATTGTTTGGGTTTGCTTCTACATCCTTAAAAGAAGAAGAAGTTTTGTTGCGGCTTTCTCACATGATGAAAGGCACCACGTGTGGTTGATGGTGTACCTATTGTCAGATTGGTGAGTCAGAGATCGCGGTGGAGCTCCGTGGTTATCCGCTAGGAAGATGTGGTTACAAGAAGATGCATCAAGTCCTGAGAGGGTTAGAGTTGAGGAAGTAAGTCATCTGTCTTGTAAATGTAAATTCCGTACTTAGTGGATTTGAGGCTAGGGCCGTCCGAGGTTTTTTCCCGTTGTGGGTTTTTCCTCGTACATCGCGGCGTAGTGTGATTGATTTATTTTTATCTTGCATAATATCTTAGAACTCATGCTTAGGATAATTCAAGATAAAATTGGTTTTAATTATCACACTTAATTTAATTTGGTGCATAATTAAATTTGGGTAAAGTTTATTTAATTCAAGTCTATTGTTAAAACTGGTTTGGCCTAATTTGGATATAATGAGAAATATGACTTAGGCAAATTCTAGGACTTAAATTAATTGTGTTTAAGTGAAATTAATATTGTTTGTGTAATTCCATCTTATTTCACTTGTGTTTAATTTTAATTTAAGAGAAATTAAAATTTGTTTATTTGTTTATATTGAACCATCACTTCGCTTCCGCATCGTTTTATAAAAGGAAATATATTTTTATTAAGATATTTAAAAATTGGGGGCCTTCATATTGGTATCAGAGCCAAAGCGATAAATTATTTCGTTAAAGATCCTTTAAATAATTTTTGGCTAAAATAAAATTTTCTCCATTTTTAAAATTTCCTATTTTCGATGGTTCTAACTACGCGTATTGGAAAGCGCGAATGAAATCGGCACTTAAATCTATCGATGAGAGGGTTTGGATGTCTGTAGTTAACGGGTGGTCTCCACCAACTCATTTAGTTGAAAATGAACGTGTTCCCAAACCGGCCGATAGATGGACTGAGAATGAGTTTAAACTTTCAAATTTTAATTCTCGTGGATTAAATGCTTTGTTTAGCACTGTCACACCGGATGAATTCTGACGTATTGTGACGTGTGAGACCGTTAAAGAAGCTTGGGATAGTTTACAACTAACTCATGAAGGTACTAGTGTCGTTAAAGCTTCGAAACTCCAAAACCTCACCACTCAATTTGAAACCATCAAAATGAACGATAATGGAACTTTTGATGAATTTTATGCTAGACTTTCTGATATTGTCAATTCTTCTTTTAATTTGGGAGAGAAAATACCCGACAACCGAGTTGTAAAGAAAATTTTAAGGTCCCTACCCGATAGATATATTCCAAAAGTGACTGTTTTAAATTCTTTACCAACTTCAGCCTCTATGAAATTAGAAGAGCTTGTAGGTGATTTACAAACCTATGAACTATACATGTTTCCCTTTAAAACTGAAAAGAAAATAGAAAAGGGCGTTGCTTTAAAAGCCCGAAAAGAGGTCAAACAAGTAGTAGAGAGCGAGAGTGATAGTGACTCGGAAGACATGGCTTTGTTTGCTCGAAAATTTAGAAAATTTCTTAAATTTAACAAAGATAAATTTAAAAATAATTTTAAGAAATTTGAAACTTCTAAGTATGACAAAGCCGAGAAGATCCCTAAACCCATTAATGAACAATTGAATAGGGACGAGTCAAATAGGATTTTTGGTTGTGAGGGTTATGTCCATAGGGTTTCTGAGTGCCCCACTAAACTAAGAAAAGAGGGTAAGCGACCCATTTCATATAATGGGACCCTTAGTGATAGTGACAAGGAAGAGGGACCCGATTCCCCCACTAAGCCCAACTTTATGGCTTTTATGGCAAGTCATGTGAGCACTGATAGTTAATCTTCTCATGAAGATATTCAAACTCGTGACACTTCCGAGGTCAAAGTTTTTTATTCCCTTGTTTTTTATGATAGTGAGAGTGGAGAAGAAAGAGAGAGTGAAAATGAAGAAGAGGTTAATGTGAGTGAACTTCAAAATGCTTTTCAAGAACTTTATAAAGAATCTATTAAATTGAAAAGAGCTAATTTGAAGTTAGAAGCTAGTTTAAGAGAGAGCGTCAAGGTCGTTGATGATAGTATATTGGTTGAAGACCTTAAGACACGAGAGAAAGCTCTTCTAGAGAAGCTTGAATATATAGAAGGCGAGAGAGATAGCCTTAGGGGTTTAATGGAATCCTTGAAAATGGAGCTTCTTACTTTTGAAGAGTGAAAGGTTTTATTAGAGTCTAACATTTTAGAATTGCAAAACAAATTAAAAGACTCTAGTAATGTCAAATTTGATTTGGAATGTCGTTCAGAAAAATTAGATAAAATCTTAGGAACGGTCCAAATTAAAAATGACATGTGTGGTTTAGGCTTCAATACTTGTAATGAATCAACCCATAAAGACAAAACCAATATTTTAGGAGAATCTACTAGGAAAGCCTTTCGAGATCATTCCTTAGGAACCAAATTTCGACATAATTTTACTTGTACACATTGTGGTAGAAAAGGTCATCTTAGGAAATTTTGTTTTGATCTTGAACGAATTCCTAGAAAATCCCAACGTAAAGAAACCAAGGTAGTTAAAATTCCTACACCTCAAGATAGTGATTCTTCATTAATTTGGGTTAGGAAATCTGACTTAGTTGCCTTGCAAAATAAGGTTTTTTATTCTAATTTACTTTCACATGCTTCCTCCCTTGTTAAATCTAAAGGATGAATGTGTTAGTATTTGCATACTTTAGCTTTTGTGCTTCATGCTATATTATCATGCTAAATGTATGCTTATTTAATCATTTGAATTTTATCTCTTGGTAATTTAAGCTTAATGAAAAGTCAAATGATTTTTGTTTGTCTTTTGATTATATATTTTTATTGTTAGTTAAAAATTTCAAAAAACTCAAAAAGATTTTTTTTTTTGTGTATTTTAGTTTGACACACTTTATGTGGCATATACTTGTGTTTGAATTCCATCTTTTACGCTCCCATGTGGCTAGAACTTTTGGTTTAGATTATCAATCCTTAAAATGTTCTTTACCATATTTATATAGAGTAGTTGGATTTTGTATTGTTTAAATGGATTCTATATGTATATGTTTCTATTCACACATGCACGAGATTTTTTGAAATTTTAATGTCACATGTTATATTTGAGTTTTATGAGATGTTCTTCTATCAATCTAGTCATCTACATATTTATGATCTAGGAGGACTAGTGCATGTCAAAATCCGTTGCACGTGAGTTTGTGAGATATAAAAAATGATATATAAATGTGCACGGGGAAGGGGTCCAAAAGGAATAATAATCCTTTGCGATTGTAAGCCACCGTTTGAAATGGACCTAAAAGAAATACGTGGTCCAAAGGCCTAAAAACAGAAAAATAGCACTAAAAGAAAAGGAATTGCCAAGGCCTATGTTTAATTGATATATTCATTCAATATAAAAAGAATATATATGCTTCTTGAGGGTGATTGGATGGTATATCAACGGTTTGCACAATGTCCGTTTATCCTAGTTGCGTTTTTAATGTCATGACTCTATTGGTTTGTAGAATTATCAACATGCTAGGCTTGTATGCATTGTGTATCTTTGTTCATTAAGTTCAATCTTTATTGTCACATGAGGTTATATTCAAATGTGATGAAGTTTGCAATCAAATGATAACTCTGTGACGTTATTTAAGTGTTTGGGTCTAAATTTAATTATTACTAGTTCACACCCCTACACTTCCGTTTCCATATGACACATTTTTGCCATACGAGTGTGAAGAACTTATTGTATTTTATGTCATTTGTGAGTTTATATCTATATATATGTGCGTATTCATCATTGATATATCTCTAGTATGTATATAGAAGATATTTTGATTGTCTTTGCCTTGTTTTCTAGTCCATCTAAGCTTATACGTCATTATTGGTATCTATCTTAGTGCATTCTTGTTTTGATATCACATGCTTAATACTTTATGGATCATATTGCTATCGTTTTCTTGCATCTTAGTTGATATTCATGTCTTTATGTGGATTAGTTGAACATTTGTTGCCTATATGCTTTCACGTTCTAAACATCTTATGCATCATCATTAGTTTTATCCTTTGTCGATTCCTGAACAAAAAGGGGGAGAATGATAGGGGAGAAATGGTATCTAATCCTATTATTATCCTATCTTAGTTTGGGAGATTTAACTTAGGGGGAGAGCGCTATCTTCTTAGGTTGATCATTGTTGATAAGGGAGAATAAATTTCGGGGGTGTATTTATTTTAATTACTTTAAATACTTTCATAATTCCCTATGCGTTTGATAGTTTTCTTAAGTGTGCATGAATTCTTCTAAAGCGGCAACCTTCAAGTGGCAAAGTGTTTAATTCTAAAGTGGTATTCGAGTCAAGCATTGTATTCTTTATTTTGGGTGGTATGTTTGTTAGTCTAGTGAGATTAACGGCCCTCTAGGATTTTTGTTTGGTTTTTGTCCCGGAATAGCCAAAGGGGGAGATTTCTAAGGACACAAATTTTCAATTGAGTCCTTTGTAGTTTTGGCTCAATTCCGAACGAAAACGTGTATGTCATAGGGTAGTGTTCAAGTGTACCTACTCAAGCCTATGATGAGTTTAGTTGAAGACGTAGCGGTAAAGAGTATAAAGCTTCATCAAAATCCGTGGTTTATATGCCTCGTTTATACGTCATCAACAGTAGTTCCATGCTCCCATGGTATGAATGCATTTATGTATATATAGGATCTTGGAACAAGTTTATTTGGGTGTTAGGTTTATTTAAAAATGTTATTTTAATTTTAGAAAGATTTTATCAAACTTTAAAATAAAGTATATAAAGTTTCTGGGCTAAAATAGAAATTTATGAACTTTCTGGAAGTTCGTTCGATATGTTGTTCGAACGAGTTTTTCGTTCGAACCAGATGTCGTTCGAACGAGTTTGCCAACGAGTTCCTAGTATAGGCCATTGAAATGTCGTTCAAACGAACCATATATTTGAACGAGATATCCAACTAGATTTCTAACGAGTTCACTCTGGAACTTCGTTAGAAGTCTCGTTCGAACGAGATTTGGTTCGAACGAAAATGTCGTTCGAACGAGATGTCAGGCGGGAACAGTTTTTGGCAGTTTTTACCCATGTTTCCCACTTCTTTACCCATAATCTTTTCACAGCATAGCTATGTGCGGGAATCATTTTTTAAATGCAATCTTTTTCATATACTTCTAAATCCTAGAGAGTGTTTTGAGATAAAAATTATAAAGAGAAAAAGATCAAGTTTTGAGTGATAATTTTTCAAAGACAAATTCATTTACCACTCTAGTTTTTCACCCATAGTTTCGTTTTTCTTCCAAGTTCATATATATACACCTTGCTTGGAGTTTAGCACCGGGTTTATCTCTACCCCGAATTGAAGAGATTGTTTGGGTTTGATTCTACATCCCTAAAAGAAGAAGAAGTTTTGTTGCGGCTTTCTCACATGGTGAAAGGCACCACGTGTGGTCGATGGTGTACCTATTGTCCGATTGGTGAGTCAGAGATCGCGGTGGAGCTCCGTGGTTATCCGCTAGGAAGACGTGGTTACAAGAAGATGCATCAAGGCCTGAGAGGGTTAGAGTTGAGGAAGTAAGTAATCTGTCTTGTAAATGTAAATTCCGTACTTAGTGGATTTGAGGCTAGGGCCGTTCGAGGTTTTTTCCCGTTGTGGATTTTTCCTCGTACATCACGGCGTAGTGTGATTGATTTATTTTTATCTTGCATAATATCTTAGAACTCATGCTTAGGATAATTCAAGATAAAATTGGTTTTAATTATCACACTTAATTTAATTTGGTGCATAATTAAATTTGGGTAAAGGTTATTTAATTCAAGTCTATTGTTAAAACTGGTTTGGCCTAATTTGGATATAATGAGAAATATGACTTAGGCAAATTCTAGGACTTGAATTAATTGTGTTTTAAGTGAAATTAATATTGTTTGTGTAATTCCATCTTATTTCACTTGTGTTTAATTTTAATTCAAAAGAAATTAAAATTTGTTTATTTGTTTATATTGAACCATCACTTCGCTTCCGCATCGTTTTATAAAAGGAAATATATTTTTATTAAGAGATTTAAAAATTGGGGGCCTTCAGGTTGGACACCCCCTGTCACTATTGTAGGTGAGGTCACTAGTTTAAAGTTTGTTGAGTCATGGACCGAAACTGAACAAAGACGTGCACAATATAATTCTAAGGGTCTGCACGTTATTTCTTCACATGTCACACAGGAAGAATATAATAGAATTATGACTTGTAAAACATCAAAAGAGGCTTGGGATATTTTAGCACTCACTCATGAGGGAACTAGCACGGTTTGGGCGTCAAAACTTCAAAATCTCACTACACAGTTTGAGACCATTAGGATGTTAGAGAGTGAGACCTTTGATGAGTTTTATGTTAGGTTGTCCAATATTGTCAACTCGTCGTTTAACCTAGGTGAGAAAATTCCCAACAACCGTGTCATTAAGAAAATCCTTAGGTCTTTGCCTAGTAGGTTTGATGCGAAAGTGACCATTTTAAACTCCTTGGGTAGGTTAGAGTCAAAGAAACTAGAAGAAATTGTATGTGACTTACAAACCTATGCAATCGACATGATTACCTCCAAGCAAGTGCCTAAGAAAGAAAAGGGTATTGCTTTGAAAACCCAGAAGAAGGAAATTAAAGTTCTGGATTTCGATTTCGATTCTGATTTTGAGGATGTTGCTTTGTTGGCAATGAAATTTAAAAAATTTATTAAGTTTCAAAAGCAATCGAAAGATGCCAAGAAATTTGAAAAATTCAAGAACAAAGTAGATCCCACCTCTAAGGATAAGTTTGAAAAGCCTAAGAGAGATGAGTCGGATAAGTATTTTGGGTGTGAGGGGTACGGTCACAAGGTTAAGAAGTGTCCCACTAGACTTAAGAAAGAGAGAAAGCAACCCGTTGTCTATAATGCCACCTTAAGTGATAGTGATCCGGAAGAGGTAGAGAGTTTTCCCATTGAGCGTAACTTTATTGCGTTTATGGCATGTCATGTGAGAGACGACGATAAAATTCATGTGAATGACACTTCCGAGGAGGTTTTGAGTGAATCCCATATTAGTGAGGGTGAAGAGAGTGACGAGGAGGAGGTTAATGTGAAAGAATTACAAAATGCGTTTAATGAGTTGTATGCCGAAACGGTGAAGGTGAAAAAGGCTAACTCAAAATTGCAATCTAAGTTGAATGAGCGTGCCATAGAAAATAATGATTGTTTGATTGAGGATCTTAGGGCACGTGAGAAGAAGTTTAGGGAGAAATTAGAGTTTGTAGAGAAAGAGCGAGATAATCTCCGTGGTTTGATGGAGTCCTTGAAAAAGGAGATTTTAGAGTTTGAGGACTCTAGGAATTTGCTCGAATCTAGGATTCACGAGATGGAGGAGAGATTGAGAGACTCGTCTAGAGTCAAGTTTAATTTAGAGGCTAGGTCAGAAAAGTTATATAAGATCCTAGGCACCGTCCAAATTAAGGGAGATAGGTGAGGTATAGGTTTTGATGAGAGAATTGTTCCCATTCCCCCCACACGTGTGAGAAACACTAGGATGGTTAGAAAAGGTCCACATAAAGGTAATCATTCCCACCACCACTACTCCTGCACGTTTTGTGGTAGGAAAGGTCACCTTAGGCGTTATTTTTACGACCTTAGACAAGCTCCTAGGAAGTTTAAGAATAAAGTTACCCCGGTTACCCAAACCCCCATGCGTCGTTTTACACCTACTTGGGTTAGGAAATCGAATTTAGTGGCTTTAGGAATTAAACTTAATGATTCTCGTTTGGGTGCACTTGATTCTTCCCATGCTAAATCTAAAGGATGATAATGTTGCCATGTTTGTCATATGCTAGTTTGGTTCATGATTTATTCATTGCTAGTATTATGACATGTGTATCTCTTTGTATTATATTTATTTGAGTCCTATTTGAAAAATACAAAAAAGATTTTGCTTTTGAGAAAATGTTTGAAAATCCAAAAAGATTTTTCTTTTCTTTGAGTCAAAATATGTTTGAAAAGCCAAAAAGATTTTCAGTTTTTATTTTTGAGTTTACATGTTTGATGTGGCATATTGGTGTGCTTGGACCCCCCCCCCCCCCCCCCCATCGTTTCATTATCCATATGGGTAGGACATCTGGTCATTATTATCGATGCTTAGAATGATCTTAACCATTGTTTATATGGGGTTGTTTCGAAGTTGATATGCATTTTGATCCGACTTTTTATATATGTCAACATTGTACACATGCACGAGTTTATATGAATGTTTGACTTCTCTTGCATATTTGAATTTGGTGAGGCATTCTTATCTCAATCTTGTCATCTATGCGTAAGTAGAGTTAAGGAGAAGTGTACATGTAATAAACGTTTACTGTGAGGATTTAAAATTGGTAAAAATGATGAGTGATTCACGAGAAAGGGCTGCGAGAGTTCAAAATTAACTCGTCGTGAAAGCCATCGTTTAAAAGAACCCAAAAGAAAAAGCAATATGCTAAGAAATGGGCCAATAAGATTTTCTCTAAGTGGAGAATGCTAGAAACCTCAAAAGAACTTGAAAAAGTATATATATGAGGGAGTTTGGTTGGAGAAAATTAAACGGGTTTGCACATCTAATCCTAATGTTGAAACATCGCAATTTGACGTTATTGTTTATAGAATCGTCAAAATTCTGGATTTGTGTGCATGTAGTATGTTTAGTTCATTAAGATCACACTTTAATTGTCATATGTCTATGATAAAGTTTGATGATTTATAGCTATCAATTAGAGATTCTTGATCGTTTCGATGTGTTGGAAATGTGACTCATTTGTTGTAGTTTCACGCCCATTCATCCCATATCCATGTTTAAGCACATCGGTACTATGTTTGCATGTAACTCGCATGTTTAGTTTTTATGAGTTTTTACATTTTGTATGAAAAGCTTACTGTTTTAGCACTGTTTTGCCTCTGTCAGGCCCTTCCTGGAATATTTTTGTGGAAATTTTTTCACTGGGCAATACTTTACAATATTTCTGGGAAAATGGGAAATTTTGGCAGGTCGCGCGAAGTCGTTCTAACGACATCTCATCTCGCGCGAACGACTTTTGTACTTCGTTCGAGCAACTTCCTCATCTCGTTTGAGCGAAGTCCCTGGCTCGTTCGAACGACAGGTTAAAAAATAACTTCTGATTGGTTTGCAGTCCTCTGGTTTAATTTGATATATTTTTAGCACTACGGGAAGCATTTCTGGACTGTTTCATTTAGATGCACGTTCTTTTATGTTCCAAATTGGTATTTTGCATATGAGTTCGTTTATCACACCTGATTAATTTGTGATATTCTTTTTGTGATTCCTTGGTTTAGTAGCTACTGATTTTTCATTGCTTGATCATATTTAGCTGGTTGTTTCATGATTATCTAGCGGTTTTCAATTCTCAAATTGGTATCAACTTGATTCAAATTGGTTTCATATTCTCATGCTAGATATTTCATATTGGTTTATCTTTTCACCGGATTGTCTATTCGAGATAAAAAGGGGGAGAGATGTCTGTGATGTATCTGGATTTACATATTGTTTGATTATATTTGTTTCAAATTGATATCAAATAATTTTCTCACATGTTTCAAATGATTTGTTCTTATTAGAAATATAAATTGGTATCATTTGTTCCTCCCTACTTCGATGGGTATTTCTTTGTCTGTTTCATGTGTGTAGGTATGCTTCAGCGATTCGAGATTTCAAGTCCACATCACATTCAGACAGTTCATGCTTGCCGGTGCTACATATTATAGTCTGTGTCCTGTATTTTAAATTTTAGGTTTATGGGATGGGATTTAGGCGTCATATGGCTTGACGACCTGGTTAGGCATTTCACTAGTTTAGTTTTGTCCCGGAATAGTCAAAGGGGTAGATTTGTAAGGACATGAATTTTCAATTGAGTCCCTGTATTATTTTGACTTAATTCTGTGAACAAAACTATGTTTGTAATATGTCATAGGGAGATGTTTATTTTGTCACGATCCCACTCGGTCTATGACGTATTGAAGAAATTGAAGACGTTTCGACAAAGCTTCAAAGAATTAATCATGCCGATGTTTAATTGGTGCAAGTTTAATCGTTTTCAAAGTTAATTTCATTCCGAGATCACTCAGGTATAAATGCATATAATTAATGGTGCTCGGAATTATTTTATAAAAGATAATGATGTAATTTTTATAAAGAAAAATGTTTTTAAATGGTTTAAAGTGTTTTAAAAGGTTTATACTACGTTTTTATTCTGATAAGTTCGAATAGGAGTTTGACTTATTTAAATATCTCTTTGAAGAGACGTTTTGAACAAAAAGTCAAAAAGTCAACTCTGTCGCTCGAACGACATCAGATCTCGTTCAAACGAGATGTTGATGTCACTCAACGACATGCTTAAGTGGTTTGAACGACACATTTTTCGAGGCAACGTTTAAATCCTATTTAAACAGTGTTTGCATCAGAATTTCGTAAGTGTGCTTTCTGGAAAAGAGTTTTATGAACCAGAACCTTGTTTGCACATGTTTTCTAAGGTTTAAAAGTCTTAAACACATCCTTAGAGTTTGCAAAGATCCGAGTTATCATTATTATATGTTTAAGTGATCTTGCGGCACCAAAGTTGTTTGTTCTACACATTGAACACAAAAGGGTTTTGCGTTAAAGAAGCGACGGACATCGTGTTCGACATCGTAGACGTATCAAAGCCATATCGGTGGACACCGAGACATACGTGGACGCGTGTGTTGTGGACAGAGATCGTGGAAGACAGAATTTCTGCGTGGGCACTATTGAAGAACGGTTGAAGATCAGAAGGAGAGTCAAGACCCGTGGGGATCGAGTCTTAGTGTAAAACTAATCTATCTTTGTAAAACCATTATTCATAGTGATTGTTTGGCTTGGGCCGTCCGAGGTTGTTTTCCTGTTTTGGGTTTTTTCCTTGTACATCCGGCATTGTGAGTACTCTTTACTTTACTTTACTTGCTTTAATCACTAGATGCATGTTTAGGATTAATCAAGATAAAATTGGTTTAAAGTAAAAATTGGATTTTTCACAACTTGGTTTGGTGCACAATTAAAAGTTGGATCTTTTTCGGAGAAAAAATTGTTTTGTTTAAAACACACATATCGGGGCACACCCACGGTTTCCACAAACCTCATCACTCCTTTCAAAGGGGATACTAGCAATAGTACCTAGTCCCCCACACTAAACTCCCTGAAGGACCGCTTTGCATCGGCATAGTTTTTCTGCATGTCCTGGGCTAACCGAATGCGAATCCTGATCAACTCAATCATGGTTGATGTCTCCTGAATCACCTCTGGACCAAGTAACTTGTTGCCCCCCACCTCTAGCCAATAAGTGGGAGAACAACAAGGTCTATCGTACAATGCCTCAAATGGGGCCATGCCAATCGTAAACTGGTAGGAGTTATTATAAGCGAACTCCACCAGCGGAAGGTACTGATCCCAACCCCCTCCAAAATCAAGGACACACATGCGTAGCATATCCTACAGAATACGATTAGTATGCTCAATCTGCCCATCTGTCTCTGGGTGATATGCCGTACTCAACCGCAATTTGGTACCTATAGCCTCCTGAAAGCTCTCCCAGAAGAGCGACACAAAAATCTTGTCTTTGTCAGACACGATATCCAGGGGAAGGCCATGCAACCTCACTATCTAAACAATAAATAACCGGGCATACTGTCCAATAGTGTAGTCTATCTGCATTGGTAGAAAATGCGCTACCTTGGTCAAACTATCCACCACTACCCATACAAAATTGTGACCCCGCTGTGATATAGGCAACCTAGTGATGAAATCCGTGGAATTGCTCTCCCATTTCCATATAGGGATCTCTAGAGGCTGAAGTAACCCTAGAGGTCTTTTATGGTCCACCTTTACCAGTTGACAAGTGGCACAATTGGACACAAACTCCGCAATGTCCTTCTTAATCCCACTCCACCAGTACTGTCGCCTCATATCCTGGTATATCTTATCACCTCCGGGATGTACCAAAAATCGAGTTCCATACGACTCTATTATTACTGCATGACATAAGTCCTCACCCTTAGGGACCACTAATCTCCCATATAATCGCAATCCTCCATCTGAACTCACTGAGTAGGACTCTGCGCC
Organism: Sambucus nigra; assembly: GCA_949130495.1. Taxonomy (NCBI): domain Eukaryota; kingdom Viridiplantae; phylum Streptophyta; class Magnoliopsida; order Dipsacales; family Adoxaceae; genus Sambucus; species Sambucus nigra. Next base: position 531,344,464 of record OX422214.1, read on the forward strand.
CTCGGCTAAAAGCCGTACAATATGATCCTGGAAAAATGAATCATCTGCTTGGGCCTGCATTACCCTCGTAACAATCTCTGGTGTGACTATTATGACGGTCATAAAGGATCGGGTCACTACCTCCTGAAGTCCCAACTCTTTCCACTTCCGCCATCTCACCTACTGGCCTACGGCTCAACGAATCAGCAACTACGTTAGCCTTTCTTGGTGGTACTGAATCTCAAACTGGTAGTCTTTCACAAACACCATCCACCTGCACTGATGCATGTTCAACTCTCGCTGAGTGAACAATTACTGTAGTGACTTGCGGTCTGTGAACAGCTGAAACTTCTCCCCCAACAAGTAGTGTCTCCAAATTCGTAAGGCAAACACGACCGCTGCTAGCTCCATGTCATGGGTGGGGTAATTCTTGTCGTGAGGCTTGAGCTTGTGGGAGGCATAAGATATAGTCTGCTCCTCCTGCTGAAGCACTCCACCAAGTCCCTGTAGGGAAGCATCAGTATACACTAGGTACTCTACTCCTGGCCTCGGTGATATTTTGCCTTTTGTGTATATGTCGTTGTAGAGTAAAAGACGGTCAATTAAAAATCCCTTTGGTTACCTACAAAATCACTAGAATTGTATATTGGCAAGTAAGGAGTCAATCCGCACTCTTTAATGTGGATAAGAGAAAAATGCAGACTATTTATGATGTTTAAAACAATTATGAAGGCATATTTATACTACTAATTATGAACTAAAATTAAAAGTGCACTAATAAATAAAGAAAATGATAAAGTGTACTAAATATGAGAAGAAAATAATTATGAGATAATTCAAGGGATTAAACTCCACCACTTAACCTATTTATTTTCATTAATTAGTTTGTCTATTTGAAATACCCTAAAATATATATAAATTCACAAATCAACACTCGTCGCAAATGTAATTTTAGAAAATTAATATTTAAATTTCACGTACTCATAAAAATTAGATTTAAACATTTTCTAATAAATCACCCACTATGAAAAATTTACTAAAAGCTTTTAAATCATAAAAACAAAATACGTTTTAGAGTATAGAAATTCAAACTTTAATACTATTTAAAAATTAGATATATCTAGTTTAATTAATAAATAAATATTATAATATGAATTTGCAATTTTCTCTCAAAATAATTTATCCTCTCTCGAGGCGTAAATATAGCTTGTAAAATTTTAATATTAATATTAATATTCAAAGGGGAATAATAAATAAACAAAGTGAAAATAAAAATAATTAAGTTAAGGGTTTCATTTCACCCCTCGAATGGATATTTAGCCTCTCATATTGGTATTATTATATATAAAATGTAATAATGACACAATAAGAGGCATAATAAATAAAATGGAATGGGAAAAAAATAATTAAACCACGTCTCCTTGAACTCAATAATAATTTCCCAAACATGAACAATTAATTTCACCCACAAATCTAAGTTTATGAACACTGAAATTTAATACCAACTCAAAATTTGTATTTCACAATAGTCTCCCTCACACTCAAGTCACTAAAAAAAATTATAAAAGAAGAAATAATTTTTTATACAATCCTAAATCAAAAATGAGCTCCATAAAATGGAGCACCTAAGCTAATATTCCACTCCTTTTTTTACTGTCCGGATTCGTTCTTCCTTTCTCATTTGAAAAGTGCTCTCCTTTTACCAGAGGTATGAGGCTAAAGTACTGTACATAATGGGTCTTGACAAAAAAATGGGCGTTCGCACGATTTGATAAGATTCGACATAGGTGTTAGAGGGGTTGTGGGTTTGGATCGGAGGATTGAACACGGGTTAGAACCAGAGGGTACAACTTGGTTGCTGCCATGGGGTACGGATTATGGTTATTGCCATATATGATTTGACAGGTTAAAGTGGTCGAATACGGACTGCCAGGTTTGATGGGTGAGTGGGTTTAAGATGTTGGGTATGGTGTTTGGAATCGGGTTTGGGCAGCTTCGGATTAGGCTCATCAGGCTCGAAGTCGGTAGTGAATTTGCCGGTGGTGAGCTGAGGAGGATTGTTGGAAGGAGTTTGGCAGTGGGTCCGGGGTTTGAGCCGGGTTTTGGGATAACTTGAGTGTGTGTAGGATAGGTAGGTTGTAGGATAATTAGTGTGTATGTTTAATTTGTACCCCTTAAAAAAATAAAAATAAGAAAATAATAAATAATAAAAATAAACCTAATAAAAACAAGTAAAAACTAAACTAAACTAAACTAGAAATAAAACTCACTAAAAACTAAAAATAAAATAAAAATAACACGCCTCACAATACAAACTCTAAAAATTAAACACGACTCAAATAAAAACTAATAAAAATAAATTAAACAAAATAATAATAATAATAATAATAATAATAATAATAATAATAATAATAATAATAATAATAATAATTATAAAACTAACTAAAAACAAACAAAATAAAGGAAAACAAATACTCGACGCACTAAAATAAAAAATAAACCTTCTAAAAATAAATAAAATCTATTAAAAATAAAATTCAAATAATAAAAATAAACTACAAAATAAGTAAAAATAAAACCTAAAGTCCTAAAAATATAAAGTCTAACAAAACTAAAAATAAAGACTACAATTAAAAACTAATAAAAATAAAAAAAGAAAAGGAAATATAAAATAAATTCTAGAAAATTCTAAATAAATATAAAATAAATCCTAAAAATAAAAATGACTCAAACTAAAAATGTAAAAAAATAATAAAGGTACAAACTGAATACATACAGGCTCGGGTGAAGGTTTGGGCTTAGTTTAAGCTCGGGCTTGATACGGAACAGGGGAATTATCCCCATAAATCGCACATTTGCCTTGAAATAAGCGTTGAAGTTCCGCAAACGGCGATCAAGCCTATACATTAAACATTTACGCATATAAGACCCAAATTATCAATAATTAGAAACTAAAATACATCTATTCCGAGTATAAAATGTACACTTTTGGGTGCTTATCACCGGAATCAAATCAATGGGAATCAATATTTCATTAGAGGTCTCCTCCTTTATATAATATAAATGGGTTGACGATCCTACCTCAGGATGAGGCATCGCGATCGGAAACATCTCCTGACCCGAAATAGAAAAAATAATACTCCTACTAAAACAGTTTATCATGGCTCTATAAGAAGCAAGCCAATCCATGCCAATAATAGCGTCATGCTCGTGCATATCTAAAACTAGAATATTTGCATGAAAAATCAAACTCCCAATCTCTATACCTACTCCCCGGCATATAAAGAAAATCAATGACCCATTTCCCAGCGGTGAGTCTATACATGTCATTGTACTCTTTGTCGAGTCTAACAACCTCGTGGCCCGTGCAAAACTAGTGTCTATGAAGCAGTGTGATGCCCCAATGTCAAATAAAATGCATTCCATAGTACCATGGATAATAAACATTCCTTCAATGGTGGGTGGTGGTTATTGAACTGCTGCTAATTGGAAATTGTACACACACCCATACTGTAGCTTCCCCTGCTGTGGTGGGGCGATAGGAGAAATGGTTGGTAAGGATGGTACCTTCATCGGTGTTGGAAGGTCCATTGGAAACATAGGCGTCTGCGTCTCCTGATACGCACCCTGTTGCTGGGTTCCACCAAACTGTCTCATCTTACGAATCTATTGATTTCGGCCCTGTTGCTCAGTCCCACCTCTTCCTTGACCCTGATGGCCCTACTGATCATTTTGACGAAAAACAATATCAGGTTGAGGACAATCCCTCCACTTGTGACCCTTTCGTTCACACTTATAGTAGAGTCCTATAAGTCTTTGCTTTCTTTGGCCTTGTTATCCCTGCTGGTGAGGTCAGAGTTTCATTCCAACATGATCTGGACTAGTTTGAAGTTTATGGTCATCTCTTCCACATTTGAAACACATTTTTATAACATCATTTTGTCCATGGCTATGTTGGCCCTGACACTTTTGGTTCTTCATACAAATTATATTACCTTCGCGGTCTTTACGACCTTGATGAACTTGTTGTTGCGGCATTGGTGTCTTCCCACAATTATTAGCTCTAGTCATGTCAGATTGACTATCTTCTCTTGTTCTTTTACCTCATATAAGCTGAATACCGCGATCTTAGTACTGTAAGACAACAATGGTAACTGCCTATGCCACAATACCTACTATTTCGGCAATTGATACACTCTCTTATGGTACTTGAGGTATTAGCTGACCATGCTCATTGACTCCCCCAACATTGTTAGCTTGTTCTTCTTAACGTGCCATCTGAAAGTTTAAATGGACTGGGTGGGTTCAACATTCATACAAATAAATCGCAGAAGTATGAATTTCCAACGCGTAAGGATATAAATACAACATTCCTAATATTAGGTCTCTAAATCAAAGGATGCTAAGCAGAAAGCATAATAAGCCGTTCAGATCCTAAAGGACACTAGAACTTGATGCTCTGATACCACCTGTGACACCCCGCCTAATTAAATACCGGGTGATTACTCCTATATTAAATTAAATCAAAGTGTTCGATTTGTTCATTCTTAGCATCTACGTCGAAAAACAACTTTTCCTTATTAATCACCTAATAAATAATTAAGCTAAGTGTCCAAACATTTAACTTTATAGATTAAGTCCCATTGTTATGATTTAATATACGAAACCATTTTCATGAACACGGATGACAATATTAAAAAACCAAACCATCTAAGTGGAATAAAAATGCTAGATAAATCATCCAAATAAAATATCCCAAATCAAAGGACAAAGTAATATTCAAAAGCAATCCCAACTAAAACAAAATATTGAAATAAATAAAGAGTACAAATCTCTCAGAACTAGATAAAACTGGAACTGGGCGACACATGCCCTATCTAATAATGACTAAATGGAAGACTGAGAAGACAAGGATGAAGTCGTCTACTGCAAGGACCTGCAACTCCCACGCTAGTTGCAGAACGTCAATAATCCCAAAGATCTAAGTCGGACACCCCTGTGGCTGGGCACCTGTAATATATATATATAAGAAAAAGAAGAGATAATTGGAAACGGGTCAGAGCCCGGGTGTAAAACAAATTTAAAATAGTTTAGCAATTATTTAAAATGTTTACCAGTTGCTATTACATACATGTTAGTACCTCGACACTCACTTGGGAATTCTCACCCCTCAACTAGTGTGCACGCCTAACGTACTACTGATATATATATATATATATATATATATATATATATATATATATATAAGAGAAAGAAGAGATAACAGGAAACGGGTCACCGAGTGTGAAACAGCTTTAAAGTAGTTTAGCAAGTATTTAATATGTTTCGAGTTGATATTACACACATGTTAGTACCTCGACACTCACTTGGGAATTTTCACCCCTCAACTAGTGTGCACGCCTAACGTACTACTGATCTATTCTAGATAAAGTTAACCCAATTCACTAGTCTAACTTAATTCACTAGTCTAACCCAATTTCCCTTCACCAAATTATGTTTCAAGTAATTGCATAACTATAGTTTATATCTAATAACTTTTTCTTATGAATATAGTAAGCTGTTTATGTTCATATCAATACTGGCTTAAGTTCTTAACCACTTAATTCATTTAATATTAATTATTAAACTTTATCTACTTATAAGCACAGTAGATTAATCACAGGTACATATATTTATCACAAATAATATATATATATATATATATATATATATATATATATATATATATATATATATACACACACACACACACACTAATAGGGCACCCCATATAAATCAATGGTGTTGGCATACTCTGCTATCAAGTTCCCGTATCTCTCGTACAAAAGGAAAATACTAGTCCGGAATCACTCTTGAACTGTATTAACACAAACACACATATTGGAGGCGAAGCATAGTTCCCAGTCAATAAGAGGTCAGCACATACCCTCACGTCTCTTAGGGCCGTCTGACTATCATTCTCAAATATCATGTATCCAAGGATCCTATGTTCTAAGGTACAAGTCAATATCCCCCATAAAGGTCACATCGAGATATGACTGTCACGACGCAGAAATCCCCGTGATAGCAAGTAGCGTGGGTATGATTGAACACAAATCTTCACACAATATATAAATATACATACACTCATATATATATGCATTATTCAGATAGGTAAACCCAAGACCCATAACATATTCTAATCATAAGTGGCACGTAGAGCCCGAATTCTACGTAATTTATTCTTTCTTTTATTTTATCAATTACCGTTAAGTGCTTCTCGACTCTCGAAGTGTGTCATCTCGATAATTATAAAATCAGTAGGTGTAGGCTCTCTACCCTACTGGTCTAAGTCATTCTTAATTCTCACAAGACCTAATTTAATGTACGCACAATTTCCACTCCATTCCATACCCCCAAAATCCCACGATTAAATTCCATATAAAGTCGTGTTCCTCGGACTTTGCCTATACCCTACTGGTCCTTCCCAAGTCCCATTATGATATTTAAATTATGTCCAAAGGTCCTTACACATTGGGATTAGATTAACAGTAAAAAGGGGAAAAGGTTTCCATTCCCAGGAAGAGTCGATCGATCGATGAAAAGGGTCGATCGATCAACATTCTTGAGTCGATCGGTCGATCGAGCAGTTCTTGGCCCAGTTTCTACAATACTTTACCTACGGGTTTCATCAACTTAAATCCTCAAAACCTCTATTATTTCGTCCCAAACTCCCAAACAATCAAACCAAGAGTTTTACTATCCTACATAAATTATTTCTAACGTAAAACATATACAAATTCATCAAGGGCCATCAATTAACGGGTTAATTCAACTAATTCATCAAGAACCCTATTTTTATCACCACCATCATCATCATCATCATCATCATCATCATCATCATCATCATCATCATCATCATCATCATCAATATCTTCCTAATTCTTCCAGAATTAAACTTCTACTTGACATCAATTTCGTAGTTAATCATCTACATATATTAATAAGGTTGTCCTAACATGTTTTTTCTCAGAAATTCAATATAAATCTCCCAAACATCATTTAACTTTCGTGAAAACATAATATCCTTATTCCTACACTTGCATGGATGTGTTATAAACTAAATAACATCAAGTTAGATACTTGCCTTAATAATGAAAGTCTGAATTGTAGAATATGATGGGTATGATCCCACTCCTTGTTCCCCGATCTATGCGTTGGTGGTGGAATTGGTGAGAATGGGGTAGGGTTGGTGGTTCACCTCCTTAGAAGCCTTCTCTCTTATCTCTTCCTTAGCCTCTATGAAACTCAAGTGTTTATAAACCTTGAGGACTCCCAATTCCATCAGATATAACCTCTCAATTTTTGTCATTAATTAAGGCCAAAAATTGGAAATTACCGAAATGCCCTCCCAGGTTGTCAGTTTGGCCTAAAATCACCTTGAGACCCAAACTAAACCCCCGGGTACACTTTTCTTACTATCTACACTCTTACGGATACACTGACACACTCGAAATGACCATACGGTCAACTTAGAATTAATTTACTTTGTATTCCATTAATTTAGTCCCGACACGACACACGCGCGTCCCGACTTAATTTCTATAATTGTCGTATTATTCACTCGCAATAATTTTAACAAATTCAATCTCATATAATACTTTACTCAATTAGTAATATTCAACATAATTCTCACTAATAATTACTAACTCTCGTCATGCCAGTGAATAACTATTTTAAAATCCGGATTAATATTAAATTAATTTATCCCAATTTAATTCATTAATCCCATAATTAAATGCCATAAAAATATGGGGTATTACAGTTTCCTCGTAAATCGTCGTGTCTTGTGATTGATTTATTTACTTTATCTGATCAATCACATAGATGCATGCTATATAGTTAACTAGATAAAATTGGTAAATCAAATTTATTTTCACGAGATAAGTTTGTGGGTGCTGACATTAAAATTTTAAAAATATTCCATTAGCCCGGAGATAACAACTTAAGGGCGTTCTCATATATGAATCATACAACGGAATTGAAAGAAGAATACTTCCTAAGAAAGTGAACATCGATCGTCTGATTATTGTCTTTTCTAGGATGGACTTCAAGTACATCCCTTACACACATGATGACCCATTAATTGTGAGCCTCATGGTTCGATAATATAATGTTATTCGAATCCTTGTTTATAGAGGAAGCTCAGTAGATGTAATTTTTTAGGACAATTTCAAAGATATTAAGATAAATGTGAAGAAACTAAAACCTTATCACTAACCCCTTATCGGGTTCAGTGAGGAGTAAGTATTCTCGCTCAGTATGGTAGAGTTCGATGTATACATGGGTAAGTGGTCGACTTGTTTGACTAAGAAAGTAAAATTCTTTGCCATGGATCAACACGTGATATTGGCCTATAACATTATTACTAGGAGAGTTTGACTAAATAAGTTTGAATTTGTTCCTTCAACCATTCATCAAATAAAGAGGTTTTTTACTCAATTTTGGGTAGGAGGGGTGTGTGGAGATCAAGTTAGAGCAAGAATGCTACTTCACATCTACGAGACAGAGGTAAGATTACAAGAGGAAGACTACTTCATATAATATTTACACCCTTGACCCAATTGATGAGAAGATATTAATGAAAGGTGAGGCAACTGACATGGAGAATCGGTGGTTCTCCACGAAGAGGAATCTAAAAAACTGTGTAAATTGACTCAACCTTGAAACCTAATGTCAAAGTTAAGTTAGTTAATCTCTTGAAAAAGCACAATAACATCTTTGCATGGTCATATAAGGATATTTTGGGGATAGACCCTGAAACTATATGCCATCATCTAGATGTGGATCCCTTAGCCAAGGAAGTTAAGTAGAAGAGGAGGCAATATATCGATACCAGATTGACCAAAGAGAAGTGAAGAATCTTCTACATACGGGGTTCATTGACGAAGTGAAGTATCCCTCGTGGCTTTCTAATGTGGTTCCCGTATCGAATCAAAGTAGCAAATGGCGTATGTGCATCGACTTCACCAATCTAAATAAGGTTGACCCAAAAGACTATTTTTCTTTGCCTCGAATAAATAAAATGGTCGATGCCACTGCTATCCATGAACTCATCAGTTTCATGGAAGCCTATAAAGGCTACAACTAGATATCTATAAATGAAGACAATGCGTAAAAACTTAGCTCATAACTAATAAAGGCATCTGTTGTTACAAAGTGATGCATTTTTCCTAAAGAATGTTGGAGCCACATATCAGCTATTAGTGAACAAAATTTTTTAAGATCATATAGGCCAAAAAATGGAAATTTATGTCGATGATATGTTAACAAAGAGTCTTATAGCTGAAGATCATGTCAAATACTTGGCCAAAACTTTTGATATTAAGGAGAAATAACAAATGAAGATAAATCCATCCAAATGCGTCTCTGGAGTTAGATCTAGTAAGAAGTGTTTTCAATTTATGTGATGAAACATCATATACAGGTATGGGATCCCTTATGCCTTCATCACCGATCATGAAAAGAAGTTTAATAATGATGCACTATAGGCCTACTATGAAATATAAGGGATGGAGAATTTCTATTCAGATCCTTCTCATCCTCAAACCAATGGTCGGACAGAGGTTACAAATTGAACTATGATCTCAGGAATCGGAGCTATACTCGAAGATACTAAGGGGAAGTATATGCAAAAACTCCAAAGTGTCATATGGGTATATCGAACCATGCCCAGGACCCCAATGGGAAAACACCATTTATATTAGTATATGGGTCTGAGGATGTTGTGCCGATAACGAGCATAACAACAATTAGGAGAGGAGGATTGACTTAGACTTGGTTTAAAAAATCAGAGAAGATGCGTAGATGCTATAGGCAACATATAAAAAAAAGATTCCAGATGCTATACTAAGATAGTGAAGATCCTGCCACTGAAAGTGGGGGATCATATTCTCAAGAATGTAATTTAGAAAAAGAACAAGTTTCATCCAAACTGACACGACCCTTACGACATTACTAAAGAATTTATCCCATGGACTTACAGGCTTGAAAATATTGAAGGAGACCCTTTACCAACCCATGGAACACGAAACATTTGAAAGAAATATTACCATTAGAATATATGAATGAGGTTTATGTAAATAAAAGAAATCAAATTATGTAAGTGTTCTTCATAATGAATTAATAGAAATACAAGTTTTCTCCTATCCTACCTCTTGATCTGCTATATCTACTTCTTCTTTTACTAAACTCGTCTATATCATAAAAAGGTAAACGCTTGGGATAAAAAATCATAGGCATTTCTTAGATAATGACATAGACAAAGATCAACTCCTAAAAAAGATGATCCCAACGAAAGTTTGGCTCATTTTTTAGGAAAACACTATGAGGTTAAATAAGCTTAATCTAAAAAGATAAAGGTCGAGACCCACGACATGATTAGTCTCATTCAATCTCATTAATGGAAAGAAACTTCTATAATAAAAAGGTCGACATAAATTCCCCTAGTAAAATTTAGAAATCATGACTTAAAAAGTGATGAGCCAAAACTCAAGAAAAAATGTTTTTCCAAACAAAGTTACCCTCGTCTTGGTGTAAAACTTTGATACGATATAGGATAAACAAAAGAGGGAAATTTTTTAAATAATTTGGATAATTTTATAAAAATTAGTTTAAGGATAAGTGTTGATTAATATTCACTACATGTTCGACTCATTTATGAAAAATTGGTTTGAGAACAATATAATTATTGTATTAAGAACAAAATCAACCTCGTCTTGATGCCAAATATGGTTATGACCAAGTATAATCATAAGAAGGATAAGAAAACTCCAAGTTTTACTGGAGAAATCTTTTCGATTGGCTTGGCCATTTTGAGTAAAAGTTAGTTCAAGGATGAATGGGCATTTCATTAATTTTTTTTTTGTAGATTTAGGAGGAACTGGTTGAAAGACAAATTATTTGAGCCAATAAAGCCATAATCACCTCATATGGTTTTACCCGATAAGGTCTATCCTCAGACCCATAAGTGAGCATGAGTAAATATGGTTAAGAAATGGGGATACCAATAGAGAAACATATAACATAACATGCTCAACCAAAATACTCAAGTAAAGCAACACACATTGACAACATGTAAAAATGGAACATCAAAAACCATTGGTATTGCAAAAGTAAAACTCATAGAATTTGAATGTAGCACCCCTTAGAGGGAAAAAATGTTAAAGGTTAAAAACCAATTGTTTCAAAAATTCACATATATCAATGGCCACGCAGGGCCGAATTAAAGTATAAAAAATAAATATAATTAGGTTGTTCCATATTTAGGAGAGCCTACATTTAGAGTAAGTTTGGAAACAACATCATCATCTCCTTAAAGGGTATAAAGTTAAACCTCATTCAAAGGGGTGTCGGTTGTAACACTGGTGTTAGCCTCGGTTATCAACTTCTTCACCAATCTTAGGATATTCTCGATTGGCTCTCACTTTCATATTTTCACACCCTCGACGTATGTAATAAAGACCAAGGTTATAAAAATTGGTAGAGTTATGGCAATTAGAGCCTGCATCATCTTTTACCTTGGCCACGACAACATCAGCCATCTTTTTAAATTCAACACCGATCATCTGAAGGTCAAGCTTAGTATCATCTCTCTTTAATCAGAGCAGTGATCTCAGTCTCCTTATTCTTTTTATAGTTCTTCATATCTTTGTTCCTCTTCCCTACGAGGGCCTCGTACTTCCCTTGTAGTCATCCAAGGATTTCTTATTATTATGTATAGTCACCAAAGCATCATTATTCTTCCTCATCCACTATTAGAGGTCTATCATCAACATCAAGCCATGTGAACCACAGATAAAAATGTATGAAAGATTTAATGGCCAAAGTAAACTTAAAAAATGAAAAGTGAGAAAGTCTGAGAAGCGAGCTAACCTAGAAAACTTTATTATGAAAGGTTAGGCCCCTTCTCCCCTATCAAGATTAGCAAAATACCCCTATATCATAGTCGGGTATGTTGTCAATTAGAATTTTATGCTCTCAAAGGTGATATAGAGGGTCTTTGGGTCACTCTGTAAATCTTATAAAATCTCCCTAAACTACGGGAGGTTATACTACATATCAAGCCTAGTGGGTCTTAAAGTGATATTGATTATCCTATAAGAACATATCTCCTTCTTTGGCCCCTTAGACGATTTGTCACTTGTAGGTTCCTTTCTCTTTCTCTTAGACTTCTTAGTTAGCTTGTCGAGCTTCCCTCAGTCCCTATAATGCAATATATTACAAGCTTAGGGATCAACATATCCCACTCTTATATGGTTAGAACGAAGGTTTTGTCAACATAAGGTATGAACCATAATTAGATAGTTATAATAAAATGATTAAAAATCAGACGAAATATAGGGGAGAAAACTTATGAAGTTATTTTAAGGGACGGGGGATGGAAATGATTCTAAACTCCTTAATCTTTTCACAGGGGTATATATCCTCGTATGTCTTGATCCCATCATCATCGATGTCATCCACCGTTTTCCAATATGTAGCACTCAGACCTAAACATGCTCCGTCTACAAAAGCTAGAGAATCAACAAGTGTAAGCATCAGCAATAAAATATCGAATGACTACAAGGAAAATATAAAGGTAACAAATTTGTAAGGATCAAAAATAGTTTTCCCTAATCACGAGTGACCCTCACAGCTCCTATTTTCTCCTATCCATAGAAAAATTCCCATTCTCCACTAACGTAGAAAAGTCCAGTCTTCCAATTATGATTGGAGGTCTAGGAAACCTTAACAAGTCTATGCCTTGGATTCCGAGGACTCCTTAAATAATATCCATGGAATTTCTTAGTGGATAAATAATAAAACACTCTTAAACAATTCCCCCATAATATTCTCGGCATGAAAACATAGACATGCTATGATAGAACCAAGTATGATCCTCTAAGAATTTGGGGCAAGATAAGTGGGAGAAACCCTAAGATGAGATAGTATATCTCGTAAGAAAGTTTGAAAGCGAAGCCGAAAACATGAGCAAAACACTACCTCAGAGAGTGGAACCTCAAAGGCATTCTTCACGTCATAGGTTCTCTCATCGTCCATCAGAGCCCACATGGTAATAATGGTTTAATATTGTAAAATGTCTGAGCTTACAAGCCTTTATCCCATTGATGGTACTTCTATAAAAATATGCTCATAAAAGATCCAAAGTGTAAACATCCTCATCATCAATAGACTCCGCTTAAATTTTAAGGTTCAAAGGGGGTAATCCAGTGGTAAGGTCCATAATAGAAGTATGCTCCAACTCCCCGCCTTACTCCTCCAAGTCAATAGCTTCCTGAGCATCAGGCTCTCTCTTGGAGGAAATATTTTAGTGTTAGAGGAAGAGTAAATTTAAGAGTTTGAGTAAGGATGCATCAGAGGGAGAGGGTGAATAACCCGAAGAAGAGGATGAAGATACATTCTCTCCCTAGTTAATGTTCTAAAAAAGGCTAAAATTATAATGTTTATTGAGAGGTGGATAGACACACAGTAGGGACATCGTTCATAGTAGCTTTAAAGGAATCCTTATCCTAACTCATGGTGTTGCTTCTAACAAAGAAATCACCAGGATGGAATGTCACAATTGACCATATTCTAACAGCGGAGTTCAAAGCCTCTTGGTTACAAGGGGGAGATGAACGTTTTATATAAGGATTCTTGGGGTAAATGACCGACAAGGGGGTTAGAAAAAAAATATATGTGGGATACTTTCTTGGCATAAAGGGTTTCCCTAGAAAGATTCTCAAAAAATATTTAAAATGGATTTGCCATTCACAGATTCAAAAACACGGTGTAATTTATTAGTTCAAAGATCAAACATTGTCAAACTTAACGAACTTCAACAAGAATAATAAAGTAGAAAACCCTATATACACCCAATGGTTATAATGGTAAAGGAACAAATTTTTATGTATTACAAAAGATGCCAAAAATAGATCAAAAGAGTTGAGACTTGCCTAAAAAGAAGAACAGGGTGAAGAACTCTAGGAACAACTGATATCTCTTGCGAAGATCCTACAAAGAGAGTTTTTTTCTTGAGAGAAGTTGAGAAATGATTTTTCAAATGAGAATCAATGTAAACGACACAATGCATAAAACTAATGCTTATTCAAAAGATATTTCTACATACCTTATTATCGGCCATTAGCCTTTGTCTCAAGGGAAAATGCTCCAATCTTATCGGCTTATAGGGGTTAGCTCCATTATTTTATGGACCCTCTTAGTGGTAGGCCTTTCGGGGACCATATCCATCATTTTATAGACCTTCTTAATGTTTAGCTTTAAAATTTTGTCACCCCATCTTAAGGTTCGTCCACTATTGGTTCGGCCTCAATATTTTGGTGCCTCGGCTCAAGGTTTGGCCATCATTGGTTCGGTGTCATTATTTTGGTGCCTCGACTTAAGGTTAAGCCATTATTGGTTTGGCCTCAATATTTTGGTGCCTTGGCTCAAGGTTCATCCATATTGGTTCGGCTTCAACATTTTGGTGCCTCAGTACAAGGTTCAGCCTCAACATTTTTGTGCACCGGCATAAGGTTTGGCCATCATTGGTTTGACCTCAACATTTTGGTGCCTCATCTCAAAGTTTGGACACCATTAGTTCGACCACAACATTTTGGTGCTAAGCTCAAGGTTTGGTCATAGTTTCTTCGAATTCAACATTTTGGTGTCTCAGTTCAAGGGTTCATCCTTAAAAGTTATGCCCTCAAAATTTTGGAGTCTCAGCTCAAGGCCGTTTAACAAATGTTTGGCCTCAACATTTTTTAGCCTCAACTCAAGGTTCTACCTTAACATTTTAAAGCCTCAACTCAAGGTTCAACTAATAAAGGTTCGACTTCAACCTTTTTAATACCTCATCCAAGGTTTAGATTCAATATCCAATAGATCCTCATCTCCTTCGGCTCCAAAAAAGATTGGCTCATAGCCTACAATCTCCTATTACAATTGATATAGTTCAGAAGATTGAATCCTAGGGGTAATTAATTATCCAGGAAGTTACTTCCTCTATATTATGGACGTTTTGGGACCCTCGACCCAAAAGGGTTGGACTTATAGGGTCGTCCTAATACTCGCCTACGGTTGACTGCACATCCCTAGCCTGAATGGATATTTCAATCACTACATGCATACTCGAGTGGGTTCATGTGATATCATTGCACGTGAAGAAAATGTTCACACATTCTAGGTAGTTTTTAAAAGGACAGGTGTCAACAATCAAAGGGATCACGTCAATCAGCATTCTCCATATGAGTTGAGGTGCACATTGTACTCTAATCCACCTATAAAAATATAAATGCATTGTACCTTAATACTTGTTCCATAACTAATTCTATTGTAAAAACACAATATTACTCTGTCAAGATATTATCTAGTGAGATAAAGTACTCCTATAACTTGTCAAATAATTTTCATATAGTGAGAAATGTGTTACACCAAAGTGGATGTAGACCAATTGGTTGAACCACTTTAAATTATGTGTGTTGATCTCTCTTTTACTTTATTTATTGCATTCATTATTGTTCACCATCATGCCCATATCATGTTTACTTTTATTTTACTAGTCACTAAGTTCCTTACTATTTTTTAGGTGTCACGTGTTAGTGTAACATCACTTAGTTTCATGGTTTTTGAAAATCAAATTGTTCGCATCTTTTTCAAAACCTTAGTGCGTAATTTAGTGCATTTTTCTATATCTAAAATTTTGTAGTATTTTTCTATGAAAATCTATTTTAAAATACATCTTGGAGTCTAGGATTTTTCGTTGCAACGAAGGTTTCATTCGTTGGTCATGATATCATCTAGCTTAAAGAAAAATTGTGTTGGTCATTTATGCGACCTCACTCGCAGGTGGTTCATTGCATCAAACATGATTATTCGATGGTCGCACTTAGCGATTTTATCTTGTAGACATACCTATTAGATCTCGCGATCTGCCTGCGTCGATGCTTCACATCAGCGATAAGCGTTGTTGCTGCAGCAAACCATCGGCGAAGCCGATAATGGATTTTTCACTTTTTCTTCAAATTAAAATATCTTCTTTAAATACATCCAAAAGAACCTTTTTGGATTTAATGGTAAATTTGATTCATTTCCTTCTCTACCTGGTATTTGATCTAGGATACATATCCTATTACCCTTCTGTTTCAAAGATCTTGGATATTTCACTGCGCCAAATATCGAAAATTATCATAATTTTAGACCATGACAAACGACTTTAGTCAGAGTCCTGGGTCATGACCAATTTAAGGGTGACCATTTGAGGGGTCATGGTCCAAAATCATGAGCAAATTAAGAGTCATGGTGACCTTTTGTTACCCTAATGTTGGGATCATAGTCACGATTATGGACCAAGACTAGTGATCACGGTTATGAACCGTCACACCCACTGTGAATATATGTCCTATGGTCAAGGTTATTAACCATGACCATATGCTGTGAAACTTGATTTGCTGGTCATGATCTTTAACCGTGACTCCCTATCATTACCACAGGTCGTTCCTGATCGTGACCAGCTTTTAACGCATTAAAATTTTGTCACAGACTTGGTCACGACAATAATAAATTTATTTAAAAATAATAATTTTTATTTGTTACTTGAAAAAAAAGTTATTGTACATACTTTCAAACACGTATATAATTCCATTATAGAACAAATTAATAAATTAATTAAAAAGTAATAAAACAAAAATTATTAAGCCATCAAATTAATTACATGAATCTAAAACTAATAATATTAAAATCCTTAAATTGTTCCTTTTTCGAAGCATATGGAATCTCGTTGTAATCGACATCTGTGTCCACCCAACTAGAGATATAAATATTACAAAATATTATATGTGGTAAGAAAGCACTTGAATCCCAAAATGAGTTCGAGACATCTATGTATCCAAAAATGGCATCAAAGTCCACGTAATTTATAAGATGAACAAGATTAGGGTGTAAACCATAATCCAAATCTAGGATGACTTTTTTTTATTAATGAAAAGGGTATGAAATGTGATAAAAGTGTAGAAAATTGTGAGAACACTCTAAATTAAGAATTATGATATAAGCCTCATTTTAAGTGTAAAATAAGACGGTGCGTGATAATTGATTAAAATCAAAAATTTCTAATTTGGCACACTTAATTAATTAGAGTCTATTTTTAAACCAAATTGATTAAGCCCCTAAACATGCAACTACGTATCAAACCAAATAAGATATAGCATGCAACACAAAATTTCAAGAAAAATCCCCGAAGGGCAAAACCTTTTATTTCTAGAACTCTGACAAGTTTACAAGACCATTGAATTACAAAAGGGATTAAAACCCTAAAAGAAGAAGTCAAAAGAATTTTGCAGATTCACAGTTTTTTGTTTCAAAACACTGGGACTTCTTAATGAAAACGAAACCATTTAATGAGCATTTATAGAAAATCGCGTCGCCTCGGTCGTTAGAACGAAAAGGGATCTCGCTCGAACGAAGTATACATGTCGTTTGAACGACATTGCACGACATATCCATGTCGCTCGAACGAGATGGGATCTCGCTTGAATGACCTAAGCGTCAAATTTGAGGAACACTACAGAACTTAGAAAATATACTCATTCTCAAATTTTGACGAAAAAAGTCCGCCCTAACAATTAGAAAATATTTTGTAAAAATAACCTAAAGGTCTAAGTGCAAAGTTAGGGTATTTAAAACATAACCTTACCAAAGTAAACTTTGCGGAGACTTTTTGATGAAGAACCTTAATATATTCAGATCCATCTTGATGTAGATAGCTCCTGAACTTCTTCAACGGTTGTAACGTTATACGACATAATTAATTGTGACAGCCATTTATGAAAATATGTCCTTATAAATCTTCCCTTATGTATATGTCGGAACATACATAAAAACATATGAATTATCAAATACCAAATGACCTATACAAATTTACCCTCCCATGAATAAATTTGCAAGATCTCAGACTTTTCTTTAAAAATCTTCAACTTCAAATTTCAAAGCTCCAAGTTTTTCTCATCAGGGTGTGCAATCTCCAATTTTGTACCTACACACATGAGATAAAGCAAAAACCTTCGTGGTGCATCGAGTTTGAAATGATATACAAATAAATAAATCAATATAATCAAATCTCCCCCATAATGCAAAAACTCCCCATAAAATCATAATTCGTTCTCCCCTTTTTTATGATGTCCCCAAATAGATAGATAAAAAGAAACAAACTAGACATGGAGTGTCACGATAAAACGAATAGCCAATATGAATAAAACTACACACATGAAAAGGAGTATCTCAAAAGATTCTACAAACTATTTTTTGATTTTTCAATTTTTTCATAGCAAAAATAATGTTACAACAATCACACCATGGATTTAACTAAAGCAACCAAGTCATGGAAATGGAATGAATGGGTGTGAACACATTCGATAGGTAAATAAACTTAATCAATCATATGTGCATGATGAATATGTGTACTCCTAACGAATGACCAACAAAAGTATCCTTAGGTGTAAAAATTGTTAAATTTAGATGACATTGTCTTATGCAAATCAACAAATCAAAGTCAAAGTGATTTCCACACCAATAACATCCAAAACTATGTAGCGCTTCTTTAAAGACTTTCAAGGACGTGCAAACCCATTTTAAATTCCATCCAAACTCCCTCATGCATATTTTCTTTTTGAGGAAATCTAAATTCTCAAACATTGGAGAATTGATGAATAAACCTAATGGCCCATTTTTGGCATGAAGTATTTTTTTATTGCCTTTCAATTTTTTCGGGCTCTTTTAAACCTCTTTGGACCCCGGATAATTAAAATTCCTCAATTTTTTAGGTCCGATTTAATGGCGGCTTAGTATTTGCAAAGGTCAAATGTGAACCTTTCGCAGCCCTTCCCCGTTTTCAATTAAAGCACACAAGCTCACAAATTGTTCTTACATGCAAAATGTCCTTATCAAGTTTTATCGCTCTTGGTTCATTTTAAGGATAGGATTGAAGTGAAAACACCCAACCAACATGTGATAAGACAAGCACAATAATCAAATAAATCCGTTCACGTGTGCAATAAAGGAAATCATGAGTCAAACATGTAGGAAGTAACAACAAATTACATCTTAACGACTCCAAACATTACAAAGCACATGGATGAATTGACTATTGTCTCAAAACACTATCAAATAGTCACATAAAAAAATGGAATGATGTTGTGACTCGGTCATCCTAAGTGTCCATTTATAAATGGTGTAAATAAAATACAAAAACCTTTTTGGATTTTTCAAAATTTTATTAAAATAAAATCTTTCTGTATTTTTCAAAAAAAAATTCTAAAAAATGGAAAACAGACAAAAATGATACATACTAGCAACAAGAATATAATGTCATCATAAAAAACATCCTATGCTAGTAAACAAGTCAAACCTCAATTGTTAGGTGCGGAGGGGTTTTCCAAAGGTGGTGCCACCTTATGAAAAATCTGCATCAAATTTTGTGAAGTTTTGACCAAAAACTTAACTTGCTCACCTAGATGTGAAAACTCTCTCATGGAGTCTCCAAGAGCATGTAAAGTATCATGTGTGGGTGCATGTGTGGCAGAATTACGTGTAGTAGAAAAACGTGACACATAAACCAACTTAAAACAAAATTCCCTAAGGTGTCCTCTCCTTTTGCAATGGGAACAAACATATATAGGCCTAGGAACACCTCTCTCAAAAACTCTAGGACACGCTCTTCTAATAGGAATGGGAAACCTAGGTGGGTTAGGGTGAGACTCATGTGAATCTAACACTAAAGTGGGAACCAACTCAGGTACTACTTGGGAAGTAGAAGCACCGTCATGACTTATTCCTAAACTCTCACTACTACCCAAAATAGGATTGAGAACCATCTTTCCAACCTTGTTATATGCGTTTTCTAAAGGGACTTTGACCTCCTGGAAACGTTCGAGATCTGAAAGAGTTGGCGCTTGCGGTCAATAAAGAAATAATATAATAAACACCATTTTTAACCCAAATTAACCCTAAGCATGCAACTAGGTGTGATTGAAACAATATGAAATCATGCAAGAATTATTCAACACACAAAGTTTAAGGAAAAATCCCCCAAAGGGGCAAAACCATTTGTATATTCACTATAATTTGTAAGAAAACGGCTTACAATCGGATTACACTGAAATACAAGTTTTTGACTAAGAATTATCCTCGGGTATCGGATTCTGTAGTCGCGGCTGGAAGCAACCCTTTCCAGTAGGGCTGGCGGCTGGAACTATCCCTGTCCAGTAGGGCTGCAATGAAGAGGAAGAAGCGGTCCACTTCACAAGGGTTGAACAACAACAATGGTATTCTTGGGTTACCAAACTTGATTCACATAGATATGGAAGATGTGTGAATCTAAAAACCTAGAATCATAGGACTCAATAGGTGAAGACTTTAGGGTTGATATGCTCTGAAAATCGTGGGAAAGTCTTAAGAAAACCAACTACTGATCGTGGTTTAAATAAGGAGTCAAAACCCTAAAAAATCTGCTACACGATCTGGCAGAGTTTATCCTCGTCGGATCGGTCCGGTCCCTTTAGGCGGATCGGTCCGGTGAACTCAGATCGGTTCTTTTTCTGATGACGGATCCATCCGGTTGGCATCGGATCGGTTCGGCATTTTGGCCTCATCGGTTCGTTGTGGATCCGGGGTATACTGGCCTCACCTTAGCAGGCGGATCGGTCCGGTACCTTTAGGCGGATCGGTCCGGATGAACCGGATCGGTTCTTTTATCTGGGCCGGATCGGTCCGGTAAGGTCAGTTTCCCTTGATTCCTTTTTCTCCTTTTGATATTCGGATCCGTTGATGAGCATATGATTCTTGAATTTCCTCAACGGTGTAACGGCGTACGACATATACAATGTTAATGGACAGAAATGTCCTTACAAGATCACTCTCGAGTTGGAATACACGTGTCGTCCGACTAGACACTGTGTTGGTCAAATCACACTTCTCCCTACCTAAAGCAATAAACTGCTCAATCAAACTCACTTTCTCCTTCTCAAGTTGACTTGCTTTGGCCTCAAACTCACCCAAAATCTCAATCTCTCTCTCCAAACTTTTCACCTTGAGACTTAACTCTTTATTCAATTTTTTTGTCTTTAAAATCTCAGTATACAAATCTCTAAAATCAATTTGGAGCTCACTTTCACACTCACCTTCACCTTCACTCGAAACACTCAAACCATCCTCCTCAGGGGTCTCACGAGAACTAGTCCCCTCATCTCCATTCAAACTAGGTGTGCTAACCCGACTATCTAAAAACGCGACACACATACCGTGCTCTTTTTCATCACCCGAATAAAAAACCTCTATGTCGCTATCATTAAGTGTGTCAGGCATAGCCACTTTATTCCCTCTCTCCTAAGTCTAGTGGCACACTCATACACCTTATGCCCTTTACCCCCCCCCCCCCCCAACACACACACTCAAAACACATCAAACTTTCTAAATTTTCCTCACTCTCCTTTTCTTTTTCTCTCTCCTTCTCCTTCTCACCACTTTCTTTTGCCTTTTTATTTTTCTCAAAAAATCTCTTATTGGAAGAATTATTTTTGTTCATGTTGAACAAGGCCATATCTTTAAAACCAAGATCTTCCTCAAAATCAGACTCATAAACTTTTTCTTTACTTTTCTTAAAATGAGTCTTTAAAGAAATGCCTTTATCCTTAGCCTTAATGGTTTGGGGAAACATGTCAATCTCATAGGTTTGAATATCTCCTACAAGTTCTTCCAACTTAAGTGATTTTAAATTTCCCAAAGAGTTCAAAACAATGACTTTAGGAATAAAGAGTTTTGGGAGAGATCTCAAAATCTTTTTAACGACACACATGTTATAAATCACCTCACCCAAATTAAAACAGGTGTTTATAATGTCTGACAAACCTTCATAAAAATCATCAAAGCATTCAGACTCAGACATGATGATAGTCACAAATTGGGTGACCAAATTTTGTAATTTCGATTCTTTAACCGTGTCCGTACCCTCATGTGTCAATTTCGAAATATCCCAAGCCTCTTTAGACGTGGTACACATCATAATTCGGTGAAACTCATCAGGAGTGACAGATCCAGAAATAGCACTCAGTCCACGGGAATTAAAATTCGACAATTTAGAATCGTTCTCAGTCCAATCTGACACAGTTTCAAAGATGTGATATTTTCAACGGTGACAGTGGGAGGATTCCATCCATTTTCACACAACAACCAAACACGCTCATCAATGGATTTTAAACTAGAGTTCATACAAGATTTCCAATAGGTATAATTTTTCCCATAAAAAATAGGCACCTTATTAAATGAACGTTCCAATTGAAAATTCCAATTTTTCACAAAATTGATTTTTCAAAAAAAATCAATATCACACAATTTTGCAAAAAATAGGAATACGCGATAAATTAGCGCAACCTGCTCTGATAACAATTTGTCAAATAAGACGGTGTGTGATAATTGATTAAAATCGCAAATTTCTAATTTGGCACACTTATTTAATTATAGTCTATTTTTAAACCAAATTAATTCAGCCCCTAAACATGCAACTACATATCAAAACAAATAAGATATAGCATGTGACACAAAATTTCAAGAAACATCTCCGAAGGGCAAAACCTTTTAGTTCTAGAACTCTGATAAGTTTACAAGACCATTGACTTACATACCATCTTGCTCTTGCCCACAAGAGTAACACGCGGTGTCTTCGTCAAAGCTCCAAAGAAACGGATAGAAATCAGCAGTGGTTCACATGTAGCTATACCACAAGGACGCGCAGTCCAGACACGCAGTCTAAAATCTTCACAAGGAATCCCTCCACAATAGCACAGAGTTGTCGGTTGTAGAGCTCTCCCCACAAAGAATGAACAAACAGCAAAGTGTGTTCTTGAACACCAAACCAATTCACCAAAACATATGGGATTTTTTTGAATTGAAAACAAAAGGGATGAAAACCCTAAAAGAAGAAGTCAAGAGAATTCTTCAAATTCGTAGTTTTTTGTCTTTCAAAATGCTGTTACTTCTTAATGAAAATGAAACCATTTAATGAATATTTATAAAAAATCGCGTCGCCGCAATCGTTAGAACAAAAAGGGATCTCGCTCGAACGAAGTACACGTGTCATTTGAATGACATCGCACGACATCTTCATGTTTCTCGAATGAGATGGAATCTCGCTTGAACGACCTGAGAATCAAAATCGAGGAACTCTACAGGACTTAGAAAATATACTCATTCCCAAATTTTGATGAAAAAAGTCCACTCCAACACTCAGAAAATATTTTATAAAAATATCCCAAAGCTCTAAGTGCAAAGTTAAGGCATTTAAAACATAACCTTACCAAAGTAAACTTTGCGGAGGCTTTTTGATGAAGAACCTTGATATATTCAGATCCGTCTTGATGTAGATTGCTCTTGAACTTCTTCGATTGTTGTAACGGTATACGACATAATTAATTGTGACGGATATTTATAAAAATATGTCCTTACATTAAGTTTTTGATTTATGAAAATAGATGTGAGCCTATATACGATAATAAAAAGATGATGATTAGTGATAGAAGTAAAATAAACAGGCTACAAATTGAATAAAAAACTAAAATATGAAAAATAGCATTTATGGAACTAGTAAAACATAAAGGAAATTAGAAAGTGTGAGCAACAAAGTACTAAATCCACCAGAAAAAAATTCTGAGTGAAAAGCATTTTGAGTTTTTATTCTTCATTTAAAGAACCTAAAATTTTGAAAAACAATACTTGGTATTTTTTCTCCTTATTTATCTTCTTTGCACTTGCTCATCCTTATCTTAAGGGTGATCAATATTAAGTAAGAAGTAAATTTTGGGAACCTCAAAACACTTTTTTTAATCAAAATATTTTTAAACTTAGGACTTATAATCCTTGGGAGATTATTCTGACCGTGTGGTTCTTTACATGACAATTTTGAAGTTGGTTCAAGGCAACCATGTTGATCATTTTATTATGACAACGATGTGCAGACATTCTTATCGACATTATAGAGGTCCTCATCTCGTTATGATTGGTGGAAAAAGGGTGAGGTGTGAATTGGGACATTGTCTGATTGTAGGATATTTATTCCATCTATAAATCTTTACCAAGTTTTATGAGATTTTTTTCTTTGGGCCCGAGGTTTTTCCTATTAGGGGATATTTTTCTCGTACATTTAGTGTTTTGTCATGATATACTTTTAAGCATGATTTATAATCAAATGCCAAATGAATATGAATATTTGTTGCGTAGATTAAATGTTTTATAAAATTTCTCATCTACACTGTAACACCCCACGCATTTTAATAATAGAGTTGAACAAGCCTGAATATTAAAATATGCAAAATATTATAATTTAAAATATCATTTTCAGCATGTGATAGAAATATGACACATTAAAAACTTTTTCCAACAAAACGAAATATGAGATATAACGATATGATTGATCACTAATAAAGTCCAACACCAAAAATTCTCTGATAATCCAAATAATACAAAAGTCTCAGTACAACTCCCAAATACAAAATGGAGTCATAAGAGACTCAATCCAAAAATTGTCGCATATGGAGGTATACAAAGGAAGGGAAACTAAACCATACATAAGATAAATCTCCAAAATCTAGTATGGTCCTAAATGCTCAAACTTACCTAAGAGAGGTTACATTTCCCTTGGCGGGTAACATAACCAACCTGAAGCACTAAATGAAATAAATATCACAGTAGAGTATATTAAATAACATTAACCATTCATCTCAATATATTTATCAATGCTCGTAAGATATTATAACAAATTATATTATATGCATAAGAACAAGGTTTATCCATGTCTCATAATTGCTGGAGTATAAAGAGTTATCTAGTCAAAAAATAATGTATAAAAACCAACTAAACAGTATCAAATCAATCACATCTACCTAATCATTAAACAAGGTTAATATCATCTCATAATAAAGGAAGGTCTCAATAAACTATAGATTTATCAACTGACACAAAAAGACAATCTGTAATGTTCACTTATCAGTATCTTTACAAGTCTTTAGTCCACTTTCTAGTTTCATATCCTTTAGTTTCATCATTTCATTTTCAATGAATCACATATTTGTAATTACTATTCTAACCAAGCGGCCTTGTCAAAATCACGTACAAAGAATTATTAACCACTTAACTATTTCGTGTCTCATTTATATCATCTTTATCTCATTAACTTCATTCTAGTTAACCAACCTCCTTTACGACCCTAAATTTCACAATATATACAATTAACTCGATAGTACATTCAATTAATTATTCTCTTAGTTAATTAAACCATAATTGACATGCGCCCCTCTTTCGTCCATCTCAAGAACATGTGGTACCTAAATATAAGTTAGTTATAGAAACTTATCACTTTTGATATGTAGTGTCAAAAAATTGGTGCCACCTGCTACACAAAACCAATAATGAACCCTAAAATAAATTCATAGCCGCCTACTTCACAGTGCTTAAAAACTCATAGCTACCCTACTATGCAGCGCTCGAACTATTTAACACCATGTGATACATTAACATCCAATTTCATACCATGTCTACACCATTTATTTTCATGGAAAGAAATCAAACTCATGTAATAAACAAACGTAGCATTTCTTATCATGATGCCACCTTTTATTTGCATAGACGGACTTTAAACCTCACGCAACACACTAATATTGTTACACCCCATAAAATCTAAGATATATTGATCAAGTATAACATAAATAATACATAAGTCTAAAACAATTGAATATCATTCTAAGCACGATTGAAATAAAACTAAAACGAGTAAACTAAATAACTGAATACAACAACAACAACAACAACAACAACAACAACAACAACAACAACAGCAACAACAACAACAACAACAATAATAATAATAATAATAATAATAATAATAATAATAATAATAATAATAATAATAATAATAATAATAATAATAATAAGTCAATGTGTAATACCGAGTATTTTTGCATATTTGGAATTTAATTAACTCGGTAAATTATTCATTTTATATTAAATTGCGCGAGTGAAGTAATTTAATTGAGTTAAATAAAAATGTGGGAATTAAATATTAATCATGAGAAAGACATAATAATTAATATTATGTGTTAAATTTACTAAGTGAATAGTAAAAGATTTATATAAATTATTATGCGTAATAGCGAGTGAGATTGGAGTAATTGAATTTATCTCAATCGGGAGTGGTGTGTAGACTAAATTGAGGTCGGCATAGGATAATGGCTTAGAGTGACTTAGACGATGATTTTGAGGTCACGAATAACTCCAGAAGGGTCAAAATAGTATACCCGAGGGTGTTGATTGGGCCCCGGTGCAATTTTAGACTAAACCAACACCATATGGGGGAATTTAATCATTTGGTAACTAAGGGTAAGAGACCTACGAATTACCAACATCTTGAATAGCATATAAATGAAAGAGGCTAGGGTTTAGAGGTTATAAAACTCAGATAAGCCATTAGGAAGAATAGGAACCATTTTGTGAAGCCTAAGAGGGAGATTTTTGAGAAATTGGAGTGTGATCTTGCACCATTATCAATCTTGGAGAGAGGATAGAAGAGAAGGCACACCATCCAACATAAAAACCACAAAATTAGATCACATAATCCAAGGCAACTGTTTATTTACAATTTTCCCCGAAGTTATAATACCCATGTAAGAGTAGGGTTGATGCATCTTGATATAAATGATGAAATTGGAATTTAAGTGAATTTAAATCCATGTTATGGGTGGGATTTCACATAGAATGGTTGTATTCATATATAGGTTATGAAATTAGATCATGAGTGATAGTCTAGATGAGAAAAATTGGGGCTTTATGTCGGGTATAAATGAAGAACATGGGATTGAGGGTTTTGATGAATAAATGTTATGATCCATGTTTGATTTGAAATTATAATGTTTTGAGGATTGTATTACATTGCAAATCATCCTAATACAAGTATATAATACTTAGGACAATCGATTGGAAGTTTGGTAAAGAACTGTGGAGAATTGAATGATAAAAATGGTGAAAATGTCGTTGCGTATTGAGGAAGAAGATAATCTATGTAATTTCGAATTGATTCGATCTAAGGGAGAATAGATTCGGAAAGCAAATCGATTCGGCCTCCTGGTGAATCGATTCAATTTCCTAGAAAATGTGAAATATCCCTTTTTAAGCCTAGAACTCCTAAAATTTGTTTGGGAAAACTTTTGGGACATGGTTACAATATAATGAGAGATTTATTATATTACAGTTGGATGGTGATGGTATTATGACCTAGTCTTAATAAGAGGATTAGGGCGAGATTTAATATACTTAATTAAGGCGTAATTAATTCAATAGAAGGAGAATGAATTATGGGGAATTTAAGTGAAGTTATGTTATAGACCAATAGTGTATGATAGAGCTAGCTATTTAATTTCATTTAAGGGGTAACTAGGACCCTTAGAGTATATATAAATACTCGAATTAACAGGGTAGTGAGATAAATTGTAAATTGATGGTATAACGAGTATTCGAGAAAAAAATACTATGTACAAAGTATGATAATTAGGTTATGTGTATACATACTGATTTGACATATATATATATATATATAGGTTGTGTGTATACCTATTATATGACTGGTGTTAAATGTGAACATACCTACGTTGCCTGCTATCCCGGAGGTTCTCGCGCAGTAGGCGATCCCACCTTTCCGATTCCAGGGAGGTCTGAATTTATGCCCCAGAACATAGAACTTAGGACGGATCACTATGTGTCGTGTATTAGTGAGACTGACAGGTCATTTGGGTAAGTTAGATATGTGCATAACTCAAAGGCTTAGACTATGTTCACCTCCATTGCTTGTTATTTTATTTTTGGGTTAGAGGAGACATGTTGAACCAATAGTCCTTATTTTAGTATGAGAGGTACATGAAGTGATAACAGAGTGTACCTACTTTCACAATGGTCCTTTTGAGAGACACCGTAATTATATATATCAGTGATCTAAATATATATAACCGTTTGAATAATTCTACTTAGATATGATAGTAGACCAATTTATAGTATGTATATAAATAATGAATTAAGGAGTGAAACTTAATTAAATGATTAGATGATAAGAGATGGAGAACGTTACTTATGATATCAATAACATATGAGAGATGTTAAATTGGATAACATACTATATGGGTGGTACGGGGACTTATTTGTGTTGATAGTCTAGATAGGTACTTACGTCTAGTTAGCTTCAGTAGTATGGCTAGGTGGGCTAAGTAGAAAATGTTAGGCATGCACAATAGTTGAGGGTGAGGAAACTCAAAAGAGTGTACATGAACCTAACATGTGTAATCAATAACTGATTTTTTTAATTGTGATAAATACTTGCTAAATATTTTCAAAATGTTTTGGGTTCTAACCCTTGCTATAAATATTTTCAAAAATGTTTTAGGTGTCCAGATGATCCATTCTAGGGGTGATTTGCTACAGCACTATAAAGGCTTGTAGGACTTGATTAGACTCTTCAACCTTTCATTCCTAGTGTAGGATTTCAATTCAGTATTTCAGTCGAGCATGTTTCCCCATTTAGACTTCATTTATTTCAGTTATTCATTTAGGACTTATAGGGGGATTTATTTACTATTTGCTGGACAAATTATTTGGATTTAGATTTTGCATCCATTGGTTTATTCGACAAGACAATATTTATTTATTACTTGTGATAGTTTGGACTATATTCATTGTGTTAATGTTTCAAATTTAGTTTTTAGCACATTATTATAAATTGTGTAATGAAAGATAAAATCTTGACACCAGCTTAATTAATTATTAGGTGATTAGTAATTAATATGGTTTTCGACAGTGATGTTGAGAATGAACGAAATGAGAAACCTATTTTAATTTAATAAAGGATTGATCACGCGATATTTAATTAGGCGGGGTGTCGCAACTGGTATCAGAGCATTAGGTTCTAGTGTCCATAATATTTGTAGGTCTTACTACAATTTCAGTGTATCGTTCTTTTGATTTAGAGCCCTATTATTAGGTTTGTTGATTTTATCTTTAGGTGGTTGAGGTATCATACTTCTGTTATTAAATTTTGTATAGACTATTATACAATTCGATCTATTTTCAGATGCCACCGAGGAGAAAGCGAGCAGCGAGAGCAGTGGCCAGGGAAGACGTGAGGGAGGCCCAATAGGATCCACAAGTACCTCAACCGCAGCCACCATCGGAGATGATATCCACGACACAGGTGGACGAGATAGTGGCCCAGGCGGTCAACGTGGTAATGACAGCTATGGTCGTTCATTTCCCACGGTCCCAACTGCAGTCGCCAGTGGAACCAGTGATCCAGACCCAGCTAGAGCCATCTACTTGGGAGAGAGTCGGGGAGGCATTCTAGAAGGGCCACCCACCTTAGTTTTAGGGTAGCTCTGATGTTGTTACGACGTGTCATTAGAATAATAATATACAGTGCCACCTGCGCATGGTGGAGTGTAGTGGGGTGCAAAAATAGATGTTAGCTACTTTCAAATTTGCTAAAGCATCATTAAAGTGGTGGGAGTCAGTTACCACCGTCGAGGAGAGTGGTAAGATGACCATTGTCGAGTTCTGGCTGCAATTTGACTGCAATTACTTTTCACCAATAGTGAAGACAGAAATACAGAAGAAATTCAGTGAGGTGACTCAGGGTGACCGCTCTGTGGCAGAGTATAAGGAGAAGTTCACCTGTTTGACTAATTTTGTGCCAGACGAGGTAAGTAATGAGGAGAGAAAGAAAGTAAATTTTATGGATGGACTAGACTGGAGGATCAGGCAGCACTTGATCGGTAACCCCGCATTAGTGACATACACAGATGTTGTCAATTTTGTTTTATTACACTATCAGGACCATCTCTTCCACATGAAGGGAATCAAGAGAGGAGGTGAGACTAGCTAGATGGGCAAGGAAAGTGGGGGTGGTACCAGCGGAGCATCGTAATAGTAGGTGCAGAATTCTCGGCAGGAGGATCAGACCAAGAGGTTCAGGTCAGGAGGGTACATACTAGAGGGCCAGGGATATAAATAGGGTCAACAGGGCCCTAATCAGCAGCAACAGGCTCCTCAGGGCCATCAGGGTCAAGGGAACAATGGAGGTGGCTTGCAAGGCTAGGGTTATCAGGGATAACGTCAGATCCAGCCTCAATAGGGCCAACAGGGCCAGAGGCAGAGATCGTTTCTGGGGCACTATTTTATATGTGTCCAGTAGAGTCATAAGAGGAAAGATCGCCCATAGTTAGGCATGGAACATCAGTGGGGTGTCCAATAGGGGCAGCAGGCTCCGTTACCTCCAGCAAATCTAGCAGGGACAGATGCACTATGAGAGTGTCTATGACGTTTTTGCCAGTAGATTTTCTTGAGAAGCCAATCTTTTAGAGACAATCGACACTCGTCTTATGTGTGTAGAGTCACCGTTGGGTACTGGGTAACTTATGCACTCAGTATGTAGAGGTGTGGACATTATTATTGGGAGTTTGAGCTTAGCAGTGGACCTTCTTGTATTATACATGGAGGGATACGATGTTATCTTAGGTATGGATTAGTTGGAGGGTAATAGAGCGACGGTATACTGTTACAATAGAACCATGGTGTTCTCCATTCCCGATCAGCAGATGTTCTTGGTGGTGATGCCTCTTCCCTAGGGAAGGACGTGCACACACCTATACTACATTAAGGAGGAGATCTCACTAGAGGTAGTTATACTAATAGACTCAATTTCTGTAGTGAGAGACTTCGTGGATGTATTTTAGGAGATACTAGGGTTACCGTCTAGTCGATATATCAAGTTCGTTATCGACCTAGCACCGGGTACAAGAACGATTGCCCAAGCACCGTATCACATGGCCCCATTAAAGATACGGGACTTGAGGGAGAAGATTCAACAGCTATTAGGGCAGGGTTTCATTCGGTGGAGTACATCGTCGTGGGGTGCACTGGTGTTATTTACGGATAAGAGGGATGGTTCACTTCACTTGTGTGTAGAATACAGGGAGATGAATAAGGTCACAATATAGAAAAAGTATACGTTATCGAGGATCGATGACCAGTTTGATCAGTTGAGAGGGGATGCATACTTATATAAGATTGACTTGAGATAGGGGTATCACCAGTTGGGTATTCGGGAGGAAAATGTTCCCAAGACAACTTTTTTATCGTGGTAGAGGTCATACGAGTTCAGGGTGATTCCATTTGGGCTCACCAATGCACCAGTAGTGTTCATGGATCTCATGAACTGGGTATTTAGGGAGTTCTTGGACTAGTTCATAATCATGCTTATAAATGACATTCTGGTTTACTCTCGTACCGAGGAGGAGCGCGCGGAGCATTCTATAAACACTTCGGGACCACCAGTTGTATGCCAAGTTCGAGAAGTTGGATTTTGGCCACGGGAGGTACAGTTTATTGGCCATAACTTGTCCGATAGGGGTATTTCTATTGATCTGAGTAAGGTACCGGTGGTGAGGGAGTGGGGACAACCCATAACACCGATAGAGATTCACAGTTTTCTAGAGTTGGCCTGATCGCCGCTTTATTAATGGATTTACAAAGATTGCAGGTCCGTTGACGAACCTGACTCACAAGGGCGTACCGTTATATAGCTACTCTGAGAGTGAGGAGCTGAGCTTGAGATGAGTATGTTACGTATGAGACGTTAGTGATATTTATGCTGGGATATTTAGGCTATTATATATGGTATGGTGAGACTGTGTGTTCACTGTTCCGAGGTATGATTTACTTATTTTAGTTATCATCTGAAAGAGGGTCTAGTATATATATACGTGTATGTATGTTATAGTATGTTGCATAATAGACTTATAAGAAAATGTTTTTATTGTTAGAATTAATCCCGGGGAATAGGGACATTTACTGATGGGATTTAGGGTGGATAAAACTTTATATCGAGCGAGGAGATATAGTTCGTGATTGGTTCGCGCTAAGAAACTACCGATAACAAGGGGTGATGTATTTTATGATGTCTTTTGTAACATCTAAGTGGATGTGTATACTTTTATTTCAGGAGACAAAAATTTGGGGGTACGTGCTATGGACTGAGGGCCTAACGGATCTCAACGACCGATAATGTTAGGTAGTAGTGTATCGGGTGGGTTCCTTATTTGAATTTTTCTTTGCAAGACATCCCACGCATGAAACATAACGCAACATTGGAAGTGGGGAGATGTGTGGTCATTAGGAAATGCATTGGTACCTGTGACACCCCGCCTAATTAAATATCGGGCGATCACTCCTTTATTAAATTCAATCAAGGTGAATAGTTGGTTCATTCTTAGCATCACTGTCGTAAAAATAAATTTTCCAATTTAACATCCTAATTAATTAAGCTAAGTGTCAAAACCATATTTAAACAATACTTTCCAAATTTCATTTAAAGAAAAATTATTTATTTATTTATTAACAACATTTCAATAAGTAAGAATCACACCACAATAAATCCTGGAACGTAATCCAATTAATTTCAACATTCATAAATCGAATCCCAACATGTAAAATTTAAAGTAAAACAACCATACTGAAATAATCCCATAGTAACAGTACCAGAAATAACTGAAATACAAATGTCCCAATAAAACAGATAAATAGTGGAAAGGGAGACACATGCCCAATAAATGAGAATGATAGAGGCGGAATCAATAAAGGAAATCGTCTATGCAAGTGGCCTGCAACTCCCACTTAAGCTGCAGCACGTTCCTTTCAAGGGATCCTAAGCAAGACGCCCCTGTGGCTGGACACCTGTAATATATACATATATATATAAGAGAGAGAGAAAAAAAGAAACGGGTCAGAGCCCGATAGTGTGTATGATTTAAAAATTCGTTTAGCAAGTATTTAAATTGATACAGGCCAATGCAACAACATATTAGTGCGACACTCTCTTGAGAAATTCTCACCTCTCTTCTAATGTGCACACCTATCGTACTAACCTTCCCAACGGATTATCTATCATATATTGCACTAATCTTGCCCCAACGATTCATCTGATCTTAGGTTATTCTTAAGATTTAAAACTGTACAACACAATCGTTTAAAACGTAAGATTTTAATTTGTAATCAAAGTTCTCATTTTAACTTTATTAATCAATAAAGATTTCCAGTGTTATATTATACTTTCTCGCAACAGGCATTTACAATTTTGAGTTATCAGTCATGTCCTACTTACCAAATCACAGTAGGCAGTTCCAAATTCCAGAATTTCATTTATATATATTAACCACTCGTACAATATATATAATACAACAGCACCCCAATTAAAACTATGGTGCGGGCATACTCTACTATCCAAACCCCATATCACTCATATTAAGAGGAATACAAATTCGGAATCACTCACGAATTGTATTAACACATACACAACAATATTGAGGCGGAGCATAAATTCCAAGTCTCTAAGAGGATGGCACATACCCGTGTCTCTTAGGACCTTACGAACTATAATTTCGATAGCCTGTACCAAGGATATCTATCTCCTAGGGTACGAATCAATATCCCTCATAAGGCAACACAGGATAAGATCATCCCAGCGCGGTAACCTCAGGGATAGCAAGTAGCGTGGGTATGTTTTTCACACATAGATAGTATATGTAAACATAATCATATAACTATACTAATATCATCATATCAATATTAGGTATATCTCAATTCCATAGTTACGACATTATCCTTATTTTCACATTTATTATTATCACACATAACTATTCGTCTTTAACTTTAATTTGGGGTAACACTCATGGACTCTATTCTTCCAAGTATAAACTCAGTAGGAATTCATCTATTTTTGTCGTAATCATTTTTACGTAATCTCTCCCTTTAACGCAAGATTTCATCATTCCTTATGTAATTATCCCATAAATACAATTCTCGTCATATATTAAAGATCCCAACATTTATTCATATACCCTACTGGTCCTTTTTATCTCCCAAAACCTATTTATAAGGGGGTTCATGAATTATTCTTCATTAAAGTGAATTTCATCTAATTAAGAAGGGAAAACATGAGTCCGCCAGGAGGGGTCGATCGATCGAGGTCTGGTGCTCGATCGATCGAACCTTCGATCGATCGAAGCTCTGGGCTCGATCGATCGATCAAGCAGGTATTTCCATTTCTGCAGATTTGCAGTTTCGGGTTCTAATACCTATCTTCATCCAAATCCATATTTTTCAATTCCAAACGTCCCAAAAATTCTACTACTAACATTATATCATTATGCCAGATATATCCAACATAAAGCATGTGGATTTCTATCATTAATCATGGATTAACAACCCAAAATTTTGTCTACTTATCAAGAACCCTAGAATTCTCTTAAACATGTTTCCAAAAAACATTCTCCAGAAATTCCTTCTTATACACATCAAAATTTCGTGGTTTAAATCCTCTACATGGCAAGGGTTTCCAGAATTACAATTTATCCATCACTACATGCGATTCCTATCTCATATCTTTGGTTTTCTTCCATAAAAACTCATTCTAATTACTCCTAAACTAATATGAAAGATGCATCAACGAAATAAGCAAGATAAACACTTGCCTGGGATTTTCAAAAGTCTGGTTTGGTGTCAAATTCGGTGTGGTTGCGTTCCCCGTCTCGCGATCTACGCGTTGGCGGTGGCGGTGGTGCAAACGGTTGAGTTTTGAGCCTTGGAATGCCTTAAGAGCTCTCTCCTCTCCTCTCCTATGGCCGTTATAAGGTTTTGAGTTTTCTAACCCTAGAAGATGACCTAGACATCTGATATAACCTCTTTAATTTTCGTGGGTTTAATTACCCAAAAATGTGAAATGACCAAAACGCCCTCCCGGGGTACTAATTTGGCCCAAAAATGCCCCGAGACCCAAACTAAACCCCCGGGTACACTTTTCTGACTATCTCAACCCTTACGGACGCGTTGGCGCACTCAAAACGACCATACGAACAACTTATAAAATATTCATTTTTATTTATCAATATTTAGTCCTGCCGACTCAAATTTCCAAAATTGTCATTTTATTCACTCGTGACATTCAATATAACCAATATTATATATTACTTTCCTCATTAGTAATATTCAACAAATTTCATATAATTACTAACTCTCATCACGTTAATAATTATAACATAATTAATTTCTGGATTTTTATTAAATAAGTAACTCACATTAAATTTAATAAATCCCCAAATTAATATAGCATAAAAATACGGGGTATTACAGTACCTCGGTTATATTACATATATGTAATTATAACTGCGAATTGAAAGTTGTATTACGATTTAAGGCTAGTGGTGACGGGTAAAATTTGTACTGATAAGCATGGGTATAGGGTGTATGGGCGCACTGGGTAAATAATTTAATTTTAATATAATTTGTAAAAAGATATGTGTAGCAATCTCAGAGGCATGTGAATAAGGAGGTATTCGAGGCTTGGAGTACTAGATTTATCCGAATTTCGAGGATGAAATTTGTTTGTAAGGGGGAAGTATGTAACACTGCGTATTGCTGAGTATTTAGAATTTAATTAATTCGGTGATATAAGAATTAATTTATCTAGAGGATTTAATTAAATTAGTGAATTAAGATTCTATTTAATTCAGGTTATTTTTAAATTCGCATGTGTCATTATTTGAGGTTGAGATTGGAGATTTTAGTTAAATAACTTGGATGAAGATTCTGCGTGCACGGTTGATTCCGAATAGGTCAAGATAGTAAAAAAAGAGTACCCGAGGTAATAATTGGGTCTCATGGCATTTTTAGGCAAAACCGAGCTCACACGGGGGTGTTCCGGTAATTCGGGCTTCGCCCATTAGTCTAAAAATGGGATTAACATAATTTAACCTAATATTAGGAGTTAGTGGCGGCCATAACTCATTTAGAAAACCCTATAACTATAGAAGAGGATAGAGGGAGAAATTGAAGAGATTTTTGGGAGCCAACGAAGAGGGGTCGAGGTGCTTGTGTCAAATTCATCCGCTTCATCAAAGAAATCAAACTATACAAATAGATACAGTCCAGAACTTGTTTTCATTTAAATTTTGGTATTGTTATTCAAATCATGGTGGGTGTAAACCATATTTGTTTTGGGAGGGTGACACATGTGAGAAATTGGTCTTTTAGAGAGATGAGAATTAAAGGTCAAATCGATGTTTAAGTAAAGTGGAGATTGTATCATATGGTGTTATAATATTACATGGAATCAAAACCCGGTAACAATTTTTTTTGAATTCATTTTTGAATCGAACTGAAGTTGTGATTTTAAGAATTTTGAGCAAAATACAATTCGTTAACCCTAGAAGTTTGTATGAAAATCAATGATGATCGATGATATATATTGGTCATTAGAACTTGTTTATGGATGAAATAAACATTGTATATTATTTAGTTTAAGTTTGAGTTGGAGTCGAAGCTTTGAGGTTTAAAAATGGTGGAATTTGCAGTCAGAGAAGAAGATTGTCACCTGTTCGATCGATCGATCGATGATCCCAGAATTTTGGCAGTTTCGCCCATTTAATTATATATGTTAAATTTTCTTTGGAATTTGTTTTAGGATAATGAAAAATGAATATGGGGCCTATCTCCTAGCAACTATAGATGGATGTAATTGGGACTAGGAGGGTGAGACAAGGTGTGCACATAATTAAGGAATTGGATGAAATAAATTCTAAAGGGTTAAATTATGAACCTAGTGAGCGAATTCCGGCATTATAGTTGGGTGACATTAATTTAATGAATTGATTAATGTGTAATTTATTAAATTAAGATTTGGGATATAGACTCGGGTATTTTTAGTCTATTGTTACGGGAGTTAAGCACGGGTTAGCCGAGTTTATATAAATTATATGTATACGATGATGGTGATAGTATATATATTTTTGTGTGAGCCATAAATATAAGTGTGAATCGCTAATAAATTAATTAAGGTGAAATTAATTAAATTACAAGTCGGGATATAGACTTGGGTATTTTTGGGCTAGTGTTATGGGTGTTAGGCACGAGTTAGATGGACTTTATTTAATATATGTATACGGTTATGTGTAATAGTATATATATAGTTGTGTGCTCTATAGATATCGGTGTGAATGATATCTATAGGAAAACATACCCCTCTAGTGCTATCATAGGAGGTTGCTCAATGTGGGTGAATCCCCTGGCTTGAGGAGCAGGGAGAGTATAGTCCCCGGGTCATATCGTCCAGGGTTTTATTGTGTGAATTATTTTCGAGGTGAGACGTCTTGGGTTTCAGTCTCACTCTCAAGGAATTATTTTCGAGGTGAGACGTTTGTAATATTTTTGCCCAAATTCGGTCTAAGTTAGTCCAACTTGAGGTGGCCGGATTAAAGTGAGCATGTTGGACATGATAGCATTTTAGAGAAAGCATTTGGTGAGTTATTACTCGGAAAGGGATGGTTAATAAATGCGACATGTGTGTGAATGTTGTAGTATACTAGTACGTATATAATATGAGTAGATAATTATATACGGAATTTATACATAAGTGTGAATGTATTTCTTATATAACTAGTGTGAAAGTTATATGATTTAAAAAGTGGTTTCTTATATTAGTAGTGTGAAAGTTATATGATTTAAAAAGTGATTTCTTATATAACTAGTGTGAAAGTTATATGATTTAAAAAGCGGTTTCTTATAAAACTAGTGTGAAAGTCATATGAATTAAAAAAGGGATTTCTTATTTAACTAGTGTGAACGTTATATGATTTAATATCTAGGAAGGTTAGCAGGTAAGGGTTAGGTGTGCACATTAGATGAGGGGTGAACTATACCTCAAGAGAATGCGGCACTAACTCAAATATGGAATGTGTGCATGTATATATAATTATTGCAATTTAACTTCTTGCTATATATTTTCAAAATATTTTACTTGGGCTCTAACCCGTGTCAAAATCATTTCCAAAACCTTTTAAGTGTCGAGCCATAGGGACGCCCAGTTTGAGGATTCTATCCAGGGATATGCAACTGCAGCTCATGTGGAAGTTTTAGGACTTTGCTGTAGACACTTGATTCATTTATTTTTAGTATAGGAACTTTACTTCGGTATTCAATTGGGAAAGTCACCCTCAGATTTAGTATTCAGTTATTTATTTGACCTTGTGTATCCAGGTTATTATTTGATGTTATTGTTGAACCGATAGTTGACTCAGTATTAGAGTGGGAAAGTATTGCGGATCAACCTTCTACTTCGTTAACAACCCCTATACCGTAATTTTCCCCACACCGTACCCAAACCCCAATATGCAATATCGTGATGGACATTCCACCTTCGGTAGACCCTTCTCAATTTATCCATAATGTCGAGCCCCGTAATCTAAGCATGGATTTCATTTGTACCATTCAAACAGAAAATTTAACTGCATCTGAGAGAGTAGTCCCTTAAATTTTTATCTAATCAGGATACAAATGTTAATTATGATGTAACTTCATACTCCGGGGTTCTGCTATAAGATACTCCATCGGAAGGAAATAATATACCACCTTCAATTAGGATATCACTGATCCCTTCAATCATAAGATACATCTAATGATCTCTCACTTATATATTTTAGTGTTTGGTTGTATTCATATATCTTATTTAATAAAATATTTAACACAACTATTTTTCTCAAATTCAGGTCAAGGATACCATATTTCCAAAATGGAGCCAGTACCAACGGACTAAGTCGTTAATATGTTTCCTCAAAAAGACGTGATCTCGGACCTATGAACATAAGATGCCCTCACTGTGATGCATTACATCGGATGGCTGAAAGATTGTCAGATGCTTCAATGATGCGACCATTTTTTGGGAGCTGCTATTTGCAGGGCCAAATTTGTCTACCCCTACTCATTGAACCACTTACTAAAATTAAGCTTTTATTTTATAGTTATGATGATCATTCAAAGTCCTTTCATACTGTTGCCTTCGGTGGGATTTTAGATTTGGTACCTTAGAGCATGAAATCTATG
This sequence comes from Sambucus nigra, assembly GCA_949130495.1. Classification (NCBI taxonomy): domain Eukaryota; kingdom Viridiplantae; phylum Streptophyta; class Magnoliopsida; order Dipsacales; family Adoxaceae; genus Sambucus; species Sambucus nigra. Next base: position 531,383,470 of record OX422214.1, read on the forward strand.
TACAGGCTATCTAAGATAATGATAGTGATAATAGTCATATGGGTGCGTAGGTATGTGCGTAACCCATAGGCTTGGAACCATATTCGCCTCCAATATATGTGATTTGTATTGATACAGTTACTGAGTGATGTGGAACATGTGATCCGTTAGTACGAGATGTACTTGGATTGGATAGCAGAGTATGTGTGCACCGCTGTTAAGCCTATTGGTGTCGGATATGGATATATGTATTTAGATTAACATATATGTGTACTTGAGATAATCCACGGTTGCTTAGTAAATGAGAATGGCTAAGTTATTTATATTATAGCTCGGTGGATAGATTATTATACTTGTTGCGCATAGTATAATGAATATATATGAGATAAGATATCATATAACTTAACCTTAGAGGTAAAAGAATGAATAAAATGTGATACTACTTTCGGTAAATGAATATCCAGATTTATGTGATTATGAATAATATACTCTAATAAGAACTAAATATATATATACGTGATAGGTACTCTAATTATTATGAATGAGTACTCCAATTATCATGAATTATTCGGAGATGGGCAATTACATTAGTTAGGCAGGGTAACTTAACTAGGTTGTTTAAAAGATATGCGATAGTTGTGTACTATTAGAAGACGGGTGAGGTGTATCTCATGAGAGTGCGATACCAGTTTAAATATGAGAAATATCATATTTTAAAATATGGATTTTAAGCACTTGCTAAAAAAAATTCAAAACTCGGGCTCTGACCCATTTCTCTATTTTCCCCTCTCTTGTAATATATATAGGTGTCCACACACAGGGACGCCTGGATGATGATTCTTTCGAGTCAGACATTTGTTGTTGTAGCTGTGGATGCAATAAGGCTTATTGTAAACGCTTCTATCATTGAGATCTAGATAGGAGGTATTGTAGAAACATTCGGTCTGATGGACCAACTGTACATTTATTCTTTTACCGCCTTTTGTACGGCATTTGATTTGGTTGTATTATATTGTACCGAGTGTTCGGCTATTTTATTTTATTTCATTTCAGTTGTTTCATATAAACTGTTGTAATTCTTTTATTGGAATGGTTTGGTTAAAAAGATTAGTTAATAAAAAAATTTGACGACGGTCTAATAGGATATTAGTAATTAAATTAGTTTTCGATAGTGATGCTAAGAATGAACCATATGAGACTCCTGTTTTAATTTGATATAGGAGTGATCACCCGGTATTTTATTAGACGGGGTGTCACATTACCAAGTTCCATTTTAGTTGTACTTTGTTTGCTATTGACATTATTTGGTTAATCAATATCATTGTTTTTTGTTGAATTCTATCTTTTGTAATGGTTTCTCCCCTTTTAATTAACCATGTTTTGTGTGTATGTATAGTTAGTGTTATAAGTAGGTAGTTTCCTTAGGTTGGGAGTATAAACCCACCTTGGGTGGATCCACTTCTTGATTGGTTTAATGTTTGAATCCAATACGTGGGTGTATGTGTTGGTATTCGAGTTTCATAGGATTCTAACCTCTTTTATCATGTAAGAGTTATTTTTAAGACTCAACTCCAACATCAACGCATTTATTCGATAATATGTTGAAACCTTCATCTCGTATTGTTAGGATAATACCTTTCATGCGGGATTATTGAGAACAATATATTATTGCCATTTGATTGTAATTCAATCGTAAGAACTATTTGGGTTTTGATAATCCGAGGTGGGGGAATGCTCCTCAACCTTTTGTTAAGAATCATTTTATCATCCATTTTATAACTCTCGCTTGCTTCTATTTGTCTTTAGTTAAGTGCTCCAGTAATTGTGATTCACTTTAGTCCGCTATAAATCTCGAAACCTAAATCATCTTTTCTTTTATTTATACTTCTTGTTTATCGACTTTTACCTAGAATAATATCTTTGTTGGTTCATATAATTCCCTATGAAAATTGATTCCGATCTTACCGGGTTTTTACTACTCTCACGATTAATGTGCACTTGCGTTATATAATATTTTGAGGGAGCCATTAATTTTTTAGCATCATCCTGAGACTTTCATGAGAGAATGTGTTTTCTAATATTGATGGCGTATCTATTTCCAAATTTAATACGCTCGCAAGTCACATTCGTCGATTTGCTTAAACTTCTTCTCATGAGATTACTCCTGCAGGCACTCATAACTTCCTGGTTGTTATCAAGAAGTTGGAGAACTACTATCATTTTAAATTGGATTGGCTGGATACTGTCATTCTGTAACTTATTGATCCTACTATGAGAAAGTTGATGAAGGCTAAGTCTTATGAGAATTTTAAGGCTGTTCAACTCCGTTTTTGAACGGATTCCTTAAGAGAGCAGATCAAGTCTCTTGAGGCTAAATTGCGCAAAGTTTTATCAGACAAGGAAGAAAGTGTCGCTCGCATTTCCAAAATTGAGGATGACGTGAAGCAAGAAGTAGATGACTCCATTGAAGGATTTTATATGAAAGCTAATCTCATTTTTCCTCTTAGTAAATAATTAATCTTGTAATCCTTTACTCTCGTTTGTATTATCGTGGTTTGTTTTTCGAGTAGGCCATTTTTTTGTGAAATGAAATTTCGTGTGTTGTTTATCTTTTATGTATACTTTGTACTCGTACTTCTTTTCCCTTATGTTGTGGGACTGTCTGCTTAAAAATATTTTGTATTAAAAAAACAATTATGAATAATAAATATAGTATCATATTTCCCATACTGTGGGAAAGCCTGTAATACCCCGTATTTTCATGCTATATTAATTTGGGGATTTATTAAATTTAATGTGAGTTAATTATTTAATAAAAATCCGAAAATTAATTGTGTTATAATTATTAACGTGACGAGAGTTAGTAATTATGGGAAATTTGTTGAATATTACTAATGAGCAAAGTAAAATATATGATATTGATTATATTGAATGTCAGGAGTGAATTAAGTGACAATTTTGGAAATTTAAGTCGGGACGTGCTCGTGTCGCGTCGGGACTAAATTTTGATAAATAAAAGTGAATATTTTATAAGTTGTTCGTATGGTCGTTTTGAGTGCGCCAACGCGTCCTTAAGGGTCGAGATAGTCAGAAAAGTGTACCCGGGGGTTTAGTTTGGGTCTCGGGGCGTTTTTAGGCCTAAATAGTAACCCGGGAGGGCATTTTGGTCATTTTTCATTTTTGGATAATTAAACCCACGAAAATTAGAGGTGTTATATCAGATATTGAGGTTGTCACCTAGGGTTAGAATACCCAAAACCTAGAACGGCCATTGGAGAAGAGAGGAGAGAGCTCTCAAGGGATTCCAAGGCTCAAAACTCAACGGTTTGCACCGCCGCCACCACCAACGCGTAGATCGCGAGACGGGGAACGCAACCATACCGAATTCGGCACCAAACCAGACCTCTGAAAATCCCAAGCAAGTGTTTATCTTGCTTATTTCGTTGATGCATCTTTCATATTAGTTTAGGAGTAATTAGGATGAGTCTTAATGGAAGAAAACCCAATTTATGATAGGAAAATCCATGTAGTATTGGTTTATATGATAACTATGGAAACCCTTGACATGTAGAGGAATTTAACCACGAATTTATAATGATTATAAGAAGGAATTTCTGAAGAAAAATTGTTAGAAACCTGTTTAAGAAAATTTTAGGGTTCTTGAGGTTTTATATGAATATGGGGCTTGTTAATCCATGTTTAATGTTAGAAATCCACATGCTTTACGTTGAAAATACCTAATATGATGATATAAGGTTAGTGGTATCAATTCTGGGACGATTGGGATTAGAAAATATGGAAATTGTTGATGTTTGGAGATGAAACCCGTAACTGCAGAATTTCAATTTTCACGGACCTGCTTGATCGATCGATCGAGCCCAGAGCATCGATCGATCGAAGGCTCGATCGATCGAGCCCCAGACCTCGATCGATCGACCCCTCCTGGCAGACTCATGTTTTCCCTCTTAATTAGTTGAACTTCAATTTAATGTGAGATAATTTTTGGGCATCCTTAATAAAATGTTTTGGGAAATATGGAAGACCAGTAGGACATATGAATATTTTTGGAGACTCTTAATGTGGACCGAGAATTACATTTTGGGATAATTACTTATAAATCGATTAATTTATGTATTGAAGGGTAAGGTACGTAAGAGAGTTACATTGGAACATAATAAGGATACCTACTGAATTTTATACTTGTGAGGATAGAGTCCACGAGTGCCACGAAATGAGTTGGAGAAACCCTTCGAGTTAAGGTTAGTGACGAACCCTTATAAGAAATACTTAATGTGAAAATTAAGGATAAATATTGTAATTATGGGTGATGAGAGAAACCTATATTGATATGATAATAAGTGGTATATTTATATGGTTGTGTATGCATATATTATATACGTGTAAAAATCATGCCCGCGCTACTTGCTATCCCTGAGGTTTCCGCGCTGGGACAGTCTTATCTCGATGGGACCTTTATGGGGGATATTGACTTGTACCCTAGAAGATAGATATCCTTGGTACAGACTATCGAATCGATAGTTCAGACGGTCCTAAGAGGCGTGGGGTATGTACTGACCTCTTAGAGACTTGGAATCTACGCTTCGCCTCAACATTGTTTGTATGTATGTTGATACAGTTCGAGAGTGATTCCGAACTTGTATTTACCTTAGTGTGAGCGATACGGGGATTGGATAGCAGAGTATGCCCGCACCATAGTTTTATTTGGGGTGCTGTTGTAAAATATATATATTATGCGAGTAGTTAATATATATATATTTATGAAATTCTGAAATTTGGAACTGCCTACTGTGATTTGATAAGTAGGATTCGATTGATGGCTCAAATTGTAAATACTTGTTTTGAGAAAACATACTACGACACTGGAAAAACTTTAGTGATTAATAAAGTTATAATGAGAACCTTGATTACAAATTGAAATCTTACTTTATAAACAATTATATTGTTCGGCCTTGAAATCTTACGAGTAACCTAAGATAAGTTAAATCATTGAGAGAGAATTGTTTGATATAAAATAGATAATCCGTTGAGATGGTTAGTACGATAGGCGTGCACATTAGAAGAGAGGTGAGAATTTCTCAAGAGAGAGTCGTACTAATATGTTATTGCATTGGCCTGTATCAATTTAAATACTTGCTAAACGAATTTTAAATCACACACACTATCGGGCTCTGACCCGTTTCTTTTTCTCTCTCTCTTGTATATATATGTATGTATTACAGGTGCCCAGCCACAGGGGCGTCTTGCTTAGGATCCCTTGGAAGGAACGCGCTGCAGCTTAGGTGGGATTTGCAGGTCTCTTGATTAGACGACTTCGTTCATTCGGATCCACTCTTAGTACTTTCATTTAGTTGGGCATGTGTACCCCCTTCCATTATTGATCTGTTTTATTTGGGACATTTGTATTTCAGATATTTCTATTTCTGTCACTATGGGATTTATTCAGTATGGATGTGTTACTTTCAATTTTACTTGTGGGGATGAGATTGACGAATGTTTTAAATTAATTGGATTATGTTCCAGGATTATTGTGATGTGATTCTTACTCATTATAAGGTTGTTAATAAATAAATAATTTTTCTTTAAACAAAATTTGGAAGAAATGTTATATAATGGTTTTGACACTTAGCTTAATTAATTAGGGTGTTAAATTGGAAAATTTATTTATTTTTCGACAGTGATGCTAAGAATGAACCAACTGCTCACCTTGATTTAATTTAATAAAGGAGTGATCGCCCGGTATTTAATTAGGCGGGGTGTCACAAGTGGTATCAGAGCATCAGGTTTTAGTGTCCATAGGATCTGTACGGCTTATGTCGCTTTCAGCTTAACGTTTTTGATATAGAGCCCTAACATTAGGAATGTTGTATTCATCTTTATGCATTGGAAATTCGTGCTTCTGCGACTTGTCGATACGAATGTTAAACTTATTCTGACGTAATTTTGAAAACTTTCAGATGGCTCGTCAGGAAGAACAAGCTGATATTATTAGGGAAGTTAATGAGCAAGGACAACTCACCCTCCTCAGGTGTCTCCAAAAAGGGTACCAATCATCAAAATCGCGGGCATTGTGGCACAAGTAGTTACCATTGCGGTTTTACAATACCAAGAACGCAGCATTCAGCTTAAAGGAGGCAAAAGACCTAGAGAGGTTAACCAAAGGCATGTGACAAAATATGACAATTGTGCGAAGGCACCGAAATTGCGACAACAACCCACTCGAGACCGAGTCAGTTCCGGAAGTAACAAAATTTATGTAAAGGGCCAAAAGTGTCAGGGCCAACGAAGTCAGAATCAAATTGAAATCACAAGGAGGTGTTTCGGTTGTGGAATGGAAGGTCACAAACATCAAGGTTGCCCGAATCAGACTGGGGATAATCTACAATCCGACAAGCGAAGAATTTCGAAACTCTGCTATAAATGTGTGCAGCTGGGTCACAAGTGGAGGGATTGTCCTCACCTTGATAGGGTTTTTCCGCAAATTTCCCCTCAAAGCCAGCAAGATCAAGGAAAAAGCGAGACTAGCCAACAACGTGGTGAAGTGAAGCAGTTTCAAGAGAAGAGTTTCCGATGTGGCAGGAAAGACCGTAGTTGTCAGAATTTCTCAGAGAGGAATAAAATCCCAAGTCAGCAAGGCCGGCAAGGCCGACATCGACAGCAGCACGGTCAGAGGGAGAATAACTTCGGAGGACGATGCTTTGTGTGTGGTAAGCATGGCCATAAGTGCCAGGACTGCCCAGAGAGTGATAGAGCCCGACAGCAGTAGGGTGCCCGCAATGAGCCACAGAGGCCACTTTTTCCCGCCGCCCTCCCAGTTCCAACCCAGGTACCAGCCCTACCAGCTATTCCAGCAGCTCTAGTGCAGCAATGGCAGTTACAGTATGGACATGTCTATAACGGTATGTTTTCCTATCCATGGTACTATGAGTCGAAATTTTATTTGATACTGGGGCGACGCATTGTTTTATAGTTACGCATTTTGCAAAGGCCTTAGGGTTGTTAGCCACAGCAGAGAGCATAGTGACGTGTGTAGACTCACCACTGGGGAGTGGGTCACTTATTTTCTTTACATGCTGGGGAGTGGGGGTAGAGATTGGTAGCTTGGTATTACCTGCAGACATGTTAGTCTTAGACATGCATGAGCACGATGTTATTATTGGTATGGATTGGCTCGCAGTTTATAGAGCCATGATTGATTGCTTCGGTGGGAGCATTGTTTTTGCCATTCCGGGGCAAGAGATGTTTGTAGTGACGATGCCTCGCCCAGAGGGAGGTTCGACCGCTCATTTGTATTACATAGAGGAGGATACCTCTAAGGAGGTTGTGATTCTGTTAGACTCGATTCCCGTTGTCAGTGAGTATTCCGATGTGTTTCAGGAGATACCGGGCCTACTCCCCAGTCGTGAGATAGACTTCATCATAGATTTATTTCCAGATACGAGACCTATAGCACGTGCACCGTACCGTATGTCTCTGGCAGAGATGCGAGAGCTACAAGATCAGATAGAGCAGCTGTTAGGTCAGGGCTTCATTCGTAGGAGTACCTCACCTTGGGGCACTCCAGTCCTGTTTGTGAAGAAGAGAGATGGTTCACTGAGATTGTGTGTAGACTACCGGGAGCTGAACAAGGTCACGATACGGAATAAGTATCCGTTTCCTGGAATCGATGATCTGTTCGATCAGCTGAGGGGAGCAACTTTCTTTTCGAAGATAGATCTGAGGTCGGGGTACCATCAGCTACGTATTAGGGAGCAGGATGTTTCAAAGACTGCTTTCTTGACGAGATATGGTTCTTATGAGTTCAGGGTGATGCCGTTTGGACTCATAAATGCTCCAGTCATTTTCATGGACTTGATGAACCGAGTATTCAGAGAGTTTTTGGATCAGTTTGTCATCGTTTTCATAGATGACATTTTGATATATTCACACTCCGAGGAGGAGCATGCCGAGCACTTGAGGCAGGTTCTTCAGACTCTACGAGAGCATCAGTTGTATGCTAAGTACGAGAAGTGCGGATTCTGGTTGCGAGAGGTACAGTTCTTGGGGCATGTTGTGTCTGAGAAGGGAATAGCAGTTGACCCGAGTAAAGTGTTAGCGGTGAGGGAGTGGGGACAACCCATGACACCGACGGAAGTGCGTAGTTTCTTGGGGTTAGCTGGTTACTACAGGAGATTTATTCGGGGATTCTCCAAAATAGCGGGTCCACTGACGAATCTGACTCGCAAAGGGGTACCGTATGTTTGGGATGACACTTGTCAGTTGGCTTTCGACGAGCTGAAAGACAAGCTTACTTCAGCACCAGTCCTTGCGTTACCGAAGTCGGGTGTGGAGTACCTGGTTTACACCGATGCGTCTTTACGGGGACTTGGGGGAGTACTTCAGCAGGAGGAGAAGTCTATAGCTTTTGCCTCCCGCAAGCTTAAGCCGCATGAGAAGAATTACCCCACACATGACCTGAAGTTAGCAGCGATCGTCTTTGCATTGAGGATATGGAGGCACTATTTATTGGGAGAGAAATTTTGTCTGTTCACAGACCACAAGTCATTGCAGTACCTGTTCACTCAGCGAGAGCTGAATATGCGTCAGCACAGATGACTAGAGTTTTTGAAGGACTACCAGTTCGATATACAGTATCATCCAAGGAAGGCCAACATAGTTGCTGATGCGTTGAGTCGTAGACCGATAGACGAAGTAGCGGACGTCTGGAAAGCAAAATGGAAGGAGTTGGGTCACCAGGATGCAGTAGCCCGTTCATTCATATCCGTGATGTCAGTCACACCCGAGATTGTTACGAGGGTGATACAGGCACAAACCACAGACCCGTTTTGCCAGGAGCAGATTATGCAACTTCTAGCCGAGGGTGCTGAGTCCTATTCTGTTAGTTCTGATGGAGGTTTGCAGTTTAATGGGAGGTTGCTGGTTCCAGAAGGAACAGAATTACTTCATGCAGTGATGACCCAATCTCACGGGTCCCGAATTGCGGTGCATCCTGGAGGGGATAAGATGTACCAAGATATGAGGAGACAATACTGATGGAGTGGGATGAAGAAGGACATTGCTGAGTTCGTGTCCAAGTGTTCTACCTGCCAGCTGGTGAAGGTGGACCATCAGAAACCGTCAGTATTACTTCAGCCTTTGGAAGTACCCGCGTGGAAGTGGGAGAGAATTTCCATGGATTTTATTACAGGGTTGCCTACATCACAGCGGGGCCACGACTCTATCTGGGTGATTGTAGACCGTTGGACTAAGGTGGATCATTTTCTACCGGTGCAGACAGATTATACCACGGGTCAGTATGCTCAGTTGTTCATTGCTGAGATCGTCAGATTACACGGGGTGCCCCTAAATATTGTGCCAGATAGAGACAAGATTTTCGTATCACGTTTTTGGGAAAGATTTCAGGAGGCTATGGGGGCTGAGTTGAGGTTGAGTTCAGCTTATCACCCACATACAGATGGACAGATAGAGCATACTAATCAGATGTTAGAGGATATGCTACGCATGTGTGTTCTTGATTTTGGAGGAGGTTAGGAGCCACATCTTCCACTGGTAGAGTTTGCTTATAATAACTCTTATCAGTTCGCGATTGGCATGGCTCCATTTGAAGCTTTGTATGGAAGGCCTTGTCGTTCCCCAGCTTATTGGCTCGAGGTGGCAGATAACAAGTTTTTAGAACTAGAGATGATTCAAGAAACCTCCGCGAGGATTGAGATGATCAGGAGTCGCATTCGAGTAGCCCAGGACAGGCAAAAGAGCTATGCCAATGAGAAACGGTTCTTTCGGGAGTTTAATGTGGGGGACCAGGTGTTACTAAGTGTGTCTCCTACGAAAGGAGTGATGAGGTTCGAGAAGAAAGGGAAATTGGCTCCGAGGTACGTGGGACCATTTCCCATCATCGAGAGGATTGGGCCGGTAGCATACAGGTTAGGGACTGCCAGAGTATTTACATCGCATTCACGATGTATTCCACATCTCGTCATTGAAACGGTATCTTCGGGATGATATCGCCCATACTCACATCGCGATAGATGAAATAGACTTACATCCTGACAGCTCTTACGAGGAGAGACCGGTGGCTATCCTAGATTATAGTGAGAGGAGATTGAGGTCGAAGATAGTTCCACTTGTACGGGTCCAGTGGGAGCATCATAATGTGGAGGAATCCACTTGGGAGCGCGAGGCAGATATGCGCGAGAGATATCCTGGTTTGTACTTACCAGGTATGCCTTATTTTCTGAATTTCGGGACGAAATTCCGTTATTAGGGTGGAAGTATGTAATACCCCGTATTTTCATGCTATATTAACTTGGGGATTTATTAAATTTAATGTGAGTTAATTATTTAATAAAAATCCAAAAATTAATTGTGTTATAATTATTAACGTGACGAGAGTTAGTAATTATGGGAAATTTGTTGAATATTACTAATGAGCAAAGTAAAATATATGATATTGATTATATTGAATGTCATGAGTGAATTAAGTGACAATTTCGAAAATTTAAGTCGGGACGTGCTCGTGCCGCGTTGGGACTAAATTTTGATAAATAAAAGTGAATATTTTATAAGTTGTTCGTATGGTCGTTTTGAGTGCGCCAACGCATCTGGAAGGGTCGAGATAGTCAGAAAAGTGTACCCGGGGGTTTAATTTGGGTCTCGGGGCATTTTTAGGCCTAAATAGTAACCCGGGAGGGCATTTTGGTCATTTTACATTTTTGGGTAATTAAACCCACGAAAATTAGAGGGGTTATATCAGATATTGAGGTTTTCACCTAGGTTTAGAATACCCAAAACCTAGAACGGTCATTGGAGAAGAGAGGAGAGAGCTCTCAAGGGATTCCAAGGCTCAAAACTCAACGGTTTGCACCGCCGCCACCACCAACGCGTAGATCGCGAGACGGGGAACGCAACCACACCGAATTCAGCACCAAACCAGACCTGTGAAAATCCCAGGCAAGTGTTTATCTTGCTTATTTAGTTGATGCATCTTTCATATTAGTTTAGGAGTAATTAGGATGAGTCTTAATGGAAGAAAACCCAATTTATGATAGGAAAATCCATGTAGTATTGGTTTATATGATAACTCTGGAAACCCTTGCCATGTAGAGGAATTTAACCACGAATTTATAATGATTATAAGAAGGAATTTCTGGAGAAAATTTGTTAGAAACATGTTTAAGAAAATTTTAGGGTTCTTGAGGTTTTATATGAAATTGGGGCTTGTTAATCCATGTTTAATGTTAGAAATCCACATGCTTTACGTCGAAAATTCCTAATATGATGATATAAGGTTAGTGGTATCAATTATGGGACAATTGGGATTAGAAAATATGTAAATTGTCGATGTTTGGAGATGAAACCCGTAACTGCAGAATTTCAGTTTTCGCGGATCTGCTTGGTCGATCGATCGAGCTCAGAGCATCGATCGATCGAAGGCTCGATCGATCGAGCCCCAGACCTCGATCGATCGACCCCTCCTGGCAGACTCATGTTTTCCCTCTTAATTAGTTGAACTTCAATTTAATGTGAGATAATTTTTGGGCATCCTTAATAAAATGTTTTGGGAAATATGGAAGACCAGTAGGACATATGAATATTTTTGGAGACTCTTAATGTGGATCGAGAATTACATTTTGGGATAATTACTTATAAATTGATTAATTTATGTATTTAAGGGTAAGGTACGTAAGAGAGTTACGTTGGAACATAATAAGGATACCTACTGAATTTTATACTTGTGAGGATAGAGTCCACGAGTGACACGAAATGAGTTGGAGAAACCCTTCGAGTTAAGGTTAGTGACGAACCCTTATAAGAAATACTTAATGTGAAAATTAAGGGTAAATATTGTAATTATGGGTGATGAGAGAAACCTATATTGATATGATAATAAGTGGTATATTTATATGGTTGTGTATGCATATATTATATACGTGTAAAAATCATGCCCGCGCTACTTGCTATCCCTGAGGTTTCCGCGCTGGGACAGTCTTATCTCGATGGGACCTTTATGGGGGATATTGACTTGTACCCTAGAAGATAGATATCCTTGGTACAGGCTATCGAATCGATAGTTCAGACGGTCCTAAGAGACGTGGGGTATGTACTGACCTCTTAGAGACTTGGAATCTACCCTTCGCCTCAACATTGTTTGTATGTATGTTGATACAGTTCGAGAGTGATTCCGAACTTGTATTTACCTTAGTGTGAGAGATACGGGGATTGGATAGCAGAGTATGCCCGCACCATAGTTTTATTTGGGGTGCTGTTGTAAAATATATATATTATGCGAGTAGTTAATATATATATATTTATGAAATTCTGAAATTTGGAACTGCCTACTGTGATTTGATAAGTAGGATTCGATTGATGGCTCAAATTGTAAATACTTGTTTTTAGGAAACATACTATGACACTGGAAAAACTTTAGTGATTAATAAAGTTATAATGAGAACCTTGATTACAAATTGAAATCTTACTTCATAAACAATTATATTGTTCGGCCTTGAAATCTTACGAGTAACCTAAGATAAGTTAAATCATTGAGAGAGAATTGTTTGATATAAAATAGATAATCCGTTGAGAAGGTTAGTACGATAGGCGTGCACATTAGAAGAGAGGTGAGAATTTCTCAAGAGAGAGTCGTACTAATATGTTGTTGCATTGGCCTGTATCAATTTAAATTCTTGCTAAACGAATTTTAAATCATACACACTATCGGGCTCTGACCCGTTTCTTTTTCTCTCTCTCTTGTATATATATGTATGTATTACAGGTGCCCAGCCACAGGGGCGTCTTGCTTAGGATCCCTTAGAAGGAACGCGCTGCAGCTTAGGTGGGATTTGCAGGTCTCTTGATTAGACGACTTCGTTCATTCGGATCCACTCTCAGTACTTTCATTTAGTTGGGCATGTGTACCCCCTTCCATTATTGATCTGTTTTATTTGGGACATTTGTATTTCAGTTATTTCTATTTCTGTCACTATGGGGTTTATTCAGTATGGATGTGTTACTTTCAATTTTACTTGTGGGGATGAGATTGACGAATGTTTTAAATTAATTGGATTATGTTCCAGGATTATTGTGATGTGATTCTTACTCATTATAAGGTTGTTAATAAATAAATAATTTTTCTGTAAACAAAATTTGGAAGAAATGTTATATAATGGTTTTGACACTTAGCTTAATTAATTAGGGTGTTAAATTGGAAAATTTATTTATTTTTCGACAGTGATGCTAAGAATGAACCAACTGCTCACCTTGATTTAATTTAATAAAGGAGTGATCGCCCGGTATTTAATTAGGCGGGGTGTCACAAAGCCTACTCGCAAATTTGTGACTAATAAATATAATATTTCTTTTCCCATATTCTGTGGGGATGTGTGCTCATAAATTTTGTATGCTTTCAAATATTTACGAGTAAATGATCATTGATTGAATGAAACAATACCCTTGTACTTTAGGAATTTACTTCAATGCTCGGCATATTTTATTATGTGAGCCTTTGCAATAATGATTGCTCGAGAATATCCCCTCGAAATATTGTGGGTAAAGATGTATGCTTGCTATATTCTGTTAAAGAAAATTGAAACTTGGAAGTATATACCTTCATATTGTTACAATCAGATATGTATTGTTTAATAATTTTATTTCCTCATAGTTTTGGAAATTTTATACTTCCTCGCTCACTATATTTCGTTGAGGACTCTAGCTTGAAAGTGTATCCCTTCGAAATACTGCGAGCGAATGTGAACTTTTTAAATAAAAGAAATGTATTTCCTCCTATATTGGTAATTCTTAGGTGTCTTGTTCGTCATATTTTTTCAATTGGAAGTATATCCCCTTAAAATATAGCAAGTAGTGCACCTATGCGCGTGAGGATACCTTTTCCCTTACACTATGGGCATCTTGGAATTATTCTGTTCATTTATATGAAATTAAGTGAGAGAATTTCTTTTTTTCAAATGTATCCCCTCACACGATCTTGAGGGTTGATACATAAGGAAGCACAAAATTGTTGGTTATGTAAATCAATAAGTATTATAACTACCTTTATAAAACTATGAGAAAGAACTGGACAAAACCAAATATGAGCTATTGCATTCATTATATTAAAATTGAAGTTTTCTACTATTGCTCATACAAAGAAGAAAAAGTAGAGGGATCTCTTCCCACACAAGAAACTTTTAATTTTCATAAATTGTAGCACAGATAAACACTAGGATACCTCATATGTAATATGTGAATACCCGCCTAATAAAATACCAGGCGATCACTCCTATATCAAATTAAAACAGGAGTCTCATATGGTTCATTCTTAGCATCACTGTCGAAAACCAATTTAATTACTAATATCCTATTAGGTTGTCGTCAAATTTTAATTAACTAATCCTTTTAACCAAACCATTAAAATAAAACAATTACCACAGTTATATGCAATAACTGAATTGAAATGAAGTAATCGAACACTCGGTACAAAATAATACAACCAAATCGGAACCTACACAAAAAGGTGGTAGAAGAATAAATGACAGTTGGGCTATCATCCCGAATATTTCTACAATACCTCCTATCTAGATCTCAATGATAGAGGCGTCTACAATAAACTTGCTTGCATCCACAGTTGCTGCAGCAAACGTCTGACTCGAAGGAATCATTATCCAGGCGTCCTTGTGTCCGGACACCTATATATATATATATATATATATATATATATATATATATATATATATATATATATATATATATAGAGAGAGAGAGAGAGAGAGAGAGAGGAAAATAGAGAAATGGGTCAGAGCTCGAGTTTTGAAAATATTTTAGCAAGTGCATAAAATCCATATTTTTAAGATATGATATTTCTCATATTTAAAATAGTATCGCACTTTCATGAGATACACCTCACCCCTCTTCTAATAGTGCACATCTATCGCATATCTTTTAAACAACCTATTTAAGCTACCCTGACTAACTAATGAATTTACTATCTTCCAACTTCTCCCCATTCCCAAAATTATGTTACGCTCATGAATGGGGTGTCTTGCGAAGCGAAATACAAATAAGGACCCCCCCCCCCCGATACACTACTATGTGACAATATTGATCGTCGGGATCCATTAGGCCCTCAGTACATAAAACATTTTATACTATCTCGTATATAAATCTATATATTTATTCTCGTTAGAACCTATGACTCATAATCATATAAGTCCAGATATTAATTTATCGGAAGTAGTATCACAATTTATTCGTTCTTTTACCTTTTTATATAAGGTTACTCATATATAGTAATATACTATACGCAACAAGTATAATAATCAATCCATCGAACTATAATATAAGTAGCTTAGTCATTCTCATTTACTAAGCAACAGTGGAATATTACAAGTATACATATATGTTATTCTTAATATATATTCATATCTGGCACCCCTAGGCTAAGCTGCGGTGCACACATACTCTGCTATCAAATCCCAGTACATCACGTACACAAGGATCACGAGTTTCGAACCACTCAGGAACCGTATCAATACAAATCACACATATTGGAGGTGAACATAGTTTTCATATCCATGGGTCACACTCATACCTACGCTCCCATAGTCAGCAGACTTATTAACTCACAAATAAGCCCTTCATAGTCCTATGTTCTTGAGGTACCAAATCTAAATCCCCCCGAATGCAACACACGATAAGATTGTCCTCTTTTGAAAGCTGTCCTCCCATAATAGCAAGTATGGTAGGTATGTCATACACATAAAAAATAATAATATAGGTACACATTCCACCTATATAAATATAACATCATTGAGGTATTCATACAACCATATTATAACGATAGGTATTTTTCTCACCTATACATAATTCCCCACAGGTATTTATTTAACCCATGTATATAATAATATCAGGGCATACGCATAGCCTATATAATAAATCCCATATGTAGTATATTTATATCTTGAATATCCTATGCATTTATCGATTTTTAACTAATCCTCAATATATTATTTTATAGCTTTTCTTACCGCACGATGATAATACCAATAACACCGTTACATTTATTCGTCTTATATTATATATAATTTAACGACTTCTTTTATACAATCTCAATCACTTACAAATATATTATGGCTATAATTTCCAAAATCTATATCAATAGCCAATAACCTAAAGTGTTCCCTTTCTTAATAATATAAACATTCATACACTTAAAATACTACCCCAATACATACTCTCTTCTTTAATATTCAAATCACTCCTCAATCACTTCATAGAAAAATTAGTACAAATAATTTCCAAACGCACCAATTCATCATAATTAAATAGTATACACACTACGTCTCTTAATTCATTAGGTATCTCCTCACTTATAATAATTGTCGTCCCTAGACTCATAGAACAATTGCCCAATTCTCTGTATTACGTATCCTAAATTTCATCCTAGTCACCTCGTAGGATTTTACTTAACCAAAGTCGGTATATAAATTCCTTTTCTAAGCGCACATTTACTTATATAAAATTACCCACCTAAATACCTCTTTAAGTATTATTCCTCACGAACACCCCTATTTGGGTAAATCTTGGATTTTACTTTCAACTAACCCAAGGTACATGCCTTACTCAAACAAATTATTTAGAAGTCCCCACACTATTTTTAGGAACCCCAAATATTTATCTCCAAACAATTCTATCTTTTATTTTTCCAATTTTTGATTTGATTTCCATGTTGATGATTTCAACCTCGGAAATGCTTTCTTAGAAAAATCATATAAATCGAAAAAAATCAGAAAAATAAGCGGTCAACACCCACGCGACCGTATCGAAAAGATCTACAACTATTGTTTTGACCGAGAGTTGAATCAGTTCTCTTCCTGGCTGAATCGACCCCATAAGCTATGGCATTACTATTCATCATCTTCTCCAAAATCCCAAACCTCCATTAATACACCTCCGAGGTTTTGTTTTCTCACCCATCATCATCCAACCTCAAACAACCATAATTACACACATAAAAAGGGTTCTAATCATCCTATAACCCATAACCAACCATTAATTTCAATTAATTCATAAGTTTCTCAAATTGGGTATAAACCGAGTTTTATCCATTTAATCTTCCGAAAACCCATTTGATTTACGAATTTCAACCCAAAATTCTTTATAGTTTTACACCAACTATAATATGAGAAATAAACACACTAAATCATAAAGTAAGTTAAACACTTGCCTCGTGGATTAAATTCGACGACCCCGAGTCAAATCCCGCGAAGTTTTGGCCGTAAATCCCTTTTCTTCCTTCTTATCTTCTCTTTTTTCTCTTATCTTCCTTATCTATTCTCTCTCTCTCTCTTAGATCTGATTTTGGGGAAGAAATTAGGGCTTTTATCTTATTAAACCCGAAATTGGGTATATACCCAATTGTAAACTGACTCGTGTACTCATTTACTAGTCCTTACTAGTCCGAAAATCCCCGAAACCTAAACACTACCCCCGAATACTCTATTATGACTATTTCGTCCATTCTGAACCCAGCGGCGCAGTTGAAATCTCCATCCGAGTCACGTAACTAAAATTCACTAATTAAACCCAACACGTTCAATACGCGTGTTTTTCCAATTAAATTATTTTCCTTTGTCGCTTTACCCAACTGCGACATGTAATAAAAATAATCCACTCATATACTTAGTCCCGTAAGAAAATATAATCCGGGTAAATATTTATCCGACACTCGAAAACTAATATTTACCATTCACTTTAAAGTATTGAATTTATTTAATTTCACTCATAAATCCCAAAATTACTATTCATAGTAATTCCTCAAACTACAAAATTACATCCACAGTGTAATTTAAATACCTTTAAAAGTACGGGGTATTACATACTTCTCCCCTTACAATAGAATTTCATCCTCAAAAAATTACTATTCATAGTAATTCCTCAAACTACCAAATTACATCCACAGTGTAATTTAAATACCTTTAAAAGTACGGGGTATTACATACTTCTCCCCTTACAACAGAATTTCGTCCTCAAAATTGAGATATAGCCTATACTATTACTTTAGGATCGCTATATACCTTATGTCCTAGCTTAACCAAATTTAGATATAGCCTAGTATAATGGTCTCCTACCATATTCCACCTCTCTCAAGGTGTATGCTATAACGCACTAGCCTAATCCCAAGCTTACTAAATCTCTATATGTTACAATGTTACCTCAGTCGTAAGGTTAACGCTAACGGCATATCGCACCTAGTGCTTCTTTAAGTTCATATAAAGAAAGAAAGCCTATAACCGTTGTTCTAGCTTATTTGTCCTATCAGAGGTCTGTTACTACAAGCGTTCACTTATTTACATCAGGACATCTAAGTTCCCTCAAAAAGGAAACTTCACTAGCGCTTTACTATTCCCTTCAGTCTTTTCGCTTATCCTAAGTGTGCCAACTCTTATTGTACAAATATAATGGGATCATTGCGTACTTCCTATGGCGTTCCATCCAATCCATTTCAAATCCATTTATAATTATTATGCAACATAAAATCTAGCTTTATATACTACGTCCCTTCTGTTTCGGGCGATATATAAAATAAATTTACCAAGGTTCTCGTACACCTTTTTAACTCGTGCCTATCTATACAACCATTATAAACGTCTAATACATAACACTCTCTCTAAATAATGGGGCTCATTTCCTCGGCCTGGTACTAACACCTGGGTACCCTTAACCCAAAAAAATTCAAAATTTAATTCTCCCAATACCTGGAAATTCAATCCTTCTTAAGGTTATCCTATCGATCTTCTTGTGGTTAACTCACAATAGTCTTCCTATATCAGCGCAACTAGTCTTATTGCCCTTACCTTGTGGCAGTCCTAAGATCAAGGTGTTTGTAACACATGTAATGTGAGTACTATTCTAACTATATCCCTAGTGACTAATACCTCTCTCAACTTCCGACATTTGTTCGGTTTCGTGCGTGGGACGTCTCGCAAAGCGAAATCCAAACAAGGAACCTTCCCGATACACTACTCCCTCGCTTTGTCGATCATCAAGATATAGCGGTCTAAGGGACACCAACAGGACGTTCTAAATCCTACCTCGTTAACCTACTAATTTACTTTTACCATAAAATACTTCCATCTTGTCCAAATGGAAAGTGCACTAATTAGGGCACCTACTCTCTGCAAAAGCATTATGAACATCACACCCAAAACGTATTTGCTCTGAATTTCCCTTATATTCTAAGCATGGATATAAGTCTCAAATCGATTTCCTTCACCTTACCTCACCCACATGCTAGCGATGAGAGAACAATTTCAGTCCTTTTCCATAGCACTTATATCTCTATATAATTATACTATCATCAAATGGCTCTCAGTCTATAGTGTTTTCCCTACACTAGGTGGCTTATAATCAAAACTAACATCCTTGTATTTTATAACATCTCTTCACTCCTGACGTCATTAAGGTTGGTGCGTGGGGCATCTCGCAAGAGAAATCCAAACAAGGAACCCCTCCTATACACTGCTACTTAACTTTGTCGGTCGTGGAGGTCCGTTAGTTCAAATATGCCACTGGGATAATCCCATATCTCCTATTGTCAAAAGTGTGGCCAGAATTCCTAACTCTGCCAAGGAGCCTTACCATAAGCGCTTACATTAACACTAAGTCTTTAGCACAACCAACAATGAGCTTAATTCCACAGCTCAACACATCTACTTATCGGAGTTCCACCTAACCATATATTAAAGGCGAGCTCATCAAGAATTTATCTCGCATTCCATTATTTATTATATCCGTAGGTATATATTTTATACCTCTTATAAATATATATACAATATACCATACACATTACATATATCCATACATATATATTATACACTATATAAGTATAATAACCATCCCTCAGAGCTATAACTCAGTGGATGCAGTCTCTCAATGCTATCATCTTCCAGGAAATTAAATACATATCATCCCGGGTACCAGTGGTCGGAATATCACACCGACTTGGTAAAAACCAAATCACATAAGTATACCAATCACACAGATATATATTTATTAACATATCAAATATATACGTCTCAATATGCCCTTATGTATATATATAATATAATCCGGCTAATAGTGCATATCTCTCATAACATTAGCCCGTATTTTTCGAATACAAAATTCGATTTAATTCCCATACATATTCTCTTACTTATAGTATAAATAAATATTAAGCTTATTACAACTATCTCGTATCCCAATTACATTCAAAATTATTATTCGAATCCCAAGGGTCCTTTTTCTCATAAGAACTCTTAAAAATCACCAATCCTCACAAGCTTAATTTATAGTAGATTACATACCTTGCCCTAAAATAGTTGTAACTCACTCTACAGAAGTCCAATCACTAGTGAGTTTATCATTCCACAGAAGAACCCTTTGTCTCTATTTTACCTCCCATACTTAGGTACTAAGTTCACTTAACCATGTCACTCTTTATTCACCGTCGGTCTCTGACCGATCTTTATGTGAATAACCTAGAAACTGCATTCTCTTTATTCCTTCTAAATCGAAGGAGTTTGCAATTTAAAACCATTTATAAGATTCATTTATGAGCAATACATCATGATCCCCAAATATGGTGACCATCATCCCCACCATTTCAACATTGCTCTTACGAGTGAAAAAAATTTCCTCAAATTTTCGCATATGGGTATTTCCATACCCAACTCTAAGAAAGAGCTTCTGAGCCTTCTACTTCCTTTGGATGAAACTACACTACTTCCGCCTAGCTCAACTTCAACGTACGGTCCTCATCAAAGACCTATTAAGATTTTTTTTCCTAATTTAACCTCACTGGGTAATTCAAGTTTAGCACCATTCTCAAGTACAACGGTTCTTGATAATTTTAACTACTATATTTTAGTAGTCGTTGCAGCAACCCAAGACAATGCCATAAGGAAAATGACCTTTACCGCGATCCTCATTTACAACATAAACTTACAGCTCTAACTAAGCCCCGACTCCTGCTGCCCTCTCCATGGACTTCCCTGGTTGCCCTTTGTAGATATGCACATGAATCCCGAACGAGCGTGCAAAATATTTACGATAATTTTACATAATGGCAGGAGAACGGAATCTCACAAGAGTATATCAACAATCCTAATCATAAGGCTTTATATCAAATCAAAAGCAATGCTGAAAGTGTAGTACGTCCACATAGATTCCTAAGGACACAAGAACCTGATGCTCTGATACCACCTGTGACAACCCTCCTAATAAAATGCCAGAGGATCACTCCTATATCAAATTAAAATAGGAGTATCATATGGTTCATTCTTGTCATCACTGTCGAAAACCAATTTAATTACTAATATCCTATTAGGTTGTCATCAAATTTTAATTAACTGATCCTTTTAACCAAACCATTCAAATAAAATAATTACAACAGCTGTATGCAATAACTGAAATAAAATGAAGTAACCGAACACTCGGTACAAAATAATACAACCAAATCGAAAACCGCAAAAAAAGGCGGTAGAAGAATAAATGAGTGCAGTTGGGCTATCAGCCCGAATATGTCTACAATACCTCCTATCTAGATCTCAATGATAGAAGGGTCTACAATAAACCTGTTTGCATCCACAGTTGCTGCAACAAACATCTCACTCGAAGGAATCATCATCCAGGCGTCCCTGTGTCTGGACACCTATATATATATATATATATATATATATATATATATATATATAGAGAGAGAGAGAGAGAGGGGAAAATAGAGAAACGGGTCAGAGCCCGAGTTTTGAAAACATTTTAGCAAGTGCATAAAATCCATATTTTTAATATATGGTATTTCTCATATTTAAACTGATATCGAACTCTCATGAGGTACATCTCACCCCTCTTCTAATGGTGCACATCTATCGCATATCTTTTAAACAACCTAGTTAAGCTACCCTGACTAACTAATGTATTAACTATCTTCTAGTAATCCTTATTAATTCGAGTGCTAATGACTAAACTTCTCCCCATTCCCAACATTATGTTACGCTCATGCGTGGGGTGTCTCACGAAGCGAAATACAAATAAGGAAGCCCTCCCCCCCCCCCCCCCCCCCCGATACACTACTACGTGACAATGTTGATCGTCGGGATCCATTAGGCCCTCACTACATACAACATTTTATACTATCTCGTATATACATCTATATATTTAGTTCTCATTAGAACCTATGATTCATAATCATATAAGTCTGGATATTAATTTATCGAAAGTAGTATCACACTTTATTCGTTCTTTTACCTTTATATACAAGGTTACTTATATATAATAATATACTATAAGAAAAAAGTATAATAATCAATCCACCGAACTATAATATAAGTAGCTTAGTCATTCTCATTTACTAAGCAACAGTGGAATATTACAAGTATACATATATGTTATTCTCAATACATATATTCATATCTAACACCCCTAGGCTAAGATGCGGTGCACACATACTCTGCTATCAAATCCCAGTATATCACGCACACAAGGATCACGCGTTCCAAATCACTCAGGAACAGTATCAATACAGATCACACATATTGGAGGCGAACATAGTTCTCATATCCATGGGTCACTCACATACCTACGCTCCCACAGTCAACAGACTTATTAACTCACAAATAAGCCCTTCATAGTCCTATGTTCTTGAGGTACCAAATCTAAATCCCCCCGAAGGCAACACAAAATAAGATTTTCCTCTTTCGAAAGCCATCCTCCCGTGATAGCAAGTATGGTAGGTATATCATACACATAATAAACAATAATATAGGTACACATTCCACCTATATAAATATAAAATCATTGAGGTATTCATACAACCATATTATAACGATAGGTAATTGTCTCACCTATACATAATTCCCCATAGGTATTTATTTAACCCATGTATATAATAATATCAGGGCATACGCATAGCCTATATAATAAATCCCATACGTAGTATATTTATATCTTGAATATCCTATGC
The DNA here is from genome assembly GCA_949130495.1 of Sambucus nigra. Classification (NCBI taxonomy): domain Eukaryota; kingdom Viridiplantae; phylum Streptophyta; class Magnoliopsida; order Dipsacales; family Adoxaceae; genus Sambucus; species Sambucus nigra. The sequence continues at coordinate 531,406,460 of OX422214.1, forward strand.
ATTTATCGATTTTTAACTAATCCTCAATATATTATTTTATAGCTTTTCTTACCGCACGATGATAATACCAATAACACCGTTACATTTATTCGTCTTATATTATATATAATTTAACGACTTCTTTTATACAATCTCAATCACTTACAAATATATTATGGCTATAATTTCCAAAATCTATATCAATAGCCAATAACCGAAAGTGTTCCCTTTCTTAATAATATAAACATTCATACACTTAAAATACTACCCCAATACATACTCTCTTCTTTAATATTCAAATCACTCCTTAATCACTTCATAGAAAAGTTAGTACAAATAATTTCCAAACGTACCAATTCATCATAATTAAATAGTATACACACTACGTCTCTTAATTCATTAGGTATCTCCTCACTTATAATAATTGTCGTCCCTAGACGCATAGAACAATTGCTCAATTCTCTGTATTACGTATCCTAAATTTCATCCCAGTCACCTCATAGGATTTTACTTAACGAAAGTCGGTATATAAATTCCTTTTCTAAGCGCACATTTACTTATATAAAATTGCCCACCTAAATACCTCTTTAAGTATTATTCCTCACGAACACCCCTATTTGGGTAAATCTTGGATTTTACTTTCAGCTAACCCAAGGTACACACCTTACTCAAAAAATTTATTTTGAAGTCCCCCACTATTTTTAGGAACCCCAAAAATTTATCTCCAAACAATTCTAGCCTTTATTTTTCCAATTTCCAGTTTGATTTCCGAGTTGATGATTTCAACCTCGGAACGGATTTCTTAGAAAAATCATATCAAATCGAAAAACAATCAGAAAATACGCGGTCAGTGGTCACGCGACCGTATCAAAAATATCTACAACTTTTATGTTTTGATCAAGAGTTGAATCAATTCTCTTCCTAGCCAAATCGACCCTGCAAGATACTATATTACTATTCATCATCTTCTCCAAAGTCCTAAACCTCCATTAATACACCTCCGAGGTTTTTATTTTCTCACCCATCATCATCCAACCTCAAATAAACATAATTACACACATAAAAAGGGTTATAATCATCTAGAATCCATAACAAACCATTAATTTCTATTAATTCATAAGTTTCTCAAATTGGGTATAAACCGAGTTTTATGCGTTTAATCTTACGAAAACCCATTTGATTTAGGCAATTTCAACTCAAAAATCTTTATATTTTTACACCAACTATAATATGAGAAATAAACACATTAAATCATAAAGCAAGTTAAACACTTGCCTCGTGGTTAAATCTGACAACCCCGAGTCGAATCCTGCGAAGTTTTGGCCAGAAATCCCTTTTCTTCCTTCTTCACTTCTTTTTTTTCTCTTCTCTTCCTTATCTCTTCTCTCTCTCTCTCTCTCTCTCTCTCTCTCTCAGATCTGATTTTGGGGAAGAAATGAGGGCTTTTATCTTGTTAAACCCAAAATTGGGTATATACCCAATTGTAAAATGACTCGCGTACTCATTTACGAGTCCCTATTAGTCCAAAAATCCCCGGAACCTAAACACTATCCCCGGATACTCTATTTTGACTATCTCGGCCATTGTGAACCCAACGGCGCAGTCGAAATCTCCATCCGAGTCACTTAACTAAAATTCACTAATTAAACCCAATACGTTCCATACGCGTGTTTTTTCAATTAAATTATTTTCATTTGTCGCTTTACCCAACTGCGACATGTAATAAAAATAATTCACTCATATACTTAGTCTCATAAGAAAATATAATTCGAGTAAATATTTATCCGACACTCAAAAACTAATATTTACTATTCACTTTAAAATATTAAATTTATTTAATTTCACTCATAAATCCCAGAATTACTATTCACAGTAATTACTCAAATACCCAGATTACATCCATAGTGTAATTTAAATACTTTTAAAAGTACGGGGTATTACATAATACTTCTTGAGCCACTTGTAGTTGATCGACTGAATACAAATCATTCTAAGGCTCCAAAATATGGCAATATCATGATTTTCCTACTCCTCATACCACAACTGGTCCTTCCTAATTAGTCTTGAACTTGGAGGTAGACATCTTCCTTAAATGATGAGTAGATGGTCATAGGACTAATTCTCCCAGTTGGAAATCTCTTTGCTTGACTAGATTTTCAAAATCCCTAGGCAATTTTTAGGTGTAGACTTTGAAATTATATTTTGCTTTGTCGCGATGCTCATCTAAAGCTTCCAACTACACATGTCTTGGATCAGGCAGCAAGTTGTGACTTAGATCCACTCGCACTGATGGTACTGCCAATTTTATTAGTAAGACAACTTATGTTCCATTTACTAAAGAGAAAGGAGCGAATAATGTTGGCTTCATTTTAAAGGTTCTGTAGGCCCATAAACCATTGGCCACTTGTCATCCCATATTCCAAGGAGATCCTCTAAAATCTACTTGAAAATATTGATAAAGGTTTTATTAGCTACTTTCGCATGTCCATTTCCTATGGTATAGGATATGGTTGATCGTTATGAATGATCTTGTATTTATCTTTGGAATGTCAAATCTACAAATTATATACTCTCAAATAAACTGAATTATTAAATGAACGGTAATCCTTATCAATGGGATCGCATATGCCCACTTAGTATACATCTCTTTAGTAATAAAAATGAAAGATTTTTCGCGGGAGTCTATAATAAGCTTTCCTACCAAATTAAATGCCCAGGTGTGGAATGGGTAAAGAGTATCTAAACTTTGTAAGCTAACCAAGGGTGAATGAATCATGTTGTCGTGCACTTGACATGCTCTGCATCTCATCACAAAATCTATGGAATCAGTTTCCATCATTGGTCGGTAGTACCCCAGGGTCATCAGTTGGTCATATAGTTTTGCTCCATCCATATGTGAGGGTTCATGAGCTTCCTTTGGTAATTTTGTCATTTTTTCTTTCGTAACACATTTTTGAGCTCTCTCATTATATTATTTTTGGTAAAGTTCCCTTTTCACCAAGTAGAACCGAGCAACCCTCTTTTTTAAGCAGATCTCATCTGCTCATTCAAAGGGCACCTCTCCATATTTGAGATAGTCAATGTAAGGCTTTCTACAGTCCTCTAAGAGTTCCAGGAAGTTAGATTCATTTGGTTGATCAAATTAAGTCTCGCATTTCAAACAACCTTATTAAAGACGAGCAGACTCTGCTCTCATAATTGTACATTAGTATCCCCCTCACTAAAAAGGCCCACAGAGTGGAATGTATGTATCCCTATAGTGACTTGTATGCATTGTGACTAGCTTCTCATGAGCCTTTTATTCCATCACTCACCATTCCAAGTAACCACCCGGACCTTTGAAGTAAAGAGTTCCTTGAAGCATATGGAAATTTTCTAGTTTGGATAGCCTTATTTCTCCTTCATGCATTTCTAATTATTTTTCTATTGATAATCTCCAGTATTTAGGCTCCTCACTTAGAAATAAAGATATCACATTTGTAGGCATTTTCCTCCATCAAGTGGTGATCGTAGCTTCTATTTCATCCATATCTAACTTCTGAATAATCATTACTAGAGTTTCGAGGTGTCTATTCATCATTTTGGGTTGCCTCTCTATCTTGATAGCTATGAAATAATTTAATAACCTTTGGATAATCTCTCTATAGAGAGCAAGATTGGAAGGTTTGAGTGAAAATTCTCCATTGACTTTATTTACTATGAGGTTGGAATTTCCTTGTAATCAAAGCAATCTAATCCCTCTTACCAAATATTAGTGTCTCAAAATTCTCACTTAGAAAGTTGGTTAGGTGGTCTTTTACCTCTTTACATTTGATGGAATTTAGATAAACGAACTTAAAATCATATTCTAAAAATATTAGGAACCATCTAGCTGTTCATCCTACCAAAATGGTTCTCATGAGCAGGTACTTGATCAGATCACAAATAGTGATGATATGCACATTAAATGTGAGCACGTGGTGTCTTAACTTCTGGGCCACGAAGACTAAGGCCAAATAATGTCATTCCACACTCATATATTTGGATTCTCTCCCAAAGATCACTCGAGACAAATAATACATAGGTTATTCCTTCTCTTCTTTCTCTTGGGTGAGCAAATACCCAATGGACCGCTCGGTGGAAGTGAGGTATAAAAGAAAAGGTTTACCTACTTCTGGAGAAATCATGGTTGAAGGAGAAGTCATAATCTCCTTAATTATACACAAATGATTTCTTATGCTCATCCTCCCACACCCATTTCACCTTTATCTTTCTTGAGCAGCGAGAAAGGATGAGTGACTTATGCCAATGTTGGTATGAACTTTCTCAAATAGGAAACTTTTTCCAAGAAGATTTTGAGTTGTCTCTAACGTTTTGGCAGCATTATCATCAAAATTTCCTTTTGTTTTTAAACATCAAGTTGCACTCCTTGATTGTTGACGAAAAATTTGAGAAATTTAGCTGCAGTAATCCCAAAGGAACATTTAGAGGGGTTTATACTCATCTTGTACTTTCGACAACGTTCCAAAACTCTTCTAAGATCTTTCTCTCCTTCTCGAATTTTACCACTAGGTCATCCATATAGAATTTCAATATATCATGAAACATGTCATGACATATTGCCATCATAGTTTGCTGGTATTTTGATCTAGCATTCTTCAGACCAAACAACTTGACTGTGTAATGAAAGTTGCCTAGAGGGATCTAAAATGTCATCTTCTTTGCATCCTTCGAATCCATTTTAATTCGATTTTATCCAACATATCCATCCATGAAACTATAAATTTCATGACCGGTTGTGGCATCCAACAAACTTTCTATACTCAATGAAGAAAATCCACCCTTTGGACAAGCTCAATTTAAATCTCTAAAATCCACAAAAACTCAAATTTTCTTGTTGTATTTCTTAGCAACGCCTAAAATACTTGATATCACACGGGATGTTAAATGCATTTCATGAACCCAACAATGATTATCTTCTCCACTTCTACCTTGATCTTTAGATCTAACTCAGCCTTGTAAGTGCGTGGGGCCTGTATCATTGGTTTGACATTAGGAAAAATATTTAACTTATTGGAGATCATCTTAGGATCTATGCCCGGCATCTCGGTCTGCTTCTATTTAAACATGTTCCTAAATTCTTTGAGCAGGATGATAATTTCTTCTCATTACCTTATGCTTAAACCCTTAGAGATGAACATGGACCTCTCATCATCTTATTCTTCTCATAAGTTTAATTCTTTAAGCTCTTAAAGAAACTCTCGAAGATCGTCTTGCATACACATGGGTGACTCATCTGGTTCTTCGACATGCTCTACTATGTGGGAGTCATCAATCAAAAATCAATCAGGCACCGGTCGACGCTCTCGTGGACATAACCTGTCATGCACAATCTTCTTAGATTTACCTCCTTGTTGAATAGCTCAGGGCTCATCTGTTTCCTTAACAAAAATCTTCTCCCTTCTTCATTCAGTTCCATATAGAATTCTGAATAAACTAAATTGGCCTCTTCCACTAACAAGGATCTTTCTGTGGCCTTAGTCCCTATTTCCATCCCCCGAATGTTGGCCTTTGGACACTGGAGGAACGTAGAAGGAACAATTCCATGAGTATGCATCCACACGTGTCCTATTAGCAATTGATAACGTTTATTGGCATTAATGACATTGAATTTGATGTGGTAAGTGAAACTTCTTGACTTGATCCCAACGTTAAAAAATCTGAGTGATTGCATCCCCGCGCTGTAAAATCATGAAATCACTAGAGGCACTGACATAATTTTCTCTTGTGAGATTTCCATCTCATAGAGAGTGCTTATAGGCGTAATATTGATTTATGCCCCCACCATCCAACAGTGCCCTTGGGAAACTAATCCTATTTACTAGAGTAGTAACGTGCAGAGGTTTATTCTGAAATAAGGGTACATGTCTATCTTCTTCTGAAAACACCACCTCTGATTAACGAATCTTCTAATGGGGCTATAATAATTAATAGATGGGTCCCCTTGGTCTTGCAACACCTCGAGAATATTCTTAGTGATTGAAAATCTAGTTTCAGATTTTACTCCAATCTGATAAAAGAACCACTTAAACTTCTGGCACTTCATGATCGTTTGTGCATTCCAAATCAATTTCTACCTCATAAGTGTCAGCGTTATAGACATATTCGGCCTCAAAATTTTCTCCTTCATTAAGATCAAGAACCACGCTGACATTGCCTTCTTCAATTTCCAGCTCTTTATCCCAATCACTCTTGAAATCTGTGTTGGTCAAACGAAGCAGCCACTCGTCACATGCTTTATCATTTTTTAACAATTCCTCAGACTTCATTATCTCATCTCATTCATGCGCTATCACCATATTTGCATAATCATATGTATGGGATGGAAATGGGTTCTCATTGACATCCGTGGGAGGAATTTGTAGAGCGACATTTGAAACTTACTCACTTATTATCCTATTCAAATAATAACAATCTTTTATAGTGTGCTGAACTCTTTGTTGCAGCTTGAAAAATTTTATCTCTCTTTATTTGACCATTGGAGTGAGGAGGGATTGCAACCCCCTTCACGCACTAATTTCTGGTAACAATAAATACCCCCACAACGCTACATGGTAGCGGCGATAGAGGATCATATCCAAACTTTCTTTACCTGTAACAATATTCTTAGGTCGTTGACTGCCTTTTTTCCATTGGGTCTACCTTCCACATAATTAATCGTTGTCGTTGAATGACTTGGAATCTTCTTGGTGGAAGATCCACTTGAGTTCCCCAACCTTGAGGTTTTGGATTGATAATCAGGGATATATTCATCACTGCTTGAGATGTGTGGGCCGTTAATACTTTGAGATCATATCAACATCAAACCAACAAAATACGATAATTAACAGGAGGGTTTGTGTTGACTCGCTTCAGCCATTAATAACCATTAAGATTCATCAATTTTGATAAATAAGAAAAAATGTTAGGGCTCGTAAGGCGTTTTGTAGATTAATGTTAATTTAACCATGAAGAATTTTTCTAATGAATTAATAAGTCTAATTTTGTTTAAAATGGGTTAATGTATCAACCTATAAATACGATTCAAAATAATTCATTATCTTAATGACTAATAACGGATGAACACAACACGACACGTTAAGGGTCTGAGATTAAATATGATTTTTTGCACGATAAAAAGAAATCAATTTATATATAAACCCGTTAAGACTCAAACATGATAAAAATCGATACGGACACGGTAAGTCAAATATATGTAACGTAAGTCAATCTTCTTTCAAGCATATTAAAAAGTTAAAACCCACATGTTATAAATAAAAAATGACTACGTGATGAAGCATGGCATGTTGATGAACGTATCCAAAAAATATGACATAATTCACACTCCAAACCAACATGTTTAGTGAATTACCAAACAAATTTGATGTAGAATGACCAAGTGAATGGTATCATTTGTCTCCATATCTATGTACATACTTGTTCAACATAACCTGCCTAAAATTTGATGACAAAATGCGGTTTTGCATGGAGTGTGGATAAATGACCACCACAATCTAATATTAAAAAAATGCTGAATTAATTTTAAGTTATAAAGTTAAAATGTTACCTCATTACATACTCTTTCACCCCAAACTCCCTTTTCCTTCGGTCCTTTTTTCAATCCTTCAACGTGGCAATCCCAATTCTATAAAAGAATAATAATAACATAAAGTAGGTTCATATTATACAAAGTGCTTATTGGATAAAAATGAAATAAATTATTTAAATTTAAATTTACGTTATAATAAAACTTCACGATAAACAACGTTAGCGATAGAGTTAGGTTCGTCTTGGGGTAGAAGAACACTGATTCTATTTGAAGCAGTGCATTTAGAAAGAGCAACATATATTTGACCATGACTAAACAATAGTGTACGCAAATCAATCCCAACATACTTTTTCGACTGACCTTGAGATTTATTGATTGCCATTGTGTATGCAAGACGCACTGGGAAATTGATACCTTGCCCTTTGGAAAGGAAGCTCTGAAGAAGATGGTGTCAAAGATATTCTTCGAATGAAGACTAAATTTACAACCTTATCTCCAGATAAAATTTGAGCTTCGATTATTCTTTCTCCACATCGGACAACCACCAGTCTAGTTCCATTATACATTCCATCTCTTATAGAAAGGTTCCTCAATAACATTATAGGGCAATCGCCTTTCAATTCTAACTTGACTAATGGTAACCCAGAAGGATCGAGTGAGTTCAAATACTCATTAAGATATCGATTCATAATGGAAGAGTCATATTCATCATATGTGGATTGTTTATCTGCAGCTAAATAGACAATGGTGTCCCCTTGTAACACACTTAATGCTATATAATTTATAGTAATGACATCATCATTACGTGCCGAAAGAATTGTGCGTTCTATCAAAAAGTTGGAGTTGGTTGTTTCACGTGTACTCAATTGCGGATAGACTCTGTAGACTAATTCATTTATTCTTACACACTTGCCTACTAATTTTGGAACTTGTATAGTTTCTTTGCAACTAGTTTTGACTTTATAATGGAAAAATAACAAATTAGTTTAACTTAATTAATAATTATTGAATATAAATTAAAACAAACTTTATAGAAAGTAATACCTCAACCAAGACGCTTGCAAATTCTTCATTACTAATCTCGAAGTTATTTAATCGCATGTTTTGTGACAAAGTCAAAATACATATGCTCCTCCAAAGTGTAGAGTGTCTTAATGATGCACCAACAATTTGTTTGCGTACCCCTTTTGGTATAACTAGTAAAATTTGGCGAAAGTCTCCCCCAAGAACAGTGATACCACCAAATGGTTTTTTATAACTTCAAATGTCTTATAGTGTGTGGCCAACGTTTTCAACACAAAATTTATGTTGCATGGATACTTCATCCTAAATAATTAACCTCGCTTGCCTAAATAACTCGGCTTCCAAGGATTTCTTACTAAACCTATATACAGTGTTCTCCAAAATATGTGATGGAATTTTAAAATTTGAATATGTTGTTTGACCTCCAATTAGTAATCGTGAATTAATTTCAGATGAAGAAATAATAAGGACCATATGACCAAGGCTACGCCATTTTGTTTCAAGCATGTTGTATAAAAAGTATTCCCATTCCCAGAACCACCATTTAAAAAGAAAGTAGTTCCTTCATTCTGAAACATCGAAGCAGTGGTTGGCTTATAGGCAAAACGCCATCCCTCATTCAAACGATAAATATCAAAGTCGGGATTGCTTTGTTCGGCATTGAATTTCAGTTTTTGATGTTCTAACATCATTTTTTTCATAATTGTATTACTCCAATTTCTAGTTGGTTATGGAAACGATGGAAAATCTTTCAAACTTTTACCTGATTCCTCAAGCAATTGACTGAGTAATTATAAACCATAATCCTCAACTTGGATTTTAGTCGGATTCGTAATTCCAAACTTTATTCGAGTTTGGTGTGTAAGATCATCACATATGCTTATCAAGAATTGATTCCATAATGCATAAGGTTTTATTGTAAAACACTAGGTTAGGATAATGCTAAATAATCTTCAGGATTGGTATCTGATTTTCATAGTTGTAGCCTCTTCAAGGTATTGTATCCACTCAACATCATTTTCCAAAAGTCCATGTGTAACGCATGCTAATTTGAATGTATCATGAAAAACATTATTAACAGTACGTAAGTCTTCAAACGATGTTGGTCCTTTAACAACGATTAGTAGTAAACGAAGATAAAACCTCTCACCTGAATTGGGGCTAGCAAAGTACATTCGGCCATTGCTGTTAGTGGTACTACTTTTCGGTTCCATATATTTTTTTTATTGTATTTCAAACATAATATTGCGGGAATTACTGATAAGTAAATGAATATGCAAACCCATCATAATATGCAAAAAAATGAGTTAAAGTTGTCATTTGTTGCTCCGATCTAGAGATGATTCTATTTATAGGTTTCGCTGGATAAAAACAACATGATGCATCCTGGGTAAATGAAGAGCCAAGCTTACAGCAAAATGGTTTTTCTTCATGTAAAATATGACAAAATATCCTCCAAACAACTTCTGGTGGTCCAATATACCTTGCGTTAAGATATTATTGAATCTCATCCACGCTTCCCAACACCGTTTTTGTATGATTATAACCTTTGAATATATATATATATATATATATATATATATATATATATATATATATATATATATATATATATATATATATATATATATTGTGGATATATTTTACAAATCGTAATCATGTTCACACTTCCACATTTATATGGCAATTAAACATTTTTAAAAGAAAAGGGTTATAAGTAACAATATCCCTAATATCGACTTGTTTATTCCTTACACTATAAACTTGACCATCATTTCGATGACGGTAAAGTGGATATCCATCTTGATGAATTGTTGTTGAATCTACAAAAGCCCGAGCGTATTTTTTGTGCACTTACCATTTTCCATACATGATGCTTGTGGATTTCAAACACCACGTACCATGAATTTTTTTATAGTTTCATAATGATAGGGGTCCTTATCTGGATCAACGAATTCTGCAGATACATGCTTATCAACCTGAGTCGGTTTTCAGATCTCGTCAAAATGCTTAAGAAATATAAGTGCATGCATGTGTGGTCTTCCTCGTTCCTAGAATTCAATTATAAAAACATGTGCACATTTCTCACCAAACACTTTCCTTTTTTTATCACCTTTATTAAATGTCGTCTCCTTAATTCAAAAACACGTGCAAATAAATCTAGTTGATCAGTGGATTTTTTATTAGGTAAAAGAGCATTAACAATTTTAGGCCAATTAATATTTGCCATTATTGTGAGAAAAATATATGGGTGGTTCTTGTTTCGTGTTATTGCCGTTGAATATTGAAATATCTCAAACACATTCCTAACACTACCAAGAAATGAAGATGGAAAAAATAAAACGTTTTCCAATATTCAGTTGCAGCCCAAGCATGTACAATGAACTCTCAGAAGAGTTTCCTTACCCTAAGTATTATCCAATACTCTCTCTTACGTTGGAATAAATGATGACTGTAAATATTCCATTTGAGTTAGATGTTTATCATTGGGGAAATAATTTGCATAATCCCATTGTCTTAATACAAGTTACCATCTGAGATCACCATGAGGAAACTATAAACATAATACAAATGTATATATGTTGGATGACATTCACAAACCCGCATTAACTCTTAATTCCCTCGTAAATGTATCACAATATCTCGCATTCCACTTACCTCAACTCCATCACCTGTTCGTATTAGTGCAATCTCACCTGATGATGGTAAATTTTAATGTCTATGATCTGTTTTTGAATTGTAATGGAGATAAGAGGTTATGTTTTGGCCGTCAACATTTGCATCACACAATATTTCATAATCTTGGCGATATTTAAGTGAGAAAACATTGTATTGTAACAAATTTTCTTGAATAGTTTTAAGATCATCACCTCTCTAGTGTGTATTTCTATGACTACGGATGTCGAATGTGAAATAGGGATCATAAATATAAAATTGAGAGTAATATGGAACTTACCCTGGATATGATAATAAGGATCTAATTCGATGTCGCAATTCTCCATGAATGGTGAATGATGTTGGGCCTTTTCCATTAAGTACTCTTTTATCCATTGTGAACCCAAGACTCATAAATACATTTATTGCATTATACTATAATATGTACTTGTGAAAGGATGCAAACCGACAATCATCCCCATTATATAAATCTGTAAGTGCTTGAGATGGAGGCGATGGTTTCAAAATTTACCCAAATCGAATTAAAATTTTATTTAATTATCAAATTATTATTTTTAAACAAAATTTCCCAAATTAATTAAGCACCAAACAAAATAATTTCATGATTAAACGAATTTTATCTTTTTAACCTAAGCATGCATCTAGGAGTGAATTACAAGATAAAATAAAAAATAACCATGCTCGATGTACGAGAAAAACCCAAATGGAAATAATTTCGGACTAACCAGCCATAAAATCCACTAAGTACGAAATTAAAAAATGGGACACGATAGAAGACTTACACAATGCCTCGACTCCCTCGTAAGCCTTAACACTCTTTGTTCCTTTAACCTATTCTTAGTGACAATGGAGGAGTCCACCCATGCCTCAAAGTCCACCAATAGGGCTGAGCAAATGTCACGCATACGGAGTCCAACGTCTGTAAAGCAACAAGCACAAAATCCTCTGCGAAAAATGATTCTCAATAATGTAGGGAATGAACACGGTGCCAAAAACTTGACCTCAAAACATATATATATATATATATATATATATATATATATATATATATATAATCTTGGATCCAAACTAATTGGGTGTAAATATGGGTTTGTGTTTTGAAAGATTAATCAATAATCATTAACAAAACCTTCTTGGACCTTTTTGAAATGATTTTTGCTCTCAAGTACGAAAAAAGTCTTTTTCAAAACTGAAGAGTGGCCCTACACAAGTGTGTTTCAAATCAAACCAATTTTTACTTTAAACCAATTTTATCTTGATTAATCCTAAACATGCATCTAGTGATTAAAGCAAGAAAAGTAAAGTAAAGAATACTCACAACGGAGGATGTACAAGTAAAAACCTAAGACGGAAAAAAGACCTTGGACGGCCAAAGCCAGACAATCACTATGTATGTGGAATTACAATTAATAGACAAAATACACACTCAACGACTCTATCCCTATGGCTCTTGACGTTCTTCTGATATTCAACCACTCCTCTCATAGTGCCCATGAAAAAAGTCCTTCTTCAACTATACATGTCCACAACACACGCGTCCACGTATGTCTCGATGTCCACCGAATGGCTTTGATACGTCTACGATGTTGAAAAAGAAGTCCTTCTCTTTTCTTCACTGCAAAACCCAGAAGTTCAAGTATAGAACAACCCTTCTTGGTGCAGAAAGATCACATAAAAATATAATAATGATATCTCGGATCTTTGCAAATTCTAAGGATGTTTTTAAGCTTTTAAACCTTAGAAAAACATGTGCAAAACTCGTATAGGATTGAAAACTATTTTCCAGATTTCACGCTTATGAAATTCTGACGAAACCATGCTTTGAATAGGAAATATTTACCGCCTCGAAAAATGTGTCGCTCTAACGAGATTGACAATCATTCACGCGACCTATACATCTCGCTCGAACGAGCTCTTCTTTCGTTTAAATGACGCGCATGTCAGTTTTACTTTTTCTTTAAAACGTTTCTTCAAAAGAGATCCAATTAAGTCAAACTCTTTTTTTGAGCTTATCAGAATAAAACGAAGTGTAAAACATTTGAGCACTTTTAAAAATATTTTCCTTATAAAAATTCATCCTTATCCTTTTATAAAAATTATTCCGAGCTCTATTAATTATACGCATTTATACCTGTGTGATCTCGGAATGCAATTAACTTGAAGACGAGTAAACTTGCACCAATTTAAACTTCAGCATGGTTAATTCTTTGAAGCTTTGTCGCAACATCTTCAATTTCTTCAATATGTCATAGACCAAGAGGGATCGTCACAAAATAAAATCTCCTTATGACATATTATAAACACAGTTTTGTTCACGGAATTAAGTCAAAATAATATAGGGACTCAATTGGAAATTTATTTCCTTACAAATATCCACCTTTGACTATTCTGGGACAAAACTAAACTAGTGAAATTCCTAAGCCGGATTGTCAAGCTGTATGACACCTAAATCCTATCCCGTAAACCCAAAGACAAAAATTACAGGATACGGACTAGTCTATGTAGTACCAGCAATCATGAACTGTCTGAATGTGATGTAGACTTGAAATCTCGAATTTCTGAATCATACCTACACAGATGAAATAGAAAAACAAATACCCAGTGAAGTATGGAGGAACAAATGAAACCAATATATATATCCAAGTGATACCAATGTTACAATAGATACCAATAGGAATAAACTCTGAAAAATCATTTGTTAAACAATTGAGCAATCAATATGATACCAGTTTGTAAAATATGTAATCAAACAACATTTAAATCCAGATATCAATAAACATGCAACATATAAATCCAGATATCAATAAAAATGCTCGACAAATCTCCCCCTACATCACATATATCTCTCCCCCTTTTTGTCTCGAATAGACAATCTAGTGAAAAGATAAACCAATCAACAAATAATTAGCATGAAAATAGACAAATTAAAAATAGCTAGATAATCATGAAACAACCAACTAAATATGATCAAGTAATGACAAATCAGTAGCTAGTAAACTAATAATCACACAAAGGATATAGCAATCTAAACAGGTGTGATAAATGGATCATATGCAAAATTCCAATATGAGACAATAAAACCTGCATATAAATCAGTTAGTCTAGAAAGCTTCCAGCACTACCAAAAGATATACCACAATAACCAGGGTGCTGCAAACAAAAAAAAGCAAATTCCCAGACTGTCGTCCGAACAAGCCAATACGTCGCTCAAATGAGATGAGGACGTCAGCCGAACGAGACTTATCGCAACATGAATATGTCGTTTAAGTGACTTCTCATGCCCGTCCAAACTTTCCTAGATTCCCAGAAACATCATAAATTTGTGCCCAGTGAAAAAATTTCTAGAAAAAAATTCCAGGAAGGGGTTGACAGCAGCAAAACAGTGCTAAACCAGTAAGGTTTCTACCCAAAGAGCAAAAACGCATAAAAACAAATAATGTGAGTTACATGCAAACATAGTACTGATGTGCTCAAGCATGGACATGGAATGTATGGGCATGAAACTACAACAAATGAGTCACAATTCCAACACATCAAAAAGATCAAGAAGCTCTAATTGATAGCAATAAATCATCAAACTTTATCATAGTCATATGACAATTAAAGTGTGACCTTAATGAACGAAACATACTATATGCACACAAATCCATAATTTTGACGATTCTATAAACAATAGCGTTAAATTGCAATGTTTCAATATTAGGATTAGTTGTGCAAACCCGTTTAAATTTTCTCCAACCAAACTCCCTCATATATACATACCTTTTCAAGTTCTTTTGAGGTTTCTAGCATTCTCAACTTAGAGAAAATCTTATTGGCCCTTTTCTTAGCATTTTGCTTTTTTTATTTTGGGTTCTTTTAAATGGTGGCTTTCACAACGAGTCAATTTTGAACTCTCGCAGCCCTTTCCCGTGAATCACTCAACATTTTTTCCATTACATACCAATTGAAATTCTCATGGTAAACGGTTCTTATATGCACACTTGTCCTTAAGTCTACTTACGCATAGATAACAAGATTGAGATAAGAACGCCTCACTAAATTCAAATATACAAGAGAAGTCAAACATCCATAGAAACTCGTGCATGTGTGCAATATTGGCATATATAAAAAGTCGAATCAAAATGCATATCAACTTCGAAACAACCCCATATAAACAATGATTAGGATCATTCTAAGCATTAATAATAATGACCAAATGTCCTAGCCTCATGGATAATCAAATGATGGGAATCCAAGAACACCAATATGCCATATTAAACATGTAAACTTAAAAAACAAAACCCAAAAATCTTTTTGGCTTTTCAAAATATTTTGACTCAAATAAAAGCAAAATATTTTTGGAATTTCAAAATTTTTCTCAAAAACAAGATATTTTTGTATTTTTCAAATAAGACTCAAATCAATTGAAAAACTATAATAGAAAGAAATAAACATGTCACTATACTAGCAATGAATATATCATGAAGAAAACTAGCATATGACAAACATGGCCACACTATCATCCTTTGGATTTAGCATGGGAAGAATCAAGTGCACCCAAACGAGAATCATGAAGTTTTATTCCTAAAGCCACTAAATCCGATTTCCTACCCCAAGTAGGTGTAAAACAACGCATGGGGGGTTGGGGAACTAGGGCAACTGTATTCCTACACTTCCTAGGAGCTTGTCTAAGGTCGTAACAATAACGCCTAAGGTGAACTTTCCTACCACAAAACGTGCAAGTGTAGCAACGGTGGGAATGATTACCTATATGTGGACCTTTTCTCACATGTGCGGGGGGGATGGGAACAACTCTCTCATTAAAACCTATACCTCCCCTATATCCTTTAATTTAGACAGTTTCTAAGATCTTATCTAACTTCTTCGACCTAGCCTCCAAGTCAAACTTAACTCTAGACGAGTCTATCAACTTCACTTCCAACTCATTTATCCTAGACTCTAGCAAAAGCCTACACTCCTCAAACTCTAAAATCTCCTTTTTCAAAGACTCCATCAAACCATGGAGATTATCTCTCTCACCCTCAACATACTCTAATTTCTCCCTAAGGGTCTTCTCTCGTGCCCTATGATCCTCAATCAAACTATCATTCTTTTCTATGGCACGCTCATTCAACTTAGCTTGCAATTTAGAGTTTGCCTTTTTCACCTTCACCGTCTCGGCATACAACTCATTAAATACAACTTGCAACTCTTTCACATCTACTTCCTCTTAGTCACTCTCTTCACCCTCACTAACAAGAGATTTACTCAAAACCTCCTCAGAAGTGTCATTCACATGAGAATCGTCATCGCTCACATGACATGCCATAAATGGAACAAAGTTACGCTCAATGGGGAAACTATCTCCCTCTTCCGGATCACTATCACTTAAGGTGGCATTATATGCAATAGGTTGCTTGCCCTCTTTCTTACGTCTAGTGGGACACTCCTTAACTTTGTGACCATACCCCTCACACCCAAAACACTTATCCGACTCATCACTCTTAGGTTTCTCAAACTTATCCTTAGAGGTGGGATCAACTTGGTTGTTCTTGAATTTTTCAAACTTCTTGGCATCTTTCGATTGCTTTTGAAATTTAATAAATTTTTTAAATTTCTTTGCCAACAAAGAAACATCCTCAAAATCGAAATTGAAATCAAAATCCGAAGCTTTAATTTCCTCCATTCGAGTTTTAAAAGAAATTCCCTTTTCTTTCTTAGGCATTTGCTTGGAGGTAATCATGTCGATTTCATAGGTTTGTAAGTCACCTACAATCTCTTCTAGTTTCGTCGACTCTAACTTACCCAAGGAGTTTAAAATAGTCACTTTAGCATCAAACCTACTAGGCAACGACCTAAGGATTTTCTTAATGACACGATTATCGGGAATTTTCTCACCTAGGTTAAATGACGAGTTGAAAATATTGGACAACCTAGCATAAAACTCATCAAAAGTCTCTCTATAATATCCTAGTGGTCTCAAACTGTGTAGTAAGGTTTTGAAGTTTCGACGCCCTAACCATTCTAGTGCCCTCGTGAGTGAGTGCCAAAATATCCCAAGCCTATTTTAATGTTCCACAAGTCATAATTCTATTATATTCTTTCAGTGTGGCATGTGAAAAAATAACGTGCAAACCCTTATAATTATATTGTGAAAGTCTAAGTTCAGTTTCGGTCCATGACTCGATAGGCTTTAAATTAGTGACCTCAGCTATTACAGTGACAGGGAGTGTCCAACCTTTCTCAACTGCTAGCCACACACGCTCTTCAATAGATTTTAATGCACTTTTCAGCCTCATCTTCCAATAGGTGTAATTAGTGCCATAAAAAATAGGAGTTCGAAAATATTCGTTATTTCCAGAATTCATCTTTGAAAACACATGGGATCATAAAATAAATAAATTATGTTTTCTAGCTCTGATACCAATTTAAAGAGTGGCCCTACACGAGTATGTTTCAAATCAAACCAATTTTCACCAAAAAATTATCCAACTTTTAATTAGCTCCAAACGAAGTTGTGAAAAACCAATTTTTACTTTAAACCAATTTTATCTTGATTAATACTAAACATGTATCTAGTAATTAAAGAAATAAAAGTAAAGTAAAGAATGCTCACAACACAGGATGTACGAGGAAAAATCCAAGACGGGAAAAAACCTCGGATGGCCCAAGCCAGACAATCACTATGAATGTGGAATTACAACGAACAGATAAAAGACTCACTCAACGACTCAATCCCCACGGGTCTTGATGCTCTTCTGATCTTCAACCACTCCTCTCACAGTGCCCACACAGAAAGTCCTTCTTCCACAATACATGTCAACAACGCACGCATCCACGTATGTCTCGATGTCCACCGAATGGCCTTAATACGTCTACGATGTCGAACAAGAAGTCCTTCTCTTTTCTTCACTGTAAAACCCAAATGTTCAAGTATAGAACAAACCTTCTTGGTGCAGGAAGATCACATAAACATATAATAATGATATCTCGGATCTTTTCAAGCTCTAAGGATGTGTTTAAGCTTTGAAACCTTAGAAAAACATGTGCAAAACTCGTACTGGTGTGACACCCCACCTAATTAAACCTTGGGTGATCAAGCCTTAATTTAATTTAAAGCAGGTTTCTTAAATGGTTCATTCTTAGCAACACTATCGAAAGACTTTTTAAATTACTAATCACCTAAGTGACATTAAGCTAGTGCCAAAATTTTATCTTCCTTAAATAGAAATAAACAACTCATGCGGAAACGATACATAGCCAGCAGTATTAAACCAATTTGCATAAATAACTGAATTAAATAAAGTCTTGCCGAAAACCACGGCCAAGAAAACTAACTCAAAATCCAAAATCCGAATAACTGTAAAAGTAAAGATTGGACAACATGTACCAATAGGGAGTACTAAATCTGAGGTCTTGTACTAGATTTGAAAGAAAGATAACGTCTAAACAATCCCTGCAACATCCACACGTGCTGCAGCTCCCAAATCCCTGGAATGAATTCATGCTGGGTGTCCCTATGGCTGGGCACCTAAAAGGTTTTTAAAAGATTTTACATAGCAAGAGTTAGTCCTCAAAAACATTTAAAAATATTTTGCAAGCAGTTATCACAATTGAGTTATTGATAACACATATTAAGACATTGCGCACTCTCTTGAGTTTCCTCACCTCTCTTCTATAGTGCACACCTAACGATGGTACTTAGTTCACCTAGTTATACTACCCAAGTTAACTAAATTAGAATACCCCATTGCACGTGTTCCCTTGCTAAGTCCCCATAACATACTCGCAGTAATTTAATAGGCCATATCTCATATGTTATAAACGTAGATAGCTTACTTACTTCTCATTATCCTTATTCTTGTAATAATTATATCACGCTGCTTAATTATTACTAAGATATTTTCAATTTATCTAATTATCTACTATCTTAAGTCAGTAGATTATGCATATGGAATACATTTATCACACAACATGTATTAAATATTAGTTATCACTAATGTTTCCTTTTAACACACATAAAGGACTCTTGGTTCAGAATGCTTCATCGACCCCAAGTGAGAGTTGGCTCGGAATGATCCATCGACCCCAACAATTTATATATATATATATACACATATTCTGGTTCGGAACTCTTTCATCACGACACCAGTTTTAAGGTTTGGTTCGGCATTTTACATCGACCCCAAACATATAGTAACTTTATGTTAGTTCGAAATTAACATAATTAATTTAGTTATAATTCTCTTAACCCAAAAATTTATATAATTTAGTAGGTACACACCCAACCTATCAAATCATGCCCGTACGTAATATATTTTACTTATATTCCCCGTACTCATTAATTTACGATTTATTTCACTGTCGCATTTATTCGAGTATTCACGCAACTCTAAGGGTCCTAGTTACCCCTCCCGTGATTCAGTAGTTAAGCTATCTCTAACCTACTGGTATTTTTTTCGGAATTGACTCTCACTCTTTTCGTAATTAAATTCTCCCATTACCGACATGCGACTCAATCAGTTATTTTCCCGCCAGTCCATTTTTCCAATTTCACACTCAATCATTTATGAAGAAATCTCTCAGTACACCTACTGGTATTTATTAAGTCCCTTCATACATAAAATATCATCACTAAAGTTCCCATTAGGTGACGGTATTTGAAAAGGAATTTTCACAAAATTCTCTAAAGCACAGCCGGGGTCGATCAATTGATGGGATATAGTCGATCGATCGACTTCTCGATCGATCGAGCAGTGACAAACCCAGATCGTCTTCTTCATGCGGGTTACACCATTTTTGTCTAACCATCTCCCATGGTAATTCACCATACTTGCAACTAACGATTTCTAATCATTCCTACATATTCTAGGATGATTACTAACGATTTAAAACAACTAAATCATTACAAATTTCGTCCAGATTAACTAAAGATCTTCATATCATTCATGAACCCTAAAAGTAAATCTTTCCATCTTTTCATCATAAGTCCAGATTTTTAGTTCGATTTAATCCTTAAGTCCTCTATGATATTAGATTATTTGGAGATAAAAAACGTTCTACATGCAATCCCTATCAATCATGGATCATAATCAAGTGTTTGCTTCCAAAAATATCATAAACATCATGTTCTTCCTAAAGCTTATATATGAGTATTATAACTCAATTTATTTTGCAAATAACCAATTGCCTTATGTAATATAGGGTCTAATTTCGTGGTTGTTGTTGATGATTGATGATTTTTATCCTTCAATCCTTCTTCCCAACAAGTTGGTAGTGAAATCTCCTTTGAATGCTTCCTACTTCCTTCTTTTGCCTTAGGAAATTGTCTCTCTCTTCTCTCTAATGGTTATGGTGTATTTCCCTTCTCTCTAACCCTAGCCTCTAACTCTTATAATCTAATTTAGGGATACAAAATTCGTAGGTCTCCTCACCCTTAAATCTAAAGAGACCAAAATTCCCTCGTATGGTCCCGGTTTAGCCCAAAAATGACCCGTCACTCAACTAGTACCCCCGGGTACACTATTTTGACTAATTCGACCCTTTCGGAATCATCTGTGGACTCTAAATTATCTTCTGAGTCTCTTAAAATATATTTCTCATCTCACCTTCAATTTTTTCTAACCCCGACACTCGGTCAAGATAAACTAATATTTACTAAATTTAATTCAAAACGTATCACATTAAATTACACTACTCACGTAACTTAAATAAAACGTATTTTCACATTAAATTACTCTACTCACGTAATTTAAATAAAACGTATTTTCACATTAAATTACTCTACTCACGTAATTTAAATAAAACGTATTTTCACATTAACATTAAATTACTCTACTCACGTAATTTAAATAAAATGAAACTATGCAGAAATACGGGGTATTACAACTGGATTGAAAACTATTTTCCAGATTGCACGCTTATGAAATTTTGACGAGACCATGCTTTAAGTAGGAAACATTCACAACCTCAAAAAATGTGTCGCTCGAACGAGATTGGCGGTCATTTGCGTGATAAAGCCATCTCGCTCGAACGAGCTCTTCTGTCGTTTGAACGATGCGCGTGTCAGTTTGACTTTTTCTTTAAAACGTTTCTTCAAAATAGATCCAATTAAGTTAAACTCTTTTTTCGATCTTATAATAATAAAATGAAGTGTAAAACATTTATACACCTTTTAAAAACATTTAAAAATATTTTCCTTATAAAAATTCATCCTTATCCTTTTATAAAAATTATTCTGAGCTCCATTAATTATACACATTCATACCTGTGTGATCTGGAAATGCAATTAACTTGAAGACGAATAAACTTTCACCAATTTAAACTTCGACATGATTAATTCTTTGAAGCTTTGCCGCAACGTCTTCATTTTCTTTAATACGTCATAGACCAAGAGGGATCGTGACAAAATAAAATCTCCCTATGACATATCACAAACACAGTTTTGTTCACGGAATTAAGTCAAAATAATACAGGGACTCAATTGAAAATTTATATCCTTACAAAAACTTATATCCCACACTACTTAAATATGGATAGAAAGTAGTGGGGAGTTAAGGAGAAAAACTGCCATAAAATTGAAGTTTTTGAAATTCGCTGAGATTGTTCGAATGAGAATTATTTTTGTTTGAACGACATACCCTTTTTCGTTAGAACAAGAAAGAATGAGACTTCTAACGAGATTCTAGATAAAGTAAGAAAAATTAAAAAATTTCCTCGTTGGAAAGTTATTCAAACGAGGTACCCATTCTGGTTAGAACGAGTGGTTCTAATGAGTTATCCATTCTAGTTAGAACGAGGTACATGTTCTCCTTAGAAAGAGGTACCTGTTCTGGTTAGAACATCGTATCTAATGAGAAAGTAACAAAGGATAATTTTGACTAGTTTGAAGTTCCGATTGATCTGAGGTCTAACATGAAGGTTCCTATATAGAGCATTCATAGGGTTTGTTTTTTGTGCTTTTGATATATAGACCTTCATCTAGTTGGACTAGAATTTTGAAAAGATTTTTTCTCTAATTATGTGTGTTCAGTTACCTATGCAAGCTCTCTACTCAAGCCTACATCAATTCGAAATTCATTTACACATCACTAATGAAGGTAGTCTCTCTCACCTTTTCACAATTGGCTTTTAGGTATATTTTCTACACCACATAGGACACATTGCATTTCACATACATTAGATAATCTCTCATGATTTGTTTGTTTATATTTAAAGAGTATTTTTATTTTTTTAACATTTTAAAACCATTTAAATTATATTAATTCATAATTTAAATTATTTGTCCTAATTAATTTAAATTATAAGAAATAGGAATAAATTCTCAAGAAAATTATTTTTGTGTGTAAAAACATAGAAATTATTTTTTTGAATTTTTTCATATTTTTGGGATTTTTTTGATTTAATTTTGATTTTAAAATACTTTAAAAACCATTTCCTTTTCAAAATTAAACATTTGTTTATTTATGATGCTGAATCATATATTACACCTGTCTATATACGCTCTTTGTATGCTGGCTTATACACGTATCATATACGGTTTCCTACGGTATCTTACATTACCAACACACAGTTTTGGCCCATGGTTTTGAGTTAGTGGAATCCACGTGTCGCATCCTTAATCAATCAATTTGTGTTTCTTTGTGGATAATTTGATTGGTATTTGATCTACGGTTGTTGCTCATCCTTTGCAATCCTTGTGTTGTCCTTATTATCCAATCAACACTCACCTCAGTTCTCTATATATTTAGACCTTGGGTCTCCATATTTTTCATCCGAGATAATTATTGTAGAGGGTTGTTACTTGTGACACCTAGCCTAATTAAATACCAGGTGATCATGCCTGTATTAAATTAATCCAGAATTCCCATTTGGTTCATTCTTAACATCACTGTTGAAAACTTTTTAAACATTATTACTAACCATCTAGTATTCAAAAAGTCAGTGCTAAATTTTATCTTTCTATTAAAAAAACACAACATGCAAAAGTATAAACTAAACCATTCACATCATGATATATAGGTCTGAACAAAAAAAAATCATGTGCTGAATAAACCATTGGCTAAATAAAGTCCCAAAACCAAGTTTGATAAAATCTAGCAGAAATAAAATATCCACAATACTAAATCTGTCTGAAATAAAACTGTTGAGGGGAGACATGTCCAAATGAAATATTGAATTGCACCCTATACTAGGAATGATGTAACTGAAGAGACTAAGTTCAAATCCTGCAAGCATCCGCAAGTACTGCAGCTACGCATCCCTGGAACAGATCATCTTGCTTGGCGTCCCTTTAGTTGGACACCTAAAAGGTTTTGGAAAAAGTTTTACAAGTACGGGTCAGAGTCCAAAGTCCTTTTGAAAATATTTATCAAGCATTTAAATTAAAATTTAAATGAACAGTTATTAGATACACATGTTAGGTTGCGAACACTCCCTTGAGTTTCCCGCCTCTCATCTATAGTGGGCACCTAACGTTTCTTACTAAACCCACCTAGCCATGCTACCCAATCTAACTAGGTCTCCATTATCTAACTAACCACTAATCAATCTATCTCACCCGTACTGCCCATACAGTATGCTACCATATACCCTAATTATCATTAAGTCTTTAGTTAAGTTTCTCCTTAACTTTCCCGTACCGCCCATACAGTACTCTATCGAATTTATTAATAATTAATACCTCTAGTATGTTATTATTAAATCAACGTTAACATTTCACATATGTTATCATTCAAGCCTTTCCATTAAGTTTCTCTACTTAAACTTTATCTTAGATATATCTTATCTATTATTCCTACTATTTACACATTAGAAGATTTAGCCTTGTTTAGATATACACTATCTAATCTCCCTACCATTACACATCAGTAGATTTATCATTTGTTTATATATACCCATCTAGTCTCACTACTATCACACATAAGTAGGATAAAACACCCATATATATATATATGTAATATAGCATCCATCGAACTGGACACCGTGATGCACATTCGCATACTCTGCTATCAGTCCAATTACCTCTCATACTAAATCAAGTACAATGGTTCGACCAGTCACCTCGAACCTAAAATCAAATCATAAGAAATGGAGGCAAACATAGTGCTAAGTCTTTGGGGTTGTGCATATACCTAACATACCCAAACGACCTACTGGCTTCACTATTCATCTCACACAGCTATCCACTATCAGCACTATATTCTGGGGTACAAATCCCGACCTCACTGGAATCATTAAGGTGGGATCGCCCACTGAGTGGGACCTTCGCGATAACAAGAAGTGGAGGTATGCTCGCATACACACAAGCACATATTAGGCATACACCCAACCTCTCCATATGTATATTTAATATAGGTACACACATGACCTATAATAATCATTCGTTCGTAGTATTTTTTCCTCGAACACTCACCGTATAATTTGTTCATAATATATCTCTCTATCATATATTCCCAAGTATTATTCTTTACCTGAAAGGCCCATTGTTACCCCTTACATTAATTCAATAGTTATTACACTTATACTCTATTAGTTATATTCTTAGATTATGGTCCACCTTTCCCGTAATCGAAATCTAAATTTCTCGGTGTACAATTCACTCGATTTACTACTGATGATTAATTATCCCAACTTAACCTTTATCAATATAAATCAACCCCAAATCCATGCATACTGACCTCCCCCAACTCTCCTCAAAATTACTAAACTATCATCAAAGTTTATCGTAATTAAATTCATGGGGATATATAAATAAAAAAGCACAATTGTGATTTTCTGGGCAGCTGAATCGATTCTCCAGGAGACTGAATCGATTCGCCTCTTGACCGAATCGATTCGATTTATAGCAGGTCTTCTTCTTCCTTACATTTTTATGATTTTCTCAACCAAATAACTTTCTCAAATCTTTATGAAACTTCACCAAATTTCAAACTGACATGTCTAATCATTATATAAACGTATGAGAAGGATTTCCAACATGAAGTTATCATCAATTCATCACGAATTCAACTCAAGATCAGATTATCTTTAAAAATCCCATAAAACCCTCAGTTTTTGTGTTCTTCAAATTTATTCATCAAGATCCCAGATTTCATTCATTTTAATCATCCCAAATCCTCTGATTCACTCTTATCTCAAATCATGAATTAAACCCACCAAAATTCATTTTATTTCTTCCAAAACATGAAATCAAACCCTATTCTACCTGGGTATTATAACATGATTAAAATAAATTGTAATTTAAATACTTGCCTCTCTATAACATGTCTAAAATTTCTTGGGATGATGGTGTGGTTGTTCTCCCTTTGCTTCGATCTCGATTCCATCGCGTTCGTGGCGAAAAATGGTGTAGGAAGCTTGGTTCTCTCCTTTTCTTCCTCTCCTATGGCCTTTCTCCCTTTTGCGTTGTTCTAACCCTAGCCCTCTTTCTCTAAACGCACATATAAACCTCAAATTTTCGGAGTTCTCTAAACCTCAAACTCCCGAAGATCAAAATGCCCTTAAACAATGCCGGTTTAGCCTAAAATTGCCTCGGGACCCAAATACTATCCCTGGGTACACTATTTTGACTATTTTAACACTTTCGAAACCAACCGTGACATCAAAATTCCCATTCAAATCACTTTTAAAAATTATCTTATTTTCACTTAAAAAATATGTCATGCATTAAATCAAACATTGAATTAATTAAATCTCATCGAATTAAATAATTTTTAAATCACCAATTTAATTAATTTCCATATTCTCTAAAAGTACAAGGTATTACATTACTCTACCGAAATAAAGAGAAAATAAGAGAGAGAGAGAGAGAGAGAGAGAGAGAGAGAGAGAGAGAGAGTTTACACACCACCTCACACTTGTATTCTTAAACACGATTTGATCTCATTTATAGATCAAATCAAAAGTAAGAGCACTAATATTTGTTTGATTCATTTGTGAGTTTGATTTTTGTTTAAAATACGTGTGAATCTGTCAAAAAAAATTCAAAAACTCTCATCTCAGGGTTTGGTTTTACATTTTTTGTTTGTTTGAAAAAGAAACCCTAAGTTTCACTTTTGACTTTGTACAACTTGATTTTTTTAAGTGAAATCTCATCTCTTAGTATTAAATCTTGTTTAGATCGTGAGTAGTTTATTTGTCTTGAAAATTTAGATGTGTAGCTATCATATTGATCTGTTGTAGCATAATACACTACACACAAATTTACATCATTCTTGAGTTCATCTCTGTTTTTATTCTTAGATCTAGTTGTTTAGATCGTGAATAAACTTCTAGGTTGATAGAAATCTCCGTGTATATCATTACACACACGAAGCACATATATTATTTTGTGTCATTTCTGTCAGGTGTAGTTATACCGTTGCATATTTGATATATTGTGTTTATGTACACAAAATACACACAGGCTGATGCTGCGAGAAATCAAACATAAGTCGCTCTCGATCAACAAATCAAATTTAAAGTGTAATAAAGCGAGTAAAAATTATATGAACAAGAGATATAGAGTGGTTCGGCTATTAAAATGAGCCTACATTCACTTTGGTTCCATACTCTCATAATATACATTGTGTAATACAAGTTTACAATTCCATTAGAGGCGTACAATAGAGAGAAGAGAGGAGAATACATGTAACTGGCTAGAGAAGCACTTAAGGATGTGGCTTGCTTGAGGTTGATCCGTCTGCGTCTGCAGAGAAAGAAAGCCCCCAAGTGTGGTGGTCTCTAGAGAGTGAGAGAGAGAGTTTGACAGGGCTTCGCCAGGTATTTTGCCCTCCTCAATAACGTGGTGAGGATATCTATTTATAGGAGTCATAGTGATTATTGCACGTGCATAAAGCACGTGATGTATGGTGAGGTGGATAAGTATGGAATCCTTTTAGAAGATAGACAACTGTCAAACATCCAACGTATGAGTAGGGGATGCGGCCTATCTGACACATGCAATAATCAGTTTGAGAGTGTTACGGTCTGTTTGACCTAGGCAGTACCCAATTTGAGGGTGCTACGGCCTGTTTGAGCCCAGGCAAAATCCAAGTATTAAAGTGGTGCCGCGGCCTATTTGAGCACATGCAGCGCTCAATGTTGTCCAAGGTCTATTTGGTACAAGGCTTAATAAATGTATAATGCCGCGACCCGTCTGTTCCCAGGTAGTGGTATATTATTAAGACTGCCATGACCATGGTTAATATATTAGACATTTCACATACACACATTGTAGTCTTTTGATCTATTTTTATTTGTTATAGATATGTCTTAGATCTTGTTCCTACATTTGTTTAAACACTGATTAATACACAAATCACCTTTGTGTTTATTCTTGATTGTTCTGTTGTTTTGGGTTCATTCTTGTTTAAAAATAGTTTGTTTTAGAACATTCAAGAAAGATTGGTTATAATAAAGTTATATCTGATTTAAGGTTTAGACATTTAAACCTACAACCATTGAGGACCTATTCGTAAAATAATTAACATTTGGATTGTTCCTTTTGATCTAATATCCGAACTTGATTATTCTTGAACTTGGACTGAAACTTGAACTATTGAACTGTTTAGACATAGACAAGAACTATTTTGAAATATTGGACTATGAGAACTGTTAAGACTATTTCTAGGGTGTTGGATTAAATCTGGTTTAATCTAAACTCACATTTAAAACAGTTTGGTAATATTTGACTTTGTGCTTGAATTGTTTATATTTTTGAAGTCATATTGTTTTGTGTATTGCTAGACTGTATATGTTTACTTGATTATTCTTGTTACACAATCTTAGTAATATTTTAGGATCTGTGATACATATTTGCATATCACTTGTAGATTACACACTCTACACCAATATTCACATAAGCACTGATTATTGTGTACATATCAAGATCAAATCTGAGTGTTCTGATTTTTGAAAAGAAAGTTTGTTGAAAATAGTTTTAAATCAACATAGCTTGATTTAAAAAAGAGAAAGGAACATAAGATTTTTCTACTGATATTTAGGTTATCAAAAAAGTTGCATATTCATTCGGGTTGAAACATTAAGGGTGAGTGTGTCATATAGAATAACACACGTCGCAAACACTGCACTACTACACGTCACAATTAGAATCAATAGGCACTGAGCTGACCTACGCTGAGGAAGCTATAGGGAAAGATGAGAAGTGAAGATGACAATATACAAAAGATGAATTAAAGATGAGATTTAGAAGAAGCAACCATTGCAGAGGCTTGGTAGGTAATGACTGTTTTCTATCTAGTTTAATTTTTGTCTTGTTGTGTGACTGTAAGTCGTTCTATATTGATTTTTTTAATGGACTTGGTAGATTAGATGATCCTAGAGGGTCCGGTGTTTTTCCCAAGGAAGGGTCTTTATGACATTAAATAAATCCATGCGTGCTTTAAATTCCACATCTATCACCTAACACGAAAAAGTAGGAGTTAAATTTAGAAACATGCCTAATAAACTGAATTAGTTATTATCTGCTTAATCACTTAGTTTAATCAAGATAATAATTAGGACTCTAATTAACTTGACAGACATTATTCAGTTTGTAGTAGAGTTAACAATTTAAGAAAAGTTTAAATTGGCCCCCCTTGGATAACCTATAAAAACTTGTAGGTAATTTTCATTTAATCGACAATACTTTACTTTCGCACTAGAGTCTATTGCGTCTTAGACTCCCGCTCAAGTGGTATTAGATCTAGAATTTATTAAGATCTATTTTTATAAACTTTTGTTAAACTCTTTTTACTTTGTTTTAATGGAAGATTCAAATCAGTTACATATGCTTCGAAATTTTAGTAGACTTCCTATATTCGATGGAACTAATTTTGCATACTAGAAAATTAGAATGTTTGCGTTTATTCAAGGCCCATTAGGAGATGACGTCTGGGACTTAATTGAAAATGGTTATAGGAACCCCACTATTCCTATAGAAAAAGGTAGCACTTTCTTTAGAAAACTTAGAAGCACCGAATTAAGTCATGATCAAAAGAAGATAATCAACTTCAACAATAAGGGTAAAAATGCAATTTTCATGAGTGTGAGTGAGACTGAATTGAAACGTATATGTCACTGAACCACTAGCAAAGATGCTTGGGATACTTAAGTAATAGCACGGGAGAGCGACGCTAGGGTAAAGGAGTGTAAAACTTAAATGTTGATTCAACAATACAATATGTTAGTTATGAAAGATAACGAATAGTTTGTTGACTTTTATATTCGTTTGACTGGCATAATTACCCAATTGCATGCCAATGGTATAGAATATACTGATAAGGAAGTTTGTGCTAAGATTTTAAGGTCTCTTGCCCCTAAATTGGACCATAAAAATTACATCATAGAAAAAATGAACGATCCATCTCTCACACCCGAATTGGTAAGATCTAAATTAAGAACTATGGAACTTGAATTAGTCTTTAGGTAGACTCTTCCATTTTATGCTAAAAATTGACAAGATTGACAGTCAACTTGCTCTTATGTATTCCCAATTTAAGAAACTTTTGAAGTACATAAATATTGTTATTAAGAGACGTGTGCAAGAAAATCATCAATCTAGTCATTGCACCTGACCCCATAACAGAAGTTCAAAACATATTCCTGCTTATGATAGTAGAAATAGTAAGATTGATAAGTAGAAAATGGCTTGTCATAATCTTGGGAAACTTGGTTACTTTATTACTGAGTGTAGGTCTAAGCGACATTCCAAGCACTTTAAAACTCACAAGTCACACTTAACTAAAACCTGGGATGAATCTTCTGATTCTTAATCAGAAGAAGACCAAGAAGAATCTGAATCAAATTATCTTGTATTTTAGGAGAAGTTTATGACTGTTACGGAAATGTGTACTTACTAGGAATGACTGAGACTGAAGATGAATGTGAATTTGATGAAATGCTTGATTTAATTGAAGTTGTTAAATCTTTATTAGATAGTCAACCCTCCATGCTTGAGTTAATTATTTCGTTTGATGAAAAACGTGTTGTGTGTGTATGTATGACACCAAGTATGATGATAGCAACACTTATCCCACTGACATTGAGAATAATGAAAATTTTGTTAGCTATGATGATTACTCAGAACTATATATGAGGACTGTTGATACCAAATTTAATCTACTGACGTGGACCAATAATAAGAAGACACGTGTCAATCTACATGGCACAATAACAATGAGGAAGTTTATTTCCCCCGACCAAGTCATGTTCGCTCCGAGCAACAAGGATACCCCGAGGAACTACAACACTCCGAGGAACTCCAGCGCTCCGATGAACTCCTGAACGACGAGAAACTAAGGCGGTTCGAGCTGCATCTCGACCACAGCATTGATTGCCAGATAACCAACAGTTCAAAACTGTTCATTGACTGCTTATCATCTTGACGCACACGCTTGAAGAACACTAAATGAGTTACCCTTTCATATGTATATCATTTAATATATCACCCTTTCAGATGATAGCCTCAAGGACCTTTCATATGTATATCATTTAATGTATCGACCCTTTCATGTACAGTCTAAGGGCTATAAATACCTTGTATCTCCCTCATTCAAAGGGACCGGAATTTCTTGAGATAACTTGTAATCAAGAATTCTGCAAACACTCAGCAATAACATAACAGTGGACGTAGGCTTTATTCCTAGCCGAACCACTTTAAAAATCTTTGTCTTATTTATTTATCTGTGATTAAATAATTAGAGCAATCTAGTTTCTTACATCAACAGATTGGCGCCGTCTGTGGGAACGTGTTACAAGCGTTGTTCTCCACCAAAAGCTAAGTTTTTATTTTCTCTACGTATAATCAATTATACATACATCTTTTGATTGAATCGTGATTTTTATGTTTATATACATAAATTAATTGTCCAATTTTTATCTGCAAAATGTTGCATCTCATGATTTTTAAATCATAACTGTTAGATTCATCCTTATTTAGAAATCTGAAAAATAGTAGATTTCATAAATCATAACTCTTTGCTTGATTCTCAAGTTTTAATTTTATATCATGGAATAAATATTTTAAATGATTACATATACCAATATATACGACGATGATAAGATTTGATCATTTTCATTGTTGATTTTGAAATAAATTTTGTAAGATATTTGATGTCTATTCAAATTCCCATCATATTTTTAATAAAAGAATGGGAAAAGGTTAAAGACAATGAAAAGTCTTCTCATGGAAATCATGACCCATATATATTCTCTCTCTCTTCAAGCTTGAGTCTCTTTGCATTCACTTTTATGAACTATATACTTAATTTGGTTCATTTTCCATCTATATCAATAAAATCAAATAAATTGATTTTTGATATAAATTTGGTAATAACTTTAATCATTCACCATATTTTTATCTCTCCAAATTGGGAATAGGAAGGGATCAATATAAAAAATAATTTTCTCTCACCTGAAAAATCATTACCCACCTCTTGTAAAAGAGGATCAGTAAAATAATCATGACCATATCAAGACTTTGGGCACAAATTTGATATGTTGGCCCCTCGTTCATCACATCACAAGGTTTCTTTGACGAAATCACACGATCTAGTGGGTTATATATTTATTCATTTAATTAACATTCTTAAGGCTTAAATTTTACATTGAATGTTATTTTTTTATCTAAAGATTCGATATATTCTGGTCATCTAACCATATATTCTATAATTTGAGATATCCTTAAATGTTGGTCGGCAACATCCATGTCGTTTGTCGGCAGCAGTAGAATCTTGGGGTGTTAAAAAATGCTAAGCACCCCTGATATTTCTTTAAACACGAGTTCGGCTTGGGGACAAGCAGGGGGCTTAAGTCTTTTTAACTTATGATCACCCCAAAAATATTTTTAAACAGCAACTAATACCTGATTGGTTGTTGGAGATTAAATAAATTTACAAAAAACTTTACGTCTTATTTATGATGCATATTTGATAATAATTTGTCCATCTCACACACATTTGGCATAAAACATATTATTTCATATTTTGAAATTTTTATGCTGATACATATCATATATTGATTGGGTGAGTAAATTATTCTCATGACTAATCAATTCAGCCTACACATATGGTAGAGCAAATTATTAATTTTTACAGGCACAAGATTCAATGCCGACGAATGCTGAAGCACAAATTATTCTATATCCGTTCGGATTCATATTTTATATTTATCTCAGCATGGAGCTCGAAAAATTTCTTCTCTCTATATATATTCGGCTCCGAGGAAAAGCTACAACAGTTATTATATTTCACCCCCAACGGATAGTTGGTCGGGGTAATTCTTATTTATATTCAGGCCCAGATATTCGCTCCAGCACAAATGATTCTATATATCCATTGGGATTCATATTCTATATTCATCTCAACATGGAGCTCGGCGAGATACTTATTATCATATTCAGCTTTGAGGAGAACTATAACATTTATTATATTTCACCCCCAACGGATAGTTGGTCGGGGTAATTCTTATTTATATGCAGGCCCAACAAAGTTCTCGGCCATATTCTTATGTTCTGGAAAATATTATTCTTATTCGGCATTCTGCAATTATGCCTCGACAAGATACTTATTCAGCTTTAAGGAGAATTACAACATTCGTTCGGATAATTCTTATTTATATTCAGGCCTGACAACGTTCTCGGCCATATTCTTATGTTCTGAAAGATCTTATTCTTGTTCGGCATTATATGATTCTACCTCGACGGATCGGCGAGGCACTTTATTATTTTTAATTATTCTTTATATCTATTTGGATGCATATTCTATTCTCATTTCAGCATGGAGCTCGACAAATATTTATAATCTTATTCAGCTCCAAGGATGTCTCCAACATTTATTATATCTTATTCAGCTCCAAGGATGTCTCCAGCATTTATATTATATCTTATTCCCAACAATCTGTTGGTCATCGCCGAGGAGGTATCCTGCATTTATTATATCTTATTCCCAACAATCTGTTGGTCATCGCCGAGGAGGTATCCTGCATTTATTATATCTTATTCCCAACAATCTGTTGGTCATCCCCGAGGAGCGCCGAGGAGGTCTCTAGCATTTACATGATCTTATTCCCAACAAATCTGTTGGTCAGCGCCGAGGAGGTCTCCATCATTTATATTATCTTATTCCCAACAATCTGTTGGTCAGCTCCGAGGAAAACTTCATCATTTATTATCAATTACCACCAACTCCGATTGGTAGATAAAATCCAACTCCGGTTGGTAGACAAAATCCAACTCCTGCTGGTAGATAAAATCCAACTCCGGTTGGTATTGGTCGATAAATCTCATTCAAAGTTCACATTCCACAGTTGGGGGCTTCTATTACAGATATATTTGTTCATTTGGTAGCACATTCTTATAACATCATGCAATCGAGCATCAAATTTAACTCCACAAACTCACACGGTCAGGGCCCCGACTAATCATCATTCAGGAGTTGTTTTTCTTGCTCAGGAATTACTTTTGATATTGAAGTTCAGGAGGAATATTGAAGTACAGGAGGTATATTGAAGTTCAGGAGGAATATTGAAGTTCAGGAGGTATATTGAAGTTCAGGAGGAATATTGAAGTTCAGGAGGTATATTGAAGTTCAGGAGGTATATTGAAGTTCAGGAGGTATATTGAAGTTCAGGAGGAATATTGAAGTTCAGGAGGTATATTGAAATTCAAGAGGTGTATTCAGAAGTATCAGGACATGATGAAAGAAAGCGACAAGTATTCCACCGAGGAACTCTGTCAGACCAGAAATTAGAAGACAAATTGCCTATATGGAGGCTATATGTAGATGGCTCATCTTGCACTATAGGCTGTGGGGCAGGGATCGTTTTGAACAGCCCAGACGAGGTCGACATGGAATACACCCTACGTTTCTAATTCAAAGCTTCTAATAATGAGTTTTAGGCCATGATTGCAGGTCTTAATTTGTCAAATACTATGGAGGCACAGCAGGTTATTGTCTTCAGTGATTCTCAATTAATCGTAAACCAAATGTTGGGAATATATGCAGTCAAAGGAGAATTGATGATCAAGTATCAAGCAAAGGTGATGGAGTTGGTATCAGAATTTGTTGTTGTTCAACTGGTAAGAGTATCAAGAATGGAGAATGTGAGAGCATACGCCTTGGCCCTATTAGCATCAGCTACTCGTACCGAGCTGCGAAGAACGATACCAATTGAAGTATTAGAAAGTCGGAGCATAGATGAAGACCTGACGATGAATATTATTACCCTTGATTTAGGAACATCTTGGATGGATCCCATCAGAGCATATATTGAGGAGGAACAATTACCGGAGGATAAGCTCGCTGCCAAGAAATGGAAGTTTAAAGCTGCTCGGTATAATGGTATTCGGAAGATAAGCTCGCTGCCAAGAAATGGAAGTTTAAAGCTGCTCGGTATGTACTAATAAATGGTATTTTGTATAGACGAGGAATTATGGCAGGTTTGCAAAGATGTGTACATCCCTCCGAGATGAAAGAATTGATTAAAGAGATACATGAAGGGTCCTGTGGAGCCCATGTAGCAGGTCGAACACTTTTGCAAAAGGTAATGACGCAGGGATACTACTGGTCGACGATGAAAGCTAACTATATAAGCCTGTGCCAAGAAATGTGACAAGTGCCAACACTTTTCCTCCATCCGAAGAACTTCACAAACATTTTCCATGTGGGGATTGATTTGGTTGGATCATTGCCGACAACTCGAGGAAGATTCAAATACCTCGTCATCGCAGTAGATTATTTTACTTAGTGGATAGAAGCTGAGCCACTTATTGAC
Organism: Sambucus nigra; assembly: GCA_949130495.1. NCBI lineage: Eukaryota > Viridiplantae > Streptophyta > Magnoliopsida > Dipsacales > Adoxaceae > Sambucus > Sambucus nigra. The sequence continues at coordinate 531,441,441 of OX422214.1, forward strand.
ATGACATACGAGAAGGAAGGTGTACCAGTTTGTTTGGAAGAACATCATCTGCCGATATGGTCTCCCTCATGCCTTCATCACAGAGCATGGAACAAAATTTGATAACGAGGAGTTTGCTGCCTATTATCATCAGTCAAACATTTTGAAGGTTCATTCAGCGCCATGATATCCTCAGAGCTAATGGACCTGATAGTTCAAACCCACGACCAACTCCGGTTGGTAAAAGGGCAAGAACAAAAAAATACTCCTTTGGTTAGGAGGCGCTCTAAGGAGCCAAAAAGCGCTCTAAGGAGCCAAAAAGTGCTCTAAGGAGCCAAAAAGCGCTCTAAGGAGCCAAAAGCTCTAAGGAGCCAAAAAGTGCTCTAAGGAGCCAAAAAGTGCTCTAAGGAGCCAAAAGCTCTAAGGAGCCAAAAAATGCTCTAAGGAGCCAAAAGCTCTAAGGAGCCAAAAAAAAATACTCCTTTGGTTAGGAGGCGACACTAGTGTGACCAACTACGGTTGGTAAGATATCTAGTGGACAGCTCGAATGAGCCAAAAAGTTCGAAAGAACCACTACTACTCCTTTGGTTAGAAGGTGTACACCAGCATGATCAACTACGGTTGGTAAGATAAAAATATATTCTCACATTACAACTTATGTTGGTCGGGAGGTAATATTATTACAAAAAGTTCTTTGAAGAACAAAATATTCCAAAATACACCAAGTATAGTTGGTCGGGGATAGAGACCCACTAACTATAGTTGGTCGACGAGGACAAATTATTGACCTTAGTTGGTCGGACACATTTTATGAAAAAGACAAAAGTCTACCAAGTATGGCTAGTCGAGGATAAAAACCCATTAACTGTAGTTGGTCGACAAGCATAATTTAACAACCTTGGTTGGTTGGAAAAATTTTAAACAATTTTATACTCATTACTTTATTATTAAGTGATCGAGCAACATTATTGATACTTGTAACTTTTTATTACTAAGTTGGTCGATGAACAACACAATATTGTTATCTTTTTAACTTATACATAAGCGCAGATGTAAAGTATTTTACAAGACAATAGCAATTAAGATTGCGAATAAAAATGAAAGTCTTTCATCCAAAAAAAAAAACAAAATACATTGAGAATGAAAATGTATACTAACTATTACATTGAGATTCCTATTCTATTGGTTTCTTTCCCTCTGCTTTTAAAACAGGTTCCTCACCAGCAGGAGGATCATCTAAAATATAAGGGGAATTTATGAAGTTAAGATCTTTCAACATTCTGATATTCATCACAGATGATCTATTCGAGAAGCATTAGCTCATTCCCCAGAAGCACTTGCTCGTCCTTGAGAATCACTTGTTAGTCCCCGAGAACCTCTTGTTCGTCCCCGAGCAGAGGTAGAAGTCAAAATCAGCATCTATAGTACTGAGATCTTTGCTAATACTGTCTCGACCAATAATGAAGAAGAATTTATGTGAAAATGTTTCGAAGTCCACCACTAGCTTGGTACTAATCAGATTGAAGAGTTGGGTTCAAAAGCTATATGTTACTCGACAAAGTATTCAGATAAGCATAAATCAGAAAAATCAAGCACGTGAAGTTAGCACTCAGTTGCTCGACACAGGAAGCAGTTGGTCGGATGGCAAACCAATCAACATACTTGAAGATTATGACAAGCTACAAGTTTCATACTATGGCATGGCTGCATCCAAATTCCCAGGGGTGATACATAGCACACGGAGTTCCTCTAAAGAAAGATTAGCAACCATCGATCAGCCTGCATCATACTTCGTTCAGGAGATAATGAACTTTATGTTGAACAAATCAAGAAGGTAGATCAAGAATTTCACGAGCACCGAGCAACATTGCAGAATAAATACTCCATCCTTTCAAGTAACCCATCAAGCATGAAGCATTGGGGGCTTCTGTTGATACCAAATTTAATCTACTGACGTGGACCAATAATAAGAAGACACGTGTCAATCTACATGGCACAATAACAACGAGGAAGTTTATTTCCCCCGACCAAGTCATGTTCGCTCCGAGCAACAAGGATACCCCGAGGAACTACAACACTCCGAGGAACTCCAGCGCTCCGATGAACTCCTGAACGACGAGCAACTAAGGCGGTTCGAGCTGCATCTCGACCACAGCATTGATTGCCAGATAACCAACAGTTCAAAACTGTTCATTGACTGCTTATCATCTTGACGCACACGCTTGAAGAACACTAAATGAGTTACCCTTTCATATGTATATCATTTAATGTATCACCCTTTCAGATGATAGCCTCAAGGACCTTTCATATGTATATCATTTAATGTATCGACCCTTTCATGTACAGCCTAAGGGCTATAAATACCTTGTATCTCCCTCATTCAAAGGGACCGTAATTTCTTGAGATAACTTGTAATCAAGAATTCTGCAAACACTCAGCAATAACATAACAGTGGACGTAGGCTTTATTCCTAGCCGAACCACTTTAAAAATCTTTGTCTTATTTATTTATCTGTGATTAAATAATTAGAGCAATCTAGTTTTTTACATCAACAAGGACTTTGAAAAATAGACAAGAGTTATCTAATCTGGTTAAACTGCTTAGTGAGTCCCTAGAGAATCACTAGATGCTTGTTCAACAAAATTTGATTGAAATGAGCAATGTCGAAATAGATTTTGAAAAACATACACTTGATTTTAAATATCATATTATGACTTTATATGAAAATCTTCTTTCTTTCGAAGAAAAATATAATGTAGAACTTTTACAAATCAAAAAATCTAAACAAGTGTGTGAAGCTGCCTTCAAAATGTGTCGTAGTCACGATATAATATTTTTTAACCTTGACAAACTGCTTGCTGTCCAACGTTACAGGGTGATACCAAAGGGTTAGTATATGAGGAAACTCTTGAAAAAGATGATTCTAATAGACCAACTGTCTTTCTGAAACCCCAAGAAGAAATGGATCTTCAGTTGGATAATAGGTTGTCTGAAAAGGGTAAAGAAAAATAAGTTTTAATTGAAAGTGACATTAATACCTTCATTGAGAATTATGTGGAACCATCTACGTCTAAATATTTCCCCCCTACGAAGAGAGTTTACAGAACTCCTAAACCAATTATTCATAAAGAATCTGTTAAGGGTTTATTTGGAAAAATACTACACCTTTGACATGCCTTCTTCTAGTAAATTTTGTATTAGGTGTGATGTTTTTGGACACAAAAACTGTGAGTGCCAAAGGTTTCATAAGAAAAATTCCCATTTTTACTTTAACTCAAAAGTTAGGAGAGTCGGTAATAAAGTCGTGAACTGTACTGGATCATTTCCTTCACTTTAAAAGTCTAGACCTATGACTAACGAAAAATCAATACCAATATTCAAATCCCCTTCCTGATCTCAAATTAAGGCATAAAATAATTTTAAAACCATACATATTTGAATCAGGTCTAATGATCTAAGACCTAAGTTAAATCGTTTTAATCTAAAATCTTTAATAGTATCGATATCCTTACGCTGTGAGATGCAAATTACTGGTTGGTATTTAGACACCGGATGCTCGCGCCATATGATGGGGGATGTTACCGAACTGAAGGGTGTTGTCCATTACAAAGGTGGCAACGTTACCTTTGAGGATGGTAAGACCTCCCAAAGCATTGGTAAAGGCATTATTAATGAAGAGGGTTTACCTAATGTCAATGATGTGTTGTTAGTTAAAGGGATGAGAGAAAATTTACTTTATATCAGTCAGTTCTGTGATAACCGCTACCAGGTCAAATTTATAAAAACCTATTGCGACGTGTTGACTAAAATGGAAGAGGATTATATAAGAGGCAATCGTACCGTAGACAACTATTATAAAGCATCTGGTGCTTTGTCTTGTAATGTGACACTCTTGGATGATTCTGACCTATGGAAAAATAGGTTAGGACACATTTGTTTTGATACTTTAAACCGTTTGTCATCACAAGACCTTGTGAGAGGCTTACCAAAAATAAAGAAATGCCCGCTACTATTTGCGATCCATATCAAGTGGGTAAAATTACTAAGTCTTCTCATAAGAAAGTCAAAGTTGTTAACAGCACGGCTCCTCTAGAACTTCTCCACATGGACTTAATGGGTCCTATAAGGAATATCATTTTAAATGGAAATTCATATATATTAGTCAATTTGGATGATTTCTCTCATTTTACATGGGTTGCTTTTATGAAAACTAAGTTAGAAACATTTAACCAGCTTTTGAAAATTCTGACTAAACTTGAAAATGAGAAATATACCCAAGTAACACTAATAAACTGAATTAGTTATTATCTTCTTAATCACTTAGTTTAATCAAAATAATAATTAGGACTCTACTTAACTTGGCAAACATTATTCAGTTTGTAGTAGAGTTAACAATTTAAGAAAAGTTTAAATTGGTCCCGCTCATAACGATACTAGTTTACTTTGCGTTTAATCGATAATAGTTTACTTTCGCACTAGAGTTTATTGCGTATTAGCCACCCGCTCATAACGATACCCAATATGATTAATAAAAATGTTTAAAAATACTTAAAAATTATATTAAAAACATCTTAACACCCAATAGTAAATTATCCAAGGCTCAACATAAAATATGCGTTCATACCTGAGAGATATTTGGAAGTTGATGATGAAACATGGCACGAAACTCGACATGATGATGTATTCTCTTTCCCTTGGTCGCTATGTCTTCAACAAACATTTAATAGGCTTAAAAGGTCACAAAAACGACTTCTACCCTGTGACTCAAAATGTTTTGTATAGAATTAAGCCAATACATACAAATTGACTAAATTGAAAAATTGTCCTTACAAAATCCAAAAGTGCAGGCGGTGGACGTGATAATTCTGGTAGATTTATCTTTATTTCCAAACAACATGTTCCAAAACAAGGACTACATTTTGATGATTCGACCAATTTTTCATCCATCCAATGCATTGATGAGCAATAAGGAAAAATTATATTCATCATACCTAGATAGCGTCTTTCTCCATGCATGTCTAATGGATTTCCATCTCCATGCTTTGCAGGTGGGATATCAAGGTCATCATCATCGTCATCTTCAATGTGTTGGTCCAATACATTTGTTTAGTAAATAAATGTAATATTTTTAATAAGATAATATTAATTATAGATATAATATATTAAATCTAAATGTAAGCATGTATTTAACTTACATGCTATCTCCTATTATAGATGTTCTCTCTAAACAAGTTAAATATGATGGAAGTGGTTCGAGTGGTGGTTCCTGAAGCACGATTGTTTCGACTTCCATTTCATCTTCTCCATTATCCAACGTATGCGGGTCATGTACACATGGATTGAAAATACTTAAAGATGCTTAAATAAGATTCTCAAGTTAAGATTACAATTACTTACATTTATAGTACACTAACATGTTGTTTCGGATTACAGAAGGGGATAATGCCAATAGTTTCAAAGCAGGTGATGGATGACCATTTCCTATCACCACTCTTCTCTTTTGGGCAATGGACCTTTTGGGTGGGTGCTAAAGATGGCAAAAATAGAGGTAAATCATGAGCATCAACTTTAGATTTGTCATTTGCTCTTCTCAAACGTTGGGCCATGGAAATATTTATGAAGGCTAAATATTTATTTGGGTCTAATTACGATGATGAAATCTTACTTATAGTGGTTGCGAGTTGTTTACCGAGGTTGCGAGGAATAATAGACAATGAGGAAACTTTGATTGCCTATTTTAAAATATCTGTGAATGTTACTTAATGATTCGGGATTAACTTTATCACATCCAGATAAGGGATCCTGATCAGGTGGTGAGGATACTAGTAAAACTTTTAAAGAAGATGTTGATGGATTCATCGCCATTGTATTCTTTAGGGGAAAATTATTGACAATACCTTTAGACTTATCCTTTTCTCGTCGTAGGAATTTGGCCAATGCACATTTCAATATAAAATTCTCTTTGTTAATATTAAGAGCCTATATATCAATTTAGCATTCATCATAAGAATATTAGACGTTAAAATATATGGCATTAATCATAAGAATTTACAATGTTTACCTTAGAGTATTTAGCTTTGTCTTTATCAATAGTGGATGTATTGTCATTTGAGGGTTGATGTTTTCTTTTCCATTTCATTGCAATTAAATTAAGAATAAAAGTGAATCATGAAAATGACATAAGATAAAATCTACATCAATATATATAATCATTACATATCTCGGAAGACTGAGTTTTGCATTTATCAATAGCAGAATTATTTGGAGCATGAGTGTTGGTCTTTTCTCTTCCCTATGGTTGTTATTTCTAATAAAAAATTACGTATGTTTAAAGTGTAAATAATATAAATTGTTGAAAAAAGAAATACGTAATAAAGTAAAATAAAATAGTGTAAATTCACATGTTCAGGTTGTACGGTGACGTTGACACCATGTGTTTGCAGTAACCAAACCTATATGCATGCATATTTTGTTTTAATAAATTATATAAATGACCTCCGAGTATTTTTTCTAAAAAACTAAGAGAGGCTTATTGCTTGAGTTAGTTGTTCATCTATATGTCCGTAGATAATTAATCTATTTTCCATAACTTATGATGTTTCTGCAAAGAAATTAATGTTCCGATATCAATTAACATGCAAAACAAAATGAACACAAAATTAACATGATGTAAATAAACCAAAATATAAAATGAAAGTTAGTGTCCACACCACTTATATGAACATGACCCGATTAAAAGATAACACAACATCACATGACTTAAAATCTTAACACGAATACATTCTTATCTAACACGAAAAACACCCGAATAAAAATGAAAAGTCACAATATCTTATTTCTTTTTACTTAAAACGAACATAACCAAAATAAAAGCGACATGACACGACACGACATGACACAAATTGTTTTTTCGAACACGAACATACCCCAAATAATACACGAACACACCCCAAATAAAACACGAACACAATCCAAATATAATGTGATATGACATCCCAATTAAATTATAAGACGACATGACACGACATAGTAAAAAGCTTGATGAAAAATATGTAAAACACCTGTATAAAATAAAACAATTCAATTCACTTAAGAATATGCAATGTTAAATTGAATATGGGTTCGTAATTGTTTCGGCCAAATTTCACAACACTTAATATCCTAGCACGAACACATTTTTATCTAATACGAACAACACCCGAATAAAAGTGACACATCACAATATCTTATTTGTTTTTAGGTAAAATGAACCTAACCAAAATAAAAGCGACACAGCACAACACAATAAGATTCATTCCTACCAAATACGAATACAACCCAAATAAAACATGATCCAAATATAGACCACCCAATTAAATCACAATACAAACACAATCCCAATATAATGTGATTTGATACACCCCAATTAAATAGCGACACGACAAAGTAAAAAGTTTTATGAAAATATGTAAAACACTCGTATAAAATAAAATAATTCAATTCAATTTAGAATATACAATATTAAATTGAATATGGATTCGTAATGGTTTCAGCCAAATTTCACACGACTTAAAATCTTAGCATGAACACATCCTTATCTAATACGAACAACACCTAAATAAAAGTGCCACATCGTAATATCTTATTTTTTTATTTAAAAAGAACATAACCGAAATAAAAGCTACACGAGATGACACGCACAATTTTTTTATCAAACACGAACACACCCCAAATAAAGCACGATCCAAATATAAACCACCTAATTAAATCACGACACGAACACGAACCAAATAAAATGTGATATGACATTCCCCATTTAAATCGCGACACAACATGACACACTATAACATTTTATGAAAAATATGTAAAACACCCGTATAAAATAAAGTAAAAAATTAAATTCAATTCAATTTATAATATAAAACATTAAATTGGATAAGGATTCGTAATTGATTCGGCCAAATTTCTATTTTAGAAATTAAAATATTAAAAATACCTATGGGTGGAGATGTATTTCTTCTCTACTTTTCTATCATTGTAAAAACTATGCCAAGTAGACATAAAAATTTCTAAAAGAGAGGGCAACCCTCGGGGGTTGTTCAGTTATTGAAAAATGAGGGTATTTTCTAGAATACATTTTCTGTGGAGATAGAAAAATAGAAAATGTGTTCAAATAAATTATTTTTTCAAATTGAAAAATAATTTTTGAATTTTCGAATTTTCCACAAAACTGGAAAACGTTTTTTTTTTATGTTTTCTATTTTAAAAACGAGACCCATTTCTCTCATCCCATTTTAAAAATCAGGACCATATATCCCATTTCTGTCACTCAATATACATGGAGATCCATTTCCCTTATCACATTTCTCTCATCACATGTCTAGACATCTCATTACTCTCATCTAAGTAGAATATCTCAAAATTAAATCACTTTTAGATATACATATCTATTCTTCCTACATTACACACAAGGATGATAATCACACTTGTATATATTTATCACACATATAATATATACAACCATAGCATCTCCAGAATGCCCCCTCGTGATGCGGCATACTCTACTATCATGTCTATGTACCTCCCGTACGAAATCAAGGAATATTGGTTCGGCATGTCTCCTCAACCCCAAAATCAATCAACACACAATGGAGGCGAACATAGTTCCAAGCCTATAGGTTATGCACACGCCTAACGTGCCCAATTGACCGTCAATACTATCGTACACCCAGATAGTGATCGTACCTAGGTTTTAAGTTCTGGGGTACGTATCTAGACCTCACTAGAATCGTCAAGGTGGGATCGCCCTCTAGATGGGACCTCCGTGATAGTAGGGAGTGTAGGTATGTTCACACATAAGAAAGTACATAATAGGCATACACACAACCTATCCATATGTCGCATCTAGGCATAAATACAACCTATAATTATAATCCGTAGACGTATACACCCAACCTATAATATAGTATGTATAGGTCTATACACAACCTATAAATATAATCCGTACGTACTATATTTCTCTCAAATGCTCACCGCACTATCAATTTACAATTATGACTGAAAAAACGTGACTGTGTGATAATTTATTAAATTTGCAAATTTCTAATTTGGCACACTTATTTAATTAGAGTCTATTTTGAAACAGCCCTTAAACAAACAACAACGTGTGTTCTTGTGTCTATCCATAAACAAATAAATCATGCGACACAAATTTCAGGAAAAATCCCCAAAGGGCAAAACCTTTTATTTCATCATAATAAGTAACTCACAACTTACACGGATTACAATGAAATACAGTGACACACAAATACCCCCAGGCGTTGGTCGGTGTAGTCAGCAATGAATCCACATGCAGCGAACCCACATAGACCAAAATCCAATCAGCAAAGGAAGAACCGCAGCACTCCTCAGTGGCACACAACCATAAAACTTCGTAGAGACTCCCTTAGGAATAACACACAGTCCTCGGTTGCTGAGATCTCCCCACAAAGATGTACAAAAGCAAAGTAGTGTTCTTGGGTTCCAAAAGAATTCACCAAAGTATGGGAATGATTTGTGAATCAAAACATAAGTTTTGGGGACTCAAAAATATGAAGACTAGAGCTAGTAGAACTCTAAAAAATGTCTCTCCAAGTCTTGAAAAATAAATCCCTCGAAGTTGGCTTTTGTAGGAAAACCAAAAGAATTTTGAGTCGGTGGGACTCTTTTTAGCGTCAAGTACCTTGAACCGGTTTGGCATGTACCTCGAACCCGTTCCCCCGAACAGGTTCACTGTGTGATTCGCGAAACTTCGCTGGTTTGGGGTTAAAATAAATTAGCATTTTCTTTTAAGGAATTTTCTCCATCTACAAGATGTCATAACTCCTTCACCGTAGCTCGAATTGAGGTGTCGTTTCTTCCAGTATCTTTGTAGCGTCGATCTCCTCAACTTTCCAGTTGACCATACTTTTGGACTATGACTATAAAATTACCAAAATGCCCTTGAACTTTTCTATCTTTCCTTTCTTTCATTGTTTTGACTTATCTTGCGTACCACTTGCATAAAATCCCTAAAATCGTGGAATGTGGAGTCGTTGAGGCAGATGTGGGACACTTGATGAAGATGTTGAATGCTTGATTCCTAGAATTAGGATAGAAGCCGTCATGTGACATTGTGAGGAGATGTGCCAAATGTAGCGGCGTACGACATACACAAATGTAACATATCGGACATGAGAAAAATGTCCTTATAAATCTCCCCCTTATGTCTATTCCGGTACAAAATAAAAACTCCAAATTATTATCATTCAATTGACCTATAAAAATCTACCCTCCCATGAACCCAAAACTGGAAAGATACAAATGAGTAAGTCTTCATCGTTTGTTCTTTAAATCTTCAAAATCTCATATCTTTTCTCATTAGGGTGTGCAACATAATGATCTTCAATCTTAGTACCTACACACATGAGATAAAGAAAAAACCTTTGTGATGCACCGAGTTTGAAATGATATAAGGATAAAGCATTAATAAATCAAATCTCCCCCATAATGCAAAACTCCCCCATAACATGATAATTATTTCTCCTCCTTTTTATGATGTCCCCAAATAAACAAATAAGAAGAAACAATTAAAACATGGAGTGTCACGAAAAAACATAGCAAACATGGATTAAACTACGCGCATGCAAAGGAGTGCCTCAAAAACATTCACAAACTATTTTTGATTTTTCCAAATTTTCATACAAAAAAAAAGATACCAAAAATCACACCATGGATTTAAACTAAAACAACCAAGTCATGAATGTATGGGTGTGAACACATTCGATAGATAAATAAACTCAATCAATCATATGTGCACAATGAATACATGTACTCCTAACGAATGAACATCAAAAGTACGCTTAGGTGTAAAAATTATTGAATTTAGATGACATCGTCTTATGCAAGTCAACAAATCAAAGTCAAAGTGATTTCCACACCAATAACGTCCAAAGCTATGTAACGCTTTTTCAAGACTTTAAAGGATGTGCAAACCCATTTTAATTCTCCATTCAAACACCCTCATATATATTTTCATTTAGAGGTGTATAAACTAAATTCTCAAACTTTGGAGAATTGGTGCAAAAACCTAAATGGCCCATAATTGGCATGAATTTCTTTTTATTGCCTTTAAATTTTTTTCGGGATCTTTTAAACCTCTTTGGATCCCGAAAAATAAAATTCCTCAATTTTCTAGGTCCAATTTAAACGGTGGCTTAGTATTCGCGAAGGCCAAATGAACCTTTCGCAGCCCTTCCCCATTTTTAAATAAAGCACACAAACTCGCAAACAGTTCTTACATGCACAATTTTCTATCAAGTTTTATCACGCTTGGTTCATTCTAAGGACAGGATTGAAGTGAAAACACCCTACCAACATGTGATAAGACAAGCACAATAATCAAACAAATATGTGCATGTGTGCAATAAAGAAAATCATGAGTCAAACATGAAGGAAGTAACACTTAATTACATCTCAATGACTCCAAACATTATAAAGCACAAAGATGACATGATATATTATCTCAAAACACTATCAAATAGTCACATTAATAAATGGAATGAAATTGTGACTCGATCATCCTAAGTGTCCATCCATAACCAGTGCAAATAAAATACAAAACTCTTTTTGGATTTTTTTCAAAAATTTTATCAAAATAAAATCTTTTTGTATGTTTCAAAAATTTTCAAAAGAAAAAATTTATACAAAAAGTACATGTCATTACACTAGCAAATATATATCATGAAACCATAACTAGTGTATGACAAACACGCAAACACAATCATCTATATGATATGACAAGAGAATAATCACGTGCAAGCAAACGGGAATCAACTTGTGTAAAATCTAGTGCCTCTAAAAGTGATTTTCTAACCTAAATAGATGTGAAACGTCGTGTGTGGGATTTAGGAACCAAGTGAACACTAGACATAAACTTCCTTGGACATTTTCCAAGATCAAAATAAAAACGCTTAAGGTGACCTTTCCTACCACAATATGAACATGTGTAAACGGGTGGAATGACACCTATGGGTTGAACTTTTCTAAGATCCTTGAAATTGGTTGACCCTCTAGAACAAATAATGGTTTTGGATTTAGCATTAGAAGCATGAGAACAAGATGAGCCATTACTATCACTATCGAACCTACTCGAGTCCGTCAAATCATTTTTTAACTTCAAAATTTTTGACTCAAGCAAAGAATTAGACTCTTCCAATTTAAGGGACGCCTTTTTCAAATTTTCAAAAATTCCTAAAAGGGTATCTCTCTCTCCCTTAATTAAAGTAAACTTTTCTCTAAGAGTCTCTTCACGTGCCACAAATTCATTGATTAAAATATTTTTTCCCTCTTTGGCACAAACACAAACCATAAAATTTTTAAGATCCTCTAATTATTTTTCTAAAAATAGGACCCTATCATCAATCTCCTTTTTGGACAATTTTAAAGCATTAAATTCTTGGTCCAAAGAAAATAATTTTTTCACGATAAAAATCTCTTTGATTTTGAACCATTTGCAAAAGATCCATCGCGGATTTAAAACGAGAATTTTCTTTTTCCAAAAAATCAATTATTTTAGCAAACGTCAAATTCAAATGATTTGTATCATCAAAACTATGACTCGTGTCATCAAAGGGGGGCATCTGATTACATAAGTGCTCCATCGAGAAAATTGCGATTTTTCACAAAACTAATTTTTCAAAAAAAATCAATATCACACAAATTTTACGAAAAATTGAAATACGCAATAAATTAGTGCAACCAACTTTGATACCAATTTGACGAAGTCAAATTGTATAAAAAAAATAAATCCTTGAAAAATCAGGATCACGCAATAAATTAGCGTAACCCGCTCTAATACCAATTTGAAAAAACGTGACTGTGTGATTATTGATTAAATTCGCAAATTTTTAATTTGGCACACTTATTTAATTAGAGTCTATTTCGAAGCAGCCCTTAAACAAACAACTACGTGTGTGCGTGTGTCAATCCATAAACAAATAAAGCATGCGATACAAATTTTAGGAAAAATCCCCAAAGGGCAAAACCTTTTATTTTATTATAATAAGTAAATCGCAACTTACACGGATTATAATGAAATACGGTGACACACCAATACTCGTAGGCATCGGCCGGTGTCGTCAGCAATGAATCCATAGGCAGCGAATCCACATGGACCACAATCCAATCAGCAAAGGAATAACCGCAACACTCCTCAATGGCACGCAACCATAAAACATCGTAGAGACCCCCTCAGCAATAACACGCAGTCCTTGGTTGCAGAGATCTTCCACAAAGATGAACAAAAGCAAAGTAGAGTTCTTGGGTTCCAAAAGGATTCACAAAAGTATGGGAATGATGTGTGAATCAAAACATGAGTTTTTGGGACTCAAAAATATGAAGACTAGAGCTAATATAACTCTAAAAAACATCTCTCCAAGTCTTAAAAAATAACTCCCCAGAAGTTGGCTTTTATTGGAAAACCAAAAGAATTTTGAGCCGGTGGAACTCTTTACATTCTCAGGCACCTCGAACCGGTTCGGCATGTACCTCGAACCGGTTTGGCATGTACCTCGAACCAGTTTGACCCCCGAACTGGTTCACTGTGTGGTTCGCGAAACTTCACTGGTTTGGGGTTAAAATAAATCAGCATTTTCTTCTAAGGAATTTTCTCCACCTACAAGATGTCATAACTCCTTCAACGTAACTCGGATTGAGGTGCCGTTTCTTCCAGTATCTTTGTGGCATCGAGCTCTTCAAATTTCCAGTTGACCAGACCTCTGGACTATGATTGTAAAATTACCAAAATTACCTTAAACTTTCTTATCTTACCTTTCTTTCATTGTTTTGACTTCTCTTGCGTACCACTTGCATAAAATCCCTAAAATCGTGGAAAGTGGGGTCATTGAGGAAAATGTGGGAAATTTGATGGAGATGCTGAATGCTTGATTCCTAGAATTTGTATAGAAGCCATCATGTGAGATCGTGAGGATACATGCTAAGTGTAGCGGCGTACGACATACACAAACGTAACATATCGAACATGAGAAAAATTTCCTTACAATGACTCTCTATCATTTTTTCCTGAGTATTATTTTCTTCCCGAAGGGCCCTAGTGATGATACGAGAAATCACCCATATGTCGTTCTCATATCAGAAAGTAAAGTATAAGATAAAAATAAAGAAAGTAAATCAAGTAAGGAGACATGAACACAAGATATAAAGCGGTTCAACTATTAAAATGAGCCTACGTCCACTTTGTTGCCACACTCTCATTTTATTCTTACTGTAGTATAAGTTTACAAGGCCATTACAGGTGTACAATCTAGATGAGAGAGAGGAATACATGTATATAATGGTTTCGAGTGAGCTGGAGTGATGACTCTGAGGTAGATGGATAGCCCCCAAGTTGTGTAGAGAGAGTTTGGTAAAGCTTCGCCAAGGGTGGATATCTCAGATCTGGTCTCGGTCTATGGACCTGTCCTCTATATCGAGGTGTAGACCTCTATTTTTTGGTGTATATATGTAGGGCCAGAGTTGTGAGTGTCGCACCCTATACTGAGAAGCATGTGGCATGCACATAAGTGGCAGAATATGTAAACGTATGTGACTAGGTAGCTGGGGCAATGTCAAAACACTCCGCGACAGGGAACTCTATTTGTCATATCAATAAGCCCCCATGTCATAGTGCCAAGAGGTGGTGATTGGGGTTGTGCCTGAGTAGTCTCGTAATCTTTAAAATCTGTTGCATCCATAAAGTAATATATTGGTTATATCAATGATTTTAGGTTGCGGTTGGAATACAATGGTCTTCTTCAAAGCTGCCACGACCCTCTAATTCTTCTGCAGCCATATCAGCATGACGCTTCATCTTCCCGTGGTCTATTATATAAATAGATCCGACCATGGCCTTCATTACATTTCTAAAAACCTTGAGAGAAAATCAAAAATTGAACTATGTTCGTTTCTTTTCTTATTTTTTTCGGCGACCTTTCAAGACTGTGTGTGGTGGTATTGAGGTAGCGCAAGGCGGTTTGAGGCTGAGCAATCGATTTCCATCCATTTCCAGGTAATTTTCTCGATTAAAAACCTCTTCAACGACTTTATAATTCAATTCCTTTAACTGTACTTGATTTCTGATAGTAAATTAGGCCATTTGAACTCATATCCTTTGAGAAACTACGTGAATCAATTGATTATCTCTTGAACCCATATTTGTTAGATGAACTGAACTCGTTTGAATTCCTGTGATTGCTTTGATCGTAATAGGTGACTGATTTTGCATTTGAATCAAACTTCAATCTATGAAATGAACTATTAATATCCATGTCGGCTCAATAACTGAAACTTGCTGACTTAGGCTTAAATTCTTTGGACTTTTGAACTCCCAGTTTGTAGGATCTAAGTATAAAACAGACCCATGAAATGTTCTTGATGTTCTTGAGCTGACCTTTCAAATTCCAGTGCTTTGATCTTTTTGGTTAGGAAACCTTTTGTGTTATCCTATTTGAGTATATGATCGCGGCATGGTCCATGCCTGGCTGCGGCATAATAAACCTCCTTTTTACAATTTAGGGTCATCTTAGGTCAATGTCCGTAGCCTTTAAACATTAACTTATTTAAGAATTTGGCTGCGGCATGTAAGAATATAACATACCTCCTTCCTCAAAATAATATACCGTGGTGAAAGTTAACTTCCAAGACTTGGGCCCAACAATTGATCTAGTTAGCCAGTTATGCTCAACACTTATACTTTAGCCTTCAAACTTCATATATCTTTGTTCATACCGCAGTCTCTAGGAGACCTGTATGACTATAATGGCTGCGGCACCTAATCTGCGGACTTTTTCTACTTTTCAAGTATTGCTACAGCCATATGAGTTTTGATCCTGACAAGTTTCTCAAAGACTTTTGGACCACACACTTTAGAATTTCTCCCCTTGATATTCCTTCAATGCATCCTTTAAGGACAATAGGGTCTTTCCAGTTGAGAGATTGCCCTAATTCTATAGTGCAAAATCCATAATTAGATTCTGCGGCCATGGAGGAAGAGGCTAATTAAAGCAATCAACCAATGGCTACAAAGGGTCCATCTGAGGTTAGGGATACACCTGCTGGCACATCTGGGAGAGCTAAGAGACCTCCTGGTGCACTTGGTGTCCACAACATTATGACCTAAGAGTGGGTTAATCAGGTGGCTGAAGCATTTGACCTTCCTGCAAATGTTATATATACGTCTCCCTCCACGAACCAAAGGTCTTGCTCCATAATTATTAATGATGGAGTCTGCTTCCCACTCCACGCATTTGTATATAGGTTATGGCTGCTGGTACCAGACCCAATTAGGAATATCTTCGCTGCAATGAAGTTAGCCCAAACCCAATTAAATTCCAATGGTTAGAGGGCAATTGTTGCATCTATAGTGTTGTGGAAGGTAAGTTAGATAGAATTATAACCCCCATGGAGTTCTTCCACTTTTACAGACCAAAGGAGAACTCCGTCAAATTTTCTTGGTCTTACTACATGACTCCTCAAAATAATGAGGAATTGTACACTGGAAGACCTTCTGGTGTAAAGAACTGGAAGGGAAAATTCCTCTACATCTCTAGAGAAGGATGGGAGATTCACCCAGAGGAGTCAGAGAGAGATAAATCTCATAGGATGCAGTGATAGTGGGGATGTCCATCAAAACTAGGTACATAAGGCTACAGGGTTTGATAACATACTGCGTCCTGCTTTGCATTTTGCACTTGCTTTTGTTCCTTTTATTGTATTGTACTAACGTTAAGCCTCTTATGCAGCTCTTGATAACTTACACCTCAGTAAGCGACAGGAGAAAATGGTTGGAAGGTCTACGACAGTCAAGGCTAAGGAAAAACAATTCAGTACCTTTCTGCTTCCATATTTGAGGGAGGCTATTTCACCAACAAATCCTTGCCAACAAAGATGGTTACGGAAGATAACAATCACCTTTCTTTAACACTCCACATCACTTGTCTTCAAGTCATCAATGCTTAAAATCTTTACTTTGTGCCTTTTTCAGGTGAGGAGATAGATAGAGAGATTTTGAATACTCAACTACTAGAGATGGATGAAGATGAAGCTAAACTTAAAAATCCTACTAAGAAGGGAAGAAGTAAGAGAAAGAGGGATCCTGCCGCACTCCCAAATATTTTTGAACCCACTGTCGCTCAAGATACATATGTGACGAATCCTACACTTATGAGGGTTGCAGCCCCGGCCTTTGAGGCATATGAGGCCGCAACATCTAAAAAATAAGGTCATTTTGATGATGACATCGGTAATCATCTAGTTGCAATAGGACTGTTACCAATTGAATCTGAACTCCAAAGTGGTCGTGATGCCACTCTAACTACCCTCAGATCTCCGCCTCTGCAGTCTGTCATGATTGTGAATGATAATTTGTCACCTCCATAAAGCAGGCCTCCGCATCCACAATTGCGTACGCCAGATCCTCAGTCTTCTTGGGACACAACTGCCCGTACTTTCCATAGAATAAAAAAGGGCAGTTGATGGAGCTGACCTAGATCAGTTGGTGGATGAGGACCATGAGGACTTGGGGTAATATGTCCTCCACATTCTGTTAAGACTAAGTACTTCCAGCTCTCTAATAATTCTTTTTTGTAACTACAGGTTTATTTTCTAACTTCCAATTCCTTTACAGGTTGCAGAAGCTGTGATGACCCAAAAACTCAAGTACGAGGGTCTATACAAGCTTAAGGAGACCACAGATAGAGTTCATAATGTGGATTTAGTGAAAGCAATAACTAAATCTTTTGAAGCTGGAAATAATTCATCTACCGCGGCACTAGAGACTTACAAGATGAGTGTTGATGCAAAAATTCAAGCTGCAGACCAAGCCAAGAAAGATGTTGAGGAAAACTTTAAGTAAACTGCGGAGTCTCTCAAGGCTGCCTAAGCTCGGGCAGTGGAAGCTACTCAAGCTGCTAAATTTTGAAGAAGAAAGCTTGAACTTATTCAAAAGATATTTGAGGAATTACAGATCGAGGCTGATAATGATGATATGGCCCACACTGAGGCCCTAAGGAAAATAGAGGAAGATAATGATGTGGCCATTACAAGGAAAAATGAAGAACATGGTGCAACCCTTTAATTGGCCATAGATAATACTGTGGAATCATTCAAAGGCTCAAAAGAAGTTTTCCTCCTCAACAATAGAGATTATATCCACGGCTATCGAGAGCTCAGAAATAGGGTTATAAAAAACTTCCTTGAATCTAAAGAGAGAGTTCTTTCCTAGGCACTAGTGATGCTGAACAGTTGTAATGTGTTGCTGAGATGAAGGATGCAGCTGAGGAGAGAGACAAACTTAGGGACAAGGCAGAGGTCGTGGACAGTAGAGAAAGAATGTGAGACTGCTGCAGATAATGAAGAGGGGAATGAAGAAGATGATGCAGCCTCTTAGTCTTCTTTCAATTCTGAACATTGGGGTTGCATCTCTCTTAACTTAATTTAGGCTGAGGCCTTTTGATTGTATAACTTGCGCACTTTAATCTTTTGCTAAGGTTTCAGCCTTTGATCTATCTTTTGATATATAGGGATGCAACCCTTTTAAACTTCAGGGAATTTTATCAACAAGGCTGCGGCCTGTTCTGGAAATCAATACTTTCTACATTTGATATACATGCCTTATTTTTCCAATGCTTCAAAATTTGTATAGATGCTTTCATATTTGTAGAAACCAATGCCTTATTTTACTCCTTGAATGGATCACTATATTTGTAGATAGATGCTTTTTTAATACCTCCTTTATTGTCTGCTTTGATTTTTTATTTCTTTATTGAACAAGTTTGCAAAACTACTTCACTAACTGCAATGGTCATAA
Organism: Sambucus nigra; assembly: GCA_949130495.1. Lineage (NCBI taxonomy): Eukaryota > Viridiplantae > Streptophyta > Magnoliopsida > Dipsacales > Adoxaceae > Sambucus > Sambucus nigra. Next base: position 531,460,282 of record OX422214.1, read on the forward strand.
GGTTGCAACCTGTTTCGTTACCGACTTCTAAAATTTTAACTTTGTAGGGACATGATCCCCCAAGCCGCAGTGCCAATGGAATATTGCCTTGGGGCTGCGGCTTATCTCTTTCACTCCAATCTTTTTAAAAGGTCAAAATTTGGAGAATTTAAAGGCCACAACTGGTTTTAAATCCAGCAGCAACATGCTAATAAGTCCATTGCTACTTGTATGAATGAAAATCTTAAATGGCTGTAGCCATATTGATAAGGTTGCAGATCCTTTCAAACCTTTTTATTTTAGAGATGGAACTATGTACATATATGGGACACAATCAAGCCTCCCCAGTCTGGGTTATGCTATTAAGCCACCCACAACTAAGATATGGGATATTATCAAGCCTCCCCAGGCTGGGTTATTGTTAGGCCTTCCCGGGCTAGGTATTATGAAGCTTACCCAAGCTATATATTTGGATATATATAAAACCTTCCCAGGCTAGGACGTTTTTAAGCCTCCCCGGGCTGGGTTCGTTATTAAGCCACCCACAGATAATATGCAGGACATTATGAAGCCTCCCCAGGTGAATATGTGGGATATTATGAAGCCTCCCCAACCTAATATGTGGGACATTATGAAGCCTCCCCAGGCGAATATGTGGGATATTATGAAGCCTCCCCAGGCTAATATGTGGGACATTATGAAGCCTCACCAGGCTAATGACACATCTCAAAAGATGAGAGGGGGCAAATTAAGCCCTCGATACATATAAAGCCATCCCTGGAGAACTGGAGTATCCCGAGAGCAAATAATGGGCGTTAGTAGGCTACTCTTAATAGTTACTTTTAGCCATTTTCAATTATCACTTACCTCCAGATAATCAACTGTCACGACGAGAGTTGTGGGCCCATTTAGATATTATTATTCCCGATATAACATATTGTCTTGATTTGGAATCTGCTTAAGATAAAGAGTCTTTGATAAGATTACCTTTAGTGGAAGTGAGAATCAAAATATGGCACTATAAAGTGAACTTGATTCCATATATCTTTTCATATATATATATATATATATATATATATATATATATATGACTTTTAAAGGACAATACAAAATTTAAACAAAAACAGCTTAAGAAGAGTTTCACTATAAAATAGGAACAGATGAAACATGAACATAAGCATGAAAAATGGGAATGTGGCCTGATGAGTTTGCCAAATTGGTGTAGCATGTCTATCTAGGTTGTATCCCTCAGACATCCTTGAGGAATCGCTGCAATATCCCCTGCCTAATAATCCTTTCAACCTCATATTTCAGGGCATAACACTGCTTAGTGTCATGGCCATGTTCTTGGTGAAACTTGCACTGTTTAGCTTTGTTCCTCTTGTGTGGTGTAGCCCTCAGCTTCTCTGTCCATCTCAGCAACTTGTCCCTTTTGATGATTTCGAAGATGTACTCAATCTGGAAGGCCAATGGAGTGTAGGCCTCAAAGTATCTTTCATCTTTATCCACTTTCCTCTTCTGGGTCTTGTTAAGATCCCCAGGGGTTGGAGCTTTCGGCGCAGCCGCGGCAGTTAGGGTTGATGCAACAATCGTGGGTGCCGCACCCATATTTGATGAGGCTGCAGCCTCTAGCATGAGAACTCTCTGGGTCAAATAGTTGAATTGGGTTTGGAGTGAAGCATGACTATCGTAGAGATGGTTGAGGTGATTGTACAGTTGCACAATTTCATCTTTGACCTCTATGCTCTGGCTAGATTCTCCTTCCATTTCTGCTTTGTTAGTCTTTAAAATATATATATTCTGAGACAAAACTAGCATGTGTGAGTGATGAAAGAGATGTAGAAATAACCAAGTATAATAACCAGGATGTAGACTGCGGTAATATGCCATTGTAATGCCGTGGTCGTGACATGCTGAGCACAGGAAGTCGTTGTCGCGGCATCTCTAATAGGGCTACGACACTCTTGTCATGTCACATCCTGCTTTCGGTTGCGTGATGTGATTCCAAGGAACCTCAAACTAGGTTTGAACCATATGATCATTTATGGAAAATAAGCCTACCAGGGGTCTACCAGGGATAGATTAGTCTCTAAGTGATCCAAAAAATGGCACAACCATGGTAGAAAATCCTAGATAAAAGGCTCAAAAAGTAGCAAATGAGCAAATAAAACTCATCCCTAGTTACTCACCTTTGTGAGGCTATAACCTTTTCATTTTTCAACATCATCTAGGTGAGGTAACATCATCGGGGCATATAAAATAGATCTAGGGCCATAAAAAAAGATCCCCATAACAAATATGGAAATATGTAATACCCATTTAAGGGTGTATATACAAAATTCGAGCTCAATAACCAAAACTCTCCCATGAGATGATAATCTAAAGGATCCCCATGAATAAAATAAGGTGTATAAGAGACTAAAAAGTATAGAGAAATAAGATTAAAGTAACTCGTTTCCCACAGACGGAGCCAGATTGATGATACGAGAAATCTCCCATAAGTCATTCTCATATCACCAAGTTAAGTAGAAGATAAAAATAAAGTAAGTAAGGAGTCATGAACACAAGATATAGAGTGGTTCGACTATTAAAATGAGCCTACATCCACTTTGTTGCCACTCTCTCATTATATTCTTACTGTAGTACAAGTTTACAAGGCCATTAAAGGCGTACAATTTAGATGAGAGAGAGGAATGCATGTATGTAATGGTTGTGGGTGAGCCGAAGAGATGACTCTGAGGTAGATGGATAGCCCCCAAGATGTGTAGAGAGAGTTTGGCAGAGCTTCGCCAAGGGTGGATATCTCGGATCTGGTCCCGATCTCTGAACCTGTCCCCCTATCTCGAGGTGTGGACCTCTATTTATAGGTGGTGTAGATGTTGTGTTGCTGTTGTGAATAAGAGGGGTTGTGGCTTGTTAGGTGAACAGATTAGGGCCACACCCTGTAGCATGTAAGTACCGCACACTGCGTGTGAGGCTGCATCCTGGTGTATAAGGCTGCGGCCTATATATGTACGACCAGAGTTGTAAGTGCCACACCCTGTATAGAGAAGGCTGCGGCATGCACATAAGTGGAAGAATAGTCAAAAGGCCGCGGCTAGGTAGCTGGGGCATTGACAAAACACTCCGCGGTAGGGTACTATATTTGTCATATCACCTAGTTACCCCTTAAGTTATTTCAGTAGTTAATTCACTCGCGCACTACTGGTCTACATCGTAGGTTCAATCGAAATCCCCATGACTGGATCTCATTCTCCCAAATTCACTTACATTACAAATTACTCCCGATTAATCTTAGCCTTACTTCTTCTCACTTATAACTAAGACCCAACCCTAAAATTGGCCTATTAGTGATCATTATATCCTTCGCTATATTTAAAAAGTATCTCAAAAGTTCCACCTTAATTATTCACAAGTTCTACATGCCAATCCTACCCAAGATCATGCATTCGAGTCATCAATTTTCCAAGAACCGTATTTAAATCATCATATATAAAACCCTACACTACATAGGTATTATAACTTACTCAAAACATGTAAGATAAACACTTTCCTTATTATAGCAGGTCTTAAATTCATTTGTTCATGACGGAGTTAATCTCTCCTTGCTCCTATTATGATTCTGGCACGTCGATGGTGAGAATTGGTGTTGGAAGCTCCAAGAATCCTCTTTTCTTCCACTCTTGTGGCCTTTATTGGTTTATATTCTTCTAAACCTAGCCTCTTCTAAAAATTTGCAACTATAACCTTTCAAAATTCACAGCACCTCAACCCTAGGCTACCAAATGACCGGAATGCCCTAAAACAATCCCGGGTTGGTCCAAAATTATCCCGGGACCCAAACTATACAACCATGTATACTATTATGATTATTTCGACCCATTTGAAATCAATCGTGACCTCAAAATTACCATCTGAGTCACTCTACAACAATTTCACATCTCAACCTCAAATATTCTACACGCGACTCCGTGATGAGATTCCACACAGTCCCATCGATATCACTCGCTACGACGTATATTAATTGTCGTACAAAATATTTCATCAACAATAATCATTATTTCACAAAATATTTAATTCCTTCAAATCACGACACTTGTGTAATTTGAAACTATAACCGAATTACTTAATCTAACAACCCCGGTAAGTTTTGGGGTGTTTTTCAAAATAAAGAGGAAAAATAAATTTTGAGATAAAATTATTTTTATTGCTCAAATATGTTGGTTATGATTTTAGAAAAATAAAACTTCAAGCGGAATTGAAATTGGAGTTAAAGCGAATTTATATGAATTTTTTTATATTTTACCTTGTGGCATTTTTTAAGGAAAACTGTCAGATTTTAGGCATGATCGATCGATCGATGATTTTCATAGATCGATCGATGGTCCCAAAAAACGTGAACGTCAAGTATTTTTGAGGAGTTGTGGTTTGATTCAAACTCTTGTATTTTTACCTTATAAGAAGGGATCGTTGGCTATTGTTTTGGAACACCCTTGGGGAACAAAAATACTCAGAAAATATATTTTTATTTCCTCTCTTTTTATACACAAACATGCCCGTTAATTTATGCATTCAACCTTAGGTTTTGAGGTGTTCTTGGAGGCTGTTTTGGTGTTGATTCTTGGAGGTGTTTTTGATGATTCTTGGAGATAATTTTTGATGGCTTGTTCTGACTTTTCTGGGAAGAATTATGTTGGTTCTTGTTGGTGATTTAAGGTATGGGTTTTACACAATATGCTCCTTAATCTCACGAGTGTTATTCCTTTTGATTTCTTGTGATTATTGACTCATATTTAAATTGTTAAATTCTTTTGGAAATCTGGAAAATTATTTGTTGGAATCTAATTTTGATTCATGTGGTATTATTGTGTTAGGCATATTGTCATGAGATTTTAATATGGCACTGATGTTGAGAACCCGTTAATATTCTTGTTCCGGTTACTTGATAAAGTATGGCACGGTATGGTGAGGTCTGGTGACGCTGATTAATGTGTTGTTGAGAAATTTATTAGTAAAAATGCTTGAGATTCGCATTTGATTTGAACATTCATATTCGTATTGTTATGTTTTATTCACCGCTAATATTTGTTGAGCATCTTTCCTGTCATACTGTGTACTTCCCCATATTTTCTTTTAGTGGCAGGTTAGCGCGGATTTTGGGCGCTTTGGATTTGATTGGGATGATTTTAGCATGGATTACTTTGGGAAGAATTTTAATACAAGAGAGAAGACTTGTATTTATTTATTTTTATGTATAGAGTATTGGAGGTTTATTTTTTTAGCTGTTGTATTTATTCGAGAGACTTGTTGTATTTATTTGAAGAGATTTGAAATTATTGGTTTCTCTTTTGTTGTATTGGGATTTAGATGCTCTATACCTGTTATTTGTGGATTTGGTTAGTAGCGAGCCGTTCGCTCTCCCCGGGCGGGCAGGGTGTTACACTTAATTTCTATATACTCGAAATTATGGGGTATTACGTACTCCCCCCTACAAAGGAATTTGGTCCTCGAAATTAGGATAAGTGCAATACTAAATGTCTCGTATGCTTCCTTATTCCCATACTCTTAAGATTACTACACACACATCTATCTCTTTTGATTGTGAATAATCTAAAAAGGATTTAACTACACAGAGCGCGCATACACCCTATACCCGTGCATAACCGCACAAATGCTACTCGACTCCATTGGCCTAAAATCATGATATAATTATCACACCCCAGTTAAGATTACATATACATACAATAACTAAGGTACTAACCCATGTCCTAATGACCAAACCTCTCCCAACTTCCCACGTTCCCTAAGTTTCATACGTAGGTTGTCTCGTAAAGCAAAATCCAAACAAGGAACCCCCTGATACACTACTACCTAACATTGCGATCGTCGAGATCTATTAGGCCCTCAGTCCAAAACATATACCCCCAAATTCCTGTATGCTGACATAAAAAGTCTACTCGTCCACTCATCACTAAAGACGACATACAACACGATGCTCTCACTATCATTAAGTTCTTTGCACTATATACATAATGAGTTATATCTCTCTGCTCGATAATGAACACACAGCACCCTAAATCACATCAGCAAAAAGTCCCTACGCACCATGATCAAACATAATAAGATAACATACTCACCGAAGTCTATGATACCATACAATATATATATACATGCTCAACTCTCTTTTAGGTGATGCCTTGCATAACTATATATCTCATCCTGGAATTGCAAGCATGATATTTTTATCACACAATCTCCTACCTCTCAAACACTCGGTATCCAGTCACAACACATGATCATAATAAACTCTAGTTTCTCAAATTTCAAAAGTATCAAATCATAACATAAAAATCCTTTTAGTGCCCACACCCGTTCCCTTATAGGCGACACCGAAGAGCCCCACCACCCAACGATAAATACATTCATAATAAGGCTGATATCGCTAACGCATCCACTAAACCCGACTCACATTCAAATTATAATGTTAAAAAATCATATATTATGGTGCACCCATGTCACCCGAACTAATTCTGTACTCATAAGGATGAAATAAATATATTACCTCCATTTCCCATCTGCCTCGCCTGATCTTCACGTCCCAGAACATAATCCTCACGTCGAAACTGACCCATGATTTACTGCAATGGTTGAACATCCTGGACTCCATCCTATGTTTTCCCCTGTCTCGCTTTGGGAAATCCCTTTTATGTCCCACATACCCACAAATGAAACATGGATCGAAAAAATCTCCCTACCTCTGACCACGACCCAGATGGCCTCTGCCATTATTCCCTTAGCCCTGAGGAACATGTTGCTGCTACTGCTGAGGACCCAATTGGGCCTATTTGAAACCCTGAGTCTCAGGTTGGTAACATCCTGTCATGAACTTCTGAGCATCATCCCCCTGTCGAGAGTCCTTCCCCTGGTGTCTAGATACCTGCTGCTACGATACCCCACTAGCACCTCTACCTCCCGCTCCACCTCTCTGACTAGATTCTCCCACTCTCTTATTTCCCTTCAGATAGAAGCGCTGATCCTGGCAGTAAAGTAGTGCAGCATTGATGATGTTAATACAAGTCTCCAAGGCTGGGTTGCCAATTAAATGCTGCCTGATCCTACAGGCTAGTCCATCCATGAACTTTATTTTTTTCTTCTCTTCACTGTTTACCTCATCTGGTACAAAGTTATCCAAAGGAGTGAACTCTTCCTCATACTCTGCCACCGTGCGATCTCTCTGTACCACATCAATGAATTTCTTCCTCATCTTTGTTTGGATAGTTGATGGGAATTATTTGCAGTCAAACTGCTCCCAAAACTCCATAATCAACATCGTATCTCTCTCCTCAGTAATGGTAACTGACTTCCATGATTGCAGTGCTTCTCCCACAAGTTTGAATGTAGTCAACATCTGTTTTTGAGTGTCACTGCACTCAATCATTCGAAGATGGCACTGTAGGTCCTTCTTCCATTGGCACACTACAATCACATCTGAGCTCCCCTGAAACTCTGACGGGTGGACATTCTGAAAAGCCTCCAGAATCTTCTGCCAAATCGACGGCCTCGGATGGGCCTGAACTACTGGTGCCACTAGCGGCTGTGGCTGTGCCTGTTGAAACTGAGTTGCCATGGCAGTCATAGTTGCGTTGACTGCTTATGACACTATCTCGACCACCTTTGCAACCATGACTATCTTCTATGGTGATTGTGGCGATGGTACCTAGGGCTCATGTTGAGCCTCCTTCTCTTCACCAGTCCTCATCGTCGCTCTAACTGGTCATCCTTTCTTGGGTGGAATACGAAATTAGATCGAATTGTATGAGTTCTTCATCAAATACAAAAATAATTGGTAGAAGGACGTAAATATGCATACGTAAGATATGACACCCCGCCTAATTAAATACCGGTTGATCAGTCCTTTATTAAATTATAACCAAGGTGAACGGTTGGTTCATTCTTAGCATCACTGTCGCAAAAATACCTTTTCAAATTAAACACCCTAAATAATTAAGCTAAGTGACAAAACCATTTTTTTTTAACATTTCCAAATTTAATTTAAACCAATAATCCAAAAACCCTTCATAATTCACAGTTTAAGAATAACACAACAACTAGACTGGAAATGATAATCCACGCAATTTAAGCATTCAACTAAATAATTCCAACTTTAAAACTTTAAAGGGAAACATCCTGACAAATAAAATCCCAAAGTATAATTACTGGAAATAATAAATCACAATCTCGGATAAAACCAACTGAATAATGGAAATAGGGCGACACATGCCCAACTGGATAAAATGAAACTAGAAGTGGAATCGATAATGAGGTCGTCTAAGCAAGAGGCCTCCAACTCCCACCTAAGCTGCAACACGTTCCTTCCAAAGGATCCTATGCAAAACGCCCCTGTGGATGTATATATATATAAGAGAGAAGAGAAAATAGGAAACGGGTCAGAGCCCGATTGTAAAACAGTTTAAAATTTAGTTTAGAAAGAATTTAAAATGCTTACCGGCTAATGCAAGAATCATATTAGTGTGCGGCACTCTCTTGATAAATTCTCACCTCTCTTCTAATGTGAACACCTACCGCACTACTAATCCCAACAGTTTAGCTTATCTTAAGTTACTCACAAGGTTTCATGTTGACAATTTCTAGTGTAAAGAAATTCAATTTCTAAAAGAAAAGTTCTTACATAGACCTCATTGATTATAAAGTCAGTATGGCCTCAAACTTTTCAAAAACTTATACCCGAGTTGAAATATTATTTATTACTTACCTACCTTTTTGTCACAATAGAAAATTCCCAGACTTCAAGTTTATATATATATATATATATATATATATATATATATATATATATATATATATATATATATATATATATATATATCACTCATATAATATATATATATATATACTATCGGCACCCCACGTAAAACTTATGGTTCTGGCATACTCTGCTATCAAGTCCCCGTATCACTCGTATTAAGGTAAATACTAGTTCGGAATCACTCTCGAACCGTATTAACACAAAACACATACAAATTGAGGCGAAGCATAGTTCCAAGTCACTAAGAGGTCAGCACATACCCTTACCTCTCTTAGGACCATCTGACTATCGTTTCAATAGCTTGTACCAAGGATTCCTATGTTCTAGGGTAAAAGTCAATATCCCCAATAAAGGTCCCATCGAGATAAGACCGTCCCAGCGTGATAACCTCAGTGCGGGCATGATTTTTAACACGTAATAGTATATGCACAAACACAGTCATATATGTATACTACCATTCCCATTTCAAATTTAGGTACGCCTACGACCCATACTTATGATATTTATTCTTATCGCACATTACTAGGTTATCCTGTATAACTGTTTGTCTCTTATTCTTATTTAAATGGGATTATTCCAAACCTTCTTCGTAACACTAGTGAAATCCTATCTCCTTAAGTGTAATTTCAGTAGGTACTCTTTTACTTCACGACGTAACTTCCTTACGAGTCTCACCTTTAGACACACGTTCCCATTGTTCCTTAAATGTAAAACATCTCCGTTAAATGTTAATCTCGTCTTACATTAAAGGTTCCATTTTTATGAAGTCCTACTGGTCTTCTTTCTAGCCCAAAATGTTCTCACAAATTATCCAAGGATTTCTATTCATTTAACTTGGAAAAACCTATTTAAAAAGGGAATTTGAGTTTTCCAAGATGAGTCGATCGATAGATGGCAGGTGCTCAATCGATCTATGCGTCGATTGATCGATGCTCTTGGGTCGATCGATCGATCAAGCTGGTATAGCGAAACTGCAGAATTTCCAATTACGGGAATGTTATTCCAAAGTCATTCAAATTACCATATTTGGTTTCCAAACTTCCAACAAATTATACCACAAGTGTTATAACCCCAAATAACGAATATTCTATGTATGGCATGCGAGTTTTCATCAATTATAACGAATTAAAAGGTTAAAATCCAGAAAAATTACAAGAACCCTAATAATTCCTTTAACTTAGTTCTTCCCATTCTTTTCCCAGATTTTCTACTCCTAACGCAATGAAATTCCATGGTTCAACCTCTACCTATGAATTGGATTTCCAGAATACGTCTTTTACCTCTACAACGTGCAAATTAGAGTCTCCCATACATGCTTTCTTGCACAAGAACTAGTCTTAATCAACCCTAGACTAATATCATTGAAGCATTAACTGAATTAGAGCAAGATAGATACTTGCCTTGGAATTCTTGGTTCAGATTTGTGGAAACGATTGGCGTGGTTGTGATCCTTGTTGTGCGATCTAACGTTTGCCGGCGACGGCGGTGCAAACGGTGGAGTTCTTGGCCTAGAACTCCTAGGAAATCTCCTCTTCGTCTCCAATGGTCGTCTATGGTTTATGGTTCTTCTAAACCTAGAAGATGACTCCTACCATCTGATATAACCTTAGAAAAATTGTGGGTTTCCATGCCCAAAAATATAAAATGTCTAAAACGCCCTCCCAAGATGTTAATTAGGCCTAGGAACGCCCCGAGACCCAAACTAAACCCCCGGGTACATTATTTTGACTATCTCGACCCTTCCGGACACATTGACGCACTCAAAATGACCATACGGGTGACTTATAATTTATTCACTTTTAATAGTTCAAATTTAATCCTGACACGACACAGGCGCAGCCCGATAAATTTCCAAAATTATCAAATTTGATTCTCGTGATAATTTTACTAAATTCAATTACACCTCTTTCTTTACCCGTAAAGTAATTTACAACAAAATTCCAATAATTACTAACTTTCATCACGCTAGTAAGTATTTAAATGATTTTTCGGATTAATATTAAATTAATATCTCTAATTAAATTTAATAAATCCCCAAAATTTAAAAGTCATAAAAATACGGGGTATTACATACTTCCCCCCTAATAACGGAATTTTGTCCCAAAATTCGAAAAATAAGGTATACCTGGTAAGAATAACTATGGGTACTTCTCACGCATGTCAGCCTCACGTTCCCAAATGGATTCCTCCACATTATGATGCTCCCACTGGACCCGTACAAGTTGTACTACTTTCGATGTCAATCTCCTCTCGCTATGGTCTAGAATAGCCATTGGCCTCTCCTCTTAAGAGCTATCAGGTTGTAAGTCAATCTCCTCGATTGCGATGTGGGTGTGGGCCATGTCATCCTGAAGGTATCGTCTCAACGACGAGATGTGGAATACATCGTGAATGCAGTGTAAATGCTCTGGCAGTCCCAACCTGTATGCTACAGGCCCAATCCTCTCGATAATGGAAAATGGTCCCACGTACCTCGAGGCCAGTTTCCCTTTCTTCCCAAACCTCATCACTCCTTTCATAGGAGATACACGTAGTAATACTTGGTCCCCCACATTAAATTCTCGAAAGAACCGTTTTGCATCGGCGTAGCTTTTCTGCCTGTTTTGGGCTACCCGAATGCGACTCCTAATAATCTCAATCCTAGCAGAGGTTTCCTGAATCACCTCTGGTCTGAGCAACTTGTTATCCCCCACCTATAACCAACAAGTGGGATAACGACACGACCTGCCATACAATGCCTCAAAAGGAGCCATGCCAATAGTGAACTGATAAGAGTTATTATCAACAAACTCCGCCAGTGGAAGATGTGTCTCCCAACCTCCCCCAAAATCAAGGACACACATGCGTAGCATATCCTCCAACATCTAATTGGTACGCTCTGTTTGTCCATCTGTCTGTGGGTGATAAGCTGAACTCAACCTCAACTCTATACCCATGGGCTCCTGAAAACTCTCCCAGAAATGCGACACAAAAATCTTGTCTCTATCTGACACAATATCCAGGGGAACCCCATGTATTCTAACAATATCAGCAATGAACAACTGAGCGTATTGGCCCATGGTATAGTCTGTCCGTACTGGCAGAAAATGGGCCACCTTGGTCAAACGGTCCATAATCACCCAGATGGAGTTGTGGCCCCGCTGTGATGTAGGCAGCCCAATAATAAAATCCATGGAAATACTCTCCCACTTACACATGGGTATTTCCAACGGCTGAAGCAACCCCGACGATTTTTGGTGGTCCACCTTTACCATCTGGCAAGTAGAACACTTGGACATGAACTCAGCAATGTCCTTCTTCATCCCACTCCACTAGTATTGCCGTCTCATATCCTGGTACATCTTATATCCTCCGAGATGCACTGCAAATCGGGAGCCGTGAGACTGGGTCATCACTGCATGACATAAGTCTGCTCCTTCTGGGAACACCAATCTCCCATTAAACCTTAAACCTCCATCGGAACTAATTGAATAGGACTCAGCACCCTCGGCTAAAAGCCATACAATTTGCTCCTGGCAAAATGAGTCTGCTATCTGTGCCTGTATTATCAACATCATAATCTCGGGTGTCACCGTTATAGCAGATATGAATGAATGGGCTACCGCATTCTGGTGACCCAACTCTTTCCACTTTGCTTTCCAGACGTCCACTACATCATTTATAGGTCTACAGCTCAACGCATCAACAACTACGTTGGCCTTCCCCGGATGGAACTGTTTATCGAACTGATAGTCTTTCACAAACTCTAACCACCTGCGCTGACCCATATTTATCTCTCGCTGAGTGAATAGGTACTGCAGTGACTTGTAGTCTGTGAACAAGCGAAATTTCTCCCCCAGTAAATAGTGTCTCCATATCCTCAACGCAAAGACGACCGCTGCTAACTCTAGGCCGTGAGTGGGTAATTCTTCTCGTGCGTCTTATGCTTGCGAGAGGCAAAATCTATAGCCTTCTCTTCCTGCTGAAGTACTCCCCCAAGTCCCCGTAAGGAGGCATCGATGTAAACCAGATACTCCATGCCCGACTTGGGTAAAGCAAGGACTAGTGCTGAAGTCAGCTTGTCTTTCAGCTCATCGAAAGCCAATTGATAAGTATCGTCCCAAACATATGGTATCCCCTTGCGCGTCAGGTTCGTCAATGGGCCCACTATCTTGGAGAACCCTTGAATGAATCTCCTATAGTACCATGCTAACCCCAAGAAACTACACACTTCCATGAAAGTCGTGGGCTTTCCCCACTCCCTCACCATTGACACTTTACTCGGGTCAATCGCTATCCCCAGTTCAAAAACAACATGTCCCAAGAATTGTACTTCCCGTAACCAGAATCCGAACTTCTCATACTTAGCATACAGCTGATGCTCTCGTAAAGTCAGAAGAACTTACCTCAAGTGCTCAGCATGATCTTCCTCAGTGTGTGAATATATCAGAATGTCATCTATGAAGACGATAACAAACTGATCCAAGAACTCTATGAATACTCGGTTCATTAAGTCCATGAATACGGCTGGAGCATTTGTGAGTCCAAATGGCATCACTCTGAACTCATAGGACCCATATCTCGTCAAGAAAGCAGTCTTCGAAACATCCTTCTCCTTAATACGTAGCTGATGGTATCCTGACCTCAAATCTATCTTCGAAAAGAAAGTTGCTCCCCTCAACTGGTCGAACATATAATCGATTCGAGGCAAAGGATATTTGTTCTGTATCGTGACCTTGTTCAGCTCCCGATAGTCCACGCATAGCCTAAGTGAACCATCTCTCTTCTTCACAAATAAGAATGGAGAGCCCCAAGGTGAGGTACTCCTATGAATGAATCCCTGACCTAACAGCTGCTCTATCTGATCTCGTAACTCCCTCATCTCCGCTGGAGCCATACAGTATGGAGCGCGTGCTATCGGTCGAGTATCCGGTAACAAATCTATGACAAAATATATCTCTCGACTGTGGGTAGGCCTAGTATTTCTTGAAATACATCAGAATACTCACGAACGACTGGAATTGAGTCTAAGGGAATCAAGACCTCCTTAGAGGTATCCTCCTCTATGTAATAAAAATGAGCAGTAGAACCCCCCTCTGGGCGAGGCATCGTCACTACAAACATCTCCTTCCCCGGAATGGCAAAGACAATACTCCCACCAAAATAATCTATCACGGCTCTGTATGCTATAACGTCGTGCTCATGCATATCTAAGACTAACATGTACGATGGTAAAATTAAGCTACCAATCTCTACTCCCACACCTCGACATATAAAGAAAATTAACAATCCATTTCCCAGTGGTGAGTCTACGCATGTCAGAGTGCTCTCTGCTGTGGCTAATAACCCTAAAGCCTTCGCAAAGTGAGTAGCTATAAAATAGTGTGTCGCCCCAGTATCAAATAAAACCAGACCCATAGTACCATGGATAGGAAACGTACCCTCAATCGTGGGTGGTGCTTGAGGAGCTGCTGCCTGGTAGACGTTATAGACACATTCGTACTGTAACTGCCCCTGCTGGAATGGAGCTGCTGGGATGGATGGTAGGGTTGGTACCTCAGCTGGTCCTGGGAGGGCGACTGGAAAAAGTGGCCTCTGTGGCTCATTACGGGCACCCTACTACTGTGGGGACCTATCTCTAGACAATCATGGCGCCTATGGCCATTTTTACCACACCCGAAGCATCAGCCCCTGAAATTTCCTCCCCTCTGTCCCTACTGATTACGGCCCTGCTGGCCGTTACCACCTCTCCATTGGCCCTGATGGCCTTACTGCTGTCCCTGTGGCTGACGATATTGGCCCGGCTGGCCCTGCTGATTAGACTGGCCCTGCTGGCCCTACCTAAATCCCCCAACTGCCTGCCTAGAGTCACTTGATCGGAACCGCTTGGCAGGGTCCCCCTGATGGGAACTCTGCTCATGCTGACAAGTCTGTCCCTGATATGTCGATGCTCCACTAGCACCACTACCCCCTATCCTGCCCTGCTGGTTGGACTCTCCTGCTCGCTTGCTTCCCTGCAGGTGGAAGCGGTGATCCTGGAAGTGTAACAAAGCAGCATTGAGTACGTCTGTGTAGGTACTCAGTGACAGATTTCCTATGAGGTGCTGACGGATCCTCCAAGCCAGCCCGTCCACAAACAACAGTATTTTCTTTCCCTCAGTGGGTGCCTCATCTGGCACTATAGTGAGAAGTCTTGTGAACTCCTCTTCGTACTCAGCAACAGTCGAATTCTCCTATTTCAGACTCAGTAAGTTCTGCCTCATCTCAGTCTGCACGATGGATGGAAAGTATTTGTTGTCAAATCGCGTCCAAAATGACTGAATAGTGATAATATCCCTCTCCTCCAAGGTGGTGGTGGACTCCCACCAATGCAAAGAGGCCCCCACTAGCTTGAAGGAAGCCAACAACTATTTTTACACGTCCGTGCATTCGTACATGCGCAGATGCCTCTGGATGTCCTTCTTCCATTGGATGCCTACAATAATATCCGAACTACTCGCAAACTCTGGGGGATGCACCTTCTAGAAGGCATCCCTAACTCGCTGCCATGCAAATGGAAGCTGTGTTGGTACTGACGTCACTGCCTGAACCTGGGGTGGAGCCTGCTGTACTACCGCTAGCACGGCATTCACCGCCTGAGCAACGCTAGCGGCTACCTCGGTTGCGTTCATCGTTCCCTGAGCCGGAGCTGCGGGTTGCTCAGCTTGGGCACCCCTATCCTTGGGTGCGCGTCTCGGAGGCATCTGAAACGTAAAGGAATTTTATTAGTCTACAGTTATTATCAAATCTCAAATAGCTGAAGACGTAAGCGTAAGAGCAAGAATACAACAATCCTAAAAATAGGGCTCTATAGCAAGAACGCTAAGCTGAAAGCGAAATAAGCCGTACAGATCCTAAAGGACACTAGAACCTGATGCTCTGATACCACCTGTGACACCCCGCCTAATTAAATACCGGGTGATCAGTCCTTTATTAAATTATAACCAAGGTGAACGGTTCGTTCATTCTTAGCATCACTGTCGCAAAAATACCTTTTCAAATTAAACACCCTCAATAATTAAGCTAAGTGACAAAACCATTTTTTTTAACAATTCCAAATTTAATTTAAACCAACAATCCAAAAACCTTTCATAATTCACAGTTTAAGAATCACGCAACAACTAGACTGGAAATGATAATCCACGCAATTTAAGCATTCAACTAAATAATTCCAACTTTAAAACTTTAAAGGGAAACATCCTGACAAATAAAATCCAAAAGTATAATTACTGGAAATAATAAATATCAATCTCGGATAAAACCAACTGAATAATGGAAATAGGGCGACACATGCCCAACTGGATAAAATGAAACTAGAAGTGGAATCGATAATGAGGTCGTCTAAGCAAGAGGCCTGCAACTCCCACCTAAGCTGCAGCACGTTCCTTCCAAATGATCCTATGCAAAACGCCCTTGTGGCTGTATATATATATAAGAGAGAAGAGAAAATAGGAAACGGGTCAGAGCCCAATTGTAAAACAGTTTAAAATTTAGTTTAGCAATTATTTAAAATGCTTACCGGCCAATGCAACAATCATATTAGTGTGCGGCACTCTCTTGATAAATTCTCACCTCTCTTCTAATGTGCACACCTACCACACTACTAATCCCAACAGTTTAGCTTATCTTAAGTTACTCACAAGGTTTCATGTTGACAATTTCTAGTGTTAAGAAATTCAATTTCTAAAAGAAAAGTTCTTACATAGACCTCATTGATTATAAAGTTTCTTAGTATGGCCTCAAACTTTTCAAAAACTTATACCCGAGTTGAAATAATTATTTATTACTTACCTACCTTTTTGTCAAAATAGAAAATTTCCAGACATCAAGTTTATATATATATATATATATATATATATATATATATATATATATATATATATATATATTAATCACTCATATAATATATATATACTATCGGCACCCCACATAAAACTTATGGTGCTGGCATACTCTGCTATCAAGTCCCCGTATCACTCGTACTAAGGGAAATACTAGTTCGGAATCACTCTCAAACCGTATTACCACAAAACACATACAAATTGAGGCGAAGCATAGTTCCAAGTCACTAAGAGGTCAACACATACCCTCACGTCTCCTAGGACCGTCTGGTTATCGATCCGATAGCCTGTACCAAGGATTCCTATGTTCTAGGGTACAAGTCAATATCCCCCATAAAGGTCCCATCGAGATAAGACTGTCCCAGTGTGGTAACCTCAGCGCGGGCATTGTTTTTAACACGTAATAGTATATGCACAAACACAGTCATATATGTATACTACCATTCCCATTTCAAAGTTAGGTACGCCCACGACCCATACTTATGATACTTATTCTTATCGCACATTACTAGGTTATCCCGTATAACGGTTTGTCTCTTATTCTTATTTAAATGGTATTATTCCAAACCTTCTTCGTAACACTAGTGAAATCCTATCTCCTTAAGTGTAATTTCAGTAGGTACTCTTTTACTTTACGACGTAACTTCCTTACGAGTCTCACCCTTTAGACACAAGTTCCCATTGTTCCTTAAATGTAAAACATCTCCGTTAAATGTTAATCTCGTCTTACATTAAAGGTTCCATTTTTATAAAGTCCTACTGGTCTTCTTTTATATCCCAAAATGTTCTCACAAAATGTCCAAGGATTTCTATTCATTTAAGTTGGAACAACCTATTTAAAAAGTGGAATTTGAGTTTTCCAGGAGGAGTCGATCGATCGATGGCAGGTGCTCGATCGATCGATGCGTCGAACGATCGATGCTCTTGGGTCGATCGATCGATCGAGTAGGTATGGCGAAACTGCAAAATTTCCAGTTATGGGAATGTTATTCCAAAAGTCATTCAAATCACCATATTTGGTTTCCAAACTTCCAACAAATTATACCACAAGTGTTATAACCCCAAATAACGAATATTCTACATAAGGCATATGAGTTTTCATCAATTATAACGAATTAAAAGGGTAAAATCTAGAAAAATTACAAGAACCCTAATAATTCCTTTAACTTAGTTCTTCCCATTCTTTTCCCAGATTTTTTACTCCTAACACAATGAAATTTCATGGTTCAACCTCTACATATGAATTGGATTTCCAAAATACGTCTTTTACCTCTACAACATGCAAATTAGAGTCTCCCATACATGCTTTCTTTCAAAAGAACTAGTCCTAATCAACCCTAGACTAATATCATTGAAGCATTAACTGAATTAGAGCAATATAGATACTTTCCTGGGAATTCTTGGTTCAGATTTTTGGAAAAGATTGGCGTGGTTGTGATCCTCGTTGTGCGATCTAACGTTTGGCGACGACGGCGGTGCAAACGGTGGAGTTCTTGACCTAGAACACCTTGGAAAGCTCCTCCTCTTCCTCTCCAATGTTCGTCTATGGTTTATGGTTCTTCTAACCCTAGAAGATGACTCCTACCATCTTATATAACCTTAGAAAAATCGTGGGTTTCTATGCCCAAAAATATAAAATGTCTAAAACGCCCTCTCGGGATGTTAATTAGGACTAGGAACGCCCCGAGACCCAAACTAAACCCCCGGGTACATTATTTTGACTATCTCGACCCTTCCGGACAAATTAACGCACTCAAAATGACCATACGGGTGACTTATAATTTATTCACTTTTAATAGTTCAAATTTAATCCCGACACGACACAGGCGCGTCCTGATAAATTTCTAAAATTATCAAATTTGATTCTCGTGATAATTTTACTAAATTCAATTACACCTCTTACTTTACCCATAAAGTAATTTACAACAAAATTCCAGTAATTACTAACTCTCATCACGCTATTAAGTATTTAAATGATTTTCCGAATTAATATCTCTAATTAAATTTAATAAATCTCCAAAATTTAATAGTCATAAAAATACGGGGTATTACATAAGGGAGAATAAAATAATCCTAAAATAAGGTTATATATCAAAGAATGATACGCTGAAACCACTGTTCTAAAAAACCCGCCTAGGCTTGAGGCTTGGGTGAAACGCCCCGCCTTACGGTTTTCATGCCTTATTCTTGGTAAAACCCTTAAGGCGCACTTTTTTCTAAAAACAACAATGCTTTAGTGAAACGATATCGCATTTTAAAGAATTTTTTTACAAACTGGACCATTATCTCATTCAAAATAATCAAATAGTATTTTAATTTGCATATATTCAGACATATTTTTATGATACGTACAATTTTAGTATTTTAATAGCCTTGTTATGGTTAATAAATATTAAAATATATTAAGAAGGCCTAAACGCCTTTTCACGCCTTTTTACGCCTAATGCCCTCCTAGGCTTCTAAGGCTTAAGGCTTGACCTCCACGCGTCGATCACGCCCCGCGTTTTTTAGAACCTTGGCTGAAACGTAATAAGTCGCACTGATCCTAAGGACACTAGAACCTGATGCTCTGATATCCATCTGTGACACCCCGCCTATTTAAATATCGAGTTATCAATCCTTTATAAAAATAAAATAGGAATCTCATTTGGTTCATTCTTAGCATCTCTATCGAAAACGTTTTAAAATTTCTAACCACCTAGTATTAAACAAAAAGCGAGTCTTCTCAAAGCAGTGCCAATCGACTCCGCAGTCAGAGCTATTGGAATTAAAATGGCATCCAGATGTAATTGCTTCTCCTTATCAGAAGAAAGTTCGTCTCATCTTTTCTTCTCAGGTCTTATAGCTTCTCAGGTATGGGCATTTTTTGAAGATAGACTTGGATTCAACTTTCATTCTTCCTCTTCTTCACAGAAAATCATTTTTTGGTGGTTGAATTCTAGCTCGGATCCAACTTTTAAAAGGTTGTGTCAGCTTATCTATTGCTTTATCTTGTGGGAAATTTGGTTGAGTAGAAATAATTCAAGATTCCACAATATCTCCATGAATCCTCTTCTAATCATTGAGTCAATTCAAAAAAGAATTCAAGAATCTTTCTTCAATTTTGGATTCCCTCAATCTTCATCGAAAAAATGTTTACATTCTTTGAAAAACCTAAACATTCCTTGTTCAATTCCTAAACACCCTTCCTTCTCTCTCATTGCCTGGTCAAAACCTCTAATAAACTTCTTGAAGCTAAACACAGATGGTGCTTGTGATTCTAGTAGAAGAATGGGTCTGGGAGCAGTCTTGAGAGATTCTAAAGGTGACTTAATCTGGGCATTTCATAAGGGCATTCGTGATGGGTCTAATAACTTGGCGGAGGCTATGGCTATCAAACACAGCTTAGCTCATTGCATACTAAAAGGATGGACCAATATTAT
Source organism: Sambucus nigra (assembly GCA_949130495.1). Lineage (NCBI taxonomy): Eukaryota > Viridiplantae > Streptophyta > Magnoliopsida > Dipsacales > Adoxaceae > Sambucus > Sambucus nigra. The sequence goes on from OX422214.1 coordinate 531,480,369, forward strand.
AGTTGAATCAGATTCTGCTCTAATTGTCAGTTGCATAAATGATCATAACAAAATTCCTTGGAAAATAAAAGAAGAAGTACTACAAATTCAAGATCTCATCAAAGGCCTAAACATTAAAGTTTCTCATTGCTTTAGGGAATCAAACTTCACCGCTGATTTGTTATCAAAGATTGGAATGGAAGCTCAAGAATCCAAAATGTTCAACATAGTAAATGAATTGCCGAGGGAAATTAAGGGGTCTCTTTATTTAGATAAACATCATGTCCCTTACTTGAGAAAAGTGTGTAAAGATTATTCATGTATTAGATAGTTTCTTTTCCTCTATGTATAAGCTCTCAGAGAAGCTGTTTCTCTCCAATCAATAAATTCTAAATTTTCAAAAAAAAAAAAAAAAAAGCGAGTGCCAAATTTTATATTTCATTAAACAACAACATGGGAAAATAAATACAATAACCAAACCATCCACGCAGTAATGATAATATGAATCAATTACAAGATAAATAATTGAATAAAAAATACTGAATAAACCATCGGTTCCCAGTCTAATATAAGATCCAACATAAGTGATAAAACCGAATACAAATTCTGAACTGAAACAAATGTAGTAGCTGAATGGGCAACACGCCCAAATGAAATGCTGAGTAACTGATCCTGCTCTAGAAATGAATGACTGAAGTGCCTACTCAAATCCTGCATGCCTTCACAATCGTTGTAACTATGCATTCCTGGAATGAATCGTTAAGCTTGGCTTCCCTATGGATGGACACCTAAAAGGTTTTGAAAAATAGATTTGACATGGGTCGGAGCCCAAGAAAACCTTTTGAAAATAATTAGTAAGAATTTAAATCCCAGTTTAAAAGAAGTTATTGATTACAGACGTTAGTTCGCATACACTCTCTTGAGTTCCTCACCTCTCATTTGTAGTGCACACCTAACGTCTCCTACTTATCCCACCTAGTTATGCTACCCAACCTAACTAGACCCCATTGGTATCTAACTAACCACTATCTGGTTAAGCTCACTCGTACTGACCATACAATACGTTATATTATACCCTTAATTATCATTAAGTCCATAGTTAAGTTTCTCTTTAACTTTCCCATACCGCCTATACAATATACTATCGTAACATTAACAATTAACATCCCTCATATGCTATTATTAAAGCGTAACTAAGATTCACGTATGTTATCATTAAACCATTTCATTAAGTTGATCTACTTAAATCATCTTTAGATATATGCTATCTGACTTTACTGCCTTCACACAATAAGTAGATTATCTCATAATTAAATCACTTTTAGATATACATATCTATCCTTCCTAAATTACATACAAGTAGGATAATCACACTTGTATATATTTATCACACACATAACATATACAACTATAGCATCTCTGGAATGGCCCCTTGTGATGCGGCATACTCTGCAATCATGTCCATGTACCTCTCGTACGAAATCAAGGACTATTGGTTAAGCATGTCTTATCAAACCCAAAATTAATCAACACACTATGGAGGCGAACATAGTTTCAATCCTATAGGTTACGCACACACCTAACGTACGCAATTTACTGTCAGTACTATTGTACACACAGATAATGATCATAACTAGGTTCTATGTTTTGGGGCACACATCCAGACCTCATTAGAATCATCAAGGTAGGATCTCCCTTTGCGCGGGACCTCTGTGATAGCAGGCAACATAGGTATTTTCACACATAAGAAAGCACATAATAGGAATACACATAACCTATCAGTATGTCGCATATAGTCATACACACAACCTATAATTATAATTCGTAGAGGTATACACCCAATATATAATATAGTCCATATAGGTCAACACACAACCTATAAATATAACCCATACGTAGCATATTTCTCTCAAATAGTAATCATACTGCCAATTTACGATTATGACTCTCTATCGTATTTCCCTGAGTATTATTTTCTACCCCGAAGTGCTTTAGTTAACCCTTAAGTTATTTCAGTAGTGAATTCACTCACGCACTACTAGTCTACATCATAGGTTCACTTGAAATCCTCATGACTCGATCTCATTCTCCCGAATTCACTTACATTACAAATTACTCCCGATTAATCTCAGCCTTAATTCTTCTCACTTATGACTACGCCTAAACCCTGTCATTGGCCTATTGGTGATTATTATATTCTTCACTATATTTTAAGGGTATCCCAATAGTCCCCCCCCCCCCCCCCCGATAATTATTAACAAGTTCTAGGCTTAAATAGGGGAAATTGCCAAAATCTGGGGAAACCGAATCGATTCGGCCTTAACCCAAATCGATTCGAAAAAAGAGCCAAATTGGTTTAAAACTATATAGTTCTCTTCTTCCTTATGCCGTTATGATTTTCTCTATTAAAACTTCATCCATACTTCATGAAACTTCACCAAATTCCTAACCATCATAACTAATAATATATTATGTATTTAGGGACAATTTTCAACGAAAATATAACATTAAATCATCAAGAATTCTATTCAAGAACCGATTATCTCCTAATATCCATAAAACCCTAGTTTTATTATTCTTCATGCATATATATCATTAAACCTAGTTTTTTCCCATTCTAATCATCACATATATTTTGATTTCATTTTGTTTACACAAAAGGATTCATTCTACATGAAAATCCTACCCAAGATCATGCGTTCGAATCATCGATTTTCCAAGAACCTCATTTAAATCATCATATATAAAACCCAACACTCCACGGGTATTATAACTTCCTCAACACATAGAAGATAAACACTTGCCTTATGATTGCAGTTCTAAAATTCATTTGTGTAATACCCCGTATTTTTATGGCTTTTAAATTTAGGGATTTATTAAATTTAATTGAGATAAATTAATTTAATATTAATTCGAAAATTTATTTTAAATATTTACTAGCATGACGAGAGTTAGTAATTATTAGAAATTGGTTTAATATTACTAGATGAGTAAAGATATATATAAGTTTGATTTTATTCAAATTGTCACGAGTGAATAAAATGGCAATTATGAAAATTAAGTCAGGACGCGCTTGTGTTGTGTCAGGATTAAATTATTATTATAAGTGAATAAATTATTAGTCACCTGTATGCTCATTTCGAGTGCGGCAATGTATCCGGAAGGGTCGAGATAATCAGAATAGTATACTCGGGTGTTTAGTTTGGGTCCCGGGACAATTTTTAGGCCAAACCGGCATTTTGGTAAATTGTATTTTTGGGGTTAATTAATGAATGAAAATTAGGAAGCCTTATTATCCCTTATGTATTCACAGTTAGGGCTTTATCTGTGAAAGAAATGAAAGAGTCCCAGAGGAAGAAGGAGAAGAGGTTTCTAGGAGTTCTTAGGCCAAACTCAGTCATCCTTCACCAAAAACACCATCAACGTGTAGGTCGAAACGAGGAGAATGCACCTATACCAGTTTAAAAAAATGAATCAAACCTTCATAATTAGGCAAGTGTTTATTACTTGCTTTTCTTTAGCACTAACCATACCCATGTTAGTATAGGGATGATATAAACATGTATTGATCTTAATAGTGATGAAAATTAGAGATTTAGGGTGTATGATTTGAATATGAAAATTTTAAAATGAACCCTTCATGTATGTAGAATAGAAATCACGTTTTGAGGAACTTATGTGAAGAACGAATCTGAAAATCATGTGTTCTTGAATAATAATTTGAAGAATTAGGGTTCTAGTAATTAATTTGGGGGATTTCATATTTCTTTGATGATTTGTAATGATTTAATGATTTTAGGATGTTAGAATCCATGTGTAATTGTTAGGATTCGATTTGGGACTGATTGGTTGGATTTGGGAATGATAATGTAGAGGTTTTAGGGTTAAAAATGGTGGAAAACTCTGAATCTGGAGTTAGGAGACGAAACAGCCCATGTCGCGAGATGTCGCGCGATGAGTCGTTCAAGCGAGATCAGTATCTCGTGCGAAGTCGTTCGAGCGAGAGAGAGTTGTCGCGCGAAGCTGGATCGAGCAACACGTGTTATTGTTCGAGCGAGAATCCATTATGGTTCAAGCGACATTCTGATTTTTAGTGAAATTACTATTTTACCCCTAACTAAGTATATAGCCAAATTGAGTGAGGAAAGGCAGCGTGCGATGATCCCAGAATAGTTCAGAATTATTGGGAATGTTTAAGTTTTGTAAATTGAACAATTAGGAAGGTGAATAAATCGTGGAAATTCGAGAGAGAGAATACTTGAAATACTTATATTAAAAATGGTAATGAGAGAGATGTCATTAAGTGGGAAGAATACGGTTGGGTTGGGTGTATACCTAATGAATATTAATAGGATGTGTGGAGTGGATACCTATTATATGTTTGATATATTATGTGTATGACATACCTAGCTGCTTGCTATCGTGGGGGGTTGTGTAGAGACAGTCTTATCATGGGTGACCTTCGGGGGGGATATTTGACTTGTATCTCAGAACATAGGACTGTGAAGACTTATTTGTGAGTTGATAAGTCCGCTGACTATGGGAGCGTAGGTATGTGCGTGACCCATAGGTATGTGAACTATGTTCGTCGCCACTATGTGTGTTTTGTGTATATGGTTCTTAGGAGACTTCCCAGTCAATAGTCCTTATTAGAGTACGAGATGTACCGGGATATGATAACAGAGTATGCAATGCACTAAAGGTTTAGGCTTGGGGTGCTGTATTGGTATATGTATATTATAGTGATGGTTATATATATGTATAGTTTTGTTATTCCTACTGTGATATAATCGTAGGTAATCGAGATAATAAATTCTTAAATCACGATAACTGAGAATACTTAACTGAGTGTGATAACACTTTATCGAATTAATAATTGATGAAATTAATAATGTGGAAAGCTGAGAATCATGGGTTAATACTACGAGGTATCATTAGGAGATTAAGTCCGTACCTAGTTAGAAGTTTTACGGTTGGCTAGGGTGGATTAGATGTACGTTAGGAGTGCACTTTAGCTGAGAGGTGAGAATCTCATGTGAGGGTTCGAACTAACATGCATATGATATATATATATATATATATATATATATATATAGGGTGAGGTTCAAAAGTGAACCAAAAGAATGAACTTTTTAATGAACCTACTAAGACATTAAAAAATTTATTTTTAATTTCTTGTTATAATTGGTCCGCGCCAGCGGCAATGAATAATTTTTCAATCCCCCCGCTGGCGCGGATCAATTACAACAAGAAATTAAGGATTAATTTTTAATATCTTAGTAGGTTCATTAAAAAGTTCATTCTTTTGGTTCACTTTTGAACCTCTCCCTATATATATATATATATATATTATATCAGGTGCTCAGCCACATGGACACCGGACTTAGAGATTTGGATTTCTTGGCGTGCTACAACTGTTGTGGAAGCTGTAGGTCTTTTCATTAGACCCCTCTATAGTTTCACTCAGTTCTATCTAGGCTTTCCATTTAGGGCATGTGTCGCCCATTCTTTAGACATTTTTTATCATAGATTGTATTCAGTTTACTTTCCTTTCATTTCAGTTGGATTTATTATTACTATGGTTCTTGGTTTAGAGTTTTGAACTGGAATGTTTTATCTAGTGTTATTTTTTTCAGTATGTGATTCAGATTCTGTATTCATATTAATTTCTTATGTGGTAAATGGATTATATTTAAATTCTTGGATTTAATAAATGAATGATTTTCGGAAGATTGAAAAAAAAGAAAGGAAAAGATTTTGACACTAGCTTAATTAATTATTAGGTGGTTAATAAGGTTATTATGTTTTCGACAGTGATGCTAAGAATGAACCAACCGAACATTCTGTTTTAAATTTTATGAAGGACTGATCACCCGATATTTAATTGGGCGGGGTGCCATAGGTGGTATCAGAGCATCAAGTGCTAGTGTCCTTCGGATCTGTGTGGCTTATTATGCTTCCAGCGTTACTTTATTTGATATAGAGCCCTATGTTTAGGATTGTTGATTCCTATGGTGAGAATATGTTCTCCTGCTATATCGTATGTACATTAGTGAATCTTATTGGGCGTGTTCAAACAATGGAATATGGAACCCAAGGGTCGTTGGGCGGACAACAGGAGGCAAGGCTTAGTTGAGGTGTAGAGTATATTCGAGTATGATGACCATAGTTAAGGGCACCCCTAGTATGGCACGAGAAGCCAAGATTGTAAACACGATTAGGGCGCAACCTATGATTTCCAAGTGCTGCTATAGTCAAAAAAACTGCAAGAGTAGACTCACCCAACGTGGTACGACTAGGAAAAAGTCAGACGAAACATTGAAGAGAACTGTCAGTGGAAATTCTAGAAACGCGGAGATTGTGTGTGTCAGCCAAATGAGGTAAATTATCCAAAGGGATGGACATACGATGGAGTGTGGCTAACTGAAAGTGAAAATTTGGAGTAAAATTTTTCTTGGCTTGTCGAAACGAAGTTATAATGGTGGGAGTCAGCCACCACTTTTAGAAGTGGAATTCTATGCCTATATAAGGATCTTAGGTATAGTTTGACTGCATGTTCCTTCATCAGATGTTCAGGATAAGAAGTGAACGTTGTTCTGAACTCATCACAGGAGGACCTGACAGAGGTCCATTTGTGAATATGAATCTAAACCATTAGCAAATCTTGTATCGGAGGATGTAGATACAAATGGAGGAGAGGACTCCAAGTGGGAGATTAACTCGTAAAAATAGTTAATAACACTTAAAAGGGAATTTTGTTGGGCGGTCGATTCAGAGGTTGATAATGTCGTTCTTTGTCAATGGAGATGATAATGCTTCTTTGTGTGGGAAGCGAAAAAAATTGAAGAATTTAGTCAAGAATAAGAGTGGATGCAACGGTGGTAGTGTAGCACCACAAGGGGGTGGGAATACACATCAGGGTACCCATTTAAATGATTCGGATAGCTGAATTCTTAACAAGCGATGGTGAATTCAGTAAAGACTATTATAGCAAGTAGCATGTTCTTTAAGGCCAACAAGGCTAAGGGAACAATAGGGGTAGCCATCAGAAATCGAGCCTACCAAATTCCGAGAGAAGGACAATCCTAATATGATTAGTATAACTGGTGATAAGTGGATGATGTATAGAGGTATTTTGTGGAGAGTGAAAGAACATACGCTAAAATTTTCCCGAAGCGAGTATAGGGGACAAGAGTATGGTGCCTAGTAAAGGACATCGATTAAAGTAGTTTTTGTTTTAGTTTGGACAGACGTGTCACGTCCGGAGATCATTTGTGCAGTCAAGACAATTATCAAGGTAAAAGTATGAGTTTTATCCTCAGAAGATGAGGCGTGTATCACACGAGTCACTATATTCTGTCTATTGCTAGATTAACATGTGAGACGAGTTTAGTGTGTATAACTATAAATGTTATTATTATGTTAATATTTTTCCCTAGTATAGCGGGATTATCCTTAGTGCTATTCGGGGAGGATGAATGGGTGTATTAATAGTGTTATATACTTTATTGAGATTACTCATTTTAGTGATGTGATATACGAGTATGATATTGTCTTGATTACAACTTTATAGTAATGGTTAGTACGATAGTAGGCAGTTATTGCAAGGCTGTCAGAGTGGTTGCCTTAGTGCAATATGATTTGTTCTGATGAGGCCTCACCTGCGAGAGGGTCGGACTCGCACTTATTTTATCTATTTTAGAGACTTCGGAGGGGATAGTGGGCTCAAGATATTTGATCTCGGTGTGTGTAGGGACTTTGTTGTAATGATTCAGTATGTATTGGGTTTACTATTGAGTGAATAGATTTAACTCATTATTAAGTTTAGCGCTCAGGACTTGATTATAGGAAGAGCGCATTAATATATCTATCCTTTAGAGATGTGGGAGTTAAGAGTTATACCCATATGTTTGGGGACAGAATTTCGAGAGTCCCGATTGTATGTATTAGAGGTTTATGGAATGTGATTGCCGCCAATACCGAATGATAATGCAATTGGCGAAATGTTCTTTGTTTAAGTATAATTACGGGAAGAGATGAAACTTTATGTCAAGAGATGGAATAAAGAGGTACATGTTATGGACGTAGGGCCTAACAGATTTTGACAATCGACAATGTTAGGTAATAGTGTATCAAGGGCGTTCCTTGTTTGGATTTCGCTTTGCGAGACATCCCACGCATGAAACTTAGCGTAAGGTTGGAAGTAGGGAAATGTTTGGTCATTAGTCCATCAGTCCGGTACCTCGGTCATTATAGGAGCAGGTAATTATATCTGTAAGTTGGGAGTTTAATTATTATTTAAGGCCAGTGGAGTCGGTTGTGTGGTAATAAAGCATTGAAAGTTTTGCTTTATCACAACGAGTTGAGGACTAGAACGATGATAAGGAGGAATTAAAATTTCAATTTCTAGGGTGATTGAGAGTACCCAAGTGTTGTAATCACGATGTGAGCACAAGGAAAATAAAGAATTGGGTGTTATGTGTGAAACGTATGTGATGCTTACACTAGTATGCACGGTTTATAGGGTGAGTGGACATCCTGGTTATCTGATGTTAGAATCGTCCAAGTTGAAGGGACGTGGGAATAGACGTGTGGAATATATGTTTGTGGGACTAACGTGACGAAGTGGAAGTGGTAGAGCGGATTAAGCACCATGTGAAAGACGATAAATCCATATATATGTGTGCGATCAGAGTAAGCACACCCTGATCTGGTTGGAAGGCTGTGGAAAGCCATTTAAAAAGGGGTATTCCTTGAGAAAGTTAAAATTTAACTATTATGGAAAACACTCGGAGCGGAGTTTTACCTAGTCAAGGGTTGAAAGTGACTTGCGCGTAGGTTGAATGATGATGTTAGTAAGGTATACAGGTTCACCAGTGCACATCGTAGAGAAAAGTGCAGGGGTCAAAACTTTTAATATACGCTAAGAAAATATGGGGAGTGATAAGTGTCAGTTAATGTGAATCATTACAGGTAGATGTCAATGTTGGGCGGGTCATAGTGAGTAGTCTCCGCGATCACCACTCGTAGATAGAAATAGGTTGGAACAAAAGGATCAACCAGAGAATTTCGTGGCAAACTTGATAAGGTTCCTTTGATGGGTTGCCAACTTCAAGGCAAGATCAAGTGTTCATTCGAACATGTGGATCAAGTCACCCAAGAATGAGGTGATTGAAAGTCTTTTGGGGTGATTTACAATACTAGCTAGTGTGCCCCAGTATTCCTTTGAAAGGAAAGATCGCGCCGGTACGTGGTCCTATGCGGTATTTTCCTGAATGAGGATGAGATTTTTTTAATCCCACCTTCAATATGGGATTTCAGGAAGCAACGAGGATAACGTTTCATTTTGAGCGGATTGTATCACCCATAATCTGAGGAATAAGGGAGCGGTGATTAACCATTAGTGGAGAAGTGTGGAAGTAATTTTGGATTCATTATGATCATTTCATTTCCACAAAGGTTATAGCTAGCAAGTGGAGTATAGTACGGTAATTGGGGAAGGATATTACCTAATGGTAGGGTTCCGTGGGAGCACTCGTACTTGTTTATTGTAAACAAGACACTTATTGAGGTTTTGGTGTGTAAAAACCGTAACTTTTCTCACTCTGAATGTTAAGAGATGGGCGGGTAATCAAAATTTTGGATTGGTCGAGTTAGAGTCTGATGACTATGGTGGAATTACCATGGCTGTTTTAGGTGAACAAGAGTAGTCAGATGTTTGTACGGTTTCTCTCAGAATGGGAGTTTTGTGTTTAAATAAATCCGAGTAGTTGTCACGTAGTGAGGTGTGGACTCCCAATAATATGGATTTCATATTTCTTTGATGATTTGTAATGATTTAGGATGTTAGAATCCATGTGTAATTGTTAGGATTCGATTTGGGACTGATTGGTTGGAGTTTGGGATGACAATGTAGAGGTTTTAGGGTTAAAAATGGTGGGGAAACGCTGAATCTAGAGGTAGGAGACGAAAAAGCCCAGGTCCCGAGATATCGCGCGATGAGTCATTTGAGTGAGATCAGTTGCTCGCACCAAGTCGTTCGAGTGAGATAGAGTTATCGCGCAAAGCTGGATCAAGTGACATGTGTTATCGTTCGAGCGAGAATCCATTCTGGTTCGAGCGACATTCTGATTTTTAGTTAAATTACTATTCCACCCCTAACTAAGTATATAGCCAAATTGAGTGAGGAAAGGCAGCGTGCGATGATCCCGGAATAGTTCAAAATTATTGGGAATGTTTAAGTGTTATAAATTGAACAATTAGGAAGGCGAATAAATCGTTAAAATTCGAGAGAGAGAGAATACTTGAAATACTTATGTTAAAAATGGAAATGAGAGAGATGTCATTAAGTGGGAAGAATACGGTTGGGTTGGGTGTATACCTAATGAATATTAATAGGATGTGTGGAGTGGATACCTATTATATGTTTGATATATTATGTGTATGACATACCTAGTTTCTTGCCATCGCGGGGGGTAGTGTAGAGACAGTCTTATAATGGGTGACCTTCGGGGGGGATATTTGACTTGTATCTCAGAACATAGGACTGTGAAGACTTATTTGTGAGTTGATAAGTCCGTTGACTATGGGAGCATAGGTATGTGCGTGTCCCATAGGTATGTGAACTATGTTCGCCGCCACTATGTGTGTTTTGTGTATATGGTTCATGGGAGACTTCCCAGCCAATAGTCCTTAATGGAGTACGAGATGTACCGGGACATGATAACAGAGTATGCAATGCACCAAAGCAGAGGCGGAACTAGTGGTCGGCTGGGGGGGGCTCCAGCCCGCCCCTAAAAAAAAAAGGTAGTGTTAATTATTAAAAAAAAAAAAAGTAGTGTTAAAATTTAAATTCAGCCCACCCGAAATTTAAATTCAGCCCACCCTTAATAGGAATTTTGATGATTTTCGTCAAAATGTTTTAAATAACCTCAAAAAAATTCGGCTCGGGGGCTCCCGTCCCCCAACCCCCGACATTAGCCCGTCCCAGCGTCAAATCCTGGTTCCGCCACTGCACCAAAGGTTTAGCCTTGGGGTGCTGTATTGGTATATGTATATTATAGTGATGGCTATATATATGTATACTTGTGTTATTCCTACTGTGAGATAATCCTAGGTAATCGAGATAGTAAATTCTTAAATCACGATAACTGAGAATACTTAACTTAGTGTGATAACACTTTACCGAATTAAGTATTGATGAAATTGATAATGTGGAAAGCTGAGAATCATGGGTTAATACTACGAGGTATCATTAGGAGCATAAGTCTGTACCTAGTTAGAAGTTTCACCGATGGCTAGGGTGGATTAGATGTACGTTAGGCGTGCACTTTAGCTGAGAGGTGAGAATCTCATGTGAGGGTTCAAACTAACATGCATGTGATACTTGCTTTATTGCAAATTTTAAATTCTTTCTAAAACAAATATATTTACACCTCGGGCTCTGACCCGTTTCTTGCATCGCTTTTCTCTTTTGCTATATATATATATATATGTATTATATCAGGTGCTCAGCCACAGGCACACCAGACTTAGAGATTTGGATTGCTTGTAGCTGTTGTGAAAGTTGTAGGTCTTTGCATTAGACGCCTCTATCATTTCACTCAGTTCTATATAGGATTTCCATTTATGTCATGTGTCTCCCATTCCTTAGACATTTCATCAGAGATTGTATTCAGTTTACTTTCCTTTCATTCCAGTTGGATTTATTGTTACTATGGTTCTTAGTTTAAAGTTTTGAACAGGAATGTTTTATCCAGTCTTATTTATTTCAGTATGGGATTCAGATTTTGTATTCATATTAATTAGTTATGTGGTGGATGGATTATATTTAAATTCTTGGATTTAATAAATGAATTATTTTTGGAAAATTGAAAAAAAAGGAAAACATTTTGACACTAGCTTAATTAATTATTGGGTGGTTAATGAGGTTATTATGTTTTCGACGGTGATGCTAAGAATGAACCAACCGAACATTATGTTTTAAATTTTATAAAGGACTGATCACCCGATATTTAATTGGGCAGGGTGTCACAATTTTTTGATGACGGATTTGATCTCTCCTTGCTTCGATTATGATTTTGTCACATTAGTGGTGAGAATTGGTGTTGGAAGCTCCAAGAATCCTCTTTTCTTCCTCTCTTGTGGCATCTATAGGTTTTCCATTCTTCTAAACCTAGACTCTTCCAACGATGTGAAAATATAACCTTTATAAATTCATAACACCCTCAACCCTAGGCTACCAAATGAGCGTAATGTCCTTAAATGGTGCCGGGTTGATCCAAGATCGCCCCGGGACCCAAACTATACACCTAGGTATACGATTCTGACTATTTTGACCCATTCGGAATCAACCATGACCTCAAAATCACCATTTGAGTAACTATACAACAATTTCATATCTCTACCACAAATAGTCTACGCACGACTCCCTAATGAGATTCCACACAGTCCCGTCGATATCACTCGCTACAACGTATAGTAATTGCCACACAAATTATTCCATCAACAATAATCATTCACAAAATATTTAATTCCTTTAAATCATGGCACACGTGTAATTTGAAACTATAACCAAATTACTTAATTTCTAAATACTGGAAATTATGGGGGTATTACATACTTCCCCCTTTACAAAGGAATTTCGTCCTCAAAATTAGGATAAGTGTGGTACTAAAGGTATCGTAAGCTTCCTTATTCCCAAACTCTTAAGATTACTACATGCATATCTATCTCTTCTGATTAGGAATAATTAAAAAAGTATTTAACTACCCAGGGCGCTCATACACTCTATACCCGTGCATAACCGTACAAATGCTGCCCGACTCCATTGGCCTTAAATCATAATATAACTATCAACTCCCAGTTATGACTATATATATGTACAATAACTATGGTACTAACCCATGTACTAATGACCAAACCTCTCCTAATTTCGAATGTTTGTTAAGTTTCATGCGTGGGATGTCTCGCAAGGCAAAATCCAAACAAGAAACCCCCCGATACACTACTACATAACATTGTCGGTCATCGAGATCCGTTAGGCCCTTGGTCCATAACATGTACCCCCAAATTATTGTCTGCTGATATAAAAAGTCTACTCGTACACTCTCATGTCACTAAAGATGACATAAAACAGGACGCTCTCACTATCACTAAGTTCTCAGTGCTATATAAATAACGAGTTATATCTCTCTACTCGACAATGAATCACTTCAGTAAAAAGTCCTTACGTACCAGGATCAAACATAATAAGAAAACATACTCCCCGAAGTCTATGATACCATACAATATATATATGTGCAGAGTCAACTCTCTATCAGGTGATGCCTAGCAAAACAATAAATCTCATCCCGTAATAGCAAGCACGATAGTCTTATCACATAATATATTATAGCTCAAACCCTCAGTATCCAGTCACTACACATGATAAAAATAAACTCTACTTTCTTAACTCTAAAAAATAGCAAATCATAACATAAAGGAGTCAAAGTATCGATTCATAGTCACAATGTAAAACTGAAATACTAACAGTAACTCATCCCTTGCAACAAGTAGAAAAAGAAACTAGAGTGCTCCCCATAATGAACGACGCAAAATTGTGACATGACAAGTAAATCCTAAGAAAACTTATTCCCAACCAATACAAAAGATGGTGCATGTTGAATAATAACTAGTTATTAGACAGTAGGATCCTTGGATGGAATATAAATATAAATTGCTCAGAAGGCTTGTTATAATTTAAATTATAATACTATAATATGGGTCCCAAGAGGCAGTTTTCCTCCAAGTTGTTCGGCACACTTCCTAGCTTCTTGTTGATCCTCAACCTGGTCATACACACCCTCCCATCGTGTTCCACGATAAAACTGATTGCGGCTATCAAAAACTAGTGTTTCCAAATACTTGGCTTTCACAGTGAAATACGTAGCAATCTCAACATCCTGTTCGCTCCCAGAAAAACCTAACAATTCCACCACCTTCAAGAATTGATGTAGACCATTTGTAGCCTCTCGGCCTGCATCACTCTGCAATGCATCGCTCTGAATATCATCTTTCCATAATATATCTTCCGCTCCTGTATCTTTCTGCAAAAAATCATGGTTATTCATAAACAATGCAGAGAAACTATGCATGCCATGACATTATTGTTTTGATTCATGTTTTGCATTTGTATTACATTGATTGTGAAAACTCATATAAGAACAACACTCATTCATATAACAATTGCTCCATCTCAAACCTCATTTTTTGGGAAAAATATTTCTTACCCACCCACCAAAGAATTGGTTTCCATGGAAAATAAAAAAGGAAGACTAAAAACTCGTATATTTTTTCATTCATTTTCTAACTTCTCATCCAAATGAATTATTTTCTACGTATTTTCCATGTTTGCAATCAAACGCACCCTAAGTTCCAATTTTCTGTGGAAAAAAAATGGTGCTGCAAGTAACAAGTAATCTATATATGATAAATCAAATCAATTAAAAGTTGTCTTCCCAACTAAAGGTTAGGATTGAACATATGCGAAAAATCCAATGCCTCGTGAATACTCTGACAACACAATGTCACATGGGGGAAAGCAAACAAATTTAATCTTAATAGAATGTGGTAACCCCTAAATCTTACTTTCTATAGGAAAACGTACTGCAGAATCTTTTCGAATCTAGCTCACCTACTTTCTGTCAAGAAAAGAACAGTAAAAACGTTGTTGAGAGAATGTGCAAAAAATTTCAATGTACTTTAGTTGTCGTTCAGATTTCAAACCATTGTAAAACGACTCTATTTCTCGTATATATCTCTCCAACAATATATTCTCTCCAACCCAACTTCATAGTTCCATTGAATCTTATATCTGCATTGGATTTTTGTATCTCAACTTTTTTCAAGGCTAAACTTGGGGGTTTCAACTTTCAATTTCTTACGTGAGCTCAATATTCTTTACATAGAATGGTAACGTGTGTGATAAATTTTCTTTAATGGAACAAAAAGAAAGCAATGGACTAGGAAGGAGATATCAACAGAGAGATAAATGGGTTTTTATGCCGATCCTATCTATTGCTGCGTGAAGAACAAAAAATGTAACATAAAAAAATAAAATAAAATAAAAAGGAGATGAAAACTAGAAGGGTATGGAGAAGGAGAAGAAACAAAACAATAGGTTTCGTATTATTTGTTAATTTGAACACCTCTAACACTAAGGAGACTTTGGATAGATTTACCCATTATGATATGTGAGAATAGTTTTATTTAAGCTGTGAGGGAATTCTTTAGCATTTTTCTTGCGTTAGTTTGAGTTTTGCGAGACAACAAATGCATTAATGTACATTAACCATAAATTATAAGTTCGTTGTTGAAAATTTTTAATCGTATAAAAATGACATCTGAATGTGAATTGGGTGTCATATACACATCTTATAGGGGATTACCAAGTTCGTGCATGAAGAATACAATCACAAATGTGTCTTCGGCATGAGCATCTATGAGGATGTACTAGGTACGATGCACAGGGTTGTCGTAGACAAAAGGAGCTTGTTATAAGCCCATAGTCAGTATGTAAAGGACCGTGACACAATCAACACATGCATAACTAGATTTGTATCATAAACACGGATATGTGGGTCGTGCCATTGTCACGGGTATATCTAGTTCAGTGATAGTTCATTACATGAAAGGAATCAACTTCTTCCATTTTTACAGAATTATAATTGATCAACATTAAAGGAACCAAAAACTTTCCTTCTCACAGATTTATTAATGATCCAGGAAAAGGAAAATAATTTTTTTCACAATATCTTGAATATATATATTTTTTTGCCGCGAAATTATCAGGTACGCAGTTTCTGCTGGTGCTTCTAGTGTTTTGGTCCTGTTTGGTACTGTTCTAGGACAGTATTGTGTTACAGGTAGCACTTGCCCTGTGAAAAAGTAAAAGGAAGGAAATCAAAGAAAGAAAAAATGCAAGGAAGTTTTTTCCTTTATTTGGTACAGGGGGAAGTGGAAGGATGATATTTCCTTCCCAGCCCACCGAATTAAATCCCTTCACAAACAGGAGGAAAAATGAAAGGAAAGAGGGATATGGGAAAAATTATTACACAAACATTAATTACTTTTATAATCTTTTTACAACATTTTAAATTAATTCCAGTATTTGTATCTTCGGATATAACTGGTACAACATGTAAGTTTTATTTCTTCCTTCCTTCTTACCAAACAAAACTAAGGAATGATTATTACTTAGTCCCCTATTTTCTTTTCTACCAAATAAAAATAGGGAAAAACAGTTTTCTTCCCTTGTGGATGGAAAACGGAAAAAATATCTCTCCTTAGTTTCCTTCCTTCCATTTTTTCTTGCTTTCTACCGGACGTAAATTTTGGAAATTATTTTTTATGTATATTGGTGACACATAGCACGAGGAGATGCAACCGGAAGAAAAATAATTTTTAGTTGTATTTTATTTTATTTTTTAGTTAGAATAAATGAATATTCCTTTGGCATACTCTAGGTTAAGTTATTTGAGTCATTGAGTCATTTTAGGGCTTTACTTGGTTTCCAAGTATTGTTAGGGGTTATTTTGTCTTTTGTTCATTTTGTTCTTTTTAGTCTTTTTAACTTTTATGGTTATCTTGGCTAGCAATATAACCTCACCCTATAAATAAGGCCTTCGACCCTCATTTATATTTACAATTCGACTTTTAGACATGAAGAATTAGAGTGAGAGTTTTCCTCTACATTTCCACTACATATTAAATTGTTATCAAAGCGATGTTCATTCTTGGTGATTGGCGTACGGACCCCGGTACGAGTTATGGCTTCAACTTGGAACAATCGTTTGGCCGGGAGGGTGTCTTGACCGATAAATGTTCCCGCAACAGCCAGATTTGTGATCGAACCCCAAAAAATTGATCAAATTTCTGATGAAGAATTGTTACGGTGTATGGACCTCGACTGAAGGGCGAGAAACCATCATTATGGGAGAGCACCACCTCATGTAACAACTCCCTTATTCCCACATTTTTCTGCCATCAGACTACCACCAACTCCACCGTCCTACTATGAAAACCCTGAAAACTCCACCCCAAACCACCTAAAAACTCCCCCCACAAACTGATGGAAATATGCCATTTTTAGGGATTATTTGTTATTTTCTTTTGTATTTTCCTTTATTTTATTGTTTGTATTTTTCTTTCTTTTGCTTTATTATTTAGAGGTAAGGAATAGTAATGGCATTTTTATAATTAGTGTTTTAACTTGGAACCTAAGTTGCTCCTCCCCTTTAAATACCCACTTGTAAGCCTCATTTGAGGTAGACTTGAATTTTGAAATAGAAAAGAGTGTATCTCTCTAAAAGTGTGTGATATATTTTTATGAGCCTTTTGACGCATAGTTTACGTCAAATTGGTATCGGAGCAGGTGAAACTCTACATTAGTGCTAGTGTATTGGTGTTTTTTTAATCAAATTCGTTCACTACTCTTCAATAACGCCCAAGAAATCCAAACAACTAATCGAGGAGATTCAAAGATAAACGAAAGAGTGGGTACAATCACAACAACAAATCTACACCCATTTCCAAAACCCTAACCCTAGTCCTAACCCCTACCCTACCCTCCACACATTCTACCTACTGCCCCAAACAGTCCAGCCCCCTTTACCCCACCCCGCCGCCCTAGAAAAACCCACCCCCACCCTCAAAACCCTAGTTTCCTCCTCCACCACCATCCTCTAGACCACCTACGGCCCTACCACCATATCTCACCCCTATCCAACAGCTCCCGCCCTCTAAAAACATAGATTTGCTGCTATCGCTACACCCCCTGTGAGGCAACCAACCACCCATCCCCAGCAACCAGCTTCCGCCCTGCACACCTCTGAAACCTCTTCCCCCCCCCCCCCACACACACACACCAACCCACCTGCTTTTGGCCCTCAAAACCGCCCGATCACCCCTGCTCAGACCTGGGCAGGCATATTCCCCCTACCCGCAGCCCCGACAACAAATCCTGTACCTCCGACCCAAAAAAACCTCCCCGAGTTAAACCCTAACCCCAAGCATAAAAAAAAAATGACGTTTCCACCCCGATTAACTCCCGAGGCTCAATTCAAGATTGTCAGCGGCTAGTCCAAGATTGGTTGCTCCACCCAATGATTCTTCCTCCCTCACTCACCCAAGCGGGTCAAATCAACGATAAAAACTCCCCTCCCAATCCGGTTGATGGCAATAAAGATAGAAATGACAAAATTGGATTGTGTATTGGGGATTTTTTTAACATTTTGTCGAGGATGTTTAGGTGACTCGCATGCATTTTCACGAGCCGAATACGTTTGATTTGGGAGATTTAATCCCAATTTTTGGGAATGGGGTTCAAGTGGTGATTGGAGGTGATGTGTTTGGTGGTGGGTTTGTGGATCCATTTTTGGTGACATCTGATATGCGCTCGGAGAAAATTCTCCGTGGTTTAGCATTGAGGGGGCTCATCACGGGAATCTCGAGTCGCAATTTTGTGGGTCGACCATGCTTGGGTTATGTTCCTATTCTCCACGGTCTTGCAAGCCGGTACAAGGGGCATTTCTGAGGACGGCTCTTCTTCCATTTGAGGAGACCTTTGATGGGTGCCTTGCTTTCTTACCATCCATCTCCTACGCTCGAGGACGAGCTTTTCGAAACCGGACAGAGTGATGGAAATAGGCCATTTTTAGGGATTATTTATCATTTTTATTTTCTTTTCTTTTATTGTTTCTATTTTTCTTTCTTTTGCTTTATTATTTAGAGGTAAGGAGTAGTAATGGCATTTTTGTAATTCTTGTCGTAGCTTGGAGCCTAAGCAACTCCTCCCCTTTAAATACTTACTTGTAAGTATCATTTGAGGTAGACTTGAATTTCGAAATAGAAAAAAAAATTTCTCTCTAAAAGTGTATAAGATATTTTTAAGAGTGTTTTGACGGGTGGTTTACGTCACAAACCCTAGAATTGGGTTCACAAGAGGATCTCAACCCACCCACCCAAAACCTACCAAACAACAAAGACAACCCTTGTCTAACCATTCTAGGGCTATCCCGATGTCCCCCGACCAAGCCGCCACCCTTCGAGGCTTCGCCAACCATTTTTGCATTCCCCCGACCAGTTGATTTTCTGACCAAACTAGAGGCCAAAACCCTCTATTGGAACCACGAACAACCCTCATCGACCATTCCCTTTCTTTCAGCGCCGACAAGGGGTCCGACTAGATCCATCCTAGATCTACGTCCCAATCGGCAACAACAAGTCTCCTCCCTCATCCTGACAGAAAACCACTCAGATTTGGAATATTAGAGTGTCGGCAGTCTTCGCCATAGCTAGGCGACCAACAGCAGAAGGAGACGAGGCCAAACAAAGATCCGATGGTGCGAGAACAAGACCCGGTGGCCGGTGATAGTGGTTCATCCTTTCCAAACCATGAACCCTGTTTTAATGTAGCGGCGGAGGCTCCAGCAATGGATTTCGGCCAGTTCCGGTGGATGTCCAACCTCCGAAGACCTTTAGGGTGTCTGAATTGAGGGTGGGTTGGTAGGGTGTGGCAAGAGGAAGATGAAGAGAAGGCAGCTAGGGTTTTTCTAATGGGTTGGAGTTTTTAAGTGGGAGGATGGGCTTTAAGGGTCCGCTTGGTAGGCTTTATTTTCTATGTCAAATATGACAAATGGTGTTAAACAAAGATTTTGCCATCATTTTGTGCGTTTGATAACCTTTATTTTCCATGGAAAATTTTACATGGATACCATGGGTTGGTCTCGGGTTTGAGACATGGGGGCGATCTCTTCATATTATAAAATAATACGAGGGTAAGGTCAGCGGACATCTACCTCTCCCAGACCTGTAGTGAAGCGGGAGCCTTATGCACTGGGTATGACGACCGACCATGTCCACAGACATGATTTGCCAGCTTTCTGGAAAATTTGTTAGCAAAATTTGCTTACCTATATAAGATGACAAAGTTTTCCCAAAAATTTGCCATCGCTACGAAAATTATTTTTTTTAACTTTTAAATCTCGGTTAAAATATTTTTTTATTTTGTTAAAAATTGTTTTTAAATGTTTTTATTTTTCATTATAACTGTTTTTTGGCTAAAAACTCTTTTTTGAAAAAAACTATTTTTCACTAAAAAAATAGTTTTTTTGTGTAAAAACTATTTTTCTAAATATTATTGTTAAAAAACTCTTTTATTTTTGTCAAAACTGTCTTTTATTATTAAAATTTATTAAAAATTATTTTTTAAATGCTTTTTAATTTTTGTTATAACTGTTTTTTTTTTAAAACTGTTTTTTCACTACAAGCTTGAGAACGTGTGTGCTCGCGTTCAAATGATCAAATTATATATAAAACCCTTTTACCACAATCAAACCCTAAACATGCAGCAGTATGTGATTGAATAAATTGATAATCTACGCAAGAACATTCAAACACATGCAATTAAGGAAAAATCCCCCACAGGAGCAAAACCATTTATTTTCACTATAATTTGTAAGAAAACGGCTTACAATCGGATTACAATGAAAATACAAGTTGACTAAGAATTACCCTCGGGTATCGGATTCTGTAGTCGCGGCTAGAATTATCCCTTTCCAGTAGGGCTGCAATGAAGAAGAAGAAGAAGAACGGTCTCCTCCACAAGGGTTGAACAAACCAAAGTTGTGTTCTTGGGTTGCAAAAGGATTCACAAAGATTTGGCAAGGATGTGTGAATCAAAACATGAGTCTTGGGACTCAAAAAAATATGAAGACTAGAGGTATTTGGACTCTCAAATTCGTCTTCTAAAGTCTTGCAAAACAACTCCCCCGAAGTTGGTATTTATAGGGAAACACATGAAGAGACCCACGATTTTAAAATGCTAAAATTCTATCCAGCGTACAGGTACCCCGAACTGGTTCGGGTTCCCTGCGAACCGGTTCGCCCCCCCGAACCAGTTTTGGGCTGGGTTCGGGAAAGTGTGCTGGGAACAGGGGCTTAAACACTTAGAAAAATTCCCAGTATTTTTAATGAAAATATCTCCATTTTCAACGGGCCATAACTTGTTCACCGTATCTCGGATTGAGGTGCCGTTTCTTCCAGTATCTTTGTTGCGGCAAGATCTTCAACTTTCCAGTTGACCGGTCCTTCGGGCGGTGGCTGTAAAATTACCAATTTTCCCTTGAACATCCCTGTCATGCCTTATTTCACTGATTTGACTTCTCTTGCGTACCACTTGCATTACGAGCCTAGAATGAAGGAACGTGAAGTCGTTGATGCAGATGAGGGGCACATTAATGGAGATAATGCATGCGTGATTCCCGGAATTCGGATAGAGGTCGTCATGTGAGATCGTGAGGTGACGTGCCAAATGTAGCGGCGTACGACATAAATAAATGAAACATTTAGGACATGAGAAACATGTCCTTACAAATCCCCCCTATGTCTATGCCGGTTCATACATAAAAAATCCGAATTATCAAATATGAAATTGCCTATACAAATCTACCCTCCCATCAACCCAAAACTGGAAAAGGTACAAATGAATAGTCTTCATCGTTTGTTCTTCAAATCTTCAGGAATCACAGATCTTTTCTCATCAGGGTGTGCAATTCAAAGATTATCTATGTAGTACCTACACACATGAGACAAAGCAAAATACCAAGTGACATATCAAGTTTGAAATGATGAGATAAAAATATATATATCAATTTAAGAGCAAACTCAAATTTCAAATCTCCCCCATAATTCATTCTCCCCCTTTTTATGATGTCCCCAAATAGACAAAATGAGAGAAACAAATCAAATAAGCAAGAGCGGGGTGTCACTAGGATAAAACCACACCATGAATGAACACAAAGCAACCAAGTCGATGATAGCGTAAATGAAGTGGAGTGATCAAATTCGATAGGAAAATCAATGCATACAAACATGACATATGTGCACGATGAATATTGGATATTCCTAGCGAATGAACTCAAATGCTTCCTTTGGTGTAAAATAATGACAATATAAGGGATTGACTCGATCAAATCAACAAATCAAAGCTCAAAGTGATTTTCACACCAATAACATCCAAAATGATTTTATGCTTTTTCAGGACTTTCAAGGAAGTGCAGACCCGTTTAAAGATTCTCCAACCAAACTCCCTCAGATATAATTTTGAAAAGAGGCATTCTAAATTCTCAAACTTTGGAGAATTGATGGTGAAACCTAAGTGGCCCATATTTGGCATGAATTGCTTTTTATTGCCTGTAAATTTTTCCGGGCTCTTTTAACCTCTTTGGACCTCGGATATTAAAATTCCTCCATTTTTTAGGTCCTTTGTAACGGTGGATTTTGCGCAAAGGATAGATGATTACCTTTCGCAGCCCCTCCCCGTTATACAAAAACACACAGTCTCACCAAAACGGTTTTTACATGCATTCCAATCTTGTCAAGTTTTATCGCATTTTATACATTGTATAGACAGGATTGAGATGGAAACACTCAAGCCAACATGAGATTGACAAGTGCAACAATCAAATATAGCCGTGCATGTGTGCAATAAAGGATATAGGAGTCAAACATGTAGGAAGATATCACGAATTACATCTCAAAGACTCCATACAATGTAAAGCACATGGATGAAATGATGTAGCCTCTCAAATCTCTATCAAACAGTCACATGAAGATATGGAATGAAGGTGTGACTTGGCTATCTTAAATGCTCATCCAAAAAAAATACAAAAATCTTTTTGGTCTTTTAAAATTTTTATCAAAATAAAATCTTTTTGTGCTTTTCTTAAACAAAATAAAGAAAATCTTTTTGTATTTTTCAAAAGAAATATAAAAAGCAAAAAGAATAAAACAAAGCTGTACAACTAAGCAATGGTACATATAAAACAGACTAGCAATAGGAAGCATATGATATGAACATGCAAAAGCATCATATTCTAGACATAGACCAACCCCTCAGTCAACTGTGCAAATCCCCAAAGACTTCCTAAGACTCTCAAATCTAAGTGCATCTAAAGGTTTCGTGAAAATATCGGCTAACTGACGTTCGGTAGGAACAAAACTCAGGGATACGGCTTTCTCTTCAACTAACTGACGTATAAAGTGCTCACGTATCCTGATGTGTTTTGTGCGCGAATGCTGAACTGGATTGCAGGATATGTGTATCGCACTCGTGTTATCACAGGAAATGGTCATGGTGTCCTGTGATATCCCATAATCCTCCAGCATTTGCTTCATCAACAAGAGTTGTGTGCAACAACTCCCGGCGGCTATGTACTCAGCCTCCGCAGTGGACAAAGAGATGGAATTTTGCTTCTTGCTCAGCCAGGAGACAAGAGCAGAACCAAAATAGAAACACCCACCAGAAGTGCTCCTACATCCATCTACATCCCCAGCCCAATCGGCATCCGAATAGGCGGACAGACGGTCATCGATATCAAAGGAATACCAAATCCCGTATGAGAGAGTCCCACTTACGTATTTAATAATACGTTTTAGAGCAAGTAAATGTGACTCTTTTGGGGATGCCTGATACCGCGCACAGACTCCAACACTAAAGGCGATGTCGGGACGACTGGCAGTCAAGTAGAGAAGACTACCTATCATACTCTGATATAAGGTTTGCTTTACGTCCTTGCCTGAAGTGTCCTTACTAAGCTTGGTAGTGGTACTCATAGGTGTACGTGCATGCTTAGCGGAGTCTAAACCAAATTTCTTCACTAGGTCTCTAGCATACTTGGATTGGGAAATGAACATCCCATCCTCTAGCTGACGAACCTGGAGATCAAGGAAGAATATAAGCTCACCAACCATGCTCATTTCAAACTCACTTTTCATCTCCTCCTCAAAGTGGTGAGCATGCTGGGAGCATGTGGATCCAAAGACTATGTCATCCACATAGACCTGGGCAACCAAAATAGCACCGTCATCTCTCCTGACGAACAACGTCATATCTACTCCCCCTCTCTTGAAGCCACGAGCTAAGAGATAGGAAGTGAGCCTCTCGTACCAAGCACGGGGTGCTTGCTTCAAACCATACAAGGCTTTCCTCAGATAGTAGACGTGCTCAGGGTGCTGAGGGTCTTCAAACCCTTTTAGTTGTTCCACATAAACCTCCTCCTGTAGAATGCCATTCAGAAAGGCACTCTTGACATCCATTTGATACACCTTGAAGCGCAGATGACATGCGATGGCGAGTAGAAGACGGACGGACTCAAGCCTCGCAACATGAGCAAATGTCTCCCCAAAGTCTACACCCTCTATCTGTGTGTAGCCTTGAGCGACCAACCTAGCCTTATTTCTGATTATGGTACCATATCCATCCATTTTATTTTTGAAAATCCACCGGGTACCTATCACATTAGTCTCACTAGGTCGAGGGACTAATTCCCAGACATTATTCTTTTTAAACTGAAGCAACTCATCCTGCATAGCAGATATCCAGTGTTCATCCTTGAGTGCTTCTTTATGGTTCTTGGGCTCGACTTTGGACGTGTAGCAAAGATGGATAACAACGTTCTCTAGCTGAGCACGAGTCTTGACCCCTAGAGTGGGATCACCAACAATGGCAGAAGGGTCATGACTCTTGCGAACCCAAGCAGGTGTGTCCCCTAACACAGGAGTAGGATCCACAGAGTGTGAGAGAGGAACAGGTAAATCACTGTCAGAACAATCCTCATCCTCACACTGAAGGTTAGGATCAATAACCGTCGAAGGTTCGTCATCTTGCACGGTAACATTTATTGATTCCATAACCCTAGAGCTCTTCAGGTTAAAAACCCGGTACGCTCTGCTACTCGATGAATATCCTAGAAATATTCCCTCGTCGCTCCGGGAGTTGAACTTTCCTAATTGCTCTCGATCCCGTAGGATGTAGCATTTACTCCCAAAAACACGGAAATATGCCAGGTTGGGCTTATTGCCAGTCCACAACTCATAAGGAGTGTGAAGTGTGTGTGGACGCAAATACACCCTATTCACCGTGTGGCATGCAGTAGACACTGCCTCTGCCCAAAATCTCCTAGAAACTTTACGACCTAGAAGCATAGATCTAGCCATCTCTTGGATCGTTCTATTCTTTCTCTCAACAATCCCATTTTGTTGAGGAGTTCTCACAGCAGAAAACTCATGTTTGATCCCAAGGCTATCACAGTACAAATCCACCTTTGCTTCCTTAAATTCAGTGCCGTTGTCACTACGTATTCTGTTAATAGTGACACCGTGTTGATTTTGCAGGACACGACACTTGGTCGTTAAAAATTCTACAGCATCGGATTTCTCTCTCAGAAAACCTACAATGGAGTACCTGGAGAAATCATCTACCATCACGAGGATGTACCTCTTACCACCTAGACTCTCAGTACGAGTGGGACCCATAAGATCCATGTGAATCAACTCCAGAACACGAGAGGTGGTAATGGAATGTAACTTCCTATGAGGACTACGAATTTGTTTTCCCAACTGACAGGGTCCACAAACGGTCGAAGTTGACTTTCCAAGAGATGGTAAGCCACGTACTAGGTCCTTTTTAGCTAAACGATTAAGATCTCTAACGTTCACGTGACCTAGAAGTTGGTGCCACAGATCCATAGGAGTGATCGTGGCGCTGTTGCAGACAAGTGAGGATGTGGGCTCAGTCCCATAGCAATTATCCTCGGTCCTCACCCCTTGCATCAAAAGTTTACCGGCTTGATTGTAGACTTTACACGCGTCCCGGTCAAACTTTACTGCAAAGTCAGTGTCGCACAGCTGGCTAATGCTGAGAAGGTTTGCTTTCAAACCTTTGACGTACAAAACATTTTCTAGCTTAGGAAATCCAAGTAACTCGACAGTACCACGTCCTATAATGCTAGACTTGCTCCCATCTCCAATGGTGACTCTGCCATCCTGATAGTCCTCAAGAGTCGTAAAAAATGAGGCATCACCTGTCATGTGTCTGGAGCACCCACTATCAAAATACCACTGAGAGGTATTATGTGCTTTGAGAGCAACATGAAGAACAAAGGCCTTTTTATCTTTCTTAGGTATCCAAGCAGAGCTGACCTTTTGTTTGCCTTTGTTGTTGTTGGTTTTAGCTGAAATGTGAGAAGTAATTACTAACGGCAAAGACATCCGTCGGAATTCTTCCATTAAACTCTGAGTCGTGACAGCTAAGAACTCAACACGCTCTCTCAGACTAGAAAACTCATCAGTATGACGTGGTGGAGCAGTAGTACATCGTGTCCGACCCATGCTATAGCAATACTCCCTAAGGTGTCCTTTTCTTTTACAATAAGTACAAAAGAGCACAGTCAAAGGCGGACCTTGGTTTGCTTTTCTTGGTCGAACTCTCCTACGAGGTTTTTGACGGTGACCATAAGGAGTTGTAGTAAACTCAGGAACTGGTCCAGGTGCAATTTGGGACGTGGAGGCACCATCATAACCAATTCCTTGACGATCACCAAAACCTAAAGCGGGGCCGAGGAGCATCTTTCCCATCTTCCCAGATCTGTCCTTGATTTGTACCTTGACTTCCCGTGCTTTCTCAAGATCATGAGTCAGCTGGGCAACAAGGGCTTCAAGTTTCTTTCGAGTCTCCACGGAGGAATGGAGCTGACTCGTAAGACTAGCCACTTGCTTAATCAAGTCCCCTCTCTCTTTCTCTAAAACACTCTCTCTCTCTCTAAACAAATTCTCATTCTCGACACATGTAGATTCTCTCTCTCTCAGGGCGGTGCAGGTGGAGAACTCTCTTTCTCTCGCTTTCCTTAAATCTTCCTCTAAGCAGGTGATCTTAAGAACTAACGCTTTGTTACGCTTTTTAGTTTTAAAAGACTCAGAATATAACTCAGCGTAGGCGCGTTGTATATCACTCTCGCTCTCACTGGTGTCATCCTCCCCCTCACTCACATCGATCTCACTGTCGAGGTGTTCCTGTGAAGCATCATCCTCAACGTCGTGAGGAGAACTAGGAGTGCTCACTTGGCTGTCCATGAATGCGGTGAAGTTACACCCATGCGGTGACTCATCTCCTGAATCCACCGTCTCGACCTCACTGTCGTCACTAAGGGTAGCATTAAGGACAGCTTTCCCTTTCTCTCTATTCAGACGATTGGCACACTCAAAAGCTCTATGACCCTACCATCGCACTCAAAACATCTCTCACTTTCTTTCAGAAGAGGATTTTTGGAATCTTTTTTATTTTTCTTTTCAAACTTATTTTTCTCAAATTTCTTTTTATCTTTAAAATTGCCATTTTTCTTAAATTTGAGAATCCTCTTGAAATTTTTTGCGAAAAGACCCAAATCATCTAAGTCAAAATCGCACTCAGAATCTGACGTGTCAGTCTCTCTCTTCCTAGATGACTCTATCCTCTTTTTAGCTGACCCCTCACTCCTTCTCTCTTGGGATTTAAGTGCAATTCCCTTATCTTTAGATTTAGCATTTTTAGGGAACATATCAATTTCATAAGTTTGCAAATCTCCAACAAGTTCTTCCAATTTTAGCGTATTTAAATTACCCATAGAATTTAGCACAGTGACTTTAGGGATAAAACGCTTAGGCAAAGAACGAAGAATCTTTTTAACAACTCTAGCATTCGGAATATGTTCACCAAGATTAAAGCTAGTATTCACAATGTCAGAAAGTCTAGCATAAAATTCATCAAAGCATTCAGATTCATGCATGGTGATTGTTTCAAATTGAGTTGTCAAATTTTGCAACTTAGACTCTTTCACAGCATTAGTTCCTTCATGGGTAAGTTGTAAAACATCCCATGCCTCTTTTGACGTGGTGCACGTCATTATGCGTTTGAACTCATCAGGTGTAACAGACCCAGAAATAGCACTTAGACCCTTAGAATTAAAAGATGACCATTTAAATTCTTCATCAGTCCAAGAAGTTTCAGGTTTCAAGTTGGTCACATTATCAACAGTCATGGTGGGAGGAGTCCACCCTCGTTCAACCAAAATCCAGACACATTCATCAATGGCTTTTAAAGCTGACCTCATACGGGCTTTCCAATAAGCATAATTTGTCCCGTCAAAAACAGGCATTTTATAATATGACTTCTCCATTTGAACACGCACTTTTTCAAAAATCAATTTTTTCAGAAAATTGATATCTTAGAAAAATTTTGCGGAAAAAGAAATACGCGATAGATTAGCGTAACCTGCTCTGATACCAATTTGAGAACGTGTGTGCTCGCGTTCAAATGATCAAATTATATATAAAACCCTTTTACCACAATCAAACCCTAAACATGCAGCAGTATGTGATTGAATAAATTGATAATCTACGCAAGAACATTCAAACACATGCAATTAAGGAAAAATCCCCCACAGGGGAAAAACCATTTATTTTCACTATAATTTGTAAGAAAACGGCTTACAATCGGATTACAATGAAAATACAAGTTGACTAAGAATTACCCTCGGGTATCGAATTCTGTAGTCGCGGCTGGAATTATCCCTTTCCAGTAGGGCTGCAATGAAGAAGAAGAAGAAGAACGGTCTCCTCCACAAGGGTTGAACAAACCAAAGTTGTGTTCTTGGGTTGCAAAAGGATTCACAAAGATTTGGCAAGGATGTGTGAATCAAAACATGAGTCTTGGGACTCAAAACAATATGAAGACTAGAGGTATTTGGACTCTCAAATTCGTCTTCTAAAGTCTTGCAAAACAACTCCCCCGAAGTTGGTATTTATAGGGAAACACATGAAGAGACCCACGATTTTAAAATGCTGAAATTCTATCCAGCGTACAGGTACCCCGAACTGGTTCGGGTTCCCTGCGAACCGGTTCGCCCCCCCGAACCAGTTTTGGGCTGGGTTCGGGAAAGTGTGCTGGGAACAGGGGCTTAAACACTTAGAAAAATTCCCAGTATTTTTAATGAAAATATCTCCATTTTCAACGGGCCATAACTTGTTCACCGTAGCTCGAATTGAGGTGCCGTTTCTTCCAGTATCTTTGTTGCGGCAAGATCTTCAACTTTCCAGTTGATCGGTCCTCCGGACGGTGGCTGTAAAATTACCAATTTTCCCTTGAACATCCTTATCATGCCTTATTTCACTGATTTGACTTCTATTGCGTACCACTTGCATTACGAGCCTAGAATGAAGGAACGTGAAGTCGTTGATGCAGATGAGGGGCACATTAATGGAGATAATGCATGCGTGATTCCCGGAATTCGGATAGAGACCGTCATGTGAGATCGTGAGGTGACGTGCCAAATGTAGCGGCGTACGACATAAATAAATGAAACATTTCGGACATGAGAAAAATGTCATTTTTTTTGTTGTTGAAATTGTTTTTCTAAAAAAAATCGTTTTTCACTAAAAACTGTTTTTCATTAGAAAAAAAAACTGTTTTATTTTTGGGCTAAAAATAATTTTTTTTAAAATGTATTTTCATTACAAACTGTCTTTCTTCAAAAACTGTTTATTCCTCGTTATAAATTGTTTTATTGTTAAAGACTATTTTTTTAAGAACTGTTTTTTTTCATTGCAAGTTTTTTTTTGTGTTAAAATTATTTTTTAGAAAATATTTTTTTGGTAAGAATTAAAAGTTGATTTTTTTATATATCAATTTGTTTAACATTTGTCACCTTTACCATTAATTCTATCAAACATCTCACTTTTGCCACCTGAAAAATTGATATTATCAAACAACCCTAACATTTTTACCATAAAATTTGACATGGAAAATTTTGCCATGTCAATGAAAATTATCATCCAGGCCATTTGCCCACTTTGCAACCAAACGAACCCTAAGTGTTTTAATGAGAGTGGGTTGTCAAAGTGGGCTTTGTTTAGTCTTGGCCGAATTTTTAAAGCCAAGCCACTTGGGTGGGACTCGTCCCAAATTTGATTTCCCTTAATTTTTAATGTGTTGAAAAATATTTTATTTGGGCAGCAAAATTTTCAGAAAAAATATTTTTCACACCAAAAAATCATTAAAAAAATCTTTTCACAATGTTTGTGCATTCGACATAGGCCTTGGCAATTTTCCCCTCACGCTGAGGGCGAGCTTTATCGAAGGAGGGGGCAGAGATGTATATTGGTGACACATGCACGAGGAAGTGCAACTAGAAGAATTTCAATTTTTAATTGTATTTTATTTCATTTTTAGTTAGAATAAATGAATATTCTTTTGGAATATTCTAGATTAGGTCATTTTAGTCATTGAGTCATTTTAGTCATTGAGCCATTTTTGGGGTTTTATCTTTTATTCCTTTTGTCCTTTTCAGTCTTTTAACTTTTATGGTTAGCTTGGCTACCAAGCCGACCTCACCCTATAAATAAGGACTTTGGCCCTCATTTGTATTTGCAACTTTGACTTTTAGAAATGAGGAATTAGAGTGAGAGTTTTCTATGTGTATGAGATATATAACAACACGTGGCATGTGGTTGTGCCCCGGGGGCACACTATCTTTTATTTTCTATTTTTAGTTTAGGGTTTATTGTCATTTTCCTTTATTTTAGTCTATTAATTAGTCTCCAAGCATGTTTAGGGCTAATGAGTCATTTTTGGTTATTAGTTGTCCTTTTTCGTCATTTTGGGTATTAACTTGATTAACAAATTAACCTCTCCTATTGATAGCCCCTTGACCCTCATTTGTACTTAACCAATATTGAGAATTGAGAATAGAGAGAAAAAGAAACCCATTTCATTAGTTTAATTATTTGTTGTTGTTGTTGTTGTTGTTGTTGTTGTTGTTGTTGTGTAGTTAATAGTTGTTGTGTAGTGTAATAATAACGCTTTCGCATTTGAAGATTTACATCAAATTGGTATCAGAACTACATTTGTTCTTGGTGTTTGTCGGGGTGCGTGAAGCGGATCACGATTTATGATTCCAACTCCGACAACCCTTCAATCGAAAGATTGACAAAAAATGTCCAAATGGGAATCGGGTAGATGGAAACCCTAAATTCCATCACCGCTAAAAAGGGAGGATACCAACCCTTTTGGCCTCCTCCACCCTCCATCTCCACCACCATCCCTCTCCACCTCCACCTCCTACCACCACACAACCACCACCCCGTTTACATGAATTTTCATCTTCAATTTTTACTCAAAGCCTAACCCAAGAAATCCCAACCCCAAATTGAAGCCCTAACCCTCAAGAACCCAACAAACCCTAATGAAACTTAAAATCTATCCCCCCCCCCCCCCCAAAAAAAAAAAACTACCCTACCACCTATTGCCACCGAAAACCCCCAACAACCCCTAACCACCGTCAATCACCCTTCTGCCTTTCCCCTGCTTCCAACCCTACCTCTCCCCTTTTTCGGCCACCCCTCTGGCTTGTTTGACTTCGCCGACAGGCCTTGCACCTCCCCATCCCTGTTCGGCCTCCGACCAACCTCCATGGCTCACTTCTTGCGCCGATCAAACCCAAACCCACGAAATAAACCCAGTCGTCCAAATCCAGCCCCCTACCCCGTTATGATCGGAGCTCCTCCACAGGGGGTCGACCAGCCATTATGACTATCGGTCACCCTTTCCACCTTCAACCAACCTCCATCGGACCCCTCCCTACCCTGCTGCCTTGTTCCGATAACAACCCCATAGCCAAAACCCCACACACCAAACCCTAACTAATTTTTTTAACCCAAAACAGCCTCACCCCTCTTTTTAACCCTATTTACCCTTTTTCCCACTCATTAAGGCCCAACCTCGAGAAAATCCGACCCAAAACGGGCCTACCTTACTTTGAGCCGATCTCACTCTCCCTATTGACCTCTATTCCCGTTAATCTTTGACACAACATATGACTTCCATGATATATGTACCCACTTGGGATACATTTTCCGACTATTTTCCATTTTTGAATCCACTTTCCAGGATGTCGCCGTCCTCAGTCATCTTGTTTCGCCATCGTACTCGCAAAAGTACAGTCGCCAGAGTTACCATTCGGTCAAATTCAAGGGTCCACCAAACTATGTTGCAACCATGTGCTAGTGGTGTTGAGAAGGCGGACATGGTCGTCAGTTTTTGTTTGCTCGGATTTCGTAGGGAGACATCGTTGAGTCATTTGTGTGTTGGATTTATTTTGGTTTTGCTTTGAAAGCTAACACTTGTAGCGACACGTGTACATTTGGATGAGTCACCTTCCAAGCTCGAGGATGAGATTTTTCGAAGATGTGGAGAATGATATGTATGGGATATATAGCGACACGTGGCACGTGGTTGTGCCCCGGGAGAAGACTATCTTTTATTTTCTATTTTTAGTTTAGGGTTTATTATCATTTTCCTTTAGTTTAGTCTATTAATTAGTTTCCAAGCATGTTTGGGACTAATGAGTTATTTTTGGTTATTAGTTGTCCTTTTTC
Organism: Sambucus nigra; assembly: GCA_949130495.1. NCBI lineage: Eukaryota > Viridiplantae > Streptophyta > Magnoliopsida > Dipsacales > Adoxaceae > Sambucus > Sambucus nigra. Next base: position 531,512,637 of record OX422214.1, read on the forward strand.
GTCATTTTGGGTATTATCTTGATTAGCAAGTTAACCTCTCCTATAAATAAGTCCCTTGGCCCTCATTTGTACTTAACCTTGAATATTGAGAATTGAGAATGGAGAGAGAAAGAAACCCATTCCATTAGCTTAATTATTTGTTGTTGTTGTTGTGTAGTTAATAGTTGTTGTGTAGTCTAATAATAACGCTTCCGCATTTGAAGATTTACATCGGTTTTCTGCTACATTTCATTGTTGTCATCGTTGTTGTTGTGTAGTGTAATTAAAACTCTTCCGCTACCCACTACACATCAACTTTTTTTCTTTTTCAATTTTGTATTCCAGTGACTCTACATATCCATCTTCGTGCCCTCTTTTTAATTCAACACAAGTCAATGTCACAAAAGAGAACACTAAATCTAAGCTCTAAACTCTCTCAATAATATCCGATGAATAAAAGGAGCATTACATCAACTTCAAAGGCATGTTCATAAGATCTAAAAAGACTAAAAGGGACTCAAACGACTTTTATCTAGTAATAAGTCAAATGGTTAGCTCTGACCCAACACTAACTAAAAACTAATTGATGTAGACACGACAGAATAAATACACGCAGGAGGAAATAATGAGAGATAACTCTCGCTCATTCTCATATATGCATAATAACTATTTATTAAAATGGTTGGCCAAAGGCCTTAATTACAACCAAAGTTATTTTGATATCCAAGAACCCAAAAGTGAAAAAATGTTGAATGGAGCGCTTTAAAAACATTCCAAGCTTCCAAAATAAAAACATAATTTATAATATTCTCAAGGTTTCTGATGTGAATCAAGAAGCTCGAGGACATTTTCGTCATTTTTAGGATTTTATAGTATTTTCATTTTCTTTTTGTTATTTTCTTTTATTTTATTATGTCGTATTTTGAAAACGCCGTGTAATACTGATTTAAATTAAATTTCGCAAGTTTTCAAGTAACCCTTATTTAATTAGAGTCTACTTTTAAATCAAATAAATTCAGCCCCTAAACATCCATCTACGGTGCGTGTGTCAACCCATAAATAAATAAAGTATGCGAAACAAGTTTAAGGAAAAATCCCCGCAGGGCAAAACCTTTTATTTCACTATAATAAGTAAATCGCAACTTACACGGATTACAATGAAATACAGTGACACACATTCCCGCAGGCGTCGGTCGGTGTTGTCAGCAATGAATCCACACGCAGCGAACCCACATGAACCTCAGTCCAATCAACAAAGGAAGAACCGCAGCACTCCTCAATGACACGCAACCACAAAACTTTGTAGAGACTCCCTCAGCAATGACACGCAGCCCTCGGTTGCAAAGATCTCTCCACAAAGGTTTGAACAAACTAAAAAGTTGTGTTCTTGGGTTACCAAAAAGATTCACAAAGGTTTGGCAATTGTGTGAATCAAAACATGAGTCTTGGGACTCAAAAATATGAAGACTAGAGGTATTTGGACTCTAAAAAATGTCTTCTAAAGTCTTACAAAATAACTCCCCCGAAGTTGGTATTTATAGGAAAAAAGAGGAAGAGATTCACGTTCTTAAAACTCTAAAATTCTATCCAGCGTACAAAAAAATAGCATTCTTTAAGGAATTTTCTCCATCTTCAAAAGGTCATAACTCCTTCACCGTAGCTCGGATTGAGGTGCCGTTTTTTCCAGTATCTTCGTTGCGGCGAGATATTCAACTTTCCGGTTGACCAGACCTCCGAACTATGGATGTGAAATTATGATAATGCCCTTGAACACTCCTATCGTGTCTTTTTTCACTGTTTTGACTTCCCTTTCGTACCACTTGCATTAAGTCCCTAAAATCGTGGACCGTGAAGTCGTTGAGGCAGATGTGGGACATATTAATGGAGATGTTGAATGCTTGATTCCCAAAATTCGGATTGAGGCCGTCGAGTGACATCTTGAGGTGACGTGCCAAATGTAGTGGCGTATGACATACACAAATGAAACATGTTGGACATGAGAAAAATGTCCTTACAAATCTCCCCCTATGTCTATGCCGGTACATACATAAAAAATCCGAATTATCAAATACGAAATTGCCTATAAAAATCTACCCTTCCATGAACCCAAAACTGGAAAAGGTACAAATGAATAGTCTTCATCGTTTGTTCTTCAAATCTTCAGGAATCTCAAATCTTTTCTCATCAGAGTGTGCAATTCAGAGATCATCAATGTAGTACCTACACACATGAGATAAAGAAAAAAATACCAAGTGACGTATCGAGTTTGAAATGAGATAAACATAGATACCAATATATGATAAGCATAAGTCAAATCTCAAAACTCCCCAAACTCCCCCAAAATTCAAACTCCCCCATAAAATGATAATTCTTTCTCCCCCTTTTTATGATGTCCCCAAATAGACAAATAAGAGGAATGAATCAAACAAGCAAAATCGAGGTATCACGGTATACAAAAAATACACAAACTATTTTTTATTTTTTTTCAATTTTTTATACAAAAAATAGATACCATTTTGAAAAAAAATGTAAAACATGATACAAAAATCACACCATGGATTTAGACTCAAACAACCAAGTCATGGAAATGGAATGAATGGGTGTGAACACATTCAATAGGTAAATCAACTCAATCAATCATATGTGCACGATGCATATGTGTACTCCTAACGAATGATCATCAAAAGTATCCTTAGGCGTAAAAAAATTTTGTTGAATTTAGATGACATCGTCTTATGCAAATCAACAAATCAAAGTCAAAGTGATTTCCACACCAATAACGTCCAAAACTATGTAGCGCATTTTCAAGCATTTCAAGGACGTGCAAACCCGTTTTAAATTCTCGAACCAAACTCCCTCATATATATATTCGTTTAGAGGTAATCTAAATTCTCAAACTTTGGAGAATTGGTGCAAAAACCTAAATGGCCCATAATTGGCATGAATTTATTTTTATTGCCTTTCAATTTTTTCGGGCTCTTTTAACCTCTTTGGACCCCGGATAATAAAATTCCTCCATTTTTTAGGTCCTTTGGAATGGTGGATTTTGCGCAAAGAAGAGATAATTACCTTTCGCAGCCCCTCCCCGTTCTTAAACAAAGCACACAATCTCACAAAACGGTTTTTATATGCACAGTTTCCTTATCAAAAATTTATCGCGCTTGGTTCGTTTTAAGGACAGGATTGAAGTGAAAACACCCAACCAACATGTGATAAGACAAGCACAATAATCAAAAAAAAATTTGCATGTGTGCAATAAAGGAAATTATGAGTCAAACATGTAGGAAGTAACACTTAAATGCATCTTAATGACTCCAAACATTATAAAGTACATGGATGAATTGACCTATTGTCTCAAAACACTATCAAATAGTCACATAAAAATAATGGAATGATGTTGTGACTAGGTCATCCAAAGTGTTCATCCATAAATGGTGCAAACAAAAAATAAAAAATCTTTTTGGATTTTCTCAAAATTTAACAAACTAAAATCTTTTTATATTTTTCAAAAATTTTATGAAAAACAAAAATTTATACAAAAAGTACACATGACATAACACTAGCAAACAAGTATAAATCATGAAACCACAACTAGTGTATGACAAACATGCAAACATAATCATCTATATGATATGGCAAGAGAAGAATCATGTGCAAGCAAACGGGAATCAACTTGTCTAAAATCTAGTGCCTCTAAAAGTGATTTCCTAACCCAAATAGATGTGAAACGACGTGTGGGGGATTTGGGAACCACGAAAACACTAGACATCGACATCCTAGGACTTCTTCCAAGATCAAAACAAAATCTTCTCAGGTGACCTTTCCTACCACAATGTGAACATGTGTAAACGGGAGGAATGTTACCTAAAGTGTGATCTTTTCTAATGTCCTTGGGATTAATTGACCCTCTAAAACAAAATATGGTTTTGTCTTTAGCACTAGAAGCATGAGAACAAGATAAGCCATTACCATCACTATCAAACCTACTTGAGTCTGTCAAATCATTTTTTAACTTCAAAATTTTTGACTCCAGCAAAGAATTAGACTCTTCCAAATTAAGGGATGCCTTTTTCAAGTTTTTAATAATTCCTAAAAGTGTATCTCTCTCTCTCCCTCAATTAAAGAAAACTTTTTTTTAAGAGTCTTTTCACGTGCCACAAACTTATTGACTAAAATATTTTTCTCCTCTTTGGCACAAACACAAACCATTGAATTTTTAAGGTCCTCCAATTCTTTCTCTAAAAATAGGACCCTATCATCACTCTCCTTTTTGGACAATTTTAAAGCATTAAATTCATGGTCCAAAGAAATAATTTTTTCACGATAAAAATCTCTTTGATTTTGAACCGTTTGCAAAAGATCCATCGCGAATTTCAAACGAGAATTTTCTTTTTCCAAAACTTTAATTCTTTTGCAAAGTTTCAAATTCATACTTTTTAAATTTTCAGCATGGTCGTGAACTTTTTCAAAAATAGGCTCCTCATTAAACGGGCGTACCATTGAAAAAATGCGATTTTTCACAAAACTGATTTTAAAAAAATCAATATCACACAATTTTTGCGAAAAATAGGAATACGCGATAAATTTGCGCAACCTGCTCTGATACCAATTTGACGACGTGAGAAGTCAAATTGTATAAAAAAAAAAAATCCTTGAAAAATCAAGATCACGCGATAAATTAGCGTAACCCGCTCTGATACCAATTTGAAAAACGTCGTGTAATACTGATTTAAATTAAATTTTGCAAGTTTTCAAGTAACTCTTATTTAATTAGAGTCTACTTTTAAATCAAATAAATTCAGCCCCTAAACATCCATCTACGGTGCGTGTGTCAACCCATAAACAAATAAAGTATGCGAAACAAGTTTAAGGAAAAATCCCCGCATGGCAAAACCTTTTATTTCACTATAATAAGTAAATCGCAACTTACACGGATTACAATGAAATACAGTGACACACGAATACCCGCAGGCGTCGGTCGATGTCATCAGCAATGAATCCACACGCAGCGAACCCACATGAACCTCAGTCCAATCAACAAAGGAAGAACCGCAGCACTCCTCAATGACACATAGCCCTCGGTTTCAAAGATCTCTCCACAAAGGTTTGAACAAACTAAAAAGTTGTGTTCTTGGGTTACCAAAAAGATTCACAAAGGTTTGGCAATTGTGTGAATCAAAACATGAGTCTTGGGACTCAAAAATATGAAGACTATAGGTATTTGGACTCTAAAAAACATCTTCTAAAGTCTTACAAAATAACTCCCCCGAAGTTGGTATTTATAGGAAAAAAGATGAAGAGATCCACGTTCTTAAAACTCTAAAATTCTATCCAGCGTACAAAAAAAACAGCATTCTTTAAGGAATTTTCTCCATCTTCAAAAGGTCATAACTCCTTCAACGTAGCTCGGATGGAGGTGCCGTTTTTTCCAGTATCTTCGTTGTGGCGAGATCTTCATTTCCAGTTGACCAGACCTCCGAACTATGGATGTGAAATTACGAAAATGCCCTTGAACGCTCCTATCGTGCCTTTTTTCACTGTTTTGACTTCCCTTGCGTACCACTTGCATTAAGTCCCTAAAATCGTGGACCGTGAAGTCGTTGAGGCAGATGTGGGACATATTAATGGAGATGTTGAATGCTTGATTCTCGAAATTCGGATTGAGGCCATCGAGTGACATCTTGAGGTGATGTGCCAAATGTAGCGGCGTACGACATACACAAATGAAACATGTTGGACATGAGAAAAATGTCATTACAAATTTTCTATTTACTTGGTATTTAGATAAGGAGGTGGAAAAGGATATTAAGGGTATTTTTGTAATTAGAATCATAGTTTACAGCCTAAGCTCCTTCCTTGCTATTAATACCCCTCTTCTAGCCTCATTTTGGGCATTCTACCTATATGAAAGTTTATTAAAGAGAATTGAGATGAGAGATATCTTCATCCTATTTCTTATTGGACGCTATTTACGTCAATTGGTATTAGAGCCTCGTTAGCTCCACCCGTTGTTGTTGTTGTAAAAAAACACAAAAATCGTTGACAACGACAAATGAGTTTTAACAGGAGATAAGCTCCCGTGAAAGCTTGCATGGATCGATTTGAGGGGTGTTGAACCACCTATTAGCCCGACTTGACGATCTTGAGGCTCGTCTCCCTTCCACCACCACCCAAAACCCTAACCCTAGCTACCAAAATGTTTCAACCTACACTTCTGCATTTATTTTCACCCCTATCCCCCCCTTAAAAAAGTTACCCAACTACTTTCTAACCCTATCTCCACCAAAGCAACGGTGGTCAGAGGCGGTGTCAGTGGTGTCCACTCGCAGGACACCCACCAGCACCAAGAATCAACCCAGAACAGCAACCAGACCCATCCAGGAGGGGATGGACCACATCATGAGCTAGGCGGCACCTCCGGAACCACTGTCACTCATCAAAAGCAGGGAATAATCTTCTTTTAGTGGTCGGATTTCACCCAAGACTCACTAGAGAAGCCAAAACCCTACGGTTTCACCTATCCGGGATTGACCGAAATAGCCCCTGCCCTAGGCGAGCAAACAAACAACCCCATTTTCAACCCTGACAGAGGTCGGCCTGTCCCTGGCCCACCTGGTTGGGCAAAGATTGGTAGAGAAGTTGGCAGTCCTAGGCATGTTTTCGATCCTGGAGGTTCCAGGAAGGGTGCTGAATGTGGAATTATTTGGATGATAAACTTTTCGACCCTCCCTAACTTTTGCCAAAATTATTTTGGGACCCCAACATTTTTCGTTGCCTCTTCGGACACATATTTTGGGAATTTTCACACACGTCTCCAATTTTTGAAAGCTCGAGGACGAACTTGATTTTAAAAGGGGGAGAATGATGTGAATGAAGAAGCTCGAGGGCATTTTCGTCATTTTCAAGATTTTATAGTATTATTATTTTCTTTTTGTTATTTTAATTTATTTTTTTATGTTGTTGTATTTCCTTTTTGCTTGGTATTTAGGGAAGGAGGTGGCAAAGGTTAGGTAATTTTTGTAATTAAAATCATAGCTTAGAGATAAGCTACTTCCCCCCTTGTAGCCTGATTTGAGGCACTCTACCTATTTGAAAGTTTATGAAAAATAGTTGAGGCGGGAAATATCTTCATCTTATTTCTCATTTGACGTTATTTATGTCAGTTTTATTTATTTTAATGAAGCCCAAAAATAAAAACAACTAAAAATATCATTCATTATCGATTCGCCTCCTTACCAAGCGTGTCATGCATATACATTATTCTTCCTAGGTAGCAAAAATCACTACCACAAGATTTACAAGTGTAATGGATGAAGTCGTGCCAACAAACTAGCATTCTGAAAAGATTGGGATTTTCTCGAGTTTAGGCCTTATTAGAAATTTGTCACAATTTTGAGCCCGGAAAATGATATTGTGCATTATTTGCAAATTGCAGCAAATCCCAAAATCGTCCAGTCTCAAAATGTCAATGAAAGGACCTTTAGCCCCAAACTCTGCATATTCACCTCATTGCGCCCAAAGGAAGGGGAAGACCCACCCCCAAACATACTCTTCGGGAATTCAGCATAATACCCAACCCAACATACTTTAGAATGGGTCCAGCCTCACCAACTTGCAAGCCCACCCTGGTTCATTATCAAATAAGGGCGTGATTTTACCTCCAAGCCCCACACAAGCCCAAATCGCCTTGGGCAAAAGCAACCCGACAATAGAATTTATGATTTCTAACAAAAACTCAGTCACGTAGGTCGTGCGACCGCCAATCTGATGGACGTTGTCGATGGCATCCATTGGTATAAATCCCCTCTTCTCGATCAACGATTCCATTTAACGGCTTGACTGTGATGGCTTCAGCAAACTCAAAGCCCCCGTCTCTTTCTTTAATCAACCCCACCATCTAGCTCTTTGTTAAGAGTGTCTCTTGTCGATAACAAACTCGACACTACCACAATCTAGAACCAAAAGGGGGCCTTATAGCCTCGTCACTGATTTTACATTTGTCATCGGAGAATCTGTTTTCGGCGATACAGATGGACTTGAGTTCCGTCTACCAAGAGTCGTAGTTGTTAGCTTTAGTCACGATTTTCGAGTTGAGACCCCTTAATTGAACGCCAACATGGGTTGGTTTGCGTCTCGCATCGTTGATAGGAACCTCTGTCATCATTTCTCAGAAAATTTCCAAATCTAGCCTCCGCCCAATCACCCATGTGGGGCCTATACTACTAAGATATCACTGATACGGTCCGATTATAACGGGATATCGTTGACAGGGTCCGGTACTACCGAGAGATCGCCAATATGGACTGATACATATAAATAGCCTAAACTCGAAATTGGATCATTGGGTACGAATACCTAGTCAACTTAGTTGTATCATTGTTTTTTTTACCTAGACTTTGAATCGTGATTGTTAGACATTAAATTTGTGTTGCATTACAATTTAATCCTAATTTTTCAAAACAAAATTGTCAGATCATATGTTGATTAAAAAGCTCTCCCCACCCCAACTGTCTTAACATAGGGTTTTAAACAAAAAGCGAGGGTTCCAAATTGAGGGTGTAAATCAAATGTGCCAAAACAAGTGTTTTAATTTAGAGCTTTGAATCTAGGGTTTCAAGTCGATTAGTATTGAATTGTTTCAAGTTTTGTGTCCGGTGTGTGTTCAATCTACACCCATTTGCAATCTATTTCAAATAAAAAATTTCAATTATTTTTATTTGAATATATTTTAATCGAGAATTTGAACCTGAATTTCAGTGCATATTACATTTCCAATCCAATTTCTATGTGAGTTTGGAGTTTGGATTATGTGTCAATTTTGGTGTTGAAATTTGTTATTTATGTTCAATATGTGGTTGTGATGTTCGATGGTGGTGGTGGTTAGTGGTTCGGCATACATGGCAATGGTGGTTTGGTGGTAACTGGGGAACGTGGTGAAGGTAGCGGGGAATAAAGGAGGGAGTTGGGTGTAGGCGATGGCGGTGGCGGTGGAGGGAAGGTGGAGAGAGAGGGTGGTGGTTGGGCAGAGGAAAATTTAATTTTTAAGTAAAATGCAAATTAACCCCAAAATTTGGGGTAAACTTCAATTTTGAACCTAATTCAAAAGTTGCGATGTTAAAAATTCATGCAATTAAATCGACCTTTAGACTTCCGTTTAAATACTTGACATAATTTGATGTAGGCTGTCAAAAGTTTATATTATTTGCCATACAAAATACCACATAAGCATTTTTATTATTTTTAATACATACATACATATATATATATATATATATGCCATAACCTTGCTACCCCTCCAACACCTCTGTCACAACCCCACCACATCCCAACAACAACTCCAAACACCACCCCTCTACTAATGTCGTTGCCGCTACAAATACAGACGTCAAAACCTCATCTTCCCCACCTCCAATGGCATTTTCTGCTGTTGTAACTCCCCACCCCTCCCTAGCCACCACATCTGTTAAACCCCCACACCTAAAATCCCACTCTAAAATCCTTTAGAACTATTGTAATTCAGCATCCATCTAACCCACCCGAACTCCATTACAACACAAAACATACATAAACATAAAGACAAAAACACAACAATATACACCTAATACACCATCGATCTGTATTTATGTATACAAATTTGAGTATATATACCTTCTATTTGTGTGTATTATTGACGTGGCTTGAGGACATTTTTGTCATTTTAGGATTTTATGGCATTTTTGTTATTTTCTTTTAGTATTTGTTTGCTTGGTATTTAGGGAAGGAAGTGGCAAAGTCTATTAACGGTATATTTGTAACAAGAATCATTGCTTAAAGCCTAAACTGCCTTCTCTCTATAAATACCCCTATTGTAGCCTCATTTGAGGCATTCTACCTATTTGAGATTTTAAGAGAGAGTTGAGACGAGTGGTTTCTTCAACTTACTTCCCATTTGACACTCATTTACGTCAATTGGTATCAGAGCCTCGTTGGCTCCACCGTTGTTGTTGATGTTGTTGTAAAAAACACAAAAATCGTAGACGACGATAAATAGGTCATAAAAGAAGATATGCACTCATGGAACCTCGCGCCGATCAATTTGAGGAAGTCTTGAATCCCATTGTGGCCCGGATGAATGCTCTTGACGCTTATCTTCTAACACTGAACTCCACCTTAAGCCACCCTTATACCGCTCCCACTCCCGCTCAAAACCCTAATCCACACGTCCTCATGCCTACAATTCTGCTCATTCTGCCCCTCTCCCACAGAAAAAAAATTACCACGTCAAACCCTAACCCCATCTCCACCAATTCCGTAGTGGCCGAAGGCGGAGTTTACGGTGAAACATTGATTCGAAGACAACCAGCAGTCCTGGATGGGGGTCGGACCCTTCTGGGGTCAATCGGAACAGCCTTAGGGTCCTCCGCACCTGAACAGCCCCATCCAACGATGGGCAGCCTCCACCCGATTTAATACGGGTCTGCCAAAAAATTCACCAACCCCATACCCTTGGCCGAAAAATATCCGAATATGACAACACCCGCCGACAGCTCTTCCCAATACCCCGAACAGGGCCGAAACCACCCAAGGCCCACCGAACTCACCTCGAGCATCCTTGAGGGTGGTCGGTCAGCACCAGTTCTGCCGCCCTTGGGTCGCGATAGCCTCCTCCCTCTTCCGAGAGGTGTGGAAATTCTTCTCAAGAAATTCTTCTTCTCCGGGCATATTCCACCACATATTGAACCCAAATTTCACAAAAACCCAAATTCTTCTCAAGAAACCCTCATCCAAGAACCAAATCAACCCACATCTAGGGTTTCACCACCCAATTTTCAATCCAACCCTCAAATGGTAAACCCTAGCCTCTTACCATACAAAATCCCTCCTCCGTTACCCGATCCAAGTTCAAGTGGTCATCAACCACCATCTCCATACCTAACACCACCCTGAGTCCCTAAATCCCACCCCTATTACCTCCCACTGCGACCCACGTTTTTGCCATGTCTCTATATATCCCCGCTACGACCCCCAAAGGCACCATGAACCCTACCACCCCCATTATTTTCCATAAATTTCCTCAGCCCTACCCATATATATTGACCCATACCCCCACCCCCATACTTCTTTCACCACTCTTTCGCCCCAACCTCTACTTCATACACCCATCCCTCTGCGACATCGGGGACATGTCCCTCACCCTCACTCAGTTTGGGATGGACGGTCTACACACACAGGTCCCGTTGATACATTTGACTGAGTACTCGGGCACCCTCAACATGATGGATCCCTTTCCCCTAGACCTAAGTCCCTCCCAGATTTTGAGACTCCTCCCACGACGGACTGGCGCACTAATATGTCTCCTTTTGACTCTTTGAGTCTAAAAGGTTGTACCTATTTCTGAGTGACACTGTTTCATTTGCTATCAGAGAGGACACCAGATGGATCGGTGCTCCCTGAGACAACCCGTGATTTCGACACCACCTCTCGTAACGACAATCCCACCATATATTCCAGCTCCACTTGAAACCCCACCTCCTGCCCCAGTTCCTATTCGTCCACCGCCTCGAAGGCAACACCGTAGGGCCCAGATTGAGGATCCTCCGCTAGGCGATGACGAGGTTGATCAGATGACATAGACTTTCTGGGTGGCGACCCCATGGCCTGCATGGACCTACAGAATACAAATTCTTTTTAGGAGCATGCTGGGAGATATCCGCATGGATGTGCCGATATTTGATGGTCATCTTCAGCCGGATGCGTTGATTGACTGGCTCCCTACTATGGAGGGTATCTTTGAGTATAAGTAGTCGACGTTGTGTCCTTCTGGCGGTGACCAAATTTCAGGGTTATGCGAGTGTGTGGTGGCACGATTTAGAGCAGCGAGAACCATTGCGGGATAGTCACCCATTCGGTCATGGGCAGACTTGCATGCAAATATGATGACAACTTTTGTTCCTGCTATCTACGAGCAAGATCTCTTTCTCCGTGTCCAGGTTCTCAAACATGACTCATCTGTTATGGACTATATGGAGCGATTTTAGAATTTGTGCACCCGTGCTTGACTTGGACGAGACAGATGAGGTTGCAACCCAGCATGCTCTTATCATTAATTTGGGGGGTGACATTGAGGGACTTCCCCTTCGAGTTCGAGGAGGAACTATTTTCAGGGGGGGGGGGGGGGGGGGGAGAATGATGTGGCTTGAGGACATTTTCGTCATTTTAGGATTTTATGGCATTTTTTTTTTTTTCTTTATTTGGTTGTATTTTCTTTTAGTATTTGTTTGCTTGGTATTTAAGGAAGAAAGTGGCAAAGGCTATTAAGGGTATATTTGTAATTATAATCATTGCTTAGATCCTAAGCTACCTTCTCCCTATAAATACCCCTAGTGTACCCTCATTTGAGACATTCTACCTATTTGAGATTTCAATAGAGAGTTGAAACGAGTGATTTCGTCATCTTACTTTCCAGTTGACGGTCATTTACGTCAATTATACATGAATTGTGTATATATATACTCACATGTGTATACATACACAAGTCAACTGTTCGCATATATACATATATATAATAAATTAGGAATATTTTTGAATTGTCTAAGCACAATAATGGTTCAGATTCGGCCATCTCACCCACCAAAACTGAAGGTTTAAGATTAAATCTTCAATTTTCATTCAAATTTTGAAATTTTCATTTCCTCCCATCTCATTTTCCCCTTCTCATTTCCCCTCTTTCCACTACCTACTACCTCTGCAACTTTTCTCTCGGCCTCTCACGCAACTTTCTCTCTCTTCACTTTTCTCTCGCCATCTCACTTCTTTCTCTTAACCCCTTCACCTCTTTCTTATTTCTTTGTTCAATCAGGTGAGTCCCTCTCTCTGTCTCTCCTTTGGACTTTTTTTTGTTTACAAGTTTTCATATTTGAGGGATTTAGGATATGGCTTAATGGGTTGTTGGATTTTTGGCTTTTATTATGGAATTTACAGATTTTATGGTCGTTTGTTGGGATTTCATGAGATTTTTTGGTCGAAGGGCATTTGAACTTAGGGTTTTTCAGAACTTCAAACCTTAAGAAAGGTTACATTGTTTCTTGATTCTCCATTCTTTTGTTCAATTTCAAATCATTAGCACCTAATACATGGGTTTTCGTATCTAACCACAAAGCCCTAATCTTTTAGAATGTTTGCGACTATTACCTTTTTGCACTCATATATGTTTTTAACATTTATTTGAAAGATGAATTACTTATCTAATGCCTTTTTTTGCAGTTTCTATCCTTAAGAAGGTATATATTTTATCAAATTTACCTATAATTTTCAGTTTGCATGCGTGTTTACATTTATTCTCCTAGAATTGATGCATTTTATAAATAAGATTATTCAGAATATAGACTTTGTAAGTTTTTTTATAGTTCTTTTTGGTATTTAATTATGACTTATAGGTTGCTCTAGAGGAACTACAGTCTAAGAAGAATTCCATGTATTTGTTTGAAAATGTATGTCACATTCTATTCATTTGGTTAGTGTTTTTATGTAAATGATTAGTCATTACAATTTTTAATAATTCTGAAATTAAACTATTATTGGGAATTCGATGTATTGGTTGAGGATTAAGCATATGAAAATTGGCATACATTGCTTCGATTTTTTCATGACTTTCCTTTCCCATTTTCTCAATTTCTTTATTCATTTACATGAGGTGAGAGAAGAGAGGTTGTTGTGGGGAGGAAGTATTAGTATATCTATATGGGTGACATGTTGGGATTTATTTGCAGTTCAAATGTGAGGCTTACTCACTCCTACTCTGTAATATGTTTTTGAGTAATGCTAAACTTTTCGATTGTGGTACAACACAACCAATGCGGTGATTCTGTAATATTTTGGGGGTCATATTCGGGGAGTGTCATTTTCTTATCTTTTTATTGAGTGATCTTTTGAAATTCAAGATTGAAAACATGGGTGTGTTGTAATGCTGGGAATGAGTTTAAATTTTGATTGTCTAGAGAAATACAAGTACATATGCCAATAGATCAATATCTAAATATGGATGCCAACAATCATTTGGTTGTTCATGCAAGTGTTCTTTTTGTTCCTTTACCCTTTTGACACTGTTATCAGGTTGTCGCATACTAAGATTCTCATATTTTGTTATTTTTATTTACATTGTATTGTCCTTGTCCAGTTCTCTTAATTTATCATGCATCTTCTCGAGCAGGGATCCAAAGTCGTAATACTAGGTAACAATGATGTTTAAGTTCACTGACGAATGTGCGATTCTTCTCAAGCATGTTTATATTGTATGTGAACACTTTTTGTCCTTTAATCACTAAAATATGGATATTGAAGTTCTATAGTGTTGTTGATTGAGGATTTTCATGCTTCTGCATGTGTCATGTGAATTTGCAATTATTTGCTTAATTTTTCTTTACTTCTACTTTGATACATGTGTATGCATTGATACCCGCGTGGCCAAAGTATAAAACATAATGACATTTTTGTATTATTCAAGTTGCTAAAAAGGATTAGTAGTATAGGGATTCATCTTATCCTACTCATGCAGTTCTATTTGAGAAAATTTATACTTTGGGGCATATCAGAATTGTACCGTCTATGTAATATTTTTGGGTACAAGTTTTCTTATAGATAAATGTATGTTGATCTTTTATCATTGATATGATATTGATTTTTTACTTTAAAAGTATAAATTTGAAGGTGGCCATCCCACAGTTACTAAAAAAATTTGCACCTACAGTAACTAAACAAGTCTAAATTTAAAGTTTTTTAATTACCGGATATAAAATATGACAGTGCCATTTGCACCTACAGTTACTAAACAATTAAAGCTCCAAAGATCATATTATGATAGTCATTTACAAGAATTTGGGGAACAAAATGAAATGGACTTGATATCTATATTATCTGAAATTAGTTTCTGATTTGACTTCGGACAATAGTTGTTTTATCTAAATGACATGTTTTATCTAAACGACCCGTTTTAATGTAGTCACATTTACTCTTATAAAAATGTTACAAATTGTTTTGAAAAGCAGGACTTTCAGTTTGGAGTTTTGAGGTCGTGACTTATCATGGTCTAATGTGGTGGACATAAGTCAATTGGTATCTAAATTGAACATGGCTTGGATAGATGAGCACCTAAAGTTGGTATGTATTTCTAATTTATTCATGACATTTGTTTATACCCTTTGTTCGTGGACTATTTTCTTTAATAAAAAGTTGGTCATATTTGGCTTAGAGATTTGCATTCGAGTAAGTGAGATGGTTTCATTTTGTAGCCATAGAATGTTCATGGAACAGAGACCAAATTAGGGAAAATGGATGTTGTTTGGATGACTTTGCAGTAATCTTAGTCTGTAATATTGGCTCTGTTTGATCTAAAGAAATGGCAGTTATCTATGTACTTTTCTTTTTTTCCTTCACATTTTTAAAGGACGGTATCAATTTTTTTAAGGATTGCCATCCCTACTTGAGTAACTAATGTTGCAACCATCTACATGTTGCATATTTCGTAGATAAGAAACGTTTTGTCTACTTAGTCAACAATCCTGCTTTGCTTGGCAATTTCAACCCTAGACTATGAGTTTGATTGAATTATTTCATTTGAGATTATGTGACCAGTTTAAGTTACCGTTTTGTTCTTAGTTGCAGCCTTCCTCGCCTCCCACTTAAAGTTAGTGGATATTGATCGAGATCAAGGGGACTTTAATCTGACATTATTGTGTAAGAGATTTGTAGCTCCTTTTATTTGCGACACATTTTATTTCGAATTAATGGTGTTAGTGGATGGTTTACTGTTGTTGGTTGGGTGATGAAGCCCTGAATAAACGTTAATATGTGTAGCTAACGAATTATGTGAACTTATTTGGGAATTATGTTGTGAGGCTGGCATATTGCAGATTTGAGAAATGAAACCTACTGTTGGGAGCTTATGGAAGTAATGTGGCAACCACGTACATGTTGCAGATTTCTTAGATGACCAACGTTTTGTCTACTTAAACAACAATCCTGCTTTGATTGGCCATTATAACACTAGACTATGAGTTGATTGAATTATTTCATTCGAGATTTAAGTTATAGTTTTGTTCTTAGTTGCAGCCCCCCCTCCCACTTACAACAGTGGATTTTGGGCAAAGCCTAATTCTTGAATACAATGTGTTGAAGTCAAATATAGAGAATCAGCGGCGTATTAGAGTAAAAAATGTTTCAAAAATTCAAAAGTATTAATTGACCACCTTTGTTGTAGCTCGTGTCCCTCATGGGTTTAAAATGTAAAAGTTTGTTAAAACAAATCTACAATATATGAAACAATGGAATAATACAACTAAAGCTGAGAAAGATGTATGCAAAACAAGCACCCATTTTACAAGTATTTATCTGATAGAAATTAGCAATCATGAAAAGAATATAAGAAACAATTATTTTTTCTCCATGATGATGATAATATTTGATATGAAGATGGCTCGTTACTTTAATATATTGGCAGAAGGTGTGTACAAGCAGTAAATAAGAAAGCTTACCTGCAGCAGAAATCTATTCAAGCAAGGAAATGCCTTCAGTAGATATACTACAATCGGGAGAACCATGTCTCTCGCGCGACTGAATACAGAAAATTTAAATTCCAAGTTCTTGACATTATTTAAGACCGCAAAATTTAAAAGGTCATCAGCGGGGGCGTCCTGAACAAACGACCCATGTAAATAGAAGGCATTTCAAAGGAAGATAAAGAGCAAGCATAAAGGGTATTAAATACTAACAAATGTAAGTGTCTCCAGGTGAGCGAAATATGACGAAAGTTGGCAGAAATTATTGATGACGTATCGGGCAAATTTTCCTCCAAATGATGCTTTAACAAGTGCCGGAAAATTCTTGAAAGGTATCATATTAAGCGCATTTCCAAAATATCTAAAAAATTGAAGATTGGTTGCTGAAATATCAATGCTTTGAACATTGAGGCAAACATAAATATCCAATTTCTTCAACTTGAGTGGCAATCCAGAAACTTTGAGGCTTACAAGAGATTTTGACCTTGTGACACTTAGTCGTTCAAGATTCCTATAGTTATGTAAAGTAAATACCCCGATTTTTAATTTTCTTTTAATCAAAATATTAAAATATTATTTCCTTTTATATATATATATCAAGATGCGGAAGCGTAAAGAAGTGTGATGGTTCACAAACTATCGAATTACCAAATTTTAATTTTCTTAGACAAATTAAAATTAAATCCAAGTGAGAATTAATAAAACACATTAAAATTATTTTCACTTAACCAAGTTAACTACACATTACCCAAATTAAACACGTAGAGATTAAATTAAACCAATTTTTATCTTTTTATCTAAGCTGTGTTCTAGGTGATTTTGCAAAAGATAAAATAAACAATCAATCCACTACGCCGC
Source organism: Sambucus nigra (assembly GCA_949130495.1). Lineage (NCBI taxonomy): Eukaryota > Viridiplantae > Streptophyta > Magnoliopsida > Dipsacales > Adoxaceae > Sambucus > Sambucus nigra. Next base: position 531,530,006 of record OX422214.1, read on the forward strand.
GATGTACGAGGAAAAACTCAAGATGGGAAACCACCTCGGACGACCCTAGCCACAAATCCACTAAGTACGGAATTTACAATTATAAGATAGAAAGACTTTCAACACACGACTCGATCCCTCTCAAGTCCCGACGCTTCTTCTTGTAAATACCTCTTCCTAGCGGATAACCTTGGAGCTCCACCGCGGTTTCGGAATTCACCGATCGGACTTTATATGGTCACCGTCACTCAAGCAAGGAGCCTTTCTCCAAGTGGGTAATGCCGCAACAACCTCTTCTTCTTTCTTTATGGGATGTAGAAGAAAACTCAAAACTTCTCTTTGAACGGAAGAGATGAACCCGGTGCCAAACTCCAAGCAAGATATATGAATATGGGAATTTGGAAGAAACTAATTTGGGTGTAAACTAGAGTGGTGTATATTTTTCTCTTTGATAAAAACACACTCAAAACATGATCTTTTTCCCTCTTTGATTTTTCTCTCAAAACACTCTCTAGGAGTTAGTAGGATATGAAAAAAATTAATTAACAAAAGTGATTCCTGCACATATTAAAGTTTGAAAATAGTTGGTTAAGAATCAAGTGGGGAAGTGGGTGAAAACTGCTCAAAACTGCCAGAAAACTGTTCCCGCTGGAAACTCGTTCAAACGACATCTCGTTCGAACGAGTCTTCTAACGAAGTTCTAGTATGAACTCGTTAGAAGATCGTTAGAAATCTCGTTAGAACGACAATCTCGTTCGAACGACATTTCGAACGAAGTTCGAGTATGCCATAATGGGAAGTCGTTGGCAAGTTCGTTCGAAGGACATTTTCGTTCGAACGACAAACTCGTTCGAACGACTCTATCGAACGAAAAACTAGAAAGTAGGAAAATTCAATTTTAGCCCAGAAAACTTTATAAACTTATTTAAAGTTTTAATTAGAAATCTTTCTGAAAATAAAAACGCCGTTTTAGATAAACCTAACACCCAATAAAACTTGTTCCAAGCTCCTATATATATAATATTGCATTCATACCTTGGGAGCATGGAACCATAGATGATGACGTAGAAACGAGGCACGCAAACCGGCATGATGATGAAGCTTTATACTCTGTACCGCTACGTCTTCAAACAAACTTTTCATAGGCTTGAGAATATTACAATTAGATACAATCCTATGAATAAATGTTTTTGTCCAGAATTGAGCCAAAACTATATATGGACTCAATTGGAAATTTGTGTCCTTACAAATCTCCCCCTTTGGCTATTCCGGGACAAAAACCAAACAAAAATCCTAAAGGGCCGTCGAGCTCACTAGACTGAAAACATAACCCACCCAAACTTGACTCAACCCAAGGATCAAATGCTTTGCCATTGAAAGATGCCGCTTTAGAAGAATTCCTACACACTTAAGCAAACTCATCAAATGCATAGGGAATATCAAAGTATTTAAAGCAACGAAAACTCATCAAATGCATAGGGAATATCAAAGTATTTAAAGCAACGAAAATAAATACTCCCCTTAAACGTAGATAAGATGATAATAGGGTAAGATATCATTTCCCCCTATCATTCTCCCCCTTTTTGTTCAGGAATAGGCAAAGGATAAAAAACAAATATAAAAGCATAACTAATCCAAGATAGATACCAAAACTAAGGTATACGCATAGAAGGACTAGACAGCAAGGCAAAGGCAAAACAAAATACCATATATATATGTACTAGAAAAATATCAATAATGCACACACACACATATATATATAGATATAAACACACACATGACACAAAATACAATAAGTTTGCACACTCGTATGGCAAAAATGTGTCATATGGAAACGGAAGTGTTGGGGTGTGAACTAGTAACAATTAAATTTAGACCCAATCACTTAAAAACATGTTCACGGAGTTCTCATTTGATTTCAAACTTCATCACATTTAAATATAACCTCACTTAACTAAGTTAACTACACATTACCCAAATTAAACACGTAGAGATTAAATTAAACCAATTTTTATCTTTTTATCTAAGCATGTGTTCTAGGTGATTTTGCAAAAGATAAAATAAACAATCAATCCACTACGCCGCGATGTACGAGGAAAAACCCAAGACGGGAAACAACCTCGGACGGCCCTAGCCACAAATCCACTAAGTATGGAATTTACAATTACAAGACAGAAAGGCTTACAACACACGACTCGATCCCTCTCAAGCCCCGACACTTCTTCTTGTAAATACCTCTTCCTAGCGGATAACCTTGGAGCTCCACCGCGGTCTCGGAATCCACCAATCGAACTTTATATGGTCACCGTCACCCAAGCAAGGAGCCTTTCTCCAAGTGGGTAATGCCGCAACAACCTCTTCTTCTTTCTTTATGGGATGTAGAAGAAAACCCAAAACTTCTCTTTGAACGGAAGAGATGAACCCGGTGCCAAACTCCAAGCAAGATATATGAATATGGAAACTTAAAAGAAACTAATTTGGGTATAAACTAGAGTGGTGTATATTTTTCTCTTTGATAAAAACACACTCAAAACATGATCTTTTTCCCTTTTTGATTTTTCTCTCAAAACACTCTCTAGGAGTTAGTAGGATATGAAAAAAATTAATTAACAAAAGTGATTCCCGCACATATGAAAGTCTGAAAATAGTTGGTTAAGAATCAAGTGGGGAAGTGGGTGAAAAAATTGCTCAAAACTGCCAAAAAACTGTTCCCGCTGGAAACTCGTTCGAACGACATTTCGTTTGAACGACATCTTGTTCGAACGAGTCTTCTAACGAAATTCCAGTATGAACTCGTTAGAAATCTCGTTAGAACGACAATTTCATTCGAATGACATTTCGAACGAAGTTCCAGTATGCCACAATAGGAAGTCGTTGGGAAGTTCCTTCGAACGACATTTTCGTTCGAACGACAAACTCGTTCAAACGACTCTATCGAATGAAAAACCAGAAAGTAGGAAAATTCAGTTTTAGCCCAGAAAACTTTATAAACTTATTTAAAGTTTTAATTAGAAATCTTTCTGAAAATAAAAACGCCGTTTTAGATAAACCTAACACCCAATAAAACTTGTTCCAAGCTCCTATATATATAATATTGCATTCATACCTTGGGAGCATGGAACCATAGATGATGACGTAGAAACGAGGCACGCAAACCGGCATGATGATGAAGCTTTATACTCTTTACCGCTACGTCTTCAAACAAACTTTTCATAGGCTTGAGAATATTACAATTAGATACAATCCTATGAATAGATGTTTTTGTCCGAAATTGAGCCAAAACTATATATGGACTCAATTGGAAATTTGTGTCCTTACAAGTTATATAAGAAGTGCTCAAGAACTTGTCCAGTCACATCTACAAAAGAAAGGCAGAGATCTTTTAGGGAATTGAAGGTGGAAATTTGAAGTGCCCAAAATGGAAAAGTGTAATCCCCATTATGAGGCCTCCATAAACATCCAAATCCCAACTCGAGCCTCTCAACTCTTGTATTCATTACAAAGCGTATCCAAGTATCGATATCCGAAGAAGAGTGTTTAAAAAGATCAAACCGAATTATAAGTGCGAGTAGAGTTTGAGCTTGATGTGATTTCAGTGCTTGATTTACGCAATTTATGAACTTAGTTGTTTCAATTTTTAAAGCTGCAATCCAATCTGACACATCATAGGTTGTGTAGTTTGTTCTTGAACCATCAAACTTCAAAGTAGGTGAAAACGTCCTAGAAGTGTCAAAATTCAAACTAGGTAAAAATGTCCACAGTTTTTCCCATCTCCGTGACAGAACACTGGTCCTGACTGATTCTTCAATTGAGAGGCGCGAGAGGATACAAACGATAATTTCATCTGGAAATTGACTCATCGTATCCTCCACGGGCATATGATTATCACGCTGTGAATGAACATAAAACCATTTAACAATATCACAAATTCAAAATTAATAATATCACAAGACATAAACATATTTCAAAACACAGTATTTCAAATACGGAAAAGAAAAAATAAAAATGTCATCTTTTACCTTCTTTGTGACATGTGAAGATATAATGGGTGTCATTGCCCTCAGTCAGCAGCAATTAACCTACAAAAAGTGAGTCAATTTGAGAAACCCTATAAACATAAATCACATACTACAAAGGCGATTACTTGCTTCTCCTCTATCTTATTCTTGCCTAAAAATAATTTGTACGACTTGATGATAGGTCAACTTTGGATTTGGAGCAAACATCCAAACAAGTCCCTCCTTTACACAAAGGGAAATGCTATGTGTCCCAAACAACTCCCCTAAATCGTCCCCCAATTAGCTTTAAGTGTTATGCCTTGTGGTATGGGTCCCGCCAGGGCACAACTCATTAATGCTATTTGGAGGATATTTGGGAGAGTTGTTTGGTACTCATAGTACCACTCTTACACAAATACTCACGCTGACTCAAGCCCAACTCAGATCACTTTATATAAGGATTGAATATTAATTTTTAAATTAATTAAAATGTTATTTTTGGTATATAACTAAAGTTTTAGTCGTAACATCCAATGATAAATGATAAAAAATTATAAAAGTCGTACGATCTTTGTATATTTCTTTCTTATTTTCAAACATTTTCAAACTTTCGAACTTTCCTTCATCTTCAAGCTCTTTGTCTTCAAACTTTCTTTCTGCGTTCACTTTTATTCTTGCTTCCGCCGCTATTTTCTCTGTAAGCTCTCTTCTTAACTTTCTTTGTACTCCCTTCTTTGTTGTAGTCATGGTATATGATGTTCTATCTCTAGATGACTTTAGGCGGGAAAGAAATATCCCAGATTGGGTAGAGTTATAAATGGTTGTTCCTCCTGTAGACGTTTTATCGTTAGTTGAGGGTCACTGGATACCTTCATTATCCATCACCGAGTGCGGCATAACCTTTCCCCCAAATCGCTTATTTTTAGAGTTTTGCCAATACTTTGACATTGTTCCTGCTAGAGTAGCTCCCAATACCTGGAGGGTGGTAAATGGGATTCACATGCTGAATCAACTACATGGGACCCATATTGTCATTCCTGAACTAATGTTTTGTTACAAATGGGTCACTAGTAGTGACACTTTTTATTTAAAAACTAGGTTTGTCAATAGGGCTCTGGTAGTCAATTTGCATGATTCAAATAAGGATTACTTTGATTATGGGGTAATAGTAAAAAATTGGCAACATGCACCTCTTCCCCAGGGACAAGTATATGATGGGCCTCGATGTCCTTAAGAAGGACAATGCTCAGGTTGTAGATCTTCTTACTTTTTTTCCATGCGGACTAACTGTTGGTTGTATTTCCGACTAATATTTTTGTCTTATATTTGCAGCAATTAATTCCAAAAGAAAGTGTCCAATTGAGGGGATGTTAATTTGAGAGAATTGATGGTCTGCAACAAATAATTGGTGAAGAACATCTGCCTCATACTTATTGCAATACATAACTTATGTTACCTCCTTTGTGGCCCGACCGATTGTTATTGCACCTTTTGTGACTTTAGTGGAAGAACTTATTCCTAGTACCTCGATGGAAGAGTCTACTGGTGTGGATAAGGATTCATCTTCATTTGAGTTTGTGGATCTTTCAATCATCCCAAGTTATTCTACATCAGAAATGGTCAAGAGGAAGCTTCCCAAGTTTCTTGGTGGCCCTTTGTCTCCCACCTCCACAATCATTAAGGAAACTGAAACCCAAAAATCCAAAGTCCCTAAAAAATCTCCGAAGGGTGTGGAGATGGTTATTGAAAAGGCATCTTAAATTGCCAATCTTAAAGGAATTGACGATGATGCCCCTCAGCACAAGAGATTAAAGAGAGGTTTCCCTGAGAAGTTGACTAAGAAGACCGTCGACCAATAAGAGTTGGTCCAAAAAATACAACATGACCGAGATGTTATTGGCTCTTCATCTGCGGCAGTCAACCCTGGCTTAGTTAGGGTTTTAATCAAAGCTGGAACCCTTATTATTGATAGGGCGACTGCAGTCCCCTTGCCTCGCTCTAGGCTGATTGAGAGAGCATGCTAGAACTTAGCCTTGTTCCTGGTTGATTTCAACCAAATATTGGAGAAGGACCACCAGCTACATTCTTCTTCTTCTGGGGAACTAGAGGAGGACTTTGAAGGTCTAAGGATATCTCTGCACAACAGATAAGAAGCTATGGCTGCCAAATAACGATCATGGGAAGCAGATATGAATAAGACTAATGACAGGGTCACATCTGTCGAGGAAAAACTGACTACTTCTACAGCTAACTTAACTATTGCTGATAATAGGGATAAGGTTGGTGAAGATAGGGCTCAGGCGGACGAGAAGAAGGTGTTAGATAATCAGATTCTCATGTCCTCTATGGGGAGAAAATAAAAAATTTGAATGCTGAACTGGCGGCCAAGCACAAGAGTGTTCGTTTAGCTGGCTTTGATAAGGGTTGGGAGAAGGCCTTATTAGCTGCCTCATCCCAGATTGAGTATGCTAGGAAGTTATCCTTCAAGGATGGCTAGTCAGTAGCACTGAAGGAAGTTGGGGCAGTTGATAACTCTAATATGTTCCAAAGGCATGACCGAGTCGCCCCTCCAAATTTGGAGGAGGAATTTGATGATGAAGAATGGTCTAGGGAATCCTCCCTTCAGCCTGCTGAGTATTCAATGGGACTAACTACTGACGTTACTCCCTCTGCCGAGCTGCCTTCAGATGGAAATGCTAAGGACAAGGAAAAGGTTTAGCTCCTTTTTGTTTATTTAGTGAGCTTTTGTATTTTTTTTTGTTTTCATGTAATAAGACCTCCTTTGTAACCCTTTTGCATTTATTAATGAAAGAACCTTCAGTCGATCATTTTCTCTACTTTATTTGGTCTTTGATCCTATTTCTTGAGTACTTGCTTGGTGATTATTTTTTTCTTTCTAGTTTGCTGCCAGGATGAAACATTTTTCTTTAGACAGCTCTGACCTCCTAAAATGTTGCAATGATTTATTCAAAGTTGGTCACTTAGATTTGACTGAAGAAGAGCTATTGAACCTCCTTGGCGTTGACGTTTCTGATCAGGCTAAGGAAGCTTAATCTTACTTAAGTATTCTCCTCGACCGGGCAATTTCGAACAATATTGCTTATTATAAGATGATAGAACAATTTCAATAAGATCATAAGGAATCAAATTCTCTCCTTCATGCTGACTATGAGGCCAAATTTAAAGCTTTAAGTGAAGCTAATGGTTTGGAGAAGAAATTCCAAGACTTTACCTAGGCGCATGAAAAAATAGAAATATTACCGAAGTGGGAGGTTAAATTAACTCAAGAGGTTGCTGCTTTATTCGAGAGAGAAAATAATGCTCAGAGGGATGAACTAAACAGTTTGAAAAAAATCAGCAATTGTTGTTGGTTCTAATGAGGAAGCCACCTTTATATAGACATAAAACACTAAATTGGTATATAAGTTGGAGGATTTGGAAAAGGTACAAAGGTTAAATGCTTTGCAAAATATCCAGACCAAGTCTGGGTAATCTTTTAGGCAGAAAGTAATAATCTGACCAACTATTGATGAAGAGAGAACAAAGAAGACTTTGACCGATCAAGCTGCTCAAAGAAAAGCAAAGACCAATGCTATTGTTAATTTATCCCTTCAATTGAAGGTTAAAGAAAAATCTCTTGCTAATCAAGCTTCTCAATTGAAAGCTAAAGACGATGTTCTCAAAAGATTTAAGAGCCAAGTAGATCGGGTGAACTTTCAGTTCCACAAATAACCCAAAGAAGTTTTGATAGAAGGATATAATGAAACTTTGGGCCATGTGGATGATCACCTTGCTTAGAGTCACCATGAAGGGTATAGATAGGGATGGACCAATCTGTTGACCTTGCTAAAATACTATCAGAATAGTGAGTTATGGCATTGGAATGATCCTAATTTCTTAGACTGCGATGAACCTCCCTTCAAACTAGATACCCCATGGATTCCCCCTGATGCAATTCCTCAATGTCTGATTTACAAGTACCTGGGAGACTATGGCCTTCATGATGAGCTTGAAATTATTCGTCATCAAAACTTAATCAATTAGCTGAGCAGCAGTAATAGAAGAATGCTAAGAGATTTTAACTTTATAAATTCTCCCTATACACTAGATGATCCCCCTGATGAAGTGGATAGCGTTCAAAATGATCCTGCAAAGATGGACAAAGCACAAGGGAAACGTTCAGTAGAATGATTTTTCTTTTTCTTATATTTATTTGAATTTGGTTTTAAGCAGCCTTTATATGAAATTAAATGAATTTCATCATTATTTTTGGTACTTGTTGTAAAACTATTGAGTTTTTTTAATTGGTTGTCCGACTAGTAATTAATTTTTTAAACAAGTAATTAGTTCCATTAGAAACTGGATTGTAGGGCCTTAGCTTCTATTAATGTACTTAAATAAAACTGAATAGTTTTTATCTAAGTGTCATCATTAGTTATTAGTGACAAACCAAGTGTATTAGGGATGTGTATATTTATTCTTGTGTTAGGAGTGTATATGTATATCCCATTATGTAACTCGGTAGAGGGTAAAACCTTTATAAAGTTTTACAAGCTTCTCATTCTTGATCCGTCGATAGGCTAAATCATACAAGAAGTAATGATCATTAATCATCCTCTTGTTCATTACCTGATGTCATACATAAGGTAATGATCATTAATTAGTAGGTGTTAGGAACCTGATGAAGCAACTGTTGTGATATTAACTTTGTCTTCTGGTCGGCAAGGACCATGTTTTGGTCGACAGAGACCAAGAGAAGAAAATTTTATTTATCTACTTAATGGGTGGGGGGGGGGGGTATTCCCTAAAAAATTTAAAAAATAGAATTATTGATAAATAGTGCTCCAACCTTTTATTCAATATTCAAAGAAAAGAGTTACATAATTGCTCTCTATTACTGGTAATACTTGTGTAGGTGATCGACATTCCATGGGTTCTTGAATTCTTCACATTCAAGCGTTTTCAATCGAAAAGTTCCTGGTCGAATGACTTTCGATATACGATATGGACCATGCCAGTTGGCTTCTAACTTGTTTCCTTTCTGAATCACCTTCTTAAGAACATAATCTCCCTAATTTAGGTTGGTCGGCTTGGCCCTTTTTTATAAAAACGGACAGTCCTTTGTTGATAAGCAACGATTTTGATGGCAGCGTCCTCCCTGACTACTTTCAGCAAATCCAAGTCCAATCTTCTCATCAAATCACTTTTAAAATAATCAAAGTTCAAGACCCTATGACTTGGTAGACCTATTTCGGCTGGTACCATTGCCTCTGTCCCAAATGCAAGTATGTAGGGTGTTTCTTCAGTGGGAATTCTGGGCGTTGTTCAGTATGCCCAAAGAACAGAGTGCAACTCATTAACTCAATTGCTTTTCGCAGCATCAAGTTTTTTTTTTCAATCCATACAGTAAAGTTTTATTTGTGATCTCCGTCGGACCATTGCATTGAGGATGTCCTAGGGCATAATGAAGTTTTTGGATCTTTGATGGGACACAATAGGCCTCAAAGTCATAGTTGTCAAATTAAGTACCATGGTCGGTGGTGAAAGCGTATGGCATTCCATATCAATATATGGTGTGCTTCCATATGAACTAAAAAATTTTCTCATAAGGCATATCTACCATTGGTTCAGCTTTTACCCACTTTGTGAAGTAATCCACGGCTACCACCAGGTATTTAAACCTGCCTTTGGTGGTCGGTAATGGTCCGACTAGGTTTATCCCCGAAATGGCAAAAGGGAAGGGAGAAGTGATTGTTATTAGAAAAAGCCCCTAGTCTTTTATGCACTGCTACGAACTTTTGGCACTTGTCACAATTTCTTACAAAACTCCTACAATCTGCCTTCATAGTCAGCCAATAATATCCTCGCATGGAAATTCTTCGAACCAATGACCGACCAGTTGAATGAGCCCCATAAGATCCTTAATGCACTTCCTTGATTAGTTATTCTACTTCCAAAGGGTGAACACGGCGTAGCCTACTTTGGGATCTAGAGTGTATAGGACTCCTCTTTCCAATACGTATCTAACTGCTTTATACCTGAGCTTCCTAGCCTACTTTGGATCAGTTGGTAGTACCCCTTGGTCAATGTAGTCGATAATCGGATTCATCCATGACGTACCAAGTCTAAGGTAATGAAGCCGACCATAAGATCTTCCTCTATACTCCTGGATGCCAATATTTCCACGGGGATACTTCTTCTGAGTTATATCTTGGTCACTGAAACTAGCCGAGCTAGTACATTCGCTCAGGTCTTTTCAACCCCTGGGATTCTGACCATCTGGACATATGTAAATTTGGAAATTACTTCTATAGTTTTAGTTGAGTACCTGACCATTAAATTTCCTTTAACTCCATATATCTGCAGAATCTGGTTGACGATCAATTGGGAATCACTGTGTGCCTTTACTTGCTCGGCACCCAATGAGAAAGTTAACTCCATTTCAGTTATTAATGCCTCCTACTCGGCTTCATTATTTGAGGATTTAAATTTAAATTTAAGTTCATATTTGACATCAAGACTATCAGGGGTATTATGAATTATACCAGTCCCGTTGTCTGTTGCGCACGAAGATCCGTCGATATATAGTTTCCACAAGGGAACTTCTTCATAAAAGCTTTCTGCGGACAATATTCCTTGAATGAAAATATTCTTGCTCTCTTATGAGTTTGTTACACAATGAATGTTTCAGTCTAGTCGACAATAGACCCTTCTGAAAAAGTTTGATCGGCTGGCGCAGTATTTGAACTTTCTTTATGAGAAGTCTGTTGGGTTAGCAAAGTAATCTGAGAGGGTTTCTCAGGGTATGTAAATTATGTAATAAAATTCGCTACATCCTGGCCTTTCAATGATGATTTGGGATTGTATATTATATCATATTCCCCAAGTTTTACTGCCCAACACATAAGTCTCCCTGATTTCTTTAGTTTATGAAGTTCTAGTCGAAGAGGCAAATTTGTATACACCACTATTGTATGAGCTTGGAAATAGGGCTTCATTCGTCTGGAGGCCTCAATGAGTGATAAAGCTAGCTTTTTCAAGCGTGGGTATCTAATTTCTTCCCCTTTAAAGGCCTTACTGGTATAATACACTGGTTTCTGCATCCCATCTTCCAATCGGATAAGTGTCGAGCTGACTGTAGACTCGAAAACAACTAAATATAAGTATAGCTTCTCGCCCAGACTCGACGGGACAATAATGGCAGAGAGCCCAAATATCTCTTCAACTCTTGAAATGACTGCTCACACTCCTCATTTCATATGAATGTCTTTCTAAGCACCTATAAGTATGGCAAACACTTATCCGTTGCTCAAGAAACAAACTTATTGAGGACGGCACTCTCCTAGTGAGTCTTTAAACTTTCTTCTTGCATATTGGGGATTACATTTCGATCAGTGCTTTAAAATTGACCGAATTAGCCTCTATCCCCCTCTGATTTACGACATAACCCAATAACATTCCCTCATGGACTCCGAACACACACTTGGTCAGATTGAGTTTCATCTGGTGCTTTTCTAATTGATCAAAGGTTTGGGTGAGGTCGAGAATATGATCAACAATGTGTTTATTCTTGGTGAGCATATCATCTACGTAAACTTCCATGTTTTTGCCGATGCGTTCCTCAAACACTCTATTAACCAATATTTGATAAGTAGCTCCAGCATTTTTCAATCCAAATGGCATAACATTATAACATTAAGTTCCTCGATTGGTGATTAAAGAGGTATTTTCCCTATCTTCAAGCTTCATCTTAATCTAGTTATAACCATAGCATGCATATATAAAATTGAGTAGCTCATGGCCTGCAGTCGCATCCACCAATTGATTAATTCGAGGCAAAGGAAATGGTCTTTTGGACATGCTTTGTTGAGATCAGTGAAATATACACACATTCGCCACTTGTCGTTCTTCTTTTTCACCATCACCATATTTGCTAACCAATCTGGATACTTAACATCTTCAATGAACTGAGCTTTCTGTAATTTCTCCACCTCTTCCTCGATAGCCTCATTTTTTTCTGGACTGAATACTCTGCGTTGTTGCTTGATCGGCTTTGCATCCATGTTGGTATTGAGCTTGTGATAAATGAAATTAGGATCAATATCTGGCATGTCTTCATGACTCCAAGAAAAAACACTCTTCTGATGCTTGAGGAATGTGATTAATTCCTGTTTGAGGGATGGGGCTAACACGGAGCCGATTTGAGTAGTCCTTTCTGGCCTCTCAGCATCCATATTTACTTTCCCTGTAGTTTCCACTGCTTCCCCTTTGACCCTTTTTGCTTCGTCTCTGGGATCTAGAGTGTCCACATAGTATGTGACCATCCTTTTCTTCAAGTCTACTGCATCTCTTTGCTTGGCTGAAGTGTAATAATATTCCATTGATACCTTTTGATCACCTTTAACTACGCCAACTCCAAAGTGAGTGGGGAATTTCAAGCATTGATAGACAGTGAATGGCACTACTTCAAATTTCTTCCGACCTACCCTACCTAGAACGTATTATAAGAAGATTTAACATTTTTATCAAGTGTAAAAAAATGAATTTTCTCTGTTCGACTGACTGTCCATGTGGCGAGCAACACCTTCAGTTTCACAGTCCCTAGGGGATATAATTTTTCTCCTGAAAAACCAATGAGAGGTCGGTGGTATGGTTATAGTTGACTAAATTTTAACCCCAAACTGTTAAAGCATTCGAAGAATAGAACATCTTCCAAGCTTTCATTATCAACCAATACCCTGGTAATTCTAGCTTCATCAATCCTCATCGTGACGACCAAAGGGTCTTTATGAGGATACAACACTCCGAACATGTCATTCTTAGAGAAGTCGGTGACTAGTTTATCTTTGTTCACCTTCATTGGCCTATTGTCACCTTCATCATTCAGGTTGATAAACTTGATGAGAGAATTAACTTCATTCAGATAAGCTTTTCTTTTAGCAGCTTCGTCTCCTCCTCCAACGGTACCTCCTGTAATAACATGATAACCAAAAGAACCAAAACTTATCATTTGAATTTCTTTTTCAGTTTATTTGGGTTTCTTTAGGAGATTGGGATCATCATAATCATAATCATCATCATGGACTCTCTTAATGTCATCTTTACGCTGGCAAGGTGATGCCGACCTCCTTCTAGTATCCCGACCTTCATTTCGATCAAAAAATTTATTCAATTTTCCTCAATGCATGAGCTTCTCGACTTTATTTTTTAAAGTAATGCGCATGTCAGTTGTATGTCCATGATCCTTATGGAACTCATAATATTTGGATTTGTCTCTTTTGTGAGGTGGCATGAGCATCTTTCCTGGCCATTTTAAGTCTTTGTTATCCCTAATTTCCTCCAGTATATGGTGGATACCTACAGTCAAGGGACTATATTTTGCAAATTTATTTGATTTATCGTCCTTATTATCTTTTTGTTCTTTTTTATCGATAGGCTTCAATGTTTGGCCCTATTTAGTAGCTATAGCTTTCTCGACATTCATAATATTTCCAGCTTCAACCATGAGTTCGGCCATAGTTTTGGGAGGATCTTTTGCCAACGTATAGTATAATTTTTCAGGAAGCAAAACCACTCATCGTGGCAACAATAGAAATTTTCTCTTCATAATTAATAACCTCTAATTTCTCGTGATTGAAACGAGTGATATATTCCCTGACAGTTACCCCTACTCGCTGCTTAACATTCAAGAGATGTGCCACTTGCTTGACTGGTTTGGCTCCAAAGCAAAAATTGATGATAAATAGCTCGGCTAGTTGGATAAAGGTTACAATTTATCCACGGGGTAAACTATTATACCATATCTAGGTTTGACCAATAATGGTACTGGAGAAAGCTCTACATCTCATTTCGTCGAGAACAACATATATATCGGCTGCAACCTGATATTGCTCAATGTGTAGGACTGGATCAGTCTTACCATCATATTTAGGGGTGATTACTAGTGGTTTGAACTTACCTGGAGTGGGTAATTCAACGATGCCCTAGACAAGGGAGATCCCTTAACTAAACACCGTTGCAATGGATTTTTTTGCCTTTGCCATTTCTCCCAATCAGTCTTCCAATCGCTGGATTGACCCTCTCCATGCGAGATTCTCAGCACCAGGCCTATTCAAAGTTGCTCGGTCATTGCCATGCATTTTCACTGAGCTATCTTCATGAGAAGTATGATCGACACGCATAGATCGTCGAACATTTGATCTGGTCTTGGTAGATTCTTCACGATGATCGGCCTGGAGCCCATGTGGTCGGGAAATCTCTCTAAGGGGTTTTATATCTACTCAAGGACCCAAGTGATCGAATGCTAATGCTCTTCTTACTCCTTCCAAAATTCTCGGCCTCTCAGGGATTAGAAAGTGATTGTCATAAGGTTCAGAGGACCTAATAGATGATATGGCTCCTGGACAATAAGCCTATCACGAGAAGATCTGGATTGATTGTGGTGAGGATTCCCAGAACGGGTTGGCAAAAATCCTCTTCTGTGTACTGGTGTTATAGTTTGTCTTAAAAGAGCGACAGATATGGCTTGGAGATATTGAGCCAACTACTTCATAGTTTCTTGCATCGCATCTTGCCCCTTGGCAAGATTCATTAGGGCTCCATTTAAATCAACCACAGTACGAGGAACAGACGAGATAATTTGATTAACCTCATTTTTGTTACTACTTTCCAGAATATTCATGTTTGAAATAAATGGGTAGAGAACGATGATAGATAAACGTACCCACGTATGATGACAATCTATTGATGTCTAAACCTGAGTTGATTCTAATTTTATAATCACAAATAAACAAATTAGAAATGCTTAAATCACACATAAGAAAAGAGATTTTTAAAGTGGTTCAGTTAGGAATTAGCCTACGCCCACTATGAGTTGTTATTACAGGGTGTTTACAATAGCTCAATAGGTATTTGATTCCAGTCCCTTTGAGCTGTGGGATCATGTTACATTTATAGGGGCCAAAACGCTAGAGATAGAACGCTTTCATATGATAAACGTTTACATCTAGGTACAATTCGATATTGGCTGGCTTTCTGTGCATTGCTAGGCATGTTCATTAAATGCAGTGCCGGTTGGCTCCCGAGTAGTTCTTAGTGCTCCTGATGGTTGGCATTCTGGAGTTGGTCGGCATTTCATCTAACTAAGTACACCTTACGCCGACCAAGTATGTTGTTTTGCCACGTTGAATGACTAGTGTGCGTTCTTCATTGGTACACGTGGATGCATAACTTTTACATACAACAATATCTTTTAAATGCAATAGATTTTATATGAAGGTGACAGTGGTGATATAATTTTTTTGGTCGGCCATGTATTAAATACCTAATTTGGGGGGGGGGGGGGGGGTAGTCACTTTTTATAACTTGGTTTGGGGGTTCAGTGCTGCTTTTTTTAATTTCCTATATGGTTAAATTTCAAATCTACAGTGCTAAGCCATGAGGAAACTAACAATTATTTGACATAATTGAGTTATAACTCTTAGAGCATGCTTAGTGGTGATAAAAGATTACAAGGGGTTTTTTAAACACGGTAATCCCAGGGTGGTTGTCACAAACAAACACAAATTCCTATTTTTGTATTTTTAACAATTTTACAGTCCAAGCATACAAAGCCAAATATCAAATAGATTTAACCTTTTTTTTATCCTAAACATGCATCTATGTGATAAAAACAGATAAATCAAACTAGGCAAACAACGAAGACAACGTTTCAAGAAAAAACTCTTTTCGGGGAAAAACTTTTATCCACTCCAGAGAGTTTACAAGACGATCTACTTACAGACTAATTGATCATATGCCACAAGTATAATGCGCCACTAGAAGAAAAACTCTTTTTACAACGACTAAAAAGTGTCATAAAAAGTTATTTACATCACTTTTAATCATAATCAAAAGCGTCTTAAAAACCACTTTCATAAAAAAAAAAAAAAATGTCTTAAAAAATAGAGCCTTTTAAGACGTGTTATTTACAAGGGTTGAAAAAAAATAAAAATAAAACATCTTAAAAATAAAGCTTTTTAAGACGCGTTATTTATAAGGGTTGTAAAAAATTCCTTCACTACCTACCACTTGCCCAAAAACGTCCTAAATATGTTGTTTATAAGACGATTCACTTGAATGCATGTCCATATATTACATTCGAAATTTATCCTACGAAATAAAATCAACACATCTAAAATTTGTCCTACCAATATATACATCCAAAATTTGTCCTACTAAATATATGCATCCAAAAGTTGTCCTAACAATAAATACATCTAAAAGTTGTCTTAGCATATATATATATATATATATATATATATATATATATATATATATATATATACACACACAAATTTTGTGCAACTACATTCTATCTAAAATCAATTAAAGTTGTACATTCCCATCCAAAATAGTGAAAAACTACAACGATTATAAATCAAATATGTCCTCGATATTCCACCATAAGCGTTTGCTCCATTCATTCTTTACGAAAATAGATTTTCATAAACCTACAACAAAATAAAGGAAATATTATAATGACTTGCAATAATTAGAAATAAGTGAATAAATAAATTCTACCGTTCCCAAATATATACAAACTACCCATATTCTTTGTCATAACATCTCGTGGTGGTTGTTACAAGTGAATAATACAACTGAAAAATTACTTATTAGTGTAAAATTAAATATATTAACAAACTTATTAATTTTTTTAAAAATCACAACATTGTCTCATTTAGGTCTTACAAAGCATATTACGGCCACAATATTTTCATAAATCTATAATTCAGTTCACCATTTCCTTGAACCAACATAATACCATAATATTAAGCCTAAAAAATCACTTGCACATATATGATTAACAACTTGTTTGGTTCATGTGGGAGTATTTTAAGTCTAATATATCCATCAATCAAAGCATTTATATAAACATTAGTATGTAACAAGTACTATTAAAGATAATGACATTTATATAGTTTCATTTATGGAATCTGAGTCAATAATACGCCATCAACCAAAGCATTTATAAAGACATTACTATGTAACAACTAGTGTACATTTCAATAGTCACTTCATCTCGCTTATCATCCTTATCTTTATCTCGTGTCCTCTCTCTCCGCTACACAAAACCTACATAGAATCTACACAGTTTACCAAGATTATCCACACCTCTTATCTCTGCCACCTCATCATCGCAAAATGATGGAGTGGAAAGGGTTTAAATAGAGACAAAGATAATATGAATAATAAACTTTTGTATGAAGATAGTTATAGAGACAAAAGACAATATAAAGTGGGTTAGGAGAAGTGAAGAGAATAAATTTTTCTTTTATTTTCTTGTCTCTACATCCAGCAAGAGGACTAAGGCAAATATCACATAATTAAGGATATCTATGTTCTATGGATCTAGTCTTTTGAAGAAATATCAAATCCAGTTGTTTAAAATCAGTTAAAAATATATTATTTGTAAATGGTTGGTTCCTTATCTATGCAACAAACCAAGTAGACGTGATGAGGGGATTTATGCTCCTCGGTTGGACGAAGACTAGCCAAAGCCTTCAGCCTCATATGGCAACATGGGACATCCCACTACACAATGACTGAAATTACATAGATTATCGAATTCGACAAGGAGAGTGATTCTCCAACCGAACCACGATAACTTCACAGGGTCACTATAAGGAGGCAAAATTCTATACAAAACTGGAGACCTGCTCCTAGTCAGAAGACTGAATGTTTGGAGGTAGGACCCTACAATCTTATAAAGAATCTATAAGGATACCCCTTACCATCTTCTATGGGGATCTATATAGGCCCACATTTATCCTTATAATAAGTAAAGTCACCTCTAAGAAATAAAAGAATAAAGACCAGTTTAAACTACGTATTTTGAATTCAACTCTCAAGCAAAATGTGTAATGCTTAAGTGAAATCATAATGTTGAAGTTGATGAAGTAAATATGTATAAGTTTTCCCAACTGAATATAGTTTATTACGATCTATATAGATACAAATTATTAAACAAAAACCTATAATTTATATCTGAAAAATAAATCCACTGATTTCATCCATGGCCTGTTTCAAATAAAGAAAGAATATATAATATGGGACTTGAGGAGCCTCTAAAAATTATATTTCATAAAGTCCAATCCACATAGAAACAGATTAAAGAGTGTGGTTTATCACTAGCTATAACATATTAAATAAATCTAAAATAAACTATTCATAATCAATTTAAGTCTCACTGTTATAAAAATGCAACTCCCAAAAACTACTAAATACTCAAAAACCTATGACAGTCTATTTGTAATAAGTTTATCCATCGCCACCTACATTGTAAGCACATGTGAAAGTAGTTTACACATGGATAAATAAAAATAAAATGGAGATTGGGAGAAATCGACATTATTTACTTTACTAGTCTTTACTTTCATTGCATATAGTGATTTAAGTTTAAGTTAGTCTCTATACCGTTAAATCCACAAAGGTTCAACGAAATAATTATTTATAACTATCCATTGTGTAAAAAAAGAAATTATAGATAATTAGAACATCATAACACTGCTCTACTCCTAATCTCCGGTTAAAGTTGTAAACATAACATAAAGCATCAATCGTAACCAATATTTGAATCAAAGGACATTACAAATCAGTTCACTTGCGTAAAAACATATACAAAGACATTGCAAAGAAATATGGAGGAGGCAATTAAAGTCGATGAGATGGTTTATACCTAACCGAACCTAGTATTAAAATTATGAGAAATTTACAGGGGCTCATCCTTGACAAACTACATTTTTTTCTCAGTTATTTTCTTAGTGTTAGATATATGTAATGTTTTTAGTTAATATTTTCGACATAAATACAAAATCAGAGATTGAGGCCATGGAAGAGGTCGGTGATTATAAAAGGGATATGGATTGTTTTTTACTCACCATAATTGGGGCGTAGTTGTTGCCGACTCACCATAAGAAAGACGAACAATGCAGGCATCTACCTATTGACTCCTTAGCGAGTTGGTTTTCTCTCGCTTGTAATAGATACTTCAAAGATAGAGCCCATGGGCGAAGAATCGTCACCGTGTTCTCTCACTGATAGTCGCTTGATTTTGATTATGAATAGCAGGACTTCTGGGGGGACCTCTGAAATCTCTTTCTTCACGGCTCCCAGTTTCTCACTCTTTAAAGGAAAAATCATTGTGGTAGTTGGGAGTAACTTATCAGAACCATAAATAGCCTACAGATCTGATACACATGGCTTCATGGAATTTCATTCTAGAACAATATATCCAATTCCACACTTCTGACCAGGAACTTTATTATACTTGATTTGGTACCCATTGCTAAATATATATGGCCATGCACTAGCAAGAAATACGCTTTGAAAAATCAATCCCTGGATGCGTAACAATTTATGTTACTATAATAAATAAGGACCACATTATATACTCTGTAGATGAAACCGACTAATGAGCATATACTCTATATATCAAACTAACTATAATGAGCATATACTATGTAGATAAAACCAACTAATGAACATATATACGAAATATAAGTAAGAAAAAGTGAGTAACTAGTGAAAACTAGTCAGCTTTGAGTTGAGAACAAATTTCACCATTAAGAAACATTTTTATAAATTATGCACAATTATAATATATTGATGCTGGTCTATGTTCACTATAACATAGACTTATTGGGGTTCCAAAGTCTAAAGAAATAAGAAGCATCTTTTAATTGTCCATAGTAAGATTTATGCAAACCTCCATAAACTAAATGGAGACAACATAACTAGAGTTTAAAACCATGAATAAAAAGTTAGCCAATAATAAAAATAATTCTAAAACCCATTTAACCTCTTTAAAATAATTACTAAAATCCCTTTAGACATGAGGGTAAATATAACAAAATATATCTACACAACAGACTATGGACTAATTTCTAATGACTAGTAAACAAAATATGCACTTGCCTTGGCACTAAACAATGCAATAAACAAAAGAAGTCCTTATTTTATTTGTCGTTTTTCAATAAGATTAAAGTCGTCATTCACTTTCAGTTGTATTAAAATAAACTCTTGATCAAACACGCTTATTTTTTAATGCTCCAAACAATCATCACTTACCGTGGCTGTAAACAATTTGTCAAATCGTGTAAGCCCTTGTGTTCTTGATGTGCACATTGTGCACGAATCAAGGAGGTTTCATATTTAAATTGTTACTAATTGCTTCATTTATGTTTAAGCTAGTATAATAGGTAAAATTTCTTTGAAATTTGTTCAAGTTAAAATTAGGCGTTTAGCATCCTATCTTGGGTACCTAGCTATCTTAGGTATACAAATATAAGAGGGTAGTTTGAATATCAATATTCTACTGGGTGTGGGTGTAAATAGTATAATACCGTATATATGTGTATATATATATATATATATATATATGAGAGATAACCTACTCGGTGGATAATGATTATGTCGAGTGTAGTGTTCGAGAAGGTTAGAGAAGAGATTCTAAAATTATCAAAGCGTAGTTAATAATGGAGCAAGCAAAACGTAGAACCAAAGTGATGTCCTTGGAGATTACAAGCTTGATGATAAAAGTTATGAGGTTGTGGTATTTTCTCTCCTCATTCTTCTTCAAGGGATGGAGCCGTAAATTGAGAGACTGTCCTCAAAAGGATGATGATAAAAGAGAAGGAGCATATCTTATTAGAGTATTTAATGAAAAGGTTGCCTACTATAAGAGGGTAATGTGAGAAGGAGTGCTTTTTTGTAAAGTCAAGGCTTAACCGTATTAATGGATAATGATAAACCCCATGAAATAGAAAAATCAACAAGATAGATACAAATGATGAGGGTAAGGAACCACCGAGAGAGTTGAGTCACACGTGCACGTCAAGTATATCGAGATGGCATATGGGGCACCTATGTGTAATCGGACGAATGATATATATATATATATATATATATATATATATATATATATATATATATATAACCACTTTTTCGTATGATAGAAAGTGTAATAAATGTAATCTCCCTCTTAGTGGGTAGTGGTTAAGATTATTGTGTTGTGGGTGCTTTGTTCTCATGCAATTTTCCTCATTCTCCTCTTCTTAAATGTTAAGAAATGAATGTATATATATAGCTCGGGGAGAGTAACCTCAAGCAAGTATTAAATGTGATTTAAACATAATAGGATATCTAGCTTCAACTTTCATTAAATGAGATGTAAATCATGTTAAACCACACTAAAGTAAACTCCCAAGTGTTTGTGATAAACATAGTGTGAAAGACTCTTTTGTCTTCTCTGAGGTATATTTTATGATGTGATTCACAAGCCTTAGGTATATTTGATATAACTTTCAAGATCATTGAGGATAATATCTTTGAAAATGTAAACATGTTATATATAGTAATGAAGGCGAGTGAGTGATCTCGAGGGATTCACCAAAGTGAAGCCACTCAAGACATCTTGGTGCTTCTTTTCTTATACTTGAAATGAATTAGTTTTAGAATTAATAATACCTTATTTCCTATACTCCAATTCAATTCCTCGTAAAAGTCTCGTAGTCTTAAAACGAGTTTCCTCGATAGGTTAGGATAACCTCCCCAAGCCTCACTTCGACTTGTAATTTCACCAAGGACTAACTCCACTTACTACGCGGTAGTTAACCATAATCGAAATCTAAGATTTATACCAAGTCATTAAGTTCTTTCAATCTAAGTTATCATAATATTGGAGTTTTATTGCAATACCCAACCACAACTACTTATCAAAATGGAGTGTTTTTGGTTGCCTAAAAATTAAAGGTAAATGTAAACCAAATAATAGACAATAAGGCTTGAAAAAAATGAAGCTAGTGGTATAATATTGTTCTAATCAAACGTAAACATAAAGAAACTTCTAAACGAAGCATTCCTGAAAATAAAATATTAATAAGGTGAGAACATTAATCGCACTTGTGTTAATAAGCTAATAAGGAACTTAAAAACATCTAACATTGGTTTCAGCACAAATATATCTAAAACAAGCATGTAGCAACTAGACTAACATCACTTAATTCATGGATATAAGCTCAATTGAGGACTTTTGTCAAGCAACTATTGAGCCAAATTCATATCCAACTATAATCCATTAAATGGTTGAATCAAATCCAACACTTTTTTGGAGCATTTTACACACCCAAACTCGTATTTGCAAATATATTAAACGATAAAAGGCGAAGGAATAATAATCACGAACCCTAAATATTCTCATCAATCTTGTGAGTCCTTCATAGAACTACATCAATTTAGATAGCATACCTTCATATTAAAATTCCATGGCTCCTTCAACAGACCACTAATCAAAGTGACTTTGGCAACTTACGACGACTTAGGGTTTCTGATCATCTTCCCCAAACCGACCACTACTCATAATTAAAGATAAGTTTCCAGGTTAGACCCACGTTCCTCCAACCAATGCCGTGATGGAAAGGGAGAGACATATCGAATAGAAAATATGAATATGGAAGAATGGGGTGGAGGGGTTCACAGGATTTTTGGAAACATACGGTTTAAGCGGGAGTGTTGTTTATCACTACGTAAGGTGGTTATATTAAAGTCGTTGTCTAATGATCAAATAAAAAAGTTTATAGGTCGAATAATTAAAAAAGATAAGTTAAACCATATGATGAAACATTTTACAACACCTCACATACAAGTGATGTAAATTAATTTATAAAAGTGTCTTAAATATGCATTTTTCTTGTAGTGTCCAGTGCTTGCGTACAACCTCTAAAGCAAACAACTATTATTCTCAAAAGAATCACAAGGACGCGGTCCTCCTTCAGTCTCAGCCTTCGGTATTCATTAGTGATACCATTAGGTTTTGCAAGTCATCCATGGAGATGCCTTCTCCACAAAGGTGTATGCAAGAGATACAAACTCTCTAGGGTTCAAACGAATTCAATAAGTAAATACTCAGGATGTTTGTTTGTGAATTAAACTGTGTTTTTGCAACACATAAAATGAAGAACTTTTGTAAAAGATGTTCAGAATGGGATCTGCCAAAGTCTTACAAAATTAAAAGATGAAACAGATTTTTATAGGCGGACAAAACAATTCAGGCAATGAAAGGTCATTCGAATGAAAGTTGAGTCACATTCGAATGAGATATGCTTCTCGCTTGAATGACATCAAGTTTGTTTATAATGAGTCAAACCAGTATGAGATCGTTCGAATTTCTCTTGACCGGGGGCATCTATTGATCCTCCAAACAAGAAGGCTATCTTATTCGAACGAGATATGATTCTCGTTAGAACGACTTCGAACGGAAAAAATAATTTTTAAATTAGAAAAACTGAGTCTCGTTTTAAATAAAATAACTCAAGTTCATTTTAAATAAAATTTAAACATCCCGAAAATAAAGTCCATGAATAAATATAAAATCTAAATTACATTATACTTTTATGGGATGTCAGAAAGTCTCGAGTGTTGATGTTGGGTTGTCATGACATTATGTGTCGGTTTGTAACGGGATACGCCAAACTAGACTAAAGCATAACAAGGCATATGCTATTAACAATCTTAGAGAAATTGTTGTTATAATTTTGTAGTTCTGCAAACTCGACAACCTGTAGTGGTGTGAAAATGAGAGCATATTCTCCAAGGCGATGTGTAGTCAATCTCCAAATTAGGAAAATGGCTACAAATTTTGTAAACCCTTCATACGATCTTTATTAGTTCATTGCAATTCCTATGAACTTTTGAAGTTTTTTTGGAATTCCTATTAACTAATAAAGTTCATAGGAAGGATATACACAACGGTAATAAATAAACAGTTGATTTTTCCCATTAAGATAAATAGGAGGTAAAGTATAATGACAAACCACAATATTTATTCCCATTTTTTTCTTGTTTTGCTATATCTATTTTGAAAACAACATCTTCCTCTCAACAACCAAATTTGGGCAGTTCTACATTGACCCTGCGCCAACCTAATATGACTCCCAAAGAAGATGAGATTCTTTGTAGCATTTATGCAAAATACATGACTCGAAGTACTGAAGGCAACTTGGTACTGCATGGGACATTTTGGGATGTTATCTTGGAGGAATACAGCACCACCAATGGAACTGTTATTAAATGCATGAGATTTATACTTTGAATGCATTACAGTCATATATTGCAATGTGTAATGATATGTGTCGCTAAGCCTTCTTACTAACTTGATAATCATGGGAGCGATACGCAAGAGTATAACGCGGAGAGCGATACTTACTTTGCATATGTCTAATGAAGATGAACAACATTATCTATTTAAAATTTTAGACATCAACTATTACTAAAATTTTATGTAAAATCTTGCGGGTTCAACAGGCCCGCGAGGCACATCGAGCATAAACTAGAAAACAGTTCGTATTCGATAATTACTACCAAAATTTGAGTCTTTGATTTGTCATCTAGTACTTACATGCTATTGGTTCATATATGTATCTATCTTGTTGCGGCTTTTCATTGATATCCCATGCTTATCTTAGTACATTCTAGTTAGTATCATTTGATATCGCATCTTTGTTGGTATCTCGTGCTCCTTATGGATTAGTTGTTTTTATGTTTACATGTTGCTTTATTGTTCTTATATCACTATACACCATTGCATGATATATTTTTTCCTTTATGCTTAACCCTTGTTTCATTTAGGCGGATTTTTTTTTTAAATTAGGGAGAAATTAATTATTTATGCAAATAATCTTTGTCTATTCCTGAACAAAAAGGGAGATAAGTGGTATCTATTATTTTTTGAGGGAGAACTAACTTAGGGGAGACGTCTTTCTTATGTAGATAATGTTAGACAATGGTGGAGGATTTAATTATGAAATTTATATTGCTGTTATATCACCTATGCGTTTGATGGTGTGTTTAAGTGTGCAAAATTTCATCAATTCGGCAAAGTTTTTAAAAGAAAGTAAAGTTACTCAGAGTATGAGTCAATCAAGCGTTTGTACTTTTTCCTTTTGGTTGGGATAGACAAGGGGGGATTTGTAAGGTCAAATTTCCAATAGGCAGTAAAGTTTTTACATATCAACCACCAATAGGCGGTAAAATTTTGTCCCGGAATAGCCAAAGGGAGAGATTTGTAAGGTCAAATTTCCAATTGAGTCAATTTATATGTATTGGGTTAATTCTGGACAAAACTCGTTGAGTCATAGGATAGAGTTACTTGGGACCTCTCAAGCCTATAACATTATGGTTGAAGATGTAGCGACCAAGTCAAAGAAGATCACATCATATGTCGTGTTCCGTGACTTGTTTTCTTCATCAATATTTCAAGGATCTCTCAGGTATGAATGCTTATATTATTGAGCCTTGGATATTTGTATTGGGTGATAGATTTTTGGTAAGCTTATTTTAAAATGTCTTTCTATTTTTTTAGAAAAATAATTTTATTTCTAGACATTCGTTTGAACGACCTCGTTCGAACGAGATTTACCAGGTCGTTCGAATGAGATATCGAATGAGGTGTCTTTCTAGTTTCACTGTAATTTCATTCGATTTGTCATTAGAATGACCTCGTTCGAACTAGTTTCCCAGGTCGTTCGAACGAGTCTTCCCCTTTGGCATTTATGTCTTCTCGTTCGTCGTGTTATTTGAACCTAGTCGCTCGAACGACTTTGCTTATCGTTCGAACGACCGAATCATTTTTTGTGAAAATGGGTAGTTTTTCAGCACTTTTCTCTTACAACTTCCCACTACTTTCCCATGATTTTAATAGTGCAGGAGTACAGTTTTTATCAATCTTTTTACAACTTCTAAAGAGAGAAACCTTTAAGAAAAGTCCAAGAAAGTTTTGTGTTCAATTTTATGGTTTAATCCTTCAATCAAAACATAAGTTTTAGAACCAATTGCTTATGGTCCAAGTTTCACCATGATATATATTTGAGATCAAGTTTTGGCACCCGATTTATTATTCTCTACATTATAGAGGTTATTTCTTGCGGTGGATTCTGTGTTATTGTTTCTTACAGTGGATTCCGTGTTCATTGTGTACATACGATGGACTCAGTATGTTTGATGATAGACGTGCACCATCGTTGAACTCCGAGATGTAGGTGGACTCCTGCATTGTCACTACGCAAAAGTGGAAGGAACGAAGAGCGTCAAGAATTGTGAGGGCATCGAGTCATTGTGTATGCATTCTGTTATGTCCTTCTTGCAATTCCATACTTAGTGGACTTGTGGCTGGGCCGTCTAAGATTTTTCCCGTTGTGGGTTTTTCTCGTACATCGCGGTGTTGTGGTTATGTTTATTTTATCTTGCAAATTCATCTAGATGCATGCTTAGGTTTAACAAGATAAAATTTGGTTTTACCACAAAAAGTTGTTTAATTGGTGCTTAATTTAAATGGGTAATTTTAGTTTACTTTAATTCAAGCCGGTATCATTAATTTGACAAAATTCATGTTTGGTTTGATTTATAAAATTTGAACTGGAATTAAAATTTATGTTTAAGTAAAATTAAATTTGAAGTGAAAATTTAAATTTTTGGAAGAAATATTAATCTTTAATTTTTCGGGAACCATCTCCTAGCATATTATCATATTAAGAAGAATTTCCACATCTTCAAATTAGTATCAGAGCATTTTTTACCTTTTCACCATTTTTTTGGAAAAAGATGTGTTTCTAGAATTTATGTAATTAGTTATGCATTGTATAAGAGTCATGTATCGTATATAAACAAAAAAATAGGACACATTTGTAAATAGTCTACGAATTGTTTCCAAAGAACTTCTATACTTCGTTGGAAGTTATTTAGTTTTATTATCTATATATGGTCACATCGCTATTTATAAAGTATCACTCATGCATATGCTTGTGTATTTATATAAAGTTGATAACACTGTGTAAAACTAAATATACATACTCTTTTTTAATTGCACATATCTTCTATAACACTTATGAAAATGGATAAATTATAAATTTGGAAATAAAATGGTAAAATGATAATTTTACATAAAGTGGAACATTTTTATTAAATTCATAAAAATGTTGAAAAAGGTGTTACACAAATATGGGGTAGTCCCCAAGGTTTTGGCTTCAGTCGGTAAAAGTAGAATAATGTGGACACGAAAAGTGTTGAAACATATGATAAAGGAAACTCAAAAGAATTGAGAAAATTAATAAGGTCCAGAGCCCTAGGCTGAAAGACCCAAATCATTGGCCAGAGCATATGGTAGCGTAGCTGGCAGTGTGGAGCACATTAAATTATATGGTAATATGGTAAATTCCGAGAAAAAGATAATGAGAAATGTGGAACATGATAAGGAAATTAGTTATGCTAAGAATATAAGAAAAGACAACCCAACGTGTAGTGAAATTGGTAAATGTTTCGATTAAAATGATTATGTGGATAAGAAATGTGCGAAATTAACTAATGTCTAATGTGTGTTATGAATGGTTTTAAAAAGAAAAACAAGTATTTCTATTGCGGGGTGTGCGTGTGCGTGTACGTGTGATGAAGGTGGTTTTCAAGAAAAATATTAAAGCGGGTTTGGTAAGAGTAAAAAGAAAATTTTGATAAACAAATCATTTTTTCGAAATAAATATTATTTGTTTATGTATTTAACCGGGTGTGTTAAATTGGGGAAATGACGCTAAGATAAGTAATAAGGGGTAAAAAGGGTACTTTGTAAGATTAATGCGAGATAATCAAGTCAAGTAACGATTGTGGAATAAAAACGGATTCATGCATTAATATATGTACGTGTCTATATATACAGTATTTACATGTCTTATGGATGGTTCATTATAGAGTCTCTTTTCTGCCATTCGATTATGTATTGCATTATTGTATGTCCCACTGGGAATTCAATTCATTCTCTCTCCTTTGTTAGGGCAGGTTGTACGCGTTTTCGTATTTTGAGAGCGTTATATAGGTAAATACTCTTTTTATTTACGTTAGTAGATCAGTATGCTTGGATTATGAGGACACTTCCTATGGGTCCCACACACAGGTTGATATAAATTGGAATCGCATGCTAAATAAGTTAAATATTAATTAAACAATTCTGAACTAGCAACATTATTGAGGTTGTCCCATTGCACTTCACACCTAGCATTCGGGTCGGACCGGATTGACCCACAAGTAACTCATAAATCCGGACCGGGACATTTCAAATGGTATTAAAGCTCTAGGTTAAAGGTTCCTTTTATGAGTGATGTGGTGAGGTCAGTAGTGGATCTTTCGTTGTCGGTATTGGTTTTGGGTCGATCATGCTAGGCAGGTGACAGTTTCGATTCGTGTTCTCGATGATGGAGTCAATGAGATTATCATGACCAATAAATTCATTTCCATATAGCAAGTGGTTGAGTTAGTTTCCATTAATAGTTATCAGTACTTTTGATTTAGACGTGTTAGTATCTTGCGAGTGTCTGCGTAAGCCATTAGTGGCGACACCGCGTTCTCTTATGTGAGGTGCTTTTGTGTCAACCTTTGATGTTGTGAGGAGCCCACTAAGATGTTAATAATGGTGAATGGAATCCCTTGATGTAAAGTTTTAAGCTGTTTAAGTTAACTATGGAGATTAGATAGTTAGAGTTGCACTACTAAGTGATATTAATTCCATAATAAGGAAATGTTAGGCCCCTTAGTTAGGAACACATGGGTGCCTAATAATGATGATGCAATTAGGTAAAATTAGTGCTTGGGGTATTGTCATATCATAGATATTTGGAAATTTGGTAGGCATGTAGACCCGTATTGATCCTTACTTGAGGATGTGTAGACAGTCCTTAGTAGATAGAATACTATCATTATGGGTGAGAGCCTTGGTAATTGTAGATTGTAAGATGTATCTCATAAGTTATGTTGTGAGTTACGATCCATTGGTGGTAAGTGTGTACGTGGGTAACGATGATTATTTGAAGTGACACGGGATCAAACCCTAGGTAGCCTTTTATGATGTGTTTTTGGAGAGTATGTTGCAACATTTGAGGAATAGGATCCCTTGTGATGTCGATAGTACCAATTTAAAGTCTTATAGGTTGTACACGACGTACTATATCCTTCCAGAATCATTAGTAGTGCCAGCTTGTGGTTTGATATGTAGTATGTGACACCAACAGTTTGAAAAAAAGTTTCGTGTCTTTTTATTAGGTCCCAAGGAGGGGGTTATAGGCCAGATCTGTGTCGAGGCTTTAAACGAAAGGGAAATAATATTTTTATCTGAATACTATAACCCGTTTTCATTTACCTAAATGATGAATGAACGTAAGAGGTTTAGGTATAAGTAACTGACTTTAAGAGAAGCTCTGCTTCGTCAATGTTCTGCAAAAAGTTAACTTTTCTTGTCCTCGTCCAATAGTCATTCTGAGTGAGGAAGTCCTTAGAACCTTGGGATTTATTTTATGTGTCGCCCTTGGGAATAAGAGTTGGCTTGTTGTGATTCCTTTAGGTGTTCAATGATTATAGTTCTCTATATGTAGAGACCTGTAGGCTAGTAGTTCTAATGGGGTACGCGGGGTCGTCCGAACGATGCACACGAGGTCATTAGAACAAGGTCCCCACGATCGAATGATTCGATATTTCATCCTTCTCTGGAATGTCATTCAATAGGTCGTTGGAAGTTGGTTCGAATGAAACGTCGTTCGAGCGAGGGACATGATCATTCGAATGAGGGACAAGGGGTCTTGAACAAATTTGCAAAAAAAATTGTTTTCCTATTTGATCTTATCCAAATCTCTAATGTTTGTCCTTTTATAAGAAACTTCCCTATAAATAAATATGCGGGGTTTAATCCCTGTGAGTGTCTAATAGCCATGATGGATATTAGGAGATCGATAGAGCATACGTACTATGAGAGGATCATAGGTGCAGAAATCCTATTAGGTCTTTGGTGACAAGTACATTGGGGTATATTTGGTGTACTTAGGGAACCAGTTAAGCTCGGCGTATGGAGTTTAATTGTCCTAATGATTGTTGTATTGAGGGTCATGTGATGATCTCAGGTTATTGGTTAAGTTCAAAGGAATCGAATCATGTAGTCCTAAGGAGGGAAGCCCCGCATTGACTTTCCAAAAGATAATAAATTCGTATACTGCTTTCGTCTCCTAGAGATGAATGGTTCGTGATCCGATTCATTGCAGTGGGTGAACCAATATAGGGTATATGGCTAGGCTAAGATCTAAAGATAACATCTAGGAGGATTCGTATACTTTAAAGCATATACCATAGGTTCGCCTTTCGTAAACCATAACCAGTCGCATGCGGATGGGATTCCCTCGAAATGGTTATTCGTTCATTTTGATTGGTTGTGTTCCTTCAGTTCTAGTAATCGAGGATTGTGTTCCCTCGGTTGTAGTAACCTGGGACTATATCATGTTATTATTTTGATTATGGTGCAGTTTGTCTCAGTGAGAGTGCGGTTGGATATGACATGGTTAATCCATCTCAGTAACTGAGTGCGCCCTTTAAAATCTCATTTGTTTTGCACAAGTTTCGTGTACGTGTGGTTGCGCATCCTGCTGCACGGTTTACTCGTAGTGTCCGCTTTTCTTAGGATTGACGTATTATGGATTAACCAGAATGGCGATTATCGACTCTAGTTGTAAAGATCATGATTATGATTTGAGGATATTGTAAAGCGTTAGAACTCGGGAAAACATAACATGTAGTGTTGTTTTGACACATCGAATGGATTAGTGTAATACTCACGCGAGTTTTCCATAGTTAGACGCCCAAAGTGATCAGAGGTTCATATAAGGATCTTGTGAAAGATATTAGTTGGACTCATGATTTGTGACTTAGGTTGTATGTCGCTTCTCGAAGTGAGTGACTAGCGATACAAGGTTAGTGTTAGGTTTAAGTGAAATTTTGTGGGAAGAATATTTTTGAGGATTAAAGGAGACTCCGGATATGCTGTATTACGAATTGAAATAATTTACGATAATGGATTGGGTGTTAGTTGTATGTCGTTTTGCTCCTGGGTGAGTGTTGGCCATAATGGAGTGTTGACCCGGTAGATGTGTTGGTATGCCTTGGGTGTTAACAAAAAATCCTTAAGACTTAGTTGAGTGTGTTCAACAGCTAAGTGGATACTCGAGGACTATTATGTGACTTTGAGGGCTAGCCTGATGGTGAGCATTATAATATGTTGCATGTCAAATTCTTTGGTGACAACTCTTGTGTAAGTACGTATGATGACTTCTTAGTGATTGATAATTAGATGGACTTACCTTTAAAGATCCTTATGACTTGGAATGATAGTTGATAACCCCATGACCTTAAGGAACTGATGGATTGATAATTTTGAGGATGAAATTCCCTATGGAGGGAAGAATGTAACACTCATCCTGGCGTTTGACCATACCCATTAGTGACTTTATGTGAACCAGTGGGGCTTAGGACTTTATAAGATGAATTATGGGTCAAATTTGGGTAATATATCCCCTTGATGCAATTAATTGGGTTTGGATAAAAACATGGGGTCGTTCGAACGAAATATTGAGTCATTCGATCGAGATTTAAATCTCATTCAAACATCTCTTCAAATGACCTTAAAATGAAAATAACTTATTTGCATTTCCAACCTCTCTAGAAGCTCGTTTAAACCCCTTTTGAAGGAGATTGTGTTTTCTTTCAAATGAGATCTATTCTCATTCAAACCTAACAATAAAAATTAGAATTTTTGGATTCAGACTCCTTACCATTAGATTAAAACACGTATCACACTCCTATGGCATCAAATCAATTTATGGGAGGACCATTGGGGAATTTTTGGAAATTAACCCTCAGGGTTTTTGAGGTATAGGAAGGTTTTTGTTCATTTTGGGCAACCCAATTAGTTTCTCTCTCTCTCTCTCTCTCTCTCTCTCTCTCTATGAGCCTCACCACCAACCAACCACCTTTTCCACCATATTCAAGCACATACATCCCATCTACACCATTTGTTTGGCAAGGTATTATTTTATGGAGAAGTTATTGGGAGACTTTGGAGAGAAGAAAAAAAAAGAAATTGTGGAGTTTGAAGGGATTTTTATGGAGCTTTTAAGTATCAAGATTAATGGTTCTAGGCAACCTTTTTAATGCCACCTTAGGGGGTGGGAGATTGTCATCTTCTTCTACATTTTATCCACCATGGTTAAAGCTTCCTTTGAGGTATTAAAAACTCTACTCTTGTTAAGTTTAAGGCTTGCTCTATTTTGTAATAGAGTTCATAAGAGTAGAATCTTCGCATGTGTGAGTAGTCATTACCCATGATTTCTTAATAACTTTGAAGATTTAAGAAATGGGTTTTCACAAGGGTTTGAGAAAATATGATAAATTTCAAGATAATCTTGTATTTAAACATTTTATGAAATAAAACATTTTCAAAGAAATTAATTGCATTGATAAGATGTTTCTAGTATAAATCTTGAAGATTTTTGGAAAAAGTGAAGATTTGTGAAAGATAGACATTTAACCATATTTTTTAAAAACAATTATCTTTTTAGTCTTGGAAAACATGGATTTGCAAATGTTATGAAATTTCATGTGATAATCATGCGTAAAAATCATTTTTACGGGTTTCTAGATTTAAAATTCATACTCTCATGTGTATAGACTTGTAGTAAGTTAATGATGATCATATGAACATGTTCAAGAAGGATTAAAATGAGTTTTAACTTGAAATAAGAAAGCTAAAAATTTCAGCCCCAAAGTTGTAACAAACACCATTTTCTTACGTAAAGGTTGGCCAGACACGATACGCCGAAGATGGGGGCCTGTTTGTCAATTTATATCATTCTTACCATCGACCGTAATAAACATTCATATTTTAAAGCACATTGAAATTTAAAACCGAATTGAATTAAATGACGAGAGATAATAATAAATTCAACATTCACATCCAAAAATAAAATCCAACAAGAACATAAATGTCTCGACCAATAAAATCAAATGACTTTGGACTTATGCCCATATAATAACTCAAAATAAATAAAGACATGTAAAAGGAGAAACCTAGACTAGGATCAATAAATCGATCTCAGAGAAGAAAAACGTGACATCAAGTCTGATATTCCTTCAGTCTCGCTATCCCTGTCTAGGCAAACCTGGGGGGAGGGGGGCATTTATAATTTGGGTCATCACCATAGAGTGTGCAAGAATTAACTTACTGAAATTAAAATGCAAGATTACAGTTAATTTAAATAGATGTCTCTCATCGATACTCCCATGCGATAATTTTCTCACCTCTCACCTAGGTGAAATACTAACCGTATCCTATCCCCAAAACCCAAATGCAATATAGATAACAAGAGCATTATTTAACATGTGATGCTTCTAGCATAAATCGTATATTGGACATATCATTGTCTACACCCCTATCCCCATTTCTCGAGTACTCTATTCATATTACTTATAATAGTGTTAAAATCATCCCTTATGGATATTACGTAGTATTGGGTCTAAAATAAATTGTCTACAACATTATAATTGGATAATTATCTTAATTTAATTCACAGGGTTATACATGTATAAGTTTGTATATATATATATATATATATATATATATATATATATATATATATATATATATATATATATGCGACACTACGTGGCATCTACCATTTGTGTCTCGTTTGTTCTTTATCGATAAGTTCGAAGGAGTCTCTTATCCAAATCGGACATTGCAAAACACATATAAATGGGGCGGTACCTACGCAGTTTACCATTGCACGACCCATACTCAATAGTGATAATGGATTTCAGTATATACACATATCTCTCATAAGTGGCGCTGCTATGTAGTACTTAAGAATGTCCTACACAACGTCTAACCCCATCTGTACTGTTGTGTGCTAGGACCCAAACGTGCGTAACTCCAACCGATAGGACCGTCCACGAACATAGGTATGTTCACACAAGCAATTATATACATATCTTTATAATTTAATAGATATATGCAATTACTCTATAATTACCCCAGGTTATATCTTTGATTCGACCATTAATAATTTCCACTTAATTAAAAAACCCGATAATGATAGATTTCTCCATTTTATATAGTCATCCAACATTATTGAATTTCTATAGTTTAATTAGGTAATCATCAACCATTCCAATTCATACCGTAAACTCCTATATTCCTGATCCTGGGTCTTATCCTTGGCTAACCCAATAGGTGTATATTATCCTCCCCATTTTACTAGAAATTCCCAGCTAACCTAAAGGATATATTTTAAATCTACCAATTTTCCAGAAGTATTAAATTATGATTACGTAACACCTTGATTTTTTCGGACCCTAAATTAGCCTAAAACATAAAAATACCAACTTGGGGTGAGCAGGGCAACTGAATCGGTTCACCCCTAGGGCTAAACCGGTTCGCCCCCAGGGTTTGGTGAAAGCGGGGATGCTATTGCTTTGGACAAAATTTCCACAATTTTCTTCATAAACAACCCATTATTCATCATCCAAAAGTTACCTCAACATCACATATGATCATTAACTCATTTTATACCATTTTCCTATAATTTCTACATGAGAATAACACCTAATTCATAATCAATTTATAAGAATAAAATTTTCTCCAAAAATTATAAAGTGGGCAATTCCTAGTTTTCAAGATACATATCTTTTTTCATAAAATTGTGTTAAGAAATAATCTTTCTCAGAGGTATACATTAGATCTAGACTATCACATCATAAAATCACAAAATCCATTTATAAACCAATATTATTATTACTTTTTCTGGATTTTCTAACGAATCTCTCAATTCTATAATTTTCTAATAACTAAAGTGAGATTCTCTACATGCATATAGTGAAAACTATTCCATATCATCAATTATAAATTGAAACTGAAAATCTACATGGGAAGCTACAAAATTTAAATTAAGAGATAACTTGGAAATCGATTTAAGCAAGAAAATTATTGCCTTAGGATGAAGGTGGAAGTTCCTCTTCTTGAATCTCTAATTTCCTCCTCTTTTTTTTTTTTATCTTGGTATCTCCTCTCTACGGGTGGGGCTGCTAAGGTTTTCTTAGAAAAATGAAATGAATTTATTAATCTTCTTAATTTACTTATAAACTCTCTAATCCCAAGTTAGGCTTTTACCCTCACCATTGGGCCTCCAAATGATCCTGAATCCTAACTAGAATGACCCAATAGCCTCCAAACTAATACACCTATACCCAAAGACCATTTTTAAAGGTCTAACACCTAAATGAGTTCCCAAAACATTCGGGAACGCGCTCAAATTATTTTTACTCAACATACCCATTTTTTATTATGTTTAAACAACACGTAACTATAAGTAAATTACTATATGATTTATTTTCTACGAGTGAACCCATCATGCCCAATTGAGTCCAATAATTATGTAATCACGAATAAGCATTTATTTTCAATTTAAATTTTACCCATTTAATTTAAATCCCATCGATTTAATTTATTCTCGAATTTATTCCAAATTATTAAATTAATTTCTATCACAATATTTTATTCTGAAAACACGGGGTATTACATTCTTCCCCCCAACGACGAAATTTTGTCCTCGAAAATCATTGAAGCATAACATCATATTTTGATATGAACAATTATCATAAGTTTATACTCAAGTAGTCCATGCTTATATCCCATAAGACAAAAGAAAACGACCCATCTACGCCCATCATAATATTACTGGGATGCTCATACATCACATTTCACATGCACACACACGCACAAACATAAAATAGGGATGACACCCATACATACCATGTATATCCATAAAGCAAAGTATATTCAAATAACCCGTTGACCGTGATTCAATTCGTCTAGTGATTGTCCCACTTTATTCCACTAGTGGTGTAAATATTACGAAGTCCTCTCATCAATGAACTCCTTTGCCCCGATGTCCTTAACTCATAAAATATAATGTCGCCCGATGCGTTACACCTCCACACATGTAAAATGTAGTAACAAAACATCCTAGAACCCAACATCTCTCAACTCTCAGAATTTGCCAATTTTTTGCGTGGAACATCTTGCAAGCGAAATCCAAATAAGGAACCCTCCCGATACACTACTACATAGCTTAGTTAGTTATTGAGATCCGTCAGTCCAAGACTAAAAGAAAGAAAAGAAAAAAAATATGCTAACTTAATATATTTCAATTTGTGCCCATTTCAACAAAAGGCTCATCACTTCCAAGGGATACACTAAATCTCGATAAATTTATCGATTTGATAATACCAAGAACATCATGTTCCTTTTATACATAGGATAAGACATCCTCTGTCCATTCTTAAGTCTAAGAGAGTGCTTAATTTCTTCTAAGCCTCCAGAGATCTATGCATTCCAATAAAAGGCTATTGTCTCCCATTTTCAATGACGACATCATCATGTGACACTATTCATGATTATACACATTCTCATGTGCCCAAATCTATCGCTAGCCATAAAGTTCCTAAAGTAACCAGCTATTCTAAAATACGAATGCTTCTCCTTTTGCATTTCCTCACCTACGATAATACATCCATCTTCGGATCACCTATTGCATTTATTTATCCCTCAAAATATGCCACCGTTAGCGTTTAGTCTACGTTCTACTTCGAGTCGAATATTCATTGCATCTCAAATTTAAACAAATACATAAGTAACCAATAATGAAATTTTCACATTGTTGTGCCTACTCTCAATAAGGCAGCACTCCTTAATTAATGCGGATCCCCCAACAAAAGTCCTAGTGCTCGTATGACCTCTCACTATATAAGGTTTATAACTCCCTCAAGCCATCGTTGGTCCTAATATACCATCTCCAAGATTCCACTATTGGACACCTGCTTGTCCATAAACTTCATCCATCATCGGTGCATCGACAAACACATGACTATGATGTACCATTCACATTGTCCCCCTGCCAATTTTCTAGTTGAATCGTCGCTCCTCGTGTTCCAAAATCACATGGTGATCATACTCCTAGGTACAACCACTCACACCTCATTCTCACCAAAATCACGAATGAGTTAATTAACACAATACTTCTTGCTCAATCTGAGCGTAACACTAATTTGACGTTCTTAAATCGGAATTTGTCCGCCCCTAAAATCTTTCCTCAAAATCCTCACAATCGCTTCAATACGTCACTCTCTCTTAAGCTTTGAAATTTTATAACATCACGATATAAATCCCCAGTTTTCATTGCTATCTATTTTACCATAATTAGACCCAAGGTATTAAAATTTCTGTAATAGTTATCACAATTGTGGTGAAAATCATTGTTCAACTGGTCGTTCTATATGCGATCATTAACTCTAAACGGTCCAAAAATCAATGCAAGTCCTATAAATGTATTACCGATCCATTCCTACAATAATATCGCACTCTAAATATCTTATGAAAATAGTTCTATCACGAACCTAAGTCTTCCTAAAGTCAATCCCTATCCCTCTACACACAAAGCAATATAGGGGCTTGCCCCTCAATTCGCGGGTGAATTAACGTAATGTGTCATGCCAAAACTAAGTCTACCATCCTCGATGCACTAACAATGTAGTATTAACAACTGAGTACTATGCACTAGTGCTAAACTATGTATGCCTTACATAATCAAAATAGGGAACATACCATCCACTATTTATTCTGGCATTGGTCCCTCTCCCGGTGCAACGTGATATACACGTCTATACTATAACTATGGATGTTGTCCCTGAGGTGGATCTAGTAGCGCTGGTAAGCCTGGAACTACCGCCACTGGATGGGCTGGTAAAGACTGACGCTACCCCTAAGGTGCCTGGTGCCCTAGCTGTCCCCTAGCTCCTGTGCTGCCCGATTTCCTTGAGGGCACTTCCTGGCAAAATATCCTTTCTCACCACAAGCATAACAATTTCCTTAGAACTTATGCCTATTTAGTTGTAGCCCCCGTTGGTCTTGCCCCTGTTGCCATTGGCCTTAGTGGCCTCTTTGAAGTTGGCCCTGACCCTATTGGCCTTATCTATTTCGATCATTGGAACCTCTAAATATCTTATTCTAATCAGTAGACTGTGGACTCCTAAACTAGTGGGTCCCCTGGCTATTACTCCCATTCATCTTACCCTGCTAATTCGACATCTCGGAGTTGTATCTCTTGTCTCCCTTATTTTTTGGATTGACCTATGATTCTGGCAATGTAGTAAAGATGCGTTTACCATCTAATTATACATGGCGAAGGCTAGATTCCCCAGTAACGACTGTTGGATGTTCTAGGCTATCCCCGAAACGAATTTCTCCATATTCTTCTCCTAAGTTTATACCTCGTCCCAGTCAAATAGGACAGTGCAGTAAACGCTTCTTCGTACTCTACGACTATGCGACCTTCCTGCTTAAAGTCCATTAATTTTCTCCTCATCTAAGATTTCGTTGCCTATGAAAAATACTTCCCCTAAAATTTCTCCATAACTCGTCGATTGTCAAACTATCTCTCTCCTCTGTCGAGGTGATAGATTTCAACCACTGTAATGTTGCCCCAATAAGCACAAATGAGGCTAACACCTGTTTTTGAACCGACATACACTCTACCATATTAAGTGACGCTGAATATTCTTCTTTCACTAACTAGTCACTAAAATATCATAACGGCCTACAAACTTCGATGGGTGGACTTTAGTGAAGGCCTCCATAGCTTTGTCCCATATCGAACCAGGTGTCTGTACTGATAGAACAACCTATTGTGGTGGTCGTGGCTACATTGGCTAAAAATGCTACAGCATAGCGGCCATCGCTGTGGCTACTGCTTGAGTCACAATTATAGCAATCTCTATGGGACCAACCATGGATGGAGCGGGTGCAAATGTGGATCATGTTGAGCCCCCTTATTTCAGCAGGTGCAGTAACACATCGGGGTTTGCCTCTCCTATCGATTGCCATATGAAAGCAAATGAGGTTCGTATTAGTAGCTGATCACAAGAATACAATGATTCCAAAATGTAGGGCTCTATAAATGAAAGAACGCAATGAATGCAACAAAGATCCTAAGAACACTAGAAGCTGGATGCTCTGATACCAATTGTATTTTCTCACGTAAAGGTTGGCCAGACATGATAACTGAAGATGGGGCTTGCTTGTCAATTTATATCATTCTTAGCATCGACTGTAATA
Organism: Sambucus nigra; assembly: GCA_949130495.1. Taxonomy (NCBI): domain Eukaryota; kingdom Viridiplantae; phylum Streptophyta; class Magnoliopsida; order Dipsacales; family Adoxaceae; genus Sambucus; species Sambucus nigra. The sequence goes on from OX422214.1 coordinate 531,569,042, forward strand.
AATATTCATATTTTAAACCACATTCAACTTTAAAACTGAATTGAATTAAATGATGAGAGATAATAATAAATCCAACATCCACATCCAAAATAAAATCAAACATGAACATAAATCTCTCGACTCATAAAATCAAATGACTCCGGGCTTATTCCTATACAATAATACAAAATAAATAAAGATAGGAAGAAGAGGCAACCTAAAATAGAATCAATAAACCAATCTCCGGGAAGCAAAACATGACAACAAGTCTGATATTCCTTCAATCCCACTATCCTTGTCTAGGCAAACCTCGTGAGGGGGGGCGGGGGGATTTATAATTTAAGTTAGCGCCCTAGAGTGGGCAAGAATTAACTTACTGAAATTGAAATGTAAGATTACAGTTAATTTAAATAGGTGTTTCCCCATCGACACTCGCATGCGATAATTTTCTCACCTCTCTTGGGTGAGTGTTGGCCACTATGGAGTGTTACCCTTGTAGATGTGCTGATATGCCTTGGGTGTTAACAAATAAGCCTTAAGAATTGATTGAGTGTGATCAACAGCTAAGTGGATACTCGAGGACTAATATGTGACGTTGAGGGCTAGCCAGATGGTGAGCATTAGAATATGTTACATGTCGAGTTTTTTGGTGACAACCCTTGTGAAAGGATGTATGATGACTTCTCAGTGATTGATAATTTTGATGGACTCGCCTCGAAAGATCTCTATGACTTAGAGTGAGAGTTGATAACACTAAGACCTTGAGGAACTCATGGACTGAGAATTTTGAGGATGAAATCCCCTAAGGAGGGAAGAATGTAACACTCATCCCACGGTTTGACCGTACCCATATAAATTGGTGACTTTATGTGAACCAGTCTGGCCTAGAACCTTGTAAGATGAATTAATATATGCCCTTGGTCCAATTAAATGGATAAAAATAGCCTTATATTTAATTTGGAGAAAAACATAGGGTCGTTCGAATGAAATGCTGAGACATTCAAATGAGATTAAAATCTCGTTCGAACAACTCTTCAACCCTTCGAACGAAAATAACTTGTTCGCATTTCCAACCACTTTAGAAGCTTGTTCGAACCCCGTTTGAAGGAGATTGTGTTTTCGTTCGAATGAGATCTATTCTCGTTCGAACTTGACAACAAAAATTAAAATTTTTTGATTCATAAAATGCTGTCAAACTCCTAACCATTAGATTAAAACACGTGTCACGCTCCTATGTCATCAAATCAATTTATGGGAGGAAGCTTGGTGTATTTTTGAAATTCAATCCTCAGGGAGGTATAAGATGGTTTTGGCTCATTTTCGACAACCCAATCAAAATTTCTCCCCCCTTATCTCTCTCTCTCTCTCTGGGAGCCTCACCACTAGTCAACCATCTTTTCCACCATATTCAAGCACATAAATCCCGTCAACACCACTTATTTGGAAATGTATTGATTTATGGAGAAGTTATTGGGACACTTTGGAAAGAAGAAAAAAAAAATTGTGGAGTTTGATGGGATTTTTATGGAGCTTTCAAGTAGCAAGCTTAATGGAGCCAAGCAACCTTTTTAAGGCAACCTTAGGAGGTGCGAGGTTGCCATCTTCTTCTATATTTTATCCACCATTGTTGAAGCTTACTTTGAGGTATTAAAAACTCTACTCTTGCTAAGTTTAAGGCTTGCTCTATTTTATAATAGAGTCCATAAGAGTAGAATCTTCGCATGTGTGGGTAGTCATTACTCACGATTTCTTAATAACTTTGAAGATTTAAGAAATGGGTTTTCAAAGCGTTTGAGAAAAGATGATAAATTTCAAGATAATATTGTATTTAAAAATTTTATGAAATGAAACATTTTCAAATAAATAAATTGCATGGATAAGATGTTTCTAGTATAAATCTTAAAGATTTGTGGTAAAAATGAAATTTTTTGAAAGACAGACATTTAAGCGTGTTTTGGAAAAACAAATATCTTTTTAGTCTTGGAAATATTGGATTTACAAATGTTATGAAATTTCATGTGATAATCACGTGTAAAACTCATTTTTATGGGTTTCTAGATTTAAAATCCATGCTCTCATGTGTATAGAATTATAGTAAGGTAATGATGATCATATGAACATGTTCAAGAAGGATTAAAATGGGTTTTAACTTGAAATAAGAAAGATATAAACTTCAGCCCCAAAGTTGTAACAACCTCCATTTTCTCACGTAAAGGTTGGCCAGACACGATACGCCGAAGATGGAGGCTTGGTTGTCAATTTATATCACTCTTACTATCGTCCATAATAAACATTCATATTTTAAACCACATTCAAATTTAAAACTGAATTGAATTGAATGACGATAGATAATAACAAATCCAACATACACATCCAAAAATAAAATCCAACATGAATATAAATGTCTCGACCAATAAAATCAAATGACTCTGGACTTATTCCCATACAATAACTCAAAATAAATAAAGACATGTAAAAGGAGCAACCTAGACTAGAATCAGTAAACCAATCTCAGAGAAGAAAAACATGATAGCAAGTCTGATATTCATTCAGTCCCCCTATCCCTGTTTAGGCAAACCTGGGGGTGGGGGCATTTATAATTTGGGTCAGCACCATATAGCGTGCAAGAATTAACTTACTGGAATTGAAATGCAAGATTACAGTTAATTTAAATAGATGACTCCCATCGACACTCACATGCGATAATTTTCTCACCTCTCACCTAGGCGCAATACTAATCGTATCCTATCCCCAAAACCCAAATGCGATATTGATAACAAGAGCATTATTAAAGATGTGATGCATCTAGCATAAATTGTGTATTCGACATATCATTGTCTACACCCTTGTCCCCATTTATCGAGTACTCTAGTCGTATTACTTACAATAGTGTCATAACCATCCCTTTTGGATACTACATAGTATTGGGTCTAAATTAAATTATCCACATCAGTAGACTTTGATAATTATCTCCATTTTATTCACGGGGTTATATATGTATAAGTTCACACACACACACACACACACACATATATATATATATATATGGCATTTACCATTTGTGTCTCGTTCGGGCTCTATCGGTAAGTTCGAAGGAGTCTTTTATCCAAATCGAGCATAGCAAAATACACATAAATAGGGCGGTCCCTATGCAGTACACCACTGTACGACCCATACTAAACAGTGACAATGGATACCAACATATACATCTATCTCTCATAAGTGGTGCTGCTACGTAGTACCTAAGTAATGACCTTCACAACGCTAACCCACATATGCCGACGTGCGCTACGATCCTGAACGCGCGTAACCCCAATCGATAGGACCATTTAGGAACATAGGTATGTTCACAGAGGAAATTATATACATATCTTTATCACTTAATATATTTAGGCAATTACTCTATAATTACCCCACGTTATATAGTTGATTCACCCATCAATAATTTTTCACCTAATTAACCATTTCGTTAATTATAGATTTCTCCAATTTATGTAGTCATTCAACATACTGAATTTCTATAGTTTAATTAGGTAATCATGAGCCATTCCAATTCATACCATAAACTCCCATATTCCCATATATTGGGTCCTATCCTTGGCTAACCCAATAGGTGTATATTATCCTCCCCATTTTACTAGAGATTCTCGACCAACACAAAGGATACATTTTAAGTCTACCAGTTTTTCCAGAATTCTTAAATTATGATTACGTAACACCTAGATTTAATTGGACCCCAAACGATTAGACAAAAACACAAAAATACCACCCTGGGTGGGCAGGGCAGCCGAACCAGTCGCCCCAAGGGTGGGTTTGGTGAAAGCGGGGCTGCTACTATTTTGGAAAGAATTTCCACAATTTTCTTCATAAACAACTGATTATTCATCACCCAAAAGTTACCCAAACATCAAATATGATCACTAACTGGCTTTATATCATCTACTAATAATTTCTACATGAGAATAACACCTAATTCATAATCAATTTATAAGAATATAATTTTCTCTAAAAACTATAAAGTGGATGATTCCTAGTTTTTAAGATCCATGTATTTTTCATAAATTTATGTCAAGAGATAATCTTTCTCAGGGGTATACATTAGATCTACATTATCACATCATAATATCACAAGATCCATCTCAAAACCGATATTATTATTATTTTTTCCAGATTTTCTAATCAGTCTCTCAATTATACAACTTTTTAATCATCAAAGTGAGATCCTCTATATTCATATAGTGAAGCCTGTTCCATATCGTCAATTATAAATTAAATCCAGAAATCTACATGGGAAACTACACAATTTAAATTGAGAAATAACTTAAAATCGATATAAGCAAGAAAGTTCTTGCCTTAGGATGACGGTGGAAGTGCCTCTTCTTGAATCTCCAATTTCCTCCTTCTTTTTGGCCTTGGTATTTCCTCTCTATGGGTGGGGTTGCTAGGGTTTTCTTAGATGAGTGAAATGAATTTATTAATCTTCTTGATTTACTTATAAACTCTCTAATCTCGAGTTAGGCTTTTACCCTCACTTTTGGGCCTCGAAATGAGTCTGAATCCATAACTTGAATGGCCCAATAGCCTCCCAAATAATACATCTATACCACGTGACCATTTTTAAAGGTCTAAAACACCTAAAGGAGTTCCTTAAACATCCCAAAATGTGCCCGAATTATTTTTACTCGATATACCCATTTTTTATTATGTTTAAACAACACGTAACCATAAGTAAATTACTACATGATCTATTTTCTATGAGTAAACCTATCATGCCCAATTGAGTCCAATAATTATTCACAAATAAGAATTTATTCTCAATTTAATATTTACCCATTTAATTTAAATCCCCCCAATTTAATTTATTCTCGAATTTATTCCAAATTATTAAATTAATTTTCGTCACAATATTTTATTCTGAAAACACGAGGTATTACATGTGTGTTATGAAATAGGGAGAAAATGATAAGTGTCTTTTTTCAAGGCTAAAATTGCTATGCTCTTATTCAAAATAAAGAAGTTGAAAATTGTTCATCTGCTAGGCTAAATGATTGACTTATGGCATGAAAGACTAATACACATTAATTATGATAATCTGTCTAAATTAACTAGTCAACAACTTATTCTTCGTCTACCTAAAACACATAAAATAAAACACTTGATTTGTGGACAATGTCAAATAGGTAAAATGCATAAAGCACCTCACAATAAAGTTAAAGATGTTTTAACTTCTCACCCTTGTGAGTTACTTCACATGGATTTAATGGGTCCCTTTTGGACTACTAGTATATGTGGTAACTCCAACATCCTTGTCATTGTAGATGACTTCACTAGATTTACTTAGGTGACATTTATAAAATAAAAATCAAATACTTTTTAAGAATACTTTTAAGGATTAAGAATGAAAAGGACATCCTGGTAACCAGGATTCGAAGTGAAATGGGTGGAGAGTTTAAAGACACCGGTGTTGTAGAATATTATGTTGAAAATGGATACAAACATGAATTTAATGCACCCAAAACCTCTCAACAAAATAGTATAATTGAAAGAAAGAACCAAATAATAAAAGAAATGGCTAGTGTCTTGTTTCACGCTAAGAATTTATCAAAATACTTTGGGTTGTGGCTATACAAACTATTTGTCACATAATAATCATAGTGTATTTAAGGAAAAACACAAAACAAACATCATACAAAATTTGGTATGGAAAATAACCCAATTTGAAATATTTTATGGTGTTTGGAAGTGAGTGTTATGTTTGCAAGGATATTGTCTAAGTTTGACATTAGGGGTGAATAATATATCTTTTTAGGTTATTCAAAAAATAGCTCTTCTTATCGTGTGTTTAACCTCTGAATAAAAATTATACCATAATCCATTCATGTAGTTGTAATGATAGTGTTTCCCATCACTTGGAAGAAAGTGAGAATCCTTTTCCTGTTGACAATTCTGAAAATGAAGATTTACGAAAACAGATAATAAATAATGATTTTGACTCTCTATCACCTGATGAACCTGATGTTCCGAATTACGTTAATGAAAATCAACCTAAAAACACTATTGGAGATGTTAAAAACTCTATAAGAACTATATCACAATCTATTAATGCTTTATTTTATTAGTATGTGTCTTTAACTGAACCTTAACATGTAAATGAAGCCTAAGTATATGAATCTTGGTTATTAGTAATGCAAGAAGAATTAGGACTATTTAGACTTCATAGTGTTTGGTATTTAGTCCCTCGTCATACTCACACTATATAATCGGAACCAAACAGATATTTAAAACTAAGTATGATGGATATGACAATGTGTTAAGAAACAAGGCTAGATTAGTAGCACAAGGTTATTCACAAATTGATGTCATAGATGTAGATGAAACCTTTGGTCCTGTTGCTAGACTAGAGTAGACATGATATAATGCATAACACACATGTGTGCTAGATATCATTGTGAACCAAAAGAATTCCACTTTCATGTAGTAAAACGCATTATAAAATACATATGTGGAATGATAAAATATGGTATCATGTACACCTTTGACACTAATTATAAGATAATATGGTATACGAACGCTGACTGGGCCGATTGTACTGGTCATAGTAACAGCACCTCGGGTGGCTGTTTTTACTTAGGACGCAATCTAGTTTCGTGGTCCTCTAAAAATAAAAACAACGTCTCACTTTCATCAACAGGAGTCGAATACATTGTCGCGGGTAGTTGTTGAACTCAACTTCCGTGGAAGAAATAAATGTTAAGTGATTAGGGATTAAACGAATCATTCGCCCTTATACTGTGTGACAATCAAAGTGTTATAAGAACTTTTATAAGAATTATAAGTTTCATTATTGAACAAAACATATTAAAATAAGAGATTCGAGAATTGATTGAGGGAAAGGAAATTAAATTAAATACCTTAATGCTAAAGATCAACATATCTTTTCACAAAACCTTTAGACAACCAATTCTTTGAAGTGCCTAAAATGTCTATCAGCATTTGTGCGTACCCCATTTAATATGTATTATAACTTTTATGTTAGTATATATTTTATTATAATATTGTGTGGTACTATCATCTTTTGTAGGTTCTTACCTACCCTTTGCCTCTTTGTGAGAAACAAAGGGAGAATTTGAGAGTTCTTATTTTTTATGTTGGGGAGATTTTGTGAGTCCATGCTCTTTTTGTATGTTTTCTTTGAGTCTCTTAGGATACATGTTGTCAGTTGAGTTATGTACTCTTTTTTTAGGAATTTTGTGTATAGTTGATTTATGTTTTTGCGTGTGTGAAACTTATTTTTTTGACTCTCAATTTGATTTGACCCAAAATTGGCCAAATGGGGAGATTGAAAATACCCTCATTAATCCCACGGGATTTTTGTTCGGGTGAATTTTATAACAACAATTCTATATACACTCGGATATTTGCACGCACTAAACACATTCCTAAAAAGAATTTTAAAATATTTTTAAACATAATTTCCTATTTTTAAAAAGCCATAAATTGAATTTTGACTAATATATTCATTATTGTTCTATCTATACGTTATATACGTATTTTATACCTAAATAATTTTTATATTATACATTTTATGGTTTTATATTTTTCCAGAATTTGTAATTTAATTTTATTAAATTTTTAATGATTTTTTTGAAATTTAAAATGAGTGAATTAAACATTTAAAATATTTGATTGTTTCTTTATTAAAATCAACTAATATCAAAATGATAGTGTTTTATGGGTCGTTTTGTTTTGATCTGGGTGAACTGGTTTGGACTAATTGGGTTGCAAGGTTTGGCCTACGCGGTTTGATTGCTCGTGAGCCTGGGGGCACGTCTGTGGTCGACTGTAGATTGTCCAGGTCAATATCACCCTTTTATCCTCCGCAATGCATTGACTAATGACGTTTATGCCCCCTTCGATCCTACTTTATTGCAATACCAGTCTTACTGTTTGAACTTTATGTCTCTTTACCCTGTACCCTTATTTTTGCGTGGAATTATAAATGACCCAGAGTCATTTTACCACAAGTATGGGTGATTTCACTTTCTCTACAACCATTGATCAAGTTAGGAAATCAAAACTGAAATTTGCTTCTGATAGCTTTATTTGGGATTAAGAAATTCCACCAATTTTTTTTTGCCTTTGCTTGGAAAGTAGCTCACAATGAAGTTCCATTGGACTTCAACTTACAATCAGTGGGAATTAGACTCTTCTCTAAGTGCCTATGCTGATTTAATTCAGTAGAAATTAATCCTCACTTATTTCTATTCTGGTTCATTATCTTCCCATGTTTGAAATCTTTTTAGCTTACTCTTCAAATTCATTATCATTTTCATTCTAACTCAAAAATAATTACATAGTGGCTTCATTCATCCTCTGATCTTTTTCTAAAATGGTTCTGCAAAACTATTTTCTGCTGTATTCTTTGGCATATTTGGTTAGCAAGAAACAAAGCCAAATTTGATAATGTTAAGATGAATTCCTCCTCCATTATTCTGAAAATCATTCATAGATGTCAAGATTTTGTTTCCTCTTTCAATCTTAAGACTCTATCCTCGGCTTCTTCCCTCAATATTAAATACATTTCTTCTAATCTCTCTTCATGCATTCCTATTTCTTGGTTTAGAGCTGCTCAAAATTTCATCAAGCTTAATACAGACTGTGCATGTAATTCTAATGGCAATCTGGGAATGGGTGCTATTTTGAGAAATTATGCAGGATATTTCTTATGGGCAATGGCAAACTTTAAAGAAGGAGGTTCTAACAAGTTGGCAGAAGCTTGGGTTATAAAAGAGAGTTTGATTTACTGGATTTAACACAACTGGACAAAGTTAGTAGTGGAATTAGATTCTTTACTTTTAGATAATTCTATTAATGATAGGCTTAAAATTCCTTGGAGAATTAAGGAATTGGTTCTTCAAATTCAGGAATTAATTAAGGGCCTAGGCATTATGGTATCTCACCGTCGATTTATTGTCCAAGCATGGGTTATCTTCTCAATCATATTCTCCCTATCATTCAGTTCAAAATCTCCCAAGAATTATCAAAGGAGCTTATAGATTAGATAGATTGAATTTTCCAACCCCCCAGTACCCCGCAGTGGCGGGAGCCTCGTGCACTGGGTTTGCCCTTTGAGGCATGTCCAAAATAGATGTATTGATTCTTCTTAAAAAAACTGAGAGTTTATTGCCAATATTTTATTTCCAAACACAAACGAAACTATGCCAAATTTTCATCAACTCTTTATGTCTCTAAAATCTGATTTTCTTTATCTGTTGAGAGTGGGCTTTCTTTAAACCCAAACACTTCTAAACACCTTTTAGACCCTCAAATTGTATACGTGAGTTTTTGTGGTTAGATCTTGTTTAGGGTCTGAGAGTTTGAATTTTTTTTGGTGTCATGGCTTATGTGTTCGAAAATGTTTAAGCTAGTCGGTGCCATGATCCTTTGAAACAAAATATTTTTGGGTTTGGATCCTTTGGAAGACTTTATGGATTTCTATTATGGAACTTTGATGACTGTTTCTTGTTTGGCTTTATAATCGTCTGTGGGGTATAACTTCTAAACTTTTGATTACATATAAACACGCGCGCTCGCACACACACACACACACACACACACACATATATATATATATATATATATATATATATATATATATATATATATATATATATATATATATATATATATGAGTTTATGGTTTTGCATGTTTATTCAGTTATAACACATGTTAAAGCAAAACTAAGTTTATTTCTTAAACCCTAACTTTGTTATATCTTATTTTTTGGCCACATCTTTCTAAACCTGCTTTTATAATGTTATGTATCTTGTATGTTTACTAGATGTTGTGGACATCTAGTTATAATTATAACCAATATCTTGTGGTTAGATCTTGTTATAGATCAAGAGTTTTAACAAATTATAACTAGATCTACACAAATCTCGTATCATCAATTTGGTGACGTATATGGGAAGCGAGATATTTTAATATTGTTTCTCTATGTTTTGAGTTCTTAAACACCTTATTTTATTCATGGGGATCCTTTGGATCATAATCTCATGAGTAAATTTTGGTTATTGAGCACTATTTCATTTTTACACCCTTAAATGGGTATTTTATATATTCAGATCTGCTCCGGGGTCTTAATTTTATGACCATAGATCTATTTTACATACCCCCGTGATATCATTTCATCTAGATAGTGCTGAAAAGCATGATGGGCAACAGTGCACCTATGTGTTTCACTGGCCGCGACCTCAGTAATAATGGCATGCAGTAGTGCAAATGCTGCATCCCAACTTCCTACTTGGTTAATTCAATATTTTTGTGATTACTCATTTTCACTAGTTTTGTCTCAGATTATATATTTTGTAAAGACTAACGAACGCAGAATATGGAGGGAGAATCCATCCAGAGCACAGAAATCAAAGATGATATTGTGCAGCTGTACAATCACCTCAACCACCTCTACGATAGTAATGCCTCACTCCAGACCCAGGTCAACTATTTGACTCAGAGGGTCCTCATGCTAGAGGCCACGGCCTCATTCAATGTGGTTGTGGCACCCAGGCTCATTGCTTTAAAAGCCTCCACTGCCGCAACAGTACCAGAGGATCCGTCTGTGAAAGTAGTCAGCAGGAGCTAGAAAAGGAGAATGGAGAAAGCAAAGAGGAGATCTGAGGCCTACACTCCATTGGCCTTCCCGATTGAAGACATCTTTGAGTTCATCAAAGAGGACAAGCTTCTGAGGTGGTCAGAAAAGCTGAGGGCTCCACCCCATAAGAGGAACAAAGCTACTTGGTGTAGATTCCATCAGGACCATGGCTATGACACTGAGCAATGCTATGCTCTGAAGGATGAAATTGAAAGGCTGATTGGGTAAGGAATGTTGCAGAGGTTCCTCAGAGATGCTTAGGGGATATAGTCTACCATGATGGGCCATACTACCCTTATCTTTATGATTCAGTTTATACCTCCTTGTGTTTATGATCCTAGTGAACATTATCTTTTATTTCATTCTGACTTTTTATGTCCATGATTATGAGAGTTAATGGATATAATAGATTAATTTATCGATTCCATTAAAAGATATCTTATGAGAGACTTCTTGTCTTAAGCAGATTCTATATGGAGACATCGAATTACATTGGAAATGATTATATTCTAATGGGCTCACAACGCCCGCAATGACGCCTGATTATATGAAGTCAAATGATAATTAAAAATAATGAAAGTAACTATTGAGAGAAGCTATCTGAATTGATCTACAAACATCACTCATAAGGGCTTACAAAACCCGCTCTTAGTTTTCGGGATGCGTTATAAGGATCAAGGGTTTACAGTGCCCATTATTAGCTTTCGGGTGTCATTAGCCCAGGGAGGTTACTCCCTCGGCAAACATCATTAGCTTGGTAGATAGAGACAAAACACCATTAACTTGGCGATCTCATATTAGATTGGGGAAGATTCATAATACCTAGCTCGGGAAGGCCTGAAAATAACCCACAGGGGTCGGAGACTTAATTATCTATGGATAATCCTATATCTGAACGGACCAAAGACTTAATTGTCTACGGATAACTCTATTATAGATTGGGAAGGATTTATATATATCCACATAAGTTTGGGAAGCTTTATAATACGTAGCCCAGGGGGCATGATAATAACCCAATCGAAGCGACCAAAGGAGAGCCATGAAAGGAAATCAATGCGACTAAAAGAGGCTGTGTTGCTGTGATCACAAAGAATGCCAAAACTACAGAAGGATGGCCTCGGTTTCCTAAAGGGATAAAAAGGTTCCGCAGCCTTATATAAATATTCGTGGCCATTAAATGAATTCATTCAGAAGCCGCGACAGATAAAGGCAGGTAGGATTGTTAACCTTCCGCAGCCATGTTCAGAAAACAATCGACATTTAGATTAGGATGTAATTATAAAGCTACAATCATAAAGCTACAACAGATGGGAGTCGAACACTGAAAGGTGCCGCAACCTATGTGAAGAACATTTATATTGCCGTGCCTCGGCCTTAATATATTAGTCTTGCAAGTTCATTCAACCAAGCAAGCAATTCAAATGTAAAAGCATCAGTCCAAACATCAAGGCATTGGAAGAATAAAATATGCAAATGATATACATAAACCATTGATTTTTAAAGGAGGCCGTAACCTTGATAGTAACTTGCCCACTCTTGGTATCCGATACTAGTTATTGGATGATCACAAAGTATGGACACAACCTTATTCAGTACTTCCATTAAAATATGTTGCCACAACCTATGACCCATACGTTATTGTTGAAGTGCATTTAAAAAAAAAAGCAACTGTATGGTTCAAGCAATCAAATACATGCACATAAAGCATTCATTCAAGTGTTGCAGCATGCAAAGCAGAAGAATAAAAAAGCTACTAGAAAAGGAGGCAAAATAGTCAGCTTTAAAGGTGTCCGCCGCCTTGATAATAAAGTTGGGTGCCAAAAATATTGACAAATATTAGTATTAAGATTACAAACAAAGGGCCTCAGTCGTTTAAAGAGTTACAAAAAGATAAAGAGGGACGCAACCCTATATCGACAGTTCAAAAGTTAAAAATTAAATGGTATAACTTTCATAAGGGTGCATCGTCATTGGCATCACCTTCTGTAGCAGTCTCAGTCTCGTCTTCGGACGCAGCCTCTTCAGCAAACTTCCATTCCCATTCCTCCACTTCAGCCCTAATTTCAGCTACACACTGGTCGTGCTCAGCATCACCCAGTTTTCAGAACATGATTTGGTCCTTGAACTCTGGGAAATTCTTGACTACTCTGTGCCTTAGCTCTTGAAAGACGCAGAGGTAGGCTTTATTGTTGATCAGAAAAAGTCCTAGGACTTATTAAAGTTGGCCACAGTAAAGTCCGCAGCTTGGTTTAAGGGCGTGGCATAATTCTATTATTTCAGTCTGTTGGCCTCCACATATTGGCTCTCAAGACTTTTGAGGGTCGTGACATGATCAACAACCATCTTCTTTATTTGATTTCCAGCTGTAGTAATCTTATTTTGAGCAGTAGTGGCTTATTCTGCAGCCTCAAGAGCTTAAGCCTTGGCAATTGACAAAGACTCCACAGCTTGAGAGAAGTTTTGCTCAGTCTCATTCTTCGCCTTAAGGGCAACCTCCAAATCTTGCTTAACTGCCATAAGAGATGAGACATATGAGCTTTTGCCTGCTTCAAAAGAAGATACCTTGGCTGTGTCCAAGTCCTTTTTATGAGAAATCTCCGCAGCCCTATAAAGCTTGAAGAGCCCTTCATATTTCATTTTTGGGTCACAATGACGTCAGCGGCCTGTTGGAATTTCGAAGAGTCAGTACAAGTAAAGAACTAATAACCAAAAAAAAAGAGCCAAGTGGGAGAAGTTGTTACCCGCACTAAGATATGAAGGGCATACTCCAAATCCTCGTGGTCCTCTTCCACTAGACGATTCAGGTCCATAACCTCTGGAACCTTTCTTATTCTGCCGACGGCTCTCTCAGTTGTATCCCAAGAGGAACTGGGATTGTCTTCCTTAAACTGAGGCCATGGAAGGCCATGATGTCCCACCCTTAGCCTAACTTAAGGAGGTGGAAGGTTAGAATTTACAGCCATAATAGTACGTGAAGGGGATTAACTGGCAGAAATAATAGGTGACGTGTCGCGTCCACCAGTATGGTCAGTTTCAGAGGGTAGAAGGCCTGCCACGACCAGGTGTTCGCTAATGTCATCATTGTATTGGCCTTCTCTTTCTGATGCCATGGAACCACCCTCAAACACCTCATGTGTTGTAGCCCTCCCAAGTGTGGGATTTGTCACATCCGCCTCATCAACGGTAGTGGGCTTAACATCATTTGGGACTACGATAGGAGCCCTCTTTCTTTTCCTCCTCCCTCTCTTAGCAACATTATTGAGGTTAGTTGCATCCTTATCCATCTCTAGTAACTGATCTTTCAAAGCTCCCTATCTATCTCCTCACCTGAAGAAAAAGCAAAGTAGAGATCTTAAGTATTGATGATTAGAAGACAAGCGCTGTAGAATGTTAAGGAGGGGTGATTGATTACCTTTCGCAGCCATATTTGTTGGTTGAGATTTGTTGGGGAAGTATCCTACCTCAAATATGGAAGTAGAAGTCACCAAGGTGATGAACCTTTTATCCTTAGCCTTGACTTCTGCATACTTTTCAACCCTTCTCTCCTGCCGCTCACTAAGGTGTAAGTTATCAAGAGCTGTATATAAGGCCAATATTAGTATAGTACAGTAAAAAGTGCGAAGTGAAAATTATAAAACAGGATGCAGCATATATCCAATGGCTACAACCGTACATACCTAGTTTTGAAGGATGAACCCACTGTCGCGGCATCCTAAATGATCTCTCCCTCTCACTCTCTTCAGGGTGGATCTCCCACCCTTCACCAGATATATAGAAGTACTTTCCCTTCCATTTCTTCACACTGGTGGGCCTTATAGAGTAGAGGGTATCATCCCTGCCACGAACTGAGAAGTAGTAATACCCAATAAACTTTACAGAGTTTTCCTTCGGGCGGTAAAAGTGGAAAAACTCTGCGGAGTAATATCTCTCTTAAATTGATTCTACCATAGCACGATGGCTGCAAGAATGGCCCTCCAGCCATTGGGATCTAATTGGGTTGGGGCTAACTTCATTGTTTGAAAAATTCTTCTGATGGTAACAGGGACGGGCAACCGCAGACCATAAATGAAAGTGTGCAAAGGGAAACAGACCCCATCATCGATAAGGGTCGTGAAGCGCCTTTGTTATACGGCAGGTGTTGAGCACATCAAGCCCTCAGGGAACTTAAAGGCCTCAGCTACTTGATCAACCCATTCTTGGGTCATAATGCGAAGGATGTCAAGTGTCGCAGGAGGCTTCTCAGCCCTCCCAAATGGGCCAGCTGGTTCATCCCTAATGTTAGTTGCACCCCCTACCGTGGAGTTATCTTCTACGTCCATTGGTTGGTTACTAGAGTTGGATTACTCTTCTATTGGCATGGTCTCAAAATCCTTCCTACAGGCAGAATCCATGGAGTCTGAGTCTAGTACTACGCAGTTAGGGTAATCCTTCAGTTGGCAAGGCCCTATTGACTTCTAAGGAGGAACGAAAGGAAGTTTAGGAGGAGAGGCTCCAAAATGTTTTTCCCAAAAGCCTCTCAAAAATTTACCTAGGTCAAAGTTCATATGGCTGTAGCAGTACCTGAAAAGCATAATCCACAGTTAGGTATCGCAGTCAGTATGGTATCGTGGCCTCTCAAATGCCGCGACAGGTGCAATGATGTATCAAGTTGAGGACGAACAAGAAATATTAAGGTCAAGTGGGCAATGTATTCCAAAGGTTGGGTTTTAGAACCTAAGGAGAATATTGTCAAACTAGTTTCAACACGCCGCGGAGTCTAAATCTAAGAACCTAAGGGATTGCCCTATCAAAAAGTGGCCAAGGACAATCAATTTAGAACTTGACCCTAAAGTAGGGATGCCATAATCATTAAGTTATTACATGCCGCATCATATACTGCGTGCCGCAGCATTATGTTTATTACCTACCGCAACAACATTTTCTATGCAATAGATCAATATCTAAAGGCATTGATTCAAGAAAGCCCTAAATTGCTAAGTGATTTTACAATGCCGCAGCTACTCACTCAAACAGGTTAGAACTCCATCTTTGCAAATTCAAAAATTAAGCCCTAGAATATGAATGGTCTCTCTCGAGAACACAAGGAACAAATGCAGCGACTTTGACTATCTTTACAATTAAAGCATTCATAAAATAGCAAACAGACAAATTTGTGCAATTCAAGAAAACATAGATTACAATATCAAGTTGTTTATCGCAATTCAAGAAAGCACATTCAAATGTTCAGTTCGTGAACCCTATTTCTATCATATGAAGATTGAATTCAAGGATCAAGATCAATTACATTCATATAAATAGATGAGAATTCAGTTTAGAACATATATGCGAGTCTAATTAAGTTCAGTTTAGAACTGATATTCAGTTATCATGATTTGCAACATGAAGTCCCTATCGATCAGATGGAGTTTTGGAATGAAAATCGAAGCAAATACTTAAAGAAAGTGAAAAATGGTTAGGAAATTACCTGGAAATGAAGAAACCGTCGGTGCTCAGCCTCAGAACCACCATATATAGCTCTCGAAAGTGGAAATATCATGGGAAGAAACGGATAGAGTTCAACTTTTGATTTTCTCTCAAGGTTTTAGGAAACGTAATGAAGTCCACGGCTAGAACAATTTATATAAGAGGGCGCGGGAAGACGAAGCGTCGCCTTGGAAGTACCGCGACACCTTGAGAGGATTGGGGGGCTTATTGATAATAAAAATATATCACCCTGCCACGGACGTTACTCAGGAATGCACAGACTCTTATAGGCCACGACCCTACTCAGCAAAGGGCGAGGCCCTACTCAGCAAGGTGCAGCACCCGGTGTCATCCATACATTTCACAACCTTATTATACACAGGGTGCGGAACCCATGGCTTATGTTATGAAGGGTGTGCCACTCAAGATGCCTGCCTTATACATGCCGCATCCCTCACTATTAAATAAGCTCCAAACTTTATGTATGTCACGTGCCCTGGGCACGTGAACATATCTCCTATAAATAGAGGACCACGCCTCAAAGTAAGGGGATCGATTCCTCTCCCCTAGGGTAGATTCTATAACACTTGGCGAAGCCTTGCCAAATTCTCTCTACACAACCTCATCATACAGCTTGGGGGCTACTCATCTACATCGTAGCCAGATCTCTGGCACGCCCAGAATCGCTACATACATGTGCTCTCATTTATTCTCATACTTGTATGCCTCATTAGGCTCGATTATATTGTACAATGTAACGCATATAATGAGAATGGAGCAACACAGTGGACGTAGGCCTATTTTAGAGGCTGAACCACTCTATATTGCGTGTCTTCTCTCTCTTTTTACTAGTCTTATCTGTTCATTATACTTTACACTTGATTTGTTGGTACGAAATCGACTAGTGGATGATTTCTCGTATCATCAGTTATGTTTGGTAAAATTTCAGTAGTTGTGGGGTTGTTTAGTATTAACCATGGTGTACTAGGTGTATTGGTTGTACTAATTCATTTACACATTATATTCTATATTTTTTAGACAAACTATTATTATAGTGGACTTTGTGTGTTTATGGTCTTGGTACTAAAATACCCAGGGCTTTCTAGTACACTATTTTCCTCATTATCAAACTGTTGTGTATGAATCCACTTCTTCTCATCTCATTCTATTGTAAATATAAAACCAATTTTAATTTGAATATCACATCAACCACAACCATTTTCTTTGTGTGTATTCAACCATTGGATTTTAAAAGGTTTTTAACAAAAAGTTAAAAGATAAGTTTTATCTTGACACTTTAGTGTATTAGATTATTTTCATAGCAACCACCAAGTTATAGAGAAGAGAGGACGAAAGATAACTATTTGAGCAATCCCAAGTAAGCTCCAATAGTCATGTGAGCAGTGCCAGTAAAAGAGAGTGATTGAGAAAACCAAATTAGCTCTAAAATTCATGCGAGAAGTACTAGCAAAAACATGGTGCTCAAGTAACCCAAGTCAAATCCAACAGTCATGCGAGTAGTACCAGTAAAAGGGTCTACTCGAGTAACCCTAAGTCATCTCTCAGAATAGGAGAAAGTACGTGCGCATCCTGTCTTCTTATTGAAGTAAAGTTGCGAGCAGTTACTCAAGCAACATAAACATGTATTTGAGAACCTCATTTACCAACACTTAGCCTTGTTATTTTTACACAGGTTTACTTAGGAAGAATCCTTGATCGAGCAGGTAGGGCTTAAGCATATGACTAGTTGGGATCCCTTAAGGGTTTTGGTTTGAAGGCTGAGAGGTAAGTTTTGTTAGGCAATTTAAGTCTCAACCGCTTCAATATTTTTGAAAGGAGAGAATATCGAAGCGAGGTACTAATGAGTGCGTTATTTTGTATATTTTATACCCAAATTTATACTTTGTTAGCCCCATTTTAGTGTATTTAATAAGTTCTTAGGGCTATTTTATTAAAAAGAGGAAAAAATGCGAGAATGATTGAATTCATATTGAAAATGGCAGTTTTAAGTCAAAATTGGGCACTTCGATAATTTTATAATATTCTTGTGCTAATTTGTTAAAAAAGTTGTCTAGTGAAATTTTTGCAGGTAATGATGGAATTTGGTTCAAATTGATGATCAATTCAAAAAAGGCGCAAAAAAGCTGATTTTACGGTCGTTCGAAAAAAAGCTATGTGAAATCGTAAAAAAAGTCGTAAATTTATATTCTCCGATTTGGACGAAACTCGACATGCGTGTTCAACAAGAAAAGATAAGAATTTTTGAGTGGGGGGAAATTTTATTCCTTATCACGATCCAAAGATTAAAGAGGTGGAGAGATAGCTACCAACAAGATTCGTCCAATTAGAAAGAGTCCCACCACAACTCAAATACCTCACCACTTGTCCTATAAAAAGGACCCTTGGGCTTATAATTTCGTAGACAATTAGAGAGGAATTTCATGGAGGATATTGGGGAGCAACTTTGAGTGATTATAATCAATTTGAGGGACAAGTTTTTATCATTTTTTTAGAGGATTGAAAATTACTGTGAGAGAACTATTTGTAAGTTAGGTATTAATGAAAATCTCTTCTTATTCTTGCGATTTCTCTTTCATTATGGTAACTTGATTCTTGTATTAAGATTAGGGTGAAGTTTATCATAGTTAACTAATATTGTCAAGTTGATTTGATTATTTTTTATTCCCTACCTGTTTGAATTGTTATTAAAGATTTGGTATTCATTTTAAAGCGACACGAGAGTGTGTTTTAAAACCTTCAAAATTATTTTGTCAATCAAGTTTTGAAATTTAAAGATAGTAATTTTTGATGGATTATGCTTGAACTTTGATTGTTTTGATAGTCCATGCTTAAATACATTTGTGAATTTTAAAACTTGTATTTTCTAAAGGAATAGGGATTTTAGCCATCTATTAGAGACGTTAAATGTATTTCAGACATAACTGTCATATTTTTCGAATTAAATGCGACGAGAGTCGGTTTAATTTGAGTTATAAAAAGGGAATGACAACGTTAAATTAGTGTGCAATATTAGTTACGTGATAAATGGACCTCGAATCCTAATTATTTCCTAATTGTTTACAAATATCTTGTGTTACTCTTATTTATCGTAGTTGATTTTAGTAGTATAGCTTATAATTATTATCTATCCCATTTTATCTAGTCGGACAATCACAATTCTCTTAAAAGTTAAAATTGATAAATCCCTATTCTATAATAGCCCGTGCACTTGCGGTATTTTGATAAATTGACAATAAGTGTCACTTGTAGTAACTCATATTCACTGTCCTCATGACTGGCTTGCGAGATATTTTAACAAAGGCAATGGCGAGTAACCCTCAAGGTCACTCATAAGTTTTCAAAATGGCTAAACAATCAACCGCTTACAAATAGTCAAAAAGTACTTTTTGGTGTTATGGACGACAACATTACTTTTTTCCCACTATTATATCAAGTGTCACTCTATAATAGACAAATCGTGTAAGACAGTGATAAATAGTAATCATGACAAAAGTGTGACACACCGCTCAATTAAATATCGGGTGATCAGTCATTTATTAAATTAAGTTAGAATATCCAGTTGGTTCATTCTTAGCATCACCGTCGAAAATATTTATTTTATTAATCACCTAGTTGTTATTTAAGCTAGTGTCAAAAACTTTTAATCCAAACTAAATGTTAACAATGTAACCCATTAACTACATTCACCATTCACATGAATAAATAAATAATGAATAGTAAACCATCCAACTGAAATAAAATGATACTAGAATAAACGTCCTAGTTAAATATCTCAAATCCAACAAACCAATATAAAGTTGAATCCAACTAAAACTGAATACTGAAATAAAAGGAGTGCAATATCTCTCTAATGAATAAGAACTGATAATGGGAAACACATGCCCTAACAGAAAAGACTAAACAGTAACTGAGAGCAACAATAGTGGGTGCATCTAATCACAAGGATATGCAACTCCCATAATAGTTGTAACACGTCAAATGGTCCGACAGTCTAAGCTTGGCATCCCTGTGGCTGGACACCTAAAATAGTTGCACAAGAGAAAAGAGATTTACAATAGACGGGTCAGAGCCCGAATGTAGAGTATTTTAAAACAGTTTAGCAAGTATTTAAAATGCTGTAAAACAAATACCATATACATCTTAGCTTTTTTATCTCTCACATGAGATGCTCACCTCTCAACTAGTGTGCATGCCTAACGTACCTCAAAACCATTCTAGTATCGTTTTTATGCCTAACTAGATTACAGACATACCTTCTAACTATCACTCGTAGTGTTATACCGTATTCCCCACATATTATCATATTAAATAATTTTGCATTCAATATTCCAAGTAAGTGTTTCATAATAAGGTTAAGTGTTCACGTACTTAAGTCATTTAAGAATTCATTATTTTCTGTATCTACAAATTTCACGCATTAGATAATATCACAAGTATATATATATATACTACGACACCCACAGACTCAGCTGCAGTGCATGCGTACTCTGTTATCAAGTCTTGGTACACCTCGTACTAACTAAGGACATTCGGTTCGGCATCTCCCATGAACCATAAATACAAATCACACATATCGGAGGTGAACATAATCCCTAGCTAAATGGGTCATGCATATACCTATGCTCCCATCCAACCGTTGAACTATCCTATTTCATATAATATGTTTCCAAGTTCATATGTTCTGAGGTACCAAATCTAAAATCCTCCTAATGGGCTCATCAGGATAAGACTGTCCTCTTTCAAAATCTCACGCGATAGCAATCATCGTAGGTATGTCATACACATAATAAATCAGACTATATGTATTCACACATCCTATCAAAGTTTGTAGGTATTCACATGACCCAAGCATTGTAATTCATACGCAGTATTATTTCTCACTAATACTCATGATACTTTTAGTTTACGATTATTCTCTCGATCGACTTTTTCTAACTATGAATCACACCCTAAAAATCTCTTATAGTAGTTAAACCCAAACTTCCTACTACAACTAGCACTAATAATCATTGTAAGTTATTCCATCTCTCTTGAATTTACTAAGTCGCGAAGTTTGGACTTAGACAAAAAATTTCTCCAATTTCTGAAAACTCATTTGAACGAATTTGAAATCTCATTCGAATGAACTTCGAACGAAGAGGCTTCTGAAATCTCGTTGGGAAGTCGTTCGAATGAACTTCTAACGACTATACTCTGAAATCTCATTGGTAATCCCGTGTAGGGGTGGGCACGGTCCGGTCCGATCCGGGTTTTGCCTATTTTCTGAATCGGACCGAATATTCGGTCCTCAATTTTTTTGGACCGAGACCGAACCGATTAATTCGGTTAACCTACTAATTCGGTCCAGGCTATTTTCGATCCAGTCCGGGGTAAAATTCGGTCCTGACCCTATTTTATATATATGTACATTTTATGAATTTTTTTATCTATTTTTCTCACAAATATATATACAAAAAAATAATACTCGAAACTCCAAGTGATATTTATGTGTTTTTTTTAACCCAAATAAAAAAATGTCTATACATATATAAAATGTTACAAATTAAATTCATAAGTTATGTACATTAATTCAAAAACTATACATAAGAAACACAATAACATTATTTTTATTATATATATATTGGAATCGGTCCGGTCCGGTCCAAATCGATCTTTTAATATAGTGGACCGCGGCTCGGACCGGTTTAATCGGTTTTTAGGTTTTGTGAACCGATTTTCAGACCGATTTCAAAATAGCCTTAATTTTCGGTTCGGTCCAATCAGTCCATTCGGGTCGGTCTTTTTTTTGTCCACCCCTAATCCCGTGGGAATCTCGTCCGAACGATGTCATTCGAATGACTTTTCAGGTCGTTCGAATGAGATTGCCCAGTTCTTCTTCTTCTTCCTCAAGCAACTTCGTTTTCCCCATTTTTTTTATCATTATAACCTCCACAAATTGTTCCCAAACTCCCAACCAACAATCCTAATTATTTTTCTAACATGTATGGATGATTTCTAATACTCCAGAATCAATAAATCTTACCAATTCATCAATAAAATTAGAAATCCCCAAATTTAATCATTTAAGCCCTAGTTCATCAAATTAGTTATTCATCACATTGTAAATATAGATTTATTCACCAATAAACATCATAAATTCGTGGGTTCTAATCTACATACATGTAGGAATCAAACTCATATCAATCCAGTCCTAGGTTATGAATTAAATCTTTCAATTTCACTAATTTCATATCCAAATCATGTGTATTATTCACCTATACTAACATGTACATAATTATTGCTAAAAGTTTGCAAATATAAAAACTTTCCTATAGAATGAAGGTCTGATCCATTGAAGAATATGGTATGGGTGCGATTCCATCTCTCCGATCTACGTGGTGGAGGTGTTTGTAGTGCAACCAGTATAGAAATGGAGGTTCTAGCCTTAGAAACCTCTCCTCCTTCTTCCTCCATTGGCCTCTCTGTGGGTATCAACTGATAAACCTAACCCACCCCATGTACCTAATATATTATCCTTCTAATTTTCGTAGGTAATAATTCTCCAAAAAATCAAATTACCAAAATGTCCTTTTGGGGTGCCGGTTTGGCCTAAAATTACCCCGGGACCCAAACAAAACTCCCGGGTAGACTTTTTTTGACTATCTCGACCCTTCCGAACACATTGGAGAACTCGAAATGACCATTTGGGACACTTATAAATAATTCACTTTTTTATTCCTTTTAATTAGTCCCCACTCGACTGACACGCGCGTCCCGACTTAAATTCCATAATCGTCATATTTTTCACTCGCGATAATTTTAATAAATTAATAATCATATATCATTTTATTCACCAAGTAATAATCAATAATATTGACATCATTAAATACCAACGGTCATCTTGCTAGTTAATATTTATTTTAATCCGGATTAATTATCTATTATTTTCCCCTATTTAATTTAATTAATCCCACATTTAAAAATCATTAAAATTGCGGGGTATTACAAAAAATTTATTTTCATATATTTATCACATGGGAATATCCCTTTGTCACGTACTTGCCACATCACTCCTAATATTTTATTATAAATACATCACTTAGCTTCTCATTAACATTATTACTCTGTACAAATTCTCAAAAATATTATCTCCCTCCTCTCTCCTAGATATTTAGGTGCTTACTTCTACACTTTCAGAGAATCATTGCTCTCAAGTGGTTAATTCCTTCATTTATTATTGAAAAATTGTATTCAATTATTGTTTGTTCATTATTGTAACCGAAAACATTATTATTTTATTAAAAGTTTGTTTTTTGTTATGTTTTTGTTCTTAAAATATTATTCCCTTGAAGACAGTTGCCATCGGAGTGGGTCACACCTCACCCATTTACAGTTATCCATAGACCCCAATATCACTACTCTCCTACAAGATGTGAGGTATTTATTGTACGTGAGTGTCAGTGGGATGATAGTTTTTTATAGTAATTGAGTTGCATGATTATTACTATTTTGATACTGCAAGTTATTCCTTGCAACTTTAGGTCTCTGATCCAAATTTATAAATTGTTTTACCCAACATGTATTATCATTGGTATATACAGGTATCACAGGATTAAGTAGTCAGACTTGCATTTGTTGGGGATTCAGTTATCGTCCTTAGAGTAGGAGTTATTGTTTCATTTCGATAGTCACTTTTATTGAGGAGTTTTGATCAGTGGTGGTTACAGTTGAATCTTTCTTTTTAGTTGAGACATTTGTGTGAATGAGATTTATATAATAGATTCACTTTCATTAGAGTTTCATTTATTATCAGTTATGATATTTTTATTGTCACTCATATTCATTATATTATGGTTACTTTTTATTTAATATAGTTTTTATTTATCATTGATGATGAATATGATATAAATTGTACGTCGCTTCATGTAATCGACGTACATCTTGATCTATTGGGCATTGAAAATTGTGATAATTACATTTGGTATTAGAGCATCCAGGTTCCAATGTCCTTAGTATCTTTGTTGCGCCCATTCCATTTTCTGTTGGGCATTCTCTAATTTTTTAGAGCATGTTATATGGTTTTGTACTCTGGTGTTGCGATAACGTGCCTGTAGACATCGTTTGTTGCCGTTTGAACATTAGTGAGACTCGAGGAGCATTCGAGCACATAGGGTTATGAGAATGAAGACCATTGCGAGTTAGTGGTCAAGGATAGGATGAGTGGTTGGACAAAGGAATTCGCCACAATTGTGGGGATTATTTTTGGAATTTATTTTTATTGGAGTAAGGTATGCACCTTGGAGATTCAATAGGCATGCGTAGTGAATGGATTTCACATTAAGTTAATTTGAATTCATTAAAGAGTTTTTGTTTTAAGGAGCCTATAAATATTTGGGTTTACCTATAATGATATAGATTTTAATGTCAATTGGTTTTAGTAGAATGGCTCTATGAGATTTTGCACACCTAAGAGAGAGGGTAATGGATTGCCGTGTTTTAGCAAAATATGAAAATTGTGATGATAACTTTATGTGTGGTTAATTCCCATGAGGGAGTGGGATTGTGTTCCACTTATATTTGAGCAAGGTTGATTAGTATGTTTAAACGTGTATATGAATAAGGGTGAAAAATAAGAGAACTTTTGACCTGAAGGAAGGGCCACCGCATGTTTATGGAGAAGGAAATGTATTTAGCTATAAATGATTAGTTAGTTCATCGGAGTTTGTGGAAATTGAAAATGTGAGGACTAATTAATATTTATATTGTTTGGGTTGAGATGCCCTAATAAGAAGTTATGGTGATAACTTGTATGCTATGCATTATGTGCGATAACGTTGTGGATGTATTAGTTATGCAAAAGTCAAGGAATGAGTAAGTTCCATAAAGGATCAAGGGAAGATCATTTTTCGATTAAGGTTGTGATTATGAATGTGAAATCGAGAGTACCCCTATTAGAGAAGTTGGGGGAAAGATAAGGGGATGTTATCAGATAACGATAATAGACAACATAGAGAGATCTTAAGGTGATTTATGATTACTATTTTATGACGCTTAGAGTATGGCTATGTATTTGGCATATTCCCGATGGGGGATTCCAAGAATTGTGGACAAGAACCAATTATAGTTTGGTTAAGGTTTATAGATTGAATATAGGTGGCGTTACCACCGACCCCGAGTAATAGTCGTTAGTTTTTCATGATTTGGGAAATAAAACCTTGTTGAGGGTGGGTGCAATGATGTCCAGATTAAAGATTATGTGATTTATTTGATTGCTAAAGTAATCATCTATTTATGATTCCCATCACTAATGTTGAGAGTGCGTGTGCTTGAACCCAAGATGGGCAAAAGATACCCAATTAAAACCCGTCGTCAAGTTGTGCAAGGTTTTATTTATAAGTTCAAGATGGCATATCAAATATAAGCCCTAAGGTCTGTGTGGAAAATTATTTATCAAATAGATTGAAATAAAATTTATCTTTAATGTTTAGGTGACTCACTCTAAGTGCAGAACGATAAATAATATAGAACAACACTAAGGCGTACGAGGGAAAATCCACAATGGGAAAAAACTTCGGGCCGACAGAACAATAATATATTATGGTAGAGTTTCAAAACTAGAAGAAATACACTTACAACCTCTCGAGGCTATAACGGACTAGACGCTCTTTTCCACCATATCATTCGCTGAGAGTGTTAACAGTTGGAGAACACTACACAAATGTGTCCAGTTTTGGTCCACAACTAATGTCGTCAAGTCCTCATGCCAATGAAATATTTGTTTAAAGTTTAAGGCAAACTTTATTTGTTTAGAGTTTGAGGATAACCACGTGTTCCAAATCTTGGAACAAAGGTGAGAAGCCTATGCCGAGTGTCGTGCGCTTTCTAGGTGTATGATAACCTAGGGTGAAAGTGTTTTTGAAAATAATGGATTATTTCACAAAATATATCTTTGAGATATATGAAATTTAAAAATCACTCGAGAGAAAATTAGAAAGATATTGGTTCAAGGTTTAAAAAGATTTTAAAGCAAACAAGTTTACTTCAAAATAATTTTATATTTCAGAAGTATTTAAACTTTATGTATCTCAAAAAATAAATTCGAAGAGAAAAATAAGATTTAAAACTTGGGAGAATAAAATATTCAATACCAATTTTTCTAATGTTTTAAAAGGGTTTTATCTCCTACAGTGATTCTTGTGGCTAATATTTTATCCATAAGGAAATCACAAAATCACGCTTATACTCTCTCAAAAAATAAATACTAAAATATATACTTATACACCAAAGCTTGCAAGAGAAGATTGAGGGCAAAAATAGGTCAAAAGTAGACTTCATATAGTTATTTGGTGTAAAAGTAGAAAGATATGGTCAAATATTTATTTTGCAAGAGTATCAAGCAATATGTGCACGATCTAGTTCAAAAGATTCACCTTTGCTCCAAACTGTCACACTTCACTGGAGTTGTCACCACAATGAAATTTTCCCCCACTGTGACGAAATTTCGACGATGATACAAGGCAAGACAAAGAAGAAAATACTCGAATTAAATCCTGGCCATCGAGACATTATCTCCGTAGCGAGGACAAGTCTCACAGTGGAAAAGGTCCTACGATAGACCTCAATAGCCTTTATAAAATGCATATTTTAAGATTTAAAAAAATTAATTTATTCATATTTTATAAGCAAAGTACAGGGATCCATATTAAGACATAAATCACAACAAAAAGTATTTTTTTTTTAAAAACATGTGTGAGTAAAATATGCATGAGTCCATGTGTCCATTTATCTTCCTAATAATGATATAAAAGGGTACTTATGAAGATGATGATGTTGGTTGAATGATTTGAATGAAGCTTTACCGGAACGACCTCATGAACAAGTTTCAAAGTATATTTAGTCAACAGAATAATATAATCTAGTCCTATTGGGGTACATAAGTAAAATGCATACTCTTACCATCTCCCCTTTTTTCTATTCCGTGACAAAATATGCAAAAATGAAGATTACAAATATTATAAGAAAGTCTAGTGGCCTATGATATATAGACATAAGTCTGACCAAAGGCAAATACATTTATATACTAATAGTCCTCATGTATACAAGAATTACGTAAAATCTTCCACATGTTAATCTGCCATTTGATTTAATATAAGATATAGATATAGCAATATGATAGACAGTTTAAATAGTAAACATGTTGTGATTAAAGTATGAAAGTAATTTAAGGGTGCGTATACATGTTCAAGAAATGATAATATCCTAGTGCTATAATTCATATTGAGATATATACTACTTTTCTTAGATATATATTCCATATTTATTTAGTTTATCATGAAACAAATCAAGATATCTTCATCATTATAACTCACCCTTAATATAATAATTCTCCCCATTTTGTGAGGGAATTGACAAAGGCAAAGAAACCATCAGATTAAATAAGAGCGCTAAGAATGATCACGTAGTGAGTTATTTCAATCAAAATTAAAAGAAGAGAAATATGTAATTCAAGGAATCTATTCCAATGTCCATTAAATAGATAGCAATATAACATAGTATAACTAGAGTTTGTAGCACAAATACAAGTCAAAGTGCACCAAGAATATATATAATGAGGCATATGTGCAAGTCAACAAGTATATAACATGTATTAATCGGCAATAAAGCAAGTTAGTGCACATCAAGCCTAAATAATCCATGACGTTCCAAATAAAAGAGCTTAATATATAATGAGCAAAGGATCATAAGATAAATAATCAAGTATTTTTATATATAGATTCACCAAAATTGTACTCCCACCTACCGAGTACCAAATATCCATGAGTGACACATCAAAGTCACACAAAATAAAAAAAAAAAACAAATTATTTTTAAACAAATAAAAACCAAAGTTTTAACAACATCAAGAAAAAAGATGCTAAACCAAAATATCCAAAAGTATCATAAAATATATCATCAATCCTATCATCACTACCAACCATCAAAGTCATCACTAAAATTTGAATCCTCCACACATTCTTGGAGCATATTTTATTATCCTCTTGAAATATGTTTGGTAGGTGATCATTTTACCTGCTTGGTCTTTCTTCTCGCTAACGGAAATGTGAAAATTTCTAGCAACTAGAACATGTTGAATGAGCCGTTTAAAGTAAAAAGGGGGTCGATGCCTTTTTCTTGGCTTGTGATATTCTCTGCCATTAATCTGTAATGGAAAGACGATGTCAGTTTTAAGAAATGTTTATCGAATACCAGATGTGGATAAGATTAATGAGATACCCTTGAGGTAAAGTGGCTTAGGGTGCTTTAGCGAGTTCTCCGCTGGTAAGCTCGATCACAATATCATTCAGACTAGGAGTTGATGCTGCATCATATTGGTATTCAGGGTTATGTACTTGATACAATCCATAGGTTTCTCTAAGAAATATGGGAGAGATAGTAATAGAAGTTCTACGAACGTTGGTGGAAAAACCACCCATGCCTAAAATGACATTGTTGTAGGCTCTATTTGGTTGTCCCAAAACTGTAAATTGATTCATTAATAAATGGGTCAATTTATAAATTGATCCATTAATTATGTTTGGTTTCATTAATGAAGTGATTCATTAATTGCCCCATTTTAGTTCATGTGTAAAATTTGAAATTGGATCATTTCACATAAAACGTGAAATGCATCCATTTGAGATTGGAGTCACATAAAGTGCACGCTTCTCACTCTCTTGAAGCACCTTATACTATTGACTCACTTGAGTCTATATTGTATAAGTGCTCATCTAGTTTGAAAATAGTGACAAAATTGAGTCCCATCCTAAAAACCAAAGAGCCTCAAACCTTCTCTACAATTTATTCCTCTTGTTTGATTGATCCAAGGTATTCACTGTCACTCACACACATTAGGACTGCATACATTGTTCATGTATTGCGTCATTTGATTGTATGCGTGTTGTGTATGTTAATTTCCCTTAAAATAACTTTTAATAAATTTTTGGGAATTTTTAATGATTTTAAAACAATTTTTTCCTTAATTAAAATTGGAATTAAAAAGTTTTGGGGTCTTTCTATAAATTCTGGTTATTGGTTTTATCCTTGAAAAGTTCACTTGGGTAGGAACCGAAAGCGCTAGGGAAATCAGTATGCTTATGTAATTATTTTGGGACGCGCATTTGTTATCCGGTATTTGCCTAACACCTGTTGCATTCTTATTCCCTGTATGTGTGTTTCTTCGAAGAGAGTAAACCAGCGTGTTTTATTAACCCTTGGATTAAGTAAATCAACGCTCTGCATTCGTCCTTGTCCCAATCCCTGTGAACATCTATCATCCAATCAGAAGCCTCATAACCAACCGCTTACCTTTAATCGTTGGATGGAAGTCAATGGTGTAAGACCTGATCTCAACCATTGATTTCGAACCCCCTTCTCGATCCTTCTCAGCCTTGTATATAAGGAGGCTAATCCTCAGCTTTTCAGAAGCTTTTGTCTTTTCGTCATTTCAAGAGAAAGAAGAGAGAGTAGAGAGAAGAGAGAGAAGAGAGAGAAAATCCAGAGTTAGAAACCCTAACCCTAATTTGATCAAACAATTCTTCAAACCCTAAACCATTTACCAAAAACCAGTATATACTAAACACAACTGTAAGGACACAAAGTTCCAATTGAGTCCTTTGTAATTTTTGGCTCAATTCCGGACAAAAACATTTGAGTCATATAATAGAGTTCAAGTTTATCCATTCAAGCCTATGACGTGTTTGTTGAAGACATAGCGGCCAAGATATTAAAGCTTCATCTAATGCCGTGTGTGTTTGTGCCTCGTTTCTACGTCATCAACATGGTTCCATTGCTCCTAAGGTATGAATGCATTTTTAATATATATATATATATATATATATATATATATATATATATATAGGAGCTTGGAACATTATTTATTGGGTGTATGTTAGAAATTTATTTTGGGTGTTAGAACTTTTTTGTAAACTTTTTTGAATTCATAATTCTAAATATTTTGTTCTCGGACACCTTTCAGTAAAAAAATCATATCAAATCCAAAAAAAATCAGAATGACACGAAACTGGTGGCTACGCGTTCGTATCGAAATTATCTAGAACCATGTCCTGAGATCTCGTTAGATAGGTCGTTCGAACGACCTCTTTCGAACGACTTCTCGTTCGAACAAGAATTTTTTTTTCTTTCTGTCTCTTCGTTATAAGTCTCGTTCGAACGAGATTTCTAACGAAAAAAAATAGCGGGAACAGTTTTAAGCCAGTTTTTTCCACTTTTCCACTACTTTGCCCCACTTCCTTTTTGACATACTTATTAAGTGCGGGAACTAACTTTTTGAAGACAACTTTTTCACATTCTAAGAGTCTTTTGAGAGCAAAACTTTTAAGAAAAAGTTCCATGTTTTGTGTTTGATTTTTATGGATTAAACTCATCAAAAATTACATACACACCCATTTATTTAGTTTATTCCAAGTACCTATTGATATATCATTGCTTGGAGACTTTTGGCACCTGGTTTTCTCTATACCAACAAGAAGAGAGTTTGGGTTCTTCTCTACCCCAAAAAAGGAGAAAAGTTTATTGCGGTGTTCTCACTCGAAGAAAGGTTTCGCGTGTGGGTTGACGGTGACCATAGCCCCATCGATGGAGTTCGAGACTGTGGAGGAGTCCACGGTTATACACTAGGCGGAGGTTGAAGATCGAAGGAGCGCGTCAAGGCTTGGACGGACTCAAGTCAGTTTGTGTAAGTCCTCTTGTGTCGAGTCTTTGTAAAAACTACCATACTTAGTGAATTCGTGGCTAGGGTCGTCCGAGGTTTTTCCCATTTGGGGTTTCCTCGTACATCTGGCGTAGTGCGATTGATATTTATTTTATCTTACTATATCACCTAGATGCATGCTTAGGACTAAAAGATAAAATTAGTTCAAAATCAAAATCTATTTAATTTGGTGCAAATTTAATGTTTGGGTATGTTCAATTTAATTCAAGTGAAAAATTAATTTATCTTGATAGCATGCAAGTTTAACTTGAATTGGATTAATGTGTGTTTAAGTTGAAATGAAAATTGTGTGTGTAGTTTAATTTCACTTTTCGTTTAGTTTTAATTTTTTCATAAGTTGGTTTGTTCTCTTTAAGAAAAGAAAATTTTAAATAACTTTTGAAAAATTAAAATTTGAACCATTTCATTATATTTGAATTTAAAAAAAATTGGGGCCTATCGCACTTTCAAATTGGTATCAGAGCCAAAGCGATAAATTATTTCGTTAAAGATCTTTTAAATAATTTTTGGCTAAAATGGAATTTTCTCCATTTTCAAAATTTCCTATTTTCGATGGTTCAAACTACGCGTATTGGAAAGCGCAAATGAAATCGGCACTAAAACTATCGATGAGAGAGTTTGGATGTCTGTTGTTAACGGGTGGTCCCCACCTACTCATTTAGTAGATAATGAGCGTGTTCCCAAACCCACAGATAGATGGAGTGAGGGTGAATTTAAACTTTCTAACTTTAATTCTCGAGGTTTAAATGCCTTATTTAGTGCTGTCACACCAGATGAATTCCGACGCATTATGACGTGTGAGACCGCTAAAGAAGCGTGGGATATTTTGCAACTCACTCATGAAGGTACTAGTGTCGTTAAAGCTTCGAAACTTCAAAACCTCGCCACTAAATTTGAAACTATCAAAATGAATGAAAAAGAAACTTTTGATGAATTTTATGCTAGACTTTCTGATATTGTTAATTCATCTTTTAACCTGGGAGAGAAAATACCCGACAACCGAGTTGTAAAGAAAATTTTAAGGTCCCTTCCCGATAGATTTATTCCAAAAGTGACCGTTTTGAATTCTTTACCAACTTTAGCCTCTACGAAATTAGAAGAGCTTGTAGGTGATTTACAAAACTATGAACTAGACATGTTCCCCTCTAAAACTGAAAAGAAAATTGAAAAGGGCGTTGCTTTAAAAGCCCGAAAAGAGGTCAAACAAGTAGTAGAGAGCGAGAGTGATAGTGATTCGGAAGACATGGCTTTGTTTGCTCGTAAATTTAGAAAATTTCTTAAATTTAACAAAGATAAATTTAAAAATGATTTTAAGAAATTTGAAACTTCTAAGTATGACAAAGTCGAGAAGATCCCTAAACCCATTAATGAAAATTTAAATAGGGACGAGTCAAATAGGTGTTTTGGTTGTGAGGGTTATGGCCATATGGCTTTTGAGTGCCCCACTAAACTAAGGAAAGAGGGTAAGCGACCCATTTCATATAATGCGACCCTTAGTGATAGTGATAAGGAAGAGGGACCCGATTCCCCCACTAAGCCCAACTTTGTGGCTTTTATGGCTAGTCATGTGAGTGATAGTGAGAACTTATCGATTGATGGAAACTTTAACACATGACACTTCCGAGGTCAAAGTTTTTGATTCCTTTGTTTTTTATGATAGTGAGAGTGGAGAAGAAAGAGAGAGTGAAAATGAAGAAGAGGTTAATGTGAGTGAACTTCAAAATGCTTTTCAAGAACTTTATAAAGAATCTATTAAATTGAAAAGAGCTAATTTGAAGTTAGAAGCTATTTTAATAGAACGTGTCAAGGTCATTGATAATAGCATGTTGGTTGAAGACCTTAGGAGACGAGAGAAAGCTCTTCTAGAGAAGCTTGAACATATAGAAGGTGAGAGAGATAACCTTAGGGGTTTAATGGAATCCTTGAAAAATGAGCTTCTTGCTTTTGAAGAGCGAAATGTTTTATTAGAGTCTAACATTTTAGAATTGCAAAATAAATTAAAAGACTCTAGTAATGTCAAATTTGATTTGGAGTGTCGTTCAGAAAAATTAAATAAAATATTAGGAACGGTCCAAATTAAAAATGATACTTGTGGTTTAGGCTTCAATACTTGTAATGAATTTACTCATAACGCCAAAACCAATGTTTTAGCAAAATCTACTAGGAAAGTCTTTAGAGATCACTCCTTAGGTAAATCTTTTCGACATGTTTTTACTTGTACACATTGTGGTCGAAAAGGTCATCTTAGAAAATTTTCTTTTGATCTTAAACGTATTCCTAGAAAATCCCAACGTAAAGCAACCAAGGTAGTTAAAATTGCTACACCCCAAGATAGTCATTCTTCATTAATTTGGGTTAGGAAATCCGACTTGGTTGCCTTGCAAAATGGGGTTTTTGATTCTCATTTACTTTCACATGCTTCCTCCCTTGCTAAATCTAAAATATGAATGTGTTAGTGTTTGCATACTTTATCTTTTGTACTTCATGCTATATTCACATTCTAAATGTATGCTTGTTTAATCATTTTCTAGTCTATGCTCCATGCTTATCACATGCTAGAATTATGATTTTTGTTTATCTTTTGTATTATATTTCCTTCATTTTGTTTGCATTAATTGAAAAATACAAAAATATTTGTGTTTATCATTTGGATTTTATCTCTTGGTAATTTAAGTTTAATTAAAAAATTCAAATGATTTTTCTTTGACTTTTGAGTATATATTATTTATTTTGATTAAAAATTTCAAAAACTCAAAAAGATTTTATTTTGTGTGTAGTTTAGTTTGACACAATTTATGTGGCATACACTTGTGTTTGAATCCCTCCTTTAACGCTCCCACGTGGCTAGAACTTTTGGTTTAGATTGTCAATCCTTAAAATGTTCTTTACCATATTTTTTACGGAGAAGTTGAATTTTGTGTTTGTCAAATGGATTCTATTTTTATATGCCTCTATTCACACATGCACGAGATCTTTTGAAATTTTAACTTCATATGTATATTTGAGCTATGTGAGGTGTTCTCCTACCAATCTTGTCATCTACATATTTGTGACTTAGGAGGACTAGTGCATGTCAAAATCCGTTGCATGTGAGATTTGTGTGAAAAATGAAAACATGATAAATAAAAATGTGCACGGGGAAGGGCTCCGAAAGGACTAAGTGATCCTTTGCGATTGTAAGCCACCGTTTTGAATGAACCTAAAAGAAATACGTGGTCCAAAGGCCTAAAAACAGAAAATACGGCATTAACAAGAAAAATAATTTACCAAGGCCTATGTTTGATTGATATATTCATTAAAATTTAATATAAATGCATATTGAGGGATATTGGATGGTATATCAATGGTTTGCACAATGTCCGTTTATCCTAGTTGCGTATTTCATGTCATGACTCTATTGGTTTGTAGAATCATCAATACGCTAGGCTTGTATGCATTGTGTATGTTTGTTCATTGAGTTCAATTTATATTGTCACATGAGGTTATATTCAAATGTGATGAAGTTTGCAATCAATTGAGAACTCCGTGAACATGTTTTAAGTGATTGGGTCTAAATTTAATCGTTACTAATTCACACCCCAACACTTCCATTTCCATATGACACATTTTTGCCATACGAGTGTGAAAGACTCCTATTATATTTAGTGTGTGTCATTTGTGTGTTTATATCTATATATATGTACTTGAGTCTCTTTGATATATATTATGTATACTTATATTTGATATTTTTGTTTAGTCTTTGCTTTGATTTCTAATCCATATATGCTTTAATTCATACTTGGTATCCATCTTATTGCATTCTTTGTTGATATCACGTGCTTAATAATTTATATATCATATTGGTATCATTTTATTGCATCCTAGTTGGTATCCGATGTTATTGTTTGGATTAGTTGAACTTTTGTTGCCCATATGCTTTAACGTTCTCATCACTATATGCACAATTACATGTTTTAGCTTGTTATCCCATTCTTTTATCCCTTTGCTTAGTTTAGAGGGTTTATATGCTTTATTTGGGGGATATAAGTTACTTCTTTGATTCTTTAGCCTTTGTCTATTCCTGAACAAAAAGGGGGAGAATGATAGGGAGAGAAACGGTATCTAATCCTATTATTATCGTATCTTAGTTTGGGGGAGATTTATCTTAGGGGGAGATGTCTTTCTAAATAGGTCATTTGTTTGATAAAGGGGAGAATTAATTTAGGGGGATTAATTATTTAATTGCATTTAATATTTTGATATTCCCTATGCGTTTGATAGTTTGCTTAAGTGTGCATGAATACTTTTAAATGGCAACATTCAACATCGGCAAAGATATTGATCCTTGGGTTGTTTGCGTCAAGCATTGTATTTTTATTTCGGGTGGGACATTGTTTTTGAGTCTAGTGAGCTTGACGGCCCTTTAGGATTTTTGTTTAGTTTTTGTCCCGGAATAGCCAAAGGGGGAGATTTGTAAGGACACAAATTTCCAATTGAGTCCTTTGTAGTTTTTGGCTCAATTCTGGACAAAAACATTTGAGTCATAGGATAGAGTTCAAGTTTATCCATTCAAGCCTATGACGTGTTTGTTGAAGACGTAGCGGCCAAGATATTAAAGCTTCATCTAATGTCGTGTGTGTTTGTGCCTCGTTTCTACGTCATCAACATGGTTCCATTGCTCCTAAGGTATGAATGCATTTTTAATATATATATAGGAGCTTGGAACATTATTTATTTGGTGTATGTTAGAAATTTATTTTGGGTGTTAGAACTTTTTTGTAAACTTTTTTGAATTCATAATTCTAAATATTTTGTTCTCAGACACCTTTCAGTAAAAAAATCATATCAAATCCAAAAAAAATCAGAATGACACGAAACTGGCGGCTACGCGTTCGTATCGAAATTATCTAGAACCATGGCCTGAGATATCGTTAGATAGGTCGTTCGAACGACCTCTTTCGAATGACTTCTCGTTCAAACGACTTCTCGTTCGAACGAGAATTTTTTTTTCTTTCTGTCTCTTCGTTATAAGTCTCGTTCGAACGAGATTTCTAACGAAAAAAAATAGCGAGAACAGTTTTAAGCCAGTTTTTTCCACTTTTCCACTACTTTGCCCCACTTCCTTTTTGACATACTTATTAAGTGCGGGAACTAACTTTTTGAAGACAACTTTTTCACATTCTAAGAGTCTTTTGAGAGCAAAACTTTTAAGAAAAAGTTCCATGTTTTGTGTTTGATTTTTATGGATTAAACTCATCAAAAATTACATACACACCCATTTATTTAGTTTATTCCACGTACCTATTGATATATCATTGCTTGGAGACTTTTGGCACCTGGTTTTCTCTATACCAACAAGAAGAGAGTTTGGGTTCTTCTCTACCCCAAAAAAGGAGAAAAGTTTATTGCGGTGTTCTCACTCGAAGAAAGGCTTCGCGTGTGGGTTGACGGTGACCATAGCCCCATCGATGGAGTTCGAGACTGTGGAGGAGTCCACGGTTATACACTAGGCGGAGGTTGAAGATCGAAGGAGCGCGTCAAGACTTGGACGGACTCAAGTCAGTTTGTGTAAGTCCTCTTGTGTCGAGTCTTTGTAAAAACTACCATACTTAGTGAATTCGTGGCTAGGGCCGTCCGAGTTTTTTCCCATTTGGGGTTTCCTCGTACATCCGGCGTAGTGCGATTGATATTTATTTTATCTTACTATATCACCTAGATGCATGCTTAGGACTAAAAGATAAAATTAGTTCAAAATCAAAATCTATTTAATTTAGTGCAAATTTAATGTTTGGGTATGTTCAATTTAATTCAAGTGAAAAATTAATTTATCTTGATAGCATGCAAGTTTAACTTGAATTGGATTAATGTGTGTTTAAGTTGAAATGAAAATTGTGTGTGTAGTTTAATTTCACTTTTCGTTTAGTTTTAATTTTTTCATAAGTTGGTTTGTTCTCTTTAAGAAAAGAAAATTTTAAATAACTTTTGAAAAATTAAAATTTGAACCATTTCATTATATTTGAATTTAAAAAAAAATGGGGCCTATCGCACTTTCAACAACCTTGAGTGTTTGAGAGTTTTTTAGAGTGGTTTGTTAATTGTTTCTTGCTGTAACCTCTTCGTTTTAAGATCTTGTGTCCAACATAAACATTAGGACTAGATATGTGTTTATTTCTTATAAAAATCATAGATATAGGTATTTTATGATACATTACACTTAGATCTGCATTCTTATATTCTCATCTTGAGAAATCAGTTGTTGATTCTTTTCTGTAAATGTTTTTAACATCAAAATCAACAATAACATTTTCTGTTTCTAATTCTTTTGAAACAAGACCTTTGGACTAGTTAAGAATCGCACTTGGTGGTTTTCAATATCAAAAATATTTTCAAAACCTTGAGATTGATTATGATCTTGAACTGTCTTCTGAGCAAGATAACCGTGGCTTCTTGGATATTTTGAAAGGCCAAATAAGGTTTTTGTTCTTAGGAAGAGAGAAGTTGAAAATCATAGCATATAGTTCTTATATGTAATTTATTAGGACCGTTTGAAAAAATAAGCGTGAGTGTGTGCATGCATGTGTTAGATCACCTTCACAAACACTTACACACTACAACACTGAAAGTGTTGGTAATAAGATCTTGAAACGAGAGTCGATGTAAAGATCAGAACAAAGTGGAAGTTAGCAAACTTGGAGAACAACATCAACAATTAGAACTGTAGAAAAGTTATAAGGACACCAATGGGTACATTCCTAAACTTGTATAGGTCTGATTTGTGTGCATATGTGTTATATAGTTTGTATCTGTTAAATTTTGTTTTAGTGGATTTTTCTTTTTACTCCGTAGAGGGAGTCATGGATGTTTCCTCAGTTGGGTGAGGTTTTACCACGTTAAAAATCTCTTGTCATTAATCTTTCTACATCTCGTCATCTCATTCTTGTGGTTGTGCTGAGTTTAAATTTTTTAAAACTTCTTTACTAAAACCTGTTAACAAATCTTGAATAGTTCTCATGCATATTTTCTTAAACACATCTTGTGGTTTAACTGATTTGATTTCTAGAAAAAAGTTTCTTTAAAAAATAGTTCGAAGTTATTTAAATAGTTTAATATTGTATTAAACGGCTTTAGTAACAGTATTTCATCTCTTTTCCTCCCTTCCCTCCCTCCCTTCCCCCCTCCCACCCCTTAATTTGTTTTTATCTTTTTTTCTCATAGAACCTTAACATCAATTTCAGATACCAAACATTGCATAAAATTGGATTTAAGCTCATTTCAAATCCACTCATTTACAATTTAATAATTCACAATGAACCAATTTACATAATCAAATAATTTGCGCAACCAAACAAGGCCGTAGTCTTTTATACATATCCATTTTTTTGCATAATATCAGAAAAGAATGGAAGAAATCTGTAACACCCCGTATTTTCATGCATTAATTATTTAATTAATTCGGGAATTGAAAAATACTTGTGAGTCGTAATTTTAATTGAATTAATTAGAAAAATTTTATTTAAACATTAATCGGGAAGTGAATGATTAATATTTAAGGAAAACTTAATTACTAAGTGAATAGTAATAGTGTAATTATGTCATTTCGAGTATTAATAACAGGGTATGCACTTATCTCAACCGGGAGTTGGTATAGACTAAAGGGGGTGGGGGGAAAGTATTTTTACAAATTAATTCGGATGCCAATTCTGAGTGTACAGTTGAGTCCGGATGGACCGAGATAGTCGGAAAAGTGTACCCGAGGTTAGTAAACGGGTCGCGGGGCATTTTTAGACATAGTCGGGCCCACACGGGGGCATTTGGGTCACTTGGGCTTGTCCCATTAGACAAAAAACGGGATTTAGGTTAATTGTTAAATTATAAGAAATAAGAAAACGACTGAGGGGAGTTTAGAAAAAGGCTAAGTGTGTTAAGGAACCCTAATAGCAGTTAAAGGCAGTTTTTGGATCAATAGA
The DNA here is from genome assembly GCA_949130495.1 of Sambucus nigra. Classification (NCBI taxonomy): domain Eukaryota; kingdom Viridiplantae; phylum Streptophyta; class Magnoliopsida; order Dipsacales; family Adoxaceae; genus Sambucus; species Sambucus nigra. The sequence continues at coordinate 531,607,855 of OX422214.1, forward strand.
GAGCCAACAAGGGCCATCTTCAACCTTGGAATTCATCTCCAAATCAGACACTACGAAACCTAAGGCAAGTGGATAACTTGCAATAGTATTGAATCTGTTTTTCAATTCATATTCATGTGATGTGATTGATTAAAATTCGTTTTGGGTGTTCATGGCATAAACATGGGATTTTGAAAATAATAATCTGATTACGAATTTAGTGAGGATTCATGTAAAATCTGATAGTTATAAGTTGATACATATCTGGTAGGATGATATCTGGACAATTAAAAACAAATTTGATGAAGGAACTTGGGGTGTGAATGGGTCAAGGGTTAAAGATGAATTTTTCCCCAAATTTAGAAATTGTAGTTAATGGACGAATTAATAATGTTGGTGGACATTATGGAGGTTCCTAATAAGTTTTCGAACATGTATTGAGGTTAAGAGGACTTGAGGTTACTGGTAGAAGAAACTAGGGTTTGAAAATTTTCGTCCATGGCTGATTCTGTCTTCGCGAAGAGGACGAAGACCTGCTCGATCGATCGATCGAAGGTCTGGGGTCGATCGATCGAGGGTCGGCAGAATTTGACAGATTCGCCCAGTTATGTATATATGAGGGAATTTATATAATAACCTTTATGTAATCAATTATTGAGAAATTTATACATGAGTTAAATCTAATTAATCATGAGTAAAGTTAATTAGAATTTGAGGGAGTTTTTGGGTGACACGTCATGATTATAAATTCGGGAGTCGGGAATTCAGACTCGGGTGAGGTTATTTCGGGCTACGAGAGTAAGTCCAAATTTATGGTGGGGGTGACACCAAAGGTGACTAAATTAATTAATGTGCAAATTAATTAATAATTAGGGTTGGACCATAAACTCTTAATAAATTAAATAGGCTTGTGTTACGGATTTAGTACATGGTGTAGCCGGGACATTTTATATTTATATATATATATACGGTGTGTGATAGTATATATATAGTGTGTGCATTAATATCAGAGATTGAATATTATTAGTATATACTCTAGTGCTATAGGGGGGAGGTTACGCGTAGTGGATGAATCCCCTAGCTTGAGGAGTAGGGAGAGTATATTCCCAGGTCATAGCGTCCGTTATATAGGGTGAGGGGATCTCACTTTTAGGGAAGGAATATGACCGCCTCCAATCTTATGTGTAACCAAATTAGTGAGCGATTCTGATTTGGGTAACTACGTTATGTGAAAATACCTAGTGGGATAGCACTTTAGAGAATTTATATTTTGTGAGTTTTTTTACTCGGCTAGATGTTAGTATTAAATGTTATTTCAGTATGTTTGTGAATACTGCAATATGATTAAATATATAATTAGGTAAATAATTATATATGGGATAATTAATACATAGTGAAAAATGTATTATGTGCATAACAGGTGTGAGTGTTATATGAAATTAAAAAGGGTAATGATTAAATTAATTTGATGTTTATAATAACTTAAAATTTATTATTTAAGGCAATACTCGTTCAGAGTAGGTTAATTGGAAGGGGTTACATAAGTTATCAGGTCAGGAGAGTAGGACCTAGGTAAATTAAATTAGAGCGTTAGTAGTGCACATTAGAGGAGGGGTGAGGATATCCTTAAGGGAGTGTGGCACTAACTAAAATATCAAGAGTATGCATATTTATTTATTACTGGAAGTTAATAATTTGTTAAATGTTTTCAAATGTTTTTGGGTACTAACCCTTGCTATAAATTGTTTTTTAAAACCATTTAGGTGTCCAGCCACAGGGACGCCGTGCTTGACTCTATTCCAGGTATTCGTTGCTGCAGCACATGTGGATGTTGCGGAGTTTTTGATAGACGCCTCATTCTTTCATTCGTGTAGAGACTCTTTAGTAGTTATTTGAGCATGTCGCTCACAGTTCATTTATTAGTATTAGACTTGTTGAGATTGTTTTCTTGTCGTTACTTGTATTGAATATTTGGGACCGATGGTTTATTCGGTTAGGTATTTTATTTGTGGATAGTTATTTTAGTTAACTGTGATTGTGTATTATTTTATATTCCGCATGAGTTTCATTTAATTAATTGAAAGATAAAAATTGGCACCAGTCTAATTTTCTCACTTAGGTGGTTAGTAATTAAAAAGACGACAGTGATGCTAAGAATGAACCAACTGAGAAACCTGTTCTAACTTGATTTAGGACTGATCACCTGGGATTAATTAGTCGGGGTACCATAGATGGTATCAGAGCATCAGGTTCTAGTGTCCTTAGGATCTGTGCGGCTTTCTACGTTTCAGCGTAGCACTCGGTTGTTATAGAGCCCTATTATTAGAACTGTTGATTCATTTTCCGCTTGTCAGATGTCGTATTTCTGCTGTGAATATTTTTGTGTAAATTGTTTACTTATATGATTCAATCCATTTCAGATGCCACCGAGGAGACTGAGAGCGGAGAGAGCTGAGGCTAGGGATGAGGTCAGGGAGGCTCACCAGGAGCCATAGGTACCGCCACCACCACCCCCACCCGAGTTGATTTCCACTACTCAGGTGGCAGTGATAGTGGCACAGGCGGTCGAGACAGCAATGCGAGCTATGGAAGCTCACTTTCCATAGCTCCAGGCACCGCCTCCAGTGGCACCAGCAGTTCAGGCTCCAGTAGGGCCACCATCTTGGCAGAGAGTTAGGGAGACCTTTCAGAAGGGTCACCCACCTGAGTTTCGGGGTAGCACAGACGTAGTCGAGGCTTGTGACTGGAAGAAGAACATTCAGCGCCATCTGCGCATGCTGGAGTGTACTGAGGTACAGAAACAAATGCTTGCTACCTTTCGTCTGTCGGGGGCATCCTTACAGTGGTGGGAGTCAGTTACCACCACCGAGGAGCGAGACTTGATGCCGATAGCAGAGTTTTGGGTGCGGTTCGACCGCAAATACTTTCCACCAGCAGTAGAGACTGAGACGAGGAAGAAATTCAGTGATTTAGTACAGGGTGACCGATCAGTGGCAGACTACGAGGAAGAGTTCACCCGGTTGGCAAACTTTGTGCCAAATGAGGTGAGCGAGGAGGAGCGGAAGAAATCGAGGTTTATGGATGGCTTAGCCTGGCGGATCAGGCAACATTTGATCGGGAATCCGACGTTAGTGACGTATACAGATGTCGTTAATGCCGTGCTTTTACATTGGCAGGATCATCGCTTCCATGCGAAGAGGAGCTAGAGGATAGGGGAGACGAGCCAACAGGGTAAGGAAGTTGCTAGTAGTGACACAAATGGTACTCAGCAGTCAGCAGGGGAATCAGGCTAAGAAGTTTAAGCCTAGTGGGTTTCAAACAGGTTCCTCAGGGCCAGCCGCGTCAGGGCCAACGGCAGGGGGATGGTTAGAGATGCTGTTTTGTCTGTGGCCAGCCAGGACATTTCAAGAGAGAGTGCCCACAGAGGGGCAGAGATCAACAACAGGAGGCCCAATAGGGGCAACGGGGGCAAATACCGCCAGCAGCACCACCCCCACCATAGCAGGGGAAGATGCACTACGGGCGTGTGTACAACGTCCGGGATGTTCCCGATCCCCCAGCACAGTAAGCACCGCCAGCAGTTGAGGGTATGTTTCTCATTCATGATTATGAGGGTAGTGTCCTTTTTAATACGGTAGCATCACATTCATTCATTAAATTATATTTTTCTAAATGGGCCAGACTACTAGAGACCGGGGTAGTCTTCGAATGTGTGTAGAGTCGCCAGTAGGCAGTGGGGCTACGATTCACTCAATTTGTCGGGGTGTGGACATTTCGATTGGGAGACTTAATTTAGCAGCGGACTTCTTAGTGTTAGATATGGAGGGGTACGATGTCATCTTGGGTATGGATTGGTTGGCAGGTTATCGGGCGATGGTGGATTGCTACGAGAGGACCATTGTGTTCTCCATTTCAGGGCAGGAGATGTTCTTGATAGCAATGTCTCTACCTGAGGGAGGGTCACGCACACACTTGTATTACATTGAGGAGGAGACCTCACAGGAGGTGGCTATTCCGTTGGACTCAATTCCAGTGGTGAGAGACTTTGAGGATGTGTTTCAGGAGATACCAGGGTTTCCACCTAGCAGGGAAATCGAATTTGTAATCGATTTAGCCCCGGGGATGAGGCCAATTGCTCGGTCCCCATACCGTATGGCCCCTTCAGAGATGCGTGAGTTGAGGGAGCAGATTCAGCAGCTTCTGGGTTAAGGTTTCATTCGACGGAGTACATTGCCGTGGGGTGCACCGGTATTGTTTGTGAAAAAGCAAGATGGCTCACTACGGTTATGCATGGACTATAGAGAGCTGAATAAGGCCACGATACTGAATTAGTATCCGTTGCCTAGGATTGATGATCTATTTGACCAGTTGAGAGGGGCGTCCTACTTCTCTAAGGTCGACTTGAGGTCAGGATATCATCAACTACGTGTCCGAGACGAGGATGTTCCTAAGATCGCTGTCCTGTCGCGGTATGGATCCTATGAGTTCAGGGTGATGCCATTCGGGCTCACCAATGCACCAACAGTGTTCATGGACCTCATGAACAGGGTTTTCTGAGAGTTTCTCGATCACTTTGTCATCGTGTTCATTGATGATATCCTGATCTATTCGCACACCGAAGAGGAGCACGCAGAGCACCTGCGTATAGTGTTACAGACATTGCGGAATCACCAGCTCTATGCCAAATTTGGTAAGTGTGGATTTTGGCTACAGGAGGTTCAGTTTCTTGGCCACGTGGTGTCAGACCGGGGTATTGCGGTGGATCCAAGTAAAGTATCGGCGGTGAGGGAGTGGGGACAACCCACAACACCGACTTAAGTGCGCAGTTTTATGGGACTAACCGGTTATTACAGGCGGTTCATCAAAGGATTCTCAAAGATTGCAGGCCCTTTGACGAATCTGACCCTGAAAGGGGTACCTTTCACCTAGAGTGATCATTGTCAATTAGCTTTCGATGAGTTAAAGGACAAGTTAACATCTGCACCCGTGCTTGTATTTTTGAAAGGAGGATTAGAGTATCGGGTTTACTCTGACGCATCATTATAGGGACTTGGGGGTATGCTTCAGCAGGAGGAAAGGGCTATAGCTTATGCGTCCAGGAAGCTAAAGCCCCACGAGAAGAATTACCCCGCTCACGACCTGGAGTTACCAGCGATCATTTTTGCTTTGAGGATATGGAGACATTATCTTCTGGGGGAGCAGTTCACATTATTCACGGATCATAAATCACTTCAGTATCTATTCACTCAGAAGGATCTGAATATGAGGCAGAGGCGATGGATAGAATTCGTGAAAGACTACCAGTTTGATATTCAGTATCATCCTGGTAAGGCTAATGTGGTCGCAGATGCATTAAGTCGGAGATCGACTGGGGAGGTATCAGAAGTCTGGAAAGCGAAGTGGAAAGAACTTTGATATGGAGATGATGTAGCCAGGGCTTATATGTCAGCATTATCCATCACATCTGAGATTATTATGCGGGTTGTGAGGGCTCAGGCAGAGGATCAGACCTGCCGGGATAGGGTGAGCCAGTTGCTAGCTGAGGGAGCAGAGGGTTACTCGATCAGCTCGGAGGGAGGCTTACGCCTTAATGGGAGGTTGATTGTGCCAGAGGATGATGAGTTAAGACATGCTGTTATGACGGAGTCTCATGGGTCGAGATTCGTGGTACATCCCGGTGGGGATAAGATGTATCAAGATATGAGGAGGCAGTATTGGTGGGCATGAATGAAACGGGACATAGCAGAGTTTGTTTCGAAATGTACCACGTGTCAGCTCGTGAAAGTTGACCATCAGAGACCATCAGGGATGCTATAGACACTTGAAATTCCCGTGTGGAAGTGGGAGAGCATATCCATGGACTTCATTACAGGGTTACCGACATCGCAGAAGGGTCACGATTCCATATGGGTCATTGTGGATCGATTGACCAAAGTGGCCCACTTCCTGTCGGTTCGCACAGACTTTGAGACGATGCGTTATGCGCAGCTATTCATAGGAGAGATTGTTAAGCTGCACGGGGTACCGATAAATATTATGTCGGATAGGGACAAGATCTTTGTGGCTCACTTTTGGCAGAGTTTTCAGGAGGCCATGGGCACGGAGTTACGTTTGAGTACAGCCTATCACCCACAGACTGACGGACAGACTGAGAGAGTTAATCATATGCTGGAAGATATGCTCAGAATTTGCATATTAGACTTTGGGGGAGGTTGGGAGAAATATCTTCCTCTGGTAGAGTTTGCGTATAACAACTCTTACCAATTCACGATCGACATGGCACCATTCGAGGCACTATACGGGAGACCTTTTCGTTCACCCGCTTATTGGTTAGAGGTGGGGGATAACAAACTATTGGGGCCGGAGATTGTTCAGGAGACATCTGCCAAGATAGAGCTGATCTGAGGGAGGATTCGGAGAGCTCATGATAGGCAGAATTGTTACGCTGATGCTTCAAGGAGACATGTGGAGTTAGAGGTTGGGGATCAGGTATTGGTCCGGGTGTCCCGTATGAAAGGGGTGATGAGGTTCGGTAAGAAGGGTAAGTTAGCACCGAGGTACGTAGGACCTTTCCCTATTATCGAGAGGGTGGGGCCTGTAGCCTACAGGCTGGGATTATCGGAGCACCTTCAGCGGATACACGACGTGTTCCATGTGGCATCGGTGAAGAAATATCGCATGAGCGAAAGGGCCTTCTGGCACATCCCACTCGAGAAAATTTATTTACAACCAGACATCTCATATGAGGAGAGATCGGTGGCTATTCTGGACCGTAGCGAGCGAAAGTTACGATCCAAGGTTGTTCCACTAGTTAGAGTACATTGGGGTCATCACAACGTTGACGAGTCTACCTTGGAGCGGGAGGAGGATATGCGGGAACAATATCCAAAGATTTTCATCACAGGTATGACCTAATTTCGGGGACGAAATTCCTTTGTAAGGGGGGAGTATGTAACATCCCGTATTTTCATGCATTAATTATTTAATTAATTCGGGAATTGAAAATTACTTGTGCGTTATAATTTTAATTGAATTAATTAGGGAAATTTTATTTAAACATTAGTCGGAAGTGAATGATTAATATTTAAGGAAAACTTAATTACTAAGTGAATAGTAATATTGTAATTATGTCATTTCGAGTATTAATGACAGGGTATCCACTTATCTCAATCGGGAGTCGGTATAGACTAAAGGGGGTGGGGGATAAGTATTTTTATAAATTAATTTGGATGCCAATTCTGAGTGTACAGTTGAGTCTGGATGGTCCGAGATATTCGAAAAACTGTACCCGGGGGTTGTAAACGGGTCACGGGGCATTTTTAGACATAGTCGGGCCCACACGGGGGCATTTAGGTCACTTGGGCTTGGCCCATTAGGCAAAAAACGGGATTTAGGTTAATTGTTAAATTAGAAGAAATAATGAAACGGCTGAGGGGAGTTTAGAAAAAGGCTAAGTGTGTTAAGGAACCCTAATAGCAGTTAAAGGCAGTTTTGGGATAAATAGAGAGCCAACAAGGGTCATCTTCAACCTTGGAATTCATCTCCAAATCAAACACTACGAAACCTAAGGCAAGTGGATAACTTGCAATAGTATTGAATCTGTTTTTCAATTCATATTCATGTGATGTGATTGATTAAAATTCGTTTTAGGTGTTCATGGCATAAACATGGGATTTTGAAAATAATAATCTGATTACGAATTTGAGTGAGGATTCATGTAAAATCTGATAGTTATAAGTTGATACATATCTGGTAGGATGATATCTGGACAATTAAAAACGAATTTGATGATGGAACTTGGGGTGTAAATGGGTTAAGGGTTAAAGGTGAATTTTTCCCCAAATTTAGAAATTGTAGTTAATGGACGAATTAATAATGTTGGTGGACATTCTGGAGGTTCCTAATAAGATTTCTAACATGTATTGAGGTTAAGAGGGCTTGAGGTTACTGGTAGAAGAAACTAGGGTTTGAGAAATTTCGTCCATGGCTGATTCTGTCTTCGCGAAGAAGACGAAGACCTGCTCGATCGATCGATCGAAGGTCTGGGGTCGATCGATCGAGGCTCGGCAGAATTTGGCAGATTCGCCCAGTTATGTATATATGAGGGAATTTATATAATGACCTTTATGTAATCAATTATTGAGAAATTTATACATGAGTTAAATCTAATTAATCGTGAGTAAAGTTAATTAGAATTTGAGGGAGTTTTTGGGTGACACGCCATGATTATAAATTCGGGAGTCGGGAATTCAGACTCGGGTGAGGTTATTTCGGGCTACGAGAGTAAGTCCAAATTTATGGTGGGGGCGACACCAAAGGTGAATAAATTAATTAATGTGCAAATTAATTAATAATTAGGGTTCGACCATAAACTCTGAATAAATTAAATAGGCTTGTGTTAGGGATTTAGTCCATGGTGTAGCCGGGACATTTTATATTTATATATATATATATATATATATACGGTGTGTGATAGTATATATATAGTGTGTGCATTAATATCAGAGATTGAATATTATTATTATATACTCTAGTGCTATAGGGGGAGGTTGCGCGTAATGGATGAATCCCCTAGCTTGAGGAGCAGGGCGAGTATATTCCCAGGTCATAGCGTCCGTTATATGGGGTGAGGGGATCTCACTTTCAGGGAAGGAATATGACCGCCTCCAATCGTATGTGTAACCAAATTAGTGAGCGATTCTGATTTGGGTAACTAGGTTATGTGAAAATACCTAGTGGGATAGCACTTTAGAGAATTTATATTTTGTGAGTATTTTTACTCGGCTGGATGTTAGTATTAAATGTTATTTCAGTATGTTTGTGAATACTTCAATACGATTAAATATATAATTAGGTAAATAATTATATATGGGATAATTAATACATAGTGAAAAATGTATTATGTGCATAACAGGTGTGAGTGTTGTATGAAATGAAAAAGGGTAATTATTAAATTAAGTTGATGTTTATAATAACTTAAAATTTATGATTTAAGGCAATACTCGGTGAGAGTAGGTTAATTGCAAGGGGTTACATAAGTTATCAGGTCAGGAGAGTAGTACCTAGGTCAATTAAATTATAGCGTTAGTAGTGCACATTAGAGGAGGGATGAGGATATCCTCAAGGGAGTGCGGCACTAACTAATATATCAAGAGCATGCATATTTATTTATTACTGCAAGTTAATCATTTGTTAAATGTTTTCACATGTTTTTGGGTACTAACCCTTTCTATAATTCTTTTTTAAAAACCTTTTAGGTGTCCAGCCACAGGGACGCCGGGCTTGACTCTATTCCAGGTATTCGTTGTTGCAGCACATGTGGATGTTGCGGGGTTTTTGATAGACGCCTCATTATTTCATTCGTGTAGAGACTCTTTAGTAGTTATTTGAGCATGTCGCTCACAGTTCATTTATTAGTATTAGACTTGTTGAGATTATTTTCTTGTCCTTACTTGTGTTGAATATTTGGGACCGATAGTTTATTCGGTTAGGTATTTTATTTGTGGATGGTTATTTCAGTTAACGGTGATTGTGTATTATTTTATGTTCCGCATGAGTTTCATTTAATTAATTGAAAGATAAAAATTGGCACCAGTCTACTTTTCTCACTTAGGTGGTTAGTAATTAAAAAGACGACAGTGATGCTAAGAATGAACCAACTGAGAAACCTGTTCTAACTTGATTTAGGACTGATCACCCGGGATTAATTAGGCGGGGTGTCACATAATCCTATGAAAATAAGGGTCGAACAAGTAAACCCAAAAGAGATGAAAAAATTCAACTCTAGCTTATTAAGTAACTAAGAATATCCTAAAATCAACAACCAAATTATCCAAAATACAAGCAAATATGAGTCAAATATGTGAATCCCACTCATATATACAAAATATTATATATATATATATATATATATATATATATATATATATATATATATAGGCATAGGCTCAAGTGAGGTCCTTAAATGAGGTCCTTATGTGATGTCCATAATAAGACAAAAGTAAGACCTTTAGTAATATTCTATTTTAGACCCCAATACCTTTAGATAACAATTTTGCAATTTAAGCTTTAAGACCTTAGAAATAGAAACTCACTGAATTCCGACCAAAACCCTAATTCTGGTATCAGAGCCATAAGACGTTCCTTTTAGACTAAAAAAAAGACTTTAATGCCCTTGGGATTTATTCCCCGCATTTACCAAGATAATTTTGAAACCAACCCAGACTACCAACCTATACCCATAACTGATTTAGACTCAGAAGGTTGTTTAACTACACATATAGACGGTTGTTCTCACATTGAACATATCCCAGCTAAACACGCAGACAGTTGACCTGTTACTGCTAGTGCTATTAATAGCATAATAGACCAAAATAAGTGTATACAGCTTATATTAAGACAATTAATAAAAGACACTCAAAATCTAGAAACAGAGATAAAAAATATCTCTAAAAGATTATTAGACATAGATAATCAAATCCCAATAGACCTTGTCCATGTTTTGCAAGAAATAAATATTAAGACTAATCATATAGAAGTCCTTAACAGAGACATATTATAAATTAAAACCTTAACTAAAAATCAAGATAGTGAGTTAATTAAACTTACTAAAGAACAAGCTAAGCTTATCCCTATATTAGAAAGTTATCTTCCTAATGGAGATAGTTAGATCAGACTGGAATGAGGTACCAAGAGACCTCTCCATTCAGACTTTATCAGACTTTTATCAAAGAATTTTAGAAAAGATAAATGTTGATAGATTTTATTATAAGATAAATCAAAATGAGATTGCCAACGTAGCTAAAGCAACTAGACTTATATTAGAAAGATTGAATTTAATTTCTACGTCCATTGCAGATATCCGAGACTATAACAGTAGCTTTGTTAAAGACTTGCATTTAGATTTAAAAGATAAGACAGAAGGATTAACCACCTTCTATATAGACTTTGTTAAATTTCAACAAAATTTAGCAAGTTACCTTAATAATAGGGAAATCCATAACCTATCCAAAATGGATAGTATTAATAATGAACTTAGACTAGACATGGCCCAAGTAGAAGAAAAATACAAAGAAATTATAAATGGAATTAAGGCTATATATAATAAGCCTTCCCAAGCAGAAATAGACTCGCCTTTTATTCTAACTCGGTTAGATAAAATTTAAAAGACTGTAGAAGCCATAGAAATTAGATCTATGCAGCAACAAGAAAAAGAAAATGAAGTAAAAGACTATATTACTAATGTTGGAAAAACCATCGTTAATTCGCTAGCTAGACATAGTGAAGAAAATTATGAGAAGACTAGAAAAGAGAATAAGAATTTTAAAGAAGAAATCCTTAACCAGATAAAAAGACAAAAAGATTATTCAGACTTCTTAAAAAGAATTGAAAAAAGACTTGAACAAAAATAGGTAACCACCTGTAAGTTTAGAGAATCCCCTCCTATAGAAACTAGAGAAAAGAATACCATAGGTAGACGAGTCATAAATGACGGATTAGATAAGACTAGTAAGATCGCCAACTCTATCCCAAATATTGGACAGAGTAATCATATGCTTCAAAGACTTAAGGATTCATCCTCCAATATTAGGACATGGTGGAAAGAAATAAATTTCACCAATCCCCTCCAATGGAAAGAATGGGGTGAAGTTGACTGGAAGATTGTTGAAGATTCCATTCATAATGGACAACTTCCAGCCGTTAGATACATAGACTCGTTTAAGGAAGGTGCCACTCCTAAGACTCCCAATTATAACATGACCTACCATTGAAGAAATCATGTGTTAGACAAATCCTATACTGAGCTTCAGGTATTTGACTCAGAGTGGCTTAGATCTAGAGGAACTGATAGGAAGTTCCAATTCCTAACCTTTGGACTCTTTCAAGCAAGAATCCAAGGATTAAATACACCTCAAAATAATATCAACATATTATGTTGCTTAGTAGACAAAATATGGAAAGATTTTGAGAAAAGCCTTATTGGGATAGCCCAATTAGAAATGTCAGACAACATAGGATACTTTAATGTCATCTCGGCATTTACAGTAACCGTAGACACAGCTAAACATTTTAAGTTAATCTTATATGCTAGTGACTATGAAGACTATATTATCCCAGACGCTAATATAAATATAGAATTCCAAAGCTATGTGAAGTTCTCCCAATTTCCTTATGAAGGAATGCAATCGGGAATTCCTAGTGGGAGACTTAATGAAGAAATCTTAGTTAGAACCAATGTTTCAGACTATAATCATACTTACAGTATTAGGAATACTGGACCTATGAAAGCAAAAGCTAAGACTCTCTGGCAATTGCTAGAATTCCAAGAAACTAAGACTATATAAAATAAACACTTGTTTATTAATCAAGACGACGTCACTGGAAATGTTACCATCCAGTTTGGACCTCCTACGATTGTCAATAAGAATATCCAGACCGAAGAAATTAGATTTAAGAATATGGGAGAAGCCATAATCAATGATCCTTCAGAAGGAGAATGTAATAGTAAGACTAGTGCTACTTTACTAAGACAAGCGCCTGTAATTAGACCTAGAAGATATTAAGGAAAATGCTAGAATCCAAAACTTTGGGCATGAACCCTCAGAATTGGATATGAAGACATTTAAAGATAACCTTAAGAAAAGTCATTCTGTTAGATTTCAAGAAAGAGAAAGATTTAATATGATAGCCCAAGACCGTATATTAAAATTAAAAGAATCTAAGAATACTAAAGAACTTCTTAGAAACTTAAGACCAATAGAAGAAGTAGAACAAAGATTAATTCCATCTACACAAGTAGAAACTAGAAAATAAGAGATAAGAAGTAGTAGTAGGCTAGAAGACGCTCCTAAACTTTTTAGTAAACCAATAGGAATAAATATTCCTATATACTCAAGCATCATAGTAAAGACTAAACTTGATTATATAAAAGACTTTCCAACTAGTGGCAAGAGTTTCACTCCTGTTAAGACTATGGGAAGCCAAGCCATAAATCCAATAGGTATATACCTTAACTTAGACAATGTTCAAGATGGGAAGAAAGCCTTAGATGAATGGTGTAACTAGATGAACATGTGTTTTGCATCTAATGAACAATAGGATGAAAGTTCATGTAAGTAGTACGCTGAGAAATTCATTAGAGGGATTGCAAAGGATTACTTAGATAGTTTAAGAAAGGCTACAAATGAAGACTCCTTAGCAAACGTTGAGAAGATGAAAGAAAACTTTGAAGAAAGATGAATTGAAGAATATATTCAATTGTTTACATCAGAATTCATTGGAGCTAGACATCTAGTTCAAATCAATGAACAAGACCTAGAAAAAACTAAGTTATCCCTCCTTAGCATTTGCAAGTTAGATAAGATTAATGAATATATCAATAATTATGAACATCCATATTACCAAATTAAAGAATTTGGAGAAACCCTTAAAGATGAATACTTTAGGAAGATACCAGCCATAGGACAAATCCTAATTAATGAATATAGGAATTGGCCAGGAGTAGCTGGAGTTAAGAACAACTCCCTTGGTGAAAGAATCAATTTTTCCAAAGACTATATCATATCTAAGAGACGTGATATAACTCAAGGAAAGTTAATAGAAGAAACTTTCAAGTAGATCCCTCCAATCAAAGACGAAAGAGACATCGCTCCAATCCAATGGGGATGTGGTAGTGAATCTAAGAAATTTAAAAAGAAATTAGAATGGAAACATAGGAAGTTTAAGACTAGACCTTTAGGATTTCCAAAGAAGTATAAATTTAGACAATCTACTACCTTTAGTGAAAAGAATCCTAAGACTAAGAAAAATATATTTAATCAAAGAAGATACTTTAAGAAAAATACTAGTAAGTATAAGAAAGCTCCTAATTATAGGAAAGAAAAAGATGTAGCTCAATCTAAGACTGCCACCAAAGAATGTTGGAATTGCGGCAAAGAAGGACACTTTGCTAAAGACTGCCCTAATGAGAAAGATAAAGAAAGTATTAAGATTATTAATACAATATTAGACTATGCAGATCAAGAAGAATTAGATATCTTATATGCTATAAAAATATCAGACATAGAAGATGATGATAATACTAGTATTTATAGCGTATATACAGATAGTGATTCAGAAGATTATAGTGATACTAATGAGTACGAAGACTCTCAGGACACTTTAGACTTATATATAATGCAGACTAATCAAGATAATTTTGATTATGAATACATAGACTTTGAAGAAGCTTGGTATAAATGTGTATTAAGCCCCTTTTTAAAGAAAAGATGGACAGTTAGTAATCCTGAGTTACTAACCTATATACCTAGATGCTACTTTGATGAAAGACATTATTGCACATTTGAAATGAAATGTAGCAAGAAATATTTTAGATGTGTAGAATGCTTTGAGACTATACAAACAAAATTATTTATGGTTTGTGTTATTTGTCAATTACACTACCATGAAGACTGTTGGAGAACCAGATTTAGAGAAATTTATACTAGCCAGTATGATGCTCAAATATAATTAAATATTAAAACATATTATCAAGACATTGATAGAAATATAGCTAAAAGATTGCAAGAAAATGAAGACTTTAAAGGAAAGGGAATTTCCTATGATTTAGAAGAATACCATTATGATAGTAGTTCAGAAGACCAAATACCCTTAGATTTTATAGATAAACCCAAAAAAGGAATATCTATTTTAAAAAAGAACAATTTAGGAATTTCTACTAAACCACATGCTTGTTTTGTAGAATTATTTGTTCAACATAAAGACTATCCTAAAAGACTTTCAGCCTTTATAGATACAGGGTGCTCTCAGAGTATTTGCAAGGCTAATGCCTTCCCTTAAGACTATTTTTTAGAAAGTGCTAAAGAAATCTATGGTAAAGTGGCTAATGGAGATCCATTTACCTTATATTTCCAGACTATTCCTATTTATTTTAAATTAGGAAATCAGACCAACAAAATCGTTAATCATCAATTTTGGATAATAGATCCTCGTCCTAGTTTCACAGGAAATATTATTTTAGGACAAGACTTTATTAGTAAATATCATCCTTATACTCAGTATAACGATAAGATATTAATTAGTGATACAGAAGAATTTAATATTAAAGCCCCTCTAATAGATCACAAGACTGATTTTGACCTTATGCAGGTCAAACCCAATTATAGACCCATAAAACATCAGAGTTCTTCAGCTGAGCATGGTGGACCTAGACCTATAACCCAACAAGAAGCCCTAGAAATTACTAAATCCATACAAAAAGTGTGTAAGTGTCCAGAACAAAAGTGTTATAAGCAAATAGCGCTTATACAACAAGACATATTAGATCAAGCCCAACATACCTTATTACAGGTTCAAGTTATATCCAAACAGAAGAAAATGGATATAGAAGTAGAAAAGGAAAAGATTAGGCAACTAGCTGATCCTACTTTAGGAGAAAATCCCATCGCTAAGTGGGATAAAGACCAAAGCTATTGTGAAATCATCCCTATTAACCCAGACGCCACTATTAATGGTGGAAACTATAAGAAGGGATACTCACAAGAAGATAGGGAAGAATTCAAGAAAGACATAGATGAAATGCTTAAATTAGGCATTATTAGAGAAAGTAAAAGTAGACATAATAGCTTAGCCTTCTATGTTCAAAATGAATCTGAACGTAAAAGAGGAAAAAGACGCATGGTTATAGATTATAGACACTTAAATAAGAATTGTGAATTTGATTCTTATAAGATACCAGATAAGAATAATTTGATTAATTTAATTGAAGATTGAATTATATTCAGTAAGTTTGATTGCAAATCAGGCTTCTGGTAAATTAAGATGCATACAGATAGTATTACTTGAACAGCCTTTAGTGTGCCCCAAGAAAAATACGAATGGCTAGTAATGCCATTTGTATTCTTTAATGCTCCTCAAGTTTTCCAAAGAAGAATGGATAATATATTTAGCCCTTATTCAGAATTTCATCTTGTTTACATAGATGATATCCTTGTAGCCAGTAAGACTGAGACAGAGCATGTAGACCATCTTAAAAAGATTATTTTAGAATTAGACAAACATGGTATTGTTATTTCCAAAAGGAAAATGCAATTATTTTAGACTGAGATAGACTTTGTGAGAATGCATATTAATAAAGGAAAATTATCATTGGCAGAACACATAACTAAGAAGATTCTTGAGTTTCCAGATCAACTCAAAGATAAAAAATAATTACAATCATTTTTAGGATTGCTTAACTATGCTGCAAACTTTATTAAAGACTTTGCTTCAAAAAGACAAAGCTTAATGACCAAATTAAAAGGAACAGACAAAACCAATCCCTTTTATTGGACTAGAGATGATTTTGAAGTAATAAGACAAATCAAAGATGCAGTTAAGAATATTCCTTTACTTGAACTGCCTAATGCAGAAGACCAGTTTATAGTAGAAACGGATGCCTCTGATAAACAACGGGGAGCAGTATACTTTGCCATTGATCATCAGACAAAAAAGAATAAACTTTGTAGACATAGTTCTGGAACCTTTACCGACCCAGAAACAAGATACACTGCCCATGAAAAAGAAGTTTTAGCCATAGTAAGAGCAATAGAAAAATATATGCTATTTCTTAGACCTAAACATTTTACTGTTTATACAGAATCTTCTTATGCAGTAAAATTCAGAGATTTAGACTTATCCAAATCAAGGACTAATAGACTAATTAGATGACAACAATTGCTTAATGGTTATGACTTCTTTATTATACATATTAAGGGAGGTAAAAATAGCATTCCAGACATTATATCAAGAGAGCCAATGTTTGCTAACACTAATATGATATCATGTTTTATGTTACAAACACAAGACCTCGAAGATATGAGTTCCTCTGGAACAAATAGACTGAATAGGGAAGACGTTGCAGACTATCTTAGACGCGTAAGACCAAATGCTGGTGTAACGCAAAGACCGATTCATATTCAAGACTCTCAAGAAAGACCAATCCTAGAGAACTTTGATGATATCTTAGTTCCTCCTGGAAAATCTATACAAGAGATTATTTCTCAAAATAGACTCATTGGGAAGATGTATTTTCCCCAATATAGACCCGATCAAAGATACCTAGACTTGATCAAATTTAGACGAGAATTTTCAGAAGACGAAAATACTCTTATAGACAACATATGGTGGAATGTGAAGAATAGACTATGGATCGAGTTCAAACAAAATTTGGTAGCCATTGCCAGATTCATGAGGACTCAAAGACTTGCAGTTACCCAGCTCAGTGGTACTGTTGTGCCTAGACCTCAGACTCAGACTTATGCTCAGACTCTTGGAGAAAACTCTAAAATTAGACCTACTGATTTATGTTATTAGAAAAAACTTTTAAGACTAAGATTGTTATACCATTTGGTCATAATAATCTCCCATTAATAGAAGACTTTAAAAAGAAACTAATAACATTATTGATCATTTTAATATGTTATTATCAGAAATAAATGGAGATGCCTTAATAATTAAGGGTTTCTTCAAATACATTCCAAAAATATATCTTTTTGGAAAATCAGACATGGCTCATATAACTCTTGCAGACCACGGGTTTACTGGACTCGTACATATAAAAGATATTGAAGACTCTGTCGCTCTTGGAAAAATAGTCCATGAGTATGTTAAGAAGGTAGAAGACTTCCTTCCTCTATTTGCTAGAATCTATCAAATTGCTCCAAGTTCCTATAGAGGAATGAGAGTTGAAGGATTTAGACTTATTAGATTTTCCAATTATATATTTGAAGACGTTGAAATTTTATCAGAAGATGAGACTAAAGATTTAATTATTGATAAGTCCAAGCTCCAGATTGCTCAAGCCATGGAGACAATTGAAATCATGGAGTTATTAATAGGAAAAGACAGGTGGTACACTGCCTACCACAAAGAAGACCTAATAATCCAAGTTGATGAGCCATTCAACGGAAGGCTCAAGAAAGAATCCAAAGAAATGGTAGAGATAGCTTTGCCAACAAGCCTTAGAACGGTAGGCCTCAATGATGAATTTTTTAATAATGCCTTACCAAACCAAGATAAGGAAGAAGAAGACACAGATATAACAAAAGGCCCCTCAATAGCGGAAGAATTATTGAAGACAGAAGACTCATTTGCTTAGACTCTGCTTTCCATAAAGAAAAAGGATGCTTGCCCCACATGGTCCACCAGACTGATAAAAAAAGAAGAAGACTTTGTTTGATGCTCTTGCATTATTACAAAATGACAAGACTCATAATAAAGACTCGGCACGCCTCATCAGCTGGCCTTTCTTTTCAAAAAGAAAAAGTCTCCCAAATTATCAAAAGACGATTAAAAGTTTGTAGACCCAGTTGATAAGATTTCGAAGACAATGTTGCTTTAATAATTATATGCTTTCAACCGGATTGCTTTTGGTAACCGATTACCAGTCATTTTGTAGTGACCTTGATCTATAAAAGGGAGCGTCCATTTGTGTTTTGGACATCAATATTAGGAGTTAGAGAGTGAGAGATTTCGAGACTTCCAGTGTTAGAGAGAAAGTATGTTTGTAGTAAGTAATATGTATATGAGTGAGTAAACCTCTCATAGTTAGCGGAGAGGGGAGAATTGTATTTATTTATGCTATGCAATAACAATATTTTCTTTTCCAGAAATCTCTTATGTTGAGTTGTTATTATTTTCCAAATTGTCTCCAACTTTCTGTTCATAGAGGACTATTGTGTGGAACCTCTGGTGTAGCACACAAGGTGTTATACTGGTGAACCGCCGTCAGGTGCCGATTAGCCATGAGCCATTAGCCAGGTGGGTGTTAGGCGTGAAGGCATACAGGCAAGAAATGGGTCTACCGCCAAAGTAGTGTATTGAGGTGCGACACATGAAGAGAGAGTTGTAGGAGGCCGAGACCGAAGAAGGATAGTAACAAGGCTGAAGAGACAAAGGGAAGAAGGTAAAGATATTGCAGACCAGAAGGAAGGTATATCTCGAACCAAACCCTTAACTATTTTACATATTATTGTTTTAAAAAGAATCTTATATGAGCTTACAAATCACTAAAGACTTTTTAGAATTTGTTAATGAAACAAGTTTAGACATAACTAGAGAAATTCAAGACTGTACTCTTACAGACACTAAAGATAAAGAGCTAATAGAATCTACTTTAGTATATGCAAGTGGTACTTTTAAATATATAGACCAAATCATTGAGTGGTTAGGAAGAGAAGTACCTAGAATAGAAATAATTAGAACAGGGATCCGTGATCTCTTTAGACAAAAATTAAGAACTGAAGATTTTGCAGAAGAACTATCAAGACCTGAAAAATATCAAGAGTACACTAGGATACTTGAAGACAGCATAGACGTATTAAAATTTATTAGACGAAAAAGATTAGCTGAAACAAAGGCTATTTTAATTAGAGCCGGAGGAATCTTCCCTCTCATTAAAAATGTAGAAACAGCTTCCCCTAAAATATACCGTAGATTTTTGTCATATTATGGTGATAATGATTTAGACGAATTTATAGATAACGATATAATTGATATTATTAATCAAATATATAAAGAAACTAGACTGATAAACCCATGATACCGTATAAGGTATTTAAGACTAGAATATTTTCCATCGAAACCTCTTCCAAATTCTAGACTTCCTGAAGAAACTATTTATATAGATAATCCTTGCTATTTAGAACTCCAGTACGATAGTGATGGAA
This sequence comes from Sambucus nigra, assembly GCA_949130495.1. Lineage (NCBI taxonomy): Eukaryota > Viridiplantae > Streptophyta > Magnoliopsida > Dipsacales > Adoxaceae > Sambucus > Sambucus nigra. The sequence continues at coordinate 531,627,540 of OX422214.1, forward strand.
GAAGCTTGAGAAGTAGCAGTAGCCCTAAAACTTCTATAATTAGACTTCCAAATTAATTAAGTTTTAAAATAAGCTTAAAAGACTTTAGAAATCATTGGGGTAGAAAATTCTATTCCTTAAAACTTTAGAAAAAGACGAAAATATATAAAAACAAAAGTGGTCCCTAGGTAAGTTTCGGACTGTAGCTAGTCGGCATACTTAGTCCGCAAACTAGGTCCGCACTAGATCCACTCTCTCTCTCTCTCTCTCTCTCTCTCTCTCTATATATATATATATATATATATATATATATATATATATATATATATATATAGTTCTTAGAGCCAAACAATAACTTTAATGAGAAAAAATTCAAAACATTCTTGTACCGATAAAAAATGTAGAGAGAGCCTAAAAAGTTATAGATCTAGAAGATTAAGAATATAATAAACTTACCAGGAGAGAAATTAATTGAAGAATCATCCAAAAAGCTTTGAAATCATCCAAAATGGAGTTTGGTCGGTTGCACTTTCAAAAATAGAGAAAGGGTCTTAGGTAAATGATATAAAAGGAAAGGTCATACAATTTTTACAACATTTAATCGTTGCTGCGAAATATTTTTCTTGTCACGACCTTCCTTGGAGTGACGAGGATCGTTGATGCAAAAAAAACCCTTGTTGGTCCCACAATTGACAAGAAAATCCCCAAAACTCCAAATGAGTGTTCGACACAATGAATAACTCACAAATGATACAAAGTGATCAATCTCACAGGATCCACTTCCAAAATGAGTTAGTCAAATATAATTCGATATATTTCCCTTTATGAATTGTCATAGTCAAGGTATAAATGGTTATTGTAAGTACTCTATAAGGATAATAAACTAGTTAGTGTTAAAATCATAACATGTTTTCAAGTTAATCTATAAGATCACATAGGAGATAACTTGTGTGAGAGAAAAAGTGTACAAACACGAGCATTTGTCCGATGAAATAAAAAATAATATCGAAAGAGAAATTTTACTTAGGAATTTAAAACTTTAAATGATTTTTTTTTTTATTGAAAAAGCTTCATTTTCATTTAAAAAGTAAAATTTTCAACTAACACTTTTCTCTTTCCCGATAAGCGATTTTTGGTTAAAATCTTTGTTTCACATCCTTAAAATTATTCAATTTTTTGATGGATATATATATCTTTGAAACATCATTTTTTTCAAAAGAAAATTTTCGTGTGGCGACTTTCACACGTTCATTACAAGATGGGATACTATTTTTTAATGTTTCAAAGTTAGCATCAATCTGATCAAAGTTGTAGACCTTACCACATCATCTCTCATTATTTTGAATACATAGAACTTTCAACTCATAAATATAGAAATCTCACAATCCCAAAGGCTAAAATGACACCCTTTTTCAATTCAAATACATTTCGAAAAATTCAAAAAGCATTACTTGAAAGTATTTTATTCTCTAGTTCATAAGATAATGTTCAAAATATAATGCAGTGTAATTGAGATGAGTTATGATACATACTCTACGTATATTAATCTCAAAGAATCATTGAGTTTTAAAAACTTTTAGATTCTAATTGTAGAGTTCATAGTCATAAACAAAACCAATATACAAGAATCATATGCAAACATTGTCAAATGGATTAATCTTAGCATTTTAGCAAGGTGATCAATAAACACATAATCACAAAAAGCATATAGAAAAAATAATGCAAATGAAGCATAAAAACATTAGGATAAGCTAAGGAATAAGATAAGAATCCTAAGAAGTCTTGTGCTCATATCGAAACCTTTTAGCAAGTTGCAGTCAAGGGGACCAACAAGTGATCCAGTCTAGTTTCCAAATCTACCAAATATAAATAGTCCTTCTTGATCAATATTTGTATAGCATGAGGTGAATCGGGAGTAGTTTGAACCTTGGTTATATTAACAATATTTTTGCCATTTTTTCTTATGAACATGCCAAGGATGTTCGTGAGTCTTTGCCAAAATGTTATTCTTACCTAAGAACAAAATATTCCTAGCATTAAGAAAGTGTGAGGTTGACTTAAGAAAATAACAAAATTTCCCAAATGTCCTTTCCTATTGCAATAATAAAATTTATAAATTTTAGGATGAGGCACATGAGATAAAGTTTTGAGATCGAGACTACTAACATATTGAACTTTTTTAACTTAAATAAAAAAATCCTTAAGATGGACCTTTTTATGACAATATGAGAAAATAATATCTCTAAAAGATATTTTATAATTATGTTCATTATTATTGCAAAAATGAGGATACTTTATCTCTCAAATTGTTCATCTTATCATATTTCCTTGATTTATGAAAATTTTGAAAACCATGGTTTAAAGAAGATGAATGATTTTATGTTGAAGGTTTTTCATTTAAAGTATAGAATGATCACAATAGTTTGAATCTATCTCCCAATATTGATCTTCAACTTTGTCACATAGATCTAGGTTATTTTGATATTATACTTTTAAAGTATTGACGATGATGTTTAATTCTTCATTATCCTTTCTCAAAGTGGATACACATTCTTCCCCCAATAAATGTAACTTCTTATCTTCAACAAGTTCATCAAGAAAATCTAAGAAGTCATTAAAATCTAAATATAGAGTTTTCACTCTAGGATAGCGAGAATGATTATGAGAATCAATTGATTGAAAAAATTCATTTTCATCTTTAACATAATTAAGCTCATTTAAAATTTGGTTTTCTCATTTTCAAGGCTTTAATTTTCTCAATCAAGCTATCACTATCAAATGATAACCTAGAAGATTCATGTTCTTCTATTTCTTTGATGGTTTTTCTTTTTTCAAATGTTTCATTCTCATAGAAAGTTTTAACACTGGTTTTAGATAACTTATTATTTTGTAAAGTAAGTACATCAAGTGAGGATCGTAGCTCATTATCTTTGCAATCACTAACACTAGTCATAGATATGTTTGTGTGACTTAAAAATTCGATGGGGTTAAAAGTCCAATAAACACATGAAAATTTGATGCACAAATCCAATCGCGAATGCTATTTCACATGCTCAAGTCCATTTCATAGACACTTGATCTATCTATAGGTGATTGAACCGAACAAACAGAGGTCTAGTTCTGACACCAGTTGAAACTACGTGTGCTCGAAACTAAGATGGACGAAAGATACCCAATTAAAATCTCTTATTGATTTGTGACAATACTTTCTTTATAAGTTTAAGTTGCGATATTAAATACAATACCTACAGTCTATGTGACAATTTTTTTATCAAATAGATTGTACTAAAATTTATCTTCAATATTTGGGGGACTTACTCCAAGTGTGAAACGATAAATAATATACGCCAAGGCATACAAGGTGAAATCCATAATGGGAAAAAACCTACAGCCTATCGAACAATAATGTAATATGGTAGAGTTTTAAAACTAGAAAAATATACTTACAACCTCTCGAGGCTATAACTGAATATACACTCTTTTCCACCATATCCTTCTTTGAGAGTGATAATAGTTGGAGAATCCTACACAACTGCGATCGATTTTGGTCCGCAACTAGTGTCGTCAAGTCCTCACAAAGATAAAATATTTATTTAAAGTTTGAAGAAAAATTTATTCATTTAGAGTTTGGAGAGAACCATGTGTTATAAATCTTCGAAGAAAGGTGAGAAGCCTCCGTTGAGTGTCCTACCACTTTCTGGGATTATGATGAGCTAAGGTGAAAGTGTGCTTGAAAATAAGGGATTAACTCACAAAATATATCTTTAAGATATATGAAATTCAAAAATCACTCGAGAACAAATTATAAAGAGATTGGTGCAAGTTTTAAAAAGATTTTGAAGGAAACAAGTTTAATTCAAAATATTTTATGATTTCATAAGCGTTTAAACTTCAAGTATCTCAAAAAAATATTTGAATAGAAAAACAAGATTTAAAACTCGAAAGAATATAAGATTAAACACTAAATACGTTTTCTTAAATGGTTGTTATCTCCTAAATGGATTCTTGTAGAAAGAAAGATCTAAAAAAATATTTTGTCCACAAAGAAATCACGAAATCACGCACACACTCTCTCACAAAAATGAAGCTCAAAATACATTCTTATACACCCAAGCTTGTAAGAGAAGTTTAAGGGAAAAAAATAGGTAATGAGTAAACTTTCAAGAAGTGACATGGTGTAAAAGTATAAATATATGGTCAGATATTTTGTTTACATGAGAATCAATATAGGTGTGCACAATCGAGTTTAAAAGATTCACCTTTGCACCAAACTGTTAAAATTGTTGGAGTTGTTATTCCAAAAACCTATAGTGATGATACAAGGCAATCCAAAGAATAAAATTCTTGAATTAAGGCATGACCAACGAGACACTATCGTTGCAATGAGGAAATGTCTCACTGCGATGAAAGTCATGCGACAGACGTCAACAATCTTTATAAAATAAAGATGTTAAGATTTTTTAAAAATAGTTTATTTTCATTTTATAAAAAAAATTCCAATGATCCATATCAACAAATAGATACACACCAAAAATTATGTTTTAAAAATAAAACATGTGGGAGTAAAATGTGCATGGGTTTACGTGTCCATTTACATACCTAAAAGTGGTATAAAAGGATATACATGAAGGTGGGGATGTTCTTTGAATGATTTGCATGAAACTTCATCGAAACGACCTCAAGGACAAGACCTAACGTACATTTGATCAACATAAAAGGCAATCTAGTCCTTCTAGGGCACATGAGTAAAATGCATAATCTTCAAAGTGTTATAGTGGGATGTTGTGCTGCCTTTATTGAAACTTGACCTCAGTTGGAAAATTATGGTTTAACTTTGTCTAGGGTGTGGGAGAATAGGAAACCCACCACCTGATGTGGATGGATGTTTGCGTGTACCTACCGTGACGCAAGTTGAGTCATAAATTGCTGAGATATAGTTTTGGGGTACATAACTTGATGTATGTATCTATTATCTGGATACACGGGCTTAGGATATGACTATTTATGTGATGCTATTTATTATTTCATTGTTCGAGTGAGCATTTATGGCATGTGGATCTTTTAGAATGGCTATTGACACTATTATTTAATTAGGTATATAATGAAGAGCGCGATTCATAATATCTATATATGTTGTGTGATGATACATTTTGTTCGATCGTTTTTTTCCGAGAGTTATCTCTTTGTGTGTGGATTGACTGTTGACACAATCCCTTGGTTATGGTTTTGGCATTCATTATTATATGACTTCGGTAGTGAGTGACATCATCCCATGTGGAAGTGAATATTATATTTATTATATGATTACATTATATGTGTATCCCATATATATTGTGATAGCTGTGGACATGTGAGCATCCCTATGCAAATTTATTTAGTTATGAGTTAGTGGGACCATAGCGGTTGGTGAATTTTGTGAGTGACCTATGTGCTTTGTTAGTTATTTTAGGAGATGGCAATGCCTTGTTATGGATTCCTGGAGTGGATGTGATTTTGATATATGTCACGAGTCTGCCTATTAGATGAGACTATTGGGGTCATAATATTTGGAAGGATTCATGCAAGTGGTTGCATACCTTGTAGTATGGCTATGTGTTTAGTTAGCTGATGATGGATTTCTATATTGGTGAATGAGGATATGCCTGATGGAATTGAGTTATTTTGAGAAACATTATCTAGGTATGTCCTCAGCTATATGAAGTAGTGTATCTTCGATTGTGTTGTTAACAAGTGACATTATTAGGGTAATTGGTGATAATAGACCCTTATTGGATTAGTTAGATATTCAAATGTGAATGAGTGGTTGAAACACTAAAATATATTCAATATAATTAGAGTATGCCCTATCAGATGATTTGGAACTTCTGATATTTTTCAAGGGTGCTTGGATCGATTAACTTAGGGAGTTGGGAATCTCTCATAGGATGGGTGAACCTTTTTTTAAAATAGACACGGTTGGGGCTTATCTCATGATGGACATTTTATTGGTAGAGATTAGTGTGTCACATGAGTGACACCTCGCCTATTTAAATACCGGGTGATCATCCTTCATGAAAATAAAACAAGAATCTCATCTGGTTCATTCTTAGCATCACTGTCGAAACATTTTAAAGTTTACTAACCACCCAGTATTAAAAAAAACAGTGCCAATTTTTTTCTTTCATAAGACAACATCATGCAGAAATAAATATACAAGAACCAAACCATTCACGCAGTAATAATCTGAAATAATCACAAGATAATTAACTTAATAAAATAATATTGAATAAACCATCGGTTCCCAATACATAAGTCCAACTAAACATATAATGAAATAACACTGAATCCACAAATACAAAGTCGGATAAACTGAATAAATGAATTAACTGAAGGGATGACATGCCCAAATGAAATAACTGAAACTACATCCTAGTTTAGGAATGAAGTGACTGAAGCATTTAATCCAAATCCTACAAGCATCCACAAGTGATGCAACTACGTATCCCTGAAACGGATCTTCTAGCTTGGCATCCCTGTGGACAGACACCTAAAATGTTTTGAAAATATTTTGCAAATGGGTTAGAGCCTAGAGCTTTGAAAACATTTATCAAGCATTTAAATCACAATATAAAAATAGTTATTGATTAGACATGTTAGTTCAACACACACTCCCTTGAGTTCCTCGCCCCTCAACTAATGTTCATGCCTAACATCATCTACGTAGCTATACTACCCAACCCAACTAGGTCCCATCAATAACTATCTAACCACTAACAGGTTTAACTCCCCCGTACCGCCCATACCGTATGCTAAAGTAATTCAGTCTTTACTCATTAAGTCCTTAGTTAATTATCTCTTTAACTTGACCTGTACCGCCCATAAAGTACGCTATGTTAGCAGTAATAATTAACATTCCTCATATGTTATTATTACACCAGAATTAACATTTCACGTATGTTATCATTAAACCATTGTTAACATTTCACGTATGTTATCATTAATCCCTCGTTGACATTTCACGTATGTTATCATTAAACCATTTCATTAAGTTGCTCTACTTAAATCATCTTTATATATACTTTATCTAACATTCTTACTATCAGACACTAAGTAGATTATCTCGTAATTATATTCACTTTTAGATATACACTATCTATCCTTCCTACATCATACACAAGTAGGATAAATACACATGCATGTATATATGTCACACTATCTATATATACATCTTCAGTTAAGAACTGTGGTGCGAGTATGCATACTCTCCTATCAAGTCCATGTACCTCTCGTACCAAACCAGGGACTATTGGTTCAGATATTACCCTCGAACCATAAGTCAAATTAACACATATTAGAGGTGAACATAGTTCTAAGCCTTTGGGCTAAGCACACACCTAACGCACCCAAATGACCGGTCACACTATCATATACACAAGTAGTGTTAACCCTAAGTTCTACGCTCTGAGGCACAGTCTAAAATCGGTTCATCATGATAAGACTATCCAGGACGCGGAACCTCCCATGATAGAAGGTAGCGTAGGTATGTTCAAACATAAGAAATCACAAAATAGGCATACATAAAACCTATAAATATTATCCGTATAGGTATACACTCAACCTATAATATAGTTCGTATAGGTATACACTCAACCTATAAATATAATATGTATAGTTATACACTCACCCTATAATATAGTCCGTATAAGTATACACACAACCTATAAATATAACCTGTATGTAATATATTTCTTAAATACTCAACGTACTGATCGATATACTATTGTAACTCTCTATCGCATTTTCCTGAGCATTAATCTCTACCGGAAGGACCCTAGTTTCCTCTTAAGTTATTCAGTAACTATTTTACCCATGCACTACTGGTCGGAATCATAGGTTCACTCATCTCCTCGCGACCCGTTTCAAATCTCGAACATTCAATAACTATAGATGTAATCCCGACTATCCCTAGCCTTATCTCACTTCAATTTATGTGAACCTAATCCTCACCACAGGCCCACTAACATTCAATATAATCATCTTTATCATTTAAAGATGCTCCAAAAGTCCCCCCATTAATTACTCACAAATTTTAGGGTTTAAATGAAAAAATCTCATAATTCTGACAAATCGAATCGATTCGTCCAAGGGATGAATCGATTCGCTTTACCGAATCGATTCTCCCTTGGGCCAAATCGATTCGAAATGTAGCACGTACCTTCATCCTCCTTACGCAACTATGTTTTCACCATTTTTAATCCCCAATTACTTTATGTAATCATCCCAAACTCCGTTATAATTTGTCCCTACATTATATAAGAGTATATACATCAATTATAACAAATCTTTATCATCAAAATATCATTAAATCCAAAAATTCTCAAGAGTTCTTTAAGGTTTTTTAACCAAAACCCTAGTGCTTGTTCTTCACGCATAATCAATATTTTTTCCAAATTTCTTCCATAAGATTTATTCATAAAAATCTAATTTCATGTCCTCTACCTATGTGGGATCATTCTAAATGATTTTCTATCCCAATTCATGAGTTTTATTCACTTTAAACTTCAAGAACACAATTAAAATCATGATATTATAATCCTTACACTACATGGGTATTGTAAATAAATAAAAAACATGCAAGATAAACACTTTCCTTGAGATTGTAGGTCTGATTTGTGCAGAAAGATGTGGGAGTTGTCTTCCTGTCCTTCTAATATAAACTCCGGTGGTCGTACAAAAGTGGTGTCGAGAGCCTTGAAATCCTTCACATTCTTCCTCTAATGGCCTCTCTCTGTTTTCTAACTTCTAACCCTACCCTCAACATACATGCTGATATAACCCTAGTAAATTCGTTGGTCCCTTTACTCTAAAAAGCTAAAAGACCAAAATACCCTTTTGGGTTGCTGGTTTAGCCTAAAAATTCCCCGAGACCCAATTCAAACCCCCCGAGTACACTTTTTTGACTATATCGACCCTTATAGACACACTGGCATACTCGAAATGACTATTTGGATGAGCCATAAATAAATATCATTTTATTTCATAAATTTAAGCCTCGAGACGATTGACACATGCGTTCCGACTAAATTATCATAACTGTCGTATTTCTCACTCACGACAGTCATAATGCATTCTTTATAATTTATTAGTTGTTCACTAAGTAATATTCAATATACTTCATACAAATAAATATCAGCCCTTATCATGCTAATTAATATTTATTCTAACCCGAATTAATTTTCCATTTTAATTTAATTGTTCCCCATATAAAAATCACTAAAATTACGAGGTGTTACATACTTCCCCCTTACAAAGGAATTTCATCCTCAAAATTAGGATAACATCAGTACTAACAGTCTCAGATACTTCCTAGCACGGTATCCACATCTTTCTAAAGTTGGGAACGTTACAATGTTCCCAGTACCCCTTCACTAATGGTACTCTTTAGTCCGATGGTCTATACTCTACCATTCGAACTAGTGATCAATCCTCTCTAATCATTTTACTCAGAAGTACTCCTTCATTTCCATTACCGTTTCACCTTGGCGCCTGCGAAACCAGTTACCATTCTCCCAAGAATATTCCAACATGATTTGGCCAACAAGGACATTCTAACGGCTATACCATTCACTATCCTCGGAAAGGTCCCCTCCTCCCTAGGTGCCAACTTCCCCATTTTTAAATCATATACACCCTTCGTAGGAGATATCTGCAATTATACCCAACTACCCACGTCATACTTTTACATCTTCAATTGGTTATGACATAACTCTCGTCATATCACTTGAAGGACCCTTTTTCTGTGTGTTTCAAATCAAACCAAATTTTTATCAAAAAATTATCGAACTTTTAATGTGCACCAAACCAAGTTGTGAAAAAATAATTCTTACTTTAAACCAATTTTATCTTGATTAATACTAAACATGCATCTAGTGATTAAAGCAAGTAAAGTAAAGTAAAGAATACTCACAACGCTGGATGTACGAGAAAAAACCCAAAATGGGAGAAGACCTCGGATGGCCCAAGCCAGACAATCACTATGAACAACGATTTTATAAAGACAGATTATCCTTACTCAATGACTTTATCCCCACAGGTCTTGACGCTCCTTATGATCTTCTACCATTCTTCAATAGTGCCCAAGCAGAAATTCCATCTTCTACGATACCTGTCCACAACACACGACTCCATGTATGTCTCCATGTCCACCGATATGGCTTTATACGTGTACGATGTTGAACATCATGTCCGTCGCTTATCCACCACAAAACCAACAATCATTAGTGTTCAATGATGAACAAACTCAACTTTGGTGCAGTAATATCACGTAAACATATAAAAATGATAACTCGGATCTTTGCAAACTCTAAGGATGTGTTTATGCTTTTTAAACCTTAAAAAACATATGCAAACAAGTTTCTGGTTCGTAAATAGTTTTCCAGAATGAACACTTCTGAAATTCTGATGTAAACACTCTTTAAATAGGATTTAAATGTTGCCTCGAAAATTATGTCGTTCGAACGACAAGGCCACGTCGTTCGCACGACATGAGCATCTCGTTCGAACGAGAGCTTATGTTGTTTGAACTACAGCGCGCAAGTTTGACTTTATGTTTAAGACGTCTCTTCCAAAAGAGATCCAAATAAATTAAACTTCTTTTTGAGATTATTAGAATAAAATGTAGTGTAAACCTTTTAAAACACTTTAAAACATTTTAAAACATTTTTCTTTTTAAAAATACATCCTTACCTTTTATAAAAACAATTCTGAGCACCATTAATTATACACATTCATACCTGAGTGATCTCGGAATGCAATTGACTTGAAGGCAAATAAACTTGCACCAATTAAACTTCGGCATGGTAAATTCTTTGAAGCTTTTCCGCAACGTATTCAATTTTTTCAATACATCATAGACCAAGTGGGATCATGACAAAATAAAATCTCCCTATAACATATTACAAACACAGTTTTGTTCACGAAATTAAGTCAAAACAATACAGAGACTCAATTGAAAATTTATGTCCTTAAAAATCTCCTCCTTGACTATTCCGGGACAAAACTAAACCAGTGAAATGCCTAAGCCGAGCCGTTAAGCCGTATGTTGTCTAAATCCCATCCCATAAAACCAAAGTAAAAAATTACAGGACACGGACTAGAATATGTAGCACCGATAAGCATGAACTGTCTGAATGTGATGTAGACTTGAAATCTGGAATCGCTGAAGCATACCCACACACATGAAACAGACAAACAAATACCCAGTGAAGTATGGAGGGACAAATGAAACAAATATATATATCCAAATGATACCAAACGATAATAGATACCAATATGAATAAACTCAGAAAAAATCATTTGTTAAATAGTTGAGCAACAATATGATACCAATTTGATAAATGTGAAAATGATACCAATTTGTAAAAACAACAAACAACATTTAAATCCAGATATCAATAGCTCAACAAATCTCCCCTACATCACATACATTTGTACCCCTTTTTGTCTCGAATAGACAACCCGATGAAAAGATAAACCAAGCAACAAATATCTAGCATGAGAATATAACAATTTGAAATTTGAAATTGCTAGATAATCGGGAACCAACCAGCTAAATATGATCAAGAAATTACAAATCCATAGCTAGTAAACTAATGAATCACACAAATAATATAACAATCTAATGAGGTGTAACACGGACTATATGTAAAAATACCAATTTTGAAATAAAAGAACCTGCATATAAACCAGTCAGTACAGAAAAACTTCCAGCAGTACTAAAAAAAATCACAATTTGAACCAGAGGACTGCAAACCAATCAGAAGCAAGAATTCAGGCTTTCGTTTGAACGAGCCAGGGATGCCGCTCAAACAAGATGAGGACGTCGCTCGAACGAAGGACATATGTCATTCGCGCGACATAGATATGTCGTTTGACCGACTTCTCGCGACTTGCCAAATTTACACAGATTCCCAGAAATATGTTATATTTTTGCCCAATGAAAAAATTTCCACAAAAAAATTCTAGGAAGGGCCTGACAGCAGCAAAACAGTGTTAAAACAGTAGTCTTTTGAAACAAAATGCAAAAACTCATAAAAACTAATAATGCGAGTTACATGAAAACATAGTATCGATGTGCTCAAACATGGACATAGACTGTATGGGCGTGAAACTACAATAAATGAGTCACAATTCCAACACATCGAAACGATCAAGAAGCTCTAATTGATAGTGATAAATCATCAAACTTTATCATAGCCATATGATAATTAAAGTGTGAGCTTAATGAACTAAACATACTACATGCACACAAATCCAGAATTTTGATGATTCTACACACAATAGCGTCAAATTGCAATGTTTCAACATTAGGATTAGTTGTGCAAACGCGTTTAAATTTTTTCCAAACAAACTCCCTCATAAATATATACTTTTTCAAGTTCTTTTGAGGTTTCTATCATTCTCAACTTAGAAAAAATCTTATTGGCCCTTTTCTTAGCATATTTCTTTTCTTCTGGGATCTTTTAAATGGTGGCTTTCATGACGAGTTAATTTTGAACTCTCGCAGCCCTTTCTCGAGAATCACTCATCATTTTTAATTCAAATCCTCACGATAAACGATTCTTACATGCACACTTCTCCTTAAGTCTACTTATGCATAGATGACAAGATTGAGATAAGAACGCCTCACCAAATTCAAATATGCAAGAGAAGTCAAACATCCATATAAACTCGTGCATGTGTGCAATGTTGGCATACATACAAAGTCGAATCAAAATGCATATCAACTTCGAAAGAACCCTATATAAACAATGGTTAAGATCATTCGAAGCATCGATAATAATGACTAAATGTCCTAGCCACATGGATATGAAACGATGGGGGGGGGGGTCCAAGCACACCAATATGCCACGTCAAACATGTAAACTCAAAAATAAAAATTAAAAATCTTTTTAGCTTTTCAAACATATTTTGACTCATAGAAAAGCAAAATCTTTTCGAGTTTTCAAAAGTTTTATCAAAAACAAATCTTTTTGTATTTTTCAATAGGACTCAAACAAATGAAAAACTATAATATAAAGAGATAAACATGTCACTATACTAACAATGAATATATCATGAAGCATACTAGCATATGAAAAACAAGGTAACACTCTCATCCTTTGATTTATTATGGTAAGAATCAAGTGCACCCAAACGAGAATCATGAAGTTTAATTTCTAAAGCTACTAAATCCGATTTCCTAACCCAAGTAGGTGTAAAACGACGCATAGGGGTTTTTGGAACCGGGGCAACTTTATTCCTAAACTTCCTAGGAGCTTGTCTAAGGTCGTAACAATAATGCCTAAGGTGACCTTTCCTACCACAAAACGTGCAAGTGTATCGATGGTGGGAATGATTACCTATATGTGGACCTTTTCTAACCATCCTAGTGTTTCTCACACATGCGAGGGGAATGGGAACAACTGTCTCATTAAAACCTATACCTTCCCTATCTCACTTAATTTGGACGGTGCCTAAGATCTTATCTAACTTCTCCGACCTAGCCTCCAAATCAAACTTAACTCTAGATGAGTCTCTCAATCTCTCCTCCAACTCATGAATCCTAGTCCCTAGCAAATGCCTAGACTCCTCAAACTCTAAAATCTCCTTTTTCAATGACTCCATCGAATCACGAAGATTATCTCTCTCTTTCTCTACAAACCCTAGTTTCTCCCTAAACTTCTTCTCTCGTGCCCTAAGAACCTTAGTCAAACTATCATTATTTTCTATGGCACGCTCATTCAACTTAGCTTGCAATTTTGAGTTAGCCTTTTTCACCTTCACCGTTTCGGCATACAACTCATTAAATGCATTTTGCAATTCTTTCACATCAACTTCCTCTTCCTCACTCTCTTCACCCTCACTAACGTGGGATTCACTCAAAACCTCCTCAAAAGTGTCATTCACATGAGAATCGTCATTGCTCACATGACATGCCATAAACGCAACAAAGTTATGATCAATGGGGGAACTCTCTCCCTCTTACAGATCGCTATCACTTAAGGTGGAATTATATACAATGGGTTACTTTCCCTCTTTCTTAAGTCTAGTGGGACCCTCCTTAACTTTTTTACTGTACCCCTCACACCTAAAACACCTATCCAAATCATCTCTCTTAGGCTTCTCAAACTTATCCTTAGAGGTGGAATCTACTTTATTGTTCTTGAATTTTTCAAATTTCTTGGCATCTCTCGATTTCTTTTGAAACTTAATAAAATTTTAAATTTCTTTGCAACAAATCAACATCCTCAAAATCGGAATCGGAATTGGAATCCGAAACTTTGATTTCCTCCTTCCGGGATTTCAATGAAATACCCTTTTCTTTCTAAGACACTTGCTTAGAGGTAATCATGTCGATTTCATAGGTTTATAAGTCACCTACAATCTCTTCTAGTTTCGTCGACTCTAACTTACCCAAGGAGTTTAAAATGGTCACTTTCGCATCAAACCTACTAGGCAACGACCTAAGGATTTTCTTAATAACACGGTTGTCGAGAATTTTCTCACCTAGGTTAAATGATGAGTTGACAATATTGGACAACCTAGCATAAAACTCAACAAAAGTCTCACTCTCTAACATCTTAATGGTCTCAAACTATGTAGTGAGATGTTGAAGTTTTGACGCCCTAACCGTGATAGTGCCCTCGTGAGTGAGTGCCAAAATATCCCAAGCCTCTTTTGATGTTTCACAAGTCATAATTTTATTATATTCTTTCGGTGTGACATGTGAAGAAATAACGTGCAAACCCTAAGAATTATATTTTAAAAGTCTATGTTCAGTTTCGGTCTATGACTCGACAGACTTTAAAGTAGTGATCTCACCGATAACAGTGACAGGGGATGTCTAACCTTTCTCCACTGCTAGAAAAACATGCTCATCAATAAATTTTAATGCACTTTCATTCTCATCTTCCAATAAGTGTAATTAGTGCCATAAAAACAGGAGTTCGAAAAAATCCATTATTTCCAAAATTCATCTTTGAAAACACACGGGATTACAAAACAAATAATTATGTTTTCTAGATCTGATACCAATTTGAAGGACCCTTTTTTTGTATGTTTCAAATCAAACCAAATTTTTATCAAAAAATTATCCAACTTTTAATGTGCACCAAACCAAGTTGCGAAAAACCAATTCTTACTTTAAACCAATTTTATCTTGATTACTCCTAAACATGCATCTAGTGATTAAAGCAAGTAAAATAAAGTAAAGAATAATCACAACACCGGATGTACGAGGAAAAACCCAAAACACGAAAAATCTCGGACGGCCCAAGCCAGACAATCACTATGAACAATGGTTTTACAAAGACAAATTAGCCTTACTCAATGACTCGATCCCCACGGGTCTTGACGCTCCTTATGATCTTCTACCATTTTTCAATAGTGCCCACACAGAAATTCCATCTTCCACGATACCTGTCCACAACACACGACTCCACGTATGTCTCGGTGTCCACCAATATGGCTTGATACGTCTACGATGTTAAACACGATGTCCGTCGCTTCTCCACCGCAAAACCAACAACCACAAGTGTTCAATGATGAACAAACACAATTTTGGTGCAGCAAGATCATGTAAATATATAAGAATGATGACTCGGATCTTTGCAAACTCTAAGGATGTGTTTATGCTTTTTAAACCTTAGAAAACATGTGCAAATAAGTTTCTGGTTCATAAACAGTTTTCTAGAATGCACACTTCTGAAATTCTGAGACAAACACGCTTTAAATAAGATTTAAACGCCGCATCAAAATTTTTGTCATTTGAACGACAAGGCCACGTCGTTCGCGCGACAGGAGCATCTCGTTCGAACGAGAGCTTATATCATTTGAACGACAATGCAAAAGTTTGACTTTTTGACTTTATGTTTAAAACGTCTCTTCCAAAAGAGATCCAAATAAATCAAACTTCTTTTTAATCTTATCAGAATAAAATGTAGTGTAAACCTTTTAAAACAGTTTAAAAAATTTCTTTATAAAAACACATCCTTATGTTTTATAAAAACAATTCCGAGTACCATTAATTATACGCATTCATACCTGAGTGATCTCGGAATGTAGTTGACTTGAAGACGAATAAACTTGCATCAATTAAACTTCGGCATAGTAAATTATTTGAAGCTTTGCCGCAACTCCTTCAATTTCTTCAATACGTCATAGACCAAGTGGTATCGTGAGAAAATAAAATCTCCCTATGACATATTACAAACACAGTTTTTTTCATAAAATTAAGTCAGAATAATACAGGGACTCAATTAGAAATTTATGTCCTTACATTAATCCTCTGCACAGAGTAGCTCCTAATTATCCCCAAAAATCTAAAATTCACACTCCTTGTAATTTTCAACACTATAATAATCCCTTTCCATCTACTTTTCGATTCCTGGTGACATGCCTAGCTCACAATGCAACTATATTCTCTTTCTCTCATTCTAGTTCAGCCTCTAATTTACCCATGCATCTACGTTTATTTCATATGTTTCCACGTCTTCTCCTCGCGAATGATACTGAAAATCTTAACTAAATAGGGAGCCCATACACCCCATGTCCCGTGAATTTCTGCACAAATTAACTGAACGTAATAGACTTATATTAAACTAATCCTCGCGTACTTGGCATGACTATACAATAAAGTTATACTCAACCACCCTACTAATCCCAACTTAATTACTCTCTAGGTTGCCCCGCCAATCTACTCGTGGTGTAAATGTTCTACACTAGTTTTCAAATCATCTTTTTTAGGCTCTACCGGTGTTAACTCATAATATAACTATCAACTCCCAATTATAATCACATATACGTAAAAACTAAGGTACTAAACCCATGTACTAGTGACCAAACATCTCCCGACTTTCAACGCTCATTAAGTTTCATTTGTGGGATGTCTCGTAAAGTAAAATACGACTAAGGAGCCCCTCGATACACTACTACCTAACATTGCCGGTTGTCGAGATTCGTTAGGCCCTCAGTCTATAACATGTACCTCCAAATTCCTGTTTGTTGACATAAAAAGTCTTCCTGTCCACTCTTATGTCACTCAAGACGATATACAATGCGACGCTCTTACTATCAAAAGTTCTCAACACTATATAAATAACGAGCTATATCTCTTTGCTCCAAAATGAACTCAAAGCACCTTGAATCACATCAGTCAAAAGTCCCTACGCACCAGGGTCAAATATAACAAGACAACATACTCATCGAAGTCTATGATAAAATAATATATATATATATATATATATATATATATATATATATATATATATATATATATATATATAGGCCCAACCCTCTTTCAGATGGCGCCTCATAAAATAATATAACTCACACTAGAATAACAAACACGATAGTCTTATAATGCAATCTACTACCATTCAAACCCTCGGTATCCAATATCTACGCAAGATCATTAAAAACTCTACTTTCCTAACTCTCTAAAAGTAGAAAATCATAACATAAAAATCCTCTCAATGCCCACACCCGCTCCCCTATAAGAGACACCAAAGAACCCCGGTACCCAACGGTAAATATATTCATAATTAGACTGCTACCGCTAACGTACCCACTAAACCCGAGCCATGAATTAAGCGTAAAAAATCATATATTTTGACACACCCGTGTCACCTGAGATAATCCCATAGTCACAAGGATGAAAATAAAATATTACCTCCATTTGCTATCTGCCTCGCCTGGTCGACCTGTTCCTGAACGTAATTCTCACGTCGAAACTAACCCAACATCTGTCGCAATGGTTGTACATTTAGTACCTTATCTTGTATTTGCCACCTTCTTCGCTTTGGGCAATCCCTTCTTTTGTGATCCATACTCACAAGTGAAACATCGACTTGAAAATATCCCTGTCTCCGACCACGACCCTGCTGACCTCCCCCATTGTTCCCTTGGCCCCGGATTCCATGAGGAACGGGATGTTGCTACTGTTGCTGAGGACCCTACTGGTCCTGTCTAAACCCCCCACTCTCAGGTCTGAAGACTTCTGATCTAAATCTCTTGGTCGGATCTCCCTGTCTGGCACCGTTCCCATCTACCTTCCAAATATGACTGGTCTCACTTTCTCGTTGTGGACAAGTTCAATATAATTGGTCCTACTCTCCACACGTAGGGTTCCTTTCTATTCCATCCCCCCATATCTGGCCCCACTGGACATATCGGGTGTCCTTCTCACGGACCTGGTAGTCTTAGCCCCTATTGCTACCCCAGTTATCCCTTTGGCTCTGCTGTACCAATGAAACTCGTTATTGGCCTTACTAGCCGTGAATGAATCCACCATCACTTGGTAAGAATTTAATTGATCTAAATCATTTAAATGGGTCTCCTACTGGGTATCCTTCTCGTTGTTCTTTACTAACACCATTTACTCTAGTCTTGTTATTCGACTAGATTCTCCAACCCTCTTGGCTCCCATCTCATGGAAGAATTTATATAAACTTATACTCGTACGACCATGATGACATCGTCACTGGTCATCCTAATCTTATTTTCCATGCATGCTTGTGTATTCTACTCACAAGTCCATTATCAACGGATGGAACCCCTTTTTATTCTTCGTAGCCCCTTCGTCGGGTAGGAAGTTTGGTAAATACGTCAACTTATCTGTCACGATCGATCTCTATCTGGCCTGCTGGTGATAAGTTTTAAAACTCCATTAGCATATTTGTCTGAATAGCAGATGGAAGATCTTACGGTCAAAACCGCACTCAAATTTCTCGTTATTAATGTATCTCTCAATGGTTCTGGTGACTGAATCCCATCACTACAACGCTGCTCTTATGAGAAAAAATAATTTTACTCAAAATTTAATCTTGGGTTTCGCTGCACTCCACCCTATTTAGTTGCCTTTGGATTATATCCTTCCAATGGCCCGTCACACTTCTTCTTTTCTTCGAATCCTTATAGATGTCTCTTCGAAAGAGTACTTCCGACTCTCCCCCTTTGCCAACTACGCTGGGTGAGTCTGAAATTGTACCACCGTTATCTACTACAGTGCTTAGGGAAGCTACTGCTCCCGAGTGATTATCCTATTATCACCTCCTGAATAATAATCATGTTGACTTCTATCGCGATCACCATTCCCAGAAAATTATATGTCTTTTCCTCAGCCTCTCCTCTCGTAGTCCTTCTAAATTCCCTAGTTGGTCGCCCTATATTGTTCGGCGTATTAAGCCCAATCAAACTCGTATATGAGTCACATTAACTATACTTAATAGAAGGAGAACGTAAGTCGCATAAGTCTAGGAATACAAAAATCCTACAATAAGGCTCTATATCAAAGAATGCTAAGCTGAAACTTAAAAATCCGCACTGATCCTAAGGACACTAGAACCTGATACTCTGATACCATCTGTGACATCCCATCTATCTAAATACAGAGTGATCAATACTTTATAAAAATAAAACATGAATCTCATCTGGTTCATTCTTAGCATCACTGTCGAAAACATTTTAAAGTTTACTAACCACCTAGTATTCAAAATGTTGGTGCCAATTTGTTTTTTCTTTCATTAGACAACATCATGCGAAAATAAATATACAAGAACCAAACCATCCACGCAGTAATAATAATCTAAACCAATCACAAGACAATTAACTGAATTAAATAATACCAAATCAACCATTCATTCCTAATACATAAGTCCAACTAAACATCTATTGAAATAAAACTGAATCCACAAATACAAAGTCTGATAAACTCAATAAATGAACCAACTTAAGGGGAGACATGCCCAAATGAAATAACTGAAACTGCATCCTACTCTAGGAATGAAGTGACTGAAGTGTCTAATCCAAATCTTACAAGCATCCATAAGTACTGTTGCTACGCATCCCTGAAACGGATCATCTATCTTGGCATCCCCGTAGATGGACATCTAAAAGGTTTTAAAAATATTTTGCAAACTTGTCAGAGCCTAAAACTTTTGAAGACATTTAGATCGCAATTTAAAAGCAGTAATTGATTACATATGTTAGTTCAACGCACACTCCCTTGATTTCCTCACCTGTCAACTAATGTGCATGCCTAACGTCATATACCTAGCTATACTACCCAACCCAACTAGGTCTCATCAATAACTATCTAACCACTAACATGTTTAGCTCCCCCGTAATGCCCATACCACATGCCACAGTATTCCAATCTTTACTCATTAAGTCCTTAGTTAATTATCTCTTTAACTTCGCCCGTACTGCTCATACAGTACACTATAGTAGCACTAATAATTAACACTCCTCGTATGGTATTATTACGCCAAAATTAACATTTCACGTATGTTATCATTAAATCATTGTTAACATTTCACGTATGTTATCATTAAACCCTAGTTAACATTTCATGTATGTTATCGTCAAACCATTTCATTAAGTTGCTCTACTTAAATCATCATTATATATACACTATCTAACTTTGCTACTATCACATACTAAGTATATTATCTCGTAATTATATTCACTTTTAGATATACACTACATATCCTTCCTACATCATACACAAGTAGGATAAATACACATGCATGTATATATATGTCACACTATCTATATATACATCTCCATTATCCCCGGTTAAGAATCGCGGGGGGATACTCTGCTATCAAGTCCATGTACCTCTCGTACCAAATCAGGAACTATCGGTTCAGATATCACCCTCAAACCATAAATCAAATTAACACATATTGGAGGAGAATATAGTTCTAAGCCTTTGGGCTAAGCGCACACCTAACACAACCAAATGACCGGCCACACTATCATATACACAAGTAGTGCTCAACCCTAAGTTTTATATTCTAAGGCACAAGTCTAAAATCCCCCCAACGGGCTGATCACGATAAGACTGTCCACGATGTGGAACCTCCCGTGATAGAAGGTAGCGTAGGTATGTTCACACATAAGAAAGAACATATTAGGCATACACACAACCTATAAATATAATCCGTATAGGAATACACTCAACCATTAATATAGCTCATATATGTATACACTCATCCTATAATATAGTCCGTATAGGTATACACACAACCTATAAATATAACCCGTACGTAATATATCTCTCGAATACTCAACGTATTATCGATATACGATTCTAACTCTCTATCACATTTTCCTGAGCATTAATCTCTAATAGAAAGGTATTATTTATCCCTTACGTTATTTTCGTAGCTATTTCACCTATGCACTACTAGTCAAAATCATAGGTTCACTCATCTCCGAGTGGCCCGTTTCAAATCTCGAACATTCAATAACTATAGATGCAATCCCAATTATCCCTAACCTTATCTCACTTCAATTTATGTAAACCTAATCCTCAACATAGGCCTATTGACATTCAATATAATCTTCTTTATCATTTATAGATAGTCTAAAAGTCCCCCCATTAATCACTCAAAATTTTTAGGGTTTAAACTGAAATGATATGCCCAAAGTGTACCCCCGAACTCGGAGTCAGCAACCTCGGCCAAGTTTACAGTCGAGTCATCAGGAAGATCATAATAGACACCAGAGAGGTGGTCATTCACGAGGTTGATTCCATATTGATGAACCTCGGTTCATCATCAGCTGAGGTCAGCAACAATCTTATGGGCATAATCCTGGCCACTCTCATACTCTGTCACAACTGACAGTGTCATAAGACTCCTAGTATACAAACTCGGCTCACCCCTAGGCCGATGTCACACTTATTATTGGAAAACTAAATAAACTCTTTAACTTACTAACATCATACTCACCTGGGCCGAAGTTCCAACTGATGATGTCACAAGTCCGAGTATACGCAAGCATATGGAAGACTTGGAACACGTGGGAAAAACCGTTATAACCAAATCATTCCCCTCACATAAAGGAATATTTGGTCATCATTATCTATATGTGGCACAACCATGTGTCCACATCTGATTAGTTTTATCACCATGCATATGCTCATGGCATGTATGGGAGGTGCACTACACCCCCCAAGCACTATATATACATATTTTCCTCTACCTTGTAAGGGGATCGCATATTAAAAACCCTAGAAAAAATTCTATTAAGCTACACAGTAGAGAGAGAAAGTGAGTGAATTGTATCACAAAGGCCATTACAGCCCTTCTTTTATAGTGAAGGTCACTCACTTGCACAGTGGACGTAGGCTATTTGGATGAACCACTTTATAGCCTGTCTTATTCTCTCTTTGCCTCATCTCCTTCTATCGTTATACTGCATATATCACCATTATTGAACGGTTATTGAGCTCATACACTTACATTGATTTTGTGGTGCTATTTCTAGCATCATCAATCTGGCTCCGTTTGTGGGAATGTAGATAGCCATCTACTTCCTGTCTTAGCTTACCCTTCACCAGATTCTCTGGTGGTGGTCCAACCCACCATTATTGGGCTTGAACCACCATTGAAGGAGCTCTGGTTGAGGTTGTTCAAGATTTTCTTATCTTAGCCAACTCTACTAGTTCGCCTGTGATATGGCGATGGATCCTCCTCCTCCTCCAAAAAATCAACTGGCACCACCAAGAGGTGGTGCTAGATCCAGTCAAGTACCCCCTCAGTGAGAGATGGCTTAGATGGCTATGGAGCTCTGTTTTCTTATTGCTAGCCAACAACAAATGTAGAACCAGTTTTCCATGATCAAACAAAATTTTGCATCCAGGATCGGTGGCATTAGAGATGGGTTTATAACCCCAGCCGCCGGAAGAGACGTTGGTGATCAGCTAGCCAGGGGTCCACCCCAGGCTCCAGTGAAGGATCTTTATCCTCATCAGAGAAGGAGAGATGTTGCTGACCCTAGGCATTTACGCCTGGGGAAGGAGGGTCATGACCTCCAAGACGAGCGATATAAGGATGACCCCTCTGAAGACGGGGAAGAAAGGGATTGCTAGGATCCCTATTGCATATCTAGTAATACCGTTCATCCTCTACAGCAGAGCCGGGACTGTAGGCTGAGCCGAGAGCATAGGAAAAGCTTAGATTATAGACCAAAGGAGTCAGCCTTAGATAAGCTGAGCAGAGGGTCGACCTTTGACAGTCTCGGCCCACAAGTGGATCTGGGGAACCGTTTTTACAGATCAAGGAGTGTCGCTGGCTCAAGGAGGAATGGAAGGAGGGACGATTATAGACCTCCTCAAGGTCAAGAATATCAAAGAGAAGTCAACTTCTGACTAAGAAGTGGAGGTAGGGAACCCTCGGCTCGACCAACTAACTGAGAAAGGTCATGTCAGCCAGACAATAGAGAAGGGGTAGGGGATAATGTCGTCCCGACCAATGCCGACGTTGTAGCTGACAGACCCTGGAATGAGTCCATACAAAGACTGGAGAACAAGATAGGAGATATCATAAAAAGCCGAGACCCTTTGCAAACGGGTTACACTCAAGGCTCACCCTTTGTTGCAAAGATCATGGGCTACCCTACCCCAGCCAAGTTCAAGCTGCCGGTGGTCACCCCCAAGTATGATGGGAGTACCAATTCGGTCCACCATCTAGAGATGTATCAGTCAGCTTTCGACATCTACTCAATAGCTGATGAGATGAGATGCAGAGCCTTCTCTAGTACATTGACTGGGGCAACCCACATATGGTTCACCTCTCTCCCAAAAGGTTCAATTGCAAGTTTTAAGTAGTTGGCAGACAACTTCATCCATAATTTATGTTTTGGGGTGAAACCTCGGAAAAAGATGACACACCTATTGTACGTCAAATAGGGGAAATATGATACCCTGAGGGAGTACATCACCCGCTTTAATAAGGAGAATTTGGAGGTTGAAGACTATGAAGAGAGCATTGCAATGACATCCTATTGGGAGGGCTTCAGAAAGGAAATATTCTTTAAAAATTAGTCAAATACCCTCTAAAGTTCATGCAGAGGAAGAAATGGTCGCCAAAGGAAGTGAAAAGGAGAAAGCCCACAACAGTGGAAGGCTTTAGAAGTCAAAAAGGAAAGATGGCAGGAAGAGACCAATGAAGGATAAGTTTGCAAACTAAACCCCTATGACGGTGAGTTGTGAACACATTCTGAATGAAATCAAGAATGACCGATCTCTCAGGTGGCCCGAGAGGTTGAAGACTGCTCCTCACAAAAGGAATAAGATTCTATGGTGTGAATTCTACCAAAATCACGGTCATACCATTAAAAGATGCTTCGCTCTCAAGGATAAGATTGAGAAGATGTTAAAATTTAGAAAGCTGAGGAAGCATGTTGACAAGAATGGTTCAGGTAGAGCCCGGGAAGACGAAGGCTGAGATGAGCCCAGGAAGAAGAGGGCTGATAGGTGTAAGGAGGACGCCCTGACCAAACGGGATGACCCTTCAGAAGACGATGATGATGATCTAAACCTCCCGCCGAAAGATAATAATGTCCCTGTGAAAAGGCTCAATATGATCTCATTTAGGGTGAATATGATATGTGGAGGCCTGGAAGGAGGAGGCACTGAGGTGGCTAACCAGAAGGCACATGTGGCCAAGGCTAAAATAGTGATGAAGGCATATAATGTGAACTTAGCCTCTGTTAATGATAAGCCAGAGAAAAGGAAAAATGTGTACATGGACAACTTGGTGGTCGGCTTCTCAAGGTTAGATTTCAAGAACATCCTAGCCCCTCATGATGACCCCCTAGTTATTACAACCAGGGTACATGGATGCGAGGTGCCAAGGATCTTGGTCGACAGAGGAAGCTATGCAGATGTTATGTTCTGGACATGTTTAAAAGGTCTCGGACTTATCAGAGCCAGGCTCATCCCATACCATCACCCCCTAATAGGTTTTAGTGGGGAGAAGTTCCAGCCACCGGGTATGTGAGAGATGGACGTCAGAATGAGAGACATATGGCTGAAGAGGTTGACCAAGAAAATTAACTTTTTCGTGATGGATGAAACCGTCTTCTCGGCGTACAACCTAATATTAGATGAGTAACACTCAAAGAGTTTGACGTCGTGCCATAGACAATCCACCAAATAATAAAATTACTAACTCTTAATGGAGTAGGGGAACTTCAGGGTGACCAGACGACAACACGAGAGTGTTACTTCAATTCGGTTGAGGAAAGAGAAGTTCACAAAAGTCCATAGCCACATACAACATCGACACACTAGACCCTAGAGATGAGACAAAATTAATAAAAGGGGAGGCAACTGAAGAGGTAGAATCCATCGTCCTCAATGAGGATGAGCCGAAAAAAACCGTCCAGATTGGAAAATCCCTAAGAAAAGATGTAAAGGAAAAGATGATAAAACTCTTAAAGGAAAGTCAAAGTGTCTTCGAATAGAGCCACGAAGATATATCAGGCATAAATCCTTATCTTTTATGCCATAAGCTAAATGTAGCTGATGATGCTAAGCTAATACGGTAGAAGAGAAGAATCTACTCCTGAGAGAAGTACGAGGTTATTCGGGAAGAAGTAAAGAAGTTGTAGAAAGCTGATTTCATAAGGAAAGTAATATACCTTGATTGGTTGGCCAATGCAGTCATCGTCCCCAAAGCTAATGGTAAATGGATGATGTGTGTCGACTTCACAGATCTAAACAAGGCATGTCCTAAAGATAAATTCCCTTTACCCAGAATTGATCAAATAGTTGATGCTACTGCTGGCCATGAGCTGATGAGCTTCATGGATGGTTACTCTGGATACAACTAGATTTCTATGCACCCGAACGATGAAGAGAAGATTACCTTCATCACCGACATAGGGACTTACTGCTACAAGGTCATATCCTTTAGACTGAAGAATGGCGGGGCTACCTATCAGAGACTTGTTAATAAGATATTTAAAGATAAGATAGGGAAGGCGATGGAGGTATATGTTGACGACATACTTACCAAAAGTCTGAAGGCCGACACTTTTGTGGCTGACCTCAGGCAAACTTTTGATATAATGGATAGATACAGAATAAATCTCAACCCAGCTAAGTGTGTCTTGGCGTAGGAGAAGGGAAGTTTTTGGGCTTCATCGTCAATCAGAGGGGGATAGAGGCCAACCCTGAGAAAATCAGATCTTTGGTGGAGATGAAGACCCCAACTACGACTAAATAGGTTCAGAGGCTTACACAAAGAGTTGCTGCTCTCAACAAGTTTGTCTCCAGAGCAACTGATAAATGCCTTCTTTTTTTCAAAATTCTCAAAAAAGATTTTGAATGGGACGAAGAATGTGAGAGAGCCTTCTTAGAACTAAAGTCATATCTCGGCTCTTCACTTCTACTATCCCATCTTATTCAGGGAGAAAAACTCTATTTGTACTTGGATCTGTCTGAGTTGGCTATAAGAGCCACAATAGTACGAGATGACGATGGAGTGCAGAGACTAGTATACTTCAACAGCAAAGCCCTGCAAAGAGCAGAGAAGAGGTATCCCAAAATGGAAAAGCTGGCCTATGCCCTCATCCATGCCTCAAGAAAGATGAAGACATATTTTCAAGCCCACATTATGGTCATCTTGACTGACTCCCCCCTCAGACAGGTCATCCATAAGCCTAAGAAATCATGTAGATTAATGACATGGGCTATTGAACTGGGAGAATACGCCATAGTCTATCAGCCAAGGATGGAAATCAAGGGTCAGGCGTTAGCTGATTTTGTGGCAGAATTTACTTGGGACGAGGTTGACGGTGAAGAGGTTTAAGGTTCGGCCATAAGTAGAAACACCTCCAGGTCTGCAGTGGCTGAGACATAAGTGGAAAGACCAATGACCGCAAAGACAGACAATGGTCGGTCAAATGAAGAGAAGAAGGTTCGACCAAGAGGAAGGTCGACGGAGACGAATATAGATCGTCTTAACATGGCTCACATCGAAAAATTTCTACTTAGGAAAGGGGTGGTAGAAGAATCTCAATTCTCAAAAGGTGTAATGTGGAGCTTGTTTATTGATGGGTCATTGTGCGAAAGTGGAAGTGGAGACAGCTTGATTATATCGTCACCGGATGAAATCGATACAGAGTATGCCCTAAGATTCAGTTTTAAAGCTTAAAATAATAAGTCAGAGTATGAGGCCCTTATAGACGGATTCTCCTTCACCAGAGGACTTAAAGCCGACCAACTTCTGGTCCATAGTGACTCCCAACTGGTGGTTAACCAGGTTCTGGGGGTATATGAGGCTAAGGATGACAGAATGGAAAAATATCTGATGAAAGTGAAGTCAATGATGAAAGACTTTGTCGAAATAAAAATGAAAAGAATCCCTCGGCTGGAAAATGGTTGAGTCGACGCTTTGGCAAGGCTAGCCTCATCCATACGTACAGAAATAAGGAGGACAGTCCCAGTTAAGATCCTTCGGCGACCGAGCATAGAAGAAGAAGACTAGGGTCCAGAGTAAAGCTTTAATTTGAACTTGGGACCATCTGAGATGGATCCTTTTATTTAGTATCTCAGAGAGGAAAAGCTCCCATATTCAAAGGCCGAGAGACGAAAGTTGAGGTATAAGGCTGAAAATTTCTCTATCTTAGGAGATGTGCTGTACAAAAACAATTTTCTTCTACCTCTGCTCCGATGTGTCCATCCAACCGAAGTGGATTATATTCTAAAAGATGTTCAGAAAGGGTCTTGCGCAAGTCACATTGGAGGAAGGTCACTAGATAAGATAATTATCACTCAGGGGTATTGGTGACTGACCTTGGCTAAGGATGCAACCGAATATATGAAGAAATGTGACAAGTGCTAGCGATTTTCCATCATCCCTCATCAGCCTCATCAACCTATGACATCTCTAACCTCACCATAGCCATTCGCAGTATGGGGGATTGAACTGGTAGGACCTTTTCCAAGGGCAATTGGCAACTACAAATACCTGATTGTTACGATAGATTACTTCTCAAAATGGGTGGAAGCCGAGGCCATGATCATGATCGCTATCACATAGAAGAAGACCTTCCAGTTTATATAAAAGAACATCATTTGCAGATATGGCTTGCCCAATACTCTTATCTCTGATAATGGTACCCAGTTCAATAACATCTCCTTGGGAAGCTACTGTAAGAAGATCGACATCAAATAGTTCTTCTCCGCACGAGGCCGACCCCAGGCTAATGGGCAGACTGAGGTCACAAACAGGACCATCTTTGATGGGATTTAGAAGATATTGGAGGATGCCAAGGGACAATGGATTGAATAGGTACACGCTATGTTGTGGGCGTATAGAATGAAAACCAAAACACCGACGGAGGAGACCCCATTTATGTTAGCATACGGTTCAGAGGTGGTAGTCCCTACCGAGATTGGTCTACAACACACAGAGTTCAGACATATAACCATGAGGCAAACACGATCAAAAAAATACTTAACCTTGATTTGATTGAGGAAAGAAGATAGGATGCTGAAGTCAGAGTGGAAGCCTATCAGTAGAGGACGACCAGGTTCTACAATAAGAGGATAAAACCAAGGCCGATAGCAATGAGAGACCTAGTGGTGAAGAATACCTGTCAAAAACCGAACAAACTTCATGCAAACTGGCATGGCCCCTATAGAGTTAGTGATGAAGTTACCCTAGAATGCTTATTATCTGAAGAAATATTATCAATAAGGTTGTAGTTTCTCATTTTCTATTTGTAATACATGTGTTTGAGAAAGAAGAGTGAATATTAATGAGAATCAAATTTTCCTCATCATCTTTGTTCTTTCATGTGTTAAATTATTTGATCAAATGAGATGAAAACATCATTAATTTGGTGATCTCAGACCTTAAAACATCATTAATTTGGTGAATATGAGATGGAACATCATTAATTTGGTGATCTCAGACCTTTAACATCATTAAATTGGTGAATTATAAGAGGGGACATCATTAATTTGGTGATCTTAAACCCCCAAAACACCATTAATTTGGTGAAACTATGAGGATAAACATCATTAATTTGGTGATCTCAGACCCTAAAATATCATTAATTTGGTGAATATGAGATAGAACATCATTAATTTGGTGATCTCAGACCTTTAACATTATTAAATTGGTGAATTATGAGATGGAACATCATTAATTTGGTGACCTCAGACCCTAAAACATCATTAAATTGGTGAATTATGAGATAAAACATTATTTAGTTGGTGATCTCAGACCCTAAAACACCATTAATTTGGTAAAATTATGAGGTAAAACATCCTTTAGTTGGTAATCTTAGACTCTTAACATTATTTATTTGGTGAAATTTGTGGTGAGTAAATGGAACATCATTAATTTGGTGATCTTAGACCCTAAAAAACCATTAATTTGGTGAAACTATGAGGATAAACATCATTAATTTGGTGATCTTAGACCTTTAACATCATTAAATTGGTGAATTGTGAGATAAAACGTCATTTAGTTGGTGATCTCAGACCCTAAAACACCATTAACTTGGTGAAATTATGAGGCAAAACATCATTTAGTTGGTAATCTCAAACTCTTAACATCATTTATTTGGTGAAATTTGTGGTGACTAAGTGGAACATCATAGGCTACAGAGTAACAAAATATCATAGCAAGCAATAAAAATGAGGAACAGTGGAATCTCATTGTACTCATAACTAGCCGAGGTTGAAGAGTTACATGCAAAATGTCAGGAAAAAGTTACAACCATAAGTTCATAAAAAGAATGACCATAAAAAGCTTCACAAAAATTTTAACAAGCAGGAGAGCCCTCAAAGCTTGGTTTGTCCCTCGGTAGGAGCCAACCCATGAACAACTGGATTTGTTTAGTTGAGGCCAAGGTTTGTGACTACAACCTCTCCTTCATGTTGAGCAACATCTTCACTCTCCCTGGCTTTCAGGGGGCTTGTCTCAGCTGGACCACCTTTTTCCACTTCCTTTAAAGCTTGAGCAAATGAGCGTCGCCAAATCCGAGACAAGCAAAGTCCTCAGCAGTCAAGCTCCCAGAATCACCCTGTTTAAGAGCAGCCCATCGTCCAGTTGCCTTAATGCCTCTTTCCAAGTATTCAATGCCAAAGCTAACAAACTCATTAGAGACTTTGTAATCCTTAATGATGTAATCTGAAGTGTCAGCCATCGCATACTTAATAGTAACATCAACCTTTGATCCAAGGCTCTCATCCTTTGCCTTCAAAGCCTTTTTATGATCCTCCTACACCTGAGTGATTTGGTTATCTCTATCCTTCACATCCCTTTTAAGCTTCACCACCTCGGACTTGAGCTCGGCCTCTGTTTTCTCAGCATCTCTACCCCTATGAATCAAGGGTAACCTTTTTAAGGTCCAGTCAGCTAGACAATTAAGATACGCTTCACCCTATAGTAGAAATCATACATATAAAAAATGACGATATATAAAAAGTAGAGATACCACTTATCTTCCTCAGAGGTACCTGAACTTCCTTGTGAATCGCAAACTCGGCCAGCAAAGGAACATCCAAAGGTTGAAGAAATCGCTTATCTTCCTCAGTCATAATACGACCGATTGCATCATTGGCCTGAATGCTATGGCCGATCATTCTGACACCTATCTTTAGTTACGACAGTCGAGAAACCAAAGTGTTGTCAGTGGAAATTGGGATGTCACTGTCGGGAGCTAGAACTTTTCCAGGTTTGGTGTGGGCAGGATTGACAGGAGCCTTTCTTTTCTTGGAAGCATCGGCCTTTCTTATTTGCACCGGGGGAGGTACATTCTCACCACCATGTCTCTCCATAAGATTCATAAGGCTTGGGACCGACATTTCCCAAAGCTCTTCAGAGATACCCTCTGGTCGCCCTACAAAAGAGAAAAATCTCAGAGTTAGAAAATCAGACAGATTAAAGGTATGAGATATAACTTAAGGAACATTTTTAAAACTTACAAAGCTATTCTAAAGGGCCTCCCCCTAAAACTGTCTGAGAAAGGTAGTAAGGGTTCATTAGATGTTCATATTTGACGAGACGACCATTCTTTCCCTAACTACAAAGGTCATTCACATCCTTATAGTTATCCTGGCTTAAACCAGGGTCGTCTTTGGCCACATGGGAGACCTTAGCCCACCTCATAGGGGTACGTGGATTAGATATTCCACAAGCCTCATTTGGGCAAAACTCCCAAGCCCAAAAAAGAAGAAATACTGAGGTTTCCAGTTGTGGTTGGAAGTTTACGTAAATAAGAGCATTTTTTTCTTGGATTTCCTCACTAAGAAGTGGTAATAGACGGGGTGATTTTTGGCAGACGAGGGAGTGTAGAACGCAGTAAAAACTCTCTTTGGAAGGTCTGTATGGTGAACAACCTTCCAAATGATGATAGACCAATCATGACCCTCCATTCATTGGGGGATAGTTGGTAAGGGGGGAGGTTTATAGGGGAGAGAATTGCTCGGATAGTTGGGTGAAAGGGTAAATGAAAACCTAGTTTAAACATCTGCTCATAAACATAGTTTTTGCCCTCTCGACCATCAAAGTCCCTCTCCTCCTTCAGAGGTCTCCTCAGGGTTATAGAAGAATCAATGGAATACAAGTGTCTAAAGACCAGAAGGTTGTATTCAGTCACAATGCTCTGATATCCATCAGTGTCAGAGGTATCGAGTTCACTCTCTTCATCGTCATCGTCCTCAATAACCTCAGCCTGATAACAAGTGGGGACACCACTGGGGAATCTCTCTGCGAACTCAGTACCATTGGGTGCCAATAGAGGAATGGCACCAAAAGGAGGGGGAAAAGGTACATTCAGCTCAAAAATTTCTATAAAAGGGGATATGCGTGAAGGCCCAGTATCTTTGTAAGATGAGGAACGGTCTGAAGCCTCTTCTTCCTCAGAAACTCCACTTGGTTTAGGGGAGTAATCCATGGCCTCTTGAAAAGAATCTATGCTATCTGCAGCTTCAGATGTGGACATGGGATCTGAAGAAGATGTCTCCGACATAAGTTCGGAGACCTCGATAGCTTCAGGGCCTATAAAAGATAATGGAGGAGGAAAAATCGATCGAAGGGGAATAGCGTCGGTCTTACAAGCCTTGGCCTGGGCTAAATCAATTTGTCTGATTTTTTCAAAACACTACTCGTGAACAATTGGAAACTCTTCAGCAAGTTTATACAAAGGTCTAAGCATCCGATAGACGACACTACACTTGGAGCAGTTCAAGCTAAATAGACAAACATGTCAATTATTTCTAACACCTAGGTAAATGGATCAAAGCTTAGAATTCAAAGGGGTTTTCATTAAGAACACCAAGAACATTCAAAGATTATGTCATCAGAAAATATGATAGTAGGGTTTACCGAAAAGCCTAAAAGTGGGAGTTTTTGGCTAAAACAACCTCGGGACAACCTAGTATGGATCCAAGGTCACCCACCCATTGAAATTTTAACCTTATAACCACCCAATAATGGTGGAAAACCTAATAAAAAAAGGAGAAGCTCACCAAAAAATCAAAGCAGTAAATTAATGCTTAGAAATAAAAGAGGAGGGGTTGCAGAACAATACCTGATTGAGCTTGAATGAGGAAGGAAGGGGTAAGGACAGAGAACCTTGAAGAGCAGGAAAGATATGAAGGATTTTTAGAAATAGTTGCAGAAGAAACTATAAGCGTGAAAGTGAAGGAAGAAGAAAGAAAATAAAGGGGAAAATGGTATTTAAACCATTGCAATGATGAGGCTCAAATACTAAGGAAATCATCATTACACCAAGAACCCCTAAAATACATCATCAGATCAATCATTATCTTGGGGCAGACGCAAATCACTTCAAAGGTTGACATGTGTCCAAGGGACAACTCCACACCCGAAGATACAAAAACATCCCTTCATCTGCCTGACCTATATACCCCTCAGCCACCTATTCACATAGAATACTAAGGGATAGGGGTGATTGATATGCCCAAAGTGTACCCCTATACTCGGATTCAGCAACCTCGGCCAAGTTTATAGCCGAGTAATCAGGAAGAACACAATAGCCACCATAGAGGTCATCCTTCATGAGGTCGACTCCATATTGATCAACCTCGATTCATCATCAACCGAGGTCAGTAACAGCCTTATGGGCATAATCCTGGCCACTCTCATACTCTGCCACAGCCGATAGTGTCACCAGACTCCTAGTATACAACCTCGGCTCACCCCTATGGCCGAGGTCACACTAATGATTGGCAAACTAACTCGACTCTCGAACTTACTAACATCATACTCAGTTGGGCCGAAGTTACAACTGATGATGTCACAGGTTCGAGTATATGCAAGCATATGGAAGACTTGGAACACGTGGGTAAAATCATTATGACCAAATCATTACCCTCACATGAGGGAATATTTTGTTATCATTATCCATATGTGGAATAACCTTGTGTCCACATATAATTGGTTTAATCCCCATTCACATGCTCATAGCATGCATGGGAGATGGACTACACCCCCAAGCACTGTATATACATGTTTTCCTCTACCTTGTAAGGGGATCGCATATTAAAAACCCTATGAAAAACTCTGTTAAGCTACACAGTAGAAAGATAAAGTGAGTGAATTGTATCACAAAGGCCATTAAAGCCCTTTTTTTATAGTGAAGGTCACTTACTTGCACAGCGAACACATGCTATTTGGCTGAACCACTTTATACCCTGTTTTATTCTCTCTTTGCCTCATATCCTTCTATCGTTATATTATCTATATCACCATTATTGAATTGGTATTGAGGTCATACACTTACATTGATTTGATGGTGCTATTTTCAGCATCATCAAGAAAAATCTCACAATTCTGGCAAACCAAATCGATTCATCCAAGGGCTGAATATATTCGCCTTACCGAATCGATTCTCCCTTGGTCCTAATTGATTCAAAATGTAGTAGGTACCTTCTTCATCCTTACATAACTAAATTTTAACCATTTTAACCAAAAATTCCTTCATATAATCTTCCCAAGCTCCATTATAATTTATCCCAACATTATATAAGAGTATATACATTAATTCTAATGAATCTTTATCATCAAACATAATTAAGTCCCAAAATTCTCAAGCTTTCTTTAAGGTTTTTCCACCCAAAACCCTAGTTCACGTTCTTCATACATAATCAATATTTTTCCCAGATTTCTGCCATAAGATTTACACATACGAATCTGATTTCGTGTCCTCTACCTATGTGGGATTATTCTACATGCATTCCTATCCCAATTCATGACTTTATTCACTCTAAACTTCAAGAACACAATTAAAATCATGATATTATAATCCCTACACTACATGGGTATTATAACTAAATAAAAGACATGTAAGATAAACACTTTCCTTGAGATTGTTGGTCTGATTTGTGCAGAAAGATGGTGGAGTTGTCTTTATCTCCTTTCGATCTATACTCTGGTGGTGGTGGTGTGGGGAGCCTTGGAATCCTTAACCTTCCTCCTCTAATGGAATCTCTCTATTTTTCTGACTACTAACCCTATCACCCTCAATATACATGCTAATTTAACCCTAGTAAAATCGTTGGTCCCTTTACTTTAAAAAGCCAAAAATCCAAAATACCCTTTCGGGGTGCCGATTTTGCCTAAAAATGCCCTGGGACCCAATCCAAACCTCGAGTCCACTTTTCTAACAATATCGAACCTTTCGGACACGTTGGTTTACTCAAAATGACCATTTCGATGACCCATAAACAAATTTCATTTTATCTCATAATTTAAGTCCCAACATGACTGACACGCGCGTCCCGACTAAATTACTGTAACTGCCGCATTTCTCAGTCACGATAATCATAATGCGTTCTTACTAATTTATTACTCCTTCAATAAGTAATACTCAATATACTTAATACAAATAAATATCAACCCTTATCACGCTATTTAATATTTATTTTCATTCGCATTATTTTTCCATTTTAATTTAATTGATCCCCATATAAAAATCACTAAAAATTACGGGGTGTTACAACATACTTGGTCTTGGGTCAACGAGGCTGAGGAGTGGGATATCAAGATCATCTAGGAGCATTCTCACCATCAGTAGAATAAGTGGGGGAACCTTAGAAAAAGTCAAGTCACGATTAGTGGGGTAGTAGATCAAGTTTTTACTTTATGCTTAAGCCTTTTATACTTGAGTTTTGTATATATATATATATATATACATATGTGATCTTTCTGGGGTGTGTATACGTGGTATTGAGTGTGTGGGCGCCCTAGTCATCGCATGTTATGGTAGGCATATGTAAGCCTTGTTTCTTTTATCTCGTGATGATACGAGTGCGGTCTAGTTGTGTATATGCCTATGGAATTTGTACTTCATTTATGTTTCGACATTAAGCTTTAGTAGATTCCGAGGATGTAATTTTTGTATTAGTGGGGAAGACTACAATGCCCGTATTTTTGTGACCTTTATTTATTATTTATTAAGTGAGAAATAAATTAATAAATGAGACTAATTATTACTTGTCTGATTTGGTAATAATAAAATGCATGATTTATATGGTAATTAAATTTTCATGTAATATGATTTCTGTGCCACGTTTTACACATAATTAATTGGGGATATTAAATATATGGTTTTCCACTATGTGTTATTGTATAATAATTGCGTATTTTATTTATGCTATGAGTATTACAATATATGTGTAATGTATTATCATTTGGATGGGACTCTAGAGTGTCACGGGGACTCGAATATGTGTTTTTAATAGTTTGGATTGGGCCTTTAAGGGTAGGTATACCTTTTGGACAAGTTTTTAAGTGGTATGAGATGTATTATGGGCTCATTTAGTGGCCTAAAATTAGTACTTTTGGTGACCTACGGGTTTAGGCCTATTTCAAGGTGTTAACCCTCATTAGTTGCACACAATGCACATAAAATACAAACTCTAGCAACTCTAGAGAATTGGGATAACATGGGAGGAACTTTGAGGAGGAGGAGGAACAAGGGATCAAGAGGAAGAATCACTCGTTAATACAATTTAGACAAGAAATCTCTTGCTTTATCACTGTGTAATATGTAATTCGTTTATGATCTCATTGACATGTAATTATTTTGGAATTTAGAACCATGTTTAGAATTATAATATGATATCTTGACATATTTATTAATCGGGTTAATTTGCATTAGTTTAAATTAATTATGATTTTAAAAGACTTAAGTTTTTTGATGAAAAACCTTGAATTGGATCGTTTTATCATATGATTCTGTGATTATAACTCGTGTTTAGTATTTGATTTCTGTTATAAGTTGAATCCCTATGTTGATTTAATACATAGATATGATTTTATATATGTTATTCTCTACTATATATGCATGTGATAGACTATGGTCTGATTTGGGGTTTTGAAGGATTAGACCTTTAAATGATGCTATTCGATCATAAATCGCTAGGGAAAACTATTAAAGATCATCAATTCATAAATATAATTGAGTATATTGATGTTTTGAATATTGGTTGATAGCTTCATGGGTCAGCAATGGAGGTTGGGGGCCATTTGGATTGTTGTTGTCTAAAATTGGTGTGGTGTTCATGATAAGTCTTAGCTTAGTTACGCCAATAATTATCTATCATAGATAAAGAATAGGATATTACGAGCTAGAGAGAGATGAGAGGTAAGGAATACGACACATGTTTTTACACGTTTCAATCAATGAGGTGACTACATCCAGGGGTACTAAGTCACTAATGACTAGGATTGATTATAATCTCCCAAGTACCTCTCTAGGGTTGAGTCTATGCTATTTTGCACATGTACCCTAGTTGAGTGATGTAGTGGGTTATTTATTATTGGAGGCGGAATACCTTTATATGTCAGGTATTTACATCCTTTTACATTATGGATGACACCTAAGAGTGAGCTAGCATGTCCTCACATCCATGTACATGAGTGACTGTAGATATTCCCATGTATGCATGTTTTACTATATTGTTGGTTCACATTCGAAAAGGCGATCGACCATTCTACCGACTAGTGGAGATAATAAGTCGACCATAACAATATTACGAGATTATACATATGTCACATTCTCATTGGTCCATGACATACTTTTATTTTAGGTTATAACAAAAGTCCCCAACACTTTATTCTTTATTAGAGTGAACAGTGGATGGTAGAGTGAAAGGACAGAGTATTATCCATCAGGATTTTGTTGGATTTATGAAAGCTTTGGTCGTCACCCTCTTAGGGTGATTTTTTCATGTTATGGTATCTGGTCGGAAATCAATCTCTGGAAGTTTGCAAATTTTTGGTTTCGTTCCACTAGGCGGTGGAAATTTTATAAATAATTGTAAAAATAGCAAACCGTCTAGGGGTATGATGGAAATTTCATTCCTTTGGAATTGACATACCGCCAAAAATCGAAGCGGTGGGTACGTTTAATCATACCCTTTTCGTGAAAATCAGGAGACGCCACCGAGTTCTATAAAACGTCAATTTCCTCTTTCATTCACATCAATCTGAATTTCAAATCTTTTTCCTCCCTTTCAAGATTTTCATTCGCTATTTGTGAGAGTTGTTCCTCTTTACTATCTTTTTCACTATAAGAATCTCTCATTCATTGTATTTCTTTCTTCTTTGCCGAAAATATGGTGCACACTATGGATGAAAGTTCGTTGGAGCCCTTTAGGACTACCCATAGAATCCCTCCATGGGTAAGTCCTTGTGACCTTTGTGCATTAGAAGAGGGTCACTTGATCCCTATGATATTTATTGTTGAGTGTGGGGTGAGATTTTCACCCAATCATTTATTTTTAAAATTTTGTCAATATTTTGATGTGGTCCCTGCTCAAGTGGCCCTAAACAATTGGAGAGTTATAAATGGAGTAAATTGCAATAATGATAGTATGAGACAAATATAGTAATAAAGGAACTGGCGTAATGTTATAGTTGGGGAACTACAAATGAAAATATTTTTTACTTAAAGACGAGGTTCTCAAATAGAGCACTTATTGTGAACCTGTCTGATTCTAATAAGGATTATTGGGATCACGGATTGATAGTGAAGGGTTGGAAATTAGCCTCTCTTCCAGAGGGTGAGGAGTACATGGGACCCTGTTGTCCCCAAGAGGGTCAAGGCATAGGTCAGCACAAACACACACATCTTGAATATCTTGTTTTTCATCTTGTCTTGAATTTTTTAACGAACTCAATATTTATGTCTTTCTATCTTGCAGGGAAAAGGAAGAGAGACATTCCCTGTGTGTCTGAAGTTAATTTCATCGACCTGAAGATTGTTTGGTTCATGAAGCAGAGGATTAGTGAAGATCATCCTCACTCGGTCTATGTTTTTCTCGACTATCACATCTCCATCATCTTTTTTATTGGTCTCCCTATAAAAGACAGTGTAATAACTCCTATCAATCTAGAAGACCCTGCTTTGTCCTCTTCTAGTGCTGAATCTGAATCCTCCCCATAAGTAGAGGGGAATTTTTCATCGACGATCACTTCACCATCCATTGAGTCTTTGGACATAACCCTTGTGCCAATCAACATAAATTTTACAGAGATGGTGAAGAGGAAGATCCCTAACCTCTTAGCTGGATCCAAGTCCCTCCCTCTTGCTTGAAAGAAGTCTGATGTCGGCGGATCCAATTAACCTATTGTCATGGAAATCTCTACGAGAAAAAATAAAGAGCTCCAATTTAAGAGGTTGAAGAGGGGACTAACCCCCACTTTGGAGTTGGTAAAAAAATACCCCGTCAACAAGGGCAAAGGAAATGCCTTTTAAAACAGTTTTTGGAAAACTTTCTTTTCTGTTTCAATCTTGAACACTAGACTTGTTCAGATATTTACACAATTAAATGTGTCTACGTGAATACAATGTGAGTAGGTGTAAATGCGTGATTTTCAAAGTGATATGCACAATGAAGATTAGTTCCTGAAAATCACTTAAACAACCAAGAAATCATATACACAAAATATGACTGAAAATATATTCAGTAAACTCATACAGTCAAATATTCACAATCTTATTTTTCAGAAAACAAATATTAGATTAAATCAGATTTTAATCTAAAACCTTATCAAGACTATTTTCACAAATATTTCAGATTAAATAAAAAAAAGTCTTAAGCACTTAAGGAAATAATATTCAATCAAGATATTAAATCCTCATAAATCAGATCTCAAAAATATTAGGTAACCACAAACAATATAAATCTGAATATTATCAAAATATTTTCTGAAAAAACTGTTTTAAAACGAAATGTTTAAAAACATTCAAGATCTCACAAACAAGATATAAGCAGAATATTCACATATAAAAATTAATTTCGTGAATAGTGTGTGTTGTGTACAAATATTAGATCTAAAGACTGATCTAAATAAAACACACAAAAATGAGAGAAAACACTTACAAAAATGTTATAATCTTGAAAAATCATAAGTGAAGATTTAGAATGAGAGATGTCCAATCTTCATTTTCGTTTTGACAGAAATCAACACTTGAAGATGACAAAAAATATTTCTGGTTTAATCTCCCTCTCTTAAATTTTTGACAGAGTTTAGCTACAAAAATTATTTTCTCAGCTCTCTAACTATGAATACCCAATAGGTTCAATTTAAAGAAAAATAAAAACAGATTTGATTGGTGAAAAGGGATTCACAAAGATCACTAAATACACACCACAACCATTGATTAAAACAGATTTAAGGGCTCTCAAAGAAACTCAAAATATAATGTTAAAAACATGACACGTGTAATACAATCTGTTACACACTACCAAAATAATAAACAAAACAATTAAAATTGTGTCATTTTAATAGATTGTAAAAGCCAGCTGTAACAAACTAACTGAGATAACAAAATCGTTTTATTAAAAGGCCATCTGCAACTCATTTTAAAATATTACCATTGGGAAAAATTAAAAGCGTCGTCGTTTTGGAATAACAAATGAAATTAGATTCGGTTGTAAGAATAAACCCTATGCACAAAACAGTGGGCAACATCGTTTAAAATATAGAAAACGGTGAGTGGTTTTTATAAAAATCCGGACGACGTCGTTAAAAAAACGGTTTTTTAAGAAGAAAACAGTGGCCGAATTAATGACCTGTCAAGGACAAGTCGGTATATGACACGCCAACAACTTTAATAAAGCCTAAGGGGTCATATCGGCTATAGCTCAAATAAAAAAAGTGGACAATGAAGGTCTTTTGTAGACACATCGCTACAGGGCAAACAAAAAATCACACGCCAGCTAAGGCAAGGGTCAAGTCTAAATCATGCCAAGGAAAACAACTATGGGACAAACAAAAAGGGATGCCACGCATACAATTATACATATATAACCTATATATTAATATATAAGCAAACTGTTATATTGTAACAAGACACAAGGGGTCAAGTCTTTTGCAGGGACAAGACCTGCATTACTTTAAATCGGCCAACTCAGATAACATACACACATGCATATATATATATATATATATTAAACATACAACTATTTTAATAACAAAAAAAACCGTACGCATGTATGTATATTTTCATAATATAACAAAATTTAATTTTAACTTCAAAAAAAATTATTCTGCAACTTTTAAAAAAATATTTAATGTCAAAACTTATTTTAAAACAAATATTTTTCTAATAAAAATTTCAAATAACATTTTTGAACTCAAGAAGAATTTTATTATGACGAAACAAAACATTATCATAAGATATGATAAACAAAATGCAAATGCAACATGGTGTCGTGTCCTACGTGACCGAAATTCCTATGAGCCATAGAGAATAAAAAATACCTTTTCTGAAAGGACGGACTGAATCGAGAGCTCATTTGATGTGGATAAACAAGGAGAGCTTGGAGTCGATAGGCGAGACACAAACCTAAGTATATAAATATTTTATCAAAATTCATTTCCAACTAGATGAAGTCCTGTATAGCTAAAGCACAGAAAGCAAACCCTAGGTGTCCTCT
Source organism: Sambucus nigra (assembly GCA_949130495.1). Classification (NCBI taxonomy): domain Eukaryota; kingdom Viridiplantae; phylum Streptophyta; class Magnoliopsida; order Dipsacales; family Adoxaceae; genus Sambucus; species Sambucus nigra. Next base: position 531,668,266 of record OX422214.1, read on the forward strand.
ATATAAGAACCTTCAAACTCCCCCATTGGACTAATTTTGACAAAACCCTTGAGTATATCAAATGATATACTAAGGAAAAATAATTCCTAATATGTCCTATACAAAAGAGTGTCTAACTACCTACTGTAACACCCTGCCCCCCCCGGGGAGAGCGAACGGAGCGCTAATGCGATAAAATAAATCCAAATCCACAAGTGACAAGGTATAGAGCATCTAAATAAACCCAGAATAATATAAATCCACTAATCTCATTCTCTTCAATTACAACAAGTCTCTCGAATTAAAATTACAACTATCTAACTCGAATAAAAATGCTCTATACACCAATGAAATAATTATTACAATTCTTCCAACTTGTATTAAAATTCTTCCCAAACAATCCTCAGTAAAATCAATCTCCATAGCTCTCCAAAATCCACGCTAACCTGCCACTAGAAGAAAATATGGAAAAGTACACAATACGACAGGAAAGATGCTCAACAAATATATTAACGATGAACAAAGCGTAACAACACGAGTACGAATATTCAAATCAAAATTAAAATCTCAAAGCATTTATCAATATAATTATTCAACAACACTTTATCCGGGTTACCAGGCCTCACCACATCCGTATATGCTTTATCAAGCCATAGCCCGAGAAACAGGAATTTTGGCGGGTGCCTAACATCCGTGCCATATTAAAATCTCATGACAACATGCTCAACAATGATATAATGATACCACATGAATCAAAATAATTTCAACAATTATTTTCCAAATTTCAATGAATTTATCAATTCAAATATGAGTTCAATTAATAAGAATTCAAAGAGAATGACACTCGCGAGATTTAAGGAGCATATTGTGTAAAACCCCATACCTCAAACCATGATGAGAAACCAACGATCACATCCTCAAGATCAACACAAAAGATCTACAAAAGCTCCTCCAAGAACCTCCAACAAAATAGTCCCAAGAACACCTCTAATCTAAGGTTGGAACTAACAAATCTCAAGGGCCAATGTGTATATAAAAAGAAGAGGAATATAAAATATATTTACTGCCAAAATTTGTGCCAAAAGTATGTTAAAAGGTTTCCCACGACTTCCTTTTATAATGCAAAGAAATGAAGAGTTGGAATCCAAAAGACTCCTTTAAATAAGGCAAAGAAATGAAAAGTTGGAAGTTAAAACAACTCTAAGAGTTAAAAACATTTAAAAATCATTTTAAAATCCGTTTTAACTCTGTTTTCGAAACCATTTGAAATTCTCGCCTTTAAAAATAATAACCATCAAGCTTGAGAAATAAAAATAAATTTATCAAAAACTTTATTTTCCTCCATTTTCCAAAAAATAATTAAAATAGCCCAAAATTACGCGGGTTGTTACACATCCCCACTAACAATGGAATTTCGCCCTCGAAATTTGCCGAATGCCTAACTTTCAAAATCAGGCCACTATACTAACTCCAAAAATAATCTCGTCTCCAAAAATAATTCTTCACCTCTAATCTCGAAACCTATCATGAATATCACCTAAAATTTTCTATCTCCAAAAATTGCTAACCACGCAATGAATCCAAAACCCAAGCCCCGAGGGTTGCCGTATACCTAAGCTCTGATACCATTTGTAACACCCCGTCCGCCCGGGGAGAGTAAACGGAGCGCCACTATCGATAAAATAAATCAATTCCACAAGTGACAAGGTATAGAGCATCTAAATAAACCCACAATAATATAAATCCACTAATCTCAATCTCTTCAATTACAACAAGTCTCTCGAATTAAAATTACAACTATATAACTCGAATAAAAATGCTCTATACACCAATGAAATAATTAATACAATTCTTCCAACTTGTATTAAAATTCTTCCCAAACAATCCTCACTAAAATCAATCTCCATAGCACCCTAAAATCCGTGCTAACCTGCCACTAAAAGAAAATATGGGGAAGTACACAATACGATAGGAAAGATGGTCAATAAATATATTAACGATGAACAAAGCATAACAACACGAGTACGAATATTCAAATCAAAATGCAAATCTCAAAGCATTTATCAATATAATTTCTCAACAACACTTTATCCGGGTCACTAGGCCTCACCACATCCGTATAAGCTTTATCAAGCCATAGCCCGAGAAACAGGAATTTTGGCGAGTGCCCAACATCCGTACCATATTAAAATCTCATGACGACGTGCTCAACAATGATACCACATGAATCAAAATAATTTCAACAATTATTTTCCAGATTTCAATGAATTTATCAATTCAAATATGAGTTCAATTAACAAGAATTCAAAGAGAATAAAACTCGCCAGATTTAAGGAGCATATTGTGTAAAACTCCATACCTCAAACCATGATGAGAAACCAACGATCACATCCTCAAGATCAACACAAAAGATCTACAAAAGCTCCTCCAAGAACCTCCAACAAAATAGTCCCAAGAACACCTCTAATCTAAGGTTGGAACTAACAAATCTAAAGGGCCAATGTGTATATAAAAAGAAGAGAAATATAAAATATATTTGCTGACAAAATCTGTGCCAAAAGTATGTTAAAAGGTTTCCCACGACTTCCTTTTATAATGCAAAGAAATGAAGAGTTGGAATCCAAAAGACTCCTTTAAATAAGGCAAAGAAATAAAAAGTTGGAAGTTAAAACAACTCCAAGAGTTAAAAACATTTAAAAATCATTTTAAAATCCGTTTTAACTCTGTTTTCAAAACCGTTTGAAATTCTCGCCTTTAAAAATAATAACCAACAAGTCTGAGAAATAAAAATAATTTTATCAAAAACTTTATTTTCCTCCATTTTCCAAAAATTAATTAAAATAGCCCAAAATTACGCGGGTTGTTACACCTACCCATCCTAGAAAAGAAAAGACACAACTCAGGACAACCGACGATAATACCTACAACACATAAATACACTTTCTGCCGAGAAATCAAGTTAGTAGCATTTGCTCTACCAAAATATTAAAATGACAGAATTAAATGTGCAGGAAATTAGAAGACATGATATATATGAAGAATATCAACAACACAAGAATAGAATATGTACTCAACTCTCCCCCATTTTGACTAAATTAGACAATGGTAAGAAGAGAAAAAAAAATAAGTGTTCATAATCTGCAAAATAAGTGTCTCCTACATTACACATGGCTTTAATAGATACCGGTTATTAGTAGATACCTTTATCCTAAAACCTTAGAGATCTAGTAATCAAAGTGCAGAATAAACACAAGCAAAAATTCAAGTACAATCTTTCCAATCAAATGTTGAAGTTACTTCTAAACAAGAGTCATCATAAGGCATAAACAACATATTATCAAGCTAAAAATCACAAGCAATAGAAGGAATTACCCTAATTTGTTTATGTGTTTTTGTAGCATTAAACTGGTAAGAATATCCATTAGCCTCACAATACTTAGTAACTCCACTTTGTTTAAACTCACCTCCCCCATCATGAATAAATCTAAGGGTATGGTGGTGTTTAAGTCCTTAACCTTCTCGTGAGGAGACTTAATGGTTTTTTCAGTCTCGCAAGCATCACATACATTAGTTGGGCATTTCTTTGACTTTAAAAAACCCATTGGAGGTCTCAAGTCACAAGTCCTAATCCAAATAGTCAAAGTTGTCAAAAGTTTTTGGGCCTTTCGGAATTTAGAATAAAATTTTTCTTTTAAAAAGTTGTTCTTGTTAACATGAGGCCTACACTTATTGAAGAACTGATTCCAATTATTATTAGTGCACTACCTATGAAAATTTGTAAATCGCTTCACATTTCGATTATGACTTTTAAAATGAGTACCTTTCTTACGATTATCAAGGCATTCCCAATTTTGGTGACCAAAAACATCACACCTAGTACAGAATTTACTAGAAGTAGGTAAGTCTGAAAGGTATTGTTTTTCCTATACATGCTTGACAGATTCATTATGAATAATGGTTTAGGAGGTCTATAGAGTCTCTTGAAAGGAGGGAAATATTTTGATGTAGACGGTCCTATAAAGTTCCCTATGAAATTTTCAATGTCACTTTCATAATCACTTTCAATAAAGACTTGTTTTCCTTTATCCTTTTCAGACAACTTACTTTCCAACGGAAGAGCCATTTCTTCTTGGGCTTTTACAAATAAGATTGTTCTACTTGGATTAACTTTTTCAAGAGGACCCTCATATCCAAATCCTCTAGTATCACCCTTATATCGTTGTTCAGCAAGCAATTCATTAAGGTAAAAACATTTTATATCACGACTATGACACATTTTGAAAGATGTTTCACAAACTTGTTTGGATTTTTCAACTTGCAACAGCGCTACATTATAGTTTTCTTCAAAAGAAGACAAATTTTCTTTTAATTTCGTAATCTGAAATTTAAAATCAAGTGATTGTTTTTCAAAATCAATTTTGACATTGTTCATTTCAATAGAATTTTGTTGAACAATCTTATATTGATTCTCTAAACACTCACTAAGCATTTTAACCAAATTCAATAATTCTTGTCTATTTTGCAAAGTCCTGACATACAATTCTGAGTAGTCATCATAACCAACAAAATTTTCATGCTCATTAGTGTCCGTGTGTAAAATGTTCTTATCATCAAATTTAGTATCACATAAGGCACGTTTAGCATCAAACGGATCAGTTAATTATAGCATAGAAGGCTGTGTCATGCTTAACTTCTTATTTTTTTTGACACTGCCGGTCCCAAGCCCGGAAAAAGGAGGAGGGTTGCGTTAGGTAGCTGACAGCCAGCGTAAAACTTTGTCAGATCCTTATGAACATGAATCCTATGAATATACGTGCTAATGCTAGGGCATTCCCCTTAAGCGATGCGTTGCGCCTGCCACCGGGTGTCTCGAAAAATAGGCAAGGGGCGTTGCGCCTGCCACCGGGTGTCTCGAAAAATAGGCAAGGGGCGTTGCATCGGCGCCCGGATGCGACGATAAATACGCAAGGGTTCCTGCAACAAGCTGGACGTGTGCGGGTAAAGAAGCTAGTCCAGGATACTAGACTTAGGTTAGCGACTTGGAACATAGGGACTATGACAGGAAAAGGGATGGAGTTAGTAGATACCATGATAAGAAGAAAAGTTCACATAGCTTGTTTACAAGAAACTAAATGGGTCAGTGAGAAAGCTAGAGAAATAGAAAATACGGGATTTAAATTATATTATACAGGAAAACATAGAAATAAGAACGGAGTTGGAATAATAGTAGATAAAAACTTTAAGGACGATATCGTAACCGTTATTAGGAAAGGTGATAGGCTTATACTTGTAAAATTGGTATTAGGTGAAAACATAATTAATATTGTTAGTGCTTATGCACCTCAAGTAGGATTAGATGAGCACACTAAAGTACAATTTTGGGAACAAATGGATGAACTAATTCAAGAAATACCCCTAGGTGAGAAAATCTATATAGGTGGAGATTTTAATGGCCATGTAGGAGAAGATCGTGTAGGATATGAGATAGTGCATGGCGGACATGGTTTTGGAGATAGGAACGACGAGGGAGAGTCTATCTTAGATTTTGCGATGGCTTATGATTTTGTACTAGTAAATACATGTTTTAAAAAGAGGCTTGAACACTTAATAACTTATAAAAGTGGAACACATAAGAGCCAAATAGATTTTTTCATTACTAGGAAAGGAGACCGATTAACGTGTAAAGATTGTAAGGTTATCCCGGGAGAGAGCTTAACCTCACAACATAGGATAATGGTGTTGGATATAAATATTAAAAATCAATCACTAATGCGAAAAGTGAAGATTAACCCACGAACTAGGTGGTGGAATTTAAAAGGAGAGAAATTAAAACTATTTAAAGATAAAGTATTAAATGAAGCAACATGGAATTGTGAAGAAGAAACTAACATAATGTGGAATAAGATGGCCACATGCATTAGGAAAATATCAAAAGAAATTCTTGGAGAATCAAAAGGCAAAGGGCCACAGTCTAAAGAAACTTGGTGGTGGAATGAAGAAGTACAGAATATAGTAAAAATTAAAAGGGAGTGCTTTAAAACATGGCAAACAAATAGAAATGAAGAGAATTTTGAGAAATATAAATGGGTTAAAAAGGAAGTTAAGAAAGTGGTAAGAGATGCTAAGTTAAAAGCGTATGATGATCTTTATACAAAATTAGGAACACAAGAAGGGGAAAAAAGTATTTATAAGCTTGCTAAACTTAGGGATAGGAAAACAAAAGATTTCAATAACGTTAAGTGCATCAAAAGTGATGATTCGAGAGTCCTAGTCAAAGATGATGAAATTATGGAAAGATGGAAAAACTACTTTGAGAGGTTATTAAATGGAGATAATGGGAGTAGATTAGATATAGAGGAACTTAGGGAGACTCGAGAAGATATATTTTTTCGTAGAATTAGGACAACAGAGGTCAGGATTGCTCTAAAAAATATGAAAACACGGAAGGCTTTAGGACTAGATGGTATCCCTATTGAGGTTTGGAAGTGCTTAGGGGAGGATGGAGTATCATGGCTTACCAAATTATTTAATAGAATTTTAATGACTAATAGGATGCCCGATGAATGGAGAAAAAGTATTTTAGTACCTATTTATAAAAATAAAGGGGACATACAAAGTTGTTCAAATTATCGTGGTATTAAGTTAATGAGTCATACAATGAAACTTTGGGAGAGAGTGATTGAATATAGATTGAGATTGAAGACAACAGTATCTGAGAATCAATTTGGGTTTATGCCTGGGAGGTCAACAATGGAAGCAATCTATTTATTGAGGAGATTAATGGAGAGGTATAGAGAGAAAAAAAAGGATCTTCATATGATTTTTATAGATTTGGAGAAGGCGTATGATAGGATACCCAGAGATATAATATGGTGGGTTCTACATAAAAGAGGAGTGACTCGCAGATATATTGACGTGATCAAGGATATGTATGATGGTGCGATGACTACAGTAAGAACATCAGCTGGAGAAAGTAGTGAATTTTCAATTACGGTAGGGCTACACCAAGGTTCGGCATTAAGTCCTTATCTCTTTGCTCTTGTTATGGATGATTTGACTGGACAAATACAAGATGAGGTGCCATGGTGTATGCTATTTGCAGAGGATATTGTTTTAGTCGATGAGACTAAGATGGGGATAAACGCTAGGTTGGAATTGTGGAGAGAAACTTTAGAAATAAGAGGATTTAAAATAAGCAGAACTAAAACAGAATATGTGGAGTGTAATTTTAGTAGTAATAGGAGGACAAATGGAAATGTGGTGAAATTGGAGGGTCAAGAAATACCTAGAAATTATCATTTTCGTTATTTAGGATCGATTATACAAAAAGATGGAGATATTAGTGATGATGTTACGCATAGGATTAGAGCAGGCTGGGTTAAGTGGAGAAGTGAGACCGGCGTTCTGTGTGATAGGCGTATACCTTTGAAGTTAAAAGGAAAATTTTATAGGACGGCCATTAGACCCGCCATGTTATATGGGACAGAGTGTTGGGCAACCAAGAAACAAAATGTGCAGAAAATGAGTGTGGCGGAGATGCGAATGCTAAGATGGATTTGTGGTAAAACTCGAAAGGATAAAATTAAAAATGAACAAATTCGTAAAACGATGAAAGTAGCTCCTATAGAAGATAAATTGAGAGAAAATCGACTTCGATGGTTTGGACACGTCAAGCGTAGACCAATGGATGCTCCTGTAAGGAAGAGTGATTTAGTTAGTATTGATGGTAACCCAAGGGGTAGAGGTAGGCCTAAATTAACTTGGTGGGATATTATAAAAAAGGACATGATATCATGTGGTGTAACCGAAGATATTGCACTGGACAGAATGGAATGGAAAAATAGGATTCATGTAGCCGACCCCAAATAATTGGGAAAAGGCTTTGTTGAGTTGAGTTGAGTTGAGTTGAGTAGTAGCATCAATTAAATCAAGCACTTCATCAGAATCAGAATCAAAATTAGAATCATCTTCATAATCAGTCATTCCTGCTAAGTACACGTCTCCACAACAGTCATAAACTTCTCCTAAAAATGCAAGGTAATTTGGTTCAGAATTTCCTTTGTTGTCTTCGGATTCAGAATCATAAGAGTTATCCCAAGTTTTAGTTATGTGTGCCTTGTGTTGTTTAAAATGTTTGGACTGTGGCTTAGACCAACACATAATAATAAAGTGACCAAGTTTCCCATAATTGTGACAAACCAATTTAGATTTATTAACCTTACTACTTCTACAATCATAATTAGAAATTCCCTTTGATGTTCTATTATGGTGCCGAGTGAACTAACTAGATTGATTATTCACTTGTGTATGTCTCTTAGCAATAGTATTTCTTTGCTCTAAAAGTTTCTTAAATTGAGAGGACATAACAGCAAGTTGATTGTCAATCTTATCAAAATCATCCGATTCCACATCAGAATCGTCATCAGATGAAGAATGTTGTTTAACTACCTTATGCTTATATTTATTAGTATAGGCAGTTTTAAAAGCAACTCTAGAAGTACTGGTCGACTCGTCCTTAGCATAAGATGTGAGAGTCTTCCTAAAGGCTGATTCAAGTTCCATAGTTCTCAATTTAGAGCTTAGCAATTCAGGTGTGAGAGTAAAGTTTATAGTCAAACCTAGGTGCAAGAGATCTCAAAATTTTAGCACACACCTCTTTATCAGAATATTCAATACCATTCGCATGCAATTGGGTAATGATATCAGTCAAATGCATATAAAAATCATCAAATGGTTCATTATTGTTCATAACTAGCATATTGTATTGCTGAACCAACATTTGTGTTTTACATTGCTTTACTCTATCGTCACCCTCGTGTGCAATAACTAAAGTATCCCAATAATCCTTACTAGTAATGCAATGACATATACATTTAAATTCATTTTCACTCACACTCATGAAAATCGCATTTTTGCCCTTATTATTAAAATTATTATCTTTTTCTGATTAATACTTAATTCAGTAGTTTTAAGCTTTCAAAAAATAGTGCTACCTTATGCTATAGGAGTAGTGGGGTGCCTATAACTATTTTCAATTAAATCCCACACATCATCTCCTAATATGCCTTGAATAAATGCAACCATTCTGATTCTCCAATATGAAAAATTTGACCCATCAAAAGTAGGAGGTCTACTAAAATTTCCAAGCCTAAGTAATTTACTTGAATCATCCATTGAAAACAAGGTAAAACGAGTTTGACAAAAGTTTTGGAAAATGATCTTTTTAAAGTCTAGCTCTGATACCACTTGTTGGGACCCCGCGATGCGCAAGACTATAATGCGAAAGTAAACAATTTGCCGAAATAAACTCCAATTACCTACGAGTTATCTATGTTATTCAAGAAGGGACCAATTCAAACTTTTCTTGAATTGCTAAGTTAGCTAAAACAGATTTTAATTTGCCAAGTCAATTAATAGTCCTATTTATTATCTTGAGTTAACTAGGTGTCAAAACAGATAATATATAATTCAATTAATTATGTGCGTTTCTAGTATTAAACCTACTTTTTTCGTATGAGGTGAGATATTGAAATTTAGTAATGTAAAGCACAAGGTATTTATTTTACGTCGCAAAAACCCTTCCCCGGGAAAAACGACGAACTCCTCTAGGAGTTACCTAATCTATTTCCACTAAAACCAAACGAAATAGGAACGATTATACAAACATGCAACAAGACTCAAAGCAAGATAAATCAGAACAAGCTTTTACCTATCTCGACCAAGCTTCTCTCCGCTCTGGTTGCCTTTTCGTAATTAACCTCACAATGCAGCTCTTTTTCACTTTGCTTTCTTCACTTTTTCACCTACCCTCTAGATTCTTAAGCGCAGGTTGGCTCAGTGCCTATTGTCTTAGTCCTTACTGAAGTGTATGTGTGTGGTGTTCTATCCTAGATGACACACCCACACTTAAATGATTACACACCGAATGGAATGCAACAGATTATATCTTCTATATATCTTTGCAAGTCTTATGTCCTTTCAAATAAAATCTTCTTGACTTTCAAAACAGTTTTTGGAAAACTTTCTTTTCTTTTTCAATCTTGACCACTAGACTTGTTCAGATATTTACACAATTGAATGTGTCTACGTGAATACAACATGAGTAGGTGTAAATGAGTGATTTTCTAAGTGATGTGCACAATGAAGATTAGTTCCTGAAAATCACTTAAACAACCAAGAAATCATATACACAAAATATGACTGAAAATATATTCAATAAACTCATACAGTCAAATATTCACAATCTTATTTTTCAGAAAACAAATATTAGATTAAATCAGATTTTAATATAAAACCTTATCAAGACTATTTTCACAAATATTTCAGATTAAATAAAAACAGTCTCAAGCACTCAAGGAAATAATATTCAATCAAGATATTAAATCTTCACAAATCAGATCTCAAAAATCTTAGGTTACCATAAACAATATAAATCTGAATATTATCGAAATATTTTTTGAAAAATCTGTTTTAAAACAAAATGTTTAAAAACATTAAAGATCTCACAAACAAGATACAAACAGAATATTCACATACACAAATTAATTTCGTGAATAGTGAGTGTTGTGTACAAATATTAGATTGAAAGACTGATCTAAATAAAACACACAAAAATGAGAGAAAACACTTACAAAAATTTTATACTCTTGAAAAATCATAAGTGAAGATTTAGAATGAGAGATGTCCAATCTTCATTTTCATTTGGACAGAAATCAACACTTGAAGATGACAACAAATATTTCTGGTCTAATCTCACTCTCTAAAAATTTTAGCAGAGTTGAACTACAAAAATTATTTTCTCAGCTCTCTAAATATGAATACCCAATATGTTATATTCATAAAACAAAATAGGGATAGATCTGATTGGTGAAAAGGGATTCACAAAGATCACTAAAATACACACCACAATGACGCGACTAAGAATTTGTCTCAAAAGTGCGTTTTCTCAAGCCTCAAGTGCAAGCCTGTCGCTCAAGTAATAAACCCGGTAAGTCGGGATCGTATCCACAGGGATCAAAAATTGGCACAATTAATAGGGAAAGTTATTAAATCTTGAAATGATTCCTCAAAAGAAATATGAAAAGATGATTAATGATTGGGAAATTTCTCGTGAAATAAAAATTTTACTCAAGAAAAATAAACTAAAAATTGTGAAGAAATTAGATTTGACAAATGAGAGAAAATAGGGTGGAGTACAATCCCTCAAACCTTAGTAAATTACCGTATAGAGTACTAGAATTGTAAATTGAAATTTTTACTAAATTCAGTCTTTGTAGATCCTAAGCATTACATATATGGGAGATCTTGACCGCATCATATGAAATCAAAGGTAAATACAAAGTGGTGAATGGACAAATACACTTGTATAGCGTTCTTAAACATCCCAAGTACCTAGGGCAAGAGAGATTAAAAGATTGGCTATGTTTGTATAATTTCCATACACGATTTGGTCAATATTTAATTTACCCTCTATTTTCTAAATGGGTAATTCACCTCGGAATGAGTTCATGTACCCCATCCCTTACGAATTTATCTAGACATTATTTTTCTAAGAAAACAAATTCATACCAATACATGGAATTATGGATCTAACAAACATTGGTAACAAATTGCAAAACAATTGGAAATTGAAAATAAAATTGAGATTAAATAAGAGAAGGGAATTTAATACTTGAATTGAATTTAAGAATTGATACTTGAAATCTGCACTAGATGAACTTGAATCCGGAATACGACTTGTTCTTCAAACATACAAACTAAGGTTTCTCTAAAAATATGAAAAACTAAAAAGGATTTCTAAAAACTGACTTTCTCTCTCTAATTTTGAGTCCCCCTTTGAATGAATTAGGGTTTGATCTTTTATAGCACCAAGTTGCACGAATTTGACATCAAATTTCACTTGTGGAACAAGTTTTTACCAGCCAATCACCATAAAATCTGCATAATTAATGACAGAAATTCGCACAGCCAGACCGGTTCGTTTCTCTTCGTTATCGCGCAACTTCAAAACATCGTAACTTCTTCACCGTAGCTCGGATTGAGGTGCCGTTTTTTCCTGTGTTATTGTAATTTAGAGCTCTTCAACTTTCTAGTTGGCCCCACCTCCGGACTAAGGCTGTAAAATTACGAAAATGCCCTTCAACTCTCCATTTCTCAGTTTCTTTCACTGTTTTGAGTTCTCCATCGCACTAACTTGCATGAAATACCTGTAAAACACATGAGAAATACACAAAACACGAAATACTTGCCAAAAGGGGTTAGTATCATAAATACGAGACAAATCCAAACTATTTACACTGCACGGGATCATAAAAATACCGAAATTAAGGGGATAAATATGAAGAATATGTGCCTAATCACACCCCCTAACTTAGAACTTTGCACGTCCCGAGCAATGTAAAAGAAATTAGTTTAAAGTTCAACTCTTGAAAATTCTTTTATTGGGATAGAATACCTTTTTCGCGGGCAAGCGATTACATTTAGCGTATGCAACAAGCCTTTAAACCCATAGGTTACCCTAGTAGGACGAGTTTTGTCTCGTGAGGGTTTGCAGTGAATACACCCACAAAATTCTTTATTGACTCAAATAAATATCAAAATACTTAAAGATTGTACAATTTAAACTTTTCGAAAAATAATCACCATAAATTCATATTCAAATGTCTCAAACCATAGTGTGTGTGTGCAAAGCCAGAAATTAAACCTCAAATTTCCACCGATTGAGCATTACGTTACTTTTCGAAAATTCGTTTTGATTCCAATTCTTACGGATGCACTCACAAACGAATCACTCGGATTGTGGCTATTTTCTCTCGGTATGCAGGATATAAAGAGTAAATATAATGGACACAAATTCATGCATACAAAATTGAAAGAAGGAAATATATGGTGAAAAGATCTCATCATCGGAATACAGTTATTAGGAAACGGGAAACATCATCTCTTAATCACACCATTCACTCTCTAATTTTATCTTTTCATGTCTTAGCTCTCCATGCGGTAATTAATTTCGCCATTCGGACTCAGTTAGGACTTTTCAGGTTATAAGGTGTAAAGGGTAAAATTGGGAATAGACAGAATGTTCGGAATTGAAAAATCTCCTTATGACGTCCATTAGTGCGTTTTCGGGCATTTGCTCATTTTTCTCTTTCTCTTTTCATTTTTTCTTTTCTTTTTCTTTTCTTGCTATTTTTGTTGAGCATATCTATTTTTTTCTTCTTGCCCCTTTTTATAGCACAATTTGGACTTTATTTGATGAATTTTCTCAATTTTCACAATTCCGGGCTATTTGAGTTTTTCGGGTTATCAAACGATATGGAAATATTTTATTAGGCTCAAATTGGGTTGCAAAGGGGTAATTTTGTTTTTCAGAACTTTTTATGGCTAATATTTTTGGGTAACAAACGAGGGCCTACTTCATTGTCCAAATTGCTAATCACATTACCATATGCATCTCGAGATTAATTAAGTTTAGAGATATATTTAGCACGAATTTTGAGACAACATCTCACACATTTCCCATAACCGATCAAAACAAAGGATTGAGATCATCAACGACTTATTAACACGCTGAAAAGAACTTTGAGTTAATCATAAACTCGGATTGATTTAAAAACTCATAAAAAATGGAAAGGCTCGAAATCTCACTGGGTTGGACTAATCTCCACACTTATTCGTAAAGTCGTCAATTTTCTTTCAATTTCCATCTACGATCAATTTTGGCTTAGGGCAATTGAGATTTAACAATTTGAGACCTTAAACAGAATAAAGGTGATATTTTTGAAAAATTTAAATTCCAATTTTTATTTATTTTGAAGAAAAATATTTTTGACTTTTTTTTAATTTTTTTTTTGGCATTTTAAAAATTTGTGAAGTTTTAGAAAGATGCACTTATCACCCCCCTAACTTAGACTTTTCCATTGTCCTCAATCAAAAGGATTAAAATCTAAAGAAGGAAAAGAATAAGTGCAACAAATAAAACAAGAAAATTATTAAAATGCAACAAGACACTATATAACTCTTATACATGACTCAAAAATACAACAAAAATCACCTCATATGCGTCGGGGGTGCGATGACCTCTCATATCTCTCCACAAATCACCCGACCCCTTTCACTGGGTACGATGCTCTCCTCGTCTCTCCCGTCTTACCATCATAAGTGAATAGCCGAAACAAATTGGGCTCGTGCCCATAGATAAAGGAAAGACCGGGAGATGCATTATGGTAAACCGGAAAAGCAACCTCTTGTTGCATAGCACGTGGGTTAGTCTCTAAGTCGGACGAGAGTTGATTCTTATCTTCAAGTACCTCCGAAGACTCAAATGGTATGGTTGGATATTTGGTAAGGAGAAATGCATCAATTCTATTGTCCCACTCGCTTTCGTCTAAATGACGAAATGAGGCCTAGAAAGATTGGACTTCAACATTTAGGCATGCATCCACCTGTCCGAACTCTCTCTCAAACTCTGCTAGGCTCAACTCCTCTAGATCTCTCTCTTGCTTGGTGTCCTCAACCTGCCTTTCGTGCTCACTCGTCGAATTATAGGGTGGTGTGGGTGGGTGGTAATTGAGGAGAAATGTATCGATAGTGTCCTTCCATTCACTTTCCTCTAAGTATTTCGACGAGCCTCTCCCGACACACTCTAAATCTCCTCTTTCACTCTTGTTCATGGGCTCACTCATGCTCTTGAATGCATTAACTAAACATACCTCCCCTACCTTTCTCTCAATGTTGCAAGCACTCCTCTCACTGTGCGCAACATAAACTTCCCCTAATGGCTCTTCCTTGTAAGTTCTTTCTTGCTCGTGTGCTTTCCCCAAAAGATCCAACCCTCGCGGTTCCCCTTTATCACCCTCTCTCTTGGAATTATTAAAGATATTTGTTTCGAGGGTCATGTTCCCAAAAGTTAATTGCATACGCCCACTTCGGGTATTGATAAGAGCATTAGCTGTAGCTAAAAATGGGAGGCCAAGAATAACGGGAACATGATTACTTGGGAGAACGAAAGGTTCTTCATCCCAAATTACAAAATCCATCGGGAAGTATAAAGTGTCTATTTGCACAATCACATCCTCAACAATTCTCCGAGGAAGCTTCACAGAACGATCCGCGAGCTGGAGAGTCATATTTGTGGGCTTAAGGGCCCCCAGTTCTAGTTTCCTATAGATGGAATAGGGCATAATGTTAACACTCGCCCCTAGATCTATTAGAACTCTCTCGATTCGGCTCTTCCCCATGATACACGAAATAGTGGGTGCACCCGGATCTTTATATTTTAATGGAAAGTCACTCGATAAGACTGCACTGACATTTTGGGCCAAAGAGACGTTCTGGTTTACCTTTAGCTTGCGTTTCACCGTGAGTAAGTCTTTAATAAACTTAACATATGCGGGAATTCTTTGTATAGTCTCAAGAAAAGGTAAATTAATTTTTACTTGCTTAAGGACTTCCAGAAATTCATCACGGGAGGTCATTTTAGAATGAGAGACCAACCGTTGAGGGGATGGGGCAGCAGTGGGGGTGATGGCCTTGGGTCCACTAGTGTTTTCCTCCTCCTCACTCTCAATTAAAGGGGCATCTTCAACCTCTCTTGTGCAGGGAGAAACCTCTTTATCTTTAGATGCATTGCGTGGGGGAGGTGAAAAATCAACTACTCTCCCACTACGTAGAGTGGTAATAGCCCTACATTGCTCTCGATGGTCGTGGGATGTAGTGCCAACACTGGTTTGTCCTTCGGGAGATCGTTGGCTTTGAGCAGGAAATTTGCCCTTCTCTTGGACATTCGATGCAGTTTGCAACCTTGAGATGCTAGTATGTATTTCATTGAACATTCGATCATACTTAGCACTGTTCTCCTTTTGAGATTGGATGAATTGATTGAGATTATCTTCAAGAGATCTCCTAGGTGGAGCAACATATGAACCAGGAGATGGTGATTGCATAGGATTTGGCATTGGAGGAGCCACTTGCTGAAATTGAGGAGGTGGTGGTAGAGTCAAATGTGGGTTAGGAACTATCCCCGCTTGGGGTTGTCCATAAGTGAACCCAGGATTATTCCTCCATGATTGATTATATGCATTCCCTTGCTGTGCATTATAATTTCCTCGAAACCCCCCTATTGCCTCAACTTGTTCAGTGTACATTGCTTTGTATGCAGGGATGGTAGGACATCCTTTGGTAGAATGACCCGCATTACAAATGGCACACACTTTCTCCTTCCCGGCTTGTACGGGTCCAGCTACATCTCTCAAACGCACTTCAAGCATATCTTTGAAATTCTTCTCCAATTGGTCAAATTTTCGATCCAACAAAGTGCCCTTGTCCAAGTGATAGATACCTGACGCAGCAGGCAAATTGGACACTTGTCGATTTCTATTTTGACTATTGGGGTCAGAAATATCCCATGCTTGGGTAGTCTCTGCTACATATTTCAAATGAGCTTCAGCATCGCCTGAGTCTAATTCCCAAAAAGGTCTTTCGAACATTGTTTGAACAAGTTGTTCGGATGCTAATGTAAGGCCTTGATGGAAAAATGAAATCAGACGATGCTTTTCAAATCCATGATGTGGGCAAGCACTAACTAACTCCTGAAATCTCTCCCAACATTTATCAAAAGCCTCATTCTCATTTTGTCGAAAAGCTTGAATTTGGGCTTTAACAGAATTAGTTTTGTATTATGGAAAAAATTTGGATAGAAACTTGGTCTGCATATCTCTCCAGGACAGAACAGAATTCGGGGGTAGATACCATAGCCAGGCCTTAGCTTTATCCTTTAAGGAAAAAGGAAAAAGCTTTAATCGGATGACATCTTGTGGGCAAGATTGGTCACTAAACGTCTCGCGTGTATCTTCGAATTCTCGAATATGGAGATATGGCTTTCCAGAATCCATATCATGAAATGTGGGAAGAATTTGGATCGTACCATTCCGAAAGTTGAACTGACCGGCATTATACGGGAGTAAAATGCAACCAGGGGTAACAGTTCTCTCTGGAAATAACAAATCTTTCATGGGAAGGTATGGTATCTCTTCCTCTCCAGCACCAACACCGACACTACCATGCTCCGACATATCGCTACCGAAAGATTCAGAATTCTCACTCAGTGTTTGACTCAATGACCGACTTGTGATTGAATTATTAGGCGAAGGAGGTGGAACCCAAAAATGAGAAGACTCAGTGGTATGAGAATTGTCAGAATTTACTTCGGCAATAGGATTTTCGTGAACTTGGGTGGGAGATGAATTCTGCATATAAGCACATAAGAGATAAAATGATTTTTTTTTTTCGAAATAACTTGTAGATAAAAATTACTTTCCTAAATCTATGACAATTAATGATCCCCGGAAACGGCGCCAAAAACTTGACGCGACTAAGAATTTGTCTCTAAAGTGCGTTTTCTCTAGGCTCAAGTGCAAGCCTGTCGCTCAAGTAATAAACCCGATAAGTCGGGATCGTATCCACAGGGATAAAAAATTGGCACAATTAATAGGGAAAGTTATTAAATCTTGAAATGATTCCTCAAAAGAAATATGAAAAGATGATTAATGATTGGGAAATTTCTAGTGAAATAAAAATTTTACTCAAGAAAAATAAACTAAAAATTGTGAAGAAATTAGATTTGACAAATGAGAGAAAATAGGGTGGAGTACAATCCCTCAAACCTTAGTAAATTACCGTATAGAGTACTAAAATTGTAAATTGAAATTTTTACTAAATCCAATCTTTGTAGATCCTAAGCATTACATATATGGGGGATCTTTCCCGCAGCATATGAAATCAAAGGTAAATACAAAGCGGTAAATGGACGAATACACTTGCATAGCATTCTTAAACATCCCAAGTACCTAGGGCAAGAGAGATTAAAAGATTGGCTATGTTTGTATAATTTCCATACACGATTCGGTCAATATTTAATTTACCCTCTATTTTCTAAATGGGTAATTCACCTCGGAATGAGTTCATGTACCCCATCCCTTGAGAATTTAGCTAGACATGATTTTTCTAGAAAACAAATTCGTACCAATACATGGAATTATGGATCTAACAAACATTGGTAACAAATTGCAAAACAATTGGAAATTGAAAATAAAATTGAGACTAAATAAGAGAAGGGAATTTGATTCTTGAATTGAAGAATTGATACTTGAAATCTGCACTAAATGAACTTGAATCCAGAATACTACTTGTTCTTCAAACATACAAACTAAGGTTTCTCTAAAAATATGAAAAACTAAAAAGGATTTCTAAAAAATGACTTTCTCTCTCTAATTTTGAGTCCCCCTTTGAATGAATTAGGGTTTGGTCTTTTATAGCACCAAGTTGCACGAATTTGACATCCAATTTCGCTTGTGGCACAAGTTTTTACCAGCCAATCACCATAAAATCTGCATAATTAATGACAGAAATTCGCACAGCCAGACCGGTTCGTTTCTCTTCATTATCGCGCAACTTCAAAACATCGTAACTTCTTCACCGTAGCTCGGATTGAGGTGCCGTTTTTTCCTATGTTCTTGTAATTTAGAGATATTCAACTTTCTAGTTGGCCCCACCTCCGGACTAAGGCTGAAAAATTACGAAAATGCCCTTCAACTCTCCATTTCTCGGTTTCTTTCACTGTTTTGAGTTCTCCTTCGCACTAACTTGCATGAAATACCTGTAAAACACATGAGAAATACACAAAACACGAAATAATTGCCAAAAGGGGTTAGTAGCATAAATACGAAACAAATCCAAACTATTGACACTGCACGGGATCATAAAAATACCGAAATTAAGGGGATAAATATGAAGAATATGTGCCTAATCACACAACCATTGATTAAAATAGATCTAAGGGCTCTCAAAGAAACACAAAATATAGTGTTAAAAACATGACACGTGTAATGCAATCTGTTACACACTAACAGAATAATAAACAAAACAATTAAAATTGTGCCGTTTTAAAAGATTGTAAAAGCTAGTTGTAACAAACTAACTGAGATAACCAAATCGTTTTATTAAAAGGACATCTGTAAGTCATTTTAAAATATTACCGTTGGGAAAAATTAAAAGCGTCGTCGTTTTGGAATAACAAATGAAATTAGATTCGATTTTAAGAACAAACCGTGTGCACAAAAAACAGTGGGAAACATCGTTTAAAATATACAAAATCGTGAGTGGTTTTGATAAAAATCCGGACGACGTCATTAAAAAAAACGGTTGGTTTAAGAAGAAAACCGTGGGCGACTTAATGACCTGTCAAGGACAAGTCGGTATATGACACGCCAACAACTTTAATAAAACCTAAGGGGTCATATCGTCTATAGCTCAAATAAAAAAAGATGACAACTAAGGTCTTTTGTAGACACATCGCTACAAGAAAAACAAAAAATCACACGCCAGTTAAGGCAAGGGTCAAGTCTAAATCATGCCAAGGACAACAACTATAGGATAAACAAAAAGGGATGCCACACATAGAATTATACATATATAACATATATTAATATATAAGCCAACTGTTATATTGTAACAAGACACAAGGGGTCAAGTCTTATGCAGGGACAAGACCTGCATTACTTTAAATCGGTCAACTCAGATAACATACACACATGCATATATATACCATATAACATATGTATTAAACATACAATTATTTTAATAACAAAAAAAATCGTACTCATGTATGTATATTCTCATAATATAACAAAATTTATTTTTAACTTCAAAAAAAATTATTCTGCAACTTTAAAAAAAAATATTTAATGTCAAAACTTATTTTAAAACAAATATTTTTCTTATAAAAATTTCAAATAACGTTTTTGAACTCAAGAAGAATTTTATTATGACGAAACAAAACATTATCATAATATATGATAAATAAAATGGAAATGCACCGTGGTGTCGTGTCCTACATGACAGAAATTCCTATGAGCCATCGAGAATGAAAAATACCTTTTCTGAAAGGGCGGACTGAATCGAGAGCTCATTTGATGTAGATGAACAAGGAGAGCTTGGAGTCTATAGGTGAGACACAAACCTAAGTACAGAAATATTTTGTCAAAATTCACGTCCAACTAGATGAAGTCCTATATAGTTAAAGCACGGAAAGCAAACCCTAGGTGTGCTCTATATAGGAACCTTCAAACTCCCCCATTGGACTAATTTTGACAAAACCCTTGAGTATATCAAATGATATACTAAGGAAACATAATTCTTAATATGTCCTATACAAAAGAGTATCTAACTACCCACCCATCCTAGAAAAGAAAAGACACAAATCAGGACAACCGACAGGAATACCTTCAAAACATAAATACACTTTCTATCGAGAAATCAAGTTAGTAGCATTTGCTCTATCGAAATATTAAAATGACAAAATTAAATGTGCAGGAAATTATAAGACAGGATATGTATGAAGAATATCAACAACACAAGAATAGAATATGTACTCAACTCTCCCCCATTTTGACTAAATTAGACTATGGTAATAACAGAAAAAAATAAGTGTTCATAATCTGCAAAATAAGCGTCTCCTACATTACAAATGGCTTTAAGAGATACCGATTATTAGTAGATACATTATCCTAAAACCTCGGAGATCTAGTAATGAAAGTGCAGAATAAACACAAGCAAAAATTCAAGTACAATCTTTCTAATCAAATGTTGAAGTTAGTTCTAAATAAGAGTCATCATAAGGCATAGACAGCATATTGTAAGGACATATTTTTAATAAGTCCGTCACAATTAATTATGTCGTATACCGCTACAAGTTGTCGAAGAAATGTGAAGATTGCATCTACAAAAGACGGATCCGAATTACCAGTTGCCTTCAACATTCAAACCCAACAATATGAACTTTGGTAAGATATTGCTTTAACGTTTCATTTACATTTCATATTCAATGTGTTGGGATATTTTAAACAAAAATGTTTAAAAAACTTTTATATAAAAAAGTTTTTTTAAAGAGAAAGTTTTGTTTCGAAAAGTTTTGTGAAAACTGCTACTCAGTAAATGTACCTCGGTTTCGATGCCAAGGCCGTTCAAGTAAGATATCAATCTCGTTCGAACGACATTATATCGTGCGATGTCGTTCGAACGACACGCAATCTCGTTCGCGCGAGATGTCATTCTTGTTCGAGCGAGATGACTTTTTGGCTGACACGCTGCAGTAATGCTTATCCTCTGACCAACTCAGATTTTGTATAAAAAGGGGTCCTGGCAGCCTAAAAAAATGTGGAGAACAGTTTCAACTTTTAAGAGTCTTATTCTTTTGAAACTTTTGTGTATCTGCCCATATTTAATTCAACACCTTTTGGCAAAAAGTTTTTATCCAACAATTTTAAGGGTTCAAATGTTTTATTTTTAATTCACGAAATCCCAATTACTTTTATGTGAATTGTTTTGTGGAAATAAGAACATATTTTGTTTTTGTTCATACTTTGTGGGGAAAGCTCTACAACCGACAATTGCATGATATTGTGGAGGGAGTCCTTATAAAGTTCACTCTTGTGGAGAAGCCGTTTCTCTTCTTCCCTGCTGCCCTCCTGAAAAGGGAAAGTTCCAGCTGAGACATCGGAACCGACACCTGCGGGTATTTCGTATGTCACCCTATTTCATTGTAATCCATGTAAGTCGTTTTCTTACAAAATTATAGTGAAATAAAAGGTTTTTCCCTTCAGGGATTTTTCCTGAATATTTGTGTCACATGCTTTATTCATTTATGGGTTCACACGCGCACTTTTAGATGCATGTTTAGGTGCTTCATTAATTTGATTTAAAAATTGACTCTAATTAAATATGTGTGAAAAATTAGAATTTTTTGAATTTAATCAATTATCACACAATCGTACTTTACAAATTGGTATCAGAGCGGGTTATGCTAATTTATTGCGTGATCCTGATTTTCGAGGATTTACTTTCTGATACAATTTGTCTACTCATGTTTACAAATTGGTATCAGAGCGGGTTACGCTAATTTATCGGGTGATCCTGATTTTTCAAGGATTTTTTTATACAATTTGACTTCTCACGTCGTCAAGTTGGTATCAGAGCGGGTTACGCTAATTTATTGCGTGATCTTGATTTTCCGCAAAATTTGTGTGATATTGAATTTTTTTTTGAAAAATCAGTTTTGTGAAAAATTGCAATTTTTTAATGGAACGCCTCTTTAATGAGGAGCCTATTTTTGAAAAGATTCACGACCGTGCTGAAAATTTAAAAAGTTTGAATTTGAAACTTTACAAAAGAATTACAGTTTTGGAAAAATAAAATTCTCGTTTTAAATTCGCGATGGATCTTTTGCAAAAGGTTCAAAATCAACTAGATTTTTATCGTGAAAAATTTGTTTCCTTGGACCATGACTTTGTTGCTTTAAAATTGTCTAAGAAGGAGAGTGATGATAGGGTCCTATTTTTAGAGAAAGAATTGGAGGACCTTAAAAATTCGATGGTTTGTGTTTGTGCCAAAGAGGATAAAAATATTTTAGTCAATGAGTTTGTGGCACGTGAAAAGACTCTTAGGAAAAAGTTTGCTTTAATTGAGGGAGAGAGAGATACGCTTTTAGGAATTATTGAAAACTTGAAAAAGGCGTCCCTTAATTTGGAAGAATCTAATTCTTTGCTTGAGTAAAAAATTTTGAAGTTAAAAAATGATTTGACAGAGTCAAGTAGGTTTGATAGTGATGGTAATGGCTCATCTTGTTCTCATGCTTCTGGTGCTAAAGCCAAAACCATTATTTATTTTAGAGGATCAACCGTTCCAAAGGATGTTAGAAAATATCACATTTTAGGTGTCGTTACACCCGTTTACACATGTTCATATTGTGGTAGGAAAGGTCACCTTAGGAGATTTTGTTTCGATCTTGGAAAATGTCCTAGGAAGTCTGTGTCTAGTGTTGTCTTGGTTCCCAAATCTCCTACACGACATTTCACATCTATTTGGGTTAGGAAATCACTTTTGGATACACTAGATTTTAGATAAGTTGATTCTCGTTTGCTTGCACATGATTCTTCTCTTGCCATATCATATAGATGATTGTGTTTGCATGTTTGTCATACGCTAGTTATGCTTTTTGATATATTTTTGCTAGCGTTGTGACATGTACTTTTTGTATAGATTTTTTGTTTTTGGAATTTTTTTGAAAAATACAAAAAGATTTTTATTTTTTGTTTGCACCGTTTATGGATGAATACTTTGGATGACCGAGTCACAATTTCATTCCATTATTTTCATGTGACTATTTGATAGTGTTTTGAGACAATAGGTCAATTCATCCTTGTGCTTTATAATGTTGGGAGTCATTAAGATGTAATTAAGTGTCACTTCCTACATGTTTGACTCGTAATTTCCTTTGTTGCACACATGCGCGAATTTATTTGATTATTGTTCTTGTCTTATCACATGTTGGTTGGGTGTTTTCATTTCAATCCTGTCCTTAAAATGAAACAAGCGCGGTAAATTTTAATAAGGAATTTGTGCATATAAGAACCGTTCTGGTGAGACTGTGTGTTTATTTGAAAATGGGAAAGGGCTGCGAAAGGTTCAGTTAGCCTTTGCGATTTTAAGCCACTGTTAAAAAGGACCTAAAAATGGAGAAATTTTATTATCCGAGGTCCATAGAGGTTAAAAGAGCCCGAAAAAAATTCAAAGGCAATAAAAAGAAATTCATGCCAAATTATGGGCCATTTAGGTTTTTGCACCAATTCTCCAATGTTTGAGAATTTAGATTACCTCTAAAAGAAAATATATATGAGGGAGTTTGGTTGGAGATTTTATAACAGGTTTGCATGTCCTTGAAAGTCTTGAAAAAGTGCTAAATAGTTTTGGACGTTATTGGTGTGAAAATCATTTGACTTTGATTTGTTGATTTGGATAAGACGATGTCATTTAAATTCAATAAATTTTACACCTAAGGATACTTTTGATGCTCATTCGTTAGGGGTACACGTATTCATCGTGCACACATGATTGATTGAGTTTATTTACATATCGAATGTTCTCACACCCATACATTCCATTTCCATGACTTAGTTGTTTGAGTTGAAATCCATGGTGTGATTTTTTTTGTATCCTATTTTTGTATGGAAAATTTGAAAAATCAAAAATAGTTTGTGAATATTTTTCGGATACTCATTTGCATGCACGTAGCTTGATCTTTATTTGCGATGCATTTTGACGTGACACTCCATGTTTTGATTGTTTCTTCTTATATGTCTATTTGGGGACATCATAAAAGGGGGGGGGGGGGGGGAAGAATTATCATATTATGGGGGAGTTTTTGCATTATGGGGGAGATTTGATTATTAATGCTTTATTCTTATATCATTTCAAACTCGATGCGTCACGAAGGTTTTTGCTTTATCTCATGTGTGTAGGTACAAAAATTGAAGATCATGATGTTGCACACCCTGATGAGAAAAGCTTTGAGTGTTTTGATGTTGAAGAAAGATTTGAGAACTTGCAAATTTTACCTTTTCAGTTTTGGGATTCATGGGAGGGTAGATTTGTAAAGGCATTTTGGCTTTTGATACTTCGGATGTTTTTATGTATGTACCGGCATAGACATAGGGGGAGATTTGTAAGGACATATTTTTAATAAGTCCGTCACAATTAATTATGTCGTATACTGCTACATGTCGTCAAAGAATTGTGAAGATTGCATCTACAAAAGACAGATCCGAATTACCAGTTGCCTTCAAAATTCAAGCCCAACAATATGAACTTTGGTAAGATATTGTTTTAAAGTTTCATTTACATTTCAAATTCAAAGTGTTGGGATATTATAAAAAAAGGTTTTAAAAATCTTTTCTATAAAAGTGTTTTTTTAAAGAGAAAGTTTTGTTTTGAAAAGTTTTTTGAAAAACTGCTACCGCGGTAAACGTACCTCGGTTTCAACGCCAAGGTTATTCAAGCGAGATATCAATCTCGTTCAAACGACATTATGTCACGCGATGTCGTTTGAATGACACGTGATCTCGTTCACGCGAGATGTAATTCTCGTTCGAGTAAGATGACTTTTTGGCTGACACGTTGCAGTAATGCTTATCCTTTGACCAACTCAGATTTTATATAAAAAGGGGTCCTGGCAACCTAGAAAAACGTGGAGAAGGGTTTCAACTTTTAAGAGTCTTATTCTTTTGAAAATTTTGTATATCTGCCTAGATTTAATTCAATACCTTTTGGCAGAAAGTTTTTCTCCAACAATTTTAAGGGTTCAAATGTTTTGTTTTTAATTCACA
Source organism: Sambucus nigra (assembly GCA_949130495.1). Lineage (NCBI taxonomy): Eukaryota > Viridiplantae > Streptophyta > Magnoliopsida > Dipsacales > Adoxaceae > Sambucus > Sambucus nigra. The sequence goes on from OX422214.1 coordinate 531,693,462, forward strand.
AAATCCCAATTACTTTTATGTGAATTATTTTGTGGAACCCAAGAACATATTTTGTTTTTGTTCGTACTTTGTGGGGAAAACTCTACAACCGACATTTGCGTGCTATTGTGGAGGGAGTCCTTATAAAGTTCACTCTTGTGGAGAAGCCGTTTCTCTTCTTCACTGCTTCCCTCCTGGAAAGGAAAAGTTCTAGCCGAGACATCGGAACCGACACCTGCGGGTATTTCTTATGTCACCCTATTTCATTGTAATTCGTGTAAGCCATTTTCTTACAAAATTATAGTAAAATAAAAGATTTTTCCCTTCGGGGATTTTCCTGAATATTTGTGTCACATGCTTTATTCATTTATGGGTTGACACACGCACTTTTAGATGCATGTTTAGGGGATTGATTAATTTGATTTAAAAATAGACTCTAATAAAATAAGTGTGCCAAATTAGAAATTTGCGAATTTAATCAATTATTACACAGTCGCACTTTACACATATTATCAAGCTAAAAATCACAAGCAATAGAAGGAACTACCCTAATTTGTTCATGCATTTTTGGAGCATTAAACTGGTAAGAATATCCGTTAGCCTCAAAATACTTAGTAACCCCACTTTCTTTAAACTCACCTCGCCCATCACTGGATAAATCTAAGGATGTGGTGGTGTTTAAGTCCTTAACCTTCTTGTGAGGAGACTTAATGATTTTCTCAGTCTCGCAAGCATCACATACATTAGTTAGGCATTTCTTTGACTTTAAAAAATCCATTTGAGGTCTCAAGTCACAAGTCCTAATCCAAATAGGTATAGTTTTCAAGGGTTTTTGAGCCTTTCGGAATTTAGGATAAAATTTTTCTTTTGAAAAGTTGTTCTTGTTAACATGAGTCCTCGACTTATTGAAGAAATGATTCCAATTATTATTAGTGCACTGACTACGAAAATTTGTAAATCACTTCACATTTCAGTTATGACTTTTAAAATGAGTACCTTTCTTACGATTACCAAGGCATTCCCAGTTTTGGTGACCAAAAACATCACACCTAGTACAGAATTTACTAGAAGTAGGTAAGTCTGAAAGGTAGTATTTTTCCTCTACATGCTTGACAAATTCGTTATGAATAAATGGTTTAGGAGGTCTATAAAGTCTCTTGACAGGAGGGAAATATTTTAATGTAGACGGTCCTGGGAAGTTCTCTGTGAAATTTTCAATGTCACTTTCATAATCACTTCTAATAAGACTTCTTTTCCTTTATCCTTTTCAGACAACTTACTTTCCAACGGAAGAGTCATTTCTTCTTGGGCTTTTACAAATAAGATTGGTCTACTTGGATAAACTTTTTCAAGAGGACCCTCATATCCAAATCCTCTAGTATCACCCTTATATCGTTGTTCAGCAAGAAATTTGTCAAGGTAAAAACATTTTATGTCACGACTACGACACATTTTGAAAGATGTTTCACAAACTTGTTTGGATTTTTCAACTTGCAAAAGCGCTTCATTATAGTTTTCTTCAAAAGAAGACAAATTTTCTTTTAATTTCGTCATCTGAAATTTAAAATCAAGTGATTGTTTTTCAAAATCAATTTTGACATTGTTCATTTTAGTGGAATTTTGTTGAACAATCTTATATTGATTCTCTAAGGTCTCACTAAGTATTTTAACCAAATTCAATAATTCTTGTCTATTTTGTAAAGTCTTGATATACAATTCTGAGTAGTCATCATAACCAAAAAAAATTCATGCTCATTAGTGTCCGTGTGTAAAATGTTGCTATCATAAGATTTAGTATCACATAAGGCACGTTTAGCATCAAACAGAGAAGTTAATTATAGCATAGAAGACTGACTAGCTAATAAAGATTTAGCAGCATCAATTAAATCAAGCACTTCATCAGAATCAGAATGAAAATGATAATCATCTTCAGAATCAGTCATTGCAGTTAAGTACACGTCTCCTCAATAGTCATAAACTTCTCCTAAAAATGCAAGGTAATTTGGTTAAGAATTTCCTTGGTTGTCATCGAATTCAGAATCAGAAGAGTCATCCCAAGTTTTAGTTATGTGTGCCTTGTGTTGTTTAGAATGTTTGGACTGTGGCTTAGACCAACACTCAGAAATAAAGTGACCGAGTTTCCCACAATTATGACAAGCCAATTCAGATTTATCAACCTTACTACTTTTACTATCATAATCAGAAAGTCCCTTTGATGTTCTATTATGGTGCCAAGTCAACCGACTAGATTGATTATTCACTTGCATATGTCTCTTAAAATAACATTTCTTTGCTCTAAAAGTTTCTTAAATTGAGAGGACATAACAACAAGTTGATTGTCAATCTTATCAAGATCATCCTATTCCACATCAGAATCATCATCAGATGAAGAATGTTGTTTAACTACCTTATGCTTATATTTATTAGTATAGGCAGTTTTAAAAGCAACTCTAGAAGTATTGGCCGACTCATTCTTAGCATAAGATGTGAGAGTCTTCCTAAAGGCTGATTCAAGTTCCATAGTTCTCAATTTAGAGCTTAGAAATTCAGGTGTGAGAAAGGGATCATTCATTTCTTCAATGATATAACGTTTATGGTCAAACCTATGTGCAAGAGATCTCAGAATTTTAGCACACACATCTTTATCTGAATATTTAATGCCATTCGCATGCAATTGGGTAATGATATCAGTCAAACGCATATAAAAATCATAAAATGGTTTATTATCGTTCATAACTAGCATATTGTATTGTTGAACCAACATTTGTATTTTACATTGCTTTACTCTATCGTTGTCCTCTTGTGCAATAACTAAAGTATCCCAATCATCCTTACCAGTAATGCAATGACATATACGTTTCAATTCATTTTCACTCACACTCATGAAAATCACATTTTTGCCCTTATTATTGAAATTGCTTATCTTTTTCTGATCAACACTTAATTCAGTAGTTTTAAGCTTTCGAAAATAGTTCTACCTTCTGCTATAGGAGTTGTGGGGTGCCTACAAGCATTTTCAATTAAATCCCACACATCATCTCCTAATGTGCCTTGAATAAATGCAACCATTCTGATTTTCCAATATGAAAATTTTAACCCATCAAAAGTAGGAGGTCTACTAAAATTTCCAAGCCTAAGTAATTGACTTTAATCATCCATTGAAAACAAGGTAAAACGAGTTTGACAAAAGTTTTGAAAATGATCTTTTTAAAGTCCATCTCTGATACCACTTGTTGGTACCCCACGATGCGCAAGACTGTAATGCGAAAGTAAACAATTTGCCGAAATAAACTCCAATTACCTATGAGTTATCTACGTTATTCAAGAAGGGACCAATTCAAACTTTTCTTGAATTTCTAACATAGCTAAAAAAGATTTTAATTTGCCAAGTCAATTAATAGTCCTATTTATTATCTTGAGTTAACTAGGTGTCAGAACAGATAATATATAATTCAATTAATTAGGTGCGTTTCTAGTATTAAACCTACTTTTTTCGTATGAGGTGAGATATTACAATTTAGTAAAGTAAAGCACAAGGTATTTATTTTATGTCGCACAAACCCTTCCCCGGGAAAAATGACGAACTCCTCTAGGAGTTACCTAATCTACTTCCACTAAAACCAAACGAAATAGGAACGATTATACAAACATGCAATAAGACACAAAGCAAGATAAATCAGAACAAGCTATTACCTATCTCGACCAAGCTTCTCTCTGCTCTGGTTGCCTTTCTGCAATTATCCTCACAATGCAGCTCTTGTTCACTTTGCTTTTTTCACTTCTTCACCTCCCCTCTAGATTCTTAAGCGTAAGTTGACTCAGTGCATATTGTCTTAGTGAAGTGTATGTGTGTGGTGTTCTATCCTAGATGACACACCCACATTTAAATGATTACACACCGAATGCAATGCAACAAATTATATCTCCTATATATTTTTGCAAGTCTTATGTCCATTAAAATCAAGTCTTCTTGACTTTCAAAATAGTTTTTGGAAAACTTTCCTTTCCTTTTCAATCTTTAACACTAGTCTTGTTCAGATATTTACACAATTAAATGTGTCTGCGTGAATACAACGTGAGTAAATGAGTGATTTTCTAAGTGATATGCACAATGAAGATTAGTTTCTGAAAATCACTTAAACAACCAGGAAATCATATACACAAAATATGACTGAAAATATAATTAATAAACTCAGACAGTCAAATATTCACAATCTTATTTTTCAGAAAACAAATATTAGATTAAATCAGATTTTAATCTAAAACTTTATCAAGACTATTTTCACAAGTATTTCAGATTAAATAAAAACAGTCTTAAGCACTCAAGGAAATAATATTCAATCAAGATATTAAATCTTCACAAATCAGATCTCAAAAATCTTAGGTAACCACAAACAATATAAATCTGAATATTTTTTTGAAAAATCTGTTTTAAAATAAAATGTTTAAAAACATTCAAGATCTCACAAACAAGATACAAACAAAATATTCACATACACAAATTAATTTCGTGAATAGTGTGTGTTGTGTACGAATATTTGATCTAAAGACTCATCTAAATAAAACACACAAAAATTAGAGAAAACACTTACAAAAAATTTATACTCTTGAAAAATCGTAAGTGAAGATTTAGAATGAGAGATGCTCAATCTTCATTTTCGTTTTGACAAAAATCAACACTTGAGGATGACAAAAAATATTTTTGGTTTAATCTCTCTCTAAAAATTTTGACAGATTTTAGCTACAAACATTATTTTCTCCGCTCTATAAATATGAATACCCAATAGGTTCTATTTATAGAAAAATAGGGACAGATCTGATTGGTGAAAAGGGATTCACAAAGATCACTAAAATACACACCACGACCATTGATTAAAACAAATCTAAGGGCTCTCAAAGAAACACAAAATATAGTGTTAAAAGCATGACACGTGTAATGCAATTTGTTACACACTAACAGAATAATAAACAAAACAATTAAAACTGTGTCGTTTTCAAAGATTGTAAAATCCAGCTGTAACAAACTAACTGAGATAACAAAATTGTTTTATTAAAAGGCCATCAGTAACTCATTTTAAAATATTACCGTTACGAAAAATTGAAAGCGTCATCGTTTTGGAAAAACAAATGAAATTAGATTCGGTTTTAAGAACAAACCGTGTGCACAAAATAGTGGGCAACATCGTTTAAAATATAAAAAACTATGAGTGGTTTTGATAAAAATCCGGACTACTTCGTTAAAAAAAACGGTTAGCTTAAGAAGAAAATCGTGGGCAACTTAATGACCTGTCAAGGACAAGTTGGTATATGACAAGCCAATAGCGTTAATAAAAGCTAAGGGGTCATATCGCCAATATCTCAAATAAAAAAAGATGACAGCTAAGGGCTTTTGTAGACACATCGCTACAGTCCAAACAAAAACTCACACGCCAGCTAAGGCAATGGTCAAGTCTAAATCATGCCAAGGACAACAGCTATGGGACAAACAAAAAGGGATGCCAGGCATACAATTATACATATATAACATATATTAATATATAAGCCAATTGTTATATTGTAACAAGACACAAGGGGTCAAGTCTTATGCAGGGACAAGACCTGCATTACTTTAAATCAACCAACTCAGATAACATACACACATGCATATATATACCATATAACATATATATTAAACATACAACTATTTTAATAACAAAAAAAACCGTACGCATGTATGTATATTTTCAGAATATAACAAAATTAATTTTTAACTTCAAAAAAAAATATTTAACGTCAAAACTTATTTTAAAACAAATATTTTTCTTATAAAAATTTCAAATAACGTTTTTGAACTCAAGAAGAATTTTATTATGACGAAACAAAACATTATCATAAGATATGATAAACAAATTGAAAATGCAACGTGGTGTTGTGACCTACGTGACAAAAATTCCTATGACCCATAGAGAATGAAAAATACCTTTTCTGACAGGGCGGACTGAATCGAGAGCTCATTTGATGTAGATGAACAAGGAGAGATTGGAGTCGATAGGCGAGACACAAACCTATGTACAGAAATATTTTGTCAAAATTCACGTCCAACTAGATGAAGTCCTATATAGATAAAGCATGGAAAGCAAACCCTAGATGTGTTGTATATAGGAACCTTCACTCTCCACCCCCACCCCACCCTCTTCCCCCCTCCCCCCCCACCACACACACATGCACACGCCTTCACAGACACACACACCCCACACACTGCCCCCACCCAGCCCCCTATCCCTCCCCTCCCAAGCCCCCCCGTCCCTCCCCTCCCACCTGCACACACACACACACACACACCCCACCCCCACCAACCCCTGCCCCTCCCTCCACCACACACCACCACACACATATATACACACACATAAACACACATATAGAAATGAAATAGAAAGAGAGGAAAAAAGCATACCTTAGAGAGAGAGAGAGAGAGAGAGGGAAAACCAAAAACGGTGGGAAAAAAACAAAGCGTAGGGCTTTTTTGCTGAAGAAATTATCACGGACGTGTCACGGTCCTTGACCGTTACAATAATTATAAGGCTTGTCACGGTCAATGACCGTAACAAGTATTTGTCACGGTCATTGACCGTGACAAAAAATGTGTTTTTTTTTTGTCACGGTCAATGACCTTGACAACGCTTGCCGGCTAAAGGGTGCCAATTTAGGCTTTTTGGGGTAGTGAAATAATATTCATTTTATTTTTCTAAATGAGGTTTTAAAATACTCAACTTAGAGAAAACCTATTGCCCAATTTTGCGGCTCTTTTTTTAAAACAGTTGCTTTTCACGCAAAGATTTATTTCTTTCACAGCCTAATTTCGTGATCACTCATCATTTTTTCAATCTAAACAAATTTCTAACGGGCAATTGTTTTTACATGAACTACTTTTATTATCCTCGTATTATTGCATTTGGTTTGTTTTAAAGACAGGATTGAGATGAAAACACATCGACCAACATGCGATAGATAAGAGCAATAATCAAACAAATACGTTCATGTGTTCAATAAAGAAAATCATGAGTCAAACATGTAGGAAGTAACAACTATACAAGCATTATAAAGCAAAAAAGGAATGACATATTGTCTCAAAGCACTATCCAATCGTCACTTGGATATGGAATGATATTTTTATTCGGTTATCCTAAATGTCCATTCATAAAAGGTGTAAAAAAAAAACAAAACTCTTTTTGGATTTTCTCTAAAATTTATCAAAATAAAATCTTTTTGTCTTTTTCAATTTTTTTCTAAAAAAATAGAAAATCTTTTTGTGTTTTTCCAAAGTTTTATAAAAAAAATGTAAAACATAAATACATAAATGATACATACTAGAAATAGGTATAAAATATCATCATGAAAAGTATCCTATGCTAGCAAAAGTCAAAACCTCACCCGTTAGGTCCGGTGGAATTTGCCAAAGACGACAACATCTTTTGAAAAACATCCATCAAATCATGTGTATTTTTCACCAAAAACTTAACTTGCTCCCTAATATGTGCAAACTCTCTCATGTATTATTTGGAAGCAACATGTGTGGGTGCATGTGTGGGAACACGTGTAGTGGCATATCGTGGTAAAACTCTATTTGGTACACTACACAACTTAAAGCGAAATTCCCTAAGGTGTCCTCTCTTTTTGCAATACGAACAAACATATACGGGCCTAGGCACACCTCTCTAAAAAACTCTAGGGCGCACTCTCCTATCGGGAATGGGACGACTTGGTGGGTTATATTGAGAGTCGTGTGAATCAATCACTAAAGAGGGAGCCGGCTCGAGTGCAACTAGAGAAGTGGACGCACCGTCATGACTTATTCCTAATTAAACTCTCACAACTACCCAAAGTGGGATCGAGAATCATCTTCACTACCTTCTTAGATGAGTTATCTAAAGGAACCTTTACTTCCCGGGAAATTTCAAGATCTTTCTCTAATTGTGACACACGGGCTATAAGCTCACTCTTTTCCCCACAAACAATGATCAACTGTGCACTCAAATTAGCCTTAATCTTTACTAGTTGACTCGTCGATGCCTCACAAATTTTCAGACTTTCATTCTCTCTCTCCAAATATCTCACCCTAAGACTTAACTCTTTATTCAATTTTTTAGTCTTCAAGGTCTCGACATAAGATCTCTAAACGCAATTTGGAGCTCACTTTCATTTCCACTTCCACACTCACTTTCACCCTCACTCAAAACATTCAAAACCTCATCGGGTCTCTCACTTGTAAAAGTACCCTCACCCTTGTGGGACAAACTAGGTTCACTCACCCGACTAGCCATAAATGCTACACACGTCCCATGTGAAGATCCATCCCTCGAATCTTTCACCTCGTTGTCACTATCACTAAGGGTCGCAGGCACGGTAACTTTCTTTCCCTCTCTTTTAAGCTTAGTGGGACACTCAAATGAGTTATTTCCTTTACCCTCACACTCAAAACGTCTCACTTTTTATAAATCTCCATCTCTCTCTCTTTCTCACTCTCACCACTTTCTTTGGCCTTTCCTTTCTTTTTATTTTTCTCAAAAGATTTTTTATTAAAAGAATTTTCTTTAGACATTTTGAGAAACTTTTTAAAAAAAAAAAATCAAACATGACCACATCATCAATGTCAAAATCACTCTCACAATCAGACTCATAAACACAAACTCTTTCTTTCTTTTTATTTTTCTTTTTCAAAGCATTCGATTTTAAAGCAAGACTTTATCCTTAGCCTTAACAGCTTGGGGAAACATATCAATCTCATAAGTTTGGAGACCTCCTACGAGTTCTTCTAACTTAAATGATTTGAAATTGCCCATAGAATTTAAAACAGTGACTTTCGGAATAAAGCGTTTTGGGAGTGATCTTAAAATCTTTTTAACGACACGCGAATTATCAATCACCTCTCCCAAATTAAAACTCGTGTTAACAATGTCCGACAAACATGCATAAAGCTCATCAAATCATCCAGACTCAGGCATCTTAAGGGTCTCAAATTGGGTAGCCAAATTTTGAAGTTTTGATTCCTTAACCGCGTTCGTACCCTCATGTGTAAATTGTAAAACATCCCACGACGATTTAGACGTGGTGCACATCATAATTAGGTGGAACTCATTGGGGGTGATGGCTCAAGAAATAGCACTCAGTCCACAGGAATTAAAATTAGACATTTTAAAATTATCCTCAGTCCATTCTGACACAAGTTTTAAAGATGTGATGTTATTAACGGTGACAGTGGGAGGAGTCCACCCTCTTTCAACTAAAAGATAAACACGTTCAACAATATCTTTTAAGTGCGTATTGCATACGGTATTTCCAGTATGCACAATTATTTCCGTTAAAAATCGACATCTTATTAAATGAGCATTCCATTGGAAAAATTGCAAATTTTCAATAACCAATTTTTTCATATCACAAAATTTTGCGGAAAACAAGACCACTCAATAAATTAGAGTAACAAACTTTGATACCAATTTGAGAATGTGGTGTGATACCGAATCCAATTAGTTTCGCAAATTTCCATTTATTAAATGAAGAACCCTTTTTTAATTAGAGTAAATTTTTAACCAAAATAATCAGCCCCTAAACATGCATCTATGCGAGTTAACAAATCAAACCACAAATAAAATCTGCAATGGTCACTCCTCAGAACAATCACATAGACCGCAGCCTATCGTCAGCAATGTGTCACACGCAGTGCACCCACAAGAACATCAGTCCTATCTTCAGCAAAGATCCAAACGCAGCGAACCTCAATAACCTCAGTATTCAACTTGTAGAGATACCACTCCACAAAGTAACTTGAACAAATATGTGTTCTTGAACACCAAAACAATTTACATAAAAGAATTGTGATTTTGTGAATTGAAAATAAAAGGATTAAAACCCTAAAAGGAGAAGCCAAAAATGATTCTACAGTTTCGCAGTTTTGTGTTCTCGAAAAATTGTGGTCTTCTAATGAACCCAAACTCATTTAACAAGTATTTATAGAAAATTAGAGTCAGTGTAACCTCATTCGAACGAGATGATGATGCCGATCTAACGACAGAGCATCTCACTCGAACCAACTTCGTACATGATTGAATCTCCTTTGAAGATAAGGCTTCGCATGAGATCAAACAAAATTAACCTGGGAAATAACACCGTCGCTTGATGAAACTATGAGCGACACTGCAATGTCGTTCGAACCACATGTACTGTCGTTTGAGCGAGAGGTCGAAAAAAATATAATTCTTTAAATTCCGTTCCAACACTTAAAAAAAATCCCACTATTAATTTTGACGAAAAAATTCCGCTTCAACACTTAGAAAATATTTTGTAAAAAATATCATAAAGCTGTAAGTGCAAAGTTAAGTTACTTAAAATATAACCTTACTAAGTCCAACTTTCTTGAGGCATGATGTTGAAGAAAAACTTGATATTCAGATTTTTCTTTATGTGTGAATGTACTTGAAATTCTTTGACGGTTGTAATGGTATAGGACTTATTTAACATGTAACGAACTTATATAAAATATGTCCTTATATAGTTTCTTATCCACATAGTGTCAGACCGGGGTATTGTTGTTGATCCGAGTAAGGTATCGACAGTGAGGGAGTGGGGACAACCCACGACATCGATAGAGATTCTCAGTTTTCTAGGGTTGGCCAATTATTATCGTCGTTTCATTATGGGTTTCTCAAATATTATCGACGAATTTGAGTCGCAAAAGGGCACCGTTTGTGTGGAGTGACCATTGTCATTTAGCCTTTGACAAGCTAAAGGACATATTAACATCAACACCCGTACTTGATTTTGCCTAGGGGAGGATTGGAGTACCGGGTCTACACCGATGCATCCTTACATGGACTTAGCAGTGCATTGCAGTAAGAGGAGAGGGCTATAGCTTATGCATCTCTAAAGCCTAAGTCCTATGGGAAGAATTACCCCACTTATGACCTTAAGCTAGCAGCGGTTATTTTTGCGTTAAGGATATAGAGAAACTATCTTTTGGGGGAGAAGTTCACATTGTTCACATTATCATAAGCCATTTCAGTATCTATTCACATAGAAGGATATGAATATGAGGAAGAGATGGTGTCCAGAATTCATGAAGGACTACCAGTTTCAGTATCATCTGGGGAAGGCTAACGTGGTAGGAGACGCATTGAGCGAAAGACCCACTAGGGAGTTAGCAAAGGTCTGAAAAGCGAGGTGGTGTGTGCTTCGACATGATGATGAGATTGTCAGGGCATACATATCAGTTCTAGCTATCACTCCTGAGATTGTCATGCTAGTAGTGAAGGCTCAAGGAAAGGATCAGTCATGTCAGGATAGGGTACGCCAGTTATTATCTAAGGGTGCAGAGTCTTACTCGATCATCTCATAGGTAGGCTTGCACTTTAAAGGGAGGCTAGTTGTGCAGAGGATGAGGACTTGAGGCACACGGTTAAGACTGAGTTTCATGGTTTAAGATTTGTGGTACATCCCGATGGGGATAAGATGTACCAGCATATGAGGAGACAGTATTGATGGTGAGGGATGAAGCGAGACATAACAGAGTTTATCTTGAAGTCTGTTACCTGTGAGTTAGTTAAGGTAGACCACCAAAGGCCTTTAGGAATGCTACAGCCACTTGAGTTTCCCATGTGGAAGTGGGGGAACATCTCGATTGATTTCATTACAGACTGCCAACGTCAAAGAGGGGTCATGATTCCATATGGGTGATCGTGGATCGGATGACCAAGGTAGACCATTTCTTACCGGTTCGCACCGATTCTGAGACGATGTAGTTGTGGCCATCTCGATCCCCCCCCCAAAAAAAAATTCCCTCGTAGGCAGATGCGAGGGGGTGAAGGATCTCGATCCCGTGTTTCCTCTCTCGGGCGCACTTCGATCGTCGTCGGTGTGGGGTGAAATGTAGAGAGATGGAGTCGCCAGTCTATTTTACTCAAAACAAACAAAAGAAAATGGAGCCATACCTAGGGATAACTTCTAAAGACATACTGATACATATGAAACCAAAAATGATTCGAGGGGGGTTTAGAGGATAAGTTACGAAATGGAAAGGTGTTAGACACCCATTTCGCCCTTGCAGTCTCTCATGGGTTAGTGTTATTATTTTCCTTTGTTTCTCCATGACGCGTGTTCACATGTTATATATGATGGGGATGGGAATCATCAACTCATATCATGAAAGAGATAGAGTGAGTCACCCGGAGGAATGTTCCAAAATTACATATAAAAGATATGATTTTATGCGTTCATCAAGATATCGATCGTTATAAAGGAACGATGATATGTGTGAAATGAGACGCTTATGAACGGAATGTGTAGATGTGTGTATATATATATATATATATATATATATATATATACACACACAAATGGGAAACAGGAATTTGGGAGAATATGAAATTTAAAGAATTAAGAAAAGTTAGGAAATTAGGAATTAGGACTCGAGTCTCAGGTTTCACCCCGAGACACCTACGTAGCCAAAAACGGCATCAAAGTCCACGTAGTTCGGATATAAAATGAGGGGTGGGGTTTATCCCATAAATCCAAGCGGAGATTCTCTTATTTGTGAGTGTGTGTAAAAAAGTTTTTTAGTGTGAGAAAAGTGTGACAATTCCTGAGAATTCAAGGAGAAAGTGAGAGAATGGACCTTCTTGAAGATCTTGAGCTTGTTCTTGAGTGTTGAAGGGCTGCTCTTGCACTTTTATGAAGGTGATGGGTGGTTAATTTTCCAAGTTTGGAAAAAAGGATGATGGAAAGGGAATGTTGGAGAGGGATTTTGGTATGGAAATTGCGTTGACTTCAAGAGAGAATTGGTGAGCTCGCTAAGAGTGATGGATCTCAGATTTTGGTCTCCTTGGAAATGAGGTCAGGCCCTCCTATTTATAGGACCAAGGCACTGCCGATCATCATAGTCCTATTCCTGCCTATTAGCAGGTGTCCTTAGACACACTGCCGATTGGCTGGGTCTAGAACCTGCCGATTGGTAGTCTCGTGCAGATTTCCTCGAAAAAATGGTTGTAAAATGCAATCTGTCAATCCAAATTGTGCACAGGGAATATCATTGGAAAGGTAATTCAAAGACCTTTGAAAGTACTTTGGACCGCTCCGGGTTCGGAAGTTGAATTTGGATCAAATGTGGCTCAGCTCTCGGGGTAGACCATTGGAAATTTTAGGAGATGTAATTCAACATTCCAAAGAGTTTGGCTCAGCTCGGAGAGTTGACTTTAGTCAACTGGGGCTTGAAACTGCTCGGTGGCCTATCGGAGTAAAAGGATCGTTCGTCCGTACCGTAAGTCAGAATTGGGCAAGGGACAAACCGTTGGAAAGGGGTTTCATCTCCCTTCAAGGATTCATTCAGTCTCATTCGATCTGAAGATTTAACTTTGATCAAATGGGGCCCGAGAGCACCCGATGGCCTCTATATTAAGTTTCAGGGGAAAATCGATCGTTCGTCTGTACTGTAAGTTAGAATTAGGCACGTGATGGACCATTGGAAAAGGGGTTTTAGTTCCCTTTGAGGATTCAAAGATCATTTGCTCAGGTAAAAGAGTTGATTGGAGTCAAATAGGACTCGAGAGTGCCCGGTGGCCTCTAGATCAGTAGTCGGTGTATGACCTAAGGTTTGTAATGAGATGGGGATGTGTTAGGGACCTAAGGAGTAACTTAGGGGCTGATAAAATGGGGTGTCTATAGTGTGAGCTTGGAACAAGTGATAGACATTGAATAGACAACACATGATGCCTTTGAGAAAGAGGTCGGTTCTGCGGACCTAATGGGAGATGAATGATCATTTCGGCGGGTCGAGGTTGATTCTGAGGACCTAAGGTAAGGTTGGGGATGACCAATTCTATGGGTCAAAGCCAATTCTGAGGGATTGAATTGAGGCGACTAATTATATAGGTCAAATACGATTCTGAGGGCTTGAATTGAGGTGACCAATTCTGCGGACTTGAGTTGAAATGACCCATTCTACGGGTCGAAGTCAATTCTAAGGGCTTGAGTTGAAATGACCAATTATGTGGGTCAAATCGAATTCTGAGGGCTTAAATTGAGGTGACAAATTCTGCGGGTCGAATACAATTCTGAGGGATTCAATTGAAATGATCAATTCTACGGGTCGAAGACAATTCCGAGGGCTTAAGTTGAAATGACCAATTCTGTGGGTCGAACCAATTCTGAGGACTTGAGTTGAAATGACCAATTCTGCAGCTCGAAGCCAATTTTGAGGGCTTGAGTTAAAATGAACAATTCTGCGGGGCAAAGCCAATTTTGAGGGCTTGAGTTGAAATGACCAATTATATGGGTCGAATTCAATTCTGAGGGCTTGAATTGAAATGATCAATTCTGCTGGTCGAAGCCAATTCTGAGGGCTTGAGTTGAAATGACCAATTCTACGGGTCGAAGCCAATTCTAAGGGCTTGAGTTGAAATGACCAAATATGCGGGTCGAATCCAATTTTGAGGGCTTGAGTTGAGGTGATCAATTCTACGGGTCGTAGTTGAAATGACCAATTATACGGGTCGAAGCCAATTCTGAGGGCTTAAGTTGAGATGACCAATTCTGCGGGTTGAAGCCAATTTCGAGGGCTTAAATTGAAATGCCCAATTCCGCGGGTCGAAGCCAATTCAGAGGGCTTGAATTGAGGTGACCAATTATGTAGGTTGAAGCCAATTCTGAGGGCTTGAATTGAAGAGACCAATTCTACGGGTCGTAACCAATTCTGAGGGTTTGAATTGAAAGTGGGGGGGAAATCCGTCGGGGAAGTGAAGAGTGATTGATGATGCATAATTCTGTGGGGAAGCAGTTTTGGGGTATATTTTTAGAGACTTTGCTGGAGGAATACCAAATTGGTTTTTGAAGATTCCGTTAGGGAATTGATTGGTTTTTGAAGACTCCACTGGGGAAGTAGGGGTTCCACTGGGGGGATATCGAATTGATTTTGAAGATTTCGCAGGGGAATGGGGAATAGTCCAGATTTTGGGGTACTTTGGTATCGTGTGGGGATGTTTCCGGGGAGATATCCAATTGATTTTGAAGATTTCACTGGGGGATGAGTGCAAGAAAAAATTATTTTCTTGGTACAAAGGTCCTAAATCCTATTTGGGATTTTAAAGAATTTTCCAAGGATTTTTCGGGATTTTCTGGCATTTTTGGGGAATTCCTGTACGAAATGTTAAGGGGTGTGCCAACCGGCATGGTGGGGAGGGTGTCAGTCGGAAATGGTATGGACTTTTGGAATGCCTCAAGAAGGTGGAAGGTCAGTGCCGATCGGCATGACACTTGGTTTACTATAAATAGGGGGAGGATTCCCCTCATTTTTCAAAGATTCTTGCCTTTTCTCTTTCTGCGATTTCTTTCTGAGAATCATCTTAACATTCCGAAGCCCAAAAAATGGTCGCTTTTGTGAGCAATGCAATTCACAGGGAGTGGTTGAAGGTTGATGAGTAGGCGAATGTGGAATGCAGGTCCAGGGTGCCTCTTGCGTTGGGGAGTGAGAACTCATTTGACACGTTTGAGCCAGTTGTGGATGATCGGACTCTTCTGCATGAGCCGTCATTCCATTGCTCTTCTAGGGTGGTGAGCCCTGGTGGTCATGTAAGTACAAATGACTTTTGGTATTCTCTTTTTGGTGACATTTCTTTTTTTCTTGAATTTTGACATGAATATTTCTTTTTTCTTTCTTTTCTTGGCAGACTGACGTCTCTTTGTCGACTATGCGTGCCCGTGGGATGACGGGGCTTAGGGATGTTTGGGAGCACTTGCCATTTGTGGTATATTGGGTGGTATTGTCAACACGATTTGGGAGGCTGGCGGCTGCACTGGATGGGACGCCTCACTCGACGGCAGTTCTGTGCGCCTTGGGGGAGAGGTGGTAGGACACTACCCACACCATTAATTTTGGCTTTAGAGAGATGACAGTGACTCCCATAGATGTGTAGCATATGTTGGGGCTGGATTGTGATGGTGATCTGATCGAGGTGGGTCGCACCTTGCGATTGAGGCCAAAGGCGGTTGCGACGGATCTCAGTGATATGGGGAGGATAGTTTCTGGAGATTCTATCCGTTTGTCTCTTCTAAATGATGGATTGATGAGGTGGGTGATAGATGTGGAGGATGGGATGCATGTGCGAAAGTTGGCTCGGCTATTTGTTTTGCTGGTGTTAGGAGGTTTCTTGGTGGCGTCAAGCGGCGATGTCGTCCGCTTATGGCTTTTGCCATATCTGAGGATGTTTTCGAACATTCCTCTCTTTGACTGGGGGAGCCTGACTTTGGCGACCCTTTATTATTCTTTGGATGCTTTCAGTCGGTGTTACTGACTGAATTTTACTGGACTAGAAGGAGTTTGGTTTGACAGAGGAGGTCCTCCGGCCTGAGGTATACTTTTCATTTTTTGGCTTTTGATTTCCTTAATTTCTCTTTAGGCTGATTTTTCCTTTCTCTTGCAACAAATCCGAGTGTTGACTACTTGACTGAGAGACATTTTGGACAGGATATCTTTGGAAAATGGCCATCTTAGGGACGTAATTATGGTTCCTTCTTGCTTGGTCCCTTCTGCCTCATCTGAGGAAGGAACTGGTTCGGGGAACGGAGGTATGTCGTCTCATTGTAGGGGGAAGAGAGTGCGCCGCGGGGACGGAAGCTCTTAGAGAGAAAGAGATATATGGTAGGGGTGAGAGAGAGAAGGGAAAGATTGTGGGTTCGTGCTGAGTCCCATTGTTCCTTTTTTGGTTCCTGCAAATTAATGTAACACAGGAAGAATTATGCAATGCCAATGCACTTTTTATTTTATTTTGTTAGTGATGAATGAATGCATATGCTCTTTTTACTTTGTTGCTGAGACCGTAAAAATATAAATTTTTAGAAGTGAAGGAGAATTTATTTAAAATGATAAATAGTATAAAGGTGGAGGGGATTTGAAATTCTGTTGGGAACAATAACTTGTCTTTTTTTTTTATTTTGACAAAAGAGGAAAAAGTGAAGTTACTAAAAGTAGGGGGTTACCGATCAGCAAGCCCTTTGTCTTGCCTATCGGTAGTCCAGCCCAGCCTTATCAATTCAAGGCCTTGATTGGTACTCTCTCTAGTCTTTGGTACTTTATGGGGCAGACTTCTTCTGCAATTTCTGAAAGGGTGTGTCCATTGATGAACTTTGCCAGGTATAAAAAGGGGGTAAGGGTGGAGTGTTTTCCTCACACCTCCACAATTCTCCTCTTTTACTATTTTCTCTTCCTTTGATATGGATATCCTTGGTAATGTTGAGTTTTCTAACTACTAAGAGAATTTGGAGGCGATGTTCTCCTACAATGTAGAATACGATGCTTTCAACATACATCGAGTCATTTTATGGCGTAATCGGCTCAAAGAGTGGAACATGCTGATGAAGGTGGTACAATTCCGGTACCCGAAGACTATGTATTTCGTTTTTTCCTGGAAGAAGTCTGTCCGACTTACGAAGAATTTTTTATTATGTTGGGGATAAATCCCAGTGTGGTGGAAGCCATGCCTAAATTTTCTCGGTCTCCCCGGGAGCTGTTGGCTGGACCTATCCATATTTCTTCCTTGGCGGCTAGATCATTGGTTACTGGAGGAATCATTTTATCCAGAAGTGTTGCATTCTATTCATCTGCAGGCTGTTGGTGATGCTGGCTATATCGAAACTTTCATTTTGGGCTTGGTTTCAAAACTGTTGTTGGTGACTGGGGACTTGCTGATGGGCCAACAACTTACAGCCATTGTTTCCTGGATGTCATACCGTCGTAATCCTGCGGCGGTGGTACTGAGACTCTAAATGGTCTGGATGCCTGGCTGGAAGGTCGTTTTGATTTTCTGAGAGGTATTCCCATAATTTTATTCATGTGGTTGTCTGAAAGGTTCCATCTGGAGGTTCCTGCAGAACATCCTTGTCCGGTTGTTCCCAACTTCTTTTTGCGCTACTTCATTAGCATGGGCTCTGAGGTCGAGCATCGGTAGAATTGGTTTGTGGATCACGGGGCTCAAAGTCTGCATTGGTCAGTGCCTTGGTGGGGATAGTTGTTGCCCATTCTGAAGTTGGGGGAATACCAGTATGTTCAGTTGGTTGGTCTCAGACAAACCTCTTTATGTTTCCCTTAGCGGCTTCTACGTCTATATGGTTAGGAACAGATCATGCCACCTCAGACACTGTATTTATTTCCCGTAGAGGATCTAATAGAGAACCTACGTATGCTGCTTGGCTCTTTATGGGAGAGTCGGTGACCATCGAACTATCCTTCTCAGTATATTGGGGGAGTCTGGCATATCTCTGTAGATTATATGAAGTGATTTTGGAGAAGGGTAGTCGAAAAGATGTTGGCAGTGGAGACCGAGCAAAGGTGGTTTATCATGTCTGACGCCATGGAGGGGGTGTTGTAGTTTTTTTGAAGATGGTTCACGATTATCGGTCTATGGAGCATTTACGACACTCTATTCAAGCAGGTGAAACATGGGGACCCCAGGATGTGGATGATGATGATGATGGATGATTGGGCATAAATATTGTATATTTATTCCCCTAATTTCGGTACATTGGTAAGCCCGAGCGATGCAATTGATATGGATTTAACTCATACTTATGATACTAACCTTCTTTAGGAAGTATCTCATGTTTTGTGTTTCTCTTATGTGTTTTACAAATAAGTTATGCAAGCGGTATGAAAGAAAAATCGAAACAATGAAAGAAAGGATAGGAAGGCAAGTTTAAGGGCATTTTTGTAATTTTATATCCTGATCCTGGGGGTGGAGTCAACTAGAAAGTTGAATATTTTGGAAAAACGAGAATACTAGAAGAAACGGAACCCAAATCCGAGCTATGGTGAAGGAGTTATGATCATTTGAAGTTGAAGAAAAATTCAAGAAGAGAAGATGAAAACATGAAGAAAATTTCTAAGTGTTGAAAAATGTCACCCAAACCAGCAATTATTCCCGAACCCTGGTTGAACCGGTTCGGGGGTTGAACTGGTTCGCATGTACCCCTAACCGGTTCGGGGGTCCTGATGGGAAAAATTGTTCTTTTATTCCGTGTGCTCCAGCGAGATTCTGTGCGTTACAACTCATTCTTGATGTATTTTTGGTCCGAAGCTAGGCTATAAAAGGCAGAGTTCTGGAGAGTTTTTGGAGACATATACTTAGACATAGATAGACATATAGTTAGAGAGAGTTCTATAGAAGTTTTTGTGTAGTTTTGTAGATAAAAGAAGGTAGCAGATTACATGGAAACATAGCTGCAATTATTCTGTTTCAACACTGATTCATTTTCGGGTTTATTTTCAATTTCTAATCCAAGTTCCATTCTTCTTATTATTGTTCTTGTATGATTAATGCTCTTACATAAATTTTTGAGTTCATAACACTTAATTTTATGCTTCAACATAGTTTCACCATGAGTTCTTTCACATGCAACATAAGTATTTCATGCATCGTTCAGTTTAACATGTCTAGCTAGATTTATAAGGGCCGGGATTCATGAACTCGGCCTAATGTGTTAGTTGTATGTGTACAAAATTAATCCTTTGAATTTAATGATGTATTACAACCGTATTGCATAGTAACACAACCATTGTATACCTTTGGACCTCGTTTTCTTCCGGATAACCGGGATGCTTTAGAATGCAATACGAGTGTTACTATCGCGTGTTACCGCTTTACTCATCCTCTGATTTCGTATGATGCGGACTTGAACCTCATATACGTAATGCTTGGGAGTACTGAAGTCTGGGACTAATCAATCACTTAAGTTCACGATTAGTTTTATACCTGCAATACACTGGGTTGAGAGATTGCATTCCCATCCTATTTTTCCTCATCATATAATCCAAATTTTAGTTTAACTATCATTAGTAATTTAGGTAATTTCGAGTAATTGTGTGTCATTCATACTTGAGTTCATTAGTTAATTATTTGATAAATTGTATATAGTTGTAGTTATTCCACCAACCATATCATCTTTCCATTTTCTTTAAAGTCAGAAGTAGGATTCACTCGTCTATCCACGTCGTTACAACTTTGTTGCCCTATTTCGCTGTGGATTCGATACCCAGACTCGCCAATAACAATGATTAGCATATTACACGGAATCTCGGTTTAAACCATCAATCAAAATGGTGCCCTTGCCGGGGAACTAGGTAGACTTAGGATTAGATCAAGTCAATCTCCAACTCTGACAAAAAAAGTAAAAAAAAAAAATATTTTGTTCACCATCATCTCTCACAAATCTCTTAATACAAAATTCTGAACTCACTTCAACTCCCCGTAATACTCCAAGCCATATTCACCAAAACCCAATAGCTGAGTACTACCCTGATATCCCTCACACTCCAAGTGGTCCACAGTTCTGGGTTCCAACTCCAACACCGTCACACCCAATCACAAATAGCACTATGTTCTCCCTCTTAGGACACACTTCAGAGAACACCCCGAGTATACCAAGTGAGGACACAGAGTTTATGAGCGAGAAAGAAATGTCACAACACGGTAGTGCAGCCGCCGATGAGGATGAGGCCCCGTACCTCCCTTTGAGAGAACTATTATTTCCCGAGCGCACTGTCACTTCGGGATGCATTTTACTCCCGTATAATGCAGGGAAATTACGATTTAGGAATAGGATGATCCAGATACTCCCCACGTATCATGGAATGGATTCAGAAAAACCATATTCCCACATTATGGAATTTGAAGAGGCGTGCGAGACTCTCAGCGATCAAACTTGCACAAAAGATTTGCTCCGCCTTAAACTCTTCCCATTCTCGCTAAAGGATAAAGCTAAGACTTAGCTATGGTCTTTACCTCCAAATTCGATTTCATCTTGGAATGAGTTGCAATCCAGATTTCTCAAGAAATTCTTTCCTCCACATTGAACGAACTCCATCAAAGCTCAAATTTAAACTTTTCGACAATTAGAAAATGAGTGATTTGATTGATGCTATGAGCATTTCAATGAGTTAATTACTTCATGCCCCCATTATGGATTTGATAAACTGCAAATCATTTCCTTCATCCATAATGGGCTGAACATTAATTCCAAGCAACTCGTTGAAACCATGTGCGATGTTCCATTTATCGAATCAGATGCTAACGATGCTGAGCTTCACCTGAGGTATGTCGTCGAGACTACCCAATCTTGCTATACATCTGACCCTAGTGCTCAAAATCGAACTCGTCAAGCGAACACCACTCCATCGGCATCCGAATTATTTCACATGGAAAGGAATTCCATGAAGTACAGCCGACTTGGTTCACTTGAGAAAGGAGTGTGAGAAATACTTAAGGTATGTGGTAGAGGATTAACAGGATCTATTCCAAACCCTGTCGAAATGGTGTGTGAAATTTGTGAGGTGGGTCATTAAACTGAGGAATGACCAACTATACCCGCCTACAAAGTTATGCTTCAATAACAAGTCAGTGGTATAGGAGGATTTAAGGGTAATTTCAATGCACCGCACGAGAATTCCTACAATCCTTCATGAAAAAGCCATCCTGACTTTAGCTATGGGAAACAACATGTTGCGATGAATCCTAATTCACATGTTGCCCCTCCTCCACCACCGCACTTCCAACAAGCTCCACACATGCAAGGACATTCGCAAGCACCACCACCTCAAGGAGCATATATCACTCTATCGCGGAGAAATCTCGAGGACATGATGAACCAATTTATCATTGCCTAGAATGCAACCAATGCTTGATATGATCGTATGATAAACAACATAAATGCAAATATCTCAAAAATGCAATCATCATTGAGTATCCAACAGAAGGGAAAATTTCTTGCTCAGGGCCAAAGACTTCCCCAAGGTCAAACTAGTGCCAGCTCCACCTCGACAGAACTACCGGAGCAATGTCAAGTTGTGACCACTCTTCGTAGTGGGACAGTCTTTGATTTATCACCTGCCCCACACGACACAACCAAAGACAAGGGGATTTTGCCCATCACGAAAGAGGCCGAAGATGTCCCTTTGAATAAGAGTGATAAAGATGACACTAGTGAGCCCGAGGTAGTAGTGAAACGACCCACCGCATAACCATTTCCTCAAAGGTTGGTTCCTTTCCATAAAGGAAGCTCTTGTAATGAAGTGCTAGACGTGCTTAAGCAAGTAAAGATAAATTTACCTTTCCTAGATGCCATTAAGAAAATTCCAGCTTATGCAAAAGTCATCAAAGATTTGCTAATGTTAAAGAGGAAGATAGAGGTAAAGAAAAACGTCTTTCTAGCACAGAACATGAGCTCCATTCTACTTAACGTTCTCCCGCTAAAATTTAAAGATCCCGGTGCACCGACCATTTCCTGCATCATTGGAGAAAATAAAATTAAAAAAGCCTTAGTTGACTTAGGATAAAGTGTCAATATCCTCCCTTACTCCATCTATAGGCAACTTGATCTGGCATACCTCAAGCCCACAAAGATCACTCTCCAATTGACGGATCGAACCGTGAAGATCCTAAGTGGTATAGTTGAGGATGTGATCATCCAAGTTGACACTTTCTACTTCCCGATAGACTTTTTTATTTAGGACACGGAGCCCTCCTTCGGCTCGATCAGTCATATTCCCATCATTCTTGGGCACCCATTCTTAGCTACGGCTAATGCAATTATCAATACACGAAATGGGAAAATGCAACTCACCTTTGGAAATATGACTTTGGAGACTAACATGTTCCATATAGCCCAACATACGGGGGAAGAAGATGATCTTCACATGATAAGCCTAATCGACGAGATCGTAGAGGAGTATTTTGTGGAAAATTATTGTGGAGAGGTCCTGGGGTCCTGTTTAGTTTCGAGCCACGAGAGCGAAGTTGAAGAGTTGAGAGAGTTACTTGATGAGAAAACGTCGAACGAGGATGCGAGAGATGTGAGTTGGGTTTCTAGATTCGAGGAATTACCGCCAAGGGAGTTACGATTGGTTCCCTCCAGCAATAAATTTCTGACCCTCGAATTGAAGAAACTACCCTCTCATATTAAATATGCATACTTAGGAGAGGACGAGACATTTCCTATTGTTGTCTCCTCTAGCCTAGACGACGAACAAGAGGGTAAACCGTTAAAGATTCTGAGGAAGCACCAAAGTTCTTTCGGTTGGCGTATTGTCAATTTGAAAGGGATAAGTCCTTTGATTTGCACCCACAAGATTCACCTCGAGGATGATGTGAAGCCCTTGAGAGAGATGCAAAGAAGGCTAAGCCCCAATATGAAAGAAGTGGTGAGAACAAAAATCATTAAATTATTGAATGTCGGGATTATCTATCCAATCTCGGATAGCAAGTGGGTGAGCCCTATTCAAGTTGTCCCAAAGAAGTCGAGCATGACTGTAATTGAGAATGCTAAGGGAGAACTATTCCCCCAACGTACCACCACCAGGTGGCGCATTTGCATTGATTACCGGAAACTCAATGTAGGAACTAGGAAAGATAATTTCCCTTTGCCATTTATTGATCAGATGCTTGAGAGAGTAGCGTGCCACCCTTAATATTGCTTCCTTGATGGTTACTCCGGATATAACCAAATTGAGGTAGATGTACTTGACCAGGAAAAAACGACCTTCAGTTTCCCTTTTGGTATGTTTGCCTATAAATGTATGCCATTCGGCTTGTGTATTGCACCCGCAACCTTTCAAAGGTGCATGTTGAGTCTATTTAGCGATATGGTTGAAAGAGGACTCGAAGTGTTCATGGATGATTTTAGCGTTTTTGGCACCTCTTTCTATTTTTTTTTTGACAATACTGGAAAAATTACTTGCCCTGTGTGTAGAGAAGAACTTAGTGCTAAATTGGGAAAAATGACACTTCATGGTTAATGAGGGAATAGTTCATGGCTATATCATTTCATTCAAAGGGATAAAAGTCGATAGATCTAAAATATATGTCATAGCCAATCTACCCCCACCAAAATCGCTCAAAGACGTGTGCCCCTTCTTGGAACACACGGGGTTTTATCGAAGGTTAATTAAGGACTTTAGCGCCATCACTAGACCCTTAAGCAACCTACTCATGAAGGACACCCCATTTGAGTGGACGAAAGCATGCCATAGCGCTTTTGAAAAACTAAAAACCATGCTTGTGTTCGCTCCCATCATGCAAGTTCCATATTGGTCCTTACCATTCGAGCTTATGTGTGATGCTAGTGATTATGCGATAGGGGTTGTTTTGGGCCAAAGATAAGATTAACAGGCTCATGTCATCTACTAAGCGAGCCGAAATCTTACCGGGCCACAACTCAACAACTCCACCACAGAGAAGGAGTTGCTAGCGGTAGTCATTGCTCTTGACAAATTCTAGTCCTACATTCTTGGTTCTCTTATCACTTGCTTCACCGACCACGCAACATTGAAATACTTATTCGCTAAGAAAGACGCAGAGCTGCGCCTCATAAGGTGGATCCTACTCCTATAAGAGTTTAATCTCCCCATTAAAGATAAGAAAGGAGTAGAAAACGTCGTGGCCGACCACTTATCACGGCTTTTGTCCGATGTACGTAGTGATCCAATACCCATAGATGAATACTTCCCAGATGAGAAACTCTTTGCTACCTTTTCTTTGCCCTGGTTTGTGGATATCGTTAATTATCTTGTCACGGGAGCTGTCCCTCCCGATTGGACACCGCAAGATAAGAACAGGTTTATTACTTGGTTGCGCATATTTTTTTATGATGATCCTTTCCATTTTAAATATTTCACCAACCAAATCATCCGACGTTGTATATCGGATGACGAGATCCCCAAAGTCATCCAATCCTGTCATTCAGAAGCTTGCGGAGTTCACTTTTCGACGGAAAAGACGGCCGCCAAGATTCTTCAATGCGGCCTCTATTGGCCCACAATCTTCTGGGATATGAACAATTTTTACAAATCTTGCGATAGGTGTCAAAGGATGGGGGCGATCACCCGATGATACATGATGCCTTTAACCCCGATAATCATTATTGAGATCTTTGAATGCTGAGGTATTGACTTTATGGGCCATTTTCCCCTATCTTTTGGCTTTTTATACATCCTTATCGCGGTAGACTACGTTTTGAAATGGGTACAAGACATAGCTACCAAGATCAATGACAGTATGGTGGTGATTAGGTTCCTACATTAACACATACTTTCCCACTTTGGTGCTCCAAAAGCGATAATTAGTGATAATGGCACGCATTTCTGCAACAGGCCATTCGAGAAGTTCATGAGAAAGTATGGCGTCGTTCGCAAGGTTGGAACGACCTGTCACCCCCAAACGAATGTGTAGGCAAAATTAGCAAATTGAGAAATCAAGAACATTCTCGAAAAGACCGTCAATCCCACTCGAAAAGATTGGTCACTCCGATTAAACGATTCACTATGGGCCTATCGCACCGCATACAAAAACCCGCTCGGGATGTACCCATTCCTCTTTGTGTATGGCAAACCTTGCCATCCTCTCGTGGAATTAGAGCACAAGGCATTTTGGGCAGTCAAGAAGTTGAATTATGACATGGATAAAGCCGGTGAAGCTCACAAGCTTCAATTAAATGAGTTAGAAGAGATATGCAATGATGCGTATGAGAACGTAAAACTCTCCAAAGAAAGGATGAAACTCTCTCACGATAACATCATTCGACGTAAAGAGTTTCATCCTGTACGAAAAGTGCTTCTCTATAAATTTCGGCTTCATCTATTTCTGGGAAAGTTACGGTTACGGTCACGGTGGAGTGGATCGTTCATTGTAAAGAATGTTTTTCCTCACGGAGCGATGGAATTAGACGATTTAAAAGGAGGAAATATGTTCAAGGTAAATGGACAATGCCTAAAGCCATATCTAGAGGTGTGTGTGGAAAAAGTCGACACCGTTTGGTTGTCGGGCCTTGTTTACGGGGTCAAGTGAGGTTAAAATGAGAGGTCATCACACCCCCGACGCGTATGGGGTGAGTTCCTGTATATAGTAGTCGTGTGTGAGTTAGGGTATTTGTAAGTTCGGAACACGGTCCATGAGAGGGATTGAGTTAGCACGCTTTTCGTGTGAGTTTGCACGTAGTTCAAAGGCTTGGTCACGACAATTTTAGGGCACACGAGGGTCAAGAACATTTTTTGGGGAAATACGCACGAGAGGAGATAGGAGAGAATACTTAGTTTTGGGGAGAAGAGAGAACAAAAAAAATCTAGCCAGCACATTTCCCCGAACCCAGGTCGAACCGGTTCGGGGGGAGAATCGGTTCGCATGTACCCCAAACCAGTTCGAGGGCCCTAGAAGATTCTTCCCCCCTTTCTTCCCATATTCATCCTCTTCCTTCCTCTTTACCATCCATTCATTTCCCAATAAATTTTCTCCTCCCAAAGTTTCCCCCCTTCCATTTTTAATCGAAATTTATTCCCTCCATCCTCTCCTTCCAAACACATTCCCCTTTCCCACCAAAAATCCATCCCCAACACCTATAAATTCACCCCCACCCCTCATCCATTTCACACACCAAAATTCACTCTCCCTCTCATCCATAGCATATCTTTCTCTCCACCTATCTCTATCTCTCATCATGCCGCATCCTCGCCGTGCCAATTTCCGCCCTAAGAAATATGATGAGACCACCGTCCTTGATGACGAGGGAAAGGGCATATTTTGAAGCACCCAAGAACGCCATTGGGTCGAGCAATACTTCTCAAGCACACGCCCACTCCACATCAAGCGTTTTGTTACTTACGAGCAACTACTCGGTAATGTCACCGCCCTATTTGACCGTTGGGGGTGGTGCTATTTTCTTGATCCTACGAGTAATCACGTGTTTGAAGCCGCCGTCCACCAATTCTATGTAACCCTCGTTCGAAAATCCTCCAGACTTCACTAGTCCTACCTTGACAGCATCCAAATTCCATTTTCAGCAGCCATCATCGCGTGCAAAATGCTTGCCAAAGGGGTTGTCCGCCCCGTGCCTTTATAATATCCCACAAATGGTTCCCTCCGCACCAAAGAATAATGCATTGCTCGAATGGCTCCAGGGGAGGATTGGGTGCGGGATTCTTTTCCCAATGGAAGTTTATCGAATACGGTGCGATTCATGCACCTAATTGCTTGTGGATCAATCCACCAAACCACCAATGATTCGGTGGTTCGGCTACGTTACACCAACTTCCTCTATCACTTCCTCAACCCCGAGAGCACAATAAATGTAGCCCAAGCCTTCTACGCGGATATCATTAATGCTACCTATTACGAGTGGGGCAAATCCGCGCTTCCTTATGCTCGCCTCTTTACGAAGTTTTTGATGGATACCGAGATAGACGACCCGGGGCAGCAAATCCGACTCCCCCTCCCAATTGGCGCCATCTCTACCACTCGGAGTGAACGCCAAATGCGGGTTGCTCACCCCGACCGTCCCATACTCGATGAGAATGCGAGAGAGGAAGGACATGATGATCCCATGGTGGATGTGGATGAGAACGATGAGGATTATGAAGAGGAAGAAGAGGATGATTATGATTTTGAGCCCCCGGGATCAAATTTTGATAGGCACCTTTCGGTGGTGGAATCCTGCCTTGACGGTCGCATCACCCAATACCCTCAAGATCAAGCCGCCTATCAAAAGGACCAAGAGGCTTGTAGGAGAGACACAAGTATGATGCACCATCTTCAAGCCCACCTCTATGAGCTCAACTTTGGTCGTCTCCCACCATCTTTCTTTTATGATCCTTATGACCCGAGTGCACCTGGGACCTCAAATCATCCCCTCCATTGAAGCCGATGACTGTTGTTGATGTGGTTGTTTGTTTTGTGTTATGGTCAATAGTTAACAATCTTTGTATGCTTTCCCATCTCTCATGTAACATATGTTTCACTTTTGTTTTAATACAATCATGCATTTTGTGTTTTAATTTATTGTTTTATTTTTCCGCACTTTTAAATTCGCTTTGAGTTAGATTTTCGTCCTTTTTGCGTGAGGACAATGAAAAAGTCTAAGTTAGGGGGGTCACAAGTGCGTTTCTCTAAAGCTTCACAAATTTTCTAAAAATGCCCAAATAAATTTCTAAAAAATCCAAAAATATTTTTATTTGAAGTAAATAAAAATTCAAATTCAAATTTTTTCGAAAACATCATTAAAAGTCGGTTTAAAGTCTCAAGTTGTAAAATTCAAAACGCACAGCCGAAATCAACCAAAGATGGAAATTGTGCGAAATTTTATGACTTAACGAATAAGTGTGAAGATTAACAACCCCGGTAAGATTCGAGCCTTTCATCTTTGTGAAAATTATAAATCAATCCGAGTTAATTGTTAACTCAAAGTTCTTTTCAGCGTATAAAAAGTCGTCGAGGATCTCAATCCTTTTATTTTGATCGGTTATGGAAAATGTGTGTGATATTGCTTTGAAAAACATGCCAAAATTAATCTCTAAGCTTAATTCATCTTGAAACGCATATTGTAACACAATTAATATGTTGGATAATGAAGTAGGCCTCATTTGTCACCCAAAAATATTGTCCAGAAAAAGTAAGTGAAAAATTATCCCTTTTGTAACCCAAATTGAGCTGAATAAACTTTTCCTTTCGCTTGACAACCCGAAAACCCCCAATGGTCCCGAAATTGTGAAAAGGGATAATCCGAGAATTTAAATCCGGAAAAGTTCATAAAAAGGGGCAAGAAAAAGATAGTTATGCTCAACTAAAATAGCAAGAAAAGAAAAGAGTGAAAAATAGAAAAAAAAAATGAAAAATAAGAAAAAAAAGAGCAAAAGCCCGAAAATGCACTAACGGACATTATAAGAACACTTTCCAATTCCAGTTTTCCCGTACCACTCTCATAATTACCCAATACACCTCTAGCCCGAAAAAGTCCTAACCGAGTCCAAAATTGCGAAATTGGTTACCGCGTGGAGAGTTAAAACACAAAAAGATAATAAAAGAGATAAAATATATGGTAAGAGGCAATGTTCCCGTTTTTCAAACCGTATTCCGTTGATGAGATCCAATCAATATAAAATTTCTATCTTGCTACTTGTGTGTGTGATCTTGGTTCAAATGTATTTACTCTTATAAATCAAGCACACCGGGATAATAACCACAATCCGAGTGATTCGTTTGTGAGAGCATTCCGTGAGATTTTGAAATCAAAATGAATTTTCAAAAAGTAACGTAATGATCAATCGGTGGAAGTTAGCGATTCAATTTTTGGCTACACACACACACACTATAATTTTATACTCTTAAACATGAATTAATGATGACTATTTTTCAAAAAAGTTTGAATTATACAATTTTTGCGTATTTTGAATTTTCTTTGAGTCGAATTTTATGGGTATATTCACTGCAAACCCTCACGAGACAGCACTCGTCCTACTAGGGTAACCTAGGGGTTTAAGGCTTGTTGCATACGCTAAATTCAATCTCTTGCCTGCGAAAAAGGTACTTTATCCCCATAATATGTTGAGAGGAGTTGTAATCTCTTTTCTTTATCTTTTACATTGCTCGGGACGCGCAAAGTTCTAAGTTAGGGGGATTGGTAAGCCCGAGCGATGCAATTGATATGGATTTAACTCATACTTATGCTAATAACCTTCGTTAGCAAGTATCTCATGTTTTGTATTTCTCTTATGTGTTTTATAGATAAAGTTATGCAAGCGGTATGAAAGAGAAATCGAAACAATGAAAGAAAGTCTAGGAAGGAAAGTTTAAGGGCATTTTCGTAATTCATCAACCTGATCCCGGAGGTGGAGTCAACTGGAAAGTTGAATATCTCGGAACAAAGAGAATACTGGAAGAAACGTCACCCAAATCCGAGCTACGGTGAAGGAGTTATGATCATTTGAAGTTGAAGAAAAATCCAAGTAGAGAAGATGAAAACATGAAGAAAATTTCTAAGTGTTGAAAAATGTCACCCAAACCAGCAATTATTCCCGAACCCAGGTTGAACCAGTTCGGGGGTAAAAACCGGTTCGCATGTACCCCGAACCGGTTCGGGGATCCTGATGGGAAAAATTGTTCTTTTATTCCGGGTGCTCTAACGGGATTCTGTGCGTTACAACTCATTCTTGATGTATGTTTGGTCCGAAGCTAGGCTCTAAAAGGCAGAGTTCTGGAGAGTTTTTGGATACATATACTTAGACATAGATAGACATATAGTTAGAGAGAGTTATATAGAAGTTTTTGTGTAGTTTTTGTAGAGAAAAGAAGGTAGAAGATTACATAAAAACATAGCTGCAATTATTTTGTTTCAACACTAATTCATTTCCGGGTTTGTTTTCAATTTCTAATCCAAGTTCCATTCTTCTTATTATTGTTCTTGTGTGATTAATGCTCTTACATAAATTTCTGAGTTCATAACACTTAATTGTATGCTTCAACATAGTTTCACCATGAGTTCTTTCACATGCAACGTAAGTATTTCATACATCGTTCAATTTAACATGTCCGGCTAGATTTATAAGGGTCAGGATGGATGAACTCAGTCTAATGTGTTAGTTGTATGTGTACAAAATTAATCCTCTGAATTTAATGATGTATTACAATCGTATTGCATAGTAACACAACCATTGTAGACCTTTGGACCTCGTTTGCTTCCGGATAACCGGGATGCTTTAGAATGCAATACGAGTGTTACTATCGCGTGTTATCGCTTTACCCATCCTCTGATTTCATATGACGCGGACTTGAACCTCATATACGTAATGCTTGGGAGTACTGAAGTCTGGGACTAATCAATCACTTAAATTCACGATTAATTTTATACCTGCAATACACTAGGGTTGAGGGATTGCATTCACATCCTGTTTTTCCTCATCATATAATCCAAATTTCAGTTTAACTATCATCAGTAATTTCAGAAATTTTGAGTAATTGTGTGTCATTCATACTTGAGTTCATTAGTTAATTGTTTCATAAATTTCATATAGTTGTAGTTATTCCACCAACCATATCATCTTTCCCTTTTCTTTAAAGTCATAAGTATGATTCACTCATCTATCCATGTCGTTACAATTTTGTTGCCCTATTTCCCTGTGGATTCGATACCCAGACTCACCACTATACACCGTAAAAGTGCAGTTAAATTTTAGGTTTTTGTATTATGGTTGAAAGACAATAACAAAAATTAGCGTATTACATGGACGCTCGATTTAAACCATCAATCAATGGAGCTGGCTCCACTGGTAGCTATGGGTAGGACTCTTGGGGTATTTATGCTGCAAAATATGCTTTGTTATAAATTTGGAAGTTTATTTGGGTTTTTAGGAATGTGGGAAGTTTCCTTTATTTTGTAATTGCACTGAAATTTCTTATTAATGAAATGAACAAGTTTTTGATCATTTAGTTGTGCCTTTTGATGGATTTTACTTTTTGAATTACCTATACCAATCGCTAAGACATGCATAATCATTTTGTTTAAGTATATGTTTGAAGGAACTGTCGTTCTCGGAGATAAGAAAAGAATAACATTTTGTGAAAAAAAAAGGGTCATGCTCAAGTAAAGTGCATGAGCTTCCTACATACCTCTAGGGTTTTGAAAATTTTGTTTCTTGAAAATAAACGATTTTATAGAGGATCGTGCCCACATAGTTCTGGGTAGAGGGAAATGGAGAGAGATTTTTTTTAGAATAGAAGGGAGATGAAAAGAGTCGTAGCGCGCCGAGATATCGGACTAGGGGTAGAATTTCTTGAGACTGTCCAAGTTGACTGGACGAGCCATCTCTTATCCATCAAGGTCGGTGAGCATAGCGGCACCTCCTGACAAGATCTTCTTTACAATGTAGGGGCCTCTCCAATTGGGCTTGAACCTCCCTCTGGGGTTCCACACAGGTTCTATTATTTCTTTAAGGTCTAATTCCCCTTCTCAGAAACTGCGATCCTTGACTCTCTTATTGAATGACCGTGATATTCGATAATGGTAACCTTGTATGTAGTACAATGCTTTCAGTCTCCTTTCTTCTAAGGGTGATAGTTCATCGAGACGGCTTTTAATTCCAGTCTTCTTCACTGACTTTGCTTTTGAGAATTACGCGTAGCGAAGGGATTTCCATCTCTACGGGTAGGACTGCTTCCATGTCGTATACCAAAGAGTAAGGGGTAGCCCCAGTAGAGGTTCGAACTGAAGTGAGGTATCCCCAGAGGGTGTAAGGGATTTGGTTGGACCAATCTCGACATATTTTGGTCATCTTGTTGATGATAGCTTTGAGGTTCTTGGTGGCGGCTTCGACTGCACCATTGGTTTGGGGTCGGTAGGGAGAAGATTTGTGTCTCTCGATCCCATACCCTTTGACCACTTCTGTGACTTCTGCCTCAAAATGTAGCCTGTTGTCTGTAAGGATATTTTTTCCATTATTTATGTGTATGTCATAAGACGTTACATCGTTGAATAAATTCAAGATCACATCGTCATCAACGGATCCGAATATCAAAGAATTCAAGGAATCAGTTTTCTGGTCAGCCAGACCGGTCCGCCTGTTTTAAAAAAGAACCGGTCCCCATCGGACCGATTTGCCAAGTTTAGAAAAAGAACCGATCCGCCAACGGATCGATCTGCCTCAAGCCGGATCGATCCTCTTATGCTTTAATCCAATAGACCCCGGACCGATTGTGAAATCGAAGAAGCCCTATTAAAAAATGAACCGATCCGTCCTCGGACCGGTCCGGATCAGAAGCGGATCGATCCGCCTGGGATAAAATCGTGCAGATCGTATTCAGATTTTTTAGGGCCAGGTCTTCTTTTATAAACCAACTTCAGGGATTTGTTTAGCAAGATTTACATAGACGATTTTCAAAGTCCTAAGTACCCTATAATTCTTCATCTTTTTGAGTCCCAAGACTTATGTTTCGATTCACACAATTTTCCAAACCCTTGTGAATCTGTTTGCAACCCAAGAACACAATCATGTGTCTGTTCATACCCTTGTGGAGAAGACCGTCCTTATTCTTCATTGTTTCCTTTTTGGAAAGGGAAATTTCCAGACGCCGACTAAAGATCCGACGCCTGCGGGTAATTCTGTGTCACTGTATTTTCATTGTAATTCGAGAAATTGTATGTTACAATATTATAATGAAAATAAATGGTTTTGCCTCTTTGGGGGATTTTTCCTCACATATGTGTGTTTGAATGTTCTTGCATGTTTCATCATCTTCTTCAACCACATAGTGCTGCATGTTTAGGACTTAACTGATAAAACTCAGTTTGTTTAAATAATATCTCTATTTGGACGCACGTGCACTCTTTTAAATTGGTATCAGAGCCAGTTACAAAACTTTATTGTGTAAGTTTCTGAAAATATTTCTAAGATATCAATTTTCTGAAAAATTGATTTTTTGAAAGCGAGTGTGTTCATAATGGAGAAGTTATATAATAAAATGCCAGTTTTTTGACGGGACAAACTATGCATACTGGAAAGCCTACATGAGATTTCCATTAAAAGCCATTGATGAACGAGTCTGGATTTTGGTTGAAAGAGGGTGGACTCCTCCCTCCGTCACTGTTGAAAATGTGACCAATTTAAAACCTGTCATCTCCTGGACTGAAGAAGAATTTAAATGGTCATCCTTTAATTCTAAGGGTCTAAGTGTTATTTCTGGGTCTGCTACACCTAATGAGTTCAAACGCATAATTATGTGCACCACGTCAAAAGAGGCATGGGATGTTTTGCATCTTACCCATGAAGTTACTAATGCCGTGAAAGAGTCTAAACTACAAAATTTAACAACTCAATTTGAAACAATCACCATGCTTGAATCTCAAATGTTTTGATGATTTTTATGCTAGGCTATCTGACATTGTTAATACTAGCTTTAATCTTGGTGAACATATTCCTAATGCTAGAGTTGTTAAAAAGATTCTTCGTTCCCTTCCTAAGCGTTTTATCCCTAAAGTCACTGTGCTAAATTCCATGGGTAATTTAAATACCCTAAAATTGGAGGAACTTGTAGGAGACTTGCAAAAATATGAAATTGATATGTTTCCTAAAACTACTAAGGCTAAAGATAAGGGAATTGCACTTAATGCCCGAGAGAAAGAGTGAGGGGTCGGCAAGAAAGAGGGGAGAGTCATCTAGAAAAAGAGAGATAGATACGTCAGATTCTGAGTGTGATTTTGACTTAGATGATTTGGCCCTTTTTGCTAAAAATTTCAAGAGAATTCTCAAATTCAACAAAAATGGTAATTTTAAAGATAAAAATAAGTTTGAGAAAAATAAGTTTGAAAAGAAATATGATTTTTTTTTAAAGATCCTACCAAGAAAGAAAGTGAGAAATGCTTTGAGTACGACGGTAGGGGTCATAGACCTTTTGAGTGTGCTACTAGGCTAAATTGAGAAACGGGCAAAGTTGTCCTTAATGCTACCCTTAGTGACGACAGTGAGGTCGAGTCTGTGGATTATGGAGACGAGTCTCCGCATGAGTGTAACTTCACCGAATTCATGGCTAGTCATGTGAGCACTTCTAGTACTCCTCACGATGATGAGGATGTTGCATCATAGGAACACCTCGACAGTGAGATCGATGTAAGTGAGGGGGAGGATGACACAAGTGAGAGAGAGAGTGATCTTCAACGCGCCTACACCGAGCTATATTCTGAGTCCTTTAAAACTAAAAAGCGTAACAAAGTGTTAGTTCTTAGGATCACCACTTTAGAGGAAGATTTAGGAAAAGCAAGAGAGAGAGAGTCCTCCACCTGCACTACCTTAAGAGAGAGAGAGAGTTTGCATGTATTGAGAAAGAGAGTTTGTTTAGAGAGAGAGTTGTTTTGAGAAAGAGAAAGGGAAATTGACTAAACAAGTAGCTAGTCTTACAAGTGAGATCCATTCCTCCGTGGAGACTAGGAAGAAACTTGAATCCCTTATATCCCAGCTTACTCATGATCTTGAGCGAGCCCGGGAAGTCAAGGTTCAAATCGAGGACAAATCTGGAAAGATGGGAAAGATGCTCCTCGGCCCCACTTTAGGTTTTGGTGATCAACAAGGAATTGGTTATGATTGTGCTTCCACGTCCCAAATTGCACTTGGACCAGTCCCTGAGTTTACTACAACTCCTTATGGTCATTGCCAAAATCCTCGAAGGAGAGTTTGACCAAAAAAATCAAACCAAGGTCCTCCTAAGACTGTGTTCTTTTGTACATATTGCAAAAGAAAAGGCCACCTGAGGGAGTTTTGCTATAATTTGGGTCGGACACGACGTACTACTGCTACACCATGTCATACTAATGAGTTTGTCAGTCTAAGAGAGCGTGTTGAGTTTGTAGCAGCCACATCACAAAGATTGATGAAGGAATTCTGATGGATGTCTTTGCCGTCTGTAAATGCTTCTCACATCCCGGCTAAAACCAACAACAACAAGGGTAAACAAAAGGTTACCACTTTTTAGGTGCCTAAGAAAGATAATAAAGCCCTTATTGTCCATGTCTCTCTCAAAGCTCATAATACCTCACAGTGGTATTTTGATAGTGGGTGCTCCAGACACATGACAGGTGATGCCTCATTTTTTGACTACCTTGATGATTATAATGATGGTAGGGTCACCTTTGGATATGGGAGCCAGTCTAGCATTGTAGGATGAGGTACAGTAGAGTTACCAGGATTTCCTATTCTAGATAATGTTTTGTACATCAAAGGTTTGAAAGCAAACCTTCTCAGCATTAGACAACTCTACAACGCTGACTTTGCAGTAAAGTTTGATCGGGACGCGTGTAATTTTTACAATCAAGCTGGTAAAATTTTAGTGCAAGGGGTGAGGACCAAGGATAATTGATATGGGAATGTACCCACTTCCTCATTTGTCTGCAACAGCGCAACGATTACTTCTATGGATTTTTGGCACCAATATTTAGGTCACGTGAACGTTAGAGATTTGACTCGTTTAGCCAAAAAGGACCTAGTACGTGGCTTACCATCTCTTGGAAAGTCAACTTCCATGATTTGTGGACCCTGTCAGTTGGGAAAGTAAATTCGGATCCCTCATAGGAAGTTGCATTTCATTACCACCTCCCGAGTACTTGAGTTGATTCACATGGATCTTATGGGTCCTACTCGTACTGAGACTTTGGGTGGTAAGAGGTATATCCTCGTGATGGTAGATGATTTCTCCAGATATTCTATTGTAGGTTTTCTGAGGGAGAAATCCGATGTTGTAGAGTTTTTAATGACCAAGTGCCGTGTCCTACAAAATCAACACGGAGTCACTATTAATAGGATCCGTAGTGACAACGACACAAAATTTAAGGAAGCAAAAGTAGATCTCTAATGTGATAGCCTTAGGATCAAACATGAGTTTTCTACTATGAAGACTCCTCAACAAAATGGGATTGTTGAGAGAAAGAATAGGATGATCTAGGAAATGGCCAGATCTATGCTTCTAGGTCGTAATGTCTCTAGGAGATTTTGGGCAGAGGCAGTGTCTACTGCATGCCACATGGTGAATAAGGTTTACCTGTGTCCACACACACTTAAGACGCCTTATGAATTGTGCACTGGCAAGAAACCCAACCTTGCATATTTTCGTGTTTTTGGGAGTAAATGCTTCATCCTACGGGATAGAGAGAAATTAGGAAAGTTTGACTCTGGAAGCGATGAGGGAATATTATTAGGCTATTCATCGAATAGTAGAGCTTACCGAGTTTTTAACCTGAAGAGCTCTAAGGTTATGGAGTTAATAAACATCACTGTGAAAGATGACGATCCTCCGACGGTTATTGATCCAAACCTACAGTGTGAGGATGAGGACTTTTACGGTAGTGATTTACTTATCCCTCACCCACACTTTGTGGACCCTACTCCTGTGTTAGGGGACACACCTGCTTGGTTTCTCAAGAGTCATGACCCTGCCTCCATTTTAGGTGATCCCACTCTTGGGGTCAAGACTCGAGCTCAACTAAAGAACGTCGTTATCCACTTTTACTACACGTCCAAAATCGAGCCAAAGAATCACAGAGAAGCACTCAAGGATGAACACTGGATATCTGCTATGCAGGATGGGTTTCTTCAGTTTAAAAAGAACAATGTCTGGGATCTAGTCCCCCGACCTAGTGAGACTAATGTCATAGGTACCAGGTGGATTTTTAAGAATAAAATGGATGAAAATGGTACCATAATCAGAAACAAGGCTAGGTTGGTCGCTCAAGGCTACAGACAGATAGAGGTTTTAGACTTTGGGGAGACATTTTCTCCTGTTGTGAGGCTTGAGTCCGTTCGCTTACTACTCGCCATCGCATGTCATCTTCATTTTAAGTTATATCAGATGGATGTCAAGAGTGCCTTCCTGAATGGAATTCTACAGGAGGATATTTATGTGGAACAACCAAAAGGGTTTTATGACCCTAAGCACCCGGAACACGTCTATTATCTAATAAAAGCCTTGTATGGTTTGAAGTAAGCACCTCGTGTTTGGTACGAAAGGCTTACTTCCTATCTCTTAGCCCGTGGCTTCAAGAGAGGGGGAGTTGATATGACGTTGTTCGTCAGGAGAGATGATAATGCTATTTTGGTTGCCCAGGTCTATGTGGACGACATAGTCTTTGGATCCACATACTCCCAGCATGCTCACCACTTTGAGGAGGAGATGAAAAGTGAGTTTGAGATGTAGGTGAGCTTACTTTCTTCCTTGGTCTCTAGGTTTGTCAGCTAGAAGATGGGATGTCCATCTCCCAATCCAAGTATGCTAGAGACCTAGTGAAGAAATTTGGTTTAGACTCCGCTAAGAATTCTCGTACACCTATGAGTACTTCTATCAAGCTTAGTAAGGACACTTTAGGCAAGGACGTAGAGCAAACCTTATATCGGAGTATGATAGGTAGTCTTCTCTACCTGATTGTCAGTCGTCCCAATATAGCCTTTAGTGTTGGAGTCTGTGCGCGATATCAGGCGTCCACGAATGAGTCACACTTACTAGCTCTAAAATGTATTATCAAATAAGGGAATGGGACTCTCTCATATGGTATTTGGTATTCCTTTGATACCAATGACCGTTGGTCCGCCTATTCGGATGCCGATTGGGCCGGGGATGTAGATGGTTGTAGGTGCACTTCTGGTGGGTGTTTCTATTTTGGTTCTGCTCTTGTCTCCTGGTTGAGCAAGAAGTAAAACTCCATCTCTTTGTCCACTGCGGATGCTGAGTACATCGTCGTCGGTAGTTGTTGCACGTAACTCTTGTGGATGAAGCAGATGCTAGAGGATTATGGGATTTCACAGGACACCATGACCATTTCCTGTGATAGCACGAGCGCGATACACATATCCCGCAATCCCGTCCAGCATTCACACACAAAGCACATCAGGATACGCGAGCACTTTATACGTCAGTTAGTTGAAGAGAAAGTCGTATCCCTGAGTTTTGTTCCCACCGACCGTCAGTTAGCCGATATTTTCACGAAACCTTTAGATGCCCTTAGATTTGAGAGTCTTAGGAAGTCATTGGGGATTTGCACAGTTGATTGAGGGGTTGGACCGTGCTAGAATAGGATGCATTGTCATTTTCATATCATCTGATTCCTATTGCTAGCTTGTATCTTTAGTTTTTTTTTAATTTCTTTTTGCTTTTTACATTTTTTTGATAAAAATTTAGAAAAGCACAAAAAGATTTTTAAATTTTTTTTTGAAAAATCCAAAAAGATTTTTTTTCCTTTTTACCTTTTATGGATGAGCATTTAAGATAGTCAAGTCACAAACTTCACTTCATATTTCCAAGTGACTATTTGATAGAGATTTGAGATGCTACATTATTTCATTCTTGTGCTTTACATTGTTTCGAGTCTTTGAGATGTGATTAGTGATATCTTTCTACATGTTTGACTCGTATCTCCTTTATTTCACACATGCATGATGTTCTTGGATTATTGCACCTGTCTATCACATATTGGCTTAAGTGTTTCCATCTCAATTCTATTTATACAACGTTCAATATGCGATAAAACTTGACAAGATTGGAATGCATGTAAAACCCGTTTTGGTAAGACTGTGTGTTTAATTGAGAATGGGGAGGGGCTGCGAAAGGTAATTATCTATCCTTTGCGCAAAAGCCACCATTAAAAAGGACCTAAAAAATTGAGGAATTTTATTATCCGAGGTCCAAAGAGGTTAAAAGAGCCCGAAATATTTAAAGGCAATAAAAAGCAATTCATGCCAAATATGGGCCATTAGGTTTCACCATCAATTTTCCAATGTTTGAGAATTTAGATTACCTCTATTCAAAATATACATCCGATGGACTTTGGTTGGAGAATTTAAACGGGTTTGCACTTCCTTGAAAGTCCTGAAAAAGCTGAAATCATTTTAGACGTTATTGGTGTGGAAATCACTTTGAGCTTTGATTTGATGATTTGATTAAGTCAATGTCTCATACCATTTTTTTTACACCTAAGGAAGCATTTGAGTTCATTCGTTAGGAGTATCCAATATACATCGTGCACACATGTCCTGTTTGTATGCATTGATTTTCCTATCAAATTTGATCACACCCCTACATTTACACTATCATCGACTTGGTTGTTTTGTGTTCGTTCATGGTGTGAATTTTTATTTGTTGTGTTTGAAAATTTTCAAAAATAGTAGTTTATTTCTTGTGACACCCCGGCTTTGCTTGTTCGATTTTTTCTTCTCTTTTGTCTATTTGGGGACATCATAAAAAGGGGGAGAAAGAATTATCATTTTATGGGGGATTTCTGAGTTGTTGAGATTTGATAAAGTATGCTTTCATCATAAATTGGTATCTTTGTTTATCTCATTTCAAACTCGATACATCACTTGGTATTTACTTTGTCTCATGTGTGTAGGTACTCCTTTGATGATCTCTGAATTACACACCTTGATGAGAAAAACGTTGAGATTCTTGAAGAGTTGAAGACCAAACGATGAAGTCTTATTCATTTGTATCTTTCCAGTTTTGGGTTCATAGAAGGGTAGATTTGTATAGGCAATTTGATATTTGATAATTTGGATATTTTTATGTTTTTACCGGCATAGACATAGGGGGAGATTTGTAAGGACATTTTTTCCATTATTTATGTGTATGTCATAAGCCGTTACATCATTGAAGAAATTCAAGATCACATCGTCATCAACGGATCCGAATATCAAATAATTCAAGGAATCAGTTTTCTGGTCAGCCGGATCGGTCCGCCTGTTTTAAAAAGGAATCGGTCCGCACCGAACCGATCCAGCAAGTTTTGAAAAAGAATCGATTCGCAAACGGACCGATCCGCCTCAAGCCGGACCGATCCACTTATGCTTCAATCTAGTAGACCCCGAACCGATTGTGAAACGAAGAATCCCTATTCAAAAACGAACCGATCCGTCCTCGAACAGGTCCAGATCAGAAGCGGACCGATCCACCTTGGATAAAATCGTGCAGATCGTGTTCAGATTTTTTAGGGCCAGTTCTTCTTTTATAAACCAACTTCAGTTATTTGTTTAGCAAGATTTACATAGACGATTTTTAGAATCCTAAATACCCTAAGTCTTTATCTTTTTGAGTCCCAAGACTTATGTTTCGATTCACACAACTTTCCAAACCCTTGTGAATCTGTTTGCAACCCAAGAACACAATTGTGTGTCTGTTCATACCCTTGTGGAGAAGACCATCCTTCTTCTTCATTGTTACCCTTCTGAAAAGGGAAACTTCCAGCCGCCGACTGCAGATCCGACGCCTGCGGGTAATTCTGTGTCACTGTATTTTCATTGTAATTCGAGAAATTGTATGTTACAATATTATAATGAAAATAAATGGTTTTGCCCCTTTAGGGGATTTTTCCTCACATATGTGTGTTTGAATGTTCTTGCATGTTTCATCATCTTCTTCAACCACATATT
Organism: Sambucus nigra; assembly: GCA_949130495.1. NCBI lineage: Eukaryota > Viridiplantae > Streptophyta > Magnoliopsida > Dipsacales > Adoxaceae > Sambucus > Sambucus nigra. The sequence continues at coordinate 531,734,164 of OX422214.1, forward strand.
GCTGCATATTTAGGACTTAACTAATAAAACTCAGTTTGTTTAAATAATATCTCTATTTCGACGCACGCTCACTCTTTCATTGCCCGACACTAACTCATGTGGGACCCCATATCGACAGATGATATTTTTCTTGATGAACTTAGCCACTTTCTTGGCATTCAGAAGTGCGTATGATTTGACTTCGATCCATTTGGTGAAGTAATCAATGGAAACCTGGATGAACTCATGACCGTTGGATGCCTTGGGTGTAACTTTCCCTATGATGTCGATTCCCCATATGGAGAACAGCCAAGGAAAAGTCATGTTGTATAATTCCTGCGGAGGCAGGTGCTGAAGGTTGGAGAATTATTAGCATTTGAGACATCTACGAACATAGGAGGTGTAATCATGAACTATGGTGGTCCGGTAGCAGCCTTGATGGATGATCTTCTTGGCAAGCATATGACCATTCATATGGGGTCCGCATTCCCCACTGTGGATTTTTTGAATCATGTCTTAAATGTCAATACCTGCGATACAGTGCAAATGGGTTCCATTAAAGGTTCTCTTGAACAGTGCTTTATCACAGATGATATACTGGGCGGCCAATTTTTAGAGGGTTGCTCAGTCTTTCTAACCTGCATGATACATGTCATGCTTGAGGAGATGCCAAATGTCATAATACCAATAATCGACCAGATCAAGATCTTCCTCTATGATGAGCTCAATGTGGTAGCAGTGGGTTGGTTTATCTTACTTTTGGATTAGGAATGGGGCTATTGTTATTCCTTCGGGCATATCAACCATGGAGGCTAAGGTGGAAAGGGCATCAGCTAGGTTATTCTTTGCTCGAGGTAGGTAGTGGAAGGTGATATTTTGAAATCGGGAGGCTAATTCTTCTAAGTAGGCATAGTAGGGTAGGAGTTTCCCGTCCTTGATTCTACATTTTATGACAACTTGACTGATGATGAGGGAGGAATCCCCTTAGACATGTAGGCAATGAATACCTTTTTTAAGAGCGACTTAGAGCCTACTGTGCACACCTCATATTCAGTCATGTTATTGCTGCAGGGAAAATTCAACTTTATGGCGATGGGGGTGTGAGAGTCATTAGGGGCAATTAGGAGAATCCCAATGTCATATCCCTTTTTGTTGGCAATGCCATCAAAGAAAATTTGATATCGAAGATCATCTTAAGCGGCGCAAAGAATGTTTTCATCTGGGAATTTGGGTATCCAAACATCATCTTCTTTCATTGGGTAGTTAACGAGGTAGTCAGAGATAGCACTTCCTTTCATGGCCTTTTGAGTGACGTACACGATATCAAACTTAGCTAGGAGCATCAACCATCGGGCCATTAAAATGGATAAGGTGGGTTTATCCAGTAGGTATTTATTGGGGTCCATTCGGGATACCAATTTGATGGGAAAGGAGAGCATGTAGTGTCACAATTTTTGGGTGACTCGGACAAGGGTGATGCATGCTTTTTCCAAAGCAGTGTAGTTGACCTCATATCCGTCCAACTTGCGACTGGCGTAATAGATGGATCTTTCCTTACGAGTTTCTTCCATGTATTGGGCTAGCAAAGCCCTAGATGCAGTGTCTGTTACAGTCAGGTATAGGAGTAAGGGAAGACCAGGCTGTGGTGACATGAGTACCGGAGGCTGGGTTAGTTATTACTTGATTCGGTCAAAGGCTACTTGGCAGACCTCATTCCAAATCTTGGTTGATTCCTTTCGGAGGAGTTTAAAAATGGGCTCGCAGATGGAAGTCAACTAGCTAATGAACCGGCTGATGTATTGTAGCTTCCCAAGGAATCATTGGACTTCTTTTTCTGTTCGGGGTGGCAGCATCTTAAGTAAGGCTGTTATATTGGAGAGGTCGACTTTTATCCATTTATCACTAACCATGAATCATAGGAGTTTTCCTTTGGTGATGCCGAAGATGCATTTCTACATATTTAGTCATATATGATACTGTCGCAGTCGCTCAAAGATCTTTCAGAGAGAGAGAACGTGACCTTCTCTTGTTTTGGATTTTATAATCATATCATCTACGTAAACCTCGACTTCTTTGTGAATCAGATCATGCAGGATGGTTGTGCAGCCCTCTGGTAGGTAGCCCCAACATTTTGAGACCAAATGGCATAACGGTGTACCAAAAATTTCCCCATGGGGTAATAAATGTGGTTTTCTCTTGGCGATCTGGGTGCATCTTGATCTGATTGTATCCAACGAACCCATCGATGAATGACTTAAGAGAATGGTTGGCGGTGTTTTCCACAATCATGTTTATGTTGTGCAATGGGTAATCATCCTTTGGAGAGGCTTTGTTCAAGTCTCGATAGTCTACGCACATTCGGGCTTTTCCTCCTGATTTTAGCACAAACACTATATTGTCTATCCATGTGGGATATTCGATCACACGAATAAAACCCACATTCAGCTGTTTCACCACCTCTTCTTTGACCTTGAGTACCATTCGGTACGGAGATTTCGCAGCTTCTGTTTAAGTGGCTTGTAATCTGGCAGAGTGGGGATCTCATGCTGAGCTATCTCGGGGTCAATGTCGGGCATATCGTCATAGGACCATGCAAAGACATCCACAAATTACCTTAGAAATTCTTCGAGTTGTGCGCGCTCAT